>OX422218.1:59233371-60463371 GCA_949130495.1 Sambucus nigra | reverse complement strand
CTTCATCAAACTTGATGAATTAGCCACTCTCCATCATCATCCAAGTGCAAGGTCTGCTCTCCAACATTCAAGATCAAGCTCAAGATCTTCAAGAAGGTTCAACTTTCTCAAACTCTCTCTTAAATTCTCTTAAATTCTCAATAACTTGTTTTCTTACTTAGCACTTTTATTATCTCATCTCACACTTCCTAATATACTTTTTTATTTAGTATTAATGCACATCTCTTATTTTCATATAAATAAAACCCGAAAATAAGAAAAAGAGGGTTTGCTCATAAATTCCATATAGGGATTCTCACACTTTTTCCACACTCTTCTCACAACTAAAACACTTTTTATACACACACACACACATTTACAAATAAGAGATCCCCCATTTGGATTTATGGGATAAACCCCACCCCTCATTTTGTATGCGAACTATGTGGACTTTGATGCCTTTATAGGCTACGTAGGTGTCTCGGGGTAAAACCCGAGACTCGAGTCCTTTTTCTCACTTTTTCTCTCATTTTCTATCTTCTCTAAATCCACTTTCCTTATATTCTATATACTTACTCTTAGTGACGTTTTACTCCATATGCGTTATCATTCCATTATAACGATCAACGTAGGGGTAATTGCGTAAATCTTATTTTTCTAATATTATTCTTATACCTTCCCACGGATGACTCGCTTTATCTTTTCCATGATATAAGTCGAGGATTCCTACCTCCATTCTATACATACACATGCACATATATCACGGGGGGAAATATAAAGGAAAATAACAATTATCCATAAGAGACCGAAAGGGCGGAATAGGTGACTAACACCTTCCCATTTCGTAACTAAGCCTCCAAACCCTTCTCGAATCATTTTGGTTTCGCACGCACCAGTATGTCTTTCGATGCCATCCTTCGGGGTGGCTTCCCCTTTTTCTTTTGTCTATTTTGAGTAAAATAGACTGGCGACTCTGAATCTCTCTACATTTTTACACCATATCTCAAACGACGCCGACCGAAGTGCTCCCGAGAGGGACGCGCGGGACCCGAAGGATCCTTTCCTACACGCGCCCGCCCGCGCGGAGAGGATCGAGGATGGCCACAGTGGCGGCTCTGCTGGGGAGACTTTCTGTATTTTGTGGGCTTGACTCTATTTGCAAGGATGCTATATTTGCTTATGTTTCCCCCCATATCTTCATGTTCCCCTTTCTCATGTGTATCCCATGCTTATGCTTATGTTCACACACTTATTGAAATTCCTCCATGTACATTTCACACCATGTGCACCTAGGATCACATATATATCCCCATGTTGCACGCATCACCCATCCATACTTGGTGTACCTTTTGGGGTACTTATACTTTGCTCCCTGTTTGGTATAATCAAGAAAGGCATTCTCATCATAAGATACTAATAAAGAATCATGCAAGATTCACACGACATCACCAAAGAGCATTGCTATTGACCCAATTTTACCCAGTAACTGGAGGGTCACTTCGTGATGGGCGCTGGTCCGACAGGGCGCAGTTAGCCTAAGCAATATGACTCTCACCTTCCATTGGACAAGTACTTTCGACGTATATCAAATGGTTCCCCCGCATCGTACCTCTTGACTGAAGTCATGACGGGAGGAATATCGCAGGGAATTCGTTCACGTACGCCGAGTATATCGAATTCGCTCTCACACGTATCGTCCCCACGAGGTATATGGTGAGGCAATTCACGTACACTCAGGTATATTAAATGGCTTGTCCACACGTACCTATTGCCCGCAAGAGCAAGACATATAACGTGGAAGTCACGCCAAAGGGGGGAATCCATGACGATTCACCCAACCAACTGCATACCCGCATATAGGTGTCAAACCTAGGACACGCACTTTAGATTGTCGGTTTCAACCCAAAACTCTGTCGAAATTTCGGGTCGATCTGTCGCCCAATTTTTGCGCATTTTTAAAATGGGACCCTGTCCATGAGCCTGGTTACAAGTCCAGCTGTAGCTTTGCATATATTAAAAACCCCACCTTTCCAGGCTCGGGTTTCGTCCGGCATTGCATTTAGGAGAATTAAATACAAGTGAGAACATAATAATAATAATCATGCTGAGTTCCAAATCTAAAAACATTTTTCCCTTCTTTATCAAAAATCCAAAAACATTTCTCCCTTCTTTATCAAAAATCCAAAAACATTTCTTCCTTCTTTATCAAAAATCCAACAACATTTCTCCCTTCCATATCAAAAATCCAAAAATAGTTCTTCCTTTTTTCTCAAAAATAAATCCCATTCTACGCCTTCTCAGGTCGATCACAAGCCCTTGGCCTGGCTCCCTATTGGCTTTGGACTTCAGTCAAATCACCCCAGAGTTTCATCCGTTCCTCTACTACTTCTTTCGAGTCCGGAATCCATCCATCTTCCATGGAGAATATAGATCAAGTACCAGTCATACAGCCAGATCTGATGATAGTTCTAGCTCATCTCGTGTCCAAGATTGACAACCTCCAAACTGAGGTTCGAGAGATGCAACGAAACAAGGTTCTAATTCCTCAAGAACTCGAGGCCCTATTCCCTCATGCTATGGGACCACTCGATCCTATCTGGGTTCCAAAAGAATATCAGCACGCTCCACGTTCCCCTCCTGCCAATGGGTCGTCGCTTGCCTAACTTCCAATGCCAAACATTGCCCAGCCTATGGCTAACCTGCCTATGGTCGCTGATCCAAAAGAGGAAGAGTTGAATAAAGTCAAAGAGGATCTCAAGATGCTCACCAAGAAGTTCGAACCAAGTCAGAATCTATGGGAATTACATGGACGACACCCACATGTCTCCTTACCTAAAAGCGAGGTTACCCTAGAAGTTCAAGATGCCAAATATCGAGAAGTTCGGAGGGAGTGGATCCCCAATTGTTCATCTTCGCAGTTATCATCGTTCCATGACTCTACTAGGGGCTTCTGAAGAAGTGATGGCCCAATTGTATCATTAAACTTTGAAGGATAGTGCCCTCCGATGGTTTTTATCTCTTGAGGAATCCAGAATCCATAACGGGGAGGATGTAGCCCGAGAATTCATTTCGTAGTACAAATACAACGAAGAACTTGAGGTCACCCATCATGATTTAGAGCTGCTCAAACAGAATTCTGGAGAATCCGTCAGTAACTTCATAACCAGGTGGAGGGAGCAAGCAGCTACCACGACCAATCGGCCATCCGAGGAGGAGCAGGTCAACATAGTGAAGAAGAACTTCTTGCCCCATGTCCGAGTGACGATGGGAGGACAATACTATCCCCACTTCTGAGCTCTCAGAGAGGCTGGAGTGGAAATCGAAGAAAGTCTTGTTAAAACAGAGGTTGAACCAAAGAAGGTGTCCGGACAGTTCACCCCTAGAAAGTATGATAAGCCTGCCAGTGCTACAGCCTCGACCATCAATAACATCTCTCAACCAGCCACATCATGGGCACCAGAAAGCCGACCTGCCCCCATCTGAAGGGAATACACTGAGCTCCATGTCCCCTCTCCAAAGTTTACCAAGCCCTGTTAAGCTGAAACCTCATTAAACCCTTGGACCCACGTCCATTGCCAAATCCACTCCCAAGAAACTTCAAAACCGATGTTCATTGCGCCTTCCACCAAACTGCTGGCCATACCACCGACCAATGATTTCACCTTCGGAACATAATCCAAGATCTCATTGACCGGGGTACCATCACCCCACCAGCCAATCCCAAGCCAAACACTACTCACAACCCACTCCCAAATCACACCAATGCCATCTTCTTGGAAGAAAACCCAGATTTCGATCCCTCAACTTAAATCACACCCATATACTCTCCTAAAACTCTTCAAATTTGCCCATATTTCCTCCTACACCCTACTAGCCTCGCTGATCAGGCACTATCACTCCTTACTAGAGCATGAATCGCTGCCCGTACCCGTTCTGAAAATAAAGGTATGGAATTGTCAGAGGTGTTAAACCAACTCCTAGAGTTCGGGCTGAAATTGCCCTCGCAGATGGTCATCGATTTCCAGAGAATTAGTACACTGTTCTTGGAAGCACAAAAGTGGGCCCGAGATTCAGACAAGTGGGTGGTACTAACCGACGAAGTCAGCCTAGATATTGTTGTCCAGACTATGGCAAAATTATTCGAGCAAACCAACAACATTTGCAGTATCACCGGGTTACTCGATACTTTGAAGCTACGAGGGCGCTTGGTCCCTTCGATCACACATATCCCCACAGAATGGGAGAACTTGTATGAAGAAGCCGTTGAAGTTGTGGAATGCATCGACTTTACATGGAAAGACATAATTATTGCCACCGAATGGGGGGAAGAATTCAAAGATTTGAGTGAAGAACAAGCTTCGGGAAGAACTTTCCCAGTAGCTGACATATGTGGGATGATATCATTTGAAGAACTCCTCGTAGAAATAAATAGGGTGGCAGAATAACCTGAGATTGATGAGGAAACGGGGTTCGTGTTCTTTCCTCTTTCAATAAATCACATGACCAGATCAGGGAGACATTACCAAGTTCTAAACTCACTACCAGCCAATGACAAGGGAAAGGGCATTGAAAACCATCCTATGCCAGAAATGACCATTGAGGAGAGCAAGATCCTCGATCAACTGAAGAAAACCCAAGCTAACATCACTCTATGGGGGATTTTCATGTCTTCCCAGCTGCACAAAAATGCTTTAATCAAATTGCTCACTGGACCCATAGTTCCTCCCTCTACCACACCAGAAGAAGCGGTAAATCTGGTCGAATCCTTGACCTCTACCCGAATGCTATCATTTTCTGAAGAATAAATCCCCAGAATTGGGTCAAATCATAATCATGCACTCAACATCTCCGTCGAAGTTATGGGGAAGGCCGTGCCACTCTCCCTTGTCGATAACGGATTCACCTTGAACGTTTACCCTCTGAGAACCTTCAAGTGTTTAGGCCCGAAAGAAAGCGACCTCGCTCCAACCTTCGCCACTGTGCGTGCCTACGATAATACCCGTCGTGAGGTGATGGGATCCATAAAACTTGCAATAGGGGTTGGCCCTATAAACCCTGTCGTTGAATTCCAAGTCATAGACATCCCAGCTTGTTTCAACCTGTTGCTCGGATGACCCTGGCTCTACATTATCAAGGGTGTGTCTTCCTCACTCAATCATAAATTAAAGTTCTTCGCCGACGGGCGAGTCGTCACCATTTTGGGTGACGATGAAAATGTCGACGGTGCAAGCACCAGCAATCCAATCCTTGAGATACAGCACGGGTCAAATGATATGCTCCTATCAGGATTTCGAGTTGAGCCACTCCTACTCCTGGCATGGGATGATTTCAAGGAAAGGGTTTGTCCAGAATATGACCCTCATGGCAATGTCAATGTGATTCAGATGTTCAAAAACATGCGCTTCATGCCCGGACTGGGGCTAGGGCAAAGGCAGCAAGGGATACTTGAGCCCATCGAACTGAAGAAAGCTTTCCCTCCTTGTGGATTGGGGTATCAACCATCAGAAAAAGAGCTCAGAATGATCCACCAGTCTCGACCAAAGAGGAGAGTAGACTGCATCCAAACTATCCCGGGAGACTCCTTAAATGGACGATTCATTAAAGAAGGCGAGGACTTCCCTTTTTACGGGTTTCCAGAACCATGGTATGACCACAGAGACAAGAAAATGAATCCTGGAATGGAGATCTTTTTCCAAGATAGCTACCCATGGCCCAAAAGCTTCCCACACCCCGTACAACGGCTCATCAAAGATACCAAAGAGACTGAGGAAAGTGATTTCGAAAATTCCTTCAACTTATAGATGCTGGGGCTGGCAATCTGCATGGTTCATTCAGGCACTACATCAATGGACCCATCCCATCTGATTAAAGTTGCTGATACACCTCTCCTCAATTGGCATGTTGTGCCAGTTCTACCTTTTGAAATCTCCCCTAACCCCAATGTTACCCTATTTCTTCTTCTGTTGTCTATCCTTGCTCAAATGTAATCGAGACCTCTTTTGATGAGGTTCTCAATGCTGTTTTTCCTATCAATGAAATAAACGAAGATTTTGAGTATCTTGCTGTGCCTTACATTAACTGCTTGAATTCTAATCAAACTTTTGATGATGATGATTTTGCAAATGAACAATTCTTAACTTATCTAAATAAGGTTAATAATAAATAACATAACCGCGTTCAAGTTAATGAAGAAGTGACTGTTGTTATTAATATCGATTCTAGTAGACAACTGTGCTAGATTAGGTTAGGGGCCACCCTTAACGAGCATGAGCGCGCACAACTCGAAGAATTTCTGAAGGAGTTCGTGGATGTCTTCTCATGGTCCTATAATGATATGCCCAGCATTGATCCTTAAATAGCTCATCACGAGATCCCCACTCTCCCAGATTACAAGCCGGTTAAACAAAAATTAAGAAAACTTTGCACCGAATGGTCGTTCAAGGTCAAAGAAGAGGTGGTCAAACAGTTAAACGTGGGTTTCATTCGGGTGATCAAATATCCCACATGGCTAGCCAACATTGTACTTGTGTCGAAATCAAAGGAAGTTTTGAATGTGTGTAGATTACCGAGATTTAAATAAAGCTTCTCCAAAAGATGATTATCCGCTACCCAATATCGATATGATCGTGGACAACACAGCCAGTCATGCTCTCAATTCATTCGTCGACGGGTTTGCCGGATACAACCAAATCAAGATGCACCCAGACCACCAAGAAAAAACTGCATTCATCACCCCATGGGGAACTTTTTGCTACACCGTTATGCCATTCAGTCTCAAGAATGTTGGGACTACCTACCAAAGGGCTACCACAACCATCCTGCACAATCTGATTCACTAAGAGGTTGAGGTTTATGTGGATGATATGATTATCAAGTCCAAAACTATAGAATGTCATGTTCCCGCTCTCCGAAAGTTCTTTGAACGACTGCAACGGTATCAGATGCGACTTAATCCACAGAAGTGTGCCTTTGGCGTTACAAAAGGAAAACTCTTGGGATTCATGGTCAGCAAAAAGTGGATAGAAGCAGATCCTGCAAAGCTGAAGGCCATACTTGAGATTCCACCACCCCGAACAGAGAAACAAGTCCGAGGGTTTCTTGGGAAATTGTAATATATCAGCGGGTTCATCAGCCAGCTAACCTCCATCTGTGAACCGATCTTTAAACTCCTCTGAAAGGATTCAACCAAGGTTTGGAATGAGGCCTGCCAAGAAGCTTTTGATCGAATCAAACAATACCCGACCCAACCTCCAGTTCTCATGCCACCACAGTCGGGTCTCCCTTTGCTCATATACCTAACCATAACCGATACTGCAGCTGGGGCTTTGCTGGCCCAATAACTTGAAGACTCCCGCAAAGAAAGAGCCATCTCTTACGCCAGTCGTAAATTGGCCAGATACGAGGTCAACTATACTTTTTTGGAAAAGGCGTGTGTCGCACTTCTCTGGGTCACCCAAAAGTTACGACACTACATGCTCGCCTTACCCATCAAACTTATATCCCGAATGGATCCCATCAAATATCTGCTTGAGAAACCCGCCTTATCCAGTCAAATGGCCCGGTGGTTGATGCTCCTAACCGAGTTCGATATCGTGTACGTCACACAGAAATCTATTAAAGGAAGAGCCATCTCTGACTACCTTACTAATTACCCCATAGACGAAGCAGATGTCTAGATCTCTGAATTCCCAAATGAAAATATCCTCTGCACCACTCGAGACCGCCCTCGATGGAAAATGTTCTTTGATGGCACTGCCAACAAAAGGGGATATGGCATTGGGATACTTCTGATCGCCCCAGATGACTCCCACACTCCCATCACCATTAAATTGGATTTCCCTTGCACCAACAACATGACGAAATACGAGGCATGCACAGTGGGCCTCAAGGTCGCTCTCAAGAAAGATATTCAATACCTTGACGTCTACGGGGATTCTGCCCTTATCATCGGTCAAGTGCTTAGAAAGTGGAAAGTCAAGGACGAAAAGCTCCAACACTTTCATGACCAATTAGAAGAGTTAGCTTCCCGATTCCGAGTTATTACCTTCCATTACCTACCCCGAGCAAAGAATAACCTAGCCGATGCTCTCGCCACCTTGTCCTCCATGGTCGACATGCCCGAGGGAATAACAATGACCCCCTTCCTAGTTCAAAAGAAAGACAAACTGACCCATTGCTACCATATTGAGCTTGTCTCCACCGAAGATCCCGAACTAGCCGATTGCTGGTACTATGATATATGGTGCCTCCTCAAACATTTCAGGTATCCCGAGGGTTCCAACAAGAAAGATCGAATGACTCTCCGAAGACTGGCTGCCCAGTACGTCATCTGTCATAAATCTCTACTCAAGAGGAACTTTGATGGAACTCATCTACACTGTATCGCAGGGGATGAGGTTGAGAAAATAATGCAGAAAATCCACAGCGGGAAATGCGGACCCCACATGAACGGTCACATGCTTGCCAAAAAGATCATCCGACAGGGCTACTACTGGACCACCATGATCCAGGATTACACTTCCTAACAATTCTCCAATCTTCAACACTTGCCTCCGCGAGAATTAGGCAACATGACCTCTCCCTGGCCATTATCCACCTGGGGTATCGACATCATAGGGAAGGTTACACCAAAGGCTTCAAATGGACATGAATTCATCCTGGTTGCCATCGATTACTTCACCAAATTGGTCGAAGTGGAGTCATACACAGTATTGAACGCCAAGAAAGTGGCCAAATTCCTCAAGAAAAATATCATCTATCGATATGGGGTCCCGCATGAGCTAGTGTCAAATAACGGGTTGCATTTCGAAGCGGAAGTCACAGAAGTAGTCAATGAGTATGGGATTCAGAGACACAAATCTTTTCCTTACCGACCTCAGACTAATGGTGCAGTTGAAGACGCCACCAAGAACCTCAAAGCCATCATCATCAAGATGACTGAAAGTTGTAAGGATTGGGCCGACCGGATTCCGTACGCCCTCTGGGGCTATCGAACCTCAATCTGAACCTCTACTAGGGATACCCCTTACTCCCTGGTCTACAGCATGGAAGCATTACTACCTGTGGAGCTGGAAATACCCTAACCTACGCGTCATGCTCGAAGGCAAGGTTAGTGAAGAAGACTGGTGCCAAAGCCGTCTTGATGAGCTACCCCTCCTAGATGAAAGAAGATTAAAAGATTTTTACCACATACAGGGGTACCATCACCGAATAGCGCCATCATTCAACAAGAGAGTCAAGGACCGCGGTGTCCGGAGGGGGATTTATCCCTCAAAGAGATAATAGAACCCATCTGGGACCCCAGATGGAAATTCAAGCCCAATTGGAACGGCCCCTACATTGTGAAAAAAATCTTATCCGACAGTACCGCCATGCTCATTGACCTAGCTAGGGAGGAGATGGCTCGTCCAGTCAACCTGGACCGTCTCAAGAAATTCTACCCCTAGTCCGAAATCTCGGCGCACTATGACTCTTCTCATCCCCCTTCTATTCTAAAAAAAAACTCTTCATTTCCCTCTACCCAGAACTATGTGGGCCTAATCCTCTATAAAAAATTATTTTAAAACATTTTCAAAAACCCCAGAGGTACGTAGGCAGCTCATGCACCTCACATGAGTTCGGCCCTTTATTTTTCACAAAATACTATTCTTTTCTTAACTCCGAGAACGACGGTTCATTCTAAAAATACTTGAACAAAATGATTATGTATGCCTAAGAAATAAATATAGATAATTCAAAATACAAAATTCATCGAAAGGCACAGCTGGATGATCAGAAACTTATTTATTTCATTAATTAGAAATTACAGTACGAATTACATAAGAAAAAGGAACGGATAACTCCCTTCCCCTATTACCATAAAAAACCAAATAAAATCCCCACAGCTGTTACATAAATAAACTCTTCAGGATTCCTACCCACAACTACCAGAGGAGCCTGCACCCTCATCATTTACATCTTAAGGTCCCCAAGTTTCCCCTGCCTAAATAGAGTGTCGTAAACATTCCATGGATCTATGAGCCCTAACCATCTTCGAAAAAATAACAACACCCCCTTCCATGGTGTTTGATAAAACAAACCACCTTTGTCCAGTCTCCACTGCCAACATCTTGCTGACTACTTTCCTCCACAACCACTTCATATAATCTTTGGGGACATGCTAAACCTTCCCGACAGACTGAGAGGGACGGGTCGACGGACGTCGATTTTCCCACAGAGACCCAAGCAATAAACGCAGACGCTCAGTCAAATCTTCTACCGAAAAGAAATTTAGTGTTCGAGGTGGCACAACCTGTGCCCAGCCAAATTGGCACAGAAGCCGCCAAGGGAATAAAAAGAGGTCTGCCTGAGACTAGCCAGCCACCCATATGAATACTCTCGTAGCTCTAGAACAGGCTTCAACTAACCCCACCAAGTCACTGACCAATACAGCCCACGAGCCCCATGCTCCACAAGCCAATTCTCCCAGTTCCCAACATGTAGGCCAACACTGATGAAGTAGCATGAAAAGAAGTTGGGTACGGTCGACAAAGGATACTCTGGAGGAGTCTCCAAGCGGAATCTTTCAGATAACCACATGAACAACATCACAGGGCTACCCCTCAAAAAGTCAGAACAACATTCTCTCCAGGCATCCAGGCCATTCAGGGTCTCCGCCAGTATCACCACCGTAGGAATGCGACGGTATAACATCTATGAGGTAATGGTTGCAAGTTGTGGGTCCACTTGCACCTCCCCAGTCACCAGCGATAATTTGGAAACCAGACTCAGAACAACGGCTCCAGCATAGCCAGCATCACTTACTTTCCGTAAATGCACGGACTGCAGCACCACCGGGAGGGAGATCATTCATCCAGCAACCAATGATCTGACCGCCGAAGGCAAAATACGAAGAAGTCCGGCCAACAAATCCCTGGGAGAACGGGAAAATTCGGGCAAAGTCGCGGCAACATAGGGATTTAAACCCAGCATGGCAGAAAACTCCTCGTAGGTAAGACAAACTTCTTCCAACCCAAAGCAAAATACATGGTCTTCGGGGTACCAGAATTATACCGCCGCCATCAGCACGTTCCACTCAATAGGCCGATTGCGCCACAAGGAGACTCGACGCATGTTGAAAGTATCATAGTC
This sequence comes from Sambucus nigra, assembly GCA_949130495.1. Taxonomy (NCBI): domain Eukaryota; kingdom Viridiplantae; phylum Streptophyta; class Magnoliopsida; order Dipsacales; family Adoxaceae; genus Sambucus; species Sambucus nigra. Next base: position 60,452,262 of record OX422218.1, on the reverse strand, counting down.
GACGTTATAAGAGCACATAGCTTCCAAGGCTTCGAGGTAGTTGGAAAACTCGATGTTACCAGGGAGATCCATCTCTCAAGGCTAAGAGATAATGGGCAAGTAGGTAAGAATGCAAGGATATGTGATGAAAACACTCCACCCTTACCCCTTTTTATACTTGAAAACCCTCATAAGGGATATAATCCCTACAGAAATCGGAGGGAATCCTACCCCACAAAGTACCAAAGGCTGAAGAGAGTACCATTCAAAGCTTTCAATTGATGGGACTGGACTGAACTGCCAATAGGCAGGTCAGGGTGCTTGCCGATCGGTAACCCCCCATTTTTAGAAATTTCCCTTTTTATCTCTTTTGTCAAATCAGAAAACTCAATAAAAATAAATTGATATTCTCAAAAGAATTTGAAAATCCCTTTTCCTACTTATATAAATTCCCTTGGAAATTAAAAAAATTTCCTTCAAAAAATTCCAAAAATATTCCTTTTTACGGTCTCATCAGCAAAGTAAAAAGTGCATTCATTCATTCATCATTAATAAAAGATAATATAAAAAAACTCCATTGCATTGCATATATTTGTGTTCTGTGTTACATCAATTTTGCAAGAAATAAAAAGAAAAGACAAAAACAACGGGGCTCAGCCGGAACCCACATTCTTTCTCTCTCTCTCTCTCTCTCTCTCTCAACAACTTCCACCCCTGCGACGTGCTCTCTCCCCCTATGGCGAGACGACGCACCACCACTACCCGAGACAGAGTCCTCTCCAGACGAAACATACAGCACTAAGCAAGAAGGAACAGTAATCGCATCCTGAATGTGAGCAGTCGCCGAAGATATCCAGTCTCTGATGTCCTTGAGTCAAGTGGTCGTCACCTGGATTTGCGGCAAGGAAAGGCAAAAATCAGTATCAAAGCAAGGATGACCAAAACAGAAAAAAAGGAAAGAGAGGAACAAAAAAGTATACCGCAGGTCCACGGACCTCCTCTGTTAAACTCGACTCCTCCGAATCCATCGCATGAGGACAGTGCAACATAGGCACCATCCCCCCATCAGCTCGTCGAATGTTGTACGAGGGGGTATGAAACTGCACAAAAGGGACCTCCGAGGTCGTCGCCGCCACAGATGCCGACGGACCAGTGCCGCTGTGGGAAGATCCCAGCGCCCGACTCGAACCTGTAGGAAGGAAGGGCAGGGCATCATATATGCTGGGCGCCATCAACCAGCTCGTCACAAAATCCATATAATCATACGGGGCAACCGTATCGGTGTATAGCAAGTAGGACTTGCCGATCATCGTCGTGATCCTCTCATCCTCCAACATCAGTCGCTCCTTCTTCATAGACGTAGGAGGCTGCACGGGTAGTACCACCACCTCCTCCTCAGTAATCTGGCGAACCACCTTCTCCCCGAGATACTAAGAATGGCCGAACTCATGCGCCAGCAAATGCCTCATCCGCTCATTCACCCCGATCACCCCCACATCCTGAATGGCTGTCCCCCAGGGATAAAAGGTCACCTGAAAATCTCCCAGCAAGCATAAATCAATACAAGATCAAAAGGTGCAAAAAAAACTAAGACTGAAATGGAAAGAGTCTTACCCTACCATTGGTCAGGCCATTCAAGACCTGACGCACCGCCTCCAGGGAGAGAGATCCCTTCGAGTGTTGATTGGCCTTGCACCATCGATACAAACGGCAGAAGTCCCCAACAGTTTTGTCCTTCAAAGCGATTAGCGGGGTATTGCACCCAATCACCTCATAGAACCACGTCTAAATTCACAAACAAAAAGAGACGCATAAGGAAAATGCAAATTCATGAAAGGAAAATGCGAAAGCATGAAAGGAAAATACGAATGCATGAAAAGAAATGCACAAATTAAAGAATACCTCAAGAAGGTACGTGGCCCCAATAAAGGTCTGCCGGTAGGACCAGCTGAATGCATCCAGAGAAAAGTAAAGGGTCGCCAAAGTCAGACTCCCCCAATTATTGAAAGGGATGTTCGAAAACATCCTCAAGTACGCAAGAAACAATAAATGGATGACGTTGCCTCTCGACGCCACCATGAAACCTCCCAACCCCTGCAGAATAAATAACCAGGCTATCTGCCTCACTTGCAACCCATCTTCCACATCAATGACCCTGCTCAGCAGAACGTCCCTCAGCAGGGACAACCGGATAGAATCCTCAGAAACTATCCTCCCTACATCACCAAGTGCCGCTCCCACTGCCTTCAGTCTCACCCGTAAAAAGCGATCCACCTCAATCTTCTCTCCATCACAATCCAGTCCCAGCAGCTGCTGCACGTCTATGGGAGTCATAGTCATCTCCCCGAAGCCGAAATGGAAGGTGTGGGTAGTATCCCACCACCTCTCTCCCAAAGCACACAAGACCGCCGCACGAGGCGTCTCATCCAGTGCAGATGCCAACCGCCCAAAACCCGTTGATGAGACCACCCAACGCACCACAGGTGGGAGATGCTCCCAGACATCCTTGAGCCCCGTCGTCCCGCGGGCACGCATGTTCTTCAAAGAAACATCATACTGGCAAAAAGAAAAGTCTCTTCAAAAGCCAAGAAAGAAAGAAAAATCACCAAAAGAGAAGAATGCCAAAGGTCAGGTTACTTACATAACCACCGGGAACCACTCTCTAAGAGCGATGATGCGAAGTTTCTCGTAACAAGGTCCGCTCATTTGCAACAGGCTCAAACGCATCAAAGGAGTTATCACTCCCCAAAGCAAGAAACGCCCTAGACCTCCGCTCCACATTCGCCTAGTCGTCAACGATCAACCACTCCTGGTGGACTGCAGTGCTCATAAAAGCGGCCATTTCTTAAAGATCGGAATGCTAGAGCGATTTGCAGAAGAATCGCATAGAGAGAGAAAGCAAAGAACCTGTGATAAAATGAAGGGATTCGCCCCCTTTATATAGGATGCCAAGCGCCATGTCGATCGGCACCTCCCCCTACCATACCGATCGGCACTGACCCCTTGCCTTCTCGAGGTAGCCCAAAAGTCCGTGCCACTGTCGAATGGTACTCCTCATACCATGCCGACCGGCACCCCCCTTAAATTTCGTACAGAAATTCCCAAAAAATACCAGAAAGCCTCAAAAAATCCCCGAAAAATTTCTAAAAATCCTAGGATGGATTTTGAGAATTTTCACCAAGAAAACTTCGCATTACCTCAAGCGGAACCCCTCTATCCCCAGTGGAATCCTCAAAAACCAAGTAAAACTCTTCCCGGCAAAGCTTCAGAGGATCTCTAAGGATCACCCGATCACTTCCCCAGCGAAATTCTACACAAAATAGGTTGTTACCCCCTGTGAGGTCTCCTAAAAGCTTCCTCGGCTATCAGCTCTCCAGCTCAGATTAAAATCATAAAGCTCTTTCTCCAGCAGAATCAAAATCCAATCTTTATCCACTCTTGGATCTGAATTGACCCCGGTCTTGGATTGTCACCTGAATTAGGTCAGAATTGACAACGGTCCTCAATCGTCACCACTCTTGGGTCAGAATTGGCCCCAGTCTTGGAACGTCACTTGAGTTAGGTCAGAATTGACCTCGATCCTCGGTCGTCACCACTCTTGGGTCAGAATTGGCCCCGGTCTTGGATCGTCACATGAGTTAGGTCAGAATTGACCTCGATCCTCGATCGTCACCACTCTTGGGTCAGAATTGGCCCCGGTCTTGGATCGTCACCTGAGTTAGGTCAGAATTGATCTCGGTCCTCGGTCGTCACCACTCTTTGGTCAAAATTGACCCCGATCTTGGATCATCACCTGAGTTAGGTTAGAATTGACCTCGGTCCTCGGTCGTCACCACTCTTGGGTCAGAATTATCCCCGGTCTTGGATCGTCACCTGAGTTGGGTTAGAATTGACCTCAGTCCTCGGTCGTCACCACTCTTGGGTCAGAATTAGCCCCGGTCTTAGATCGTCAACTGAGTTACGTCAGAATTGACCTCGGTCCTCGGTCATCACCACTCTTGGGTCAGAATTGGTCCCGGTCTTGGATCGTCACCTGAGTTAGGTCAGAATTGACCTCGGTCCTCGGTCGTCACCACTCTTGGGTCAGAATTGGCCTCGGTCTTGGATCGTCACCTGAGTTAGGTCATAATTGACCTCGGTCCTCGGTCATCACCACTCTTGGGTCAGAATTATCCCTAATCTTGGATCGTTACCTGAGTTAGGTCAGAATTGACCTCGATCCTCGGTCGTCACCACTCTTGGGTCAGAATTGGCCCCGGTCTTGGATTGTCACCTGAGTTAGGTCAGAATTGACCTTGGTCCTCGATCGTCACCACTATTGGGACAAAATTGGCCCCGGTTTTAGATCGTCACCTGAGTTAGATCAGAATTGACCTCGGTCCTCGGTCCTCGCCACTCTTTGGGTCAGAATTGGCCCCGGTCTTGGATCGTCACCTGAGTTAGGTTAGAATTGACCTCGGTCCTCAGTTGTCACCACTCTTTGGGTCATAATTAACCCCGGTCTTGGATCGCCACCTGAGTTAGGTCAGAATTGACCTCGGTCCTCGGTCGTCACCACTCTTGGGTCAGAATTGGCCCCGGTTTTAGATCGTCACCTGAGTTAGGTCAGAATTGACCTCGATCCTCGGTCGTCACCACTCTTAGTTCAGAATTGACCTCGATTATTATATCTTCACCTTAAGCCCACATAATTGGCTTTGACCCGTAGAACCGGTCACCCTTATCACTTAAGCCCGCAGATTTGGCTTTGACCCACAGAATTGGTCATCCCCCAGCATCACTTCAGGTCCTCAGAATCGACCCCAACTTTTGATCATCATCCCATCCCCAGCACACTCCTTAGGTCCTCATAATCGGCCTTGACCCTCTGAATCGGTCATACTCCCTCAAAAGCATCATGTGGTGTCTAATCGACGGTCATCATTTGTTTCAAACTCACCCGTCGAGGGGCTCTGTAGACACCCCATTCTGTTACCCCCTAACTCTCCTTAGGTCCCTAGTACCTCCCTTCAGCGCTACAAACCTAGGTCATGTCCCGAATACTGACCTAGAAGCCATCAGGCACTCCCTCGCTCAGTTTGACCAAAAAGTAAAACTCTTCATCTCGACTAAAACTGAATGAATCTTCAAAGGGCACTGAATACCCTTTCCAACGATCCATCCCGTGCATAATTCTGACTTACCATGCGGACGAACGATCCGTTTGCGTCCGGAACCTGACTTAGAGGCCATCGGGCGCTCCCGGGCTCTGTTTGACCTAAGTCAACTCTTCAGCTCAACTGAGTCTAAATGAATCTTCGAAGGGCACTAAATACCCTTTCTAATGGTACGTCCCGTGCACGATTTTGACTTTCCATATGGACGAACGATCCGTTTAACTTCGAGAGGTTATCGAATGCTTATCGGGACCGGTTGACCAAATTCAACTCTCCAAACTGTGTCAAACTCTTTGGAATGTCGAACTACATCTCCTAACCTTTCAAACGGTCTACCTCGTGCGCAATTTGGACTTACCATGCTGACGAACGATCCGTTTGCGTCCGCACGATTCCCCGTCCAATGGATCGACAAACGCTTTTGGGCCATATTTGACCCAAAGTCAACTCCCAAACCCGGGAGCGGTCTAAAGTACTTTCAAAGGTCTCTAAATTACCTTTCCAACGATATGCCCCGTGCGTGGTTCTGACCAACGATTTACCCTCGGCGGCCGATTTCCCAAAAAAACCTGAAGCGCACTGCCAAATGGCAGGTTCCAGATCCTGCCTATCGGCATCTGCCAATAGGCAGTAGCATGCCAATGCTGATCAGCAGTCCCCTGGGCCGATAAAAGGAGGTCTTCACCTCATTTTCAAGGGGAGCCCAGATCTGATAGAAATCTCTCTCAGCGAATCCCAGAAACCTCTCTCGAAGGCAGCGTGATTTCAACTTCCAAAACCCTTTTTCACTTCCACTTTTCATAATCCTCTTCATCAAACTTGATGAATTAGCCACTCTCCATCATCATCCAAGTTCAAGGGCTGCTCTCCAACATTCAATATCAAGCTCAAGATCTTCAAGAAGGTCCAACTTTCTCAAACTCTTTCTTAAATTCTCAATAACTTATTTTCTTACTTAACACTTTTATTATCTCATCTCACACTTTCTAATATACTTTTTTATTTAGTATTATTTCACATCTCTTATTTTCATATAAATAAAACCCAAAAAATAAGAAAAAGAGGGTTTTCTCATAAATTCCAAATAGGGATTCTCACACTTTTTTCACACTCTTCTCACAACTAAAACACTTTTTCTACACACACACACACACACACACACACACTCTTACAAATAAGAGATCCCCCATTTGGATTTATGGGATAAACCCCACCCCTCATTTTGTATGCAAACTACGTGGACTTTGATGCCTTTATAGGCTAGGTAGGCGTCTCGGGGAAAAACCCGAGACTCGAGTCCTTTTTCTCACTTTTTCTCTCATTTTCTATCTTCTCTAAATCCACTTTCCTTATATTCTATATACTTTCTCTTAGTGACGTTTTACTCCATATGCGTTATCGTTCCATTATAACGATCAACGTAGGGGTAATCATGTAAATCTTATTTTTCTAATATTATTCTTATACCTTCCTACGGATGACTCGCTTTATCCTTTCCATGATATAAGTCGAGGATTCCTACCTCCATTCTATACATACACATGCACACATATCACGGGGGGAAATATAAAGGAAAATAGCAAATATCCATGAGAGACCGAAAGGGCGGAATGGGTGCCTAATACCTTCCCATTTCGTAACTAAGCCTCTGAACCCTTCTCGAATCATTTTGGTTTCGCACGCACCAGTATGTCTTTCGATGCCATCCTTCGGGGTGGTTTCCCCTTTTTCTTTTTTCTGTTTTGAGTAAAATAGATTGGCGACTCTGAATCTCTCTACATTTTTACACCACATCTCAAATGACGTCGGTCGAAGCGCTCCCGAAAGGGACGCGCGGGACCCTAAGGATCCTTTCCTACACGTGCCCACCCACGCGAAGAGGATCGAGGATGGCCACAGGTAATTGTGTAGGCATAAGTTAAACGGGTCGGATCAGGGCGGGGCAATTTTATTTAACTTGACTCCTAACCCGCCCCATTTAATAAAAGGATTTTTTTTAAAAACCCATACCCGATCCTAATTCATTAATTGGGTTTTAAAACCCGCCCATTAGGGGCGGGGTAGGATGGGGCTCCTACGGGTCGGGTTAAATTTCCATCCCTAATCTTTCTTCCACTGGCATGATAGGATCACATAAACACTCCCCTAAAACTCTGGTGGGTGGCCCTTCTGAAATTCCTCCCTAACTCTCGGCCACTCTGACGGCCTCGGGTGGGCCTGGATAACTGGTGCCACTGGCTGTGGTGGTTGTTGTGCCTGAGGAAAGTAGAGTGCCATTGCATTCATAGCGGCATAAACTTCCTAGGCCACAATAGTGGCCACCTCTGTTACCGTATCTGTCCCCGACGGTGGTTGTGGTTGTGGTGCCTATGGCTCCTGCTCAGCCTCTCTCTCATTAGCTCTAGCCGCTGCTCTCGTTGGTCATCCTCTCTTGGGTGGCATCTGAAAATAGATAGAATTGTATGAGTTCACAGTTAATACAATTATAATAGCGGAAGAAGGTACTCTCAAATACGAAAGCATGAATGCAACTGTCCTAATAATTGGTCTCTATGTCAAAGAACTCTACACTGAGATTGTAGTAAGCCGTACAAATCCTATGGATACTAGAACCTGATGCTCGAATACCATTTGTGACACCCCGCCTACTTTAATCACATGTGATCAGTCCTTTATCAAAATAAAAAGGTTTTGCATTTGGTTCATTCTAAACATCACTGTCGAAGCCAATTAGATTACTAACCACCTATGTTAAATTAAGCTGGTGCCAAATTTTATCTTTTCATTAACTTATCAACATGCAAAATAAAATTAAAATAACAAAACCATCCACACAATAATAGTTTGAATCAATCACACGATAGATAGATGAATAAATAGGGATGAATAACCCATCAGTTCCCAAAATAATTCCAAATACAAGTCTAGAGCAATAAAATAAAACCAGGTACATCGTCTGATAAATGAAATTCAAATGTATCAACTAAAAGGGGATACATGCCCAAATGAAACTAATGAATGAAGCTCCTGAATTAGGAATGCCTAACTAGTACTGTTACAACCTTTCTATCACTTTACTCTATCCTAAGTATTATCTTCTTTTATTTCCTAAGTTACTTTACCCTTTAACTTAGTTAATATTTTCCACTTACATAGATTATAAAACATGCACACTAGTTATATAAATACTACATTCAAACCTTGTAGTTTTAACCCGCATATAATTTATCTACACTATTATATAAATATGAATATACTACAACAATCACACACACGTCGCGTATAATAACCATCCTTCTGAGTACTAACTCACTGGATGCTTGTCTCTAAAAAGCTATCATCCCAGCTATGCTCACTCTAACCCGGTTACCATAAATCGGTTAACTCACACAGAAATAGGTAAATAAAATCACAAACGTAGTGGAGGAGGTCATATTTTCCCTAGAGTGAGACCGAATCATACCTAAAATGTCCCACCTCGAAAATAAATCACACAATAAAAATACCGGACGATATGACCCGAGGACTATACACTCCTTGCATTCAATGGACAAACGATTCACCCACATCGTGCAACCTCCTATGATAGCACTAGAGGGGTATGCGTTCACATAAATATCTAACACCAATATTTATAAAGCATACAAGTATATATATACACTATCACATCTTCCGTATATATATAATTAAAATAAATCCAGCTAACCCGTGCCTAAATCCCGTAGCACTATCCCATAATACCCGAGTCTATTTCCTGACTCTTACTTCATTTAATTTCACATCCATTAAATAAATTAATGTAGCTTCACTTGCTAAGATACCCGGACTCACCCAATCGACCTGTATTTAAACATTTATGAATTCGTTCCACTCAATTCATTATTTATGTTTCTCAACCTAGAATAAACCCCAACGAAATTAGAACCTTTAAATTTAAATAAGCAAAATTGCCCACGATCAGGGGTCATCGATCGATCGATGAATTCGATCGGTCGATCGATCGACTGGCGCCCATCCCTCTTCCCCAATATGTTTTCCAATATTGTTAAACCTCAAAGTTCCAACAATCCAATCCATACTTTAACCAAATAATACCCCATGTTTATTACACCTATAAACAGGTTCTAACATTAATGTAAAACATCAACGAGTCCCTATTCGCATTATATTCATAAAGATCACAAATTTGGATTTTTCTCAAATTCATTCAATTTCATATTCAATTTGATTCAAAATTTCAAATTACATGATATTAGCTACTGGATTTCGAATCTAAATTAGGTCCTAACATCATATGATAGTATCACATCATCAATTAAACATTAATTTCACATTTAATGCTCAAATCCCTAAGGACCCATTTTTTTTACACGTGACAACCCTCCCAAAAATGGATTTGTCTACACCTACCACGATATGAACATGAGTATTTTCAATTAAAATCATAAGCAAGTTAATTACTTACCTTTTTAGGTTTATAAAGTATGATTACGCGTTGTAGGATATGAATCGCTCCTGAATTTTCCCTGAATTTGGTTCCTTAAGCTCTCTTCCTTCTTCCGTCTTCCTTTCTCTCCTCTCTCAAATATAGGGTTTATAGTTTGCACTTAATGGTTTCCTCTAACTCTAAAACTTAGGTTTAATATCATAAATTCTGAAATCAGGCTAATGGACCAAACTCAAATGACCCGAATACCCTCGTGTGGGCCCGGTTATATCTGAAAAGGCTCCGGGACCCAATTACTACCCCCGAATACACTACTTTGACTATCTCGGCCCTTCTGGAACTAATCGTGATCTCGATATTGCCATTCGAGTCACCCTACAATAATTTCCTATCTCAACCTCATATAGTCTAAACGCGACTCCCGGCTGAGATATAATAATATCACGTCACTATCACTCATTATGACGTAAGATAAATATTTACTATTCACTTAGTAATTATATTACATAAATATTAATCATTATCTCTTTCGATTAATATTTTAATAACCATATAATAATTAATTCAATTAAATATTGGTACACGTGTAATTCAAAATATTCAAATTAATTAAATAATAAACACTAAAAAATATGGGGTGTTACAGCCCCGAAAAATAATGATAATTGCGATGAATCGGGACAAGGAAGAAAATATCCTTTCCACAACTCGTGCGGAATTCACGGGATCCTATTGACATAAGCGGTCGTTGTAAAGGGTGTCCTAAAGCATAAAGATTGGAGTCACCACCTTATTTTACTCAAAATAGGAAAAAGATGTAGTTGTATCTGAAGAGACGGCATAAAATACTATTAATCCATACCAAACTAAAGAGATCATGAGTTCGAGAACTAAGTTACGGAATGGGAATGCTAGTACTCAATTCAACCATTTTCTGTCTCTTATGCGATATAAAAATGTTTTCCTTCTCCTAAATATGTAATCACATGTGTAATGTGTGTGGGGATAGAATGGTGTAGGTATGTGCAGAATGTATAAGGAATGAAATCATTATGTCAGCGTCATGTAAAAGACGGTAAGAAGTCATACTAAGGAGTGAAACTGAAAGAAAGATAAATACATAAAATAGTCAAAAGTATCAGCGATGCGACGTATCATAATTCACTCTAAAGTATTGGATATGCATGTCTAACAAGATTGATAAAAAAGAAATGAAATAAAAGGTTGTTCTATGACCAATACACCAGATCATGACTCACTATAGGCAATTGAATAAGCATGTGTATATATATATATATATATATATAGGCTCTAATGCGGACTTAACTTGCGAACGTATTTTTGTGTGATTTTTTAAAAATAGCAAAATATAAAATTTCAACTTGATTTTTTTTGTGTTATTTAAACATTTCAGGGGACCCCTATAAAAAAATCTGACATATCTTTGATCAATTTTTTAAAAATATTTCAAGAGCTTTACAAACTGGCATATGTTTGATCGATTTTTTAATAATATCAAAACAATTCATTTTTAGTTGTTTTTTTTATGGGAGTCCCTTGAAATGTTTAAATACCACAGAAAAAAAAATCAAGCCAAAAAAATGTGTTTTACTATTTTTAAAAAATACGAAAAAATCCATCCGCAAGTTAAGTCTGCCAGTTGCGTCCGCATTAGAGACGACATATATATATATAATTTCAGTGAAAAAAAAATGAGAGGAATAAAATAAGATAAATAAGGAAAAAAGGACTCGAATCCCAAGTTAAACTCGAGATTCCTACTTAGCAAGAACTAACATCAAAGTTCACATAGCTCAAGAAGAGAATAAAGACGGGGTCTATCCCATATATCCAAAACTAGATTTCTCTATTTTAATTTGTGAAGAAGCGTGCACAAGCGGTAAAAATGTAGAATATTATATGAGTAAACCCTCTTTTTTGGTTTTTTGAGCTTACAAAAATAGTTTTATGAGTTCATAAATAATAAAAAGGTAATTAATGGTGAGAAAACATGAATTGTTTAAGAAATATACTAAATTTAATAAAATGTAAGAAAAGACACTAAGTTAATAAGCTTGGATAGACGGGATTTAGACATTTGAAAGAGCTTGGACTGTAATTTTTGAGATCATATAAGCTAATTTTGATGGTGAAAAAATGGTGATAAAGTGGTGGGAAAATGGTGACGTGTGGGTGAGGTAAGGTAATGTTAAGAGAATGTTTTGAAAGTGACGTCTTGAAAAGATTTTTTACGTATTTCAAGGAAAAAGTTCTTGAACAATAAGTTCGGGGTTTCCTTAAATAGGAAACCCGAAAGGGCCAAAGGAGGAGGTTGCCCCTAGAGGTGCCGAACGATATTGACCTTGGCCTACTTATCGGTAGTCCTTCTAGACTGGCGTCCAAGTAAAGTATTCCCTTCCTATAGGTAAGGGAAGGGTGCTTATATGAAGTTTGAAAATGAATTTTCTGGATAGATGATCGTAAACTACAAACTATAAGTCTGTTTTATGAATGGATGGGACCTTTGGAAAGAGGATCCGATGCTCTATAGAAGTGTGTATAGATACTTTTGAGTACAAGAGTTGAATAAAGTAAAATGGACCTCGAAAGCATCTGGTGACCTCCAGTTTGGGGTTTTTGATTTAAAAGAATGCTAAATGCGAATCGTAAGTTCGATTCGTGCATGACTGGAACCACTAGAAAGGGGATTTTGATTCTAATGAAAGTGCATTGAGAGACACTCTAGTTTGAGAGTTTACCATAATTAAATAGAGTTTTGAAGCATCAAGTAACCTTCGATTAGGGTTTGAAGGAGTACTAGGGGTCCGAGGACTGAACGAACAGTGGTGATGTATGAGGGGCAATATAATGAGTTGTATACAGATCCCCTTCAAGGAAAATCTTAGGATAAGTGAAGGTCTTCGAAACATAGACACCCTGTTGAAAGTTCTGAGTGTTTGAATTTTGAGTGTTTGAGTTTCTGTGCATCAAAACTCTGGTGGGGATAACTAGATTATGCTCGTATAGGGATACAAACTTATCTTTGAGGACCTAAAGAGTTTATACGACCAACTCAGGGGGTTCAAGGCCATTTATAAGGGCCGATGTCAGTTCTGAGGACCTAATGTGATGGATTTTGAAGACCAAGGCCTAATTTTGAGGCCTAGGTCAATTCAGAGGACATAAATAGTGTATACAATTTATTCAAGGGGTCGAGGCCCGTTCTAAGGCTTAAGGTAAATATTAAGGGCCTAAAGAGCGTATGCGACCGATTCATAGGATCAAGACCTAATTATGAGGACCTAAAAAGTGTATACGATCGATGCAGGGGGTAGAGGACAATTTTAAGGGCCTGAGTCAATTTTGAGGACCTAAAGTGTGTATGTGAACGATTCAAATGATCCGACCTAATTCGGAGGGCCTAGGTCAATTCAAGGATTTAAAGAGTGTATGTGACTGATTCAGGGGGTCAAAACCCATTCTAAGGGTCTAGGTTAATTTCAAGGACCTAAAGAGTAAGAAGATGTTACTTATGCAAACCTAAAGAGAGTATGTAATCAATTCATGTAGTCAAAGATAATTATGATGGAGTATGTAGATTATGAGGACCTAAAGGATGAAGATGTTAATTCTGCAAGCCTAAAGAGTGTAAAGGTCAATTATGTTGACCAAAGGGGTGAAGAGGTTGATTTTGCGGAGATAAGGGGTTAAAAGGTCAATTTTATGGACCTAAGGGGTGAAAAGGTCAATTATGTGAACCTAAGGGGTGAAAAGGTTAATTCTATGGATCTAAGGGGTGAAGAGGTTAATACTACGGACCTAAAGAGTGAAGAGGTTAATTATGCAGACCTAAAGGGTGAAAATCAGTTTTGGAATGGATGTACGATGAGGTGAAAATTATCTGGAAAGCTTAAGATTTTTTTCAAAGTTTTCGTAAATTTTTATGATTTTCTAATGTTTGCATGTTTATTGAATTTTGATGAATTTTTATTAGAAAATGTGAAATTTGATTTTTTGTGATTTTCAAAGAATTTTATGTTAATTTTGGAATATTTTGGGATTTTTGGGACTTAGGGGAGTTTTTGATGATTTTTTTAATTCATAAGAGAGTGGATGATTTGTCATCGAGAATATTTTATTTTGAATTTTTTTTAGGTTTTATCAGTTTTTGAATTTTTAGGGGATTTTTTAAAATATTCTGCAATTTATTGATAATTGTTTTGTTTTGGAATTTCTACAAATTTTTGTAACAAAAATTGAGGGGGTGGCGATATGAATTTCGAGAAGGGTGCCAATTGATAAGGCATAAAATTTTAAGGGTTTTGAGTCTTCTCGAAAGGCATTGCCAGAATGCTTACCCGTGGGTGTCGAACGTCATACCCCCAATCATATTATAAAAAGTGGTTGAGGTTGCCTCACTCTTCAGAATTCAAGCAAATGTCTCTCTTTCTCTCTCTAGAAAAGAAAACTCTCAAGAAACTTTCTTAAAATTCCTCAAAAAAATGGCCAATAACAGCATTACAGACATTGACGATTGGGCTAACATTGAGTTGTAACATTTGGCGGCTATGCTAGTGAGGGTTGAGAATGAGTACTACCATGCCAAAGCGGTGTAAGATGAGAGGATTTGAGTTCAGGAACCTAATCTACACCGCTTTGCGTGAGTGAGACATCCCTAGGACTAGGGGTGGCCATAGGCCCGAGGCCCGCCAAGCCCGCCCAACCCGCCCAATAAAAAAATAGGGCTTGGGTAAGGTGAATAGGCCCGCAAAGCGGGCTTGGGAAAATTTTATAGGCCCGATTTTTTTTCGGGCGGGCTTGGGCATGAGTTCTTAAGCCCGATGAGGCCCGGCCCGGCCCGAGGCCCGAAAAATATATATATATAATATTAATATATATATATATTTATATATATGTGGGGTGGGGGGAACTTTTATAAATATAAAAACGTATACTAAGTTTTTTCATGTAGAGTGGGAAACTTTATATATGGACTTTGTAATATATGGAGTTTAAAACAGATTTTAAATTAAAAAATTGGTCTTTAAATAAAAAAATAGGTATTTTAATTTTTTTAAAAATCTTTTAATTAATATAATATGGCCCGATCGGGCGGGCCTGGGTAAAGATCTTTCAAATCTGGGCGGGCTTGGGATTATGTAATAAGGCCCGATCTGGGCCCGAGCGGGCTTGGGATAGCCGTTAATTTTTCAAGCCCGGCCCAAGCCCGACCGGGCCTGCCCAGGCCCGGCCCACGGCCACCCCTACCTAGGACTATGTGAGTATTGTAGTATTTATATATTTTCTGAATTTCCATTCTGTTTTTTATTTTAATTATTTTTCTTGTTTTTTAGCTCGGAATCGATGTTTTTTATCAGATTTTAGCGGAAGGAAATCACCTTGTCGAGTGTTCTCTCTTGATGTAAGACGGTGGAGAAAAAGGTATGGGGTAAGCTTCCTAAGGAAATATGACTCATGATGGATGTTGCTGGGTTTGGATTCTTAGCGAGGTCTTTGGATGACACGTCATGGTCGACGACGGTGCTATGTTCTCTATAAGAGTGACGGTGGGACACCACCCACATATTCCATCTGGGTGTGGGTGAGATAACGGTCACGCCGATACATGTGGTCTAGATTCTAGGGCTTTATTGTGAGGGGGAACATATAGAGTGGATCAATCACTTCGTCTTACTGAGGAAGCTTACCTAGAGGTATTAAGGGACTATGGGAAAATTTGTTCTAGAGAGTTGGTGAAGTTTTACACGCCTAGGAACACTTGGTTAATGAGGAAAAAGATTCCATGGACGGCCCACGGCTGCGACAAGTAGCTAAAATGTTTATCTTACTATTACTGGGGGCGTCTTCGTAGCGATGAGTGGAGGCGTCATCCATGTATAGTTCCTATCGTATCTATGATTCATCTCTAAGGTTGGAAAATATGGCTGGGGGATACTGTAATTGGCTTCTCTCTATGTCTCTTTTGACGTCTTTAACCCATAATTCTAGTTGACGTTTACGGGGGGGAATGTATCTTTTGGATTTAACCTTATCATATTACTTATTTTTCTTTTTCAATACATTCATTCTTTTTATTTTTTTAGATTTTGTTTATTCTCTCATATATGGTTTTATGAGGTGATTAGGCACAACACATGGTTAATACTGTTGCTGGCCAGTGAAGATGGGGAGTGTCCAAGGATGATATGGTGGAGGGAGTCCAACAGAGTGTAGAAGTAAATATTGGTTTTATAGGTGGTGAGAGTTGCGTTGAATGATCTCATGAGCGCTTAACTTAGACCTTATTTTGTTTTTGATTTTGTGCATTTCTTGTATTTTTTGTATTTTTGGTTAGGTGTTAATAATGAACTTTATTTGGAATATATGACTTTATACCCTTGGCATCAAGCCTCGGGAGAGATGAAGGGAATGGTCTTTCATTTTAAGATGCAACGCCTGTTGGCACATGAGTCCGAGTACACCTAGTACCTGGGCGAGAGGGTGGTAAGGCAGGTGATGGAGAGTGAGGTAGAGGTCCCTCTTCTCCATATGAGGAGAATAGGGAATATATAGAATGTGAAACGAGTGGTGGCGATGTATAGGGATAATTATATGCTTTATACGGACATGAAAGATCCCTACGACTATTTGGACTTTGTGGCTAGTTGGATGATGCATCTATGACACTGACGTTATTCTTCCCCCATTGACTTCGGCTCAAGGTTGCAGATGTGCACCGAGTTCTTTGGCTCCGGCATCGGAGAGTGGTGCAGGGACCGTGGAGGCTCCTCCACTTTGTCATTATTCTGCACCCTCCTATTATATTCGTCTCAGTGGGGTCATTTAGAATCATTCCCTTATCGTCCTCTGGCGACGATAGACAACTTCCCTATTTTTTCAGGGGAGGCCATCCAGCGGGAGGTATGATCTTTGCTATTTTTTTTTTTTTTTTTCACTTTAATTTTTTAGATTTCATTTTATAAATTTTTTGTTGACTTGAACTTCTTGCTTGATCCCTTTTTTGTACACCATGGTCGTGTCGATGTCTTGGTTGTGATAAGTTCGGGATTGGATTGATTATATAGTCAAGTATGTGCGGACGACGGCTTGGTCCCAAATCGCACCACCGACAACTGATGATGATTGTGAGTTCCACTGCTCATCATCATTGGAATCTTGTTTATTTGGACCCTTGAGGTGGTGATTAGGTCTAGGCTAGGATTAGAAAGTACTGGCTGCACCCCGATAATTTTGATCTTTTTGTTTTCTTTCTTTTTTTTCACATAAAAATTGTACAAGCAATAACAAATAAATTATGAAATTTTCATTTTCTGATTATCTTTGAATTAATGACCTATTCTATATCCGCTTTAATTTTTCATTGGGGAATTTATTTTTAAAAAGCAAAAAAATGTACTTAGAAAGTTTTAAACTATGTTTTTTAATGTTTTGAGAGATAAATACCTAGAAAACCTTTATGTAAAAAGTTAATTTTTATAGGGACTTATTTAGAAATGAGGGAAACCAAAAAGAGGAAACTTGAATCTTCCCAAAATAAGGGGTGTCGATCGGCATACCCCCTGGCCTGTGTATCAGCACATCGGTCACATATACAATTGCTTTTTATCCTTTATTGCACTTATTTTTGCACCCTTTGTATCAGGATTCTCATTTTACAGCCATTGATTTATTGATTTCATCATTTTCTAGGAGGCTTCAAGTATAAAAAAAGGGGATTAGTGTGAGGGTTTTATTCACACCTCAACCCTTTATCTTCTTCCTTTCATAGAGTTCTCTATTCTCTAAATGGTTATTCCCATGACAATGACGTCCGCTGCATACCTTGAAGGCCTGGAAGATATGTGATTGTACAATATCAATTACAAGCCTTTTAACTTGCACCCTGCCACCTTGTAGCATGACCATACGATTAACTGGATCTTGTTGGAGGTCTCTTTGTGATTTTTGTACGTGGTGGACCACATGTTTCACTTTAGGTTATATGAGGTGTGTGCAATTGAGGAAGAATTTTCTGCTATGTTGGTTGTTGACCCTCAAGTCTCTTCCACCATGCCTAGTTTTTCTCATTCTCCTCGGGTGATGTTGGGTGAATTATTGCATATCTCCATTTATACTTCTCGGCCAATAGTGCACCGGGGAGGGGGGGGGGGGTATGGATCTCCCCATAGTGCTGGATTCTATCCACCAAAGGAACTTTAGGGAAAATGTATTTACAAGCATTGTATCCTTGGGTATGACTACCAAAATGCTCTTAGTGATAGGCAGTTTAAGTGGGGACATTGAGGTGGACACCATTGTGATGTGGATGAGTTATTGCTACAACCCCAATGATATCTGTAAGGACATAAATTTCCAATTAAGTCCCTGTATTGTTTTGACTTAATTCCGTGAACAAAACTGTGTTTGTAATATGTCATAGGGAGATTTTATTTTTGTCACGATCCCACTCGGTCTATGACGTATTTAAAAAATTGAAGATGTTGCGGCAAAGCTTCAAAGAATTAATCATGCCAAAGTTTAATTGGTGCATGTTTATTCGTCTTCAAGTTTATTGCATTCTGAGATTACACAGGTATGAATGCATATTGTTAATGAGATTCGAAATTATTTTTATAAAAGATAAGGATGTAATTTTATAAGGAAAAATATTTTAAAATGTTTTACACTACGTTTTATTCTGATAAGCTCGAAAATGAGTTTGGCTTAATTGGATCTCTTTTGGAAGAAATGTTTTAAAGAAAAAGTCAAACTTACACGCGCGTCGTTCGAACGACAGCTGGATCATTCGAGCAAGATGGCTATGTTGTCTGAACGACTGGTCAATCTCGTTCAAGCGACACACTTTTTGAGGCGATTAATTTTTCCTATTTAAAGCATGGTTTCATCATAATTAATTGGCGTGCAATCTGGAAAATAATTTTCAATCCAGCATGAGTTTTTGCACATTTTTATAAGGTTTCAAAGCTTAAACACCTCCTTAGAGTTTGCAAAGATTCGAGTTATCATTACTATATGTTTATGTGATCTTGCTGCACCAAGAAGGTTTGTTCGATACTTGAACATCTGAGTTTTGCGGTGAAGAAAAGAGAATGACTTCTTGTCCGACATCATAGACGTATCAAAGCCATTCGATGGACAATGAGGCATACGTTGACGCGTGTATTGTGGACAGGTGTCGTGGAAGAAGGACTTTCTGCATGAGCGCTGTGAGAGGAGTGGTTGAATATCAGAAGAGCGTCAAGACCCATGGGGATCGAGTCGTTGAGTGAGTGTTTTGTCTGTTCGTTGTAATTCCACATTCATAGTGATTGTCTGGCTTGGGCCGTCCTAGGTTTTTTTCCGTCTTGGGTTTTTCCTCGTACATCCTTCGTTGTGAGTATTCTCTACTTTACTTTACTTTCTTTAATCACTAGATGCATGTTTAGGATTAATCAAGATAAAATTGGTTTAAAGTAAAAATTGGGTTTTCACAACTTCGTTTGGTGATAATTAAAAGTTGGATAGTTTTTGGTAAAAATTCGTTTGATTTGAAACACAAGCATAAGGACCACTCTTCAAATTGGTATCAGAACTAGAAAACATAATTTATTTATTTTGTGATCCCGTGTGTTTTCAAAGATGAATTCTGGAAATAACGAATTTTTTGGAACTCATATTTTGATGGAACTAATTACACTTATTGGAAGATGAGAATGAAAAGTGCGTTAAAATCTATTGATGACCGTGTGTGGCTAGATGATGAGAAAGGTTGGACACCCCGTCAATATTTTAGGTGAGGTCACTAAATTAAATCATGTCGAGTCATGGACCGAAACTGAACATAGACTTTCACGATATAATTCTAAGGGGTTGCACGTTATTTCTTCACATGGCACACCGGAAGAATATAATAGAATTATGACTTGTGAAACATCAAAAGAGGCTTGGGATATTTTGGCACTCACTCACGAGGGCACTAGCACGGTTAAGGCGTCGAAAGTTCAAAATCTTACTACACAATTTGAAACCATTAGGATGTTAGCGAGTGATACTTTTGATGAGTTTTATGCTAGGTTGTCCAATATTGTCAACTCGTCGTTTAACTTAGATGAGAAAATTCCCGACAACAGTATCATTAAGAAAATCCTTAGCTCGTTGCCTAGTAGGTTTGATGCAAAAGTGACTATTTTAAATTCCTTGGGTAAGTTAGAGTCGACGAAACTAGAAGAGATTGTAGGTGACTTACAAACCTATGAAATCGACATGATTACCTCTAAACAAGTGCTTAAGAAAGAAAAGGGTATTGCTTTAAAAACCTGGAAGGAGGTAACTAATGTTTCGAATGATGATTCCGATTCCGATTCCGATTCCAATTCCGATTTCGATTCCGATTCTGATTTCGACTTCGATTTTGAGGATGTTGCTTTGTTGGCAAAGAAATTTTAAAATTTTATTAAATTTCAAAAGCAATCGAAAGATGCCAAGAAATTTGAAAAATTCAAGAACAACAAAGTAGATTCCAACTCTAAGGATAAGTTTGAGAAGCCTAAGAGAGACGAGTCGGATAAGTGTTTTGGGTGTGAGGGGTATGACCACAAAGTTAAGGAGTGTCCCACTAGACTTAAGAAAGAGGGCAAGAAACCAATCTCATAAAATTCCACCTTAAGTGAGAGTGAACCGGAAGAGGGAGAGAGTTCCCCCATTGAGCGTAACTTCATTACGTTTATGACAAATCATGTGAGCGATGATGATAAATCTTCCCCAAAAAGATTCTCATGTGAATGGAACTTCGGAGGTGAGGGTGAAGTTAGTGAGGATGAAGCGAGTGAAGAAGAGGAGATAGATGTGAAAGAATTGAAAATTTCATTTTTAAGTTGTATGCCAAGACGGTGAAAGTGCAAAAGGCTGACTAAAAATTTCAAGCTAGGTTGAATTAGGGTGCCATAGAAAATAATGATGCATTGATAGAGGATCTTTGGTCACGAGAGAAGAAGTTTAGGGAGAAACTAGAGTTTGTGGAGAAAGAGAGACAATCTTAGGGGTTTGATGGAGGCCTTGAAAAAGGATATTTTAGAGTTTGAGGAATCTAGGCGTCTACTTGAGTCAGGATTCAAAAGTTGGAGGAGAGATTGAGAGACTCGTCTAGAGTTAAGTTTGATTTGGAGGCTAGGTCGGAGAAGTTAGATAACATCTTAGGCACCGTCCAAATTAAGGGAGATAGGGGAGGTATAGGTTTTGATGAGAGATTTGTTCCCATCCCCCCCCCCCCCCCCCACACACACACACTTGTGAGAAACACGAGGAATGTTAGAAAATTTCCACATGTAGGTAATCATTACCACCATTGCTACACTTACACGTTCTGTGGTAGGAAAGGGCACCTTAGGCGTTATTGTTACGACCTTAGACAAGCTCCTAGGAAGTTTAGGAATAAAGTTTCCCCGGTTCCCAAATCCCCCATGTGTCATTTTACACCTACTTGGGTTAGGAAATCGGATTTAGTGGCTTTAGAAATAAAACTTCATGATTCTCGTTTGGGTGCAATTGATTCTTCCCATGCTAAATCTAAAGGATGATAGTGTTTCCTTGTTTGTCATATGCTAGTTTGCTTAATGATATATTCATTGCTAGTATAATGACTTGTGTATCATTTTGTATTATAGTTTTCATTTGTTTGAGTCATATTGAAAAATACAAAAAGATTGTGTTTTTGAGAAAACTTTTGAAAAATCAAAAAGATTTTGATTTTATTTGAGTCAAAATATGTTTGAAAAGCCAAAAATATTTTCATTTTTTTTGTGTGTTTGAATTTACATGTTTGATGTGGCATATTGGTGTGCTTGACCCCCCCCCCCCCCCCATCGTTTCATTATCCATGTGGCTAGGACATTTGGTTATTATTATCGATGCTTAGAATGATCTTAACCATTGTTCAAATGAGGTAGTTTCGAAGTTGATATGCATTATGATTCGACTTTGTATATATGCCATCATTTCACACATGCATGAGTTTATATGGATGTTTCACTTCTCTTCATATTTGAATTTGGTGAGGCGTTCTTATCTCAATCTTGTCATTTATGCGTAAGTAGACTTAAGGATAAGTGTGCATGTAAGAAACGTTTACCACGAGGATTTGAATTGGTGTCAAAATTAAAAAAATGATGAGTGATTCATGGGAAAGGGCTGCGAGAGTTCAAAATTGACTCGTCATGAGAGCCACCATTTAAAAGAGCCTAAAAGAAAAAGGCAAAATGCTAAGAACAGGACCAATAAGATTTTCTCTAAGTTGAAAATGCTAGAAACCTCAAAAGAACTTAAAAAAAGTATATATTTATGAGGGAGTTTGGTTTGAGAAAATTAAAAGGGATTACACAACTAGTCCTAATGTTGAAACATTGCAATTTGACGCTATTGTTTGTAAAATCGTCAAAAATCTGGATTTGTGTGCATGAAGTATGTTTAGTTCATTAAGCTCATGCTTTAATTATCCTATGGCTATGATAAAGTTTGATGATTTATCACTATCAATTAGAGCTTCTTGATCTTTTTGACGTGTTAGAATTGTAACTCATTTATTGTAGTTTCACACCCATACATTCCATGTCCATGTTTGAGCACATAAGTACTATGTTTGCATGTAACTCTCATAGTTAGTTTTTATGCGTTTTTGCATTTTGGGTAAAAAGTTTACTGTTTTAGCACTGTTTTGCTGATATCAACCCCTTCCTGGCATTTTTTTCTGAAAATTTTTTCACTGGGCAAAAATTTATGATATTTCTGGGAATCTGAAAGTTTGGTTGTCGCGAGAAGTCATTCAAACGACATCTCATGTCGCGAGAAGACCTCGTTCGAGCGACATTACCATGTCACAATAAGCCTCGTTCAAGCAATGTCCTCATCTCGTTTGAGCGTCGTCCCTGGCTCATTCGAACAACAGTCTGGGAATTTTGGCTTCTTTTCATTTGTAGCACCCTGGATATTGTGGTATATTTTGGGTACTGCTGGAAGCTTTTTGGACTGACTGGTTTATATGCAAGTTATATTGTTTCAAGATTTATATTTTACATATAATTCCGTTTATCATACCTGATTAGTTTGATATATTCTTTTTGTGATTCCTTTGTTTACTAGCTACTGATTTTTCATTACTTGATCATATTTGACTAGTTGTTTCATGATTATCTAGCGATTTTTAATTGGTATATCTTCATGCTAGATACTTGTTGATTCGTTTATCTTTTCATCGGATTGTCTATTCGAGACAAAAAGGCGGAGAGATGTATGTGATGTAGGGGGAGATTTATTGAGCATGTTTATTGATATCTGGATTTAAATGCTGTTTGATTACATATATTACAAATTGGTATCATATTTTTTTCTCAATAGTTTAACAAATGATTTTTCAAAGTTTATTCATATTGGTATCTATTGTAAAATTGGTATCATTTGGATATATATATATGTTGGTTTCATTTGTTCCACCATACTTCACTGGGTATTTATTTGTCTGTTTCATGTGAGTAGGTATGCTTCGGAGATTCGAGATTTTAGGTCTACCTCACATTCAGACAATTCATGCTTGCCGGTGCTACATATACTAGTCTGTGTCCTGTATTTTGACTTTGGGTTTATGGGATGGGATTTAGGTGTCATACGGCTTGATGGCCCGGCTTAGGCATTTCACTGGTTTAGTTTTATCCTGGAATAGTCAAAGGGGGAGATTTGAAGGGACATAAATTTCCAATTAAGTCCCTGCATTATTCTGACTTAATTCCGTGAAACAAATTGTGTTTGTAATATGTCATGGGGAGATTTTATTTTTGTCATGATCCCACTTGGTCTATGACGTATTGAAGAAATTGAAGACGTTGCGAAAAAGCTTCAAAGAATTAATCATGCCAAAGTTTAATTGGTGAATGTTTATTCGTCTTCAATTTTATTGCATTCGGAGATCACACAGGTATGAATGCATATTGTTAATGAGATTCGAAATTATTTTTATAGAAGATAAGGATGTAATTTTATAAGGAAAAATATTTTAAAATGTTTTAACAGTGTATTAAATGTTTTACACTACGTTTTATTTTGATAAGCTCGAAAATGAGTTTGACTTAATTGGATCTCTTTTGGAAGAAACGTTTTAAAGAAAAAGTCAAACTTACACACGCGTCATTTCAACGACAACAGGATCGTTCGAGCGGGATGGCTATGTCGCATGAATGACTGGTCAATCTCGTTCGAGCGACACACTTTTTGAGGCGGTTAATTTTTCCTATTTAAAGCGTGGTTTCGTCAGAATTAAGTGGGGTGTAATCTGGAAAACAATTTTCAATCCAGTACGAGTTTTTGCACATGTTTTTCTGAGGTTTCAAAGCTTAAACACGTCCTTAGAGTTTGCAAAGATCCGAGTTATCATTACTATATGTTTATTTGATCTTATTGCGCCAAGAAGGTTTGTTTGATATTTGAACATCTAGGGTTTGCGGTGAAGAAAAAAGAGAAGGACTTCTTGTTCGACATCGTAGATGTATCAAAGCCATTCGGTGGATACCGAGCGTGTGTTGTGGACAGGTATCGTGGAAGAGGGACTTTCTGTATGGGCACTATAAGAGGAGTGGTTAAAGATCAGAAGAGTGTCAAGTCCCATGGGGATCGAGTCGTTGAGTGAGTCTTTTGTTTGTTCGTTGTAATTCCACATTCATAGTGATTGTATGGCTTGGGTCGTCCGAGCTTTTTTCCCATATTGGGTTTTTCCTCGCACATCACGCGTTGTGAGTATTCTCTACTTTACTTTACTTGCTATAATCACTAAATGCATGTTTAGGATTAATCAAGATAAAATCGGTTTAAAGTAAAAATTGTTTTTTCACAACTTGGTTTGGTGCTAATTAAAAGTTAGATAATTTTTTATGAAAATTGGTTTGATTTGAAACACTAGCATAAGGGCCACTCTTCAATATCGTAATGCCAGAGACATTGAACGAACTTAACAGCAAAAAAGAGGGTCAGTCCACCTTTCTGTGAGGCAGCCCTATGATGTTTTACATGTGATTATCAAAGAGGATTCATCTTGTTATTCCCTATAAAACCCTCTTACTAGAGTTCCAAATTTCTTTCAACGACATTTCGAGGATTTTAGCGCTTCTGTGGATAACTAGGTTGGATGGTTTTTATAAAACGGAGTTAGAAGTCTTCATTGGTGTGTTTCATGATCAGGAAAGTTGTAGCTCATTTTGGAACTGGATGATTATCAATAGGCTCATCTCGTGGGTCTCTGCCAGACATCCTTCTACTTTCCTTGGAGGCTTTTGCATCAAGTGGGCTGGAAGCAAATCATTCCTCCATGCATATCTAATTCCTTTCTTATGGAGGACCTGACTGAGTCATTGAAGATGATCTTTGTGCCTTCGTGGTAGTGTTTCATGCCGTCTACCCGTCGATTACAACTTGTGGGGGAAGCTAGAGTAGTGTCAAGGGATTATCTGAGGTGGTTGTGGATAGACGTGGTTATGAAAGTTGGTGGTGAGGAGACAGTACAGATGTGGCTTATAATGGTTGAGGACTTGAAAGGGTGTATGATGATGCCATCTAAAATGTTCAAGGCAAATCTCCATATCGAAAGCATGATGATAAGTAATCAAATTAGGATTTATGCTTGAGAATGGCAGCGGTTGTAGTGATGATGAAGCATGGACTTCTGGCAACTGAAATATTTTGTGGAACTTGATTAGTGTAGGTTTAGTTGTTTGATGTTCTTAGTTTGTAGGTTGTTTGGATATGGATATGGGAATGTTTTGTTATAGGTTTAGGTAGGTGTGTATGTGGGTTGGGTTTACGCAAGTATTCGAGGAGTATGTTTGGAAATAAAGGATGTAATAAATGATGTCTACTTATTTTATTGTGCCTTTGGAAGGATTTCTTCTTGTTTGAGTTATCTACATTGATCGCTAAGGCATAATAGTCCTTTTGTTCATTTAAAAATGACTAGAGAGACTAATGTTTTGAGGGAGAAAAGAGAAACATTTTGTGAAAAAGAAAGGATTTTGTCGAAAGTGACTTTACGGGTTTCCTACATTCCTTGTGGGGGGGTAAGAAATTTTTCAGAAGTTTTAAAAATGTTTTAGAATAAAATGGATATGATAAGTGAATAGAGCGATGAGAATGATATCAAGGGTAAAACTTCTTGAGACGATTTAATTTGATTGGACGTTCCGTCTCTTATCCATCGAGGTCCGTGAGCTTAGGAACACCACCTGAAAAAATTTCTTCATAACATATGGCCCACTCTAATTGGGTTTGAATTTCCTTCCTAGGTCCCAGATGGGTTCTAAAATTTCTTTGAGCTATGTTGCATTCTCGTACACCACGTTCCTTGATTTTTTAATTGAACTACCGTGAAATACGGCGGTGATACAATTGTATGTGGTATAAAGCTTTCATTCTCTTCTAATCTAAGAGTGATAGCTCATCATAATGAGTTCATTAAAAATTAACTTCTTCCACCTGACTTAAAAGCATCACCTATAAGGAATGTATCCCAAGTTCAATAGGCAGTACTGTTTCCTTGATGTATACTAGGGAGTAGGGGTAGCCCCACTGGGTATTCTAACAGATGTGTGTTAGCCCCAAATGGCATAATGACTTCAATTGACCCAATTCTTATAACTTTCAATCATCTTGTTGATTATGGATTTGAGGCTTTTATTAGCAGTTTTAAAAGCCCTATTGGTTTGCAATCAATAGGGATAAGATTTTGCATGTGAATTCCCTACTCTTTGATCACTTTTGTGACTTTAACTTCGAAGTGGAGCCCTTTTTTTAAACCAGCTCATGAGGAACCCCATAGCGATAAGTGATATTCTTTATGATGAACTTGGTTACTTTCTTTGCATTCAATATCATATATGAGTTTTCCTCAACCGATTTGGTGAAATAATTTATGGTGACGAGAAAAAATCCATGCCCATTTGATGCTTTGGGAGTAACTTTTCCAATGATGTCGATGCCCCAAGTTGAGAAGGGTTAAGGAGAGGTCATCTTGCACAGCTATCGGGGAAGTAGGTGTTGAATATTGATGAATTTCTGACATTTATGGAACCTTCTAACATAAGCAATGCAGTCTAGGACCATAGTCGTCCAATAGTATCCTTATTGAATAATTTTTTAGCAAGCATATGATCATTGATATAAGGTCCATATTCCTCGCTACGAATTTTTGACTTTACTTGTTCAATGTCAACCCTAGATATACATTGCAAATGGGCACCATCAAAATTTATCTTGAATAGTGCTTTGATGCAGATGATATACTGAGTTGCAAGCTTGTGGAGGGTCATGTGATCTTTCTTATCATCCCCTTGAGGCTATCGAACAATGCTTGAGGAGGCACCAAATATCATAATACCGTAACCCAACCTTATTTGAATCGTCCTCTATAGGGAGATCAATGTGGTACGAGTGAATTGTCATGGACTATTTCTGAACTTAAAAGTGGGAAATTATTATTCTCTCGGGTATGCCAACTATGGAGGCCAAGGTTGCCAATGCATCAGAAAAAAAAATCTTGAGTGGAAGAGGTAATGGAAGGTAACATCCTTGAATTGGGAATAGATTTATTCAAGGTGAGTGTGCAAAGAATGGATCTTCTCATTTTTGACTTTCTGTTTCTAGAATACTTATCCTGTGATAAGGGTTGAGTATCCATAGACATCGACATATAAAAGTCCTTTCTCGAGGGCACACTTAAGGCCCACAGTGCATGCTTCTTATTTTATTATGTTTTGGGTGCAAGGAAAGTCTAACTTGATGGGAGTATGAGAGTCATTGGGCACGATCGAGCGTGTCCTAATGCAATATCCATTCATGTTGGAAAATCTGTCAAAGAACATTTTCCATTAGAGATCTTCACAAGAAGTTCAAGTAATATCCTTATTCGGGAATTTAGAACTCCATACATCAGTTTCTCACATGAATTATCATCTAAGTAATCATATATGAATCTTCCTTTGATGACCTTTTGCGTGACATATGTGATATTAAACTTGGTTAACAACAATAGCCTGTGGGACATGCGGTTGGAGAAGGTAGGATTTTCTAGCAGGTACTTCATGGGATCCATTTGAGACACCAACTTGATGAAGAATGCAAGCATGCCTTTTATACGCAGTATAGTTCATTTTATACCCTGCCAATTTCTGACTGGTGTAATAGATAGATCTCTCCTTTCTAAATTCTTAGATTTATTTGGCTAGAATATTCCATGTCGTAGTATCTATTATACTTAAGTACAAGATAAGGGGTAGGTCAGGTTATGGTGGCATGAGCACCTAGGTTGGGTAAGGTATTTCTTGATTTTATCGAGGGATTCTTGGCACGCCTTATTCCAGACTTGGATTGAATCTTTTCAGAGGAGTTTGAAGATGGGATCACAGATGGAAGTGAGTTAGTTGATTAATCTTCCGATGTACAAGAGTTTGCCCAAGAAACCACAAACTACTTTCTCAATCCGAGGCGGAGACATTTTGAAAATTTCTTTAAGTTTGGCAGGGTCTACTTCGATCCCTCTTTCACTTACCATAAAGACAAGGAGTTTAACCTTTGTGACACCTCAGATGCATTTTTATGGATTAAGATGCATATGGTATTACTGTCGTCGTTCAAAGAATTTCCTCAAGGAAGGATTGTGACCATCTCGAATTTTAGACTTGATTATCATATTGTGAAATGTTGACCTCGACCTTTTTATGGATAAGATCATGAAAGAAAGTTGCTGATTCTCTTAGTATATAGCCCTGACATTTTTAATATTGAAAGGTATGGCAGTGTAGCAAAAGGTATCCCATGGCATGATGAAAGAAGTTTTTTCTTAGGGGTCGGGATGCATCTTGATCTAGTTGTACCCCGTAAAGCCATTGACTGATGACTTGACGGAGTGATTGGTTGTATTATTGTTGATGATGTAAATATTGGGAAAATAGTAATCATCCTTCGTGGAAGCTTTATTTAGGTCCCAATAGTAAACCACATGAAAGCTTTCCCTCCAGATTTAGGCACGAGACAATGTTGGCAAGCCAAGTTGAATATTTAATTACATGGATTAAACCTACATTCAAATGATTGACCACTTCATATTTCACCTTGAGGGACTATTAGAGTCGGTGATTTCTTAATTTCTAATTAACGGGCTTAGATTCTGGGTAAGTGGGAGTCTCGTGTTTCACTATCTCAGTGTCGATGCTAGGCATATCACTGTAGGACCACGTGAAGATGTCCATGAATTCTTTTAGGAGCTCTTCGAATTGTTACCGCTTAGGCAAGTTAAGGGTGAACCTATCCTAATATCGCATGGAATTCAACTTTAACCAAGATTAATAACAGTAGTCTCATAATCATTAGTTTAAAGGAAATTATGTTGTTTAGTTTTTCTCCTTTTTGAGATCAACTGAGAAGTGTTTATTCGTTCAATTATCTTCATCAATTGTTTGAATATAATCAATGCAGTTAATATAAGGCATATAAGATAATCAAAACCTTTTTTTGTTTTTTTAACAACATTTTCAGGAAATACAATATTGAGAACCTCATCAAAGGGGACCTCGTTTGTACTTGCATCAGTAATAGAAAAGGTTGAAATAGGTTCATTCTCTAAAAGATACATAACAAGGTTTTGGACATGCATAGTTGGGTTTAATGGAACGATTTGCCAATTGAGGGGTTTATAAGCAGGGGTGATCTTCAAGGACGGGTCAAATGGTCCGGACTCAGCATGATTCATGTAGAGGTCCATTACATCACCTTGAAGCTAAATGTTTCGTCTCTAGCAGTGATTTCCATGATTTTAGTGTCAAAGGAGATCAAGCCAGTAGGCTCAATGGTCAGGAGTTTCACCTCATGTTTCAGGTCTTCGGTCCAAGTCAGTTTGTCAAAAAAAGTATCAAATCTCAGCTTCAGCTTCTTCTCGACAACATTATACCATGGTTCGAGGAAGCCACAAAGGGTAGGTCCTCACCCCTTGATAAAATACCCATTTAGAAGTCCCTATAGATGACTTCTTTCCTATTTAATGCCCTTTTTGGTATGGATAATGGAGATCCATGAGTTCATCCAGAGATGGATCCCAGATGAAACACGAAGGAAATCCTCTATTAGGACTATTGACTTAAGAATCGCTTGTCGACGATGACCCATTACCATTTTGGGCATGAAATGCATGTTTTTGAATATCTGGATCACTTTGACATTTCCATGTGGGATGTATTCAGGACTTAATTTATCTCCGAAGTCTTTTTTCGACTGTAAAAGGGATTATATCAATCTTAAAGCCCGAGAGAAAGATATCATTCGTACCATGTTTGATTTAAAGAATAATGTTGCTTATGCCAATGTCGTCGGTGTTATCATCATCTCCGATAATAGTAATGACGCGGTTATCTTTAAATAATTTTAGATTTGAATGGAGGGAAGAGGTCAATCCCCTGATACTGTGGAGCCATGGGTAACCAAGAATTGGCTTAAATTATGTAGGAATGTCAATAATTTGGAATATCATCTG
The DNA here is from genome assembly GCA_949130495.1 of Sambucus nigra. Taxonomy (NCBI): domain Eukaryota; kingdom Viridiplantae; phylum Streptophyta; class Magnoliopsida; order Dipsacales; family Adoxaceae; genus Sambucus; species Sambucus nigra. The sequence goes on along the minus strand of OX422218.1, from coordinate 60,422,126 downwards.
AGGGCATATTGGGCCATCCTCTAGTGTGAAAAATATTGATCCCATAACTTCTCGCTGAGTAGTGTTATAGGAACGCACGGTGAAAGAAGTAGGATTAAGGTAACTGACTTGTAATCCCAAGCATCTCGGAGTTATCAACAGGAAAACATTCAAGCAAGAACTGTTATCAATGAGCACCAACGAGAATGTCTTCCTTGGGACTTCTACTGAGATATTGAGGGCATAATTGTGAACCGATACAAATTTAGGAATATCCTCATCGGCGAAGGAGACGAGTCTTGTGGAAGTTAGATTTCCAATAATATGGATTTCTTCATTATGGGAAGTAGAGGATGAAATCGTAGGTCCGGTGAGAAGCTTGATAAGGGCAATCCTATGAAGTTGGGAAGACATAAGTAGTCCCTATAGGGTATTGTTGGCTGGAGTCCTCTTCAGATACTCGAGGCTCTTGCTCTCTTTAATCAATAATTTATGCATTGAGATTTCTTCAGTAATCTTTTTCCCCTTATCTACAAGCGTATTTGCTGATAGGAGGATTGAATCTTTGTAATACCAACCCGATCAGGTCATATGGTTCAAACACTGGGAAGAACATAAATCCAGTGTCTTCATCTATTTTTGGTATGGTAGATATCTCATTAATTCTCGACAACATCTCTTTAAAAGAGATCATTTCATAGAAGGAGGCCATTATGTTGAGGTTTTCATTATTGGGCTCATAATATGAGTTGTCTGAGGGATCAGAGTCGATACATTTGACAACCTGAACTGCCTCATTATAAAAATCATCCCACACGGTAGATAAGTGTTAGAAGGAAGGGACCAAATATCCCTTACGTTTTAATGCTAGGAGAATCTCGAGATCTTCACATATCCTCTTCTTCTTGATATATTCCTCTAGAAAAACTTGAATGATTCCATCTAAACTGAATTTCTTCGAAGGCATAAACCAATCGTTGGAATAATGGTCCCACTTTGGGATTCCATGTATTTTTCACTGATATTTTCATAACTTCTTTCTTCAATGGTCATTTCAGACGGTAATTTCATCCCAAAACTTATGACCAGTTTCAGGATAATCGACAGATGCATACTTCCAATTTTTAACGAGTGTGGACAATGATGAAAGACCATGTTATAAGGGAGGGATCATGACTGGTAGTATTCTCCAAATGTAAGAGGAAGCCCTTATTATGAGGGATAGATCCTGATTGGTAGTATTCTCAAGATGTAAGAGGAAGTATATGAGAACTTTAAGACACATGACTGATTTAGGAGAGTTATTAGATGAAGTAGTCTTAGTTATGGGTTGGATTCTGGTAAAATGGTCTAGATTTGGATCTTCATTTATGAGGATAGCGTTCATTCCATCTTGATGCATGGGTAGAGGATTTTTGGTAGGGTTTGGTCTAGGATTTGTAGGAGGGGTGATGCTGCCTTTGTCAATAAGGCCTTGGATAACATTTTGCAGGTGATAGCATTGATAGGTTCTGTGCTTAGAGATTTAATGGAAATGGCAATGAGCCTCATGTTTTAAATATTTAAGGGAAGTGGACGATGGTCTAAACGTTTAATGAGGTTACGGGATGAGACAGATTGGTGCATTTTAGATAGAAGAGTCTGGATTTTGGTATATTCTTTTTTAGGTTGAAACAGGAAGGGCTTTTAGTTCCCATGAGATGGAAGGATAAGAAGAAATGTTATTAATGGTAGAAGTAGCAGGTTTGTTAAATTGAGGGGAGTAAACTACCCCATCGGTTTTTTTTTATTCAGACTTGGCTTTCTGATTATTGGAACTTTCTTTATTCTCAACTCCAACCTCCTGAAGGCTCTCAAATGGGGGTAATTTGGGCTACCCATGGAAGTTTAGATGTGAAGCATGAAGCTCTTCTTCACAATGTTGACACGTTCTTCCTCAAATCAGTGGCTAGTCATGGTTGTAACCTTCTCTCTCCATTTATTGATGAAACTATCAATAGAATCCTCGGGGTTTTGCATAAGAAATTTAAGATCTTGACAGGTCATTACCAACTCATCGTATTCTTATATTGAGCCATAACTCCCTTATTATGTCTTCGTAACTACGTATTCGAGATTCTTTGAGTGACAGGAACAAGCGAAGGGAACTTTCTTTGAGAGTATGTAGGAACATATGAGCCATTATCTCTTCCATAGACCCTAGTAAGATCATAAAGAAAGGGTAGTTGTGAAGATGCACGATGGGAGGTCGACTACCTCCAAACTTTTTGATATCGGGCATTTTAACTTTTCTCACAAGCTGGCTTTCAGGTAAGGGGATATATGGCTGAAATCTACATAGTCCCTTGAGAACTTTACCTGGTTAAATTTCTTAGATAGCAACTTGAGATCCTCCTTTACTCGGTTCATTTATTCTTCTTGGGATCGATAAGAATGGGTACGGTCAAGTTAGACCCTGTCTAAGAAAAAAATGACATCGATAAATGAGTAGGTGGTGGCCTATTAACAAGCAAAACACACACAGGATGAGGGGCTTCCTGATACTCTTCTAGATCCCACTTTGGTACAGGCATTTGTGATTCCACAAGATAAGGAAACATAACATCCGATTCAGGTAATTCGGGGACCTGACCCCTATTTCTCTGCATTTCTTAAACATCGTCTTTCAAATTGTCAATCTTTGCAGTAATATGAGAAATTATGACCATCGGATCTGGTTGGGCATTACTGTTCTGATTAGGGTTCTTGATGATGAATCTTCTGTAGGACCGTTCAGTTAATATTGAAGTGGTTGATGAAGGTGTAGAACTCTGGTGTGGTTTGATAGCATATCTGAGCCAATATGGAGCCAGGCCAAGGAATGTGGTCGCACCTGAAAGAGAAATAATTTCTATTTTTATTAAAAAATAATATTTGGGTGTTTTTGAGAAAAGGAGAAAATATTTTTGATATTTTTTGAAAACAAGGAGGATAAGCGGAGAGATCCCCAATGTACTTGTTATTATTAGGTTTCACTTGTATTATGTTCCGCCTAGGATGCAAGTGAAATGTGATATAGGACCCGAGTCTGGGAAAGAATGGGGTACACGATGCAAGACATGGTTTGACTTGTTTTCGAACTCATAGACCAGGTCCTATTTTAAAAATGGCTAGATAACACAAAATCTAGGCGATACGATAATCTAAAATTTTGGCAGAGTTTCTCATTGGGATTGACAATCTAGGTATGATTGTACTAAGGTAGACACCTATATGAGGTTTATGCATGGGAGGATAGTGTAAGCGTTCACTACAAAAAATAGCTAATTGGGACTGATATGTTAAGGACCTACGTCTAATAACCTCCATAAAACTTATTATTTTTGGAAAAGAATATTGTAATACCTCATGTTTTGGGAAATAAACTATTGCGACATAATTTAATTTAATAATTTCAAATTAATTTTAGGAATAAATTAAATGGAAGGGATTTAAATCTAAATGGATAAGATTTAAATTGAGAAGAAATGTTTAATCATGATTACATAATTATTTAACTCAATGGGGCATGAGGAGTTGGCCTGTGGAAAATAAATCGAATAACAATTTACTTATGGTTACGTGGTGTTTAAACATAACAAAAATGGGTATGTCAAGTAAAAATAATTCGGGTGCATTCTATGAGGTTTTATGAACTCATGTAGGTCTTTTAGATCTTTAGAAATGGGCTCGGGGTATAGGTATACTAGTTAGGATGCTATTGGGTCATTTAAACTAGGGATTCGGGCTCATTTGGAGGCCCAAAAGTGAGGGTAAAAGCCTAACTCGGGATTTGGGGGTTTATACGTTAATTAAGAAAACTAATAAACTCATTTTACTCATCTAATAAACCCTAGCATCCCCACCCCTAGAGAGGAGATACCAAAGTCAAAAATGTAAGGACACAAATTTCCAATTGAGTCCATATATAGTTTTGGCTCAATTCCGGACAAAAACATTTATTCATAGGAATATATTTGATTGTAATATTCTCAAGCCTATGAAGTGTGTGTTGAAGACGTAGCGGCAAAGAATTTAAAGCTTCATCAAAATGCCGGTTTGTGTGCCTCGTTTCTACGTCATCAACTAAGGTTCCATGCTCCCAAGGTATGAATGTAATAATATTTATATAGGAGCTTGGAACAATATGTATTGGGTGTTAGGTTAATAAAAACTGCATTTTATTTTTCAGAAAGAATCAATTAGAAACTTAAAAAAATAAGTATATAAAAGTTTATAAAAGTTTCTGGGCCAAAATCGAATTTTACAAACTTTCTGGACGTTCGTTAGAAATGTCGTTCGAACGAGTTTTTTTCGTTCGAACCAGATTTCGTTCGAACGAGTTTTGTCGTTCGAACCAGATTCGTTCGAACGAGTTTTGCCAACGACCCTAATCTGGTCAGTCGTTCGATATCTCGTTCGATATGTCGTTCGAACGAGTTTTCATTCTAACGAGATATCTAACGAGATTCTAACGAGCCCGGGCTGGTCGCTCCTTAGAAGTCTCGTTCGAATGAGAGTCAAGTTCGTTCGAACGAGACGTCAGGCGGGAACGGTTTTGATCAGTTTTTGGCAGTTTTTTTTCCCACTCCTCCACTTGGTTTTCAACCAACTTTTTCATACTTTATTATGTGCGGGAAACACATTTTTCAAGATAACTTTTCCATTCCATATCCATCTCTTAGAGAGAGTTTGAGAGCTAATTTATTTAGGGAAAATGTTCATGTTTTGAGTGTTAATTTTTAAAGAAAAATTCATACACACTCTAGTTTACACCCAATAGTTGTTTATCCAAGCTTTATATATACATATCTTTACTTGGAGTTTTTGGCACCGGTTTTCTCTACCGAATTCAAGAGACGTTTCGGGTTTGCTTCTACACCCCATCACAAAGAAGACTTTGGTTGAGATTCTACCCACACGGAGAAAGGCTCCATGCTTGGGTGACGGTGACCGTTTAAAGTCCCATCGGTGGATTCCGAGATCGCGGTGGTGTTCTGTTGGTTATCCGCTAATTGGAGGTTGCTACAAGAAGAAGCGTCACGACTTGAGAAGGTTCGAGTTTAGGAAGTAAGTCTTTTGTCTTGTATTTTGTAATACCGTTTTTAGTGGATTTGAGGCTAGGGCCGTCCCGAGGTTTTTTCCCGTTAGTGGATTTTTCCTCGTACATCGCGGTGTAGTGTGATATTGTTTATTTTATCTTGCTCATAATTTAGAACGCATGCTTAGACTTAATTCAAGATAAAACTCGGTTTAATTATCACACTATATTTAATTTGGGACTTAAATTAAATATTGGGTAAAATTGGTTTATTCAAGTCATTTGCTAAAATTAGTTTCGCCTAACTTTAAATAATTGTTAATTATGACTTAGGCAAATTCTAGGACTTGAATTATGTTTTAATTTGTTTCTTATGATATTAAAACCCGGCCTTGTTGTTTTGTTGAACCATCTCTTATTATACGCTTCCGCATTTGTTAAAAAGGAAATTAAATACTTTTAATTGTGATAAATTAATCACCGGGGATCCAACCGCTTTTTCCAAAAAGAAGGAGGATATTAGAGATTCAAGAAGAGCGACTCTCACTTTCATTCGAAGACAAGAATTTTATTGCTTACTTTGCTTTTCAAGTTATTTCTTAATTTATTTGTGTAGGCTCCCACGTAGATTTCTGGATTCGGTTGTAATTAATATTGGGGAATAGGTTTCACTATATGCATGTAGATGATCTCACTTTGATAATTAGAAAATTGCAGAATTGAATTAAGATTAATTAGAATATCCAAAAAAATATTAATAAGGATGGTTTATAAATAGAACTTGCGGTAATATAGGATGATAGTGTAGATCTAATGAATACCCCTGGAAAAAATGGTTTTGTCACGAATTGATGAAAAAGATATGATCCTGAAAACTAAGAATTACTCATTCTATAATTTTTGAAATAATGGTGCTCCTATGAGTACACACCACATTCTAGGACCCCCTAAGTCTCTCCTTAGACTCCTATCACTTCCCCCTTCCATCGCAAAACTAGGTCGCACACCGAGTACCGGTTTAGAGACCATCGGGCACACCTGAGCCCCATTTGACTCCGGTCAACTCCACTGTCAGAATGAAAGCTCTTTGAATCTTCGACGGACATTGAAACCCCTTTCTAACGGTCCGCCCCGTGCGTGGAACACCATAACTGTTCGGACGAACGATCAGTTTTCCCCCGAAAATCGATCCAGAGGCCACCAGGCGTTCCCGGACCCCATTTGAACAAAGTCAACTCTTGAACTCAAACGAGACTGAATGAATCTCCAAAGGGTACTGAATACCCTTTCTAACGATCCGCCCCTTGCGCGATTCTGACCTACGGTACGGACGAACGATCCGTTTTACTCTGAGAGGTCACCGGGCGCTTTCGGGCCCCGGTTAACCAAGGTCAACTTCTCAAACAGAGCAAAACTCTTTGAAATGTCGAAGTACATCTCCTGACCTTTCCAACGGTCCCCCCGTGCGGGATTCTAGCTCACCATGCGAACGAACGATCCATTTGCGTCCGACGATCTCCCATCCAAAGGACTGATATGCGCTTTCGAGCCAAATTTGACCCAAAGTCAACTCACATACCCGGGAGTTGTCCTAAGGACTCTCGTAGGCCTCTAAAATACCTTTCTAATGGTATGCCCCGTGCGTGATTTGGATCAACGGTTTCTACTCTACAGTAATTTTTCCAAAAAAATCCGCACGAGACTGCCAATTGGCAGGTCCTGAACTCTGCCTATCGGCATAGTGTCAAGGGTGACCTGCCGATAGGTACACTCTGTGGTAGGTCGATCGTAACCCCTTGACCCTATAAATAAGGTCCATGACTTCATTCCCAAGGGACAGCAAAACCCATCAACATCAGTGATCTCATCAACATTCTCTTGAAGTCAGCGAAGTTCCCTATGAGAAATCCCATTCATGCCTAAATAACCATCCTTTTCACACCCAATTTGGAAACATCCTTCTCTTTCACCAACATCCATCAATATTAAAATGAGTTCATCCAAGCTCCAAGCTCAAGCTCCAAAAGAAGGTCCAATTCCTTCTCCCTCTCTTTCAAATCTCTTATTTTGCATAAATAACTTTAGATTCATAATCTAGTTTCATTTCAGTTCATACATATTAACATCTACGTTTTTATTAGTATATTCCACATACTTTATTTTTCATTAAAAACCCGAAAATAAATAAAAGAGGGTTACACGTGTAAATTCTGAACGGAATTATCCATCACACTTTTGTCCAAAACTAGAAACACATTTTCTACACGCATACACTTAATAAAATTCCGTTCGAATCTATGGGATAAACCCCACCCCTATTCTATATTCGAACTACGTGGACTTTGATGCATTTATAGGCTATGTAGGCGTCTCGGATTAAAAATCGAGACTCGAGTCCAACTTTTCAATTTTCCAACTTCTCCTATTTTTTCAAATTTCTCAAATCCCTCATTTTTATCAGTCATATCCATATATCATATGCTTCTTCGCGTTTCATCCCACACATATTATTGTTTCCCAATAACGATCAATATGGCGATGAACGCTCATATTCTATCTTCTACATTTATTATTATTTTGGAAATATTCCTACGGATGACCTCACCCTATCGTTTCCATGGCATGGGTCGAACGATTACAATATCCATTATATAAACACATGCATACACTTCACGGGGATAAAAATAAAAATATTAACATTTGCCCATGAGAGACTGAAAGGGCGGGATGGGTGCCTAATACCTTCCCATTTCGTAACTTAGCCCTCGGACCTCTGATCTATTGGTTTCATACACATCAGTTTTGCCCTTGATGCCGCTCTTTTGAGGTGGCAACATATTCTTTTGCCTAATTTGAGCGAAATAGGATGGCAACTCTATCTCTTTACATTCATCCCACACTGACGACGACCGAAGCCCCCTTTTTGAAGAGAAGGGCGTGAGATTGCGACGCATTTTTCTTCCCCGAGGGATCCTCCTTCTCCCTTTCCCCCCGAAATAAACGTCGCGCCGACCGGGATGGCCACACTATAATTTAATTATGAGTTAGGTGTTTTTCTAATGTAAAAATTGTTAATAGATGATATAAATCAGTCAGTTTGTAAGGTGTTAGGGTAACTATTAAGAGATGAATAATGGGTAAATTATAAAGAAAGTTATGTAAATCCTGTATAGAACCTAGCAACCCCGAATTCACTCAAACTCAGGGGCGAACCGGTTCTGCCCTAGGGGCGAACCAGTTCGGATGCCTTGTTCACCCCAGGTTGGTTAGTTTATGTTTTAGGTTAGCCGTCCGGAGTCCCGATGAATTTAGGAGTTTCGAAATATTAAATTAACACATCTGAAATATTGGTAAGATTAAAATTTATTCATTTAGGCTAGCCAGGAATTTTGGAAAAATTGGTAGGATAATGTATTCATTGGGTTAGCCGGGAATATCATCGGGATATGGGAACATGGGAGTTACGGTATGACTTGTAAAGGCTGGTGACCATGTAAATAATTTGTAGAAAATCAGTAATAATTGAATGGCTATATTAAAATAGAGGAATTTATATTTAACGGTAAGGTTGGTAAACACCTAAATTAATTGGGGATAAATTTTGATAATGTTTGGATTTTTATTCAAATATAAAGACTAATAATTAACGAGATTGTTAATTAAATGAAAATATTGATGGGCAATCCAATAATATATCGTGGGGGTAATTATAGAGTAATTACCTAAATACATATCGTGTGGTATAGATATGTAATCATTTATTTGTGTGGAACGTACCTATGTTCGTGGATTGTCCTATCGGTTGGGGTTGCATGCATATGAGACCAGAGCACACGTCAGCACAGGTGGGATAGGCATCGTATAGGTCATTATTATTGGTATTATGTAGTAGCGCCACTTACAAGAGGTATGTGTAGATGCTGGGATCCTTTGTCATCGATGGTTATGGGTCGTGAACTGGTATACTACGTAGGTACCCCTCCACTTGTGTGTGTTTTGTGATGTTCGATTTGGAGAAAGGACTCCCTCGGACTTACCGATAGAGCACGAAAGGGACACAAATGGTAGTTGCCATATAGTGTCATGTATATATATATATATATATATATATAATCATGTGAATTAAATGAGATCTACTTAATTGGTCTAATGATATAGACAAATAATCATGGACCCAATACTATGTAGGATTCATGATAAATGATTATGTCACTGTTGTGGGTAGTGGACTGGGTTATTTGTAAAATGATAATACGAATGTAGACAAGTATATTTTAGCACATAAATTATGCTTGGGGCATTACATGTTTAAGAATGCTCTTATTATATATATTGCATTTAGGTTCTCGGGATACGGTACGATCAGTATTGCACCTAGGTGAGTGGTGAGGAAATTATCGCATGCGAGTGTCGATGGGAGACTCATATTTAAATTAACTGTAATCTTGCATTTCAATTTCAATAAGTTAATTAGGCACTGACCCAAATTATAAATAGCCCCTCCCCCTTCCCCCCACCCCCAGGTTTGCTTAAACGAGAATAAAGGGGCAAAAGGAATATTAGACTTTCTATCATGTGTTGCTTCTCGAAGATCTATTTATTGATTTTAGTTTAGGTTTCCACTTCTTTCATCTTAAATTATTTTGGATTATTGTAAGGGCATACGCACGGAGTCATTTGGTTTTATTAGTCGAGATAGTTATGTTCATGTTGGATTTTATTTTGCTGGACACTGATGTCGCAATTTCTATTATCTCTTGTTTATTAATGCAAATTCAGTTCTAAATTTGAATGTAGTTTAAGAATATGAATGTTTATTACGGTTGATGTTACGAATGATATAAATTGTCAAGCTAATTTCATCTTCGACATATCGTATCTGATCAACCTTTACATGAGAAAATGAGGATTGTTACAGCTATTAAATATATCGTATATACTTACATTATTGGGAATGGAGACATTATTGGGAATGGATAAGTTCACTCACCTCAAATAACACATAAGGAAAGGTATTATATAGGACAGTTATTTGGGTGTTACTAAAAAGTGGTCTTTAAAACATTTAAGGAACAAGGTTATTTTCATTTTCCTTAAAATTTACACATTCCCTCCCATTCCCAAATTTCATTCCTCCTCTCAGTAACTTGATTAACCCCCCCCCCCCCCCCCCCCCAATTATCTCTCTCTCTCTCTCTTTCTCTCACATCAGAATGATGAAATCTGAAAAACTATACATGTTCCTTATATGAGAATGGGATTTGGCAAATTCTACTCACAGCGGCATCCTATATGCTATCATGCCGAATTTCAATCTCTAATTGTTTCTGAGGTAATCTCATAATTTTACTCATGCCTGAGGTTTCTTCCGAATTCCATCATCGCTGACGTCTTCTGGTACTCAAGTAAACTTATTTCAAATTCATATAACAAAATCAACAAAATCGTAAAACAATTAAACCTCTTAATCGAAACCTATACATGTGTATGTATGGATTGGATTGGATTTTATTATATGTATGTATAGCTTGGATTTAGGGTTTGGTTTATTTGGGTTGAATGGTTTTGGGTAGATTCTATAGTATATGTTTTCTTTCATAAATGACGGTTTTGTTTTGGTTTGTCTTGAGCTCAAGTAAGCTTCTTGGGTTTAGGGGTGATGTTTTGATTTAAATTTTGGTATGAGTTGATGTGAGTATAGATTATTAAGATCTTTTGTTCTCTATAGAAGTTGCAGAAGTCAGTTTTAAAAATATCATGTAACATAACAATGATCACTTCTAGTTTTTGTTTATTTCAACCTTGTGCGAATATTGGTGAGGAAAATGAATTGGTACTTTTCCTATTCGTTAGTTGAAAATTATTCGTTAGTTTTTGTTTATTGAAACCTTAATACAACATATATGCATGACTAAGCACAGGCCCGTTTATACAGATGCGTACACCTATATGCATACCTGCATGTATTATATATATATATACAAAACACGTATTTTGTCATTGTGGATTATCTAAAAGCTTCATTTAAAATGTTTTACATTAAGGATCTTTTCAAGTACAAAAACATTATATAATGAAACAAATGGAGCATAAAATCATTTCCTATAGATAAAACAAATGAAGTCATTCAGACAATGAATAATGAAATGATTGAAAACTTATAACCCCTAAGACCTAACTCTAATGCATTATTAACAGCAGATAAGATAACCATACAATTAATAACACACAAATACTGATCCGCTGCTCTAAAGACATTATGATAATTAATATATAAGGATAGAGAATACCTCTTCTACTTCAGAAACAATATCATCCCGTGCACTCTTCTTAAAATAAGCAAAATTTTCACATGTTAAGCAATCAGTGAGAATGAACATGTCCAAATTGGCAATCTGTGACAAATTAAAGACAATATTCATGCAGAAAGTTTTCAAATAAGAAATTATAAGGATTAATATCAGTTTATTATTAAAATTGAACCCTCTATGTAACAACCAACTGTCTGAAGGATTTAGAGCAAATTAAGTAAGAAAGAAGGAGACTAATTAGCGTTATATGATGCATAATGAAAAATAAAGATAAAAACCTAGTGATATACTATATAAAATGTAAGCACTTACATCATTAGGGAAGAAGCTTTGGGGTTACATTAATGGCGATTTGAGTAAGCCTAACGATAAGACGAACGTTGAAAAATATGCAGAGTTGTTGGATGTTTGGGAGGCAAACAACTCGAAAATCATCACTTGGATCAACAACTCCGTTGCACCTTCTATAGGTATGCAGTTGGCTAAGTATGATTATGCAAAGGATGTTTGGGATCATTTGGGCAGATTGTATACCCAATCTAATTTCGCAAAAAAGTACCAGTTAGAGTGCGATATTCGATCTCTTGAGCAAAAAAATTTGAGTATTCAGGAGTTCTATTCTGCTATGACGGATCTATGGGATCAGTTGTCTCTCACAGAGTCGGCTGAATTGCGGGCCTTTGCACCATATGTTTCCAATAGGGAAAATACTAAAATACCCTCAATGCTAAATAAAACTCTAATAATGGGACCAAGAAAAGAGTTGGAATATGTATGCTTTTATAATTCCGTTGTTGTCGTTAGTATGAATGCCTATCAAGATTAACACTTAAAACAAAACAAAATCCTTTCGGGTAATATTGTGTCGGTCAACCATTCTCAAGCCCCCTCTTTCTCTCTTATGGTGTAAAAACTTACTAAAAAGATTACCAATAATACTGCGGATGTCTCTTATGTTAGTTCTATTATTTTTTATTTGTAATTTTTTCCATATTGGTGACCGCGGGATCCTATGATTATTGATGATGTAATATCTGTTTCTAATAATAAGCAAAATAAAAGATAGCGCATTAAGAACAAAAAAGAACTTGACTCTCTTGTAAGAATATGTCCAATGATGAAATAATTGTTTACTTTTAACCCTCATAAGAAAGGGTGTTTCCTATTTTAAAGTCATACAAAAGGTTGTTCGTTTGCAATATAAAAATCATACAACACTATTTGTCATTCCAATGTCCACTATGATCTCTACCATTTAATGTAATGTGGATTTCTAGGCCTATTATAACACGTTCCTTCAACAATTTTATTGTTGTGTCAAAAGTTTGAACGTTATAAAAACCAATTTTTTTTAGAGTTTTTTTTACATAACCACATGTGTTAATGTCAAAAGTTTTAAACACAATTCTGGCTAATGATGGAAAGGAATCAATTTTATCCTAGTAAGATTCCACCATTGATGCGCTTTCTAGTGTTTTGTGGTCTAAAAGTAGCTCATCGTATTCAAATTCGCAAGCCAATCAAAATGAGGAGGTGAAATTATATGAAGCTTCTCTATTGATGTGCATAATAATGCATTCACTGAGATGGGATATTCTACTTCTGAAGAATTACGACAAGAAGCTCTAGACAAAAAAAGAAACATAAAATTTTTAAAGCAGAAGGAAAATCTGAAGAAGTTTCGGAGTGTGAACATTATAATCTTCTTGGAAGTTTCGGAGAAAACGAATACATAAATGGATTCCCTCGACAATCATAGGTCATTGTTCACACAAAAAATGCACTCACATTAAAGTGAGCAGGTAAACTTGTTGAAACCAAGGAAGAACTTAAGAAAACTAGAATTCCCAAAAAAAGTTTGAGGAACATGAATTCTTTATTGGCGATGAAGATTCTGATGAAGAGTTTTGTTCTTTGATTTGTAGCATGGATATTGATAAACAAGATGTTATCTCAACAAAAATTTGCCTAATCCTTAGTTTGCATTTTGATAACCTTTCCATAATCGATGACGACGGTCTTGATGATAATTTTGATGTGAACAACGATGGTATAGATTACCTAGAAATAACTAACACATTGGAATCAATAGGTTGGACCGAAGATACAGATAACCCTAATGACAGAGATGCATTGTTGAACAAAATTCAATCATTAAAATAAGAAACCTTTAATGAAAAAGGATGGGTAATACTTCAAATGTAATGGTGATGCTAAGAAAGCCAAAAGTTTTAAAAAAGGTCCTTAAGATCTTTTATTCTATAGAAACTAACTTAATGGGGACCTTGAGATATTTGATTCATAAGAAGGATCTTATATTGATAAGGAATGTAAATTAAACAAGGCGTATGAAAAATTGAAGAAAAGTAAGGGTCTTGAGAAAGTGCTTGAAGAGATAACCTATCTAAAAGAGTGTGCGAGAGGAAAATACATTAGGTTGATAACTTGCAAATCTCCTTGCTCTAACCATTCTACTCTAAATGACGTATTACGATTCCAATGAGAGACAACATCCACCGGTTGTATACATTAACCAATTGATGCTGGAAGTTATCAATTTAGAATAAAACCCAATTTTCATGTCTTAATTTCTAGAGTATCATTGCATTGCTAGAAAATTTTGAATTTCTGGATCCATAAGAATCAATCGTTGCCACAATAAGCTGGCTTCCCCTACTCGTACCAGATTATGCACTTGCTTAGGTATTTTCTTAACAAATGTAATTCTTTTTTGGATAATTTGCGATTAAGTTGAGTCGTGTGGGTCGATTAATATTAATATTGATAAAATTAATACATGGGCTTACTTGTGGATTTTGTTGTTATTGAGTTGAGTTTTAATGTTAAAACAGGTTAGCTTTCATGAATAAACAAAAAAAAATTGTCAAAATTTTCTAAAAATAACAAGTGATTTAAAAATAGTTAACACAATGACATACGGGTTACCATAGTTGAATATTAGACTAAATTATGTTTATTTTCTCTTTCACAATTCCGGACATCATTTGGTTCAATATGGATATCATATGGAATAGGTATTAACCTATTATGACTTTATAGACAAAAGCCACCACTTGCTTGGTAGTTTTTTACCAATTTTAATTCTTTTAAATATAATTCTTTTATAGACAATTTTAATTCTTTTACAGTTTCTTAACCGATTTAGCCTTGTGGGTCGGTATTGATGAAATTAATACATGTGCTCATTTGGGCCTTTTATTGTTTTTGTTGAGTTGAGTTTCAATGTTGAAAAAAGTGAGTTTTTATGAATAAATAAAGGAAGCTTTATTGAATTTTTTTAAAAATAACAAGTGGATAAAAATCGTTAAAACGATGATATATGGATTACCATAGTTAAATATTAGACTAAATTATGTTTGTGTTGGCCACCTATAGGACTTTATTGACAAATACCGTCACTTGCTTAGGTATTTTCTTAACAATTTTAAATCTTTTTCAGATAATTTCAGATTAAGCTAGGCTATGCAGTTCAGTGAATATTTATGTTGATGAAATTAATTTATGTGCTCATTTAGGGCTTTGTTGTTGTTAATGTTAAAATAGGTTGGTATTCATGAATAAACAAAGAAAATTTTGCCAAAATTTTCTAAAAATAACAGGTGATTAAAAATAGTTAACACAATGATATACAAATTTTCATATTTAAATATTGCACTAAATTATGTTTCTTTTCTCTTCCATGGGTCCGGACATCATTTGGTTAAATATGGATATTATTTGGAATAGGCGTTGGGCTGCTATATGACTTTATTGACAAATGGCACCACTTTTATTTTGCATAATTAGAAGTTAGGTGGTTATTTTTTGGGTTTATTATGTTTTCAATTTGATTATTTGATATTTTTGGGGATGCTTGCAGTCTAAATTATATAGATTATGTTTTAGGCTTTGAAAATGCTATGTTGGTAACCTTAAATATGAATGAATCAATTTCAGAGCTTCATTAATATTTTATTCTCGATACTTATTTATTTTAACTTGTATATTTGTTGATATTATGGCTAATATTGAATAAACTTTGAAGATTCGTATTTAAACATGGAATCCACATAAAAGGAAACCTTTAAAATATGGATATAGAATAATAAAAATATTTGTAGCACTACCCATATCTTTTGAGATGGCTAGAACTGTCCCTAAAATATAGTGACCCAATAAAAAAAATTAGTGACAATTTTGGCATGAACATTTAAGGGACAATTAATAGTGTCATAAATAATATTATTTGGGACGGTCACACTCCCGCTCCTAAAAACTAAACCTTTGATAGTTCTTAAAGGATGGTCAAAAATCGTCCCATAAAATTATCAAGGATGAATAACCCTGTCCCTAATACATTTGGGACCCCTAGAAGATGTGACATACCTTGTCGTTCCTAAAACCGTCCCTAACGACTCTTCGGGACAGATATATATCTTTAGGGAAAGTTTTTATCCTTCCCTAAAAGTGAGTTTTTTAAGTTCTTCCCCCTTTGGCATGACTTCCATGATATACCTCTTACCTATAACGAAAATCATTCATCGATATGTGTGGAAAAGTCATTTAATATACTTGAGTGTACGTGAATTTCCTTTTCAATATACCTCGTGATAACGGTATGCATGCGAGAGAATTTAATATATCAATATACGTGAATAAATTCCCTACTATTTACTTTCAATCATGAGTTCGTTCAAGAAGTATGGTACAGGGGAACTATTTGATATACGTTAGTAGTACTTGGCCAATGGAAGGTGGAAGTCATATCGCTTAGGTTAACCACGCTCTACAGAACCGGCAACCCATCACAAAGTGACTCCTAAGTACGGGAAAAATATAGGGTCAATATGTGGTGCTCACGTGATATAGTATGCAAAATCCATGAATTTTAATCAGTATCTTTATGCAAATTTTTATGTATACTAAGAGGAATATGTACAACTACTAAGCATGAAGTAAAGCATGGGAATATATACAAATGTCATGTGATAAAAGAGCTAAGTGTATAAGGATAAAGCGTAAGAAATATATACAAGTAACATGAAGCATGGAGCATGTACAAGTGGACAAAGCATGGTGATATGTACAAGACGTGGAAGAGGTAATACATATACAAAGTGACGGAGATATATGTACAAAGTGAGAGTAATATATAAATATGTGTAAGTGCGAAAAACATGTTGATATGTGCGCAAATGATATGAAAGATATACATGAAACATGTGGTATAAACAAGTAATGTGAAACATGTGAAATATGAAGCAAGCGAATATATATAAGTGGGAATAAACATGGATACCTACAAGTGACACGGAGTATGTGAAAATATGGATAAGTGCAGTGAAACATGGAAGATATATACACGTGCATGTGAAATAAGAGATAGATCATGGATATGTACAAGTTTCATGAGGTATATAATAGAAAACATGGTATATATATATGTGATAAGAAGACAAGTTTGGTGATCATGAGGTATATAATAGAAAACATGGTATATACATGTGATAAGAAGACAAGCATGGTGGAAAAAAGAATGTATATGTGAGCATGAGAGAAAAAAGAAGAATATACAAATGAAGACACATATACACATGTATACAAGTGGAGAAAAAAGAAAAGGAAAAACAAAGCCCATGTAAAATAGAGTCTAATAGTTAAAAAGAAGTGTTCCCCGACACAATCGCCAATGTGGCCATCCCCGGTGGTGTTGGGCTCACCGCGAAAAATAATAATAATAATTGCGATGAATGAGGTAAGGAAGAGAATCTCCTTTCCACCACTTGTGCAGCATTCACGAGCTCCCAAGGACATAAGCGATCATCATCAAGTGTGTGCAAAAGTTTAAAGATTGGAGTCGCCAACCAATTTTACTCAAAACAGGAAAAAGATATAGTTGTCCCTGAGGAGACAATATAAAAGTCTAATAATGGAAACAAAATTAAATAAATCACGAGTTCAGGGACTAAGTTACGAAATGGGAAGGTGTTAGGCACCCATTTCTGTTTGGTCTCTCATGGGCTATACAAATGTTATCCTTCTCCTAAAATGTGTAGCCACGTGTATAATGTTTATAGGGTGAGAAATGTGTAGATATGGAAAAATGTGTGATAAATGAAATCATCTTGTTCGTGTCATGTGAAATACGGGAACGAGTCATTCTAAGGAGTGCAACTGAAAGAAAAAAAATATATAAAATAATCAAAAGTATGAGCGATACACCGGATAGTTCTTCGCTATAAGGGAGTGAATATGCATGTCTAACAGGATCTCTAAAAAAGGAAATGAAATAAAAGGTTGTTCTGTGAGCAATACATCGGATCGTGACTCACTATAAGCAAGTGAATACTCATGTTTAACGGAATTGATAAAATGTGAAAATAGATAAACTAATACATACATACATGCATACATACATATATATATATATATATATATATATAGATAGAGAGAGAGAGAGAGAGAGAGAGAGAGAGAGAGAGAATAATAGAAATGAAATGAGAGGAGTAAAATACGAAAAATGAGGAAAAAGATGACTCATATCCCAAGGTAAACCCGTGATGCCTACAAAGCTAGAATCAACATCAAAGTCCACGTAGTTCGAGAAGAGAATAAAGATGTGGTCTAACCCATAAATTTGAAACTAGAGTTTTCAATTTTAATTTGTGAAAATGCGTGCAGAAGTGGTGAAAATGTATAAAATTATAACAGAACTCTAATTTGGGGGTTTATGAGTAAACCCTCTTTTCGGGTTTCTCGAGTTTATGAAAATATATGTATGACTGTATAAATAATAAAATGTTGATCAGTCATGACAAAACAGGATTTGATTAAGAAATATACTAAAGGTAATAAAATGTAAATAAAAATGCTAAATTAATAAGCTTGGATAAATGGGATTTAGAATTTCTAAAGATCTTGGATTATGATTTTAGAAGTGGTGTAAGCTCATTTAGAAGGTGGTGAAATGGTGATAAAGTGATGGCAAAGAGTGAGGTATAGATGAGGTAAGGGACTATTGAGAGAATGCTTTGAATGTGTGAGAGTGCGCTTGTGATCTTAATGGGTTATTTATATAATCAAATGTCCAACACACTCAATATCCAAATATTATCTATCGATCTTATGACATGCATCTAGGCGATAAAATAGATAAATTAAAGCGCAGAAATAGACAAAGAAATTTGAGGAAAAACCCCTAGCGGTTAAAACCTTTTTCAATCGGAACTATAGATTTTTACAATTCACTACATACAAAACCTCTAAAGAATACGACCCTCTCCTGAGTCGTCCACAGGTGGCGGTCCACTCTCGGTATCCACCGATCAGCCTTTGTCTTCCTTCAGCAGTGATCCCCTCGAAAACTATAAGGTTAGCAGTGAAGATAATATCTCCACAAGAATAACTTAGATATGAAACTATTTAGGGTTTCAAATGGATTCACATATATATTTGGGAGTGATGATTTATGATTCAAAAGGTTTTTAGACCAAAAGTATTGAGGACTTTTGTAATAGGTATGCGGAAATCATTTTTGCAAAAGTCTCTTTTAAAATCCCTTTGAAACATGTATTTATATAAAAGGCTAAAAATTCAAAGTGGCGACACTCATTCGAACAAAAACTAGTATCGTTCGAACGAGAATAGCATCTCGTTTGATTGAAAGCAAGTTCTTTCGAACGAAACAACAATCTCATTTGAACAAGCTTCAAACGACGCAAAAATTACACTCTAGTTCGTTGTTCGATGTATGTAAACTTCAAACAAAAACGAGATCTTGTAAGAACGAGAATCCCATCTCATTTGAACAAGATGCGCGAACTTTGAAAATTTTTAAATAAAGAAAATTGCCTCGATTTTTTAAATAAAAAATATCCTAATATAAATGTAAATAGATTCAAAATCCTAAATTATTGTATACCTTCATAATGTGGAGATCATCTTGAATTTGGAGATGATGAAAATTCGGTTCTGCGTGATAGCTCAAGTAAAATGGTAACGGGGTATGCCAAAAACTATGTTAGCCTAATCCATGAGCACATGATAGAAATTATGCTCTTACAAATCTCCCCATTTTGGCTATTCTGGTACAAACATAAAATCCGAAGTCCAAATAACATGAAAATCCCCTAAGACAATGAAAATATCGTAATACCCTCCCAAACCCTAAAATGGATAAATACAAGAATAGTGATGTCTTCAAAAAATGTCTTCATATCTCCACTTCTTCTTTGTCTTCTCTTGTGCACTTTGTCTTCATTGAGTGTAATGAGAATATGATCTTCCAAAGTACCTACACATATGAAATAAAGAAAATACCCTATGATGCTTTAAATTTGACATATAAAATAAAATTATAAAAAAATTCTCCCCCATAAATCAAGCTCCCCCATAATTTGTTCTCCTCCTTTTATTTTGTCCCAAATAGACAAGGCGTAGAAACTAATCATGAAATGAAAAGCATCACAAATAAGAATTACATATCATCAAAAAACAATATGAATGACACATATGCAATGATAATCTCAAAGGAACCAAAAACTATTTTTGAAATTTTTCAATTTTTTCAAGTATAAAAATTTTACAAATACAAGACACCATGAAGAGACATAAAAAAACTCGAATCATGGAAATGTAATGTAGAGGTGTGAACATATTCTATATGTTGATCAACATTGACAAATATAACACATGTGAACGAAGGAATGAGACACCACTAACGAAAGATCTCAAAGTCTACCTTAGGTGTAGAGATGGTGAACTCATGTGAAATTAACTTAACCTAATCAACTAATCAAGGCCGTAAGTGATTTTCACACCAATAACACCCAAAACTATGTAATGCTTTAGGAGATTTTTATAGGACATGCAAACTCATTGATCTTCGACTTAACTCCTTCAAAATAACACATTTTGAATTTTTTTCTCAATACTTTTTGAAGAAATTAATGCTCATATGTACCCAAGCATCAATGCTCTTAAAATTGGTCTGACACTTCTGTTTTTATGTGCCTTTAATCTTTTTGTCTCTTTTCTTTACAAATAGTGGCTTTTCACGTAAAGTCAATCTGTCTTTTACAACCCGATTCCATTGCATAAAATATATCAGTTTTATCGAAAAAATGATTTTTTATTTTTCAATCCGGTCAATGGTTCTTACTTGCACTACTTTTATTATCTCGTTTTTCACATTTGGTTCATATTAAAAGTAGGATTGAGATGAAAACACTACAATTAAGACGTGACAGGTAAGTGCAGTACTCAAACAAGTCCGTGCTCGTGTGCATTAAAGGTCATAATGAGTCAAACATGTATCAAGTTGTCATT
This sequence comes from Sambucus nigra, assembly GCA_949130495.1. Lineage (NCBI taxonomy): Eukaryota > Viridiplantae > Streptophyta > Magnoliopsida > Dipsacales > Adoxaceae > Sambucus > Sambucus nigra. The sequence goes on along the minus strand of OX422218.1, from coordinate 60,401,450 downwards.
ATATTACATCTTAACGACTCCACACATTATAAAGAACATAAATGAAATGATGTCACGTCTCAAAACACCACAAAATAGATACGTGGATATGGAATGAATGGGTGACTCGAACATATTTAATGTTCATCCAAAATGAATGGGTGACTTGTACATCTTTAATGTTCATCCACATGGGGTGTAACAAAAATACAAAACTCTTTTCAAATTGTTTGAAAAAAAATTCAAAAATAAAATCCTTTTGCTTTTTTCACTTTTTCTTAAAAACGAAAATCTTTTTTGTATTTTTCAAAAAATTTCAAGAAAAACAGAACTCTTTTTGAATTTTTTGAAAAATATTTCAAAATTAAAAATGTAAATACAATGGTAGTACAATCTAGCAATATGAATGAAATGCAAATAATCATGAAAATCATCCTATGCTAGATAACATATTAATCTCAGTTAACAGTGCAAATACCTAAAGATTTCCTAAGATCTTCGAATCGAAGTTGTGGTGACAATGATTGTGCAACACAAATAAATATGAGAGAAGTAATGACCAACAAAGAACAAAGAAAATAAAATGCCAATCACACAACAACGGATGTACGTGGTTCAGCAAAGATGTGTCTACGTCCACGGTGGTGCAGTCAGTATTATTTCTCAATATTCTGGAGAATGAGTACAGAGAATACAACTTGTCCTTTGCCCCGGACCTAGGGTTTAATTTATATGTGTGTATGTTAGTTAGTGGAGATGATGGGTTCCTCCATATTAGCCATCTTCCCTATAACTTCCCTTCATGGGGTCGTTCTCCCCTATAACTTCCCTTCATGGGATCGTGGGGAAATTGGATCAATACAAAAGATGAGGGGCCTGGACTTTGGGCCGCTAGGGCTGGGCTACTCGTCCAGGCCTATAGCACTAAATTCCGGGTACCCACAATTGCCCCTAAATTTGTTGTGCCATGCATGTGGACCCAACAGATTTAAATGATTAGCCATAATAGCCGTGTTGCAATTCCTCGGGAGCTGTAGAGTTGATTTCTGGCGGCAGCCTCTTCGCTTACTGTGCGATATGATTAGATTTTGAAGGTTTGTTGGAATAAGGCTCATTTCTTTTCGTCGTTTTAGCTTGTCCAGTACTCTTCTATCTTTTGAGAACTCTTGCGCTTCGTGCCTTCTACTTTCGATCTCCATTCTCATTGCTTCTTCGTCATTTGACCTGATCTTCTGTCTTGTAAGTTTCTCGTGCCCTTTGCATTTTCTCTTTGGTTTGTAGCTTTTCTTGTATTTTCCAATGGCGAAGATTGGAAATAGGTCAATCTCGGAATTTAGAAAATTCTAAAACATTCCTGAGTGGGTAGAGATTGAGTGTTGTGCCTCGCCTCCTTGGAACGTTAGGGATATAGAGGATGCCCACTGGATTCATGCTTTATTGCTTTCCCAGGGGGGACTTACTTTTCCCCCTAATGATCTGTTTTGCATTTTTTTAGCTATTTTAGTATTGACTTGCACAATGTTCGCCCAATGTATGGAAAATAGTGAACGGCGTGCATATGATAAATTAATTGTATGGCACAAGGTTAGGGCTTACCGAGGTCTGCTTTTGTTACTCCTTCTCTCGAACTAGTTCAGGTGTCCTGTACCTCAAAGCTAGGAGCCCTGATAGGGTATTGGTAGTAAATCTACATGATTCCCATAAGAACTACTGGCAGGAAGGTTTTCTTGTTAGGAATTGGCAGTTTTCTCCCCAATCTGAAGGGTATAGGTCTGAAAGATTCACTGTTCCCTTTTATGGGGAAGAATATATAGGTAGATATTTGTACTGTTGCTTCAATCTCTGCTGACTTATGACTTTTCTAACTCCTTTCTGCATTTTCTTTTACAGCGAGGTCAAAGAACGTGGAGCCTGCTCTCAGCGAGGTCCGAATTTCTGAGTTAGTTAAAGCTTGGAACATCAGAGAGCCTTTGGGTGACGGCGAGCATCCTAGATCTGCCGATTTATTGTTAGAGTATAAGAACGTAGGCTCCAGCTTCATAGCACGACCTGTGGACAGTGTTCCAGATTTTCTTCCCTCGAAGAGACTACTGCCGAGCTAATCCAGTTGGACGAAGAGGAGAGGAGCTCTGAAAGTGAGCCTGTCGGTAATCTTGATGGAGGGAGCTCTGTCGGTAGTAGTTCTTCTAATTCTGAGGAGAATTATGAAACTCAAGGATCGTCGAGCACTTCCAACAGTTCTGGTGAAGAGATGCCTCCCAGGAAGAATTTGATCAGAGATGATGACGATGATGATGACGTGCTCCTTGCACAGAGGTCCAAGAAACTGAAGTCTGCACCTGGGGTCATAGCTACTGGTTCTCGGACTTCTTCTCAGGAGAAAGAGAAGAAGAGGAGAGATGAGGAGCAGGCGAGAGAGAGGGAGAGGAAAAAGGAGGAGGAGAGGAGGAAGGTGGAAGAGAAGAAGAAAGTGGAGGAGAGAAAGAGAAGGGAGAGAGAAAAAGAGGAGGAGAGGAGGAAGATGGAATCGAGGACCAAAACTGGTCAAGCCCTGGTCCCTATATCTGCCTTGCCTGAGGTGGCTTCGGTGGCCACTTCTCCTCAGCTAGCCCCTGCGCTGCTCGAGAGAGCAGTCCTTCCTGCGGATCGCCAGAGAGCGTTGGGATCCGATTAACTGGCTCTGCAAGCTAGCCAGAGGCTCGCCTTGGTAAAGTTCTCTTCTAATTCTCAATTTCTTTTAACAAGTCTTAATGGTTTCTTCTTCTTGATTTCGTCTTTATTCTTTACAGTTTGTGAATGACTTCGATGTGCTCTATCTCTCTCGTGACGAGCTGGTGAGGAGGAATGGTGAGCTGGAGCAGCAAAAATCTGCTCTGGAAGCCAGGGGCTCTCAGCTGGAGGCCGACCTAAAGGCTGCTGATGCAGCTCGAGTTTCATCTGACCTGGCCCTTATCAATTCTGCTCGCGAGAGAGATGATGCGGCCAGGGAGCTGGGCGAGCTGAGGAAGGCTTATGATCTGGTGTTCACGAGCAAGCTGGACCTTGCAGAGAAGAACAGGGTTCTGGCCGAGCAACTGGAGGCGGAGAAAGCCCAGGCAGCCACCCTTAAGGAGGACTCGTACAACTCTGGCTGGGCTGCTGCGTATGAGGACGCTGAAGTTCAGATAGGCTACATCAGCCGTCTGAACTTCAAGAAAGGGTGGAATAAGGCTCTCGTGGCTGCTGGGGTGGACGTTGCATCCCCACTCTTTGACGAGCACGATCCAGGGCCGAGGCCAGTCGTAGATGAGGACCCAGCCCCAACTGCTGAAGGCACTGATCCTGTCTCTCAGGTGACTCCTGCTGATGCTCCTTTGGTTGAGAGGACAGAGGACACCCCTGCAGAGGGTAATGCCCCTGCTGATGCTGATAAGGACAAGGGACCATCCACCTCTGGGCCACCCGAGGTTGCTAATTGATAGGGCTGCTTTGTAATTTTTTCTTTTTCAATCTGATGTAACCTCGTTCCTTATTAATGAAAAGACTTCATTTTTATTTATGCTGATCTCTTTCTCTTCTCTTTCTTTTACTTATAGTTGGTTGATGTTGATGACTATATTCCTGCTACCTCCCAACTGGGTAGGACTCTTGGTCCTAATGCAAGCCCTGTTGTTCGCCAGGTCTTTGTTAGACTTTGTAAGTCACTTAGGTCTAGGAATCAGAAATATAAGGAGCAATCTGAGCTGGTGGCTAAGCTGAAGGATAGGCTCCAGGAAATGGAAGAAATTGGTGCCTCAGTACAAGAAGAAGTAAGTGCACTGAGAGCAAAGTTACTGGAGGTCACCAAGATTAACCAAGTTGGGGAGTTCTTACAGTAGGAGAACGAAGACCTGAGGCAGGAGGTCTCGAAGCTTAAGGAGCATTCCCCGATCACCGTTCCAATAGTCCTGCAAAGCTCTTCTTCGTCGCGAGCTGCTCGGCCTCCCCTCCCGCGTGCTGGCAGGAGTGCCAGGGGTAGGAACAGGGAAGCCGTCGAACAGCGGGAGATTGGGGAGCTGCGCGACGATGTTCGGCGAGCTTATGTAATTGCTGCTGGGCTCCAGAGGGACGTTTCCTGACTGCGGCATCTATTCAAGAAGGGCCCTCGCCAAGTGTGGTCTGATGGCTACGATCAGGGCTGGCTGGATGCTCCCATGAGACTATCAGAGTTCGAAGAACTTTCTTTCATCAGAGGGTGGTTGAGTGCCCTGAGAGAGCTGCAGGTCCCGAGGAACTCGGTGTTATGGTATCGACACGAGATATCTTCCTCCACTCTGATGCCCAATCCATTCAGGAGGGATGATCGATGGATCCCCATTGATGCTATTCCCTGGCAACTATTGGAGTTGGATGCAATGAGGTCGTGAAAGATCTAGCCCCCGCTCCTGATGATGGAAGGAGAGCTAAAGTTGCTGATTATCTTGCTCGAAGGCTTCCACCTCCTTGAGATTTTGTTATTCTTTTTCTTTTTGATAATGTAAATGCTTTAGGCGAGCTTCGCCGACTAAACATGTATTATCATTGTTTGTAAATATAAAGGATTAATGAAAAGTTCGCGTTTTGGGCAATTTGCCGACTAAACGTGTTCATCCAATCTTTTTATATTTTCGCTGCTTCATAATTCTTTTTATTTTGTTATGCGAGTGTCCCCCCAGTCCAGTATAATGCAAGAATACCATTGTGCCCTCACTTTACCTTTTAGGTTGTGTCGTCACACTCCCTTAGGCCTATGTAGGGTAATTGGCGAGGACACACCTGGTATTGGATGTCTTCATCCGATCAGGATTTTGTTTAACCAAAGTAGGTTTGATGCCTAAGAATACTCTGTAGGGCTTCATATATTGCCAGGGGCAATGCTAAGAAGTCTGTCGTGCTTCATGACGATGACCTGAGGAGGGGTGTTCCCCTGCTATGTCGACCATTATGCCTATGATTTGGAAGGGATGTGTAATAAAATATAACTGTTACTAATTAGAGAGTGATCAACTGAAAGATTTTCATTAGTGAAATAGGAAATGAACTGTCCTTTCACATAACGAATACAATAAGATATTTAATAATAGAATTCCTAAAAATAGAATTTCTTGAGATTAGCTGCGTTCCATGCTCGTGGTATCTCCCTGCCCTCCATCGTTTCCAAATGATAGGCACCTTGCAGGTCGTCTCTAATTATCTTATAAGGTCCTTCCCAGTTTGGGCCCAGCTTACCGTCTGATGGCTTCACTGTGTTGCCCAGGACCTTTCTTAGAACATAGTCCCCAACTTTGAATCTCCTTGAGTTGACCCTTTTGATGTAGTGCTTCGCGAGCTGTTGCTGATAGCTCGCTAGTTTCACTAGGGCAAGTTCCTTGCGCTCGTCTGCTAGGTCGAGTTCAGCGAGCAAAGCCTCATCGTTCTGGCCTTATTCGACAAGGTCGGATCTCATTGTTGGCAATCCCGCCTCTAGTGGGATGATTGCCTCCATACCATATGTTAGTGAGAATGGCGTTTCTCCTGTTGCTCGCCTAGGAGTCGTTCTGTATGCCCATAGGATATGCGGTAGCTCGGTTGCCCATGCGCCTTTGGCTCACTCTAACCACTTCTTCAATCCAGCGATCACTGTATTGTTGGAAGCTTCAGCTTATCCGTTGCTTTGAGGGTAGGCCACCGAGCTGAAGTGGTGCCTGATCCCGTGTTCGTTGCAGAAGTCCTGAAAAGGGCCACTCTCGAACTGTGTTCCATTATCAGTGATGATGGTTCTGGGGATTCCAAATCGAGTGATTATATTCCTCCATACGAACCTTATCATGTCACCATCTTGGATGTTCGCCAGTGGTTCTGCCTCGATCCACTTGGTAAAGTATTCAGTTACAACCAACAGGTATTTGCGATTGCCGGCAGCGGTGGGCAATGGTCCCATGATGTCCATTCCCCATTGGGTGAAAGGCCAGGGGCTGGTCAGGGATTTTAATTCATTGGCGGGCTGGTGGACCATAGGAGCGTGAAGTTGGCATTTCAGGCATTTGCGAACATATACTGCGGATTCCTTTTGCACGTATGGCCACCAATAGCCTTCCTTCATTGCTCGGAAGGCTAGAGACCTTCCTCCGACATGACTTCCACAGATTTCTTCGTGAAGCTCGTGAAGCACTGCCTTGACATCGCCTGGGTGGAAGCATCTAAGGTAGGGACCGAAGTAAGATCTTTTATACAAGTCACCTCCTGTGGATAAGTGAAAGTGAGCAGCTTTGACCCTTATCTGGTGGGCAGTTCTCTTGTCCTCTGGAAGCATTCCATCCTTTAAATAGTCCTTCAAGGGATCCATCCAGCTGGGGGCTGATTCCAATTGGAGTATTGGTTCCGCATTTGGCAGCTCGCAGTTGGGGTAAATGATTGGGCAACTGAGGAAATCGATAGGGATAACCCTTTTAAGGCTAGAATCATCTGCCGAACTCAGGGCTGCTAACGCATCAGCGTGGCTGTTTTGCCCCCTGGGAAACTGCTGGATGTTGATCTCTTCAAAGCTCGTCATTAAGTTTTTCACCAAGGAGAGGTAGGCTGCCATTCTTTCATCCTTTGCGTTATAGTCTCCACTTATCTGGTTGGAAACTAGTTGCGAATCGCCGAATACCTGCAAACGCTTTGCTCCCAGAGTTTGCACTTTTTGGAGAACTGCTATTAGGGCTTCATATTCTGCTTCGTTGTTGGAGGCTGCAAATCCCAGCCTGATTCCTTGCTCAAGGAATGTGTTTTCTGGAGTGATGAGAACAATTCCTACCCCTGCCCCCTTTGAGTTGGAGACTCCATCAACGAATAGTTTCCAGCTTTCCACTGTAGCTTGGTTGTTTTACTCTGTTGTCTTAGGCTGGTCGGAGGGTTCTTCGCCTGTGAATTCAGCTATGAAATCAGCGAGTATTTGACCCTTGATAGTTGTCCTTGGTTAAAATTGGATGTCAAACCGACCGAGCTCGACTGAGCATTTAGACAGTCTGCCTGACAAATCCGCCTTCCTTAGGACAACCTTGAGGGGGTGTGATGTAAGGACGATGATCGTATGAGCTTCGAAGTAATGCTTCAGCTTTCTCGAGGCTATTACTAGGGCGAATACGAGATTTTCCAGTGGTAGGTAGCGCTGCTCAGTATCTAATAAGGTTTTGCTCGCGTAATAGACGGGACGTTGGATTCCTGTAACTTCGCACATTAGCGCCGAGCTGACAGTATGACTGGATACAGAGAGGTAGAGGTACAAAGAGTCCATTTGCTATGGTATGACAAGCAGTGGTGGGGTGCTTAGGTAGGACTTGAGCTCATCCAATGCTCGCGAGCAATCTGGGCTCCACTCTACTGTTTTGCTGCCCTTTAAGAGTTGGAAGAAAGGCTTGCATCTCTCGGAGGATTTAGAAATGAAACGATTTAGAGCAGCGAGCATTCCAGTGAGCTTTTGTACATCCCGGATTGTGCGAGGAGGTTGCACTCTGTTGATTGCATCAATCTGGTCCGGATTAGCCTCTATGCCTCGCTTGCTGACCAAATACCCAAGAAACTTCCCTGACTGGACACCGAAGGAACACTTGCTCGCATTAAGTTTCATTCGGTACTTCCTGAGCATTTCGAAGGTACTTGACAGGTCCGAGAGGTGATTCTCCTTCTCCTTGCTCTTGACGAGCATGTCGTCGATGTAAACCTCCATTGTGTCTCCCATTTGATTCTTGAACATTTTAGTAACTAGCCGCTGATAGGTTGCCCCTGCATTTTTGAGCCCAAAAGGCATGACCTTGTAACAATATAAACCAACCGTCGTGATAAACGACGTTTGTCCTGATCTGGGGCATACAAGGGAATCTGGTGATATCCTGAGTACGTGTCCAGGAAACTCATTCGTTCGTGAGCTGCGGTGGCGTCTACTAGTTGGTCTATTTTTGGAAGAGGGAAGTTATCCTTGGGGCAGGCTTTGTTGAGGTCAGTGAAGTCTATGCAAACTCTCCACTTTCCGTTGCTTTTCGGAACTACCACTGGGTTGGATAACCATTTGGGGAATTCCACTTCCCGTATGGATCCTGTATCCAACAGTTTTTCGACTTCTTTTTCTATTGCTCTGGCCTTCTCGGGAGCAGTTCGTCGTGCCTTTTGCGTTATCTGCTTGAATATGGGATCGACGTGCAACTGGTGGCAGACCATATTGGGATCGGTTCCTGGAAGCTCATAAGGTTCCCAAGCGAAAACATCTATGTTGCTTCTGAGTAAGGTTAACAAATCCTTTTGCTCTTGGTCGGTGAGTGACGCTCCGATCAGGAAGACTCTGCTATTGTCGCCTTCCCTAGCAGCCACTTCTACCAGGTCCTCGATGACACGCTCGAAGGGGAGGAGCCTGGTCTCTTCCACTCCAGGCCTTCCATATTTTAATTGCTATTTGGAAGGAATTGCACCTTCCTCCACTTTCTCGCTGGGTTGATCGGCTTTTTTCTCTGGCTTTGGTCGGATGGCCGCTATGAAGCACTTCCTTGCCATCGCCTGGTCGCCGTGTATCTCCATTACTCCTCGCTCGGTAACATATTTGAGCTTCTGATGGTAGGTCGAGGAGACTGCCTTCATCGCATGAAGCCATCCCCTACCGAGGATGGCCTGATACGGTGAATCAATGTCGACCATAAAAAACTCGATCATCTTGGAAACATTTCCAGCGCACACTGGCAGTACTATTTTGCCCAGGGGCATGGTCATTTTTCCAGCGAATCCGACCAGAGGGACAGTAGCTCCCTTTAGGTCGGCGACGCTCAACTTCAATTTCCTGAACAGGTCGATGTACATTACTTCGGATGAGCTTCCTTGATCGACGAGCAGCCTGTCGATGTCAAAGTTGGCTATACTGAGTGTAATGACCAAGGCATCATGATGTGGGGTCCTTACTCCCACTAGGTCTTCATCCATGAAAATAATATGCTTGTTATAGTTGATGTCCTCTGCTCGCCAACGTTTTCCTGACTGTGATTTTGCTGGATCAATCTGAAAAGCTTGCATTACCGCTGTCAGTTTCTTTACCTCCATTCGAGCTGAGTTCCCTTGTATTTTCTTGACGTCAGATACTCCGTGGATTACTGCGAATTCATGTCCGGCATCATCCTCCAGCACGTTGTCGGGTTTCGCCTCTCTGTGGGCAGCCACCTTCTCTACCTTCTTTTCCACAAAGTCATTCAAATGTCCAAATTGGGCCAACTCCTCGAGGTGGGACTTAAGAGCCTTGCAGTGCTCGGTCTTATGCCCTCCCTCTTTGTGGAAAGCGCATCTTAATGCATTGTTTCTTTTCGAGGGGTCTCCTCCCATTTTCCGGGGCCATTTGATGAACGGCTCATCCTTGATCTTCGCGAGAATTTTGTAAATTGGCTCTTTGAAGACGGTGTTGACCGCCCAGAACGATTTCCTTACGTCAGGGTTCCCTCCTTTTCGGGAGACATTCTTGCCCCCACTCTTTCCTCCTTTCTTCTGGTTCTCAACTTTCTCACTTCCCTTGGTAGTGAGCTTGGCTCGACCGTTTTCTCCTACATTAAGGCGAGTGACATCTTCCACCTTTGCGTATTTCTCAATTCGGGCCATCAGGTCGTCAATGGTCATAGCTTCCTTCTTCGTCAAGGACTGGTAAAGGAGGGAAGAGCTAGGTAACCCAATTTTGAAGGAAGCCACTGCCACCTCTTCCGCGCAGTCCTCGATCTCGTTGAATAACTCCCAGTACCTCTTCGCATAGTCTCGGAGTGTTTTTTGAGGCGTTTTCTTTATGGTTAATAGAGCATCCATCCTTTTTGGATGGGAGTTGCTGGTGATGAACCGGGCCGTAAAGAGCTCGGCCAGGGATTTGAAATTTCTGATGGATCGGTGAGGGAGTTTTTCGAACCATTTCTGGGCCACGTCATGGAGGCTCGAGGGGAAAATATGGCACATCAGTGCATCCCGGTGATTCCTAAGGGTCATGGCCTACCGATACTGCCTGACATGATCAATGGGATCAGTCTTCCCGTCGTAAATCTTGAACCTTGGAATGGAAAATTTCTTGGGAGCCTCTTCCTCTTCAATTTCCCTCATGAAGGGTGACTTCATTTGGGTATTGAGGGCTCTCCTGGCGAGTTCTCTGGTCGACCTGGTGCAGCGGTGAGCTGGATGTTGGTCCATTTCTCTGCGGACCAGGTTCCGTATGTTCTCGTCGCTGCGAGCAGGATTCTGGTAGCGACGAGCTCTTCTTAGCTGTTTGCGGAGGTCATCGTCTGAGTCGCCACCTTCGACCCCTTGATATTCCCGCCTAGGGCTCCTTCCTCGGCTGCGAGATTTACTCGCCTGAGGGCTAGGAGTGCGATAGGGGTGTCTCCTGGTATCAGGACGTAGTTCCTTCTCCAGTCTTTCCAGTCTTCTTTTCAAGCGAGCATTCTCAGCCTCGTATCTGCGAGAAGACTCCCTCTACTCGTGGAGCCTTGGCTCGTATGCATCAATCAATCTGGATATCTGCGTGGACCCTGCTGGTCCTTGACCCTCTTCTGAGGCTGGCCTTTCCGAGAGAGCCCCACGATCTGAACGTCGGACTTCAGACCTAATCCTGCGAGGAGCAGGTGGCTCTTGAATATCTCCTGCTTGAGGAGCGTTACTGCTGTGACCAGACATCTTAGATTCTTTTCTTGGCGTGGGCTCTTCTCAAGGAAAGATGAACATTTCCCACAGACGGCGCCAATTATGGAGACAATGATTGTGCAACACAAATAAATATGATAGAAGTAATGACCAAGAAAGAACAAAGAAAATAAAACGCCAATCACACAACAACGGATGTACGTGGTTCAGCAAAGATGTGCCTACGTCCACGGTGGTACAGTCAGTATTATTTCTCAATATTCTGGAGAATGAATACAGAGAATACAACTTGTCCTTTGCCCCAGACCTAGGGTTTAATTTATATGTGTGTATGTTAGTTAGTGGAGATGATGGGTTCCTCCATATTAGCCATCTTCCCTATAACTTCCCTTCATGGGATCGTGCTCCCCTATAACTTCCCTTCATGGGATCGTGGGGAAATTGGATCAATACAAAAGATGAGGGGCCTGGACTTTGGGCCGCTAGGGCTGGGCTACTCGTCCAGGCCTATAGCACTAAATTTCGGGTACCCACAGAAGTGCATCTAAAGGTTTCATGAAAATGTTGACTAACTGATGATCGGTTCTCACAAAGCTCAAGGACATTAACTTTTCCTCAACTAGGTCTTGAATAAAGTGCTCGTGTATACTAATGTGCTTTGTGTACGAATGCTAGACTGGATTAAGTGAGATGCGTATATCACTCGTATTATCACATGAAATAGTCATCGTGCCATGTGAAATACCGTAATCCTCCAACATTTGCTTCATTCATAAGGGTTGTGTGCAATAACTCCAGGCGGCTATGTACTCAGCCTCCATTGTGGACAAAGATATGGAGTTTTTCTTCATGCTCATCCACAAGACAAGAGCACTCCCAAAGTAGAAACACCCACCCTAAGTGTTCCTACACCCATCAACATCCCCGACCCAATCGACATTTGAATAGGTGGAATGATGGTCATTGGTATCAAAGGAATAACAAACATTGTAAGATGGAATCCCACCCGTGTATTTGATAATACTTTTAAGAGCGTGCAAGTGTGACTCTTTCGGGGATGCCTAGTTTTGTGCACAAACTCCAACACTAAATGCAATATCGAGTCAACTAGGGATAAGGTAAAGAAGACTACCTATCATACTGTAATATAAAGAATGCTCTACACCATTGCCTAAGGCGTCTTTGTTAAGATTTGTCGATGAACTCATAGGGGTGCGAGCGTGCTTAGAGGAGTCTAGACCAAATTTCTTCATAAGGTCTCTTGCATATTTGGATTGATATATGAATATCCCATCCTCAAATTGACGAACCTAGAGACCTAGGAATAATGTAAGCTCACCTACCATTCTCATATCAAACTCATTCTTCATCTCTTCCTCTAGTGTGAGATGTCGAGAGCAGGTGGATCCAAAGACTATGTCGTCAACATAAACATGGGCAATTAAAATAACACCACTCTCTCTCCTTACAAACAACCTCTTATCTACTCCCAGACATCATTAAGAAACTCTTCTTATATGGACGATATCCAATGCTCATCCTTGAGTGCTTCTTTCACGTTCTTAGGCTCGACTAGTTGAATAAGAGTCTTGAAACCTAATGTAGGATCACCAAGTATAACAAAAGGTTCGTGACTCTTTCGAACCTAAGATGGTGTCTCCCTTAAAACATAAATGGAGTCCACCGTGGTAGCATGAGTAAGGATGGGATCATCACCACGGGGTGCATCATCCTACACTGCAGGCTAAAAGTAATAAATTTCAGTGGCTCGTCATCTCTAATCATGACATTTATTGACTCCACAACCTTAGAGCTAGCCAGATTATAAGCCCAGTAAGCACTACTCATTGATGAATATCCTAAAAATATCCCCTCATCGCTCTGGGAGTCAAACTTCCCTAAGGGCTCTCTATCTCTCAAGATATAGAATATAATCCCAATGACACAGAATATGATAGGTTGGGCTTCTTCCTGTCCATAACTCATAAGGCGTGTGAACTGTGCACGGACGAAGATACACCCTATTCACCGTATGGCATGCGGTGCTCCCCTCCCCTGCCCAATAACGTGTAGGAATGATTCTCCCAAGAAGCATGGATTTATCCATTTCTTGTATCGTCCTATTCTTCCTCTCAACAATCCCATATTGCTAAGGAGTACAAACGGTTGAAAGCTCATATTTAATGCCCCTTTATCGCAATAGCTATCCATTTTAGCTTCTTTAAATTTAGTGTCATTGTCACTACGCATCCGATTAACAGTGACACCGTGTTAGTTTTATAGGACACGACACTTCGTTGTAAGGAACTCAATCGTATCGAACTTTTCACGAAGGAATGCTACAATCGAGTATCTAGATTAGTCATCGATCATCATGAGAATATATCTCTTACCACCTGTTATACCCAAATAAGTCTCAAAAGTGAGTAAAATCCAAGTGGCAAAGGAATTAATAAATGTGTTCGGCTCTACTCCAAAATGAGGTCATCTCAGTACTTATCTGCTCGGCCAACTCGCTCGACAGTTGTCACATTCATTTGAATGAACCATATGCTCATGTGGACGCCAACATATTGAACGTTCCTCACTAATCACGTGGGAATACAGAAACGTTTTTGTTACAAATTAATCACTCGCATGCTTATCCATGAAGTCAACCCATGATCCAAGGCGCTTTAGTTTATTATTATGATAAACATGTATCTTTAGGTGCAACTGTCCGAATTATAAGGGCAATCCACCTGGTCTCTTGTAAATATCCATAAATTACCGATAAATAGGGCAATAACCCACATAAGAAGGGGACTTTCGCTGGTATCTTCTCAATCAACAAGTTTTATCAGCAACCCTAATTGTAAATCCATCAATAGTGCAATCAAACCTAGCACACCATGGATGTAGGTTTCCTTGAGGGGCCTAACCACGAAAAATTCATTGTGTTTTCTTTGTCTATCATCCCCATTATTTATTATCACTATTTCTTTCTATATCGATTTATCAATTATTTGTTGTCTCTATTTTTGGACGTCAATAAATTGGCGCCGTCTGTGGAAACCTCTTAATAAGCTTCGTGATTCCTCCCCAAATTTGTTCCTTTAAATACCTAGTTGAGACAATCTAGAACGACGGATAATCCTGAGAGCAATCACATAGCGGAAGTTTAAAAACCGCCTACCCCTACTGGGGTGGGTGATCTACACAACATATTGATGAGCCTAGCTAAAGGGCAAGAAGCGATGCAGAAAAGTGTCAGGCAGATGACACCCCCCTCCAGGAAAGACCAGTAAAACTCAATCCTAATAACACAACCCGTGGACCTGATATATTGAGGAGCGACGTGGGATGTCTTTCCTCAGCGCCTCATAAGGAGTGAAATCGGGAGTATCGCAGACAAGTAATAGAGCATCCCAGGAGGTTGTACCAGGGATCATATAGAAACACTAGCTCCTGTCGACGGACCGGGTTATAGTGGTATTAGTCCTATCACCCCGAAGCCACCTCCTCCACCCAGTCACTCGACCATTTTGACGACTAGTCATATTCAGAGGAGCGCCCTAGTGTACTTGAAAGGTTGATCAGGGGCTCAGTATTTGATTGGCTGGGCCCATATTGTAACCGTTGGCAAGCAGTAGCTGCCTCGCAAGACTACTCCTGGAGGAATGAATCAGGAAGATCTGTCAATAGGGACTCCCATCGCTCTGATAGAGATTCGAATGAAGCCGAGCATACTTCCAAGGAAGAAATCTCAATTGAAAGATGAGGACGAGCAGAGAAGACAATTGAAGGCGCACCTAAGGTGATAATCAGCCATGGAAAAGCTCCATCCAACGACTGGAAGACCGTATGGAGAGGTGGCTAAGTCAAAGAATCCCCTATAGAGGTATTTCATGAAAGGATCCCATTTTGTCTCTTCAATCGTGGCGTATCCCACTCCAGCAAAATTGAAGCCGCTAGTTATCACGCCAAACTACGGTGGGAAGACATATCCTATTTTTCATATTGAACAGTACCAAGCCGCTACGAACATCTATTATATCCTAGATTAATGAGGTGTTAAGCATTCTCTATCACCATAATGGGCTCCGCCAAGATATGGTACAACAGTCTACCTAGGGGATAGATAAAAAAATTTCAGCAACTGGACGACCAGTTTGTTAGCAATTTCTGCTTCGGTGTGAAACTAAGGAAACAAGTCACCCATCTACTCGGGGTTCGACAGATGGCAAACGAAAGAACCCGAGATTATATCACCAGTTTTGACACTGAAAAGCTAGAAGTGGTGCATTACAACAATCCAACTTCCATAACGACTCTGATGAGTGAATTACGACCATAAACGCTATTCTGGGCATTATCAAAGGAGCTGCCCAAGACTACGACTGAGCTGCTAGTTAAAAGGGGAAAATTATGAACGCGAAAGAGGCAATGGCAACCAAAGAATCTGACAGTCTGAAGCCATCGGCTAGCAAGAACAACGGTAAATAAGAACAAAAGGATAAAAAAGTAAACCAAGGAAGTACAATGAGTACACGCCTCTCACAGTTGGCATCCACCACATATTGGAAGAAATTGGAGAAAGCAAAGACTCTGATGGCCGGGAAAATTAAAGATGCCAGATAATTATATAGCTCTGAAGAATGAGATTGAGGGATTAATCAGAGGGTCAAGCAATCCAATTACATGGATGGAAGTGACCGATAAGATCCTAAGAGAGCAAAGGCAGGAGACGATCAGAATCGCCCTGTCGGAGGATGATCGATAAGAAAAGGGTGAGGGACGACGACTCGAATGATGACACGGATCTCCCTAAAAAATCAAAGAACCCATACGTAACGTTGGCACGATATCGTTTGACTGTCATTTCATCATGGGAGGTGGAGCTAGCGAGGTAGAAGACCCTATAGAAATGAAGGCCGACCTAAATGAGGCCCAAGCTTGCGCCCATATGCAGGTTAACCTAACAGCTAATTCGGACAAACGGCCCCACAAAGTGAACAAAGATAAATTGATCGACCTCTTCTAAAAAAGACGACCTTTCTGGGGTATTGTATCCCTACGATGATCCTCTGGTCATCACCATGGTAATCCAGTAAGGGCGGGTGGCATGGATCCTGGAAGATAATGACAGCTCCGCAGATGTAATGTTTTATAACTGTTACAAGACGTTCAAGCTTCAAGATATAGAACTAACACCATATCACCGACCCCTAATTGGGTTTTTAGGTGAAAAGGTATACCCACTAGGGATGCTAGAGCTGGAAGTCATGGTAGGCACTTGGTCGATCAGTCGAATAGAGAAAATTTGCTTCTTCCTCGACAAAAATGTACTTCCAGCCTACAACGTGATATTCAGAAGGATCGACCTAAAGAAATTCTAAGTCTCCCCATCAATAGTAAATCAATGCCTGAAGTTCCCAACCCAATTCGGAGCAGCAGTCGTCAAAGGTAATTAGAAGGTAGAGCGTGAGTGCTATTTTATCTCAACCGACCAGGATGAGCAAAAGAAGTTAACAACCACGTATCATATAGAAACTATTGACCCTTGAGACGAAGCGCATTACAAGAAATTTGACTTACGATGAAACTTTGAAAATGTTGGAAAATCATAAAAAATGTTGCTGAAAAGATATCCGACATTTTTGGAAGGCGTCGTGGTATGTCCAGTCGGGAAATACCTGACGTTTTTGTAAAACGTCGACAAATAATTCCCCGACGTTTTTAAACGTCCTTAATATCTGCCCTTGGGTAGATTACAAGATATTTTTAGGAAAAACCGTCGCTTTGTTACGACACATGCAAAAAACATCGTTGAATTATAGGCCAACATTTTTTAAACAAGAGAAAAAATTACGACAATTATGCATAAACGTCGGGTTTCATCAGAAGCCACTTTGGTCATCTTTAACTATTATTTAACAATATAAAAATCAAAAGTAACTTCTAATGAAGTGAAACATCATTCCCAAAAATCTATTATATTCAAGGGATCATCATTAATATCAACGTGTCTCAATAAATATAGAATCGACAAGCATCGAGTATTTATATAATCAATCTTCCAAAATAAAAATGTATTTTCAATCCAAAACAAAGTCTACTACGCGTCCAAATTATCCCAAAAAAATAAAAAGAGAATGTACATTATCATCCAAAAAGTAACGAAACTTTCTTATAATTAATCAAAATACACCTCCACGGGCAAGAGGGACCAAATTCAAAATCTGTAAAAAAAAAGTGAATGAATGTAAGTGATGAGGAATTAGGTACATGTAGACCCTTGGAAATAAGTGATGAGGAATGTAATGAGCATTATAAATGAGTTTTTGAACTAAGCATAAATAATTTTTAAAGGTGGCTAGAAGTAATTGGGATATCTTGATTTTAATTGTTGGATATGGTGATTTGATAACAAATATCATTTGAAACCATTTATTCCAATGTTGATTCAGAAAAAAAAGGGATGGGGAGTCTAATTAATGAATGTGTAGAGGTAAGTCTATAGACCGAATTGTTTCAAGGGGTAGAATAAAAATATTTATCATTTTATTGGATGGTTCCACACAGTACCTGCTAGTGGACCTAATATGGACATGTGATTAATAGACAACTAGGGCACACACTACAATAGATGCACAATATATTTAATGCTTCTGTCATTCAACATACAGAGAGTATGTGATGTATCTATAGTACATGATTTCTGAGTTTGTTATATGAAACTACAAAATGATAATTCCTACTGACATGGATAAATACAGATAAATACAAAGATAAGTCCTACACAGATAATTCCTACTGAAGCTTCCATCACTGAGATCATGCTTCTAAATATCTTATCTTATTATGATGTCTTGGGTTGTATATTTTTGTCCAAGAATATAAAAAATGTCTCTAGGCTTTGTCTTCACAACAATATGCCCCTCCACTAGGTCACTTGATAAAGCAAGCCTGACATTCCGTGGTTCTCCACTAAAATCTGGATATATCTTATCAAATGTTTTCCAAGCAAGAAAATTGGCTGGATGCTTGTCATTTCCATCATCAATGCGCTCCTCGGCATGCCATATCATATGTGTTGCTCTCTTTGATGACATAAATAGCCTTTAAACTCTTGGTATTGAAGGGAAGTATCTTACCACCTTCACAGGAATTTTTCTTTCTATAGTAAAATCTTCATGTGACTGACCCTTTAACTATTTATATCTTGGGTTATGACACTTTGGACATTCTTCCGCATGTTCTGTCTCTTTCCAGTACAACGTGTAATCATTAGGGCATGCATGTATCTTCTTGTAATCCAACCCTAAGTTTGCAATTAAATTTCGAGCTTCCTAAAAAGACTTTGGCAATATCTCACCTTCTGGGAATGCATATTTTAGTAACTCAAGAAGCATTATAAAGGTCTTGTCACTCCACCCACCTAAACATTTTATATGCAATAATCGAACAAGAAACAAGTGTGTGGAATACTTCTTATAATTTGGATACAACTCTTGCTCCGATTCTTTTATCAGATTAAAGAATTTCTTGGTTTCACCACTGTCCATAAACTCTCGTGGGTCTAAGGGCGAAATTCCAAAGGCATCATGTATCATCTCTCTTATTTTATCACCAAAAACATATTCAGAAGAGGGATACGAAAATGAGGAAGATTCCCCGTGAAAGGTCCAACATGTATAACTTTATAAGAAACGATTAAGTATTATATGTTCTACCATGTCATCTTTCTTCATAAATATCATATTGCGACATTTCTTACACGGACATAATATTTTTCAGCATTCGGTTTGTTATCAGAGGCAAACTTAACAAAGGCTTCTACTCCTTTCTCGTATAAAGGATGACCTTTATGCTTTGTATTAATCCAACTTTTATCCTTCAATATATTCAACCTAATGAAAAAATACAAAAATATTGTTATTAAATAAGTCGAATAGTTAGTAATGAGAAAACGTGTGAGACAAATGAATTATTAATACTTTAAATGTGATTATAAAGTCATGTGTTACATACATTGAATGATGGTCAAGGTGTAGAAAATTTATTTACTATAAATCCAACTTATAAAATCTTAATTGTTTCCTTTTTATTGCATCAGAAGAAAATAAACTTGACATTGCATATTTTCAAAATAAATGCATAACAAAGCAAAAGCCTAATGAAGACTTAAACATGTTTGATTGAGAAATCGCATCTCAAAGTGTGATGAGAAGACATATGTACATAAATAGAGATCATTAGTAATAAAAAAAAGTTACAGTAAAATAATAATGCCAATGTAATTCAACAGCATAAAAAAGAGTCTAAAACATATAACATAACAAAGGAGAATACCCCTCCCCCCCTCCTCAACGGAAAAAAACTAATAATAATAATAATTATTATTATTATTATTATTATTATTATTATTATTATACATAATAAATAATACTAAAAGTGCTTAATATCCATCATCCTTGTAGAAAAATTAGGGGGGGAACTTAACTTCTATAGAACTATAAAACTTAAGACACAACTCTTAACTTCATACATATAAATTACAATGATAGAGACCTCAATTTTAAAATTACAACGCATAAATGAAAAGGAACCATGAATGAAAACTTCATACATACTTTATGAAACATTACACATGATGAATTTGAGAACCATATTAATCCTTAACTACTAATGATTTTCCATCAGTGGTGAGGTTTAAAGTATGTATAAAGATGTTGGAAACATATTATCAACCAACTACGTAATCACACTAGTCTAAATGTAAAATATAAAAGTAAATAGCACATATAAATTGAAAGTTAACTTATATATGGAACAAATATCTCTAAATTCCTACCAAATAAACTTATTATTCAATTGTGAATGTTCTTATAAAGAACTACTTTATTATGCATTTAAAATAAAGGCCGCAAACTTTTTCTTTCACAAACTAAAATAAAACTCTATAAGAGAATCTTTGAACCAAATTTACTTCGAATCATATCATTTTATACAACATACATAACCCATTGTATCACATTCAAAACAAAGAATATCATTATGCTATGATCATTAAGAACTAATAAAAATCCAAGATCCTAAAACAAAATTCAGCTTTTAAGACCCAACACCAGACTAAAAGTTAAAACACATAGCATAAACCTAAATTAATATATCTTTGCATCAACCTAAAATAGAACCCTAGAGATGATTACCCAAAAATGAACCCTTTCTATTGAATTGCGCTCCTACCCAAACACTTGTTGATTCAAGAGATATGTAAAATGTGATTGTTTCCAAGAACAATAGTTATATATCATCTTTGAAAAATTATGAAAATAAATGCAATTTATCAAAACAACCACATACACCCAGCTACCTCCCTCAATTTTACCTAACCCATAACTAGTCCCTCCTATCCCATTCTCAGTGGCCCAAACTGTTTCTACTTCAAAACACAAACACGGGCATCTTTACATAAATATACATAAATTACTTACACATTTTAAGTGCAAACATACATAAATTGTTTACGGAATAACCAATTAAAGAATTTTATAATAGCTAAGTGGGTAACTTGCAAAAAAATAATTATCTAATTCAAAGGGACGTCAAGATGAAGGTATTAAGTATATTACCAACAGTTGTGACTAGTGACGAAAACTAATCACAACAGAAAATTAGTCATTAAGAGGAACATGACAATAATTTCATAGTGTTCTTTGCCCAACAACATATAATTCTAGGTTAACCAAATATTCTACACATGCAATTTTGTTAATCCGCATTTGCTTTATGTATCATGGAAATTTATGACCGAAAAACATACACAAAAATACAGTTAATATTTTTCTCCTCTTTAGGTCTTTAAAACAATCCAAGCTCACAGTTGTATCTAAACTAGTAGGGAATTCACATTTATTTGGTTCCCAATACGTGGAGAATATTTTGTAGATTACAAAAGTTCAAAAGGGAAAATCATATATAAATCAACGAATATACATATGCTTAGATACTCAAATTTTTCACATCAAACAATATATATATATATAATCAACTAAAAACATATATAACTCCACGGGAATGTGGTAAAGTCAGGAATTAATTTTGGGTGGGGCTCAAACCATTGAAGGGGATTTGGTGACGGTAGCCTCCGAAAATGGTTTTAGGGTTATTTGTACATTTTTACAAATATTTAATTGATAATTTGTACTTTTAGACAATTATAACTCAAATAAAACAACATCAAATATAATAACAATTTATTAAAAAAGAGATAAACATACATTGAAATTTTTATAGAAAAGTAGAAAGTTGTCAAAATACACAAAAGTTTAAATAAAATATAAAACTTAGTAAAAACAACTCAGTAGCTCCAATCCAATCGAAGAAGAAATGTGCAATGTAGAAATCCTCCACCGCAAGTTGCAAATCCTTAAAAACAAATAAACATTAAATCATAAACTAACCATATTTACCTAAACCATTAAATCATAAAAAAAATTGTGCAGCCTAAACATTAAATCATAAATATTTACCCTCATACAAGTGATTAGATATAAATTTAATTATTTCTATTGTGCCCCTACTTTCTTTTATAATTGTATATTTATCCTAATACAAATTAAATTTTTTCCCAGATTTCTGCCCCACCCCTTTATAAATGGGGCTTTATAGTGTAATATGTATTAGAAAAGTAGAACAACAAACATTTCATTTAAAATTTTAGTCATATTTTTTAATAAAGCCGGTGGCGCGGACCCACATCCATAAAACGTCAACCAATCACAACATGCCACATCATTCGATAATTTGAAAATAGAAACTAAAATTGAAAACCAAATGTTTGTTATCCTATATCCCTAATTGAAATTATTTTAGGCCCCAAAAATATATAAACTATTTATAAATTCCATCAACCACTCTTCAAGCCCTAAATTAGATCGAAAATACACAAGAGAGAGAGAGATTCCATCAATTAGAAACCTTTGAACACTACCCTAACTGTTTAATGATTTTTTCAATACCAACGAGGTTTTAAGATCAGATGAAATTATTACTAATAAAAAGAGATAAACATACATAAATCATGGATGAAAAGCCCTAAATTAAATCAGCTTTTAAGACTAAAATTACCTCAATAACCTAACAAATAAGCTATTAAAACAGAATCAATAGAAAAAATGAAAAACAATACCTCAATACCGCCAGTTTCGATTGAGAAGAAGAAGAGAGTCCGATATGTAGAGTTCAATGGGTAGAGTCCGATTGAGAAGAAGAAGATAAACCGATCAAGAAGGAAATAGGAAATAGGAAAAATAGGTAATCGATTAAGAGAAACCGGTGGGTAGAGTCTGATTACAATTACAGGAGTCCGTTTGTAAAACGAAACAATAAAAAAATGAAAAACAAAAGTAGCGGGAAGGGAAAAAACTGCAGGAGTCCAATTCTAATTAAAAAAAGGAAACTATCCGATGTTTTTTTTCTTCAAAATGACTTAGAATTCCCGCATTTTCCGTCGTTTTTTAAAATTGACGAAAATATTTCCAACATTTTTTATTAAACTGTTGGAAATTTTCCAACGTTTTGATAAAAATGTTTGCAAGAGAAGTTTCTGCCAACGTTTCTATAAACGTCGCAAAAAAAACGTCAGGATAGTTACATCTTCTTGTAGTGGAAATTGGTCAATGGGCAGCCTGCCGAACGATCATCCAGAATGAACAGTTCAGATCGGGTCGCCCTTGACCCACTTTTAAAGCAAGAGCTTGTAAAGTTCCTGAAGTAGCGCAAGAATGTATTTGCATGGAGCCATGAAGACATGCCAAGCATTTATTCTGATTTCATGTGCCATGAGTTGAGTGTGATGGAAGGAAAACTGATTAAATAGAAACGAAGGGTTTTTAACGCCGACAAGAATCTTGGCATCCAGGAAGAAATCCATAACCTGTAGAAATCCAACTTTATCGACGACGTTAAATATTTGAAATGGTTGGCTAACGTGGTCATGGTGCGCAACAAGAATAAAAAATGGAGGATGTGCGTCAATTTTATAGATCTGAATAAGGCATGCCCAAAGATTATTTCCCGATGCCACGGATCGACCAGTTGCTCGACGCCACAGTGGGCCATGAGTTCCTCAACTTCATAGACACGTACTTTGATTACAACCAGATCAAGATGAAGATTTACGACAGAGAAAAAATGTCCTTTATAACACACGGAGGTACTTACTGTTATAATGTTATGCCATTCGGTCTTAAAAATGCAGGAGCCATATACCAGCGATTGGTAAACAAAGTTTTTGAAGACCAAATCGGCATGAAAGTTTACGTGGATGACATGATCACTAAGATCAAGGCGGCCCCTGACCACATTAAAGACCTCAGGTAGACCTTTGACAAGTTAGAAAAGTACCAGATGAAGCTGAACCCCATCAAATACATTTTTTGGGTAAAGGAAGGCATGTTCCTAGGTTTTATCGTCAATAAATGGGGGATTTAAGCTAACCTAGATAAGATTCAGGCTCTGCTCAACATGAATCTCCCACCATGAAGAAATACGTACAAAGGCTAATAGGGCGCATGGATGCACTTAATAAGTTCATTTATTGAGCCATCGATAAGTGTCTACCTTTTAAAGTGTCGAGGAACTCGTTCAAATGAAATGAAGAATGTGAAAATGCATTCATATAGCTGAAGCGGTACATGGGTTCCCCAACTCTCCTATCACGACCAGTTATTGGTGAGAACCTCTACCTATATCTCGCAGTGTCTGAATCAGCTATTAGTTCGGCACTAGTAAGGTAGGAGGAAGGAGTCTAGAAAATGATTTACTATACTAGTAGAGCGTATCAAGGAGATGAAGTTTGATACCCCCGAATGGAGAAGTTAGCATTAACATTAAGAGAAGATTCATGAAGTATGAAGCCATATTTCTAGGCCCACACCATTGTGATCTACATGGACTTAGCTCTATGGCAAGTCCTACTTAAATTAGAGAAATTTGGTCAACTCATGGCATGGGCAGTTGAATTGGGTGTGTATGATATACAATACGAACCTAGGACTGCAATAAAAGGGCTGGTATTAGTAGATTTTATTACCGAGTTCACCTACGAGGAGAAATCATCCAAATAGACTCCCCTAGGAGAGAGTTCGACTCTTAATAATGAACATTCCCCCCAAAGGAAACCATGGACCCTAATAGCACCGAGCAGACTCATGTGGGAGAGAGCTCCCCCAAAGTGGGGAAGGGAAAGCGTGACGAGTCCCATCATAAGCTTTTTTAAGTTCACCAAAATGGAAGAAGTAGACTTTGACCAAGAGAGTGATATTTGGAAGTTATATGTTGACGGATCATCTTGTTCAGCAGGAAGTGTTGCGGGTATTATCATCACCACGCCCGATGAGATAGATGTGGAATATGCTCTGCATTAACAATTTAAAACCTCTAACAACGGAGCAGAGTGTGAGGCCCTCATTATCGGGCTAAGTTTAGCTTCATCCATGGGAACCGGTCATATTTCAGCTCATAGCGACTCCCAGCTTGTTGTCAACCAGATATTAGGGGTTTACAAAGCCAGGGAGGAGGCTATGGCAAAATATTTGCCTCTTGTACAATAAGATTTAAAAGGCTCATAGAGGTGAAAGTAGTAAATATTCCCAGACTAGAGAATGCCCGAGAAGATTCCCTGACAAGGGTGGCCTCAACAACCAAAACGTCTTTACGAAGGACGATACCAATTGAAGTATTAGCACATAAGAGCATTGAGGAAGTAGTCTGAGAATAATGAAGGTAAACGTGGGACCATCATAAATGGAACCCATACGAGCATACATTGAAGATGGTAAACTCCCTACAGATCCGAACGAATCTAGAAACTGCGCTGTAAGGAAGATCAATAAATGATGGAAGCAGGAGTACTATACAGGTGAGGGTACACCATCTCACTATTAAAGTGTGTTCACTCGATGGAAGTCAATAAGCTTATTGAGGAAGTGCATGAGAGATGTTATGGAGGCCTTCCGTCAAAAGATCATTGGTTAAGCGTATAGAGACTCAAGGGTATTATTAGCCGACCACGAAGGATGACTGCCCAAATTATGATAGGAAATGTGACAAATGCCAGAGGTTCACAAAGATCCACCGTTACTCCAAGGCCCCATTAACTCTAATTGTCTCACTATGGCCATTCATAATATGGGGAATCGATCTAGTCAGCCCGCTACTGAGGACGAAAGGACGATATAAGTTCCTGGTGGTTATAGTGGACTACTTTAATAAGTCAGTGGAGGTCGAGCCTTTGGTAGAAATACCTTACGAATAGGTATTCCAGCTTATATGGAAGATGATTATATTCCTCTACATGGTATGGCCTTTGCATTCATTACAGATCACAACACGTAGTTTAATATCCAGGACTTTGAAGTCTACTACACAAGATTAAACATCTAGAAACTACACTCCGCATTGGGGCATCCACAATACAATGGCCAAACTGAGCTCACCAAAAGGAAAGTCTTGGACGGGATCAAGAAGAGATTTGACGACATAAAAGGGAATTGCATCAATGAGCTCCATAGTGTGCTTTGGGCATACAGGACCACTCCACGAACAACTATTGAAGAAACGATGTATATGCTTGCCTTTGGCACAGAAGCGGTCATCCCTAACAAAATAGAACTCCTCAGCCACAGAGTCCTTAATTTTAATTCTCTAAGAAGTAACCTATCAAGAATACTAGATCTTGATCTATTGGAAGAAGTCAGAGAGAATGGAGCGTTACGGCTAGCCGCCTACCAGTAAAGGACCGCACGCTACTACAACCGTCGTGTGAAATCGAGCAGCTTGAAGGAAGGGGACTTCATCATCAAGAAAGTGATACAAAAGAACAACAAGCTCGAATCCAAATGGCACGTACCCTACCAAGTAACCATTATCGTAAGGCCTCGGACTTACCGCATTGAAACTTTGGAGGTCGAACAGTTCAAGAACCCCTGGAATTCGAAACACCTTAGGAAATACTATCTGTAATCTTTTAGTCATTTCATTTATGTAGCTCGTACTATCACATTTAATAAAACTATGTTTTCCTCTCTCATTATATTGATTTCGTTCCGGTATAACGTACAGTTACTATAGCTAAAAGTGTTCTGCCAAAAATGACAGCGTCAGAACAAAAATACTTGCTCCATGCATAGATTTATTCTCACGAGTTTAAAGAAGAAGCTCGACCCACCCTTGTACGACCTCATAGGTCACGAACGAGGTGGTCGGTTAAAATACTATATGACCTCACGGGTCATGAACAGTTAAAGTTATATAAAATTTGTTCTCATAAATTTACCAAAACCTTGTATGACCTCACAGGTCGCGAACGAGGTGGTCGGCCAAAATACGAGCTATAATTATTATGATATTTTCAAATCGAAAGTCTGTCACAACGTGATCAGCTCCTACGAGTTACATTAGTCTCATGTGAGGTGTTAGTGCCTCTTACGGAGTCGATTGAGGATTGCTTTGAGTTTTCACCCTCAAACGACATGTTTTTAAGCATAATCTAAATATTTTTAAATTATAGTCATATTCGCAAACCGGGTGACCCGTGACTACGCGATTAGTTCCTACAAGTTACATTGGTCCTATGTGAGGTGTTCATGCCTCTTACGGGACTGTTTGAGGGCTAGTTTGAGTTTTCACCCTTTAACGACTTATTTTTAAGCCTAATCTAGACATTTTCAAATTATCTCCATATTCTCAAATCGAGAGACCCATGGCTATGCGGTCAGTTACTACGAGTTATATTGGTCCTGTGGGAGGTGTTAGAGCCTCTTACGAGGCTGTTTGAAGGTTGGTGTAGGTTTTCACCCTTTAACGGCATGTTTTTAAGCCTAATCTAGATAATTTCAAATTATTATCATATTCATAAATCGAGAGACCCGTGACTACGTGCTCAATTTCTACAAGTTACAATAGTTTTGTGCGAGGGTTCATGCCTCTTATGGGTCCGTTCGGGACTGGTTTGGGTTTTCACCCTTTTAACGACTTGTCTTTAAGCCTAATCTAGATATTTTCAAATTATCGCCATATTCTCAAATTGAGAGATTCGTGACTATACGATAAGTTCCTATAAGCTACATTGGTCATGTGGGAGGTCTCCATGCCTCTTATGGGTCCATTTGGGGGTTGGTTTAGGTTTTCATCCTTTAACGGCTAGTTTTTAAGTGTAATATAGATATTTTCAAATTATCATCATATTCTCAAACTGGGAGTCCCACAACTATGCGGTCAGTTCCTACAAGTTACATTGGTTCCGTACGAGGTGTTCATGCCTCTTACGGGGCCATTTAGAAGCTAGTTTGGGTTTTCACCCTTTAACGGCTTGTTTTAAGCCTAATCTAGATATTTTCAAATTATCATCATATTCTCAAACCGAGAGACCCGTAACAACGCGACCAGTTCCTACGAGTTACATTGATCTCGTGGGTGGTGTTAGTGCCTCTTATGGAGCCGTTTGAGGGAAGGTTTAAGTTTTCACCCTCTAATGGCATGTTTTTAAGCCTAATTTAGATATTTTAAAAGTATCGTCATATTCACAAATTAAGAGACCCATGACTACGCGGTCAGTTCCTACAAGCTACATTGGTCTTTTGTGAGGCGTACATGCCTCTTACGGGGCCGTTCAGGACTGGTTTGTATTTTCACCCTTTTAACAGCTTATTTTTAAGCCTAATCTAGATATTTTTAAATTATGATCATATTCTCAAATCGGGAGACCCATGACTATGCGATCAGTTCCTATAAGTTACATTGGTCTTATGGGTGGTGTTCATGCCTCTTACGGGGCCATTTGGGGGTTGGCTTGAGTTTTCACCCTTTAACATCTAGTTTTAAGCGTAATTTAGATATTTTCAAATTATCGTTATATTCTCAAACTGGGAGTCCCACGACTATGTGGTCAATTCCTACAAGTTATATTGGTCCCGTGCGAGGTGTTAGTGCCTCTTATGGTGCCGTTTGGGCACTGGTTTGGGTTTTCACCCTCTAACAACATGTTTTTAAGCCTAATCTAGATATTTTCAAATTATCATCATATTATCAAATTTGGAGACCCGTGACTATACGGTCAATTCCTACAAGTTATATTGGTCCCGTGCGATGTGTTCATACCTCTTACAGGGCGATTTGGAGGCTGGTTTAGATTTTCACCCTTTTAACGACTTGTTTTAAGACTAATCAAGATGTTTTCAAATTGTTATCATATTCTCAAAGCGGGAGACCCGTGACTACGCGGTCAGTTCCTCTAAGTTCCATTGAACCTGTGCGAGGTGTACATGCCTCTTATAGGGCCCTTTGGTGGTCGATTTCGATTTTCACCCTTGTAACGGCTTGTTTGTGAATAATAGTGACAATTAAACACATTTTTCGTATCTGCAAAGTTCATGACTTGTGTCTGTTCGTACTCGTGTGTGATCCATGTGTGGACACTTCACATCCAGTGAAGTGTCTATGATTCCTAGTTGAACATTCAACATGTATAATTGAAAGTGAATATAGTTCTCACCTAGTTGTCCTTGTGTAATCTTAAATTTTATTTTGGTACTTAAAACTCATACCATTCTAAAATATCTATTTAGATAAAACCAAAAAGTTTGAGTTGAAATCTAAGCCTTTAATTCGAAACATTAACCATTACACCAAAGCATATTCAACTACCCTATTAATAAATAATAACTAATATCCTGGACAGTAATATAGCCTAGCAAAATATAGAGATACAAAAGGAAAGGAAAGTGATCAACCTTCATGTATGCACGCATTGAAATCAAACTGGTACGTAGCTAAGAAGTTAATTGAGGTTGATTGGCACATAAAATCATAATACGGTCCACCAATAAAAAATTATTGATGAGAAAATATAATAAAAGTTGTACCTATCAATGGATATCATAATCAGAAGATTTAGTAGTAACACGAATAAAATGGGCACACACATTTTAATAATGAGAAGAATAAAAACTTATGGGTAAGCTATGAAATTAAATAATGGCGAAAGGTGACAAAGAAAGGCACCCATTATCGTATGTGCAACACCAACACCACAAGCATCTGTCCGTATTAAACATTCAAAATATTA
This sequence comes from Sambucus nigra, assembly GCA_949130495.1. Taxonomy (NCBI): domain Eukaryota; kingdom Viridiplantae; phylum Streptophyta; class Magnoliopsida; order Dipsacales; family Adoxaceae; genus Sambucus; species Sambucus nigra. The sequence continues at coordinate 60,372,748 of OX422218.1, read as the reverse complement.
AGAATAAACTCAACTCATGTTAATAGTTTCAACTGTAGTAGTATATATACTACTACATTCAACAAGAATTCATAACTATATAATTTACAAACAAACAATTAATATCCCTAATATTGAAAACATATTATTACATCCAACATGGATAAATAACATTTATAACATCTAAAACAAATAATTAACATCAAACTCAGATAATTAACATTCAAAACATCAAATTAACGTCCTTACGGAACTAATTAAACTATAAAGTCATGGATATTTATCGAATTAGAATACCAAGAATCCAATCCTTTAGGACGTGGTTGATATGTATACATTCATGTAATGGGCTAAATATGTATACATTCATGCAGTATAGTGAGCCCTACTGATAGAAAATTAAAATTTTGATTGAATTGCACCATTATACAGGTACAATTGAATCTACAGATTAAGGTACAACTCTAGAGTCATGATTAAGCCCTAGTCAATTTCCGGTGGTCATTCTATTACGAGTAAATTCTTGACTTATCTTTCTATAAATTTCAGTTTCATCATTTATAGTCATTGAAATTTAAAAAACTCCTTTACATTTATGGTCATTCTATTATGGTTGTGTCGTCTGCTATACAATACTCTACCATAAGTTGTTCTCTTCCACTTTTGTTCTATTTTTTTAATATCTACATGTTGTATTCAACCTTTTCAACTTATACAACTCCAAAAGAATCATTAACTGAAAAAACTTTCATTAATGCCTTATTTACCTGTTCAACTCATAAACCTCCATGAATGGCTCAAATGATATGTTCAACTGAATGCTTTGGTGTTCATTGCAAAACAAAAAACGTCACTTCATAACCCTCCATAATTTTACTGCAAAAAAATGTTCCTGAAGAAACCTCCATGAATGCCTCAAATGAACTTTTAAACCGAATGATTTAGTGTGTTTATTCTGGTGTTTGTCTATTGCATCTATGAAAAAAATCTTATTTCATAAATGTTATTTGTTAAAAAGTTTCGACCAAAGCTTGGCAAGTAAGATGATGAATAGAGACAGGGGGATTTTTTTTAGCAACAAACACCAAACAAAATGACCTGCATATATTGTCCATCATCAATTCATCCATCTCAATAGCCAATTTATCATCTCAGTATCCAATTAAAATTCATCATCAATTAATTATCTCAGTGTTCATCATCAATTCATCATGACTCATGGAGACTCCCCTCTATCAATAAAGCATCAAACTTCACACGGGGAAAAATAAAACAAAAGAATAAACATTGTGTAAATAAAGAATAAACATTGTGTAAATAAACATTGGCTAGAGCATCCAACACTGTGAGACTTTTGGCTGGAAAAACAAAATAACGTTAAAAATTGAAAAAAAAAATAAAGAACTAACCTCTGCCGCTTGATAATTTTGGTATATTATACACCATGCCACTTCAAGTTTTGTGACCTACAACTGCTGCCAGGGACCTATTCAGACTCCATATCCAACAACAAATTCGCCCTACCTTCTAACCCCCAAACTAGCAACGATCGTGACCCGATGCCTGGCCAAACCTCTTCTCATTTAATCCCTTAAATCTAGACCTCCAGCCAGATCCATCAGACTTCCCTACCCGGTTCCCATCTATTCACCCAAACTCGTCTGCCCTGGAGTGCCTGCGTGAGAGAGAGGAGAGATGAAGATTTGGGTTTGAGCGAGAGACTTCAAAAGTGAGGGAGTGTAAAATTTTATAGAGCATTTTATATTTTAGTAAGTATACTCAATTTTGGCACGTTTAAAAACAGTACCAAATTTAGGCATTGTTCTAAAGTGTGCAAGATTGTCATTAAATCGTGCCAGAATTTGGCACAATTTTAAACTGCGACAAATTTTTAAAATCAAGGTGTGCCAAATTGTTGTTTTTGGTAGGTTCAAGGAGCGAAAAGTGCATCAAGGCTTGAAGGCATCAAGCCTGTGAGTAAGTCTAATTTGTCCTTGTATGATACCTATATCATAGTGGTTTTGCATGGCTAGGCCTTCCAAAATTTTTACCGTTGTGAATTTTCCTCATACATCGTGGTGTTGTGGTTGATTCTTACTTCACTCTTGCTACAAACCTAGATGCATGTTTTAGGCAAGATAAAATTCGTTTATTTTACACGATTCATGTTTAAAAGGTTCTTAACTAAACTTGAATAAATTGCTCATTCGGAAAAACAATTGGAAATATTGTCAATTTTATAAAATACCGCAAGTGCACGGGCTATTATAGAATAATGAGTGTAAGTATGTGTCGAACCCACAGAGATTTGACAATTTTTCATTCAAATTAAGTGTGACTATCCAACTAGACTAAATGGGATAGAGAATGATTATCAACTACACTAAATAAAAGAAACTATGATAAATGAGGGTAACACAAGATATTTGTAAACAATTAGAAAATAATTAGGATTCGAGTTCCGTTTATCACGTAACTAATATTGCACACTAATTTAATGTTGTCATTTCCTTTTTATAACTCAAACTAAACCGACTCTCGCCGTGTTTAATTCAAAAAATATGAAAGTTATGTTCAAAATATTTTTAATGTCTCTAATAGACGTCAAAAATCCCTATTCCCTTAGAAAATACAAGTTCTAAAATTTGCAAATGTATTTAAGCATGGACTATCAAAACAATCAAAGTTCAAGAATAATCCATCAAAAATTACTATTTTTAAATCTCAAAACTTGATTTGACAAAACAATCTTGAAGGTTCTAAAACACACTCTAGTGTCTCTTTAAAATGAATATCGAATCTTTAATAACAATTAAAACAAATAGGGAATAGACAACGATAAAATTAATGTGACAATATTAGCTAACTATGATAAACTTCACCCTAATCCTAATATAAGAATCAAGCTACCCTAATGAAAGAGAAATTGCAAGAATGAGTAGAGATCTTCATTAATAAATCAAACTTACAAATAGTTCTCTCACAACAATCTTCAATCCTCTAAAAAAATGATAAAAACTTGGGCCTCAAATTGATTACAATCACTCAAAGTTGCTCCCCGAAATGCTCCATAAAATTCCTCTCTAATTCTCTACGAAATTATGAGCCCAATGGTCCTTTTTATAGGATAAGTGGTGAGGTATTTGAGTTATGGTGGGACTCTTTCTGATTGGTCGAATGGTGTTGGTAGTTATATCCCCACCTCTTTAATCTTTGGATCGTGATAAGGGACGAAATATTTCCCCACTCGAAAACTCTTATCTTTTCTTGCTGAACACACATGCCGAGTTTCGTCCAAATCGGAGAATAAAAATTTTCGACTTTTTTTACGATTTCACAAGTAAAAAAACAACTTTTTGGAACGACCATAAAAATCAGCTTTTTCGCGCCTTTCTTTAATTGATCATCAATTTGCACCAAATTTCATCATTACCTGCAAAAATTTCACTAGGCAACTTTTTACACAAATTAGCACAAGAATATTATAAAATTATCGAAGTGCCCATTTTCTACTTAAAATGGCCATTTTCAATATGAATTCAATCATTCTCGCATTTTTTCCTCTTTTTAATAAAATAGTCCTAAGAACTTATTAAATACATTAAAATGGGACTACCAAAGTATAAATTTGGGTATAAAATATACAAAATAATGCACTCATCAAATACGCCCAAACCTAAACTTTGCTAGTCCTCGAGCCAAACTAAAATTTAAAATCTAACTCACTTTCATAGGAATCGTTTAATAATCGAAAGAGTTATGGGTCATTCCAATTAATAAACTTTATAGCACTAAGTGCCAAGACATCATAAATTTTAGAGAATGACCGCACAACACAAATTTTAACCATAAATCCATGGTCATAATGGTGTGCACCGACATTATCAATAATAAAAAAATTGATTCGCACAAATCATATGTCGATACATCACATGGGGGTAATAAATTGCAATAAGGATCCAATTATTAACTATCCTTTTTTCAAAAATAATCACGTAAAATTGGAGATGCATACTCCACTCCTAAATGTGAGACTTTATGAAATGCGCGGGAAGAAAAGGTATTACGGGGCGATATGCTTTCTTCATCAAAAATTGGAGAACCGTCATAAATACTTGAAGTGTCACTAAAATTGTATGACGAATCCTCAAATTAATTTTTTCACATATAAAAAGAAGTAGCATTTTTCTCAATAAAATTAGGAGAAAACTCTCGACAAAAATCAACATTCAAATCATCACAAGTAGTATATGTGTCAAGATTGTCAATTTTTTTCTCCTCACAAAATTGATTATCCCCATTTAATTCATGATTATTTTTAGAAATAGCATCATTATACCGTTTGTTTACCTCTTTCCAATCGATACACTTCGGTAGAAAAATAGTAATTACAGGAGTTGGATTCTCATTCATACCATCTTTAATTTTTAAAATGACTACTGACCCATCTAATTCAAATTGAAAGACGTAGTCATCTAAATTTTCAGTATTTTGTAAAAAAACACGTCAACGGGATCAATTGAGGAATATGAAAAAGATGACGGAATAACAATATGAGGATCACCCATTGTAACTTACAACGCACGATTTTTTTTTTTAGAAAAAGCAATTATAATTGACTCGAAATATAATTAGACAGCCCATACTCTTTGACAAAGGATAATTTAAAAGACGATCAACTAAGGTTATCGCCTCAAATCTCGTTTTTTCCTCCAAGTAGGTGGTCGGTACAAAGACTCATTAAAAACCACCAATCCTAGACAAGGTAAAACAGAATCGATTTGCTAAGTTTGCGTTGGAGTAGCTTTTAATTCTAACCTCATTAAGAGTTTTCCTTTTAAGTCAATTTATGCAACGTGTTAATTTTAATCTGAAATTAAACCATCTAGGAGCACAAAAAACGTACCACCGACGTGGACTTTTTACGGTCACTTGTTTACGCCGGGTCGAAGTTTAAGTTGACGTTGATTGGGGGGGAAATTCGCCTACGTTTCAGTCGTCCCCGAGAGTTCCTTGTGCTCGTGGCAAGATTACACAAGTTTCTTCATGTTCGCTCATCGTTCCACACTTTTCTGAATTTTTATTCACTTTTGCTCTTTTTTTTTAAATGTGCCTGACAAAGAAAAGGAAAAAACACAAAAGAAACTACACCCAACGTTAAATGCGACACACCAAAAAATTAAGAAAAAAAATTAACACGACACGCGCACTAGTGGTGTATTCGAAACAAAAACAAAAATAACCAAGCACACTTATGACACAATTTTTTTTCCTTTTATTCTGGAAATTTCAAGAAAAAAAATATACTTTTTTCTCGAGTTTTTTTTTTCAATTTTTTTTTATTTTTATTAACAAAAGTGCAAAATTAAAAAAAACTAATCCGAAAATCACAACCTCTTTAAAAAAAATTGAACAAATCCCCGGCAACGGCGCCAAAAACTTGTTGTCAATTTTATAAAATACCGCAAGTGCATGGGCTATTATAGAATAGCGAGTGTAAGTTCGGGTCGAACCCACATAGATTTGTCAATTTTTCATTCAAATTAATTGTGACTTTCCAACTAGACTAAATGGGATAGAGAATGATTATGAACTACACTAAATAAAAGCAACTACGATAAATGAGGGTAACACAAGATATGTGTAAACAATTAGGAAATAATTAGGATTCGGGGTCGATTTATCACGTAACTAATATTACACACTAATTTAATATTGTCATTCCCTTTTCAGAACTCAAATTAAACTGACTCTCGCCGCGCTTAATTCGAAAAATATGAAAGTTATGTTCGAAATATTTTTAATGTCTCTAATAGACCTCAAAAATCCCTATTCCCTTATAAAATACAAGTTTTAAAATTCGCAAATGTATTTAAGCATAGACTATCAAAACAATCAAAGTACAAGGATAATCCATCAAAAATTACTATTTTTAAATCTTAAAACTTGATTTGACAAAAAAATCTTGAAGGTTCTAAAACACACTCTCGTGTCACTTTAAAATGAATACCGAATCTTTAACGATAAAATTAACATGATAATATTAGTTAACTATGATAAACTTCGCCCTACTCCTAATATAAGAATCAAGCTACCATAATGAAAGAGAAATTGCAAGAATGAGTAGAGATCTTTATTAATAAACCAAACTTACAAATAGTTCTCTCACAACAATCTTCAATCCTCTAAAAAAATGATAAAAATTTGGGCCTCAAATTGATTACAATCACTCAAAGTTGCTCCCCGAAATCCTCACGAAATTCCTTTCTAATTCTCTATGAAATTATGAGCCCAATGGTCCTTTTTATAGGAAAAGTGGTGAGGTATTTGAGTTGTGGTGGGACTCTTTCAGATTGGCCGAATGGTGTTGGTAGCTATCTCTCCACCTCTTTAATCTTTGGATCGTGATAAGGGACGAAATTTTCTCCCACTTGAAAACTCTTATATTTTCTTGCTGAACACGCGTGCCGAGTTTCATCCAAATCGGAGAATAAAGTGTAAAAACAGTTTTTTTCGAACGATCGTAAAAATCAGCTTTTTCACGCCTTTTTTAAATCGATCATCAATTTTCACCAAATTCCATCATTACCTGCAAAAATTTCACTAGGCAAAATTTTTCACAAATTAGCACAAAAATATTATAAAATTATCGAAGTGCCCATTTTTTTACTTAAAATTGTCATTTTCAATATGAATTCAATTATTCTCGCATTTTTTCCTCTTTTTAATAAAATAGTCCTAAGAACTTATTAAATACACTAAAATGGGACTAACAACGTATAAATTTGGGTATAAAATATACAAAGTAATGCACTCATCATGAAATTATAATTTTAATGTCTTCGTTAATTTATATCTCTTTAGACCATTTTTTTCAGATTGGTATTAGAGTGGATTTCACTACTTTATCGTGTTTAATTCCTGTTTCATGCATTTAGGGTTTGTAGATGGATTTTAACCATGTGGGTAGTTCCATAACCTAACCTACCATGTTTTAAGGTTCAAAGTATCTTAATTAGAAGGCCCAAGTGAGATTTTTCTTAAAATATATTGATGAGAATGTTTGAAAATCTGTGGATCAAGGGTGGTTTTCTCCCACTCAAGGTGGTTTACCAAAGCGTACTCCCTTTGGACAATGGCTGAAAAGAATGCCTCGACATTTAATTTCAAGGGTGTGAACATTATTTTTTGTGTTGTCATTGCTGAAGATTTAGACATATCATGACATGTGAGGGTGCAAGAGATGTTTATGAAATTTTAAAATCCACACATGAGGGCACTGACACGGTTAGGGTTTCTAAGTTGAACAATCATCACCATTATCATCATCCTTGCCTTAATCCCATGATATGGGATCGGCCAATTGGATTCTCTTTTTCCATTATAATCTATTAGATGCATTATTATCATTAAATTTTAATTCCTTAAGATCTCTCCAAATAATTTCTTTCCACGATAGCTTAGGACGACCTCTTCTTCTTTTACCCTCTATTTTCAACAAAACTCCGATGTTATAGGGACATCTACTGGTCTACGCAACACATGTCCTTACCACCTAATTCTACTTTCTCTTAATTTATCATTAATAGGAGCTACTTCTAACTTTTCTCTCACGTATTGATTTTTAATTTTGTCATTTCTAGTAATTCATATCATCCACCTGAGCATCCTCATCTCACTAACATGGAGACTTTGTCCATGTTTCTTCTTTAACGCCCAACACTTTGCTCCATACAAGGTCCCTGGCCTAACAACTGTTCTATAAAATTTTCCTTTTAATTTATTATTTATCCTCTTATCGCATAATACTCCACTCGCTTGTCTTTATTTCATCCAACCAGTTGATATTCTACTCGTAACATCCTCTTCAATATCCCCATTACTTTGTAACATTGAGCATGAGTGTTTTGATGAGTTTTATGCTTAGTTGTCAAATATTGTTAACTCCTGATTTAACTTAGGCGAGCCTACCCCCAGTTGAGAGTGGTGAGAAAAATTTTAAGGTCATTGACTACAAGAAAAAAGACTTTTTGTTGCAAAACAAAATTGTGACCAATTATTCAAAATTTGCCACTAAATCATTTAGTGGCAAAAAAAAATTGTTACCACTTTTCTACTAAAGACCTGCTGCTAACAATTTTAGTGGCAATATTTTGGCGTTTTCAAGAAAATGTTAAAAATTTAGTGGGAAACAGATTTTGATACTAAATGATGTACTTTTAGTGGCAAATTATTTTCTACAAAAAATGATTAAAATTGCCACCAAAAGACATGTTATTTGCCACTAAAAGATTTTCTTTTGTAGCAAATACAAGATTTGCTACCAAAAGTAATTTTTTGCTTGTGGTAAAAGATAGTTCTGTGGAAATTCAAATTTTCCAATAAAAATATTTTTTCGTAGCGAATTATTGCCTCTAATAATAGTTATTGCATTCAATTTTCATATTTTATGCATAAAATAATAAGCCAATAATGCTTAATGCATTCAATTTTCATATATAATACTTAAGATAACTAAGACAATCTAGTAAGAACTTTCTGCTTTATTGCTTCACAAAACAATCCAAACATATTTATAATATTGTATACTCATTGTGACAACCAGTATTTGAACTATTCCACATAAAAATCAAGTCACATACACCAAGTACATAAATATTTTCACCATTAACAAAAAAAATAAGTACAAAGAATATATATATATAAAACGATTGATCCTTTATACTTCATGCATCTCTTCTGTTACTCATGTATTATTACAGGCCACGCGATTAGATAACTCCTCAAATTTTCCAAAAAAAGGTCATTCATTCGTTATTTCATTGAAGCGTTCTCCCTTTGAGCTTAATTTGCATCTCTCCTCGCCTTTTCAGCTTCCCTTCTCGCCTCATCAGCTTCTCTCATGGCCTCATCAACTTGTCTATCCCTTTCAATATCTTTATCCATTTACATATCTTCAAGTTGTGTGGTCTTAGTACCAACCCCTCGTACACGTACATAGCCAGAGCGATACCCTAAAGCATTTTGAAATTCTTCTGATAATCCAGCTCCACACTATCTTCAAATTATGATGCAAGTATTTCTTTCACCTCATCCTATTAACAGTTGTAAACAATGTATAATTCAACAGTATAATATTACCAAAAAATTGTAGTAAAAAAATTAAAAACTTCTTAAATATGCATTTCCAGCCTTTGGAGTGACCGAATTATCCTTTCTTTGGCTCCAATGAGTCGTATACCACACTTTAGTCATAGACGCGGGATCTCCAATTTCCTTGTCATGCTATACAAATTTTAATATAAATAAAGTATCACAACCAATAACGTAGAACAATTAAATAATTACCAAACATAATGTTTTTGAGAAATGTATGGTACCATCTCATACTCCACTGCTGCATACATCGATTAGTCGAGTTAATTTTATTTCTTTTTTGAAAATAACATAAGGCATTTTATTTCAATAAAACATTAAAATAATTCATTTGAAAAAATAAGTGCTTAAAATATAATATAACCTTGGTCTTGCATCAACAAATGTCCTACAAAGATCAATCCTTTTATCATTTGACGATGACTCCGACGGACGACACTCAAGAGCACTTCTAAAGAACCGTGTGGTTGGAAGTGTTCACAATGCATTTTTTACCGAAAGTTACAGAATTGAGTAAGAAGTTTATCCATCACTACAGACTTTACATTTTCATCATTTGGCAATTTAAACTTATCTGATTTAAAAGAAAAGAAAAAACATTAAAACTAACTTTACATGGGGCTATGTTTTATATATGAGCATATATAACGCCCTAACCCAAATTTATGTGCTACCCGTGAGTTAACCTGATCCGACCCGAGCGTTAAGTGTGAAGTGCAAAGAAACAACCTAAATAATATTACTAGTCCAGTTTTATTTTAATTTACATTTCACTTGTTAGCATTCGATTCCAATTTCAAGATGAACTACGTGAGGGACCCATGGGGAGCACACCGAAGTCCTAGTAAACAGATCTACTAACGTAAAATATAAATAAAATATACTTACCTATATAGCGCTCTCAAGATATAAAACCACCCCCAACCTTCCGTAACAAAGTGGGGATGTGAGCCTATGCCCAGTGGGATTTATACAAGCAGTATAGAAATGAATGGTTGAAAGGAATACTCACACGCTACAACCAAATGCATGAAAAAATATGTATATATATACATACGTATACCTTTAAAAATACGTATTCCAATGCATTAATCAATTTATTTTCGAAAACCTTACTTGCCCAGATTAATTGACCTTAATCTTATTTAAGGTTTTCTTTAATCATACTTAGCATTCTTTCTTTGTTTAACGCATCCGGTTCATCCCTTAAAACCTTTCCACCTAATTTATTAAAACCATTTCTTTACCCGAATTTACCCTTTCATTCATTTCAATACCCTTTAGTATTTTCATTAAAAATCGCCATTATAACACACGCAATCCCCGTGTTAGAAAATACTTATTTAATCTTTGAAAGCCCTATTCATTTCTTTCTAGACATTAATAGATTTACACATTTACTTGTCCATTTCACTTTTACCGGAACATTTATTACACTCATTCAAGTCAGGTTGTATTAACACATTTTACCACAAAACCCATTAATTGATTTTTTCCATATTTTCTTTATCTTTTCACAAAATCTTCCAATACTACATACTTACACAGACTCCACACCGACGACTATGCGCACCATATGTACTGGCAGTGATTTAAGGCCATTCACCCAACGGCTCCGAGCCCTTCTTGATTTTTTCCGGTGTCATCCGAGTTCCATTTTATGTGTTTTAACATTTTACAAATATCCACATTATTCCACTTCTTTGCTTTTATCTGGCCGAAGTCGAAACCCAGACTTAACTGCTCGTTTTTCAATTAACACTTGAAATTTTTTTTCTTTTCTACTTTAAGTCAAATATCCACGTACACGTGATTTATACTAAGATCGTCCACGCTTTAGTACTTAATTAATTTTCACACACATTAGTGTAAAGATATTCTTTAACATTTTTACTCCATAAAAATGTTTCACTTTAAAAAAATTACCAATTTACCGTTCATTCACCAAACTTGCAAATTAGTCCTTTAACAAGTGTTATTTCTCAAAAATGGTTAGTAAGTTTTCAACATAATATTTAAACACTTTAGCCATTTTAACACTTGTTTAATACCACACTTTTGCCAATTTTCACACTTGTCACTTTAACACTTTTAACACGTAAAATAACACCATTTATATTTTAAGGTTCTAAATTTTCATTTGTCTTATTTCATGCTTAAACCCGACAAGACTTCCTTTAAACTTGCTCACTGTTTACTATCGAAATACTGTAAGCTTATATTTATGGAAAGTGGACTTTAAACACTAAAATCCTACCAAGTGGACTAAACATGCATTTCATGTAATGAAGACATTTTATCGATTTCTCTAAACTCAATAAATTTTCATTTATTCATATAGTCTCCATTTCACAAGAAACTTAAAAATATTTATTTCATAAATATTTTGACAACATTAACATCATTTCACATTTAATTTCATAAAAATGCTCATTATTTTCTCTTGGCAAGAAATACACTAGAATGATATTTCCTTACATTTTTATTCCATAAAAATGATTATTCTTTCCTTTCACTAAAAATGCACCAAAATAGCATTTCTTACATTTTCATTCCATAAAAATGTTCATTATTTCTTTTTCACTAAAAATGCACCAAAATAGCATTTCTTACATTTTCATTCCATAAAAATGTTCATTATTTCTTTTTCACTAAAAATGCACAAAATATCATTTTTTTACTTTTTTATTCCATAAAAATGTTATTATCTCCGTTTCACTAAAAATGCACAAAATAACATTTCTTACATTTTTATCCCATAAAAATGTTTATTATTATATTCTGAAATTTATTTTGTTTTCAAGACCTAATTTAAATCATCTTTGTAATACCATTCCATACAAATGCCAATATGGCTAATAATCAACACTAGTGATATGCCCCAAGTGTAACCTCGGCCAAGAGACACCAACCCCGGCCTAGAGACACCAACCTCGGCCGATATTATGGCCGGTGCTGGGCATGTCTTGGACACGCAATATCACCCCTCGGTCATATCAAGGTCGGCCCAGGCCGACACTACCATGAGCCCCTCTAAGGGACGTCACAAGGATCGGCAGCATTCTCGTATACCTTGGAATGGCAACCTCGTCCAGGTGTAGGCCGAGCTCGCAGGAAGCTACCAGCAACCTCATCAAGCCACCAGTTCAACCTCGTCTCAGGCCGACCCTGCCCATTGTCTCGGCCAGGATTAGGCCGAGACCTCCACGGAATCCTCGGACTGAACATGTATCAAGACTCACCAACCTTGGCCTCACCAAGGCCGAGGTCATACCCCAGACGCGATAGCCGAGCACCTACTGACATTTGGATAAGGACACGTGAACACAAATCAGTTATAACAAGATTATTCCCCACACGTGGGGAGAATATTGCATCATCATTCTCTACATGTGACAGTGACAGATGGCACTCCCACACTGGTGAGGTAACCACATACATGCTCATTGCATGCATAGGGGGTACATTACACCCCCTAGGTACTATATATAGAGGTCATCCTCTACCTTGCAAAAGGATCCATATATTCAACCCTAGCTGAAACTCTGTCTAGATACACAGTAGAGAGAGAAAGCTTGAGAGATTGTATCCATGGCCATTAGAGCCCTCATACAGTGATACACATCATACACTTGCACAGTGGACGTAGGCCTGATTGGCTGAACCACTTATATCCTGGTGTACTCTCCCCTTCTACTCATCTCATTCTCTTGCCATTTACATAACTATGCTGCCATTGCTGTTCTTGGCTTGAACTTAAAAACACCTTATCTGGTGGTGCTGATTCCAGCATCATCATTTTGGCGCCGTCTGTGGGAACGAGAAGCTATCTCTTCCTCTTTTCCTGATTAACCTCACCGGAGACTCTAGTGGTGAACCAGGCCCTCCCCTAGCGCGGAGCTATTTCACCATTGAAAGAGGTCCTGTGAGATACTAATCTCATCTGCCACTTAAGCTCTATAGTGTTAACATATGGCACCAGACTTACCACCGCCTATTCCGCCGCCCGGGGGTGGAGGGCCTAGTTCCAGTCAGGAGCCCCCCCAGTCCGAAATGGCGGAGGTAGCTGCAGCCTTGAGGTCTTTAGGTGCAACGCAACAAGCTATGCAGGAGCAATTTGCGCAGCTCAGCCAAACTATGATGAGGCCACTTGGAGTCTCACCGGATATGATCACTCCGGCGGTTGTTCAGCCTCATCCGGATGCCAGGGGACCACCCCAGGCACCAATGAAGGACCAGCCTGAACCCCAACGGAGAAGGGACGTTGCTGATCCTAGGCGCTTGCGCCTGGGAAGGCAAGGAAACCCTTGCCCAGATGACAGGTATGACAATCTAGAGGCGGAAGAAGCCCCGAAAGACTACTGGGAGCCCTATGAGGTGTCAGATAACACTGTATGGCCTCTTAGGTAGAGTCAAGGTTGTGTCGATCGAAGAGGTCAAGAGGCCCGACAAAGAGGGTCGACCTTTGATAGGTTGAGCAGAGGGTCGGCCTTCGAGAGACTGGGCCCGATAAATGACCTAAGACAGAGACTGTCGAGATCAAGGAGCGCAGCAGGCTCTCAGAGAGGGAACAGGCAGGGTCGGCCAGACCAAGGCCGACCCTGTGAAAGAAGAGGCAGGGAACAAGAAGAGGTCAACAGCCAACGTGTCGTGGCAGGGGAACCCTCGGTCCATCCTAGGGAGATGGTAGGGGATAACCTCGGCCAAGTCGATGGCCGAAGACCATGGAATGATTCTATCCAACGCCTTGAGGAGGAGATAGGAGACCTCATTAAAAGTAGGGACCCATTGCAAAGGGGTTACTCAGAGGGCTGCCCATTTGTGGCTAGGATAGTGGGGTTCCCAACCCCAGCTAAGTTCAAGCCTCCTACGGTGTCTCCCAAGTATGATGGCAGCACTAACCCTGTGCATCATATCGAGATGTATTAATCGGCAGCAGACATCTACTCGATACCCGATGAGATGAAGTGTAGAGCCTTCTCTGGGACCTTAACAGGGGGGTTGCACACAGTTGGTTCACCTCCCTTCCGAAGAACTCAATTGAGAACTTCAAAGGCTTGGCGGAGCGATTCATCCACAACTTCTGCTTTGGGGTGAGGCCTCAAAAGAAGACTACCCACCTGCTGTATGTCAAGCAGGATAAGGGTGAGAGCCTAAGAGACTACATAGCAAGATTCAACAAAGAAAAGTTAGAGGTCGAAGACTATGAAGAGAACATAGCCATGATCGCCCTTATAGGAGGTCTCCATAAGGGGAAGCTATTGTGGAAACTGGCAGAAGAGCCCCATAGGTCTATGGCGGAGCTGCTGGCAACCGCAGGGAAAGTAATGAATGCGGAAGAGGCAATGGCGTTCAAGTATGAGGATGAGAACCGCAGTGGCAGTGGAAAGTCCCAAAGAAAGAAAGATGGGAAGAAGAGATCGGTTGATGACAAGTTCGCTCACTATACTCCTCTGAATGTGAGCTATGAGCACATCCTCAATGTGATTAAGAGTGACAGGGCTCTGAGATGGCCAGAGAATATGAAAGCTCCACCATATAAGAGGAACAAAGACCTATGGTGTGAGTTCCACCAAGATCATGGTCACGTCACAGATAAATGTTTTTCTTTGAAGGATGAGATTGAGAAGATATTAAAATCTAGGAAATTGAGAAAAATATGTAGACGGTAAGGCTCCTAAGAGTGGAAGAGATGACCATAAGAAAAGGAGGAATGACAGATGCCGTGACAACGTCCCGGACCGAAGAGACGATGATTCAGAAGGTGATGATGAAGATGATTCGAATCTCCCACCAAAGGATGACAACACCCCGGTGAAGAGGGTTGGTATGATCTCTTTCGGTATTGGCACAATATGCGAAGGATTTGTAGGTGGTGGATCTAAAGTAGCTGATAGGAAGGCTCATGTAGTCGAGGCCAAATCAGTGGCTAAGCTTGAAGTTGTGAATCTAACGTCTTCCGATACAGTACAGAAGAGGAAGAAAGTAGACATGAACACCCTCGTAGTTGGGTTCTCCAGACTCGACTTCAGAGGTATTTTAGCCCCCCATGATGACCCTTTGGTCATAACGACAAGGGTGCATGGATATGAGGTGCAGAGGATCCTCGTGGATGGGGGGAGCTCAGCAGATGTGATGTTTTGGCCTTGCTTCAAGAGCTTAGGCCTTAGTAGAGCAAGACTGGTTCCCTATCACCACCCCCTGATAGGCTTCAGGGGTGAAAAGGTTCACCCCTTGGGCATGTATGATATGGACGTACGAATGGGTGACGAATGGCCTAAGAGGTTGACCAGGAGGATTAATTTCTTCGTGATGGACGAGAGTGTCTTCTCGGCCTATAACCTCATCAGAGGAAGGGTAGCCCTTAGGGAGTTCGAGGCTGTGCCGTCAACGGTCCATCAGATGCTAAAATTCCCGATTCCTTATGGAGTAGGGGAAGTGCAAGGTGACCAGACCACAGCGCGAGAATGTTACTTCAACTCGGCTGGAGAGAGAGAAGCCCATATGAGGGAAACCACCACTTATAGCATTGACACTCTTGACCCAAGAGATGAAACAAAGTTGAAGAATGGAGAGGCCGCAGAAGAGGTAGAATCCATCGTCCTCAATGAGGACGAGCTGGAAAAAACCGTCCAGGTCAGTAAGGCCCTAGAGCCAGGAACCAAGGAAGAGATGATAAACTTCCTCAGGAGGAAACAGAGTCTCTTCGCATGGAGTCACGCAGACATGCCTGGCATCGACCCTAAGGTGATGAGCCACAAGCTCAATGTGACCAGAGATGCCAAGCCGATCAAGCAGAGACGAAGAGTCTACTCCAGGGAGAAATACGACGCCATCCGAGAAGAGGTCAAAAATTTGGAAGAGGCCGAGTTCATAAGAGAGGTTACCTACCCGAAGTGGCTCTCAAATGCAGTCATCGTGCCTAAGGCCAATGGGAAGTGGCGAATGTGTGTGGATTTCACTGACCTGAACAGATCTTGCCCAAAAAACAGCCACCCCTTACCTCGGATAGATCAGATGGTGGATGCTACAGCAGGACATGAGCTCATGAGCTTCATGGATGCGTATTCAGGCTATAACCAAATCTTCATGGATGTCGAAGACTCAGAGAAGACAGCTTTCATTATAGACAAAGGGACGTACTGCTACAAAGTGATGCCCTTCGATCTGAAAAATGCAGGGGCAACATACCAACGTCTTGTCAATAAGATGTTCGAAGAGCAAATAGGTAAGACCATGGAGGTGTATGTAGACGATATGCTAACAAAGAGCTTGAAAGCTTGTACTCACGTAGCGGACCTTGAGAAGACCTTCGATGTTATGGACTCATACAGAATGAAACTCAACCCAGCAAAGTGTGTCTTCGGAGTAGGAGCTGGGAAGTTCTTGGGATTCATCGTTAACCAGAGATGAATTGAAGCAAACCCTGAGAAAATCAAGGCCTTACTCGACATGAAGACTCCTAGGAGTATCAAGGATGTTCAAAGACGCATGGGAAGAGTGGCTGCCCTTAACAGGTTTGTTTCTAGGGCAACGAACAAGTGTCTTCCATTCTTTAAAGTTCTAAGAAAGGCCTTCCAATGGGACGAAGAGTGTGAAAAAGCCTTCAACCAACTCAGGTCCTATTTAGGGTCTCCCTTATTGCTGTCTCGGCCCATCGCAGGAGAAAGGTTGTTTGTATATTTGGCAGTCTCTGAATCAGCCATCAGCGCGGCCATCATACGGGAAGAGGATGGGATCCAAAGGCCTGTATACTTCAACAGTAAGGCCCTTCAAGGGTCTGAACAAAATTATCCCCGCATCGAAAAGTTGGCTTATGCCCTAATACATGCCTCAAGAAAAATGAAGCCTTACTTCCAAGCTCACTCCATGGTAGTCCTCACTGACTCCCCACTAAGGCAGGTCCTGCATAAACCTGAGAAGTCCGGGAGATTGATGACCTGGGCCATCGACATAGGAGAATATGATCTTACCTACCAACCTAGGACCGCCATCAAAGGGCAGGCCCTCGTAGACTTTGTTGCAGAATTCACCTGAGAAGAGGCCGAGACAGAGAAAGGCCCAGAGGATGCCGAAGAGACAAATCGTAGTGTCTTCCGAAATTCGGAAGAGACGGAACCAAACGTCTTCCGAGATCAAGAAGAGGTCATCTCAGGCAAAACCCGGAGCAGAATAGAAGAGAACAAAGAGGATCGATACCTCTTCAAGCAAGGAGTCCTGACAGAAGGGGTCTTCTCATCAGATGCAGACGTTTGGATCCTCTTCGTTGATGGCTCTTCCTGCGATAGTGGAAGCGGTGCGGGGCTAATACTCTCGGCTTCAGATGGCGCCAACATCGAATACGCCTTGAGATTTAACTTCCAGGCCTCAAACAACGAGTCCGAGTATGAGGCCATGATAGCAGGCCTCTTATTGGCAAAAATTCTTCGCGTAAGACGTCTCCTGCTCCACAGCGACTCAAGGATAGTTGTCAATCAAGTGCTGGGAGCCTATGAGGCCAAGAATGAGAGGATGGCGAAGTACCTGGAGAGAGTTACAAAGATGTTGGATTATTTTGAAGAGGCAAAACTGAAGAGAGTGCCTCGACAAAGTAATAGCCATGCTGATGCATTGGCAAGGTTAGCTTCGGTAAGGAAGACAGAGGTTAGAAGGATCGTTCCGATCGAAGTCTTAGGAAAGGCAACCATTGAGGAAGAAGAGGTATGTAACCCTTGTCACAATTTGAACCTAGGAGACTCATGGATTGACCCACTCATCAGATACCTAATAGAGGGAGAGTTGCCTGAGTCCAAACTAGAAAGGAGAAAGTTGAGATATAGGGTTGCCAAGTTCTCAATGGTAGGAGACGTCTTGTACAAAAAGGGGTTTCTATTGCCTCTCCTCAGATGTGTGCATCCCATGGAAGTTCCCCGGGTCTTAGAGGAGGTTCATGGGGGTTCTTACTCTAGCCACATAGGGGGAAGGCCCCTGGCCAAGAGGATCATCACTCAGGGATACTGGTGGCCTACCTTGTCCAAGGACGCTGCAGACTACATGAAGAGGTGCGACAAATGCCAAAGGTTCGCCACTATCCCTCATCAACCCCATCAGCCTATGACGTCAATCTCATCTCCATGGCCATTTGTGGTATGGGGAATTAACTTAGTAGGACCCTTGCCAAGAGCTGTCAACAACTATAGATTCTTGATAGTTGCCATTGACTACTTCTCAAAGTGGGTGGAGGCAGAGCCGATGATAACAATCACAGAACATAAGACCTTCCAATTCATTTGGAGGAATATCATATGCAGATATGGCCTCCCAAACACTCTCATCTCGGATAATGGGACCCAGTTCAAGAACTCCTCCTTAGGAAAGTACTGCCTAAGAGTAGGGATTAAGCAGTTCTTCTCATCTCCTGGTCGACCTCAGGCAAATGGTCAGACCGAGGTCATAAACAGAACTATCTTGGACGGAATCAAGAAGAGGTTAGAAGATGCGAAGGGAAGATGGACTGAAGAGGTCTACGCTGTGCTATGGGCCTACAGAACCACGGCAAGGACACCAACAGGAGAAACCCCATTCATGCTGGCACATGGCTCAGAGGCCGTCATACCAACGGAAGTAGGACTCCCAACTCATCGGATTCAGGCCTACGACCTAGATAATAATGGAGAATAGAGGAGGCTAGACCTATATCTTATCGAAGAGAGAAGAGAGGACGCAGAGGTCAGACAAGCAGCCTACCAGCAGAGGGCAGCGAAATTCTACAACCAGAGGGTGAAGACAAGACCCATTGCTGTAGGAGACCTAGTGCTGAATAAGACCCTACAGAAAGTAAATAAACTTCACCCAAACTGGCATGGCCCCTACAAAGTAACAGAAGAGGTTGTGCCTGGCACTTACAGGCTAGAAAACCTAGAGGGAGAACCTTTCACTAACCCATGGAATGCTGACCACCTAAAGAGATATTACATATGATGTTGCATAGAGTTTCATATAAATGTACCATCTTATTGTGAAGAGGTTATTAATAAAGATCAGTTCCCATGACAGTTCTTGCTTCATTCTTAGATCAAAAATTCATTATGAGGATAACATCTTAGGTGATGACCTCAGACCCTTATAACATCATAATTTGGTGACAAGGTCTGAGGTCGGACACCATAATGAGATGACCTCAGACCCTTAACATCATTAATTTGGTGAAATTTATTATGAGGATAACATCTTAGGTGATGACCTTAGACCCTCATAACACCATTCAGTGGTGACGAGGTCTGAGCTAAGACACCATAATGAGATGACCTCAGACACTTAACATCATTAATTTGGTGAAAACTTATTATGGGGGTAACATCTTAGGTGATGACCTCAGACCCTCATAACACCATTCAGTGGTGACGAGGTCTGAGATCAGACACCATAATGAGATGACCTCAGACACTTAACATCATTAATTTGGTGAAGACCCTTAACATCATTAATTTGGTGAAGACCCTTAACATCATTAATTTGGTGAAGACTTATTATGGGGGTAACATCTTAGGTGATGACCTCAGACCCTCATAACACCATTTCAGTAGTGATGAGGTCTGAGCTCAGACATCATAATGAGATGACCTCAGACCCTTAACATCATTAATTTGGTGAAGACTTATTTGGGGGTAACATCTTAGGTGATGACCTCAGACCCTCATCACACCATTTCAGTGGTGACGAGGTCTGAGGTCAGACACCATAATGAGATGACCTCAGACCCTTAACATCATTAATTTGGTGAAATTCATTATGAGGATAACATCTTAGGTGATGACCTCAGACCCTTATAACATCATAATTTGGTGACAAGGTCTGAGGTCAGACACCATAATGAGATGACCTCAGACCCTTAAACATCATTAATTTGGTGAAATTCATTATGAGGATAACCTCTTAGGTAATAACCTCAGACCTTCATAACACCATTCATTGGTGACAAGGTCTGAGCTCAGGACCATTGGTTGAAGTTTAAACAAGGCCATTACAAAAAGACAAGCTAAGAAAGAGGACTTCAGAGGTTAAAGCTCAGATTACAAATTAATTTTTAGCAGACACCATAACAATGGAGCTAAAAATGAAAAGCATCACATGACATTCAATGAAAATAAAGTGAAGATGGTCCTCATCAGAAGTTGATATATATATTCAGAAATTATATGTTCAATGATTACAGACAAAAGTTCCACAAAACAGTTAAGTTACAAACAGTGATCAAAATATCTTAAGAGTCTAAGGGGGGAACGTTGACACCCTCGACTTGGTTAGAGACCTCAGTCGCATCATCACAAGGGTTTTTCCCTCCGACCTCGGTGACCTCTAACGTAGCAATCTCTGCAGGAGCGGCAGCCTCTTCCTCAACCTCTTGAAGAGCTTGGACAAATTGTGGATCAGCAAAGCCAAGAACCACGAAATCAGAGGCCTTCAGAGTGCCGGCCTCTCTCTCTCTGATGTCAGCCCATTTAGTAGTGGATTTGATACCTCTTTCAAGGTATTCAAAGCCAAACCCCATGAATTCATCAAAGGATTTATAGTCGGCAATTATCTTCTCAGAGGCGTCCTCAAGGGTGGCCCTGACAGCTGAGTTGACCTTTTGCTGCAGAACGTCATCCTTAGCCTTTAATGCAGCAGCATGATCCCTACCGAGCTGGGAGATGTCCTTCTCCAACCCCTTCACCTTCTCCTCAGAGCCCTTCAGCTCAGACTTGAGGCGCTCTATCTCTGCGTTCAGAGTACCCTGAACTTTCTTGGCCTCTTGCCCCTTTTGGATGAGAGGCAACTTCCTCAGAGTCCAGTTCGATAAATGGTGCATAGCGGTCAAACCCTGCATGTTTAGTGATCATAAGTAAGCTGAAGAAGAATCAGATGTTACACTTAGAAGAATTTTTAATGAAGGATCAAATCATACATGAACGGCTCTGTGAAGGCCGAACTCAACCAGCAATGGGGTGTTCATAGCCCTGTAGAAGCGTTTGTCAGCCTCGGTCATTACAGAGCCAATGGCATCTAGGGCCTGCATGTTGTGGCCGACTACACTATCAGTTAACTTCAACTGATCCAGACGAGCCAACAGGATGTCATCTGAAGAGATAGGGATGGCAGCTTCAGTAGTCTTCTTCCTCGGCCTCTGATCCTTAGGGGCATGATCTTCGGGAGCCCTCTTCTTTTTGGCTGGGGGCTTAGAGGCCGAGGGAGCTGGGGGAGGAGCGTTAAGACCTGCTTTTTTGGCAAGTCTTATCAAGCTCGGTGCAGCCATCTCCCAAAGCTCGTCTGGAATATCCCTTGGTCGCTCTGCAAAAATTAGTAGACCTGAGTTAGATAATCAGATATGAATAAACACAGAGGTTAAACTTGCAAAACAAAAAATGTTTACAAAGCTCGGCAAGGGGACTTCCACCCAGACCTGTTCCAGAGAGGAAGTGGGGAGTCATCAGATGTTCAAACCTGACAAATAGACCATTTACCCCCTGATCTTGAAGGGATTTCACCTTCTGGAGGTTCTGTAGACTTAGGCCAGGGTCGGCCCTAGCAGACATGGTGACCTTACCCCATCTCAGGGGCATCCTCTGCTCCAGATTGGACGGATGAACACATGGGCCAAACTCCCATGGCCCTGAAGCAAAGAAGTACCGAGGCTTCCAGTTATGGTTGGAAGTCTGGGTTACCTGAAGCAATTTCTTCTCAGGCCTCCGAGATACAAAATGGTAGTAGCTCGGATGATTTTTGGCCGAGGAAGGGACGTAATAACCTACAAAGACTTGAACTGGAAGGTCTGAGTGGTGGACAACCTTCCATAACACTATGGTCCCTATTAGGATTCTCCAGGCATTATGAGAGAGTTGAAGGGGGCTAAATTAATGTAAGAGAGGATGGACCTGATAATGGGGTGAATGGGCAGACGGAACCCCAGCTTGAACATCTGCTCGTACAAACAGATCTCGTCGTCTCGGCCATGATAATCCCTCTCTTCCCTCAGAGGTCTCCTAAGTTTTATTGAGGGGCTGATAGAATACAAATATCTGAAGCAGAGAAGGTCTACCTCAGTAATAGTACTCTCGTGCTCGGTCGCCTCAGAGACGTCGACATCGCTCTCAACCTCATCATCATCCAACTCAACGTCGGTTGGAGCAGATGTTGATAGGTTACTCGGAAACCTCTGCGCGAACTCTGCCCCGGTGACGGCCGACATAGGGATGGCGTCAATTGGTGGTGGAATGGACACACTCGGCTCAAGAATCTCAACCTCTGAGGATAACCCTGAGGTGCTTGAGTGGTTATGGAATGAGGCTCGGCTGGAGACCTTGGCCTGATCAGGCCTAGGTGTGAAGTACATGGCCTTTTGAAAGGAATCCATAGACATGGGGTCTGAGGTAGACGATTCAGACTCAGACATAGGTATGGGATCAGTAGGAACCTCTGTCTAATAGAAGTTCTCCGGGGGGTCAGGATATATCACCTTCAGAGGTGGGGGAAATATGGGTCTAATGGGAAACTCTTGTGATCTACGAGCCTCCTCCTGTGCTCTTTCTATTTGCCTAATCTTTTCAAAGGTCTTCTCTCTAAGAGAGGGGAACTCTTCAAGAAGCTGATATAAGGGTCTGAGCATTAGAGGACGACACTACACTTGGGATTTTCCTAAACTCCAAAGATTACAAATAAGACTGGCTGATAAAACAAAGGAATCTAAAGATCAAACTACTTAAATTTGGCAAGAAAAGCTCGCCTGAAATTATGGTGGTCTCGTCAGAAAGCTAAGAAACTCGCCGAAAAGTACGAAATAAGGGTGCTTGCAGGAAAAATGAAGGAAAAAGTATGGTAAACCTTACCTAAGGATGAAATGGTAAGGAAGAGAGGAGAAGACGCGAGAAATCACCACCCAAATGCCTTGAACCAAGATCTTTCTAGAGAGAGAGAGCTGCAGAAACGCTAGCGGCTGAAATGGAAGAAATGAAGAAGAAAGAAGGAAAGAAGGGTTCAAAACCCTTATATACTCAGGCACAACTCCCAAGGCCCATCATTGCCTTGGGAGCCCCAAAGGGCGGCTGACAGCACACGCCTACCAAGCAAGAATGTTCCAGCATTGGAAAAGTGCCAAGCAAGTATTGGCTTGTAACAGACAGGCCTCGGAGGTGTAGTAATCCCCTAGCCACTTGCTCTCACATATTACTAAGGGCTGGGGGGTGATTGATATGCCCCAAGTGTAACCTCGGCCAAGAGACACCAACCCCGGCCTAGAGACACCAACCTCGGCCGATATTATGGCCGATGTTGGGCATGTCTTGGACACGTAATATCACCCCTCGGTCATATCAAGGTCGGCCCAGGCCGACACTACCATGAGCCCCTCTAAGGGACGTCACAAGGATCGGCTGCATTCTCGTATACCTTGGAATGGAAACCTCGTCCAGGTGTAGGCCGAGCTCGCAGGAAGCCACCAGCAACCTCATCAAGCCACCAGTTCAACCTCGTCTCAGGCCGACCCTGCCCATTGTCTCGGCCAGGATTAGGCCGAGACCTCCACGGAATCCTCGGACTGAACAGGTATCAAGACTCACCAACCTTGGCCTCACCAAGGCCGAGGTCATACCCCAGACGCGATAGCCGAGCACCTACTGACATTTGGATAAGGACACGTGAACACAAATCAGTTATAACAAGATTATTCCCCACACGTGGGGAGAATATTGCATCATCATTCTCTACATGTGATAGTGACAGATGGCACTCCCACACTGGTGAGGTAACCACACACATGCTCATTGCATGCATAGGGGGTACATTACACCCCCTAGGTACTATATATAGAGGTCATCCTCTACCTTGCAAAAGGATCCATATATTCAACCCTAGCTGAAACTCTGTCTAGATACACAGTAGAGAGAGAAAGCTTGAGAGATTGTATCCATGGCCATTAGATCCCTCATACAGTGATACACATCATACACTTGCAAAGTGGATGTAGGCCTGATTGGCTGAACCACTTATATCCTGGTGTACTCTCCCCTTCTCCTCATCTCATTCTCTTGCCATTTACATAACTATGCTGCCATTGTTGTTCTTGGATTGAGCTTAAAAACACCTTACCTGGTGGTGCTGATTCCAGCATCATCAACTAGGATGCAAGCCAATAAACTACACACATATATTTAACCTAATATATGTAATTAACATGCTGAAAATACAATATACATTAAACTTTGATCCAAGTCAATATTCCCACCTCAAGGAAGTCCCAAATTAGTGGAAAGCATGAAATATCAAGGAAGATGACAACCCCTCACCTCCTAAGGTGGCCTTAAAGGGGTTGTCTAACACTACCAAGTTTGCCTCCAAGAAGCACCATTAAAGACCCTTTACAAAACCTCCAATAGTGTATTCTTCGCATTCTAAAAATATCTCTTCAAACACCCATCAAAACCTTCAACAAATACTCTCATTAAAACTCCCAACAATACCTCTATATATTTCGTAGCTCACACCTTAACAATATGGATCTATTCATTTTGGTGCGAGTGTATCTGCTGCTATAGTTTAGGGATACTGGAAATATATTTGGGGAAAGGAAATAGTTTGAGGTTTTTAGAGAAAGATGGAGGAGATAGCACATGGCAGTGGGGCTCATCCAACTCCCACGCTTTTCTTTCTTATAAAGAAACAAGGTCCCTTTAATAATATAATACCTCTTCATTGAACTGTTTAGTCTCTTAGAGTTAACACATAATTTTATATCAACGGTTGAAAAGGTGTTAGCATTGGTGACAAAACGGACCAAGTGGGTTAGTCATCCTAGGTTTATATTCTTATATGCACGAAGCACCCATAAAAACCATAGGTTAATAATAGTTATTTGTTGCCTTCGTCAGACGTTATGACTTCAAAATTGAGTAACGATTGAGAAGATGAAAGCGCACCAACCACAGCAGCGTCGTTCGAACGACTGAGTTGTCGTTTGAATGCGACCTAAATGTCGTTTGAATGACACTTAGCGTCATTTAAAATACCAACTAAAATGGCCGATATTTTTCTAAAACCATATCCTTCTCATTTTCAGTATTTGGCCCAACTCAACTTCAACAATCTTTCAAGAGGCTTGTATAATTTATGACTTATAAATTCTACACTCCCTATATGAGACTTTTATATATATTCCATAATTCAATTATTTTCTTCAACTCTAATTTATACCTCGCCATATAAAATCTATATATATAATCTGATATATAAATCGGGAGGGATATTATAAACTTCCCTCCTTAGGGAACTTTTTCCTCAAAATTCTTGGCTCATTACAATTTATTCTCCAACTACTCATGACCATTTTTTTCATCCTAAGTATCCCCAACGCTATGGTCTAATTTCACTTTAATCAACCATTATCGTTAACCCATTCACGACGAACCCTATGGTCTTATTGCAAAACTTCAACCATGGCTAAAACAAAACCTCGAGATGATTGATACTCATCAGATATCGCAACGTCAGCAATGACTTTATTAATATGGATCATTCCTACATTAGGATTCACAACCTACGCTTCCTCAAATAATCTTGGATCAAGCCTAGCCTAGGCTGATGCAATTTCAATACTCCTCGATACACACATCAAAGATAATCACCTTATCATATAGTTCCCCCTTATCGATACCTCCTACGAAACCCCTATGCTGACTTAGGGTCACCCTAGGTATCACAACATGCATATGCACCAGTGATCATCTCTTAAATTTCCAAAATTTCAACTAAGTGCAACACTATCGTTAAATGTCTAACATGTTTCGATATTCATAATATTATCAAGTCACAACCTTGGAACACACGACCAAGTCATAACTAGTAACATCGGCCAACTAACAAACATGTTAACCTAGGGAAATCAAGTAATCATTTGCAACCCACACACAAGAGTGATAGACCACGCCCACGCACAAGCTGGTATGGAATGAAGGTGTATCTGAAGAAAGCGCACTTATATACCGTGATGCATCAGCCACAACCGGTCTAAACCGTATCACTACTAAGCTTATGTAGTGCCACACCCAAATCAAACTGATCAACAACCTCTCATTACCGGGATTAAGAAGACACAAGAATGCTACAAATTAAGTGAATGTCGTGCCCAAAGAAAACAATCTGATTTTAATAATGAATTGAACCACATGAAGTACGAGCCTACGTCATGCACTTAAATTTTCCCATTTTCTTACCGATATCCACCAAGCACTCTAGCCTTACCATATACCCTGGCTTGGCCTACTAGACTTAACGAGTTCTATCCACAAATCATCTACCTATGCCAGACGGACGGAACACAAAATAAGTTTCCCTCGAGAAGCTGAAATGATGGGCTTCCCTCCTTAGGACTAATGCTACCTATACGTCACTGGTAAGCATAATTATACAAAATCCAACGAAATTACTTCTCATGACACTTATCGTTAGTTACCAATCTATCACAGCTAGGCCTCCAAAATTTCAATACGCAGTAGCAAACCAGGGTATTCGAGATCACTCTCATCAAGTGAACATGGCGATCACATAGTTTCACACATTCAATTCATGAACCATTTCTACCACTCTTAGCACTGCCTACATGATACCAAACCATAATTATCCAAATGGAATCTCAAATTTCAAGCATCACTCATGCCTAATGATTTCCCTCAACAGAGCCACTACTAACCCTACAAGTTGCACACTTGGGTGTCATAAATAAGTCTAACTCTTCATCCCGAGTGCTATTTCTAAAATCCATAAGGAACCCCATTATGTTCTAGGCATCCCAGGTGCACCACCTAGCATTGATCAACCTATTCTCGAAATTATCCTTGAATGCCATATCATGGCGCATGCCTATATATTAAGCCGTAGCACTAACTCCAAGGTACCGCCACAAATCGATATGATCCAATCGTACTACAACCATCAATGGCATACCATCACTTATGTAAGCTTCAATCCAACAATGATTCCCAATGCCTCATGGGTGACGACATCGAACTCATTTATATCTTTCTAAATAGCTTACACATCTATTACAAGGAACCACCAGTCATACCATGACCTGTGCTATACAACCCTGAGTCTATCTTCATAAGATAGACATCACTACATAAACCTCAATGCAACAATAAATCCCAAGGTTTCAAAAGAGATACTATCCTCAGTGTAATGCTCGGTACACAACCTCAGATTCACTATTACTAGAGAATCACTACCACTCGTAGTAACATCTCGCTAGCTAAACCTTAATATAAACCTCCGAGGAGTTATCAATAATGATTTTACACGCCTATCCAAATTACTAACCCAAGGTTAATTTCATCAAACCACCTTAGTACTTGTCTCCAAAGGGAATTTAACACAAGTAGAATGTCAGTCCGTAGTTAAATTCACTAGACCGCATCATTTGATTCACAATGAGTGTTCAACTGCTATAATTGAATTTCCTTACTATGTAGACCTCATACTACATGTTAATATACTAATTGACACAACTATATATGTGTGTGTGTGTGTGTGTGTGTGTGTGTGTGTGTGTGTGTGTGTTGGTAGGATATGGGACGTCGAGCATTGCCTATGAACACTAAAGCTCATGCCTACGAATGCCACAAGAGATCCAATTTCTAAGAACCAAATTACAATCACCAAACCTTAATTTTAGACCATTCAGGTTTTTTAGTAGGACAAGGGATGTCGGGTATTGCCTAAGAGAAGTCCCACCCTAACAACACCACAAGAGGTCCTATTCTAAGATATCACAACCTAATTACTTAATAATAAGTCATCACGATTATCTAGGTCCACTCCAAGGCTACCCCAATCTTTAAGATTATCTAAATCCTCATTATAGTCAAGGCACATAAATCAAGACATACTAAACTCAAGCTCACAAATAAGGGACCTAATACTTTCTCGCCACGTAGCTAACACTAGTAAGTACATTCGTCGACCAACAACCACTGAGGTGTTCTCCCATAAGGATAGCATCCGGTAAATTAAGACTGACTTATCCTCTAGCGTTGGCCTACACCAACTTATGTGCTCATTGGAGTTACCATCAATCACGGTATCACCCCAAGGATCGAAATTGCCTAATCATCACATAGACATTGAACCCTCAAATGTGTCACACCCAAGATTACATATAATTAAAATCATGATTTTCCATTACATAATTATGCCACTTTAACTATCAATCTTTACCATTGATTATCCATAAAATTTTTGCCACTTTCCCAATGGCCGTCATCTCATTCTATCAACGTCTCCAAAGACTCTGCATCATCAAAGGCTAGAATACACACAACCGTATATTATTAACACACTTAATCAGAAACTAGGAAATGATTTAAAACGATTAATTTGATCATATGCCACATGGAACTAACTTACTTGTCGTGCTAGCCTCTTTGACTACACCGTCGAGAACACGAACTAAAATGTGACACCCCCACTTAAAATAATAATGGGTTGCTACCCCCTTATACTACATTGAATCAGTAATCTCAGATGGCTCATTCTCAGCATCAACAGACTATACTAAAATAGATAAGGCTAGCTACCCGAAACTATTAAAGCGGATGCCAAAATTATAATAAAACATACAATGGATATCAAACCAACAATGAACAACTACTAACAAAGGTAAGACGTACACAAGTACCATGATAAAAGAAGTGCAAAAATTAAAATAAAATAAGTACACAAAAGGAAATATACCCGAATAAGCTGTCGAGTCACAAACAGTACAACATCCGTAAAGAAGAAGTGTAAACAACTACAAATAACTCTTGAGTGTAAACCCGATATACAAATGAATCCTATCTAGATTTACAAAGAAGTATTAGGCGACTACAATCTAAATCCCGCCACAGTCCGCACTTGCTACGGCTCCCAAAACTATAGATAGAAAAGCATCTGGTATCCATGCAGTAGGACACATGTAGTAAACAATATATATATATATATATATATATATATATATATATATATATATATATATATATATATATATATATATATAGCAAAAGAGAAATATAAACGGGTCAGAGTCCGAGGTGTAAAAATGTTTCGCAAGTGTGTTAACCGTGCATAATAAATATAAATGCAATATTTCATAATTAAAGTGGAGTCGCATTCTCGTGAAATCTCCAAACTCACCTCTCATCTACAGCGCGCACCTATTCGTGTCCTGGAACATTAATGCAGCTACCCGACATAATCAAGGACAACCTACTAAATCGTATGCATGTCCTATAGCCGCATGACCCGCCATCTTAACATAACCCAAAAATATCCTTTTCATTCTAACCCCATTTTTTTTTTAATATATACACACCTATATATATATATATATATATATATATATATATATATATATATATATATATATATATATATATATATATATATATATACCTTACAAGGCTTCATTGGTTCCAATTATTAACTTAACCAGTTATAAGTCTTAGTACGTCACACATTAACATTAAGCTTTAGCATAAAGAATTTATTTTCCATAACATACATCTAATTCCTAAGGACAAAACTTCTCTCCACTCCCAACATTGTACTACATTTCGTGCGTAGGGCGCCTCGCAAAGAGAAATCCAAACAAGGAACCCCCCGATACACTACTCCTTGACAATGTTGATCGTAGGGATCCATTATGTCATCCACACAAATCCTATTACTACAACTACCTAATTATTGAATACCATATCTAAATACACAATTAAATCTCTATTTAAAATCCTTGGGGTCGATATAACCGCAATAGTCTCTAAGTACGATCCTTCGACCCTGATCAACTAGTACATCGAAATCACACAAGATGTACCTCCTAGAAACTCAATATCCTCTTCACATATAGGATATATAAATATATATTTATTTACTCTAAATATATATAAGCAGTCATTCATTCCTATAACCACGTACACATAACACACATAATGTACACTTTGCCATTCACATAACATAAACGGTTATAGGATACCAAAATACTGCACCATGCTATCATCTTCCAGGAATAACTCACTTTCTCCCGGGTCACCACCTATTGGACTATTATCACACCGCCGTGGTGACAAAATCAATCATAACGTATGGGAAGCGGTCATAGTTCCTAACCGAAAAGTGAGAACGACTCATACCCAAGACTTCTCACCCCCAAAATAAAATCACACAAATAAAAATAGACGACTATGACCTGGGGACTATCCACACCCTGCTCCTCAAGCCAAGGGCTCACCCTTATCGTACAACTTCCCATGATATCATGTGTCGGGTATGCTTACACAATAAGTATATATATATTTCACACTATATATATATATATATATATATATATATACCAGCATATGATCACATCATATATACAAACCATCACGCACGGTACAGATATTCACGCCATAAGTACACACACACACACACACACATATATATATATATACATCTATACATACCATCTATATCCGAAAGCACATCGATATATCTAACAATAATCTCGACTATAAGCATACACATTACTAATAGACTGCAAACCTCAATCTCAATCCTAAATTCATTCCATGATCCCATCAAGCACTGGAATCCCCATTGTTAATCACACACAGATATATAACAACTATCTCGACTAGATTTACAACACAACCTATTCTAGCTGATAGTACGATCCAATCGTTCTCAATTCTGACTACGGTTCAATTGTCCCTATGAACCCTTAACATTAACGTATTTACGATTTATTCTTTGAGTTTATCATCACTAAGGATACGCTACTTATCTCTCTCCTCGGTCCCCAATTATATCTTAAATAGAATCCTATCGCTATAAGGATTCGGCACAATTATCGGCCTACAGTTTCATGCCATACCCTCACAACTCGATCAAAGAGTTCTAAACTTTACGTCATCTAAACTCACTTCTGACCTCTAAATAGAACTTCCATCCTCAATGAAATTCTCCACTATACCTCGAAATATCTATTATTAATACGCATAAATATGTAGTAACTAACTCGGCTAGATGTACACAAATAACCATTATATTCGGTAATAATCTAAAGCATATGCCGCAATACCTCTTGACTTCAATCACACATAAACATGAAGGCACTATCTATACAATTTATAAATATTTCATGATAACCCACCACCATCATATTAATAAAATCCACCTATCATTCAGTACCACAATCATTTCCTTACTAAAAGAGGCGTCCTATCCTCATAATCCATTTCTAACATAAGTTCGAAATCCCCTATTCATCCTAAGGCACAAATCCCTCAATATATATATCATAACCCTTCATAATAAGTCCAGTAAGAAGGCCCCTAAGAATAACACCCAAAAGAAAAGGGGGTAAAAGAAAATCCCATTATTGGGCTAAAAACAGAGGACCGATCCACCGGCCCCAGACCCCCGGTCGACCACGGTTCTAAATTTTGCCCTACGAAAAATGCAGTAGGCTTTTCCCTTAGAGCGCGGTCGACCGGCCCCTTAGCCGCGGTCGATTGGCCATACCAGATATCTTGCCCTTTTTTACCATTTTTGAACAAAACTAAACTCTCCAAACACTCAAAATATTATCATCCAACCCTCAATCTTTAACTTGATCATATTCCTCACATCAAAACCCAACCTACATCTCATCTCATCAACATAAATGCCATCAATCCCATGTATAAACATCAAATTCAAGTTTTAGTCTACAAAATCTAGGTTTTGATACATATACCTAAAATCCAATTCTTTTGTCCACAAATTATGAAATTAAATACACAAATGAAATATTTGGCAAGATTAAACACTTGCCTCGAAATCGTAGTGGCGGAATCGTCCTCGAGATCGCGTGTTGGCTGAAATCTCCAAGCTTTTTCTCCTCTCTCTTTCTTCCTTTCTTCTTCTTTCTTTCTTTCTTTATCTTTATCTCTCTTTCTCACAAATGAGATAGGCTAATCCGTAAGCCTCTTAAACCTTTAAAATATAAATCTCAGTTTTAAATGATAATACACACTTTAAATGATTCGTTTACTCCAATTCGAGTCAAACTTACTTAAAAAAAATTCGAAACCGAAATAAATCCCAAGGACAATCATTTTGACTATGTCGACCCATCCGGAATCAATAGCGCACTCAGAATCGTCATCCGGAATACTTATAACATCCTCACTTTTTTTTTACCTCAATTTCCAAATTTTAAAATTCTCCAATTTAAATAAATTTTATTTCTCCCAAAAATTTAATTTCTCAGTTCCAAAGTCACGGGGTATTACATAAAACTGTCACCAAACTAGTGTGATTTGGCCCAAACCAACACGATGACGAAAAATATAATACCGACCTCACCACGTCACACCCAAAAGGAACCTTGAACTGAGAGCTCTGATACCATTCGTAAAGCCCCGATCTGAATTTATGGGTTACTCGTGAGTCAACCCGATCAGACCCGAGCGTTAAGTGTGAAGTGCAATAAAATAACCTAAATAATGTTGTTAGTCCAGTTTTATTTTAATGTACATTTCACTCCAATTTCAAGATGACCTACGTGAGGGACCCATGGGGAGCATCCCGAAGTCCAAGTAAACAGAGCTACTAACGTAAAACATAAATAAAATATACTCACTTGTATAGCGCTCGGAATATACGAAACCACTCCCAACCTGCCATAACAAAGTGGGGATTTGAGCCTATGCCCAATGGGATTTATACAAGAAGTATAGAAACGAATGGAAGAAAGGAATATTAACACGTTACAACTACATTCATGCAAAAATATGTATATATCTACATATGTATACCCTTAAAAAAAATATATGTATTCCAATACATTAATCAATTTATTTTCAAAAACCTTACTTACCCAGATTAATTGACCTTAATCTTATTTAAGATTTTCTTTAATCATACTTAACATTCTCGCATTGTTTAACGCACCTGGTTCAACCCTTAAAACGTTTCCACTTAATTTATTAAAACCATTCCTTTCATGAATTTACCCTTTTATTCCTTCCAATACCCTTTAGTATTTTCATTGAAAATCTCCATTTCAACACACCCAATCCTCGTGTTAGAAAACACTTATTTAATCTTTGAAAACCCTTCTCATTTCTTTCTCGACATTAATAGATTTACGCATTTACTTGTCCATTTCACATATACCGAAACATTTATTACACTCATTCAACTTAAGTTGTATTGACACATTTTACCACACAACCCATTACGTAGTATGTTCCATATTTCCTTTATATTTTCCCGAAATCTTCTAATATTGTGTACTTACATGGCTCCTCACCGATGGCTATGCACACCATATGCTCTGGCCAGTAAGTTAGGACTTTTCACCGAAGGACTCTGGGCCCTTCTTGCTTTATCCCAATGTCATCCAAGTTCCCTGTTATGTGTAATTTTTTTACGAATGTCCACATTATTCCACTTCTTTGCTTTTACCCATCCGAAGTCAAAAGCCGAACTTAACTGTCCGTTTTTTCATTAACACTTGAAAAAGTATTTCTTTTCTTCTTTAAGTCCCTTTTCACTACAACAAAAATAGAAATCTAGCAAG
Source organism: Sambucus nigra (assembly GCA_949130495.1). Classification (NCBI taxonomy): domain Eukaryota; kingdom Viridiplantae; phylum Streptophyta; class Magnoliopsida; order Dipsacales; family Adoxaceae; genus Sambucus; species Sambucus nigra. The sequence continues at coordinate 60,339,024 of OX422218.1, read as the reverse complement.
GTTTAAAACTGTGCCATAATCAGGTGTTTCAAAATGGTCATTTTTTTCTGGCACGACTCAAAAGTGTGCCAGATTTGACCAAATAGGAACACTTCTGGCATACTTTTAAACCGTGCCAGAATTTGATATTTCTGGCATACTTTTGGCACAGTTTTGAACTGTGCTAGATTGAGCACAGTTTGAAAAAAATTTGGCATAGTTCAAAACCGTGCCAAAATTTGATTAACTTTTGGCATGGTTTTGAACTGTGCCAAATTTTTGATAAAAAGAAAAAAAAATTAATTATTTGAAAACAAGAAAATTCACAAATTGCAAATCTTGCACGTTGTTGATAAATTAATGTTCATACAAACTTCAAAATATTACAAGTCTTTAATAGTTCACAGACCAAAAAAAACTGGGCAAAGTTTCCTCTTTTTTCTGGACATTCTAAAACCTGCTAATATAAAACCTGGATAACATAAGGCCCGCACGGCCACAAAATATATAAAATAAACTTACGAAAGCCCGCACGGCTATAAACGTTTACAATAAAATTACACAAGCCCGCACGGCCATAACAAAAAAAAATAGAATCATGAATAAACCCCTTATTGTAAACCATTGAGTTCTCTGTGTGTTCCCTGTGAATAAATGCTAACGATAAAATGTTATCCCATAAAAAAAAATATGATACAAAAAAGATACGATATTAGTAACCAAGTAATTTAAAAAAAAAGCTTACTCAAACTAAAAAATTACATATAGGAGTGGAAATTATCGTCATATTCTCAAACCGAGAGACCTGGGACTACGTGGCCAATTCCTACAAGTTACATTGGTCTCGTGCGAGGTGTTCGTGCCACCTACAGGGACGTTTGGTGGCTGGTTTAGGTTTTCACCCTTTAACGGCCTGTTTTTAAGTCTAAGTGTTATTTTTGCAAATTATCGTCATATTCTCAAACTCAGGGGCCCATGACTACGCGCTCAGTTCCTACAAGTTACATTGGCCCCGTGCGAGCTGTTTGTGCCTCTTACGGGGCCGTTTGGGGACTGGTTTAGGTTTTCACCCTTTAACGGCCTGTTTTTAAGTTTAAGTGTTGATTTTTGCAAATTATCATCATATTCTCAAATCGAGAGACCCGTGACTACGCAGTCAATTCGTACAAGTTACATTGGTCCCGTGTGAGGTGTTCGTGCCTCTTACGGGTCCGTTTGGGTGCTGGTTTAGGTTTTCACCCTTTAACGGCCTATTTTTAAGTTTAAGTGTTGATTTTTGGAAATTATCGTCATATTCTCAAACTGGGAGACCCGTGACTATGCGGTCAATTCGTGCAAGTTACATTGGTTCCGTGCGAGGTATTCGTGCCTCTTACGGGGTCTTTTGGGGGTTGGTTTGGGTTTTCACCTTTTAACGGCTTGTTTTCAAGCCAAATCGACATATTTTGATATTATCGTCATATTCTCAAATCGGGAGACCCGCGACTACTCGGTCAGTTTGTACAAGTTACATTGGTCCCGTGTGACGTGTTCGTGCCTCTTACGGGTCCGTTTGGGGGCTGGTTTGGGTTTTCACCCTCAAACGGCTTGTTTTTAAGTCTAAGTATTGATTTTTGTAAATTATCATTATATTCTCAAATCGGGAGATCCGTGACTACGCGATCAGTTTCTACAAGTTATATTGATCTCGTGTGAGGTGTCCGTGCCTTCTACGGGGACGTTTGGTGGCTGGTTTAGGTTTTCACCCTCAAACGGGTTGTTTTTAAGCCTAATCTATGTATTTTGAAATTATCGTCATATTGTCAAACGGGGAGACCCGCGACTACGCGGTCACTTCATTTGTTTATTCATTAAATCCAATATATTTTAACATTTAAAATAAGCTCAATAGCAGCAGCAAATTCCAAAATCAAACCACCAGCAAATCCCTTCCACCAATTTAACTAAATAAGCTCATAAAGTAAGCCATTTAACGTTTGGCTACTTGTTGCCACTATTTCAGGCCATTTTTTTATTTGATGCTGCAACATTTAAAGAGAAGTTAAGACTAACCATATTTCATTTGTATTTTGATAGCCACCCGATGAACTCTTCGCGCCATAACTTCTCGAAAGTATCCCATTTGGTCCAACAATATCTACAAATTTTGAAATCTTTCGCTGATAAGGAAAATACAATAAAGATAAAGAAAATATGTAATTGCGACGAGAAAATTATACATGTTGCGTCTTCATTTATAAATTTATAAATGTCTTCTTTAAATGAGATAAGGAGTTGGCAAATATCATGACTTGTAACAATGACAAAACAAGGACACAACTTGCATGTCATTGATACTCCATGCATATCCATAATGTTCAGTAGTACTATGCTTTTAAATACAGGACAGTATAACATCTTAATAGGGTACACAAGCCATATGCAAACAATTTAGTATAAGAGAGGCACCTGAGATTGTTATATCGGGGGGGGGGGGGGGGGGGGGGGGGGAACTCAAAAGTGGATATCAATGACAAGACCTTTTGTTGTTTAAGTTGAGGTAAGAAGTGTTCTGTATAAACATAGAAACAACTGTTAATAATTACCATATGTTTCACAACATTGTATGTTCTGTATAAACAGAGAAACAAAGAAATAACATTAATAATTTCCTTATGTTTCTAATATAACCAGAGTTATCCCCATATATGAAATGTTGTATGCATATATGCATACAGTAGCATATATGAAGCAGCTGTATGCCTATATGCACAACATCATATAAGCAACATATATGTAGCAACTGGACAAAAGGACCCATCTCTTCAAACCGATAAAATCAATAGGCAAAATACTGAATCTGAACGGCAAGGTACCAATCGCAAACGCATAATCATTTAGAGTGCGGGCCCAAAATATAATGAATGCTAGAATACATACCAAGGGCTGACCATAAGCTTCCATAATACCCCCATAATATGGATTACCATATGGATTTGAAGCACAAGCCTGCAAAAGAGTTTTAAGAACACAAGGATATCTTTACCATTTATAAACTATGTAGGTTATCTAATTTCGAACATCATAAAATCATAAATACAGAAATAAATAAATCAGCAATAGAGTTCTCGCCCTCTAGGCGAGGGAATAATAACATGAAATACACTTACAATCGAGTGCCCAACGAGTTCAAGCTATGAAGGTTATGTGATGATTTCACCATTTCCAAAAGGTATGCTTGATGCAACGTGCTGAAGATTTCGATGTTCTTGTCCATAATTTCCATCTAAGATTAATATATAATCTTTATTAGAATTTAATTAAAAAATACTCAACATCCTTACAGCAAACCGAAGGCATTACACAGATATTTCTTTTTTGTTGTGTGGGTGGGCCGGGGTGGATAAGAAATAGAGAAATATCATAAAAATGAAAAGGAGTTTAAGAAAAATAGTGGACAAGATGTCCACCTCATTACAAGAAAACTAACTCTGAAATACATCAAAAACTACCCCGCATTAGTATCCATCACTTCATCTTATCATACAAGAATCAGTAAATCTTTAATTGGTGAAGAAGTTGTTGCCCAATTGTACCTCAGTGCTTGATAAATACATTCTTACAAATATCATTAAAGACATATGTAGGTTCAATCTCAGAATAATCCGAAGCCAAAGAGCAAAATACATGTAGTGAAAACAGAACCCAATTGAAATGAATGTGATTGAAACATACCGTGTGGCGGAGGGGAAACCTAGCTTCTGGCTGAGAGGTCTTAGAGAGAGTGTCAATTTGGTTTAAAAGGCACAACTACCAGAACGAGAGTGTCAAGTTGGTTTACCAACAATTCACACTTGCTGCTCCGGCAGTCGACCCTTGCCCCGACATCCTTAAGTCATCGATCGAATGACTTCTGCTTGAACCCATAACCCGGAGCTACCCTCTGGTGCCTGAACCAGCCGCTGTCAAACCTCCGACCCACCAACCCGCATCCTCAAACCCTTTACAGCCCAACAAATCTCGGAGATTATTTAGAATGTTTTAATTATGGAACAAAAATGACCTCATTTGCCATTCACATGATCGGCATTCGGTCCAAGGACCCAAAACTAAAATTATTTAGAATGTTTTAATTAGTTTACGGGGTTTAGTCTAAAAAATGCAAGTAGAGAAAGTGAAATGAACATGGAGTACAAACCAACAGTAACCAAGAGAACACAAATGACAATAACAAATAGTAGAAAGAACACAAGATATACAATTGACAATCACATACAGCTATCAGTTAATAATAAATAAAATTAAGTGGTCTAGAGAAGTGACATTATAATCTAAAGATCCTTACAAGTCAACATAACTGAATAAACTAATCCTTTCTAAATAAATACTCGCACATCAAACATAATAATAAAACAAACCCAATTGTCCAAAAACTGATACAAAATACTAGTTAAACAAAAGTTGAAAATGGTCCTTTTCTGCTCCAAATTGTTGCACAAGTAAAAAAAATCAATCCAAAGAAACTAAGCACTAAACAATCTTAACAGTTCTAAAAAGGTTTCAATAAATTTTAGTCCAACAAAAAATTTAGACAAGAACAAAATAGCTCAACACAAACAAGATCAAACTAAATTAAATCTAAATAAGAAACAGTTTAGATTAAGCCATAAAGATTACCCAATACGTTTTGGTTTTTTTTCAAAAAAAATATATATAGCTGGCCATAAAATATATATATATATATATGTATATATATATATATATATATATGTATATATATATATATATATATATGTATATATATATATATATATATATGTATATATATATATATATATATATATATGTATGTATTACATACTGAGGGGGTATGTATATATAAATACATATGTATATATATATAATATATATGTATTATATAAATACATATGTATATATATATAAAGGGGGTAAAAGGAATTACCTGATAATTGAAAACTCAGATCTGAAAAAAAAACGCAGCTCCAGATCTTAAATAAAATGAGGTCGCCAGATCACTGAGCCACCGGAGAAACACGGCCGGAAAAAGCAACCAACAAAAACCCTTGGCTCCATCAACCCTTCTGGCAGTTCCAAACCCGAAGTCCCAACCTCATTTACCCGCTCACCAACCCTCAGACCCATTTTGTTAAACCCACTTAAACCCATTCCCCATACCTTCTCTGCAAAAACCAAATAACCCAAACCAAGCACGAACCGGTTCTTCCAAAACCCTAGGCTCTACCACCGTCGGTGCTACCGGAGCAACCACGTGATCGCCGCCGCTGTTATTATCCTGTTACTGGTCGTAATCATTGAGGGAATTAGGGATTTGCGTGAGAGAGAGAGAGCGGGAGACAGAGAGAGCGGGAGAACAAAACTCATTAAGGGGATTAATTTTTTTTAGAATATTTATATTTTAGTGAAGTGTTCTCAATTTTGGCACACTTTTAAATAGTGCCAAAATTTGGCACGGCTTAAAAGTGTGCCAGATTATTATTAAACAATGCCAAAATTTGGCACAGTTTTAAACTGTGCCAGATTTTTAATATCAAGGTGTGCCAAATTGGTATTTTTGGTGTAGTGTTTACACACACACATGTTTATATTAAAATCATTCACGCTTTAGAACTTAATTCAATTTCACACACATTAGTGTAAAGACATTCTTTAACATTTTTACTCCATAAAAATGTTCCACTTTAAGTAAATTACCAATTTACCTTTCGTTTACCAAATTTGCAAATTAGTCATTTAATAAGTGTTATTTCTCAAAAATGGTTATTTAGTTTCCAACTTAATATTTAAATGCTTTAGCCATTTTAACACTTGTTTAATACCACACTTTTGCCAATTTTCACACTTGCCACCAACACTTTTAACACGTAAAGTAACACCCTTTATATTTTAAGCATCTAGATTTCCGTTTGTCTTATTTCATGCTAATCCCGACAAGACGTCCTTTAAACTTGCTCACATATTTATTATCGAAATACAATAAGTTTATATGCATGGAAAGTGGACTTTAAATACTAAAATCCTACCAAGTGGATTAAACATGCATTTCATGTAATAAAGATATGTTATCCATTTCTCTAAACTCAACAAATGTCCATTTATTCATAAAGTCTCCATTTCGCAAGAAACTTAAAATATTTATTTCATAAATATTTTGACAACATTAACATCACTCCACATTTTATTCCATAAAAATGGCCATTATTTCTTTTGCCTAGAAATACACAAGAACAATATTTCCTTATATTTTTATTCCATAAATATGATTATTATTTCCTTTCACTAAAAATGCACCAAAATAGCATTTCTTACATTTTTATTCCATAAAAATGTTCATTATTTATTTTTCACTAAAAATGCACAAAATAGCATTTCTTACATTTTTATTCCATAAAAATGATCATTATTTCTTTTTCACTAAAAATGCACAAAAATAGAATTTTTTACATTTGTATTCCATAAAAATGTTTATTATTATACTCTGAAATTTATTATGTTTTCATGACCTAATTTAAATCATCTTTGTAATACCATTCCATAAAAATGCTAATATGGATAATAATCAACACTGGGATGCATGCCATCAAACTACACACATATATTTAACTTAATATATGTAATTAACATGCTGAAAATATACTACACATTAAACTTTGATCCAGGTTAGTATTTCCACCTCAACGAAGTCCCAAATTAGTGGAAGGCATGAAAGATCTAGGAATATGACAACCCCCAACCTCTTAAGGTGGCCTTAAAGGGATTGTCTAGCACCACCAAGTTTGCCTCCAAGAAGCACCATGAAAGACCATCTACAAAACCTCCAATAGTGTATTCTTCTTCTTCTAAAAATATCTCCTCAAACACCCATCGAAACCTTCAACAAATACTCTCATTAGAACTCCTAACAATACCTCTATTTATTTCGTAGCTCACACCTTAACAATAGGGATCTATTCATTTTGGTGCGAGTGTATCTGCTGCTATAGTCTAGGGATGGTGGAATTATGTTTGGGGGGAGGAAATAGTTTGAGGTTTTTAGAGGGAGATGGAGGAGATAGCACATGGCAGTGGGGGCTCCTCCAACTCCCACGCCTTAGTTTCTTATAAAGAAATAAGGGGCCCTTAATAATACAAATGACACCTCTTCGTTTAAGTGTCCAGGCTCCGAGAGATGACACGTAATTTTTTATCAGCGGTTTAAAAGGTGTTAGCATTGGTGACAAAACTAACCAAGTGGGTTAGTCGTCCTTAGTTTCTATTATTATATACACGTATCATCCATAAAAATCACAAGTTAATAATCGTTATTTGTTGCCTTCGTCAGACGTTCTGACTTGAAAATTGAGTAACGATTGTGAGGATAACAATGCACCAATCACAGTAGCGTCGTTCGAAGGACTGAGTTTTCGTTTGAACAACACCCAAATGTTGTTTAAATGACACTTAGCGTCATTTGAACGACCAACTGAAACGACCGATATTTTTCTACAACCCTATCTCATTTTCTGTATTTGGCCTAACTCAACTTCTACAATACTCTCCCCCTTTCAAGTTTCTTTTGAAGACCAATTCCTCGTGTTGGTCCTCTGACTCGTTTCTTGGAAGATGAACCTATTAAAACATACATATAATGAAAATGTCAGCCACTAGAAGATTATATAGTATTTGCTCAATATATAACACATATGCAATATTCGCATATATGCCTCTGACTACTTTCATGCTCGATATTTCTATATATATATAACAGATATATGTTATATATGTGTTATATATGCATACACTGAAACCCAATTATGAATATCGGTTAGATGTCGATTTTGGTATATGCATATCGATTATAAGACATATGTAATATGTTATAACACATGTGTAATATGTTATAACAAATATTTTTTATAACCTAATTATACCTCTTACTACTTTCCATATATATGTTAGATATCAGTTTTGGTATATGCATATCTGTTAAAATACATAAGTAATCTGTTATAACACATATGTAATATGTTAACTCCTTGTGGAGGCATCATATGTTTGAATCCCTGTTGAGGCATTATATGTTTGAATCCCATCTTCCCACAACTCATTTAACTCCTTGATTAATGGTTAAAGAAACACATCCATGTCATTTCCAGGAGCCTTAGGACCTGCTATAAGCAGCGATAACATGAAGAATGGTTATTTCATACATTTCTAAGATGGCAAATTATATAGTATAAGAACAACTGGCCATGCGCTATGTTTTCTACTCATATTTGAAAATGAATTAAATCTGTTACTGGAGAAACCAAGCCTTTCATTACAAGCATCTCTCACAAATGACTCGTGAATCTTACCAATTCTTTCCAAGATCCCCCGTCAGTCGAGTGTCTCAAAACATTAACCTCCTCAACGTGCTTATCTTTATGCCACCTCATCTTTGAAGGTATATCCTTATTTATAAATAAACATTGTAACCTAAGTTTGAGTGGAAAATAACATAAGACTTTATGGGGTATCTTCATGCCATTTCCTTTTTCAATTTTCCATCTCAACTCTTCACACGTTGGGCGTTTAGTTTTTTTCTCATTAGGTCCCCAAAAAAGAATGCAGTCGTTTTTGCAAACATCAATCTTTACATAGCCTAGACCCAGATCTCGAACTATTATCTTTGCCTCATAAAATGACTTTGGGATGTGGGCATCATCCGGAAGTGATTTCTCCAGTTGTATATTGACTTCACATGCAGTTGCTCAATAATGAATGATAGTTTTGACAACTTCTCACAACCTGAATACAAATTTTATTGTGTATTCCTAGCTAATCAAGAAAAAAATTCTAATCACCCTCATTGCCTTGAGTGGCATCTCTGTCAAATTCATTTCCTAGCATGTCATTGTTGGAGGATCCAGTAAACATATAATGTAACATTCCCTACATGTCATCTTGTTCAAACTCATCTCTAGCATTATTTTTTTGCCCCATACTATCATCTTCTTCAACTTCAAATGCATGATCATTTTAATCATAAGCATTGTCATTGGGTGATAACAATGGTTCCTCATGATATATCCCCCTAGTATAACTCAACACAATGCCATGTATAACCAAATAACTTTGAACATATTGAAGACTCCTCCAATGAATGTTCTTACATTTCTTGCACAAGCAATTAATACTACCATTTGTCTCAATATTTGCAAAGGCAAAATCAAGAAATTATTTATCATCATATCGATACACACTCTAATTCTATTTGGGTGATTCATCCAGCTCTTATCCATCCCAATTACCCTATATCACATGATTAAAAAAATGCATCAACAAAAAAACCATGAACTTGTAATTCAAATAGAAATTGTTATTATTGCTTATGCAATTCAATGTTTCATATCTTTATTATTGTTATTATTATTTCATATCTTTTATGTTGAAATAATATTTACTTATAGTTTAAATAGGCACCTCCTCATGTGCCTCCTCATGCGCCTCACGCACCTCAAACACCTCCTCGGTAGGTTTTCCAAGAGTTTTTCGAAAAAGAGAGATAAATACCTACAGACCACGATTCCCATGTGAGACAAGATCAAAATTATGTATAAATTGGATTCTAAAAATAAGAATTCCTAAATACCCATTCTATTTATCACAAATAGCCAATTTTGAGTCAACCCTTATATTTAGGCATATAATTACACAACGGAATGTATAGAATATGTAGTGGAAAAATGACAAATTTGAAGTCATCACAAAAGGTTATTCTTTATTCTATCCATATTTATGTGGAAAAATAAAACATAGATACATGGGAGAATAGACCTATTTTATTTGAATAATATCCTAAAATAACATAAATTCTTCTCACACTAGATGCAAATGGATATGTAAGAAAATAAAACATAAAAACTTACCGAATTTCAACCCTTGTCCTTCAAAGCAATCAAGTTTGCAAATCATAGCCGGGTTTGTACCTTTGTCCTTCAAATCAGAGCCGAATATATGTCTGGAATTGGAAAAAAAATGATACTGACAGATACAAAAATAACGATATTGATCGATAAAAAAATATGGATACCTCCAGCACTGCTAATTAATACAAAAAAAATAATATTGACCAATATAAAAAAATGATATTAATCAATACAAAAAAATGGATATCTTCAACACTTTTAATCAATACAAAAAAAAACGATATTGATCAATATATAAAACACAATATTGATCAATACAAAAAAATGGATATCTTCAACACTTTTAATTAATATAAAAAAATACCTTTGGCATTTTTAATCAATACATGATGTCTTAAAAGCATTCTCCTGAAAATCCTTAAATCCGTTATATTTATATGTATATACTGGATGTCTTTAGCACTTCAAAGCAGTCTCCTATAAATCTCTGGTATATTTGTATGAAACAACGGAGAAGATGAATTGATTTATAGGAGAGGATGAATGGGAGATGAAAAGGATTTGAGAGAAAGGTGAATTTAGGGGATGAATGGGAGATGAAAAGGATTTGGGAGAAGATGAATTTGGGTTGGCAACTCCGAAGTTTGAGATTATTTTGGGGGGAATCCTCCTAAAATTTTATTTATTTTTTTGTTTAGTAGAAATTAATTTTGAAGTGTAAAGTGGATGTATCTTAAATGTTTTTTTTTGTGACAAACTAATATATTTGCTACTAATGAATTTACATTAGTGGAAAATATTTTAAGTTTGTTACTAATTAGAATTTTGTGTTCCTGCTAAATGTCTAGTTCTTACCGTTTTACATTTAGTGGCAAAATTAGTGGAGATTTTAATTTTTAGTCACTAATACATTATCTTTTAGTGGCAAACATAAATTGTCACAAAATATACGTTTTAGTGGCAATAAATGATTATTCATTATAAAATTTTCACTAACTGATATTATTCTTATTGAATTGCCAAGGTCTAGGTCCTAGTTTTTTTTAGTGATGTCGATACCACTTGTAAGTGATCTCCAAACCTATGATATTAACATGTGTCCTCCTAGGAAGAAAGATGAAAAGAAAGAAAATATTGTTGCGTTGAAAATATGCAAGGAGGATGTGTCGAATTTTCATAATGAGAGTAAGTTAGATCTCAAAGAGATTGCTAGGCTTTCGAGGAACTTCACGAAGTTTCTTAAGCTTAGAGAAGATAATAATTTTGAAAGAAAAAATATGTAAACTTCAATGACCATGATAGTAAGAAGAGGGATGATCCTAAGAAAGTGGGCAACTGGGACATGTGTTACTAATCTCAAGGGTTTGGTCATTATTCGTGTAAGTTCCCCACTAAACTAAGGAAAGAAGTGAAGAAGCCTAAGGCATACAATACTACCCTTAGTGATAGTGAGTCGAAAGAAGAGTGTAACCTTCCCTTAGATCGTAATTTTACCACTTTCATGGCTAGTCATGTGAGCCTAAATAAAAAATCTTTTGATGTTGAACGTATTCATATACATGATAATTTCAAGGTTCGGTCTTGTGATTCTCAAGCTAGTGAGGAGGAGAAGGAGGAGGATGAGGAGAATTATGAGGGGGAGAGTGAGCTTCGAGTTGCTCTTCATGAACTGTACACCGAGTCATTGAAAGTCAAACCTGAAGTTAAAGGATAAGGTGAAAGAGTGTGTCGTAGGAAATAATGATTCTAAATTGATTGAGGATTTGAAGGTATGTAAGAAGATTCTTAGGTAGAAATTCTAATACATTGAGGACGAGAGACATAACCTTCGTGGTTTGTTTGAAAATTTGAAGAAGGATTCCCTGAAGTTTGATAAGATAACTTTTTCCTTGAGTCTAGGATTGTGGAGTTATAAGAAAAATTGAGAAACTCAACTTATGTCAAATTTGATTTGGAATCTAAATCTAAAAAATGGGATAATATTTTAGGCACCGTCCAAATAAAAAATGACAAGTCTGGAATTGGCTTTGATGATCACAATGCTTCCGCTCCTAAAACCAAGACCAAAATTTTGAGAGAGTGAACCATTACTAACGACGTTAAAAAAGGTCAACCCAATGGTAACATTCCTCGTGTCTACACATGCATACATTGTGGTAGAAAAGGTCACCTTAGGAAGTTTTATTATGATCTTAGAAAATATCCTAGAAAGTTTAAGTCTAGTGTCACCACGGTTCCCAAAACTCAAGTTCATCACTTTACACCTATTTGGGTTAGGAAATCCAATATGGAGGCATTGAATGTTAGACTTGTTGATCCTCGCATGCTTTCACGTGATTCTACACATGCTATATCGTATAAGTGATGGTATTTGCATGTTTTTCATACACTAGTTTTGTGATTCATGTTATATGTTATAACTATTTGTATGATGTTTTTGTCTTTTATAGTTTGATTCTTCATTTTTTTGAGTCTATATGTGAAAAGTACAAAAAGATTTTATTTGTTTGGGAGTTTTTTTTTTAAATTAAAAACACAAAAAAGTTTTTTTTTTTGTTTTGTATAATCGTTTTACACATTTTTGTGTGGCATGTTGTTGTGTTTGAATACCATTCATTTCATGTTTATCATGTGGCTAGAACGTTAGAGTGTCTTAAAATGCTTTGGATTGTTTCTTAATCATGTTTTGCATAGATTTGTATGAATTTGATTCGCTTAATGGGTTCACTAAAGTATATGATTTTGTACACACTTGCATGAGATCTTTTGAAATTTAACTACGTATGTTGCATAAGTTAATTGAGGCATTCTCCTATCAATCTTGGCATATACATATTTATATTTCTCTAACATTTGTGCATATAAGAACCACTGCGTTGAGTTTTCTCTTATGTTTAAAAAAAATAAGAGTGTGCAATCGAAAAGGGCTATGAGAGGAGTAAATCTAATTTTCATGAAAGTCCACCATTGGCAAGCGCATTAGAAAAAGAAAAGAAAGGAAAAAGAAAAAGAAAAAGATTTTCCAATGTCAACCTTAGAATTGATCTTAATAGTGAAATCTTCAAAAATAAAAGAGAGAAAAAAAAATTAAATATGCTTATATTTCGAGAGTGTTATAAGTTGAAGATCAATGGGTTTGGACAATGAGTCCTAGTTAATCATTAATGTTTGACGCTATTGATTTGAGAAACATCAATATTTTCTAGGCCAATGTGCATTTAGTACATTTATCTATTTTGAGCTCACATTTTTTTTGTCACGTGAGGTTAAATCTAGATTTGATAAATTAATGCAATCAAATAGAACTCCTTGGACTATCGTGAGTGGTTAGGACATATTTCTTTTATTTTCTAATTCACGCCCATTCACTGCGTATTACATTTGGTTTAGACGCATTTATGCATACGAGTGTGAAAAACTTATGTTTTGTATCTTTTGCAGTGTGTTATACATATATATTCATAGGTGTTCTTGTTATATGTAGTATGTTTTTGTTGAGTTTTTTCTTGCATTTAATCCATGTTTGTCATATATGTTTACATTTGTATCATATGCTTCAAAATTGTGTTATCATATGTTTCATTTGTTTTTAATTGTTTGTTCTTATGTTTGCGAGTTTGTTCATCGTTGTCATTTTCACTTCACATCGCATGATATTCTTTATTTTCCTTTATGTTCATATATGTCATATTAAGAGAGAGAAATTGCTTCATATTATGCACCTTGCCTTTGTCTATTCCTAAACAAAAAAGGGGAGAAGTCTAACCTAAGGGAGAGACGTACTCTCTAATGGGAAAATATTTAACCGCGGGGGGGGGGGGGGGGGGGGGGGGGGGTTGTTTTTTCATATGTGGTTTATATATTTATATTCTCTTTGCATTTTTAAGGTATGTTAAGTGTGCGGATTTTAGCGATGATGAGGCAAAGTTTCACAAGAGCAGCTACTTAAGAGTCAGCTTGTACTTTTTTCTTTTGGGGCTAAGGATTGAGTCTTAGAGACCTTGACAACCTAGTAGGTTTTTATTTTTGATTTTGTCCACAATGTGTCGAATTTGTAAAATGTTTATTGTAAATTTGTAAGATTGACTTTATTCCGTTCGGACAAAACTATTTGAGTCATAGGTTAGGATTTGAGTTCAGTTTATCATTCAAGCCTATGATGCATTTTAATAATCATAACGTCCAAGTTAAAGCGACATCAAATACAATACATGCTAAGTTTCATCTTTGTCCATGGGATCTCGAAAACATATAGATGTATATTATGTTTGTTCTCTAAGTTTTTAAAAGTTTTATTGAGGTCATTTTTTAAAAATATTTTTAAAGAAAAATATTTTTTGTTTTTAAATTCGTTTGAATGAGTTTTATGTGTTGTTTAAAAGAGTTCTATAGTTCCGTTCAAACCAATTTATTTTTCGTTCAAATGAATTTAGAGGTTTCATTATAACAATCTTCATCAATCTTCAAATGAAGTATTTCTGCTTAGCAGAAAGTTCTCGTGGGAATCTCGTTTGATCCTCATTCAAACGACTTTGTTTTTCATTCAAAAGAGGTTGTCATTCTCGTTCGAAGGACCTTGAGAATTGAGAGACTTAAATCTTGTTATTAAAAGTTTGGAATGTTGATCCCCCTATATGGATGGCAAGCCTGAGGATTTGGCATGGTGCATTTTATGATGTGGTTTCTTTAAAAAAAACAAAGCAACGACACTGCGATGTTCGAGGAAAACCTCGAACGGCCTAGCCATAGAATGAAAGCTGTCGAAAAAGGTAGCTATGATATATAGGTATCATATAAGGACAAGTTAGACTTACTTACAGATTTGACGCCTTCAAGCCTTTTCGCTCTTTGAACCTTATTCACATTCACTGTTGGACGCCCTCCAACGACCTTCACAACGCAGGCACCTCCTGCGTCTCGTTATCCATCGATTTTCTTGCTTTGGCCAGTCAACTCTCATTGCAAGAAACGTACTCTTTCAATGATGAAGGGTAAATAGTCTTAGTACTTAGATACTTGAGATCTCAAAACTAATATATCATGTAAATTCTTGGTTCTCAAACTAAAGGTGTAAACTAGATTTAAAAGGATCTAGTTTTTGTATATAAAATTGTTTTCTCAAACCCTTTCTTAAAAACTGTTTTTCCAACACTTTAATTTATAGATTTTCGCAAAAAGACAGCAGCACACATTAGGAGGCAACTCATTCAAACGAGATTTTCCTCGTACATCGCGGCGTTGTTGCTTTATTTTTTTAAAAGAAACTAATCATAAAAAGACATCATACCAAATCCTCGGGCTTGCTTGCCATATAGGGGGATAAACATTCCACACATTTGATAACAAGATTTAAGCCTCTTAATTTTCAAATTTAACAACCTTCCTCAATAAAAAAAAAGTGGTTCCCGCCACTTTTTACCTAAAAAACATATATTTAAAAGTAATTTACCTCCATTTGTTTGTTCCCTCTTCTTTTTTAAAGTAGAAATGTTAATGTAACATTATTTTGCATGTGAACCCCACACTTTTGATGAATAATCAAAAGCTAATGTGACTAGTTTTGATTTTTCACTTTTTATTATTCATTGGATAGTCTTTTTACTAAAAATTGAGTGGGTATTGTCTTTAGGTCTTAAATATTAAAAAAAATCGAAGTTGATCGAAAGAACCCCCAAATATATCGTCTTGGGTGGGGGATATGTTTCGGCTCGACTAACTAAAAATCATTTAAACGACTCCCCCAGACATAGAGACAACTGAGTATGAGATGTCCAATGGACAAAACACGATTTTCAATACCTTTACGTCGCTCAAAGCAGTGATGGAATCTAGATGGCGTGTCCATGAACAATGAGTATAACTATACTTACCCACTTTCCTATCCATTTTCCATACCCCGGAAATAAAACAAGTAAAACAGGCCCACCACAAAGCGAACTCCCAATTCTAAACTTTTAAAAAAAAAGAATAAACCTAACCGGACATACCAAAAAACCAAAAACTCATATCCACATAATAAAACAAAATGTAAAGGGTCTACTTTTTTTCTCCTAACTAAAAACTATGTATTTAATAAAAACTAAAAATTTGTATTTTCAAAAAAAAAAAAAATTTAGAAGTGTCAATTAGTGTGTACTCCATAAATACATATTTTGTAAAAAAATACACATATTTTTAGTTTAAACCATTTTGTCCATCGAACGCCCATTTACCTAATACTCTCTTATTTTTAAATGATCGCGCTAGCGGCATCCACCTCCACCCCACTTTCTGACACGTGTCTAATGTCCCCAAAATGTATCCCCGTGTGTATCACAGCAACACTACCAGGGGTAGAGGTGGATGACGCTAGCGCAGACCTTTAAAAATAAGAGAATATTAGGTCAATAGATATTTGATGGAATAATTGGATTAAACTAAAATGTGTATTTTTTTATAAAATATGTTTTTATCGTGTGGAGTACACATTAATTGACACTTATCTTTTAAAAAAAAAAAAAATTTAAAATACAAAATTTTAATTTTTATTAAATACATTGTTTTTATTTGGAGGCAAAAAGTACACCCTTTACATTTTCTCTAATTATGTGAATATGAGTTTTGGTTTTTTTGGTATATCGGGTAGTTTATTTATTTATTTAGTTTAGTTTAGAATTGAAAACTTGCTTTGTGGTGGGCTTGTTTTATTTGTCCTATTCTCTGCCTAATGAAAATGGTTAGAAAAGTGGAAAAGTATAGTTATACTCATGAACATTAACTAAGATAGAGAGTCAAGAATTCATGCCTGAGGATGGAGATAATTTCAGTATTGAATTAGTACATAGTCTAGACTAGACCTGTCAACGGGTCGGAGACGGATCGGGTTTAGGGAGATCCAGGTCCGTGTAATAGGGTGTTCATCGAGTTCGGGTTCGGGTCTTCATCGGGCTACAATATTGGATCCAGATCCGGATCCGTTCGAGTCTTCGAGTTTCGGGTCCGGGTCTGACCAAATATACATTTCTTTTATATTTATTTTATTTTATCCCCCTTATTTATTTTTTAATCTTAAATAAAAATATTTTGTAATGTATTATAGAATATTATTAGTATAAATAAAACATATATTACCTATATTTATTATATATATAAATATATATTTTTACATATATAAATTTATAGTGTGTGTATATATATATAGTGGAGCAAAAGAATGGACTTTTTAATGGACCTTAACAAAAAACACATAATAACACATTAATTTTAATTCCTATAGTGTCATTGGTCCGCGCCAGCGACACCAAATACGCGTGTCGATCGATCCCCCACCTCCCCCACACGCCCCCCATCCACCCCACCCCACCCCCACCCTCCCACCCCCACCCCCATGGCAGCCCTGCTGTCATAAGGGCTGCCACAAGGGCTGCTTTGTGATGGTGGTGGTTGGGGGGGTGGGGGGCCGGTGGGGGGGGGGGGGGGGGGGGGGTGAAGGTGTGGTCTCGAGTGCCGCTGGCGCGTACCAATTACACTATAGAAATTAAAATTAATGTATTAATATGTGTTTTTTGTTAAGGTCCATTAAAAAGTCCATTCTTTTGGTCCACTTGTAAACCTCTCTCTCTCTCTCTCCCTATATATATATATATATATATATATTAGGGAGAGAGAGAGAGAGAGGGGTTTACAAGTGGACCAAAAAAATGGACTTTTTAACGGACTTAACAAAAAAGACTAATAACCCACTAATTTTAATTCCTTGGTATAATGGGTCCGCGCCAGCGGCACCCACTAACCGAGACTTATTAGTCTTTTTTGTTAAGTCCATTAATAAATCCATTATTTTAGTCAACTTGTGAACCTCTCCCTATATATATATATATATATATTTAAAAAATAATAACGTACAATTCGAATCGGGTCTTCGGGTTCGGGTCTTATATAAGATCTAGACCCTGTCCGTTTAATGAACGGGTATTCGGGTATTCGGGTCTTCGGGTCCAAACAAATATGCTCAGACCTTATTATATGGATCGGATTCGAATCGTGTTCGGGTCCAAACCCAACCTAGACCGATAAATTTTGATGAGCAAGAAAAAGGAAAAGGAAGAACACTAGGAGTGCTTTAATGAAATTATAATGGTGGAAAAAGATTTTAAGAGAATCCTTTTATAAAAAAGAGGGAAAGTAAAGATGGAAAATAAAGGGTTGATTTGATGAGGTCAGCTCTTAGAGTGCTTTTCATTACAAAATTTATCATTTTCGAAAAAGTTGGAAAAGCAGACCATATTAGACCATCTCCCTCTTTTTTATAGGGATGCTATTGGTACCTGTTTGAGTGCATCGGATTACTCAACCGGCTGATGTGGCAGCCCACGCATCCAAAGCCAAACATGAGTTGGCCATGATTTTTACAAAAGAAAATCAAGCTGCTTTTTACAAGAAAAAAAAGTTTTAACATATTGCTTTTTACAAAAAAAAATAATGAGAAATTCTTTAACAAAAAAAACAGTTTTAACAAAAAAAAATAACGAAAAATATTTTTTTTAGTAAAACACAATTTTTAAACTAGTTTAAATACACACAAAAAACAGTTTGGACGAAAAATTAAAAATATAAATGCACAAAATCGGTACAACTATCATTTTTATGTCGACTCATGATTTTTATGTGTCGATCGCGATACTAGTTATTATCGCTGTCACGGACGCACATTCATAAGACAATAATCAATCGCAACACGTCATGTCAGCGTGTCGCAACCGACACATATGACACGACACGACAGAAACAAAAGAAAAAACAGTTTTACCGAAAAAATAAATTTTAGCAAAACAAAAATCTGTTTTTTCAAAAAATAAAAAAAATAAAATTCAACTTTTATCAAAATAATAAAAAAAATGTTTAAAATCAATTTGTTAGTGTCGTTGGCGTGGACCCACATCCATTAAATGGTACCCGCCCCAGCAATAATAACTGATCGCTGATGTATATTTTATCAAAAATATAGTTTTAACGTATATATTTTGACATATATTTATATATATCGTGTATTAATATATAGCGTGTATTTAACGTATAGATTTTAGCTAAAAAAATATTTTTTAAAATTGATTTGTTTCATTTAATAGATGTGGGTCCGTGCCTGCGGCACTAACAAATCAATTTTAAAAAAAAATAGCTAAAATCTATACGTTAAAGCACGCTATATATTAATACATGATATATATAAATATATGTTAAAAAATATACGCTAAAATTATATTTTTTTGATAAAATATACATCAACGATTGGTTATTGTCGCTGGCAATCGATTTTAAACCTTTTTTTTTTTTTTTTGATAAAAGCTGATTTTAAGTTTTTTATTTTTCGATAAATCTGATTTTTTTTTTCTAAAATCATTTATTTTTCTAAAATCTATTTTTTCGGTAAAACTGTTTTTTCTTTTGTTTTTGTCGTGTCGTGCCATAAGTGTTGGTCGCGACACGCTGACATGACGTGTTGCGATTGGTTATTGTCTTATGAACGTGAGTCCGCGACATCGACAATAAATAGTGTCGCGATAGACACATAAAAATCATGAGTCGACATAAAAAATGATATTTGTACCGGTTTTGTGCATTTATGTTTTTTATCTTTCGGTCAAACTGTATTTTTTTTTTTGCTAAAAACCTCTTTGTTTGTGTATTAAAATTAGTTTAAAAATTGTCTTTTACTAAAAAAATATTTTTCATTTTTTTTTAAATTGTTTATTTTGTAAAAGAATTTCTCATTTTTTTTTTTTTTTTTTTGTAGAAAGGAGCATGTATATATATGTGGCCAACTGATGAGGCCAAGCCGGTTGATTCACCCGGTAAGAAAAGCATTTCTCTTTTTATAAAGGATTGATTTGATGTAAAAAAAAAAGCTCCAACATCAGTGTAAATCCATTGACAAAGTGGAAAATGAATTTGTAAACTACACTTTGATTATATACGACCACGTCCATCTCTTTTCTGTCATCTAAAATTCTAAAATGATACATCTTTTATTTTACATATTTAATTATTACAAAAATAATATTTTTGAAAAGCGTTCGTCAATATTTATCTAATAAGATCCATATTCAATATTTTATCTTTCAACTTTTTCCGTTAGTTTTTACTTATGTTACATGTGTTAGTTTATTATTAGTCTATTTAATTTTTGGTCAATTATTAAATAGTCCCTACTATAAATATATATTTTTAAAAAGAATACATATTTTTAGTTTAACCCATTCCGTCCCTCAAGCACTCAATATTCTCTTATTTTTAAAGGTCCGCGCTAACGGCAATCCCTCTCCAAAATATGTGGCAAAGGACATTTGAAGCAAAATAAAAAAGCTTGGACTAAATAAGTATTAAAAAATGTTCGAAAGACTATTTGGTATAAGTCCCTTTAATTTTTACACTTTAAGTTGAATAAAAATCATTGGAGTGCAAACACAAGATATTGCATAATTTTAAGCCTAGTTTGATGAGCGGAAAGGAATGCGAGATAGGATAGGAGTTATCCCAATCTGACTGGATAAAATAATTCAGTGTTCTAAAAGTCGCGCCTATGCTTGAGGCTTGGGAGAAACATCCCGCCTTAAGCTTTTTACGCCTTATTCTTAGTAAAAACCTTAAGTCGCACTTTTTTTAAAAACAACAATGCTTTGGTGAAATAATATCTCCTTTTAAAGATTTTTTTTACAAACTGTGTCATATTCCCATTCAAAATAATCAAATAGTACCTTAATTTGCAAATATTCAGACATATTTTTATGGTATGTGCAATTTTAGTATTTTTAATAGCCTTGTTATGATTAAAAATATTAAAATGTATTAAAAAATGTCTAAACGCCTTTTCACACCTGTTTACACTTGAAACCCGTCCAGATTTCTATGACTTAAGACTTGACCTCCGCACCTCAATCACACCCTGTATTTTTTAAAACTTTGAAATATTCCCACATCCTAAGTGGAATTGTTTTATTCCGTACCTAGTGGATAAGAGCTTACTTGGGATGACGTATCTCACTCGAAATCCTATTCCATCCAACACCAAAAAGGAGATGAAATAACTTATTCCATTTGAAATCTTATCCCATCCAACATCAAGCATGAGATGGAATGATATTATCTGATCCCACTTTCTTATCTTGCACATCAAACGAGGCATTAGTATAAAATCTATGTTACACATAAAATTTACACTAAAATCATACACCACTGTTGGAGATGATCTTATCTAACTTTTTCGAATTTCATGCGAATCGGACCAGACCCAGCCCTAAAAAATTGGATTCCATGAAAATTTAAAAATAGAGGAACATGTCCCCTTAAGCACTAATTTCCTTTTTCACTCATTTGCTAACATTTAATATAAAAAATAGCTCTTCCAAATTTTTTCCAACTTTGGAATCAAATGTCAAATTCATTGGTACCCAGCTCAAAGAGTTAAATTCCGAAAGACGGAAAAGTAAGAGAATATCTAACCAAACAATTCAATTGTTTTTTTTTTCAATTTTTTCCCACATTTCATAAAAATAAACCAAAATTTCATTTTTTCCTCTCAGACTTGTAATCAAACACACCCTTAGATCAGCATCAATCACGTACAAAAGCCTTAATTGATTACTCAATAATCAAGGGTGCACCATAATGTTAATAAAAGAAAAAGGCAATTACAACATGTCGACAACATTGTAAGCTTAGCATAAATTTTCAATGCTTTATAATATATGCATGTGATCAACAAACAGCCCTCCTAGAATATTTTCTGTCCAATTAGGCACTTTTTAAGTACATAAAACAATCAATCCAAATTAAGCTAAAATCTAATATTTCAGAATTAAAACGCAATCTTCTTTTAATGGACCCTAGCATAATAAGGTATCATTAGAGTACAATGCTTGATAATATATGCATATAGTGACTATAGTATTTAAACATTTATGGCAGTTCTAGATGCCAAACATATATTATGAAAAAAAGGGGCTTACAAATATAATTCCCGTAATAAATGGATGGCAACTACCAAATAACCCTTAGAAATCTTGGGCCTCCTTGAATCCGAGAGTAGTTCTTGTTTGGACCGGATCAGATCGGAAATGGCCTTTCGAAAATAATTCAAAATCCAGCAAAAGAATTTCTCTGTCGCATTCCAATTTTTCTGAAACTGGAATTTCATAACGAATCCGAAATTTTGGAAAATATTGGCAAAATCAGAATTCGGGGAGAAAAAAAGTCTTCCGATGAATTTCGAAAAATAAGAAGTCTCAGAATAAAATTGGATTTTTTGGAAAAGTCCTGATCAGCATATAATAATAATAAATGTGGATAGTATATTTTCAGAAAAAATCGAAGTAAATATTTGGAAAAATCGGACTGGAAATCAAAAAACTAATCCCAGTCATGTTTTTTTTCGGAAAAATCGTATCGAATTTCAAAAACATAAAAAAGGCCTTACCTAGTGCACAAGGCTCCTGCTTAATTGCAGGATCTGAGAGAGGCGGATGTCGTCTAGCCTTACCCGCATTATGCGGGCCGCATATATGGAGAGGCTACTCCCATGTCTCGAACCGAGACCAACCGACAACCAAATTTCAAAAACATCCGAGAATTTGTATTCTACCCTGCTTGAATATTGTAGAACCAAAAACAGGAATTACTAAAATCTTATAATCGAGAGTAAAGACGTAATCTTTACCTCATGAATCATAGAATTACACTCACCTAAACGCCATGTCATCTGAAAATTTTAATAGCCATTCACACTTGGATCTGCTCTTCTACTTGCATGAGAACTGTAAACAACGAGATCTTTAATTTAAACAAAAAACTCGGATCTTTAACCTCCAACCATATCATTAAATCTTGATATCATTTTTTAATTTCTATTAGCTAGTTTAATCTCAAATTTAAAATCTCACATTTTCAACTTCCCCACAAAATAATAATTACAGTACGACTTTATAAGAACATATACATGGAGTTTATGATCAAACCTGATTGGAACAAACCTAGAATGCATGCCTGACTATATAAATAAGTTCAGTATTGAATTATTTACATAATCTAGGCTGATAAATTTTGACGCAGAAGGAAAATGAATAACACTAGGGGTGCTTTAATTAGATTATAAATGTGGAAATAAATTTGACTGCAAAGTTGGAAAAAAAGAAAGACAAAATAAGTCATTCTCGAAAGGTTGATGAAAAAGAGATGAGCAGTTGGCCCGAATATTATCTTTCTCGGCTTTTCATGGAATCCAATTCATAGCCACCCGAAGAGTTGGATTCCAAGAAAAATTGGAAAAGAAAGGAACATTTCCCATCGACATCAATTTCTTTTGTCACTCTTTTTTCGAAATTTTAACATAAAACAATACCTAGTTTCAATCTTTTTCCAACTTTGCAATCAAATGCAACTCAACTTTTTGGGTCTTCAATGAAATTCATTGTTACCCAATGAAAGAATTAAACTCCATCAAAACACAGAAAAGTAAGATAATATCTAACCAAACCGTTAGTTTGTTTTTCCAATCCATTCCAACTTTTCATAAAAATAAACTAAATTTCAATCTTTCCCCAACTTTGTAACCAAAACACACCCTTAGAGCCGCGCTGAACACGTACAAAAGCCTTTGTTTATTACTCATTAATCAAGGGCGCACCATAAATGAGAAGAAAATGAACATTACAATAGCACAACACAACAACAATGTATGCTTAGCATAAGTTTTCAGATCTCATCCTAAGAACCTAATTTATTTAACTATGCAGTAAGTATGCCTCATTCTCTTAAAATTGAATGTTGTGGAGCAAACATAAGAATAAAGCTACAAACTAATTAACTAAAATGAGGTTATTTTGCATTTAACCCCATTTGTGTTGCTCATAATGAATGTGGCAGCTAAAATTCTGCATAATATAGATTTCATTCCAAACAATCCTCGAGAAGCTTCATAGAAAAGTATTTACAAAACTTCCAAAATTTAGGGGTTCCTACCCTGGATTTAGACAAACGTATTCAGGAGCCAAAGTTGTTGATAAAAACCCTGTTCAGATATCTAGGGATCGAATTAGATACGTTATTTTTAGTTACAAGATCAATCAATCTAAAAGCTTATATTCTAGAATAAAAACGTAATCCTTATGTTATGCATAGTAGAATTATAAGATACTAGGTGTCGATGCACACATTTAAGATGAACAGGGAAGATCTGCAATGCAGTGATTGCCATTCATTACAATTTACAGTTCAATGCTTTATAATATATGCATGTTGCGACTTTAAAGTCAAAATTTTGCAAAACATATGTTTATTAACAAAAAGGCCCTTGACTGTATTCGATGCCAAATCTATAATACGAAAAAAAAATGGGGGTAAAAATATAATATACATAACAAAAGGGAGCCAAAAAACCAGACAACCCTTATTATTAAGACTAAGGTATTCCTGCTAGAATATTTTCAGTCGATTTAGGGACTTTTTTTGTTACATGATCAATCAGTCCAAAATTACGCTAAAAAACGTAATCTTTATCTTATGGATTGTAGAATTATAAGATATCACTAGAGTACAATGCTTTATAATATATACGTAATACGAAATTTTGCAGTGATACGAAAAAGGTTCTCAAGAAGCTATATGCACTAGGTTTTGTGGACACATAGTATAATGCCTAATTTGACTTCCTCCCTTTTTCTATAATCCTTCGACTTTGTCCCCTACACAGATTAAGTCTAATTTGGCATTATAAATATAAAAATTCTATTGTGCCCATTTGTTTTACCGAAATTTCATGGACAAACTGATGTGGCCGTTTTTTATTGGTTGGTTTTGGGAGTCCACGCCAGTGGAACCTAAAAACCAACCAATAAAAAACGGCCACATCACTTTGTCCATGAAAAAACGGGAACAATAGAAAAGCCCTTATAAACGAGGAGCAAATTCAACTAAATCAAATTAACCGTTAGCCGGGAGCAATATTTTTATGCAATATTTTGAAATAACCCCTTAGCCGGGAGCAATTCGGGTTCGTTGTGTCATTTTTCTTGTTATATTGATTTCAATTTGAGTATAAGTTTTGAATACTCCCAAACCTACGCAAATTAATCGTTTCGTCTCCAGATCATATCGGTTATTATCGTAAACAAGTTATGATGTTAAAAATTGTCAAACTCTATGCAACGTGTTAAAAAGTAAAAGCCTATATATTTAACCACCTCTTTGGATAAGATCTTTAGAGCAAAAACAATTTCGTAAAATCAGATCGAAATAATTTGTTAAATATTGGATCGGAAAGATCAAAAAACATCACAAAACGAGAATCACATCACATGATCAGACAATCTAAAATCTTAGTCTATAAAAATCAGATCTTTAACATCTAATTTAAGCAAAAATAAAAAATCAGATCTTTAACATCGAAACATATTGTATAAAATATGAGATCTGAAATTTAACATCGTTCAGATTTACCCACATAATAATAAATTTTATAGTATAGGATCTAACCTTATTGAAACAAATCTGGCATGGTCTGTTTAAAGCTGAATATGAAAACACATATTACGAGTTTGTGCGTGAATCTAACACCATCCAAATTCAAATCCATAACCAAATCCCAATTGGGTTGGTTTAAGATGTTGTTAAATTCACGCACAAACCTGAAATATGCATCTTCTTGGTTTCTCCCATAAAAACGGCTGTCTTTTCATTGTGACCACCTCTAAAACTATTTGTTTTGCTTATAAAAGCCTAAAAGCAAAGCCAATGAGAACATATTTTTAGGGTCGGTTTAGATAGGAAAGAAAAGAATATAAAAAGGAGTTTAGTTCCATGTGAAACTCATCACAATCCTACTTTTCACAAAAGCTAACGAGTGGTGTGGGTTTCTTGCAACTTCATGGATCATTTCAATATATTTTTTTGCTAATTTTATTTAACAAATTTATTCTTTTTATATTAATTAGGAGAATTTACTTAAGTTTCTCTTTTTCTATTTTCAACCTTTAAATCATCATAAATTTTTATTTACAAATTTATTTTTAAACAATTACTATTTTTGAAATTTATTCATCGAAATCTATCAAACAAGATTCACGAATATTATAATATTATGAAAAAAAATTACGCATACAATATATATTTAGTCAGTGCACTAGAAAATAGAATTGTTTTATATTTTGAATATTTTTACGGACAATAGACATTTACTATGTCAATATTACACAGATAGTAAATATTTACTGTCTGGGTAAAAAATAAAAGAAAATGCATCTTTTTTACTATTTTTGAAATCTACTCATCGAGATCTATAAAATTCTGAAGAAAAAAAAGTTACGCAAACAGTATATATTTACCATCTGCACCAAAAAGTGAAATTGTTTTATATATGGGACATGTAAAAGAGAGTAAACAATTGTTGTGTTAATATTACACTTACTATCTGCATAAAAAACGAAAGAAATGCATATTTTTTTTATTTCTTTTTACTATTTTCTATTGAATATGAATCTTATTTTATAGAGCTTGATTAGTAGATTTCAAAAATATAAATTTCGTAAATTTTGGATTTGTATATTGAAAGTTATAGTTCTTTAAAGTTTGAAAGGAAAAAAATAACTACCAATTTAAATTTGGAGGGAATATAGGGGGGTATATTAGTAAGAAAAAATTTTAAATTCAAAAATAGGACTTAATAAATGGTTGACTAGTTAATAAAACTTAACTAAGAAAATAATCATCAAATAGGACTCATATATAATAATTTCATATATTTTATATATATCATCTCTGAATCATTG
Source organism: Sambucus nigra (assembly GCA_949130495.1). Lineage (NCBI taxonomy): Eukaryota > Viridiplantae > Streptophyta > Magnoliopsida > Dipsacales > Adoxaceae > Sambucus > Sambucus nigra. The sequence goes on along the minus strand of OX422218.1, from coordinate 60,312,341 downwards.
CATAAAAATGGCACATTTGGAAAGTATTTTCTATTTTCCCTTTAATTTTAAATTTTAATTTTGAATAAAAAAATTTAAAAATTAGGGAAACAGATTTATTTGTTTGAAATAATTCATTATTTAAAAAAAATGATTTATAAATTTTGAAAGTCAAAATATAAATTATTCAAAATTTGAGGGCTAAAATATAGTTACAAAATATGTAGTGGCCTAAATTTATTTTATAAAAAGTTTAGGGAAAAATTATAAATTATATAAATTGTAAAGGCCAAAATGATGATTATAGAAAGTGTTGGACATGACATTTTTCTCTTAAAATTTTGGCATAATATGTAAAAAAAATTAAATTAGAGAGTCAAAATGTAATTTACAAAAAATCAAATGTCTAAATGTCATTTTCAAATATCAATGATGTTTTGAAAATCGGTTGAAAACATGTTAAAGTAGTTTTTTCAATTTTACAGAGGATCAGAATGTCATAAAACTGTATTTGAAAAAATATTAAGTTTGAATACATTTTCGAGTTTTTCATATATGTGGAAAAAAAAATTTAAAAATCTGGAAAAATAATGTTGTTTTATATAACTAAATATGCCCTAAAAATATATAAACTATTTTGTCTCACTAATAGATGAAACTAATTTTATAGCTATTAGGATAATGGAAAATCGTTTGTTAATTAGTGATGATACACGAAAATAATATCTAAAACAAATAGAAGAAACTCACTGAGTCATATGTAAAACTCGTTCTGAACAAGAGTGATAAACAATAAATACAGTAATTAAAGACAATAAATAAGATCAATCACAGATTTAAAGTGACTTAGCTAACTGGCCTACATCAAGTGCAGTTCCTCTCTCATTAGTTCATAAATGTTATCCAAATTACAGTGGTTTTTTCTCTCTCTAACAATAGTTTGGCAGACTTTTCAGTAGTTGAAAAGAATGAAGAAAGCCTTAGTACCCAAGCTATACAGTACAATGCTTATTTATAGGTGGCTTGGGGTATAATGTGCACCCTAAGTCATATGGAGAATGCGTGCTGACTTGGTCCACCGGATGGGTGACACATGTTCTTATAAAAGATGCATTGTGGGTGTGATTATTCATCCCACGTGTGTGTTCATCAAGTGTATTTTCTTGCATATTCTTGGAATGACAAAAAATATCCTTTTCAGGCGAATTATACACGTTCATAGTTGTCTGTCTGATTTTGACTGATCATGCTGAGGTTGACCCTGTTGAGGCCGACCCATTTAGGCCGAAGAGTATAATCTTCGTAAGTAGTGAGAAGAGGTCATATTTTGGATCATCAATCACCCCATAGGCTTTAATCTTCTGAGATGTCTTTCAATAGGAGAATAGAGGTTATGAACTTCTACACACATAAAGTACTGGCGGAACCATTCACGGACGAGGCAAATATGATCGAGTCATAAATAGGTGTCCAAATTGATCGTGGAATAACCCTTAAATAACCAAGGTGCACATACACTACACCAAAATGGTAAAATTGTCACCTTTTTAGCGGCTAGTCTTGTCACGGTCAATGATCGTGACAAGTCCGTGACAAAGACTTGTCACGGTCATTGATCATGACACGTCCGTGACAATTCTATCAGTAAAAAACCATCCCCCTTCTTTTTTGCCCACCGGTTTTGGTCCCTCCATCTCTCTCTCTTTCTAGAACTTTCGTATGTTTACTCTCTATTTCTCCTCCATTTATGTATATGTGTATTTATATGTGCGTGTGTGTAAATATGCGTGTGTGCATGTGTGTGTGTGTGTGTGGTGTATATATGCATGTGTGTGGTGGTGGTGGTGGTGGTGGGGGGGGGGGAGGCAGCAGGGCTGGGGGAGGAGAGGTGTGTGTGTGTGTGTGTTTATATGTGTATATATGCATGTGTGTGCCTATATGTGCGTGTGTATATGTGTGTGTGTGTGTGTGTGCGTGTGGTGGGCAGGGGCAGCGAGGGGGGTAGGGGGTAGGGCAGGAGGTATATGTGCGTGTGTGTGTTTTTTAATTAAATTTTTATTGGTTTATTAGATATTGACCCTCATATTGTAGTGTCCCTTGTAAAAGAATTGATTGATTTAATATTGATTGGTTGTTAATTTTTTTTGTAAATTAATAATTAATGCCCCTTTCATATGCAAGTAGGATTGCCCCTCATTGTAAATTAGTAAATTAATAATTGTATATTTTAATTGTTAGTTTAATTGATGAAAAGAATTAATTGAGTAGATGAATTAGAAGGAGTATGGGATACACATTTGTTGTTGCCATTGCAATTGGATTATAGTGGATCGATGTTGGGTTGTTCAATTTTAAAAGTGGCATGACCACAGGATTATTGTCCATATAGGGGTGGAATTTTTTAACTTTTTTTCAAAATTACTTTGTATAACGAACAATATATATATATATATATATATATATATATAGTACGATAATTAAATGAAACATACTTGAAATTACATATAGTGCGCATAGATACTAGCCTTCTAATTCTTATGCGTACGGATTCAATAGCCCTTAGACCCGTTCGAGAGTCATTACCCCTGTAATGAGATCTCTCGAATTGTCCCGTTTGGACAGTTTGGGACTGCAAAATTTATGTATAATAATATTCTCAGTGGCTTAAAGTTGTTACTTTTGGAGGAAGTTATGCAATCGTATACTAATGTTCTCTGGGTACATACTAGATTGACAAGTATGACCGTTATTTCAATTGATCAATTGAAATAATACTCACACTTGACAATCTACGTCGTGTACTTGGAGAACTACGGGGATATGCTACCGAATTTTTCTCAAATCTTAACAATGTGTATGAGTTGTTAAGTATATTACAGAAATATGCGGTCTTGAATGGGATAGGACCACTCACCCTTTAGAGGAGATGGAGGAAATAGAAATTAAATGAAACATACTATAAATCTAAGTTTGAAATTTAAAAATCGAATATAGATAAGACATAATTAAATGAAACATACTATAAATCTAAGTTTTGTTTATACTAATCCATGAATATACGCTTCTTACCTTTAATAGGTGATTAGTTGTGGTATCGGAAATACAAAGAGTGGATGGGTGAGACAAATAGAATGGGGGATGTGTTTCGCAAAGGTGCTAATGAATTTGTGTAATTCGAAATATATTTGAATTGGATTATATAAGCTTCAAAGATGTTGTATTTTACTGTGACTAGGTAAGAGTTGAGGATAAAAATGCTTGTAAAGTTGATCCTGTCACCAATTTGATCATGGTTGACTTGTCCAAGTTGCAGAGCAACGACCACGTGAGCAATGAGTCGTTTGTTTGTGCATTTCAAAAAGTTAACCAAGTGTTTTACTTGGAGTATATAAACAACGAGCCGTGGTCAATTGTCCTACACGCGCCAAAGCGTCTAAATAGTAGTGTGGATGACTTGGCTGCTCCTACCGAATATCAATCCATTTTTTATAATAACCCGAATTTGAAACAATTTTTTAATTTGTAATAAATATGCCAATTTGTACTTTATCAATCCATTTTTAATGCTTTTAATTGATTTGCACTTTATCATTTTCACTCTTGTGTAGTGTGCGTGTGTGTGGACAGTAGGGGCGGGGGTGGAGATGTTTCGGATTTTTAGTAATTGTACATATTATAAGCTAGATGCTGTTGTTTTGGAATTCAGAATTAAGGTGTTAAACAGCAACAATTCATTTGGATTTGTAGTAATTGTACATATTTCCATGTCTTCTTCTAATTCATTTTGATTTGCACTAATAACAATATTTTTTTTATAGCAAATGTCTCTTTTAGGTATTAAGGCGAGGATGATGATGCTGATTGTGATGATGTCGTCTGGACTCGGTGGTAGCGGAGGCGGCGAGGTCTCCTCGGCCCCTAGGCTCCCCAAATATGGCAAATTGGGGATAGCCATCGAGAACAAGACGGGGCTATTAGCGAGATCCCTCGAACTGATAAAGACAATCATTGGCCCGAAGTACACTAGTTGGAGGGAGGTGCCAAATGAGCTCAAGTTAGCTATTTGGGTGGCACTACAGGTAATGAATTTATATTTATATTTATATGAATATTTCAATTTCAATTTCGATTTCATTTTATATTTACATTTATATTTATTCGCAACTAACATTGTATTTGTTGGACAGGAACAATTCAGCCTAGATCCAAAGCTACGCGATTCCCGTCTTGGAGCAGTTGAGGGAGGAACACAAGACATGGAAGAAAAATATGCGAACCCGGTACTTTGGGAAGACCCGAGAGTCCGTTATCCGAATGCGTGAATACGTCCCGCCAATTTCATTGGCACAATAGAAAAAGTTCATTGACAATGAGATCGGAGAGCGACAATTTGCATCTCGCCAATCGGGGAGTGAAAATCGGGCAAGAAAGATGGACGTGCACTATTTCGACCGGACGTGTCTTACGCCGAGGTGGAGCATAGGATGATGGTAAGATTTAATTTTTCTATAACTACAGAAATATATTATTCTGCATTATTTTACTTTGCGGGGTCGATACTAATTTTACTTTATTTTATTTCAGGGGACAGGGAGTGGCCTTGGGGGTAGGACACATAGGCTCGATACTTATGTGGCTATTCGGACGAAGAAGGGGAAGGATAAAGAGGTATCCCCGAGCATCGCGGACACGATTGTAAGTAATCTGACAGTTTACTTTTTGTTAATTACATTATAATTTTTTTATTTGCTTATTTTACTAATCATGTGCTTTTTGTCGTTTCAGGCAAAGCTTAAGGAAGTGCATGAGTCGCAGTCTGATGCCAACAAGGCATATTTGTCCACAGACACACTCAGCCAAGTGCTTGGCGTTGATCGCAAGGGGAGGACAAGAGGGTGAGCTTGCGGGTGGTCAAATCTAGGATCATCGAATTGGAGAGGAGCGACACCGGGTTGGCTCGAATGGTGGACTCGCATGATACGAAGCTGTCCCATTTGGAGGCGACGGTCTAAGATATGTTCTCATTCATGAAGCGTTAATTGGGCAAAAATCGTAAGGGGAAAGGGAATGAGAAGGTGGTGGAGGAGGAGGTGCAGGATGACAAGGATGTGGACCTCGCTGCTTCATCGCCGATACGTGCGGACTTTAATGATCCACTCCCCTATTTGGCTCCCTTCAAACGACCGATGTCGACACTTGGTTGGACAAGCGTGTTTATACTGGACATGTTTGATGGCCAACATATAGGACGGGGGTTGAGGGACCCGAATACCGTCCAGGGTATACCAGTTCATGGACGTTTGCTTCAAGACATCGAGTCCAAGGTGCTCGTCATGCATGTGATACCCGGGAAGGAGAACTTCCCCTTATGGTTGCGCGAATAATGCGACACGATGTATATTGTTGGGTGTGTCAATTCGTATATCGTGTGGCCTACTCACCTCCTCAAAGCTAACCTTACCTCAGACATGTAGTGACGTTATTTGAATTGAATTATTTTAAGTTGTTACATTTGAATTATATTTGGATTATATCGTGATGCATATTGTTTTGAATGTATATTTGCATTATCTCTATTTTATTTGGATATATGATGTTTGAACAGGTACAATGTTGCTATAACAGGTACAAATTACTGCTGGGCAGTGGCAGTGGCCATACTGCCCAATAGATTTTTTTTAATTCTGCCCAGAATTATCACGGTCATTGACCGTGATAATTTTTTAAAGAATGTCACGGATTTGTCACGGTTTATGACCGTGACAAGTTCGTGATAAAAAAAGTTGTCACCACCAGAATTGTCACGGTCATTGACCTTGACAAGTCCAACTTGTCAAGGTCAATGACCATGACAATTCGGAAGATTTGGTGTAGTGATAAGTGTCCCAAATTCTGATGTCGAACTGTTGGTGGCTGAAGGGTAAAGTATGTTCTTTAATTTCCAAGTTCGAACTACGGATACTTAAATGCCAAGGCCGAACCACTAATAGCCAATGGGTAAAATATGCTCTTTAAATGCCAAGGCCGAACCACCGATAGCCAAACTTAACAAGTAGTCTTGTTTGCCAAAGCGCTTGAACCTAACGAATAGCCTTACTTGTCGAAAAGTTCAAACTTGACAAATATTTGTATTCGTTTAAAGGGTTTGGCTTTAACAAATGTTTTTACTTGTTTAAAAATTTGAATTCAACAAATATTTTTATTTACTAAAAATTCAATTTTTAACAAATATTTTTATTTGCTAAAACTTTAATAAATATTTTTCTTGTTTAAAAATTTAAATTTAACAAATATTTTACTTGTTGAAATTCTAAAATTAAATCTTTTAATTTTATTCTTCATAAATAAAAATATAAGCCAATAAAATTTTGAATTCTTAGGTAACTTTATAATTTGATCTATCCATGAATATGCTATGAAGGTATAAGGGAGAGGGTCCTAAGAATGTTTGGAAAATTGTTCAGGTCTATTTAATTGTGTTGTTGACCCTTACTTTGGCCGAGATACTTGACTTGGGGTTAGAATTTCTTTAGTTCGACTCGAGTATCTAAGAGCTCTCATTCGTAGGTTATGTATTCGTGTTTTTTCACCTCCGACCCATGTTAAGTTGAGTACGTGAAGGTTCCCTATTTGCCCAAGCCGACCCATTCCAAGTCGAGTTGTATAAGGGTAGCTTAATTATACCAATCAACCCTTTTAAATTAAGGGTCACTTGAGAATTTTGATTGGGTCAATTCACATACTTGGATCATATTCAATTGGAGTGACAAGTGGGGCCTTCATATTTATGGAAAAACATATGTATAGTTTGTAGTTTTTTATATTCCCCTTCTACGTGATGCCACATTTAACTCTTAGGAGTTATCATTTGCTATGACACAGGCTCTTTTATGTTCCATTTTAATTTATTTTGATTTGATTGCCTATGGGTATTTTGATTAAGCATGTGAATGTTGATAGGTTTTCCTTTTGGTAGCTCCCATATTATTCACCACTTTTTATTCATGCCTTATTTAAAAATTTGCAACCGAACCTTGGTTAGTTGATAATCTCATAAGACCCTTAAAAATTTAAGGCCAACCCCATTTTGGTCAAGGTATAAGATGGCTATTGAAATTTTATAGCTTATCCTATGAAGGCAGAGGGAGATCAAGGTCCCAAGAATATATAAATCATCCCTATGAAGGCCGAGGGAGATAAGGGTCCTAATAATGTGTAGGTCAGACCTTTGAAGGCCGGGGGAGCTGAGGGTCCCAATAATGTGTAGGTCGACCCTTTGAAGGCCGAGGAAGTTGAAGGTCCTAAGAATGTGTCATCCGAACCTATAAAGGTCGAAGGTAAGATGAGATGAGGCCTATAAATTTTTTAGATTGAACCTTGTTCAGTGACTATGGCTTTATTCCCTCAAATTTTATTTTCCAACCAGTTCTTCCTAAATTAGCCGAAAAAGTTAATGCAATATTAATTTGTCTTCGAATTAACTTCTATTAAAACTAGTTAAACATCTTGCTAATTTTCCAAGTAGAACTCGGATATTTTTATTCCTCTTATGCTTATTCTAGGTCATAACTAGATTTTTTCATTAGGACGAGGACAATATAGATATAAATTTAGTCCTCAGAGCAATCTGTCTTAAGTCATCCGAGCAAGTGGGTAATAATAACCAAGACTTTCCCTTGAACTAATTTGTATAAATTGGTGGAACTAGTTAATGTTTTCCTCTTATGTTTATCCCTAATCTTATCCATGTTCTACATTTAAGATAAGGGCAATATTGACATAGATTTAGTCCTCAAATCAATATGTTTTAAATTGGTCGAGCAAGTAAATAACAAAAATCAAGACTATCCATTGAACTAATTTGTATAAATTTGCCAAACTAGTTAATGTTTCCCTCTTATTTTTATCCGAGATCTTATCCAACTTCTACATTTAAGATGAGGGTAATATTGACATAAATTTAGTCCTCAAACCAATATGTTTTAAATTAGTCGAGCAAGTAGAAAAAAAAATCAAGATTTTCCCTAAAACTAATTTATATAAATTGGCCAGACTAATTAATGTTTCCCTCTTATGTTTATCCCGAATCTTATCCAAGTTATACAATTAAGATTAGGGTGATTTTGGAAAAAGCGCTTTGTCTTGGTCCTAGGCTCATCACTTTTTCAGTTATGATTTCTAACTTTTATTAGGCGCAATCATGCTGACCTTTTTATTGTAAAAGATTTCTACCATAAATAAAATTAATTAAGACTTATCTTGTCGTGTATAGGTAAGGTGAGTTTTTTCCTTAATCTTTTTAGACTAGGCTTATACCCTCCTAGATTTGTTCGAAAGATGAGCCGAACCTTAGCTGGGTTCATATTTTTTAGGAGCCAATAGTTTGATAAATGCCTATGAGTACAAATCGAAAAGCATTTCCATTTTTATGTCATGGAAGAGGTTTTGATTATAAGAAGAAGAGTGTGTATAAAATTAAACAAGCATAGTAGGAGGGCAACTTATGTTTATATTCATCCTATTAGGGTAAAATTATATCGTGTAGTAAGCTTTTATTTACCTAATACCTTTTCCTAACTGTCATCAGACTCTCCATTATCGCTGGAGCCATCATCTGATTCTCCACCCTTTATCTTTTTAACATCCTTATTATTAGATTCATCCTTTGTTGGAGACCCTTGACGTTTTATTTTCTATTTAGGATGACCATTTTGGTCCACGAACTTATTAAGCCGCCCCTTCTTGATGAGTTTTTCAATTTCATCATTGAGAGCATAACATTTATCGGTATCATGGTCGTGGTCTTTGTGAATGTCACAGTGTTCATTCCTATTTTTCTTTAATGGTGGGGACTTCAACTTTCTTGGAAACTTAAGCTCTTCACCATCCTTAATGGCATTCAGGATGTGATGAATCTCCATAGTGAGGAGAGTGTATATACTTAACTTCTCCTAAGACTTATTTCCTCCTTCTTCTTTGAGCTCTTTCTTTTTAGTTGCCATCGCTTCTTCAACTGCCATAACCTTCATCTACCATAACTTCTCCTGAGACTTAATTATTTATTTTTGTTGTACAAAACAGTTTTTTATTTTTTTATTTCTACTATATTTTTTATATATATGTAGGATGGATGGTGAAAATGAAGAATCTGAAAATATACCTAAAGTTGGAATGATATCTAAATATGAAAACGAAGCTTATGATTTTTATAATCGTTTTGCTCAATCAATTGGTTTTAGTGTGTGCCAATCATCTTCTTCAAGAGGAAAAGATAAAATTATCACTAGAAAAATTTTATGTTGTTCTAAAGAAGGTCTTTATCAAAAGCATCCTAGAGGATCTCCGTTGAATCCTAGATTTACAACAAGAACACAATGTGAAGCATGTCTTATTAATAAAAGAGTGGGAGATTCTTTTCATGTGGTTGATTTTAACGAAATGCATAACCACGAGCTAGCACAGACAAGTGAAGTACATCATTTGAGGTCCCAATGTAAGATTATTGATTCCTAAGCTAGAGTTATGCGAAATATGTATTATGCAGGTATTGGATCAACTGATATTTAATCATATATTAGTGTTGAGGTTAGAGGACCTCAAAATTTGAATTTCACCTAAATGGATTCTGTTAATCAAATTCAAAGAATAAGGCGTAGTGATATATTAGAAAAGGGTGATGCACAACTTCTTTTGGAGTACTTCTCATCAATGAAGAAAGCTAATCCATATTTTTCTTATTTGATTCAAATGGATGGAGAAGACTGAATGTGTAGTTATTTTTGGGTTGATGCAAAGTCATGGGTAGATTATAGTTATTTTGGGGATGTAATATGTTTTGATACAACCTTTAATACAAATAACTATGATAAACCATTTGTGGGTGTAAATAATAATAGGCAACACAATATTTTTTGGGTGCGCATTATTACTAGATGAGACAACAATATCATTTGTTTGGTTATTTGAAACCTTTGTAGAAGAAATGAATGGGAAAATGCCGAAATGCATATTTATGGACCAAGCATAGGCCATTGGTAATGCCATTGAAAAGGTTTTTCTCGAAGCACATCATTACTTATGTTTATGGCATATTTATCAAAATGTGGTGAAATATCTTTCTCATTTATTTGATCAATTTAAGGATTTCACAAAAGATTTTAAGAATTGTGTGTATAAGACAAAATCGGAAGAAGAATTCCAATCATCTTGGGATGGGTTATTAGAGAACTACAATCTAAGAGGGAATGCATGGCTGCATGGATTATATCAAAAACAAGAAAAATGGGCACAATTTTATATCCAATTATATTTTTGTGCTGGTATGACAACTACTCAAAGAAATGAAGGCATGAGTAAGTTTCTCAAGAATTACTTCAAGAGAACATTATCACTACGAGAGTTTGTATCACAATATGAAAATGCACTTGTAAGTCGACGGGAGAAAGAAAGACTGCAAGATTTTGTTTGTAAGCGAAAGAAGCTGAACTTACGTATAAATTGTCCTGGAGAAGCCCAAGCAATGGATAGGTATACAATATTTTTTTTAATTTTAAGAAGAGTACCTCTATACATTGGATATGTTTGCAGAGGTTGGTGATGAAATTGAGACAATCACCACATACACGATATCCTCCTTCCGTGGTAAATCGCGCAGCGCTACAATTGATTCTTCAAATTACACCATCAACTGTAGTTGTAAGATGTTTGAGTTTATGGGAATTCTTTGTTCACACTCGTTAAAAGTGATCCACCACAGGCGGTTACTAGAAATTCCACCTCAGTACTATTTGAAAAGGTGGACGAAAGATGCAATAGATGAAGTTGTTATGGACAATCGGGGAGAATAGATCCAAATAGTTTTTCAACCATCCAACGTTGTGGAATATAGTGAGTTGGCACACCTTAAATTGACAATAACTGTGAAAGGTTCTAGCACCAAAACTTTTGTACCATTTACTAAAGCACTTTTAGGTACTGCATTGGAAACATTGGCTAATTTTTTGAAGTCAGATATTGATGCTACTCAAGATAAAGTGTGTGAGGACTACTTGGATAAATCAAATGCCAACATAAAAATTCGAGATCCTCCATGAAGGAAATCATATAAAGGAGTAACGGGGAGAATTAAAGGTGCAATTAAAAAGGGAAAAAGAAAGAAGAACAAAAAAAATATACAGGTTAGTGAAGCCATATTTAATATTAAATTAATTTTTCTTTCTTATTTTTAAGTTTCAATTAATATCATCATCCATTTGTAGGTGTATCATCAAATGCAGATTGCATCCAAATGAATCATTCAGTTGGACCATCAAATATGACTAACAATGTGTAGATATGTTTTGAAATATTTTTTTATTTATTACACTAATTTTTTTATTTATATTTCCTCATACGTAGGAATTTGATTTGAATATGCCGATAATAGAAGAATTGATTGACTTGGATGAAGAAGTGAGATGACCAAATAATAGTCAATTTTAGTACAATATTTAGTTTTTATATTTATTTTAGTGATTTTTTGGTGTATGTTAATCATAACTTTTGTTGCAATTTAGTGATTTTGTGGTGTATGTTAATCATAACTCTTGTTTTACTTTAGTAATTTTGTGGTGTATGTTAATCATTTTACATTTTCATGTATTGAATGAGAGTTTTTTTCGTTAATTGCAATTCTTGTTTGCTGATAAAAAATGTAGTTAAAAAATATTAAAATAATTGTACTAAGAAATATATAAGTTAATGAGGTTTATGGCATTCATGTGTTGGATATATAAATATTGAATGAGAGTTTTTTTTATTGCAGTTCTTGTTTACTTATAAAAAATGTAGTTAAAAAAAACATTATCATAATTGTACTAACGGATATATAAATTAATGAGGTTTGTGGGATGAATGTATTAGATTTATAAATATTGGATGGTATTCATGCCTTTTAACGGATGTATAAATATTGGAAATGTTAGTTGCTATTTGAAAAATGAATGAGGAGAGAAAGCATGAAAAAAAGAAACCATTTGATTGGACGATATCTATTTTTGTTGTCACTGAAGACACCAAAATTTTTTCCATACCACACAAATTCATGAGTCCTAATAAATACACCAAAAATTTTACTCCAAAACACCCTTTTATACAAAACACCACATAAGTACCCAATATTTGTACAAAACATCAAACACACAACACCACATATACCTTGTCCATATAAAAACCCAAAAAATTTTAAAGCTCATTTTTTATATTTCCTCTTTTTCTCCAACTTTCCTCCCAAACCTCTCTCTCAAACACACAAACCCAAATATAGACCCATTTAACAAATCCTACTATGGTAATATAATGAATAAAAAATAAAATGGACAAACTAGGATTAAAAAAAAAATCTGCGAACCCTGCACCTACGGTTGCACGTCGCCGTAGGTGTTGGTCTAACTCGACCGAAGTTCACTGTATGTGGGTTCATTTCGGTTGCATCTCACCGTGCTTTATTTGCTCCGGTTGCTTTTCACCGTAATCCACTTACCACAACCACTTTCCACCATAACAACTTTTTTCACGGCCACTTCCAACCGTAGAAAAATAGGTTACGATTACATTTCACCGAAACTACTCATCACTTACGGCGACAGGGGGCTATAAGTACAACAAACCCAGTTTTTTTTAAAATTTTATCCTTGTTTTGTAAATAGTTTTAGACATTATATACGTTGTATAGGTGTTTTAATAACTATGACAATGTATTTTTGGGGTTTGGGAACCAAATGAATAAGGTGAAATAGTTGGGTTATTTTGGAGTTGAATTTTGAGATTTTCTATTATGTGGTGTTGAGTTTGTGGTGTTAGTATGTGTGTAATTTTTTGTTTATTTTAGGGTTTATTAGACATTTCGAAAGAAAAAAAATACAACACTTTTGAATATGGTTTGTGAAATTTGGGTTTAATTTTTATGCGGTGTTTCGAATATATTTTTTGGAGCTAAATATCATGACCCCAAATCCGTCCCTCGTCTCTTTCTCCTAAACCCATCTACCCAATCTATTCTCCCACCTCACATTCTCTCTCTCTCTTTCTAAGACCCACACATATAACTGCTAAACTCGACATCCACTATCAAAAAACTCCTTACCCAGAATCCAATTACTCCCAACAGAGTCAGTAAACTCTGACCCGCTTTTACCCATTTCCCCATAAATATCCGGCCACCTACGATCCTAAACCATCTGGAGAATTCGAATCGCCCCCCTCGCCGAAAGACTCCAAACCGACAACAACCATCGTCGCTGGCGCCAATATCCGGCCAGCTGCCATGAGCTACCTAAACGACGACCTGTTCCTCCACCTCCGGTCGAAACCCCTTGAACCCAATAACCCATTACCCATATTGTCCAAGCCCAAGACACACTTAACCCATTTAAACCTACACTAAACCCATACAAATTCTGCCAAATCATTCACCAAATAAAACAAACAAAAATCAAACCCCACACGTGTTTAAAATCTTTGCCCTTTTCTCAAAATATTCCTCTCATACTTCACACCCCTCTCATCCACACTTAATCTTTTCAAATTACCCTCAACCCTATTATGACATATTATAAAAAGCAATAAAGGCTCATGAAGAAAGAAGCAAAAGACTAAGGACCTTAAAATAGAGAGTTTAGAATAAATATGTAACACTCCGCGCATAAAAATATGAGACATTAATATTTTTCCACGAGATATAATCAAATTTATCCAACAAATATAATTGTTGATGTGAAAAACTATACTAGATCTAATTCTTTAATCACAGGAAAATATGTAAATGAGAAGAGAATAACACAGGGTTTTAAAGTGGTTCGGCTATGTATTAAAGCTTACATCCACTGTTATGGTATTAGTCGTTGCAATAGCGTACTTTCTTGTGTTCTTGCCTTTGATGGCTAGAGTACAATGTATTTATAGTGACCCGAAGGCCAAGGGTTGGAATTCCAGGGATGGAATACATTTATATATTAAAATTTACATCCTTACATACTATACGTGATGATTAGTTGTACAAACTATAAGTAATATGACTCTTGATATGTTGACCCTTTACTAATCTTGTTGGTCGGCCTTCTCAGTACTTGGTCGGCATTCCATGTATTGGTTGGCATTCTTTGTTAGGCTACTATCAGCTGACTGGGATTAAGGCCACGTAGGAGAACATATATTTATTTCTGATTGGTCCACGTAGACTGATAATTTTTAGTATCAATAGAAGCATCCAATATTCTATGCTTGATGCTTGCATAAAAGTATAGAGCATTTGCTCCAGGGTATAGCTCGAGCTATTTTCATAATACTTGGCTGGTATCCGACTTACCGCGCTTGTAAAATTTAATTGGTAACTGGTACTGCTTAAAAATGGCATTTTTGCAAATAATTTGAAAATTGACGAACCGCCCAAAGGTAAACGAGTATTTTTTATCATCGGATTTACGAAGCTGTCAAAACATCAATCGTTGGTACGTTTAATCATTACATTTGCCGTTTTGAGGTAACCTATAAAAGACAATGAACTTTCTCGATTTTACTTTACCCCCAAACTTTTGAACTATAGAAGCTATTTTTGAACTCTTTAATGCCCGTTTTTCGTCGTTGCTGAATCCTTAAGTTTATGTAAGAATTCTTTCCTTTTCCTTCTTTTCTTCTTTTTGAATCATGGTTTACATAGTTCATATTGATTCTTTAGATGAATTTAGGAGGGAATGGAATATAGTAGATTGGGTAGATTTCGAGTTTCCCAATCCTCCCATTGATGTCTTCTCTTTATCTATGGATCATTGGATTCCCTCCTTATTCATAGCTAAGTGGGGCTTTACTTTTCCCCCAAATCATTTTTTTCTTAGAGTTCTGTCAATATTTTGATGTTGTACCTACTAGAGTAGCCCCCAATACTTAGAGTATAGTTAATGGAATCCATAGGCTTAATCAAATCCGTGGGACCCATATCGAAATCCCTAAAATTATGTTCCGTTATAAATGGGTCACCAGTGGCAGTATATATTATTTGAAGACGAAGTTTGCCAACAGAGCCCTAGTTGTCAATTTGTCGGACTCTAATAAAGATTATTTCGATCATGGGGTTATTGCAAATAACTGGCAATACACTACTCTTCAAGGGGGTGAAGTATAAGATGGACCCAAATGCCCTCAAGAGGGCCATGGCATAGGTTATAATAAACATATTTTGTGTATTTATGATGATGAAATACCCGTTGATATTGCCCATTAACATTTTTTATTTCTTTCCTTGCAGTTAATAAGAAGAAAAAGAGTCCCAAAGAAAGTGACATCAAGCTTGACGATCTTAAGTTTTTGTGGGGCATTCATCAACAAATAGGTGAGGAGCATATTAGGTCGGCTTCATATTTACTGAACTATAGAATTTCTCTAACTTCTTTTATTGCTCGACCAGTAACGGCCTCCTCTTCTAACATCATAAACTTGGAGAGAGATCCAATCTTTACCTCCTCAGTGACTACATCTGGTGGTGGTGAAACTATTGTTGGTACTTCCTCCTCTTTTTATTCCAGCCTTCCCATTTATGTGAGTTTGGGTAAAAGGAAATTTCCCAATCTCTTGGGGGATGACTCTGCTACTGGCACCAATAAGCTTACTGATATTGATGCCTCAAAGAAGATGACTAATGTTGGTAAGAATCCCTTAGCTAACAAGGGTGATGAATCTCTTCTGAAACGACTGAGGAGAGGTCATGATGACAAGCAGGTTGAGAAAGTTATTGAGGCCGACCAACAGGGATTGGTAGGTATTTCTCCTTCTTCTGTTGGCTCATCTGTAGCCTTGAATCCTAGTTTGGATAGGACATTGATTAAATTTGGCACCCTTTTAAACCATAGAGTTGTTGTTGCCTCTTTGCCCCGATTAAAACTGTCAGAAAGGGCTACTTAGAGTTTAGCCTCGGTAAGTTTTTATCTTCAAAGTTTATCGGATATTATTCATGTCTTTCTTGACTTATACTGACTTGGATTTTTCTTACAGTTCTTGGTCGACTACAACCAAATGTTAGAGAAGGTTGATCTTCTTCATTCTTCTTCGAATGATGTAGAAGAGGCCTTTGCAGGTCTTAGAAAATATTTGTTGGATTTCCAACAAGCCTTGGAGACATAGAGGAAGGTTTGGTAAAAGAAGATCAAGAATGTTGAAGAAGCTTGGCAGAAGGCTAACTTGACAGCTGCTCAAGCTGATCGCAAGGCAAAGCTTGATGAAGAACAAGTGGCCAAACTATCAAAAGATTTTTCTTTTAAAGGGGATAAGAGAAAGAAGTCTAGGGAAGAATCCTTCAATAAAGGTTGGGACAAAGCCATTTCTACCGCCTCTTCCCAAATTTGATATATGCAATGAAAAAATTTATTAAGGAAGGTTGGTCGGCAACATTGAAGGAAGTTAACACTACTGAGGATTCTGAAATTTTTCTGAAGAATGACCCTGGATCTACCCCCAATATTGACGATGATGTTGGTCCTGGGGAATTATCTTTAGTGGTTGAGTCTTTTATCCCTTCTACTGACTAAGATAGGAGTGTTGTTGAATCAGTTATCCCTCCAATCGAGCAAGATAAAACCCATGTTGATCCAGTTGCCTTTCCTGTTGACTAGGGTGTAAATCCAGATGTTGAAAAGGATAATTAGAAGGTGTAGACTTATTTGGCAATTGGTCTTTATATTTTGCACCTTTATTTTGTTTTCTTTCTGACCCTACTCTAATGTACTTGTAATTTCCTTTATTTATTAATGAAAGAACCCTTTCTTCATACTGCTTGTTTTCGCTGAGCTGTTGTTATGTTTTTTTTTGTTGATCAATTGTGACTTTATCTTTCGAGTTCATGGCCAAGATGGAAAAAATTTCTTCCATTGATTTTGATTTATTCAAGTGGTACAACAACCTGTTCAAAGCTGGTCACTTGGATTTGACTGATGAAGAATTAACGGCCTTGATCAGCGCAGAAGCTTCTAATAAAGCCAAATATGCATATACTTATATCAAGTTTCTTCTTGATCGGGTTATGTCCAATAATCTTGTATCCTATGAAATGATCGAAGAACTGCAGGCAGAACATACTGAGGCCAAAGCTTTATTGCATGCCAACTACGAGGCCAAATACCAAGCATTGAGTGAAGCCTGGGGTTTGAGGAAAAAATGGAGAAATATGCTTCTTCTTTTAGGATGAAGGAATTTTTGATGAACCGTGAAGTTGGCAAGGCTAGAGAAATTGCTAAACTCTTGGAAGAAGAGAATAATAAGTTGAGAGATGAACTTGGGTCTTTAAAAAGTTCTTCTACTGTTGTTGTCAACAAAGGTGATTCTTTCCTGGAGAATGAGAATGCCAAATTAAGAGAACAACTTGAAGCTTTAAAAAAGTCCAAACCTGCACCATCTTCCAAACAGAGAGCTGGCCGACCAAATGTAGAAGATTCCAGGATGAGAAAGACTTTGACTGATCAGGCTGCCTAGCTAAAGGCCAAGAACTAAGCTATTGTTGATTTATCTACAAAGTTAGAAGTTAAAGACCAAGCCCTTGCCGACCAATTCTCCCAGTTGAAGGCGAATGATGAGGTTTTAAAAAGACTTCAACATCAAGTTGAAAGATTAACCTTCCAATTTCATAATCAACCTAGAGAAGCATGGATGGAAGGCTAAAATGAAGCTTTGGGCCATATAGATGATCACCTTGATCAATCAAATCGTGAAGGTTATAAATGGGGTTGGACTAATTGCTTAACTGTGATGAAGGTTGATCAAGATAGCAAACTCTGGTATTGGCATGATCAAAGTTTCTTAGATTGCCAATAACTTTTGTTAAAGTTGGATGTCAGCTAGATTCTTGTTGAATCAATTCCCCAATACTTGATATCAAAACACTTAGAGGATTATGAGTTACATGGTGATCTTAAAATAGTTCGACCCCCTCATGTGACCAATGACGCGACTAAGAATATGTCTCTAAAGTGCGTTCTCTCTAAGCTCAAGTGAAAGCCTGTCGCGTTAGTAATAAACCCGGTAAGTCAGGATCGTCTCCATAGGGAAATAGGACGGGAAAATCGTGACGACAGAAGGACAAATGGTTAACCTAAATTCAAATCTAAGAAGAAGAAAAAGGTGATTTGAATGGTGAAATAACTACAACTAAATACAATTACTCTAAATTACCTAGATAATTGATGATGATTGAACTAAAACTTGAACTATATGATGAGAAAAATAGGTTGGGAATACAATCCCTCAACCCTAGTGTATTGCTGGTATAAAACTAATCGTAAATTTAAGTGATTAATCAGACGCAGACTTTAGTACTCCTAAGTATTATGTATATGAGGTTCAATCCCGCACCATACGTAATCAGAGGATGAGTAAAGCGGTAACACGATACCTACACTCATGTTGTAGTCTAAAGCATCCCGGTTACTCTAGAGAAACCGATATCCAAACATCTCCAATGGTTGTGTTCGCTATGCAATGCGGTCATAATAAATCCTTAAGTTTAGAGGATTAATTTTAAACACATGCAATAATCACATCGGGTTGAGTTCATGCATCCCAACCATAAAGAATTTAGCTAGACATATTGAACCTGACTATGCATGAATTAACTACATTGCATGTGAAAGAAATCATGATGGAATTGTATTAAAACATGCACGGAATTATTATAAACTTAGAAACGAACTGAATCGTGCAAGAAGAATAACATGCAAGAACAATAATAGAGAGAATGAAACTTGAATTAAAACTTGAAATCAAACCCGAAAATAATCAATCTTGAATCACCAAATCAAAGCTATGTTCCTAGGGTATTATCCTACTCTTCTCTATAAAAAAAATGTCAATACCATGATACAACTACGTTTTAGAAGAGTTTGTTACATAATAGGACTCTTTGGACCAATCAGCATTAAGGGGCAAATTCGCGCATCAGACACCTCAAACCGGTTCGTAGGCACCCCAAAATGATTCGCCCCCGAACCGGATCCCAGTGTGGTTCGGGAAATCTTGCTAGTTTTGGGTCTCATTTCTTCACTTCCAACACTTAGAATATTTTCCAATTTTTCTTATTTTCCAATTTTTCTTCCTTTCTTCTATGGATTTTCTTCAACTTCAAGGGACCATAACTCTTTCACCGTAGCTCAGATTTGGGTACCGTTTCTTCCAGTATTCTCTTTGTTCTGAGATCTTCAACTTTCCAGTTGACCCCACCTTCGAGATCAGGCTGAAAAATTATGAAAATGCCCTTGAACTTGCCTTCCTAGCCTTTCTTTCATTGTTTCGATTTCTCTTTCGCACGACTTGCATACTTTACCTGTAAAACACATAAGAGAAACACAAAACACGAAATAATTGTCAACGAAGGTTAGTATCATAATTAAGAGTTAAATCCATATCAATTGTACCACTCGGCTTCACAAAGGTACCGAAATAGGGGGATACATATATAATATTTATGCCCGATCAAACCCCCCTAACTTAGAACTTTGCGCGTCTTGAGCAATGTAGAAGAAATAGAATAAAGTCACAACTCTTCTAAACACTTTATTGGGATTGAATACTGTATACACCCCATTCTATTACCCCCCTAAACTCTAGTTAGGTCCCTAGCACCTCCCTTCATTATTGTAAAACCAGGTCATACCCCGAGTACCGATCTAGAGGCCATCGGACGCTCCCGGAATCCATTTGACCATAAAGTCAAACTCTTTAGCTAGACCAAGACAGAATGAATCTTCAAAGGAAACTGAATCCCCTTTCCAACGGTCCATCCCGTGCGTGATTTTGACTTACCATGCGGACGAACGACCCATTTTCCCCCAAAATTCGATCAGGAGGCCACCGGGCGCTCCCGTGCACCATTTGACCAAAGTCAACCCTTCAGCTTTACCAAGGCTTAATGAATATTCAAACGTAACTGAAACCCCTTTCCAATGGTCCGTCCCGTGCGCGATTCTGACTTACGATACGGACGAATAATCCGTTTTACTCCGAGAGGTCACCAAATGCTTCCAGGGTCCAGTTGACGAAAGTTAACTCCCCAAACTAGGTCAAACTCTTTAGAATGTCAAATTACATCACCCAACCTTTCCAACGGTCCACCCGATACGTAATTTTGACTTACCATGCGGACGAACGATCCGTTTACATCCGAAGTTTTCCTGTCCAAAGGACCGACGAGCGCTTCATAAGACACATTTGACCCAAAGTCAACTCCTGAACCCAGGAGAAGTCCAAAGGACTTTCGAAGGTCTCTGAATTACTTTTCTAATGGTTTACCCCATGCACGATTATGATCAACGGTTTGCACTTTGCGGCCGATTTTTCGAAAAGGCCTAAAAGACACACCCAAACGGCAGGTGCCATACCCTGCCTATAGGCAGTGTGCCTAAACACACCTTTCGGTTGGAAGGACTAGGGCTATGCCGATCGTCAATGCCCTAGGCCTATAAAAAGGAGGGCCTGACCTCATTGGAAGGGAGCCCAGATCTGAAAGACATCACTCTCAACAAATCCAGAAAACCTCTCTCGAATTCAGCGTGATTTCCACATCTAAATCCCTTTCCATCCTTCACTTTTTATCATCATTTTCATCAAACTTGGTGAATTCACTACCCTCCATCATCATACAAGTGCAAGGTATGCTCTCCAACATTCAAGATCAAGCTCAAGATCTTCAAGAAGGTCCAATTTTCTCAATTCTCTCCTTAAATTCTCATAAATTCTCAGTAACTTGTTTTATTACTGAGCGCTTTTATTCTCTCATCTCACATATCCTAATATAATTTTTATCTAGTATTATTGCACATCTATTATTTTCATACAAATAAAAACCCAAAAAACAATAAAAGGTGGGAATGAATTCCAAACGGGAATTCTCATACTTTTCTTACACTTTTTTCACAACTAAAACACTTTTTTACACACACAAATAAGAGAAGTCCCCGATTGGATTTATGGGATAAACCCCCCCCCCCCCCCCCCCCCGTTTTTCATGCGAACTACGTGGACTTTGATGCCTCTATAGGCTACGTAGGCGTCTCGGGGTAAAACCAGAGACTCGAGTCCTATTCTCACTTTTTCTCTCATTTTCTATTTTCTCTAAACTCAACTCTCTTAGATTACATATATTTATATATGCATATATTTTTTCTTAGTGGCGTATTATTCCACATACGTTATCATTCATTATAACGATCAACGCAAGGATAATCGCGTAAATCCTATTTTTTAATATTATTTTTATGAACCTTCCTACGGATGAATCGCTTTATCTCTTCCATGATAGAAGTCGAGGATTACTATCTACACTATATATACACATGCACACATATCACGGGGAAAATAAAGGAAAATAGCAAAAAACCCATGAGAGACCGTAAGGGCGGAATGGGTGCCTAACACCTTCCCATTTCATAACTTAGCCTCCGGACCCTTTTCGAATCATTTTGGTTTCGTATGCATCAGTATGTCTTCGGATGTTGTCCTTCGGGATGGCTCCCTTTCTTTTGTCTATTTTGATTAAAATATACTCGCGACTCCATATCTCTACATTTTTCACCTCATCAACGACGACGACCGAAGCACTCCCGAAAGGGACGCGCGGGACTTAGGATCCTCACTCTCCCGCCCGCTGTGAGGATCGGGGATGGCCACAAATACATTTTCTGCGGGCAAGCGATTACATTTAGCGTATGCAACAAGCCTTTAAACCCCTAGGTTACCCTAGTAGGACGAGTGGTGTCTCGTGAAGGTTTGCAGTGAATATACTCACAAAATTCGTTATTGACTCAAAGAAAAATCAAAATACTTAAAAAAATTATAATTTAAACTTTCTGAAAAATAGTCACCATAAATTGATATTCAAAAGAGTATTAAGTTGTCGTGTGTGTGTTTAAAGCCAGAAATCAAACCACTAATTTCCACCGATTGATCATTACGTTACTCTCCGAAAATTCTCTTTGATTTCAAAATCTCACCGAATACACTCACAAACGAATCACTCGGGAGTGTGGCTTTTCTGTCGGTATGCGTGATTTATAAGAGTAAATATAATGGAACGCAAGTTCATGCACACCATTATGAAAGACCGAATTATTTAGTGAAATGATCTCTTCATCGGATTACGGTAATTGGAAAACGGGAAACATCGCCTCAAATTCACACAATTTAATCTCTCACATTATCTTTTTGTATCTTGGCTCTCCTAGCGGTAGTCAATTTCGCAATTCGAACTCGGTAAGACTTTTCAGGGTAAAGGTGTTTTGGGTAACATGGGAATGGTTGGGAACTTCAAAATTGAATTTTTTTTCTTATGATGTCCGTAAGTGCTTTTTCGGGCTACTGCTCATTTTCTCTTATTTTTCCCTACTTGCTATTTTTGTTGAGCATTTTTCTACTATTTTTTTTCTTGCCCCTTTTTATGCACTTTTCGGACTTAAGTTCTGACTTTTTCCATTTTTCACAATTCCGGGCTATTTCGGTTATCAACCGAAAGGGAAAACTTATTCGGCTCAATTTGGGTTGCAAAAAGGGTAGTTTTTCACATCTTTTTATGGCTAATGTTTTTGGGTAACAAACGATGGCCCACTTCATAATCCGAATTACTTATTAAATTACGATCTGCGTCTCGAGATTAATTTAATCTAGAGATTTGTAGCACGTTTTTTTAAGACAACATTCCATTTCCCATAATCGATTAAAACAAAGAATTGAGATCATCAACGACTTATTTAAAATGCCGAATTAGAACTATTAGTTAACCATTAACTCGAATTGATTTAAAAACTCGAAAAGGTCGATAGGCTCAAAATCTCACCCGGTTTTGTTAATCTCCACACTTATTCGTTAAGTCGTCAATTTTCGCACAATTTCCATCTTTGGTCAATTTCGGCCTAGTGCAATAGGGATTTAAAAATTTGAGACTTTAAATAGAAATAAGGTGATATTTTTGAAAATTTTAAATTCCAATTTTTATTTATTTTGAAGAAAAATATTTTTAGATTTTTTTTATGATTTTTATTTGGATTTTTTTTTTTGGCATTTTTGAAAATTTGTGAAGTTTTAGAAAGACACACTTGTGACCCCCCTAACTTAGACTTTTGCATTGTCCTCAATAAAAAAGTACTAAAATCTAACTCAAAGCGAATTAAAAGTGCGAGAAAATAAAACGAACAAATAAACCAGAAATGCGAATTTTTTTATAGATACTAAGAGCCTATGGTACACGGGTGATGGGAGAATTACACAATCAACATTTTTAACAACTACCAACAACACCAAAAATAACACAAACAAACAAGGGCTTCATTGGGGCAGTGGATTGGAGGGGCCGGTTGCGTTGGGATCATACGGATCATAGAAGAAAGTTGGAGGGGGTCCACCGAAGTTGAGCTCGTATAAATTGGTTTGGAGACGATGCATCATGCTCGTGTCCCTTCGGTAGGCCTCTTGATCCCGTTGATAGGCCGCTTGGTCGCGATTGTATTGGGTGAGGAAACCGTCCAAATGGGTTACCACCGTCGAAAGGCGCCTATCGAAATTTGCACTCGGGGGATCAAAATTGGAGTCATCGTCCTCGTCTTCATCATACTCTTCTTCTTCCCCCACATCCATCATTGGGGCATCATGTTCTTCCTCTTCCGTACCCTCATCGAGAATAGGACGGACGGGATGGGCCACCCTCATTTGGCGTTCACTACGGGTGGTGGAAGTGGCTCCAATTGGGTGGGAGAGTCGGACTTGCTGCCCCGGATCGTCCACCCCGGCATCAATCAGAAGTTCGGTGATAAGGCGGGCGTAGGGGAGCGCTGCTTTTCCCCACTCGTCATAGTCCACATGGAGTATGTCCGCGTAGAAAAGATGGGCCAAATTGATAGTTCTCTTGGGGTCGAGGAAATGGTATAGGAAGTTGGCGTGACGCAGCCTGACCACCGAATCATTGGTGGTTTGGTGGATTGCTCCACATATAATAAGGTGCGTGAATCGCACCGTGTCCGAAAGGCTACCTATTGGAAATGAATCGACCATTCCTCCCCGGGTGCCATTCGGGCGATACATTCAGCTTTGGTGCGTGGGGCACCATTGGTGGGGTACATGAAGGGAACGGGGAGGACAACCCATTTTTCTCGCATTTTGCGCGCAATGATGGCGGTGGAGAATGGAATCCGAATGCCGTCAAGATATGCCTCATGAAGAGTGGAGGATTTACGAACGAGCGTCGCGTAGAATTGGCGAATTTCAAATTTGAACACTTTATTGCTCGTAGGAGAGAGAAATGAGCACCACCCTCGGCGGTTGAAAAGGGAGGTGACTTCACTGGGCAGCTGCTCCCAATTGACAACCCGCTCGATATGGATGGGGCGAGTGGCCGAGAAATAGCGCGCAACCCAATGATATTCTTGGATGGACCGAAATACTCCCGCCCCCTCATCATCGAGGATGGTGGTGTCGTCATATTTTTTAGGATGGAAGTTTGCTTGGTGGGGGCGCAACATGGTGAGAGAGAGACAGAGAGATAGATATGGAGGGGATATGGTGTAGAAGAGAGGGAGAGTGAAATGAACTGTGAGAAATGGAGAGGGGGTGAGGGTAAATTTATAGGTGAGTGGGGATGACTTTTGTTGGGAAATGAGAATAGGTATAGAGGGAGTGAATTTGGAGTGTGAATTGGTAAGGGGGGAGTTTTAGATGGTGAATTTTCGTGGGGGAAATGAATGAAGTGAAGGGAGAAAAGAGAATGAATTTGGAAAAAGGGGGAAGAATCTGCCAGGACCCCCGAATCGGTTCGCCCCCCGAATCGGTTCACCCTGTGGTTCGGGGTACCTTGCTGGTCTGGAAGCTTGGTTTCTCTCATATCTCAAAATTCAAGTGTTCTCCCATGCCTTATCACTTGCTTATGGCCCCTTAAGATATCCTAGACCCTCGGGTTCCATGAAAATCTCTACTAAACCCTCAAAATGTGTGCAGGCGCTCTAAAAAATTATGCTATCTCTCTCCCTATCATAACCCGTGCTCCTGAACTCCTAAATATCCTAACTCAAACACTACTACTATATGCAAGAATCACCCCATACGCGTCGGGGGTGGGATGACCTCTCATTTTCAGCTCAATCTTCCCCTTAGACGGGGTCCGACAACCAAATGGTGTCGACTTCTTCCACACACGCCTCTTGATATGGATTTAGGCGTTGTCTATTCACCTTGAACATATTCCCCCCTTTTAAATCGTCTAATTCCACAGCTCCATGGGGGGAAACATTCTTCCCAACGAACGGGCCAGTCCATCGAGATCGCAACTTTCCTGGAAATAGATGAAGCCGAGAGTTATAGAGAAGAACGTTTTGCCGGGGAAGAAACTTTTTGCGTCGAATAATCTTATCGTGGGCGAGTTTTATCCTTTCTTTGGAAATTTTGGCATTCTCATACGCGTCATTGCATATCTCCTCTAACTCATTAAGTTGAAGCTTGCGAGCTTCATCGGCTTTTTCCATATCATAATTTAATCTCTTAATTCCCCAATATGCCTTGTGCTCTAACTCGACGGGAAGATGGTAAGGTTTTCCATACACAAATCGGAATGGGGACATGACGAGAGGGTTCTTATATGCGGTGCAGTAGGCCCATAGTGAATCATTCAATCGAAGTGACCAATCTTTTCGGTCGGGATTAACGGTCTTCTCGAGGATGTGCTTAATTTCTCGATTCATTAATTCGGCCTGCCCATTCGTCTGTGGGTGATAGGTCTTTCCAACCTTGTGAACGACGCCATAATTTCCCATGAGCTTCGCGAATGGCCTGTTGCAAAATTGCTTTCCATTATCACTAATTATCGCTTTCGGAGCACCGAAGCGGGAAAATATGTGTTCTTTAGGAACCTAATCACCACTTTGTTGTCATTTGTCTTGGTAGCTATGGCTTCCACCCATTTAGAAACGTAGTCTATCGCGATAAGGATGTATAGTAAACCAAAAAGATAGGGGGAAAGGGCCCATGAAGTTAATACCCCAGCAGTTAAAGATCTCAATAATGAGTATCGGGGTTAATAACATCATGTCTCGTCGGGTTATCGCTCCCATCCTTTGACACCTATCGCAAGATTTGCAATAATTGCTCACATCCTGGAATATTGTGGGCTAATATAAACCACTTTGAAGAATCTTAGTGGCCGTCTTTTCCGTCAAAAAGTGACCTCCACAAGCTTCTGAATGACAAAATTGGATGACTTTCGGTATCTCGTCATCCGATATGCACCGTCGGATGATTTGGTCAGCGTAATATTTAAAAAGAAAGGGATTATCATAGAAAAATATGTGGGACCAGGTAATGAACCTCTTCTTATCTTGCGGTGTCCACTCAGGAGGGACGACTCCCATGACAAGATAATTCACTATATCTGCAAACCAGGGTAAAGAAGAGGTAGCAAAGAGTTGGTCATCCGAGAAATATTCATCTATGGGTATCGGATCGCTAGGTACGTCGGACGAAAGCCGAGATAGATGATCGGTGATGACGTTTTCTACTCCTTTTTTTTATCTCTAATGGAAAGATTAAATTCATTTAGGAGTAGGATCCACCTTATGAGGCGCGGCTTTGAGTCCTTCTTCACAAGAAGATACTTAAGAGCCGCTTGGTCGGTGAAACAAGTAATGGGGGACCCAATGAGATAGGATCAAAATTTTTCTAGGGAAAATACTACAACAAGTAATTCCTTCTCCGTAGTGGAGTAATTGAGTTGTGGTTCGGTAAGAGTCCGGATAGCGTAGTAGATGACATAAGCCTTTTTATCCTTATGTTGGCCCAAAACAACCCCTATTGCAAAATCACTTGCATCACACATGACCTCGAATGGTAAGTACCAATCCGGCGCTTGCATGATGGGAGCGGAGAAAAGTATGCTTTTTAATTTTTTAAAAGCACTTTGGCATGCTTCATTCCACTCGAATGGGGTATCCTTCACAAGGAGGTTGTTTGAGGGCCTAGTGATGGTGCTAAAGTCCTTAATGAACCTTCGATAAAACCCTGCGTGGCCCAAGAAGGAGCGCTCGTCTTTAAGCGATTTTGGAGTGGGTAAATAGGCTATGACATCTATCTTAGCTCTATCAACTTCAATCCCTTTGGATGAAACTATGTGGCCAAAAAATATTCCCTCAGTGACCATAAAATGGCATTTCTCCCAATTTAGCACTAATTTCTTCTCCACACATCGGGTAAGTACTTTTTCCAGATTCGCCAGACAAAGATCAAAAGAGTTTCCAAAAATGCTAAAGTCGTCCATGAACACTTCAAGTCCTCTCTCAATCATGTCGGTAAATATACCCAATATGCACCTTTGAAAGGTCACGGGTGCATTACACAAATCGAATGGCGTACATTTGTAGGCAAACGTACCGAAGGGGCAAGTGAAGGTCGTCTTTTTCTGATCAAGTATATCTACCTCAATTTGGTTATATCCGGAGTAACCATCAAGGAAGCAGTAGTAAGGATGGTCGGCTACTCTCTCAATCATCTGATCAATAAATGAAAAGGGGAAGTGGTCATTCCTAGTTCCTGCATTGAGTTTTTGATAATCGATGCAAACACGCCACCCGGTGGTGGTAAGTTGAGGAACTAGCTCTCCTTTAGCATTTTCAATCACTGTCATGCTCGACTTTTTCGGGATAACGTGAATAGGGCTCACCCACTTGCTATCCGAGATTGAGTAGATAATCTCAGCATCTAATTACTTAATGATTTCTGTTCTCACCACTTCTTTCATATTGGGATTTAGCCTTCTTTGCATTTCTCTAGAGGGCTTTGCATCCTCTTCGAGGTGGATCTTGTGGGTGCAAATCAAAGGACTTATCCCCTTCAAATCAGCAATACACCAACCAAAAGCACTTTGGTGCTTCCTCATAATTTCTAATAGCTTACCCTCCTGCTCTTCGTCTAGGCTAGAGGAGATAACAATAGGAAATGTCTCGTCCTTTCCTAAATATGCATATTTAACATGGGAGGGTATTTTCTTCAATTTGAGGGTTGGAAATTTATCGTCGGAGGGAAGCATGCGTGCCTCCCTCAGCGGTAACTCCTCGAATCGAGAAATCCAACTTACATCTCTCGCGTCCTCATTCGACGCTCTCTCATAAAGTAACTCTCTCAACTCCTCAACTTCCTTCTCAAATTAGTATACGATCCCTCACTCTCGTGGCTCGACACTAAGCAAGTCCCTAGGGCATATTCAAAATATTTTTCCTCAAAGTACTCCTCTACGGTCTCGTCGATTAAGTTCACTGCGTGAAGATCATCTTCTTCCCCTGTATGTTGGGCTATATGGAAGATGTTAGTCTCTAAAGTCATATTCCCAAAGGTGAGTTGCATCTGCCCATTTCAAGTATTGATTATTACATTAGTCGTAGCTAAGAATGGATGCCCGAAAATGATGGGACCATGATTGCTCGAGGTGAAGGAGGGCTCCGTGCCCCAAATGATAAAATCTATCGAGAAGTAGAAAGTGTCAACTTGGAAGATCACGTCCTCAACTATACCTCTTGGGATCTTCACGGTTCGATCCTCCAGTTAGAGAGTGATCTTTACGGGCTTGAGGTCGCCCAGATCAAGTTGCCTATATATGGCGTAAGGGAGGATATTGACACTTGCTCCCAAGTCAAGTAACGCTTTTTCAATTTTATTTTCTCCAATGATGTAGGAAATGGTGGGTGCACCGGGATCTTTGAATTTTAGCGGAAGATCATTAAGTAGAATGGAGCTCACGTTATGTGCTAGAAATACTTTTTTCTTTACCTTAAACTTCCTCTTCAGTGTTAATAATTCCTTGATGACTTTTGCATAAGCTAGAATCTACTTAATGGCATCGACGAAAGGTAAATTTAACTTTACTTGCTTTAGCACATCTAGCACTTCATCACGGGGGTTTCCTTTGTGGGAAGGAATTAGTGTTTGAGGAAACGGTGCCATAGAGGGTGGTTTCACTACTACTTCGGGCTCACTAGTGTCTGCTTTATCACTCTCTTTTAAGGGGACATCTTCGGCCTCTTTCGTGCCGGGCGAAATCTCCTTATCTTTGGCTGCGTCGTGTGGAGGAGGTGATAAATCAATAACTCTCTCACTACGAAGAGTGGTCACAGCTTGACATTGCTCCTAATGTTCTGTAGAGGTGGAGCTAACACTAGTTTGACCTTGGGGAGGCTTTTGGCCCTGGGCAGGAAACTTGCCCTTCTCTTGGATACTTAACGATGATTGCATCTTTGAAATAGTCGCATTTATATCATTGATCATGCACTCATGTCTAGCAGTGGTTGCATTCTGGGCAATGATAAATTGGTTTATCGTATCCTAGAGACTTCTCCGCGGTGGAGGGATATATGGCCCTAGAGGTGGTGGTACTTGCACATGTCCCTGCATGTGAGGTGCTTGTTGAAAGTGGGATGGTGGGGGAGGGGCAACATGTGAGTCATCCTAGTATTTTGTTTCCCATAGATAAAACCAGGATGGTTTTTTCATGAAGGGTTGTAGGAATTCCCGTGCGGTGCACCAAAATTACCCTTAAATCCTCCTACACCATTCATTTGCTCTTGAAGTATAACTTTATAGGTGGGTATAGTCGAGCATTCCTCTGTTGAATGTCCCGCTTCACAAATAGCACACACCTTCTCGATGGGATTCGGCATAGAGCCAGTTGATCCTCTTGCACATATCTCAAGTACTTCTCGCATTCCTTTCTCAAGTAGATCGAGTCGACTGGTTGTTATGGTATCCTTTTCTACCTGAAATAGGTCGGCCGTCAATGGAGTGGTGGTCATTTGGCGTATTTGATTATGAGCACTAGGGTCATATGTATCCCATGCTTGGGTAGTCTCGACGACATACCTCAGGTGAAGCTCAGTATCATTGGCATCTAGGTCGACAAAGGGACCATCTCACATGGTTTTAATGAGTTGTTTGGAATTTATATTCATCCCATTATGGAGGAATGAAATGATTTGCAATTTATCAAATCCATGATAAGGGCATGAAGTGATTAACTCGTTAAAACGCTTGTAACATCAATCAAATAACTCATTTTCTGATTGTCGAAAGGTTTGAATTGGAGCCTTGATGGCGTTCGTTCGATGTGGAGGAAATAATTTCTTAAGGAATTTAGATTGCAAGTCGTTCCATGATGCAATCGAGTTCGAAGGTAAAGATCGTAGCCAGGTCTTAGCCTTATCCTTGAGCGAGAATGGGAAGAGTTTGAGGTGTATCACATCTTTTGTGTAAATTTGATCACTGAGGGTCTCGCACGCCTCCTCAAATTCCCAATCACCGAAGTCAAATGGGGCTTGGAAACGCTTGATGGTCTCTAGACGGGAGGTTTTTCGAGAAAAACGAATCGTTCGTCCAAACTGTAAGGTTGATTCTCACACGGGATGGACAGTTGGAAAGGGAATTGTAAGCGCGAGAACACTCGCAGGGGGTGATTTTAACAAAAATTGCAACACCAATTTTAAATATGTGGAAGCGACTTTTAAATCGATTTTATCTTATTTATCCTAAGCATGCAGCTATGTGATAAAATAGATAAATCAAACAAGGCAAATAACTCAAGCACAGTTTCAGCAAAAAACCTCATAGGGAAAAACCTTTATTCACTTAGAAATTTACAAGAGAGTTGACTTACAGACCACTTGATCCCCCACATGCATAACACACTATTTTTAAAAACTCTATAAGGAACAACTATGACGCTCGCAAGAGTCACATGACCGCAACCCTCTGCATTAGCCTCAGCCTTCGTCTTCATCTGTGAATCCCTGCATGTATCACAAGTAAGAAATGGAGTGCCACTCACCAAGGTGTGTGCAAGAGATACAAAACTTTCTAGGGTCTAAACTAATTCACAAAAAAAATATTCAAAGATGTTTTTTTGTAAATTAAAACAATGTTTTAGGAACATAAAACTTGAAGAAGTTTTGTTGATGATATGCAGAAACATCTTTTGCAAAAGTCTTGGAAAACTCATTTACGAAACAGGTATTTATATAAAAGTTGAGTCGACGCATCGTTCGAATGAAAATTTGATATCGCTCGAACGAGATATGATGTCGGTCGAACGACCTCGTAGTACAACATTTGATGTCACTTAAATAGTGCTTCACGTGACATTCAATGTCATTTGAACGACATATAAAAACTTGGTTTTTTTAAAAATTCATTCTAGTAGCATGGCATTTGATAACTTACTTCAAACGGCCTAAAAACGAGTTATGCGCGAGATCAAGCAGTTTTGAGTCAAAAATTCTTTTTGAAAATAAAACTCTTTTTAAAATCATTAAAAAGTCCCATTCGTGTTTTGATAAAAATTAAACATCCCAAATATGAATCCATAAATTAATTCAAACCCTAAATCGATTTATTCTTTTCAGGATATCAGGAAGTCTTCAAACTTGGAGATGCTTAAGTTTGGTTCGTCTTCTCGGTACGTGATAATTTCTAACAGGATACGCCAAACTAGCCTAACACTATGCTATGAACACTATCAGAAAAATTAATCTTATAAGAATTCATTACCTCTTGATATTTCATTGAGTCAAATGGCGCTTGTAAGTGCCCGATGGCCTTTTGGAGTAAAATGGATCGTTCGTCCAAACTGTAAGGCTGATTAGCGCATGGGATGGACCGTTGGAAAGGAGATTCATATCCCTTCAAATATTCATTAATCTTCGCTCAAGATGGATAGTTTACCAAGTCGAACGGAGCCCAAGAGCGTTCGGTGGCCTCTAGATTGGTGTTCGAAGTAAAATAGATTATTTGTGCGGATCGTGAGGCCGATCCATACACGATACGAACCGTTGGAAAGGGAATTCAATAACCTTCGAAGATTATTTGAGATTTAATCAAGATTGAGAGTTAACTGGAGTCAAACGGGGCCCAGGTGTGACACCCCGCCTAATAACATACCGGGTGATCACTCCTATATCAAATTAAAACATGAGTCACATATGGTTCATTCTTAGCATCACAGTCGAAAACCAATTTAATTACTAATATCCTATTAGGCCGGCATCAAAATTTTAAATTTACAAAAAAATTTTAATCAAACCATTCAAATATAACAATTATAGCAGTTTATATGCAGCAACTGAACTGAAATAAAATAAAATAATCGAACACTCGGTACAATAATACAACCAAATCGAATGCCACACAAAAGGCGATAAAAGAATAAATGAGTACAGTTGGGCCATAAGCCCGAATGTTTCTACAATACCTCCTATCTAGATCTCAATGATAGAAGCGTCTAATATAAACCTGCTTGCATCCACAGCTGTTGAAGTAAACGTATGACTCGAAGAAATCATCATTCAGGCGTCCCTGTATCTGGACACCTATATATATATATAGATATAGCAAGAGGGGAAAAATATAGAAACGGGTCAGAGCCCGAGTTGTGAAAATATTTTGCAAGTGCATAAATACTTTATTTAGGAAATTATGTTTTATCTCATATTTAAATTGGTATCGCACTCCCATGAGATACCCCTCATCCCTCTTCTAATAGTGCACAATTATCGCATACCTTTTAAAAACTAGTTAAGCTACCCTGCCCAACTAATGTATTTCCCTTATCTTCCAAAATCCCCATAAATCCGAGTACTAAGGACTAAACTTCTCCCCGTTCCCAACATTACGTTAGGTTCATGCGTGGGGTGTCTCGCAAAGCGAAATCCAAACAAGGAACCCCCCCAATACACTAATACGTGACAATGTTGATCATCGGGATCCATTAAGCCTTAAGTACATACCACATTTATACCATTCCGTATATATTAATAGTTCTCATTAGAACCAATGATTCATATTCATATAAATTCGGATATAAATCTACCGGAAGGAGTATATCACTTTATTCATTATTTTCCCTTTTATACAGGGTTACGTTATATGATATCTCATCTCATATATATATGAACAATATACTATACGGAACAAGTATATTAACCCATCCACCGAGCTATAATATTTAGCAACCGTGGATTATCTCAAGTACACATATATGTTAATCTCAATACATATATTCATATCCGGCACCCATAGGCTCAACAGCGGTGCAAACATACTCTGCTATCCAATCCAAGTACATCTCGTACAAAAAGGATTACCCATTCCATATCACTCAGAAACTGTAACAATACAAATCACACGTATTGGAGGCGAACATAGTTCACATATCCATGGGTCACGCACATACCTACGCTCCCACAGTCAGCAGACTTATCAACTCATAAATAAGCCTTTCACAGTCCTATGTTCTTGAGGTACCAAATCTGAAATCCCCCCGAAGGCAACACTGGATAAGATTGTCCTCTTTCGAACGCCAACCTCCCGTGATAGTAAGTATGGTAGGTATGTCATACACATAATAAACAATCATATAGGTACACATTCCACCTATATAAATATACCATCAATTTGGTATTCACACAACCATATTATAATTATAGGTATTTCTCTCACCTATACATCATTCCCCATAGATAATTATTTAACCCACGTATATAATAACATTCGGGCATACGCACAACCCATATAATAAATTTCCCACGTAGTATATTTATATCTCGAATATCCTACGCGTTTATTGATTTTAAATCATTCCTCAATATTTTATATTCTGAGCTTTTCTCACCGCACGATGATAATACCAACAACACCGATATATTTATTCGTCCCATAAATAACAGTAGGCATTCCTCTCACCCATAATAATTGTCATAAATAGACGTATCGGATGATAGCTCAATTCTCTTTAGCTCGTATCCTAAATTTCATCCTAGTCACCTCGTAGGATGTTACTCAACCAAATTCAGCATATAAGTGTGTTTTCTACGCGCACAATTACTTATACAAAATTTTGCCCACCGAAACATCACCCCGAGTGTTACTCCTCCCAAACACCCCTATTTGGGTAAATCTTGCGGTATACTTTCATCTAACCCAAGAGACACACCTTACTTAAAAAAGAATATTTATAAGTCCCCACACTATTTTTAGGAACCCCAAATATTTATCTCTAAAGAATTCTAGCCTTTATTTTTCAAATTTTCG
This sequence comes from Sambucus nigra, assembly GCA_949130495.1. Lineage (NCBI taxonomy): Eukaryota > Viridiplantae > Streptophyta > Magnoliopsida > Dipsacales > Adoxaceae > Sambucus > Sambucus nigra. The sequence continues at coordinate 60,278,252 of OX422218.1, read as the reverse complement.
AGTGCATTTCCGAGTTGGTGATTTCACCCCGGAACTGCCATCTTGTAAAAACCATAACAATTCGAAGAAAAATTAGAAAAATACGCGGTTGGCGCCCACGTAACCGTATCGAAAAGATATATAATTTTTATGTTTTGACCGAGAGCTGAATATGAACTATTCCTGTCCAAATTTACCCCGCAAGCTACGGAATAACTATTTATCGTCTTCTCCAAAATCCCAACCTCCATTTTTCTCCATTTTTGTTGTTTCTAATATCATCCAATAACTCCAGGTGTTCGCTAACCAGAGTAGTTCATGTGTGCCAAGGATTTAAGGGGGCATTACTCCTAAGGAAGGAAGTCGGGTGTTTGACTTTCTATGGATCGATAGTTTCATATGTTGCTTTCGTCTTGTGAGGATGAATGGTTGTGATTAGATTCATCACGATTGGCGACTCAAGACTAGATATGTGGTTAGGTTGGTACCAGTAATAATGTTTACGATGAGTGATAAGACTTCAAGCATATAGCGCAAGTTCTCTCTACGTAAATCATCGTCTAACGTATATGGGCAGGATTTTCTCAGATCGGTTGTGTGTTCCTTCTAGCCCTTGCATGTACCTTTTGATTTTGGTAATCGAGAATCGGTATTCTCATGTATGTGGTAGCTCGGATTGGTACTATGTTATGGTACAGTGCGGTTGGCCCTAGTGATATGCTGTGGACCTGGTATGATCAATGCAACTCATTAATTGGGTGGGCTATATATGAGGTAGTCTTTCTTTTGCACAAAGTTCAGTGTACAGGTGGTTGTGCCTTTGGTCGCACGGATTGCTCGTAGTGTTTGATTTCCTTAGGATTAGTGATATTTTGACTAGCTAGCATGACAGTCAGTAGATCTAGTTGTAAAGAGAGGTATGATGACTTGATGACATTGTATAGTGTTAGAACTTGGGTAAATTTAGCACACTATATTTCTTTGTCATGGTGAGTGGATTAGTGCGAGGCCCAAGTGAGTGCACAAAGGTGAGACGCCTAGACTGGTAGTAGAGTCATCAGAGTGATGCAACGGAAGGTGTCAGTCGAGTGTGCGGTGATGATTTGGTCAGTGTATTACTCCTCGGAGTGAGTGATGAGCACTATATGTTTAATGTCAAGATCAAGAAAAAATTATGAATAACTTAAAAATTCATGGGATGCTGGAAGTGTAGTCCTAAGACTATAAAGAGTTCTTGATGATGAATTTGATGATTGGTCATATTACGATTCACTCTCAGGTGAGTGTCTATCACTAGATGGGGTTGACCGTGAAGGCGCCGTTATGCTTTAGGTATTAGAAAGGATAGTCCTAGGAGTCGATTGAGCATGATCATCAAGTGATTGGAGACTTAGGGTTAGTTATGCGAAGTTGATGGTTAGCATAAAGGTGAACATTAGAGCACGTCATATGTTGAGCTTTTGGTGATGATCCCTGTGGAAGGGTAGGCGATGTGATCTTAGCCATTGAGGACTTCAATGATTTTGTCTTAGAGGGTTCCTATGACCTAGAATGAGAATTAATAAACCCCATAAATTTGAAGAATTGATGGGTCGAGAATTTCGGGGATGAAATTCCCCAAGGAGTGAAATTTGTAATGCCCCACACTAATATTTTTATTTATTTCCCACATAAGTTTTAATAATATAAAGACATTGAGATTTGGATAATTATAAATGGGGTTATATTCTAATTTGGATATTTTTGGAGGCTTGATGAGAATTACTGGAAGTTGTGTGTTGAAATTGGAAAAAATTAAAAAATTAAAAAAGGGTCATTCGAATGAAGTGGAGGTCGTTTGAACGAGAAACAAAGGTCAGTTAAAGCAAAGGATCAAATAAGATCCCACTTCATAATAGGTCCGATCATTCGAAGGTCATTTAAAGTGTTGGATCGAATGAGGTTCGAATGATATGCATTTCTCGTTCTAACAATGGGAGAATCTCATTCGAACGCGGTCATTCATATTTTTAAATCAAGTTTCCCGTGTGCGCTGTCTCATTATGGGTCGTTGGATGGATGACATGTCGAGATCTGATGAGCTCAGATTAGGCAAAAATCGAATTATAAGACTTTAGGGTATTTTATAAGGGTTTCTTATTTCATTTTGGTCATTTGGAGTTAGGAGAAGAGAGAGAGAGAGAGAGAGAGAGAGAGAGAAGAAAGAAGGGTGGTCTTCCACCATTGTTGAGCATGTCCTCCACCTCTTTCCACCTCAAAATACCATTCCACTACCAAATTTCCACCTTAAATTATCATATTCTTCTAGTCTTTACCATATCCAAGATTTGGATACCCATTTCCACTATGGTTAGGAATATCTAGGAAGTTTGGAGATGTTGTTGAGGGTTTTGAAGAGGATGAAGATCGAAGTTTCATGGAGCTTAACGAGGGTTTTTTATGGAGCTTTCATGAATACAAGTTTGGTAGAGCTATCCAACCTCATTTAGGCCATCTTAGGAGTTGGTATGTTGCCATCTTCTTAGACATTTCATGCCTTCCTTTGTTGGATCCCAATTTGAGGTGGAAAAACCTATTCTTAGTTTAAGACTCTATTTTGTGCATTAGTAGTCTTGTTATTAGAATTTAAAATAGGATGCATATGATTAAATGATGGGTTCCTGATAGATTTGTATTTAACATTTATATAAAAAAAATGTTGGGAAAAATATTGTTTTGTTAGGCATAAAGGAAGAAAAAATATTTTAAAGTTTTCTTGAAAATAAACTAAGTTTGGGACTTTTGTGAAAATGGCATTTCTAGAAGTTTGAAGTTAAACATTTTGTGAAATAAAATATTTTGAAAAATGATGTTGATTTTTCTTAGAATGATTGGTGAAATAATGTCCCAAAGTTTCTTGAAAAATGAAGATTTTATGAAAGTGGGACATTTCTTGAGTTTGAAGAAAAAAATGTATTTTGTGTCTTGAAAGTGCATTTTTGCAAAGTATTATGAATTTCAAGAATGAAATGTATGTTTAACCTATTTAATAGAATTTTAGGATTTAAAATCCATCTTCCCATGCATATAAACTTGTAGTATTTTGATAATGAACGTAAAAATAAGTTTAAAGAATGCTTTGTTAGGTTTAAACATGAAATAAGAAAAGTAAAAATTCTAGTCTTCAAATTGTGTGAAAAGGGGATTATAGGTGTGAGAAGTGTAAGGTTGGAAGACTACATGTGTTAATAAAAGAAATGTTATTTTTCTTATGAAATAGTCTTTTATGTTCAAAGATTTTTGGAAATGAAAGTAATGAAATAAAGATGTTTCCGATTGAGAAGAATATTACTCCAAAAGGTTAAAAAGTTTTAAGGTGTTAAAAACATTTAAGAAGTTAGTGTGAGTAACTTAATGGTGTTTTGAAAAATTAAAAATTGTGAAATGGAGTCAAAGGTGAGTTTGAAAATAAATGGGTAAAATGGTCATTTTATATAAAGTGGAATATTTTTATGAAACAAAAATGTTGGAAAGGGTGTTACACATAATAGTTCTAATGAATATGATTTTTGGAATAAAATCAAGGCTAAAGTGTAAAAGACATAAAATGATGATTTTCAAAATGTAACACAAGTTGGGGTGGGACCCCGAGTTTGGCTTCGACTGGATAAAAGGAACGGTGGAATAATGTGAAAATTTTCAAGATATTAAAACACATTAAAAAGGAACTCGAATGACACCGAAAAAATTAAGAAGGGCACGGAGCCCTGGGGTGAAAGGCCCAAAATCACTAGCTAGAGCATATGGTGCACATAGAAGGAGGTGTGGGGGCCCGTTAAAGTATACAGTTATTGAAAGATTCCAAATAAAGAGAAAGGAATAAGGAACATGTCAAGAAATAGGTTGTGTGGTGAAAATGTGTTAAGACAACCAAACATGAATTAACTAATAACTATTTTCGTAAAGGATACAATGAAAAAGTAAGTGTGAAATTCGATTAATGTCCATAAGGTGAAGAAATGGTAAAGTAAGTGAGTAAATGGGTGGTTAAGCAACCTAAGTGGTTTAAACCATAATTAACACTACGGTGTATGGTGAAAGGTTTTCAAAGACTAAATAAGTATTTTCTAACACGATGTTTGTGTGTATTGAAAGGGTGATTTTCAATGAAAATACTAAAGTGGATTTGCTAAAGTGAAAAGGGTAATTTCGGTAAGAAATGACTTTCGATCAAACCGAGTGTAATTATTTCAAGTATTTAACTGTGTGTGTTAAATAAAAGGGTAAGTGTCAAAATAAGGAAGAGGGAGCATTTTGCAAGATTAAGGTGAATTAATAATGGTAAATGACGTTTTCGAAGATAAAACGATTTCATGCATTAAGTATATATGTATATATTGATTAGGCATAAATTATTCGTATGTATCCCCATAATTTATAGGATTTTATCATCTTGTGCGATATAAATTAAGTTGATTTATCTCATATCCTTGCTAGTGACCTCCTCTATATAGTGCATCGAGTTTCGTGTATTTCTCTTGCTTTTTGCAGGTATTTTATACAAGTGAAGAAAGGAGAAGACTCAAAATCAAGAAAAAAATAAAATAAGAAAAGTCAAGGGAAAAATAGTAATTTTACACTAGGAATTTGGACACGAAACCTAAAGGAAAGTTGAAGACTTCAAGTCCACAAGCACGTAGGAAGAAACGACATCCAAATCCGAGTCCCGATTGAAAAGTTATGAAGCTTCAAAGTTGAGAAAAAATCAAGGAAGAGAAAAGAAAGAAAAATTTCAACGAACTGAACCGATGGCCAATGAGCCAAACCGGTCCCCTCATTGGAATGTGCAAACCGAATCGATGAAAAAGTGTTCGGATCAATCCGTCATTCTGTATTAAGTGAACTGATTTGGCCCATTAAAGAAGACAAAGTCGGATCGGTTCGGCGCGACGGATTTTTTATTTTTTATTCCAAAATAAGAGTTATGCGTGGCTGAAACATTCAATAAAACGTGAGGGTTATATCTTATTGTATCACCAGATATTAGGGAGAAGGTTTTTACATAGTTTTAAGAGATTATTAAGGCAAGAACCTTAGGATTTATCTTGTTCAACAATTATTCATCTCTTCGCATCAAATTCAAGATTTTTCTTCAATAAAATTATAGTTCCTTTATTGCTTTCAATTTCTCTCATATTTTGGTTTGTGATTCATTATTTCTTAGTTAGAATTGTCTTTTACATGTTTGATCGCACTTTTCATGTAGGAATGATTTCATGCAACGTAGAATTCATTTGTAGTGTTAAAATTTCCATGTTCGGCTAAGTTTTTAGCGGGTTGGGGTACATGAACCCAACCTGGGTAACACATATGAATTTAAAAGTGAATAAAAAGTAATCCCTCTTTCAAAGGTTTGAACTTTATCAAGATAAAGATTTTAGGCCTTTTAATTCTATTTTCCCTAAGTAATCAGAATGTTTAAGGGTGCAATTGGCGTTTTGATAACCTCTCATCCTCGTCAAATATAATTTTTGATTTGATATTGTGCGGCATTTAGTTCTCATATGTAGAATGCTTAGAGAAGTATTTGATGTCTATTTGAATGAAGAATTATCTTTTTGAAGGTTTTATGTTCTATGTAAACACCGACGGCTCGGGGAGTGCACCCTAACTCCATTTTCTCTCACATTGTTAAAGTTTAACTTAGTTCTTTTTCCACGCTTAGTTAGTTCTTGATTTAATTCATATTGCATTAGTTGATAGGTATAGTCACCAACTCATCACCTTTTTCTTTCTTTTTATGAGTCATTCTAGGGTTAAGCGTCTTTCCTATCCGTCATCACGAATTTTCGTCCTATTCCCTGTGTTTGATACGTGTTTACCGAATTATTACTTGAGCGACCGGCTTTTATGTGAGTCGATAAAAGCACGCACTAGAAACACTTTTTAAGTCGCATCAAGTTTTTGGCACCGTTGCCGGGGATTAGGTACACTTGTAGGTTAGGTCGATTTAATCAAAAAATTTGACTCTAATTCTTAAAAATACCAAAAAAAAATCATAAAATCAAAAATCCAAAATCCAAAAAAAATTCAGAAACGTAAAAAGAAAAAAAAATATAGCATCTCTCAATTCCTTTCATGCAAAATCTGCAACAAACTCCTCAATCCACTCCAACCCGCAGTCAAGAGAATTCGATAGTTGAGTACGACCCGATAGACCACACACTCCTTCTATACCACCCAATTCCATTACAAGTCACACTTCTAGGGCATCGAGTGAGGACTTCGAGTCATTTGGAGAGAGAGCCATGTTGGAGTACGCTAGTTATGGTATGGGTGAGGGAGAGATATCGTATCGTCCCATGAGGGAGGTCTTATATCCCGAGTGGACTGTCACGGGATACTAACTACTTCCGTACAATGCAGGACAAGTTCACTTCCAAAATGGGATGATCCACATTCTTCCCATATTTCACGGTTTGTATTCAGAGAAACCATACCTTCACATCCGTGAGTTCGAAGAGGCATGCGGCACGTTTAGCGATCAAGCTTGCACTCAAGACGTCATTTGCCTAAAACTTTTTCCTTTTTCCTTAAAGGATAAAGCTAAGACCTGGCTTTGGTCTTTATCACCGAACTCAATTGTGTTATGGAGAGATATGCAAGCTAAGATTCTTTTGAAATTCTTCCCCCAACATAAAACAAATTCCATCAAGGCTCAAATTCAAACGTTTAGACAATAAGAAAATGAGCCATCTGATTGATGTTGGGAGCACTTCCAAGAGTTGATTAACACATGCCCACATCACAATTTTGAGAAGTATCGCATATCTCTTTCTTCCACCAAGGGCTAAGTATAGCGTCCAAACAACTCGTGGAAACTATGTGTGACGGATAATTTTAGGTGTTAGATGCAAACGATGCCGAGGCCCACCATAAGTATGCCGCCGAGACTACTCAACAATGAGACACATCTAATACTAACACCGAGAATTGGGTTCAACAAATTCCCACTGCTCCTTTCGCGTTCGGTCTATATTACGTGGACAAGGACGCCGAGTGAAAACTTCGAGTTAACTAAATTGAGAAAAGATTGGAAGACGTACTCGAATCACGGACAACAAAAATAATCGGATCCAACCGAGCTTTGAAAGAAAAGGTGTGTTCATTTGTGAGGCGAGCCATTCAACAAAGGAATGTTAGATAATACCCGCATACAAATTCATGCTCCATGAGCAAGTAGAAGTTGTAGGAGGATTTAAGGAAAATTTCAATTCCCCTCACGGGAATTCTTACAACCCTTCGTGGAGGAACCATCCTGGGTTTAGTTATGGGCAATAAAATACCGCATTGAATCCTAATTCACACGTTGCCCCTCCTCCACCACCGCCTCCGCACTTTCAACAAGATCCAAATATATGGCAGCACCACCTCCCGCGCTATATATCACCCCATCAAGGCAAAATTTTGAGGATTCGATAAATCAATTCATACAAGCTCAACAAGTAACGAATGCTCAAAACACCTGGATGTTTTCCAAAATAAATGATAACATTTCAAAGTTGCAATCATCCTTGAGTGTCCAAGAAAACGGTAAGTTTCCGGGCCAAGGCCAAAGACCTCCTTAAGGTCAACCTAGTGTTAGCTCTACTTTCGATGCAAATCAAGAGCAATGTCAAGTTGTCACTACTTTACGTAGTGGGATAGTAGTTGATTTATCACTTCCCCTACACAATGAAACTAAAAATAAGGCAGTTTTATCGGGTACAAAAGAGGCCAAAGATGCCACCTTAAATGAGAGTGACAACGAGGACAACACTAGTGGGCCACAAGTCATAGTGAAACAACCCACTGTTGTTCCTTTCCCTCAACGGTTGGTTCCATGTCAAAAAGGGACCTCCCACAAAGATGTTCTAGATGTTTTTAAGCAAGTAAAGCTGAATTTACCTTTTATCGATGCCATAAAGAAAATTCCCGCCTATGCTAAAGTACGTAAGGACTTATTAACTGCGAAAACAAGGATAAAGGTGAAAAAGAATGTCTTACTAGCACAAAATATGAGATTCATTCTACTTAATGACCTTTCACCCAAGTTTAAAGATCTGTGTCCACCTACCATTTCGTGCATCATTGGAGAGAACCGAATAGAAAAAGCCTTACTTAATTTAGGGGTGAGTATCAACATCCTCCATTATTCAATATATAGGCAACTAGATTTAGGGGACCTCAAGACCACATCAATCACTCTCCAACTCACGGATCGGACCGCGAAGATACCCCGAGGGATTATCGAGGACGTGATAGTCCAAGTGGATACTTTCTACTTCCCGATAGATTTTGTCATTTGGGACACGGAGGCATCCATCCATACGAACAATCATGTTCCTGTCATTGTAGGCCACCCATTCTTAGCAACGACTAATGCAATAATCAATACTCGAAATGGGAAAATGCAAGTCACTTTCGGGAATATGAACCTCGAGACGAATATCTTCAATATCACCAAGCAAGTGGGTGAGGCGGATGAATTTCACGCGGTAGATCTTATCGAGGAGATAGTAAAGGAGCACATAGAGGGAAATATCAGTGGATATGCCTTAGGAGCATATCTTGTATTGAGTAGAGAGAGTGACGAGACGTACAATGACTTCGAGAGGGAGGTGGAGGATTTGAGAGCGATCTTAAATGAGAGAGCGTCGGATTAAAACTTAAGAGATGTAAATTGAGTTTCTAGATTTGAGGAGTTACCACTGAGGGAGTCGCGCATGACCCCCTATGATGAAAATTTTCCCACACTCGAATTAAAGAAACTACCCTCTAATGTGAAACATGCTTATTTGGGAGAGGATGAGACATTTTCCATTATTGTCTCCTCGAGCCTAGATAGAGAGCAAGAGGACAAATTGTTAGAAATTTTGAGGACGCACCAAAGTTCTTTTGGTTGGAGCATAGAAGATTTGAAAGGTATAAATCCCTTGATTTGTACCCATAAAATCCACCTTGAGGAGGATGTGAAGCCCTAGAGGGAAATGCAAAGGCGATTGAACCCCACTATGAAATATGTAGTGCAAACGGAGATCGTTAAGCTATTAGACGAGAGAATCATTTACCCAATCTCGAATAGAAAATGGGTGAGTCCTATCCAAGTTGTCCCAAAGAAGTCGGGAATGACTGTGGTTGATAATGCCAAGGGTGATTTAATTCCCCAATGTACCACCACTGGGTGGCACATTTGCATTTATTATCGAAAACTTAATGCAGGCACTAGGAAAGATCATTTCCCCTTACTATTCATCGACTAAATTCTAGAGAGAGTAGCGATACACCCATACTATTCCTTCCTTGATGATTATTCCGGATATAACAAATTGAGATGGATGTGTTTTATCAAGAGAAGACGACTTTCATGTGTCCCTTTAGCACGTTTGCCTACAAAAGTATGCCATTTGGATTATGTAATACGCCCGCAACCTTTAAAAGGTGCATTCTTAGTCTCTTTAGCGACATGGTTGAAAGAGGTCTTGAGGTCTTTATGGACGACTTTAGCATTTTTGGCCCCTCTTTTGACCTTTGTCTTGCAAATCTTAAAAAAGTGCTAGCCTAGTATGTGGAAAAGAACTTGGTATTAAATTGAGAGAAGTGCCATTTTATGGTTACCGAAGGAATAGTTCTTGTCCACATAGTGTCATCCAAAGGAATTGAGGTTGATTGGGCAAAAATAGATATCATAGTCAAGCTTCCTCCACCTAAATCACTAAAGGATGTGTGCTCTTTCTTGGGCCACGCGGGTTTTTATAGAAGGTTCATTAAAGATTTTAGTGCCATTGCTAGACCTTTGAGTAACCTTCTTATGAACGATGCCCCCTTTGAGTGGAATGAATCATGCCAAAGTGCTTTTGATAAATTGAAAAGCCTGCTTATTTCTGCCCCATTATGCAAGCTCCGAATTGGTTCCTTCCATTTTAGCGTATATGTGATGCGAGTGATTATGCTATAGGGGATGTTTTGGTCCAAAGAAAAGACAAGAAATCTCATGTCATTTATTACGCTAGTCGGACGTTAATTGGACCATAACTATTTACTCCACCACGGAGAAAGAATTGCTAGTTGTAGTTTTTGCCCTAGATAAGTTTCGCTATTACCTCATCAGTTCTCCTATCAATTGCTTTACCGGCCACGCGGCGCTTAAATATCTCCTTTCCAAAAAAGATGTTAAGCCGTGCCTCATAAGGTGGATCATACTCCTACAAGAGTTTAATCTCTCCATAAAAGATAATAAAGGAGTAGAAAACGTCGTTACTGATCATTTGTCTCGACTTTCATCCGACGTACCTAGTGATCCTCTACCTATAGACGAATATTTTCCAGATGAGTAATTATTTGCGACTTCTTCCCTCCCCTAGTTTGCAGACATAGTTAATTATCTTGTCACGAGAGCAGTTCCTCCTGATTGGACACCGTAAGAGATGAATAAGTTCCTTACTTGGTCACACATGTTTTTCTACCACGATCCATTTCTATTCAAATATTGTGTGGACCGAATCATCCGACGTTGTATACCAGATGACGAGATGCATAACATCATTCGCTTTTGTCATACAAAAGCATGTGGAAGACATTTCTCGACGAATAAGACATCCGTTAAGATTCTTCAAAGCGGTCTCTATTTGCCAATAATTTTTCGGGATGTAAATGCTTACTTCAAATCTTGTGATAGATGTCAAAGAATGGGATCCATTACCTACCGAGACATGATGCCATTGCCCCCCATACTCATCATTAAGATATTTAATTATTAGGGTATTGACTTCATGAGACCTTTCCTTCCCTCCTTTGGTTTCTTATACATACTCGTTGCAGTAGATTATGTGTCTAAATTGTAGAGGCCATAGCTACCAAGACTAATGACAATAAGGTGGTGATTTAGTTCTTGCAAGGGAAATTATTAGTGATAATGGAAAGCATTTTTGCAATCGGCTATTTCAAAAACTTATGAGAAAGTATGGAGTCGTTCATAAGGTTGGGATGACTTATCACCCCCAAACGAGTGGGAAAGTTGAGTTATCCAATCATGAAATCAAGAACATTCTCGAAAATACCGTCTATCCTAACCGAAAATATTAGTCCCTCCGATTCAACGACGCGCTATGGGCTTATAGAACCTCATATAAGAACCCCTCGGGATGTCCCCATTTCGCTTTGTATATGGCAAGTCTTTCCATCTCCCAGTGGAGCTAAAACACAAATTTTATTGGGCAATCAAGAGGTAAAAATATAATTTGGACAAAGCCGGTGAAGCACGTAAGCTTAAATTAAATGGGTTGGAAAATATTCGCAATGATGCGTATGAGAATACAAAGATATCCAAAGATAGGATAAAACTCGCACATGATAAAATCATCCAACGCAAAGAGTTTCATTCGGGATAAAAAGTGCTTCTCTATAACTCCCGCCTACATTTGTTTCCCGATAAATTACGTTCGCGATGTACAGGCCCATTCGTAGTGAAAGAAGTGTTCCCCCACGGAGCCGTTGAATTGGATAATCCAAAAGGGGGAGACATATTCAAAGTTAATGGACAATGCCTAAATCCATGTTTAGAGGAGTGTGTTGAAGAAGCCAACACTATTTGGTTGTCAGACCCCGTTTAGGGGGGTGATTGAGAGTGAAATGAGAGGTCGTCGTACCCCCGATGCGTATGGGGCGAGTCTTGTGTACATTATTTACTTTTAGGTTAGGGTCATTAGAGGTCGTAGGAATGAAGTTCGTAGAGAGATGAATGCCAAGGAATATCACGAGAGAACGTCGAGTCTTTCTAAGGGAGTTGTTGTGTATTTCGGAGCTAAATCATGCGTTGGGACATTTTTGGAAGTGTTCAGAAAATCAAGTAAGGAAGAAGCCCGCACTTAGTTATTTAGGAGAAGAAATCAGGAGGCAATTCCAGAGTGCCGGACCAGTTCAGTTCAATGGCCATATGTTCGGTTCGCTGCTGAGGACGATTAAAATAAAAAAGGAACCGAACCGGTTCTCCCCAGAACCCAGACCGGTTCAACTGTTTGCAAAATTTTGACATTTCCCAATATTCATCCCCCTTTTCCATTCAACTCTTGCCCTCTAGATTCTTCCCACCAAATCCTTTTTCCCTCCATTTCATTTCCCTCAAAATTCTACCCCCCCCCCCCCTCCCCCCAACACACACACACACATCATCCTCACCTATAAGTTCATCTCCACCCCCCACTCCACTTCACACCTTCAAGCTCTTCTTCTAATCTTAAATTCTTCCCAGAAATTACAATCCCTTTCCCATCACAAACTGAGAATCCCCCGTTAAATACGACTCCACTAACATCCTTCCCGATGGAGACGAGAATTTCTGCATGCTCTAGGAGTGCATATGGTGCGAAAAGCTTTTCAACTCAGCCCGTAAATTGCATATCGAGTGACAGGTTAAATGGGCTATCTGGTTGTTTGTGAGGAAGAAGTGTGGTTATTCTATGGAACCTTCGTCCGCAAGGGCGAGTTCGAGACTGAGGTGTGACACCCCACTTATTCGATATAACGTGTGGCCAACTCGATAAAAAAATAAAATAGGAATCTCAAGTGTATCATTCTCAGCATCAACTGTCGAATATAAATATAATCGGTAACCACCCTACATAAAATAAACAGGTGTAAAAAAAATTATTTTTAACAAAGTGTAATGACAATAAACATTCACAGATTACGAAGCATAAACATAATAGGCAAATAAGAGAGTAGATCATTAACATGCTATGTTTTGACATACAAAAGAATATTCCGGAATATGTTGTTGGGCAATGGGCCATACAATATCAAGAGATAAAAATATAAGGGATATACATATACGATCCTTGGGTATACACACCCGATTTACAATCGTGGATTTTTAACTAGATTACAAAAAGAGTTGCGTTTATAACAAAAGTCCTATAACATCCCGCATATGCTATAACTCCTAAAACCTCTGGATCAGATAACCATCATTGGCGTCCTTGCGGTGGAACACCTATAATATATCACATTATATTGTAAGAGAAAATATATAAATGAGTAAGAGCCCTGGGTTTGAAAATATTTATAGCAAGTAAATTAAAATGCAAGATTTCATAATTGAAGTGGAGTCGCACTCTCTTGAGACTCAACCTCACCTCTCAGCTACAGCGCGCACCTAAACGTATGCATTAAATCTTAAGTTATGCAACCCCACTCAATTGACGGATAATACCCCCTCAAGCCTACATATAACTCCCCTTAGCGGATCTATATCTTAATATCGTTGTTAAATGTCATTCTCTTAGAATATACAAATTCATTTATAATATCTTTCTCTAATCATAAGTTGATATGTCACACATCATCTTTATTGCTTGTATAATATTTCCATATCATTGTACATGACACCATGTACTGATGACCAAACATCTCCCCACTTCCAACATTACGCTAGGTTTCATGCGTGAGACATCTCGCAAGCGAAATTCAAACAAGGAACTCCCCCGATACACTATTGCCTAACATTGTTAGTCGTGGAAATATGTTAGGTCCTCAGTCCATAGCATGTACTCGTACTGTCCTGTTTACCGGCATATAAGAATACTTATCCACTCTCATACGAAAAAGGTAAATACATAACACACACATCATACAAGTATACTAACAGTCTCTCTATGCTATTATCTTTCAGGGAATTACCCACATATCATCCTGGGTTACCAGCGGTCAGACTCTCACACCGACTTGGTATTGAAGCAATTCACAAGCATATGGGAAGCAGCCATAGTTCCTCACCTAAAGACAAGAAGAATAATACCCAAGACCTCTTACCCCTACCTCATTCAGACTAAAATAGTAGACGTTATGATCGGGGGACTATACTATCCCTGCTCCTCAATCCAGGGGGATTCACCCATATCGCGCAACTTCCCAAGATAGCACTAGAGGGGTATGTGCCACATAATATATATATCATATACACCAGATATATATATACACATCATATATACAAACCATCACATATTAGAATGTATATATCGCACCTTACACTAGCTAATAATCCACAGGATCTTTTCAAATTCATTTTCTCATTTAATTGTTTACTTGAATATTGATAATCAATTACACCTATGGTTTTTCATTAAATTTGTCATCATTAAGGACCACGAAATCTCACTCATTAGCCCGTAACCCTCCTCAAAATAGCCCCCACTCCTTGGAGGATTTACAAAAAGGAAACAACATAATATGCTCTCAAATATATCTCTATTATAGCCCCAAAGTAGCCCCTCCATTGTGTCATACATAAACCCACATTATATTCCAGAAATATGTTTACCACATTATTTTAAAGTGTTCCTAAGTATTTAAAACCAACTGGAGAAGAATAAAATAAGAGTTAACAAACTGCAGTGACCGGACCGGATTGAGGGTCCCCAAAAATGAACCGGCCCGATTCCTTAATATTGACAAAAAAAATGTTATGGCCGAACCAAATCGGTAACCCTTAAAAACAAATCGGTCCGGCCTGTTCAGTTCTTGATCCTACGAAATTCTCCTACATCTCCAACAAGCCCTTCTTCTACAAAATTTTAACATCATAAACCACCCAAAATATGAACTCCGCCATTTTTACACCTTCAAACCCATATACACACCTCAAATGCTAGACTTCAACACAAAAATCCAGGGTTTATCATTTATACCCAACACTGCCATGGTTTTTCCACAAATTATGAAATAAATCACACAAATAAGCATTTAGCAAGTTAATCCATTTGCCTTAAAGATGTAGGGTCTGATTCTTCCTCAAAGTCACGGATTGTTCGAGATTTCCAAAGTCCCAAAGATTTCTCTTCTCTTTCTCTTCTTCCCACGCTTTTCTCTCAAATGGGTTCTCCCTCTAAATGATATTAATTAGCTCTCTTAAGCCTAATGACCCATATTATTATTAATCCCAACTTTAAATGATAATACACACATAAAATGACTCGTATACCCCAATTTGAGTCAAACTAACTAAAAAGACCCCGGAACCCAAATAAAAACTCCAGGGTAGTCATCTTGACTTTCTCGGCCCTTTTGAGATCAACCGTGTACTCTAAATTATCATCCAAAACTTTGAATCTAGAAATCATCTCCCAACCTCATACACATACGGAGCATATCTTCCAACATTTAATTTACTCGCTCTGTTTACCCATCGGTCTAGGGATGGTATGTCGTACTCAGCCTCAATTTAGTGAATTCCCATGGCTTCCTGAAAACTCTGCAAAAAATGGGAGGCAATGATTTTATCTCGGTCAGACACAATATTAATCGACACTCCATGTAATCTCATAATTTTTGCAATAAAGAGTTGAGCATACTACACTGTCATAAAATCCATCCTCACCAGTAAAAAGTGTGCCCACTTTGTCAAACGATCCACGATAACCCAAATGGAATCATGGCTATGTTGTGACATCGGTAATCCCGTGATAAAATCCAGGGAAATGTGCTCCCATTTTCATATCAGAATTTCCAATGGCTGCAACATTCCCGAGGGTCACTAGTGGTCCACTTTTACCAATTGACAAGTGGTACATTTAGAGACAAATTCAGTTATGTCCCTTTTCATTCTTGCCCACCAGTATTGTCGTCGTATATCCTGATACATCTTGTCTTCACCTGGGTGAACCGTAAATTTTGACCCGTACGATTCTGACATAACAGCATGCTGCAGATCTGAATCATCCAGGACTACCAACCTACCATTGAAACGTAATCCACCCTCAGAAATGATGGAGTAGGATTCCGCTCCTTCAGTCGGTAATTTCTGCACTATGACCTTGAAATTCGTATATTCAGCTTAAGCTTTCACCAAACTCATCACCATCTCGGGTGTGACTATCAACACTGCCATACAAACCCTAGTTATAACATCATCCTGGCGAAGTTCCTTCCACCTAGCTTTCCATACCTCTGTTAACTGTCCAGTGGGACGACGACTCAACGCGTCAGCTACTACGTTAGCTTTCCCCATATGGTATTGGATATCGAATGATAATCCTTGATAAACTCCAACCACCTATGCTGCCTCATATTTAGATCTTTCTGGGTGAACAAGTATTGCAATGACTTGTGGTCCGTGAAAAGTCTAAACTTCTCCCCTATGAGGTTATGCCTCCAAATTCTCAGTGCAAAGACTACTGCAGCTAATTCCATGGGGTTTGAGCTTACGAGACACATAAGTAATTGTCCTATCGTCTTGTTGAAGCACTCCCCCAAGTCCCTGGAGAGATGCATCGATAAATACTAAATACTCCACTCCCGCTTTAGGCAATGCAAGAACGGGTGTTGATGTCAATCTGTCCTTTAGCTCATCAAATGCTAATTGACAGGAATCATCCCACACAAACTGTACCCCCTTTCGGGTCAAATTCATCAAAGGGTCAGAAATATTCAAAAATCCCTTTATAAAATGACGATAATAACCTGACAAACCTAAGAAACTTCTAATCTTTAACGGTGTTGTGGGATAACCCCACTCCCTCACCGTTGCCACTTTACTTGGGTCCACGAAAATACCCTTCTCTGATACTATATGACCCAAAAACTGCACCCGTCGCAACCAAAATCCGCATTTCTTGAACTTGGCGTATAGTTGATGGTCCCGTAAGGTCTGCAGGACCAACCATAAATGCTCAACATGTTCGCCCTCTGTCCAAGAGTAAACCAAAATATCATTAATGAATACGATTACAAATTGGTCCAAGAAATCTTAAAAGACCCTATTCATCAGATCCATAAACACCACAGCGGCATTAGTTAGCCCAAATGATATAACTAATAACTTATAGTATCTGTATCGGGTCAAAAATGCAGTCTTAAAAATATCCTGCTCCCTAATCCGAAACTGGTGATACCCCGTATGCAAATCTATTTTTGAGAAGTAAGAGGCTCCTCTCAACTGATAAAATAAATCATCAATACGAGGTAACGGGTACTTATTCCTAATTATCACCTTATTCAATTCTCGCTAATCTACACATAAATGCAGAGAATCGTCCCTTTTATTAACAAACAACATAGGGGCTCCCCAAGGTGACGTACTTCGACGAATGAAACCTTATCCCAAAAGCTGTTGAATTTGGTCACGTAACTCCCTCAATTCCACAGGAGCCATTCGGTATGGATCTCGCATAATTGGCCTAGTCCCCGACGCTAGATCAATAAATAACTCGATCTCACGACTTGGAGGTAAGCCTGGAATCTCCTGAAAAACATCAGCGAACTCCCAAACCACCAGAATCGAATCTAAGAAAGCAACCACTTACTGCGAAGTCTCCTCCTTGTTATTGTATAAATGGGTGCTTGAACCTCCCTCCGGAAGAGGCATAACAACAAGAAAAATTTCCTAGCCCGAAATAGCAAATACAATCGACCTCCCAAAGTAATCCACCATCACTCAATATTTAACCAACCCGTCCATACCTAATATAACATCATACCCACACATATCTAATACAAGTAAGTCGGCAGCTAAACATAATATCCCAAAATCTATCCCTACCCCTTTACATATAAAGTGGATAAGTGACTTATCTCCCAAGGGAGATTCTACACACATTTGAACATTAACAGCTGACTCTAACACTCAACAGCTATAAAGGAATGGGATGCTCCCGTATCAAATAACACTTGAACCATATGCCCATGGATAGGGAACTTACCCTTAATGGCTAGTGGAGGTTGCTGCACCTGCGGTAGCACTACATTTTGAACCTTATAAACTCGCCCATATTGCAATTTTCCCTGTAGAGGTGGGGCAATCTGAACGGGCGCTGGAGGTGGTAAAACTGCTTGCTGGCTCTGCTGAGATCCTTGCACCTGTACGCTATTTTGTTGTGGGAAATTTAACTTCATGTGGCCCACTTCACCACATTGACAACAACGGCCTACAAAGTTCTCCGATCTCTAGCCCTGCTGCCTAAATCTAGGGTGTCCTTGTCGGTGGACCTGATGACACCTAGGCCATGTTGACCTCCCCTGTTGTTCCCTCGGCCTGCTTGGGCCTGAGGAACATTCTGCTATTGCTGCTGTTGTTGTTGGGTCCCTTGGAAGTTCTGTTTAAAAGCACTACCATTGAATCTAAAGCCTCCTGAACACTGCCTTTTAGTTGAATCCCCTGAAGGGGGATCCCGTTCCTTCTGGCTATTCCCATGCTGTTGAGACTGTTGTGATCCATTGGCACTATCTACTCCCGACTTACTCGACAAACCATAATCCACCAATATATTTCTCCCCTTTAAATGCAAACGATGATACTAATAATGTAATAGTGCAACATTCATTACATTTGCAAACGTTAATAAAGCCTAATTACCCAACATATGTTACCGAATTCTCCAATTCAAGCCTCCCATAAACTTTAAAATTCTCTTCTCCTCAATATTTACCTCATCTGACACAAAATTTACCAAACGGGTAAACTCTTCTTCGTACTCAGCCAATTTTCGATCTCCTTGAGTTACATCCAACAATATCCTTATCATCTCTATTTGAACTTCTAGAGGAAAATACTTACGATCGAAGCGTGCCCAAAAACCTGCTATGGGAATTGTATCTCTTTGCTCAAAGGTAGTAACCGATTCCCACCACTGGAGAGCCGCACCAACTAGTTTAAAAGTGGCGAGTATTTATTTTTTAACAGCGTTGCAATCAACCATACGAAGATGCCTTTGAATATCCTTTTTTCCACTAACTAGCAACGATAACATGAGCTCCTCCTTGGAATTTCGAAGAATGCCCCTTTTGAAAAGCTTCTCGCACTCTCTCCCATGTGGACGACCCCATGTGGGCTTGAACTGCTAGAGATGCAGGCTATTGCGGAGCCTGAGGATACTGTTGTGCCATCGCGATCATCGCCGCATTGACGACTTGTGCCACAATATTGGCAACTTTGGTTGTAGTCATAGTCCCCTGAGGCATTTGGGATTCCACATTCTCAGCCCCTTTATTTTTCCTAGTCGGGCGACCTCGTTTTGGTGACATCTGTGAAAAGAACAAACTGTATTAGCCTACAATTCAAGCAATCAATCAAAATAGAAGATCGAGGATGAAATATGAACACAACAATCCTAATAATAGGGATCTATATAAAAAATGCTACGGTAGAACATAAAAATACGCAGAGATCCTAAGACTCTAGAACCTGATGCTCTGATACCATCTGTGACACCCCGCTTATTCAATATAATGGGTGGTCAACCCTATATTAAAATAAAATAGAAATCTCAAGTGTATCATTCTCACCATCAACTGTCGAATATAAATATAACCGGTAACCACCCTATATAAAATAAACAGGTGTAAAAAAAATTCTTTTTAACAAAGTGTAATGACAATAAAACATTCACAAATTACGAAGCATAAACATAATAGGCAAATAAGAGACTAGATCATTAACATGATATGCTTTGACATACGAAAGAATATTCCCGAATATGCTGTCGGGAAACAAGCCATACAATATCAAGAGACAAAAATATAAGGGATATGCATATACCCTTGGGTATACACACCTGATTTATAATCGTGGGTTCTTAACTAGATTACAAAAAGAGTTGCATCTATAATAAAAGTCCTATAACATCCCGCACATGCTACAACTCCCAAAACCTATGGATCAGATAACCATAATTGGCGTCCTTACAGTCGAATACCTATAATATATCACAATATATTGCAAGAGAAAAGATATAAACTGGTTAGAGCCCTGGGTTTGAAAATAGTTATAACAAGTGAATTAAAATGCATAATAATTATAAATGCAAGATTTCATAATTGAAGGGGAGTCGCACTCTGTTGAGACTCAACCTCACCTCTCAGCTACAATGCGCACCTAAACGTGTGCATTAAATATTAAGTTATGCTACCCCACTCAATCTACGAATAATGCCCCCTCAAGCCTACGTATAACTCCCCCTAGCGGATCTATATCTTAATATCGTTGTTAAATTTCATTTTCCTAGATTATACAAATTCATTTATAATATCTTTCTCTAATTTTAAGTTGATATATCACACATCATCTTTAATGCTTGTATAATATTTCCTTATCATTATACATGACGCCATGTATTGATGACCAAACATCTCCCCACTTCCAACATTGCGTTAGGTTTCATGCATGGGACGTCTCGCAAGAGAAATCCAAATAAGGAACCCCCTCGATACACTACTACCTAACATTGTCAGTCGTGGAAATCAATAAGGTCCTCACTCTATAGCACGTACTCCAAAATTCCCGTCTACTGGCATAAAATAATACTTATCCACTCTCATGCGAAAAAGGGAAATACATAGCACACACATCATAAAAGTATACTAATAGTCTCTATTATGCTATCATGTCACATGGAATTACTCACATATTATCCTGGGTCACCAGTGGTCGGACTCTCACACCGACTTGGTATTGAACCAATTCACAAGCGTATGGGAAGCGGCCATAGTTCCCCACCTAAAGGCAAGAAGAATCACACCCAAGACGTCTTACCCCTACCTCACGCACAGTAAAATACTGGATGCTATGACCTGGGGACTATACTCTCCCTTCTCCTCAAGCCAGGGGGATTCACCCACATCGCGCAACTTCCCATGATAGCACTAGAGGGGTATATACCACATAATATATATATATCATAACCACCAGATATATATGCACATCATATATACAAACCATCATATATTAGAATGTATATATTAAAAATCCCAACTATATGTATATATCGCACCTTACACTAGCTAATAATCCCCAGGATCTTTTCAAATTCATTTTCTTATTCAATCCTTTACTTGAATATTGATAATCAATTACACCTATGTTTTTTCGTCAAATTTGTCATCATTAAGGACCCACGAACTCTCACTCATTAGCCCGCAATCCTCCTTGAAAGAATCCCCACTCCTTAGAGGATTTACAAAAAGGAAACAACATAATACACTCTCAAATATATCTCTATTATAGCCCCAAAGTAGCCCCTCCGTTGTGTCATAACAGAAACCCACATTATATTCCATAAACATGTTTACCACATTATTTAGAGGGTTCCCAAGTATTTAAAACCAACTAGGGAGGAATAAAACAAGACAAACTGCAGTGACCGGACCGGACTAAGGGTCCCTAAAAATGAACCGGTCCGATTCCTTGAAATTGATAGAATTTTTTTTATGGCCGGACCGAATCGATAACCCTTAAAAACGAACATGTCCGGCCTGTTCAGTTCTTGATTCTATGAAATTCTCCTACATCTCCAACAAGCCCTTCTTCAACAAAATTTTAACATCATAAACCACCCAAAATATGAAATCCACCATTTTTACACCTTCAAACCCATATACACACATCAAATGCTAGACTTCAACACAAAAATCTAGGGTTTATCATTTATACCCAACACTACCATAGTTTTTCCACAAATTATGAAATAAATCACACAAATAAGGATTAAGCAAGTTAATCCACTTGCCTCAAAGATGTAGGGTCTGATTCTTCCTCAAGTCACGAATTGTTTGAGATTTCCAAATTTCCAAAGCTTTCTCTTCTCTTTCTCATCTTCCCACATTTTTCTCTCAAAAAATTTTAAAAAGTCAACAATATTTTTCTTCAAAAAATAATAAAAATTGGAATTTATATTTTTCAAGAATGTCACAAAAATTTGTTTGAAGTCTCAGATTGTAAAAATTCAAATGCACAAAGCTGGAATTGATCAAAGAAGGAAATTGAGCGAAAATTGGCGACTTAACGAATAAGTGTGGAGATTATTAACCTGGTGAGATTTTGAGCCTATCGATTTTTGCGAGTAATTAAATCAATCCAAGTTAGTGGATAACTCAAAGTTCTTTTTAGCTTAAAATAAGTCATTGAAGATCTCAATTCCTTTATTTTGATCGATTATGGTAAATGAGTGAGATATTGTCTAGAACGCGCGCTAAAATGTCTCTAAATTAATTCATCTCGAGACGCATATGGTAAAATAATGAGTAATTCAGATAATTAAGTTAGAACATCATTTGTCTGTTGAGCCAAAAATATTAACCATAAAAAGTAGTGAAAAAAAATTATCCTTTTTCTATCCCAATTGAGCCTAGTAAAAATTTTCCTTTTCGTTTGTAACCCGAAAAACTCAATTGGCCCGAAATTGTGAAAAGTGAATATTCATCAAGAACGTCCGAAAAGTGCAACAAAAAGGGGCAAGAAAAAAAACAATAAGATAAATTCTCAACAAAAATAACAAGAAAAGAAAAATGTGAAAAAAATTAAAAATTAAAAAAAATATAGAAAAAGAAAGAGAAAAAAAGAGGAAATGCCCGAAAAAACACTAAAGGACATCATAAGAACATTTTTCAATTCCGAATTTTTCAACCATTTCCAATTTTACCCAATACACCCTAAAACCCGAAAAAGTCCTAACCGAGTCCGAATAGCGAAATTAAGTTCCAGGTGGAGAGATAAGACATAAAAAGATAATAAGAGAGATTAATTGGTGTGGATAAAAGGCGATGTTTCCCGTTTTCCAAATGACTGTAATCCAATGATGAGATCTTTTCTCTATAAAAAATACGTCTTTCAAATTTGTGTGTAACCTCGTATTCCATTATATTTACTCTTTATATTATGTATACCGAGAGAATTAGCCACAATCCGAGAGATTCGTTTGTGAGAGCATCCATGAGAAATTGAATCAAAATGAATTTTTGAAAAAGTAACGTAACGATCAATCGGTGGAAATTAGCGGTTAAATTCTCGGCTTCGCACACACGCACTACGAATTGAGACTTATTTGCGATGACTATTTTTTGGGAAGTTTAAATTGTACAATTTTAATTATTTTGATATTTTTCTTGAGTTATGTGAAAAATGAATTTTGTGGGTATATTCATTGCAAACCCTCGCGAGACACCACTCGTCCTACTAGGATAACCCTAAATGAAATTGCTTGACCTCAAAAGAGGTATTCTATCCTAGTAACATGTTTTCTAAGTGATGAACCTTTCTTTGATTCTTTTACATTGCTCGGGACAATCAAAGTTCTAAGTTAGGGGAGTTTGATTAGGCATAAAATTCTTCATATTTATTCCCGTAATATATAGGCTTTTATCATTTTGTGCGATGTAAATTAAATTAATTTATCTCATATCCTTGCTACTGACCTCTTCTATATAGCGCATCGAGTTTCATTTATTTCTCTTACTTTTTGTAGGTATTTTATACAAGTGAAGAAAGGAGAAGGCTCAAAAGAAATAAAAGAAGAAAAGTTAAGGGAAAAATAATAATTTTACATCAGGAATTCGGATACTGAACCCGAGGGAAATTAAAGATCTCTAGTCTATAAGCACATAGGAAGAACCATCATCCAAATCTGAGTCCTGATTGAAAAGTTATGAAGCATCAAAGTTGAGAAAAAATCAAGAAAGAGAAAAGAAAGAAAAATTCCAGTGAATCGAACCGATGGCCAATGAGCTGAATCGGTCCCCCTCACTGGATGTGCAAACCGAACTGATGAAAAAAGTTTGGATCAATCCTTCATTCTGTACTAAGCGAATCGATTCGCCCCATTAAAGAAGAGAAAGTCGGACCAGTTCGGCGCGACGGATTTTCTATTTTTTATTCCAAAAATTAGAGTTATGAATGGTTCAAGCACTTAATAAAACGTGAGGGTTATATCTTATTGTATCACCAGACTTTAGGGAGAAGGTTTTTACATAGTTTTGAGAGATTCTTTAAGGCAAGAACCTTAGGATTCATCTTTTGGCATTAAATTCAAGGTTTTTCTTCCATACAATTATAGTTCCTTTGTTGCTTTCAATTTCTCTCATCTTTTGGTTTGTGATTCATTATTTCTTAGTTAGAATTCTCTTTTACATGTTTGATCACACTTTTCCTATCAGAATGATTTCATGCAACGTAGAATTCATGTGTAGTGTTGAATTTTCCATGTTCGGATAAGTTTTTAGCGGGTTGGGGTACATGAACCCAACCTAGGTAACACATATGGATTTAAAAGTGAATAAAAAGTAATCCTTCTTTCAAAGGTTTGAACTTTATCATGATAAAGATTGTAGGCCTTTTAATTTCGTTTGCCCTAGGTAACCTGAATGTTTAAGGGTGTAATTGGCATTTTGATAACTTCTCATCCTCGTCAAATATAATTTTTGATTTGATATTGTGCAGCATTTAGTCCTTATATGTCAAATGATTAGATAAGTATTTGATGTCTCTTTGAATGAAGAATTATCTTTTTGTAGCTTTTATGTTCTATGTAAACACTAACAGTTCGAGGGAGTGTACCCTAACTCCATTTTCTCTCATATAGTTAAAGTTTAACTTAGTTCTTTTTGCATGCTTAGTTAGTTCTTGATTTAATTCATATTTCATTAATTGATAGGTATAGTCACCAACTCATCACCATTTCCTTTCTTTTTCTGCGTCATTCTAGGGTTAAGCGCCTTTCCTATCCGTCAGCACGATTTTTCGTCCTATTCCTTGTGCTCGATACCCGTTTATCGGAGTATTACTTGAGCGACCAGATTACACTTGAGTCGATAGAAGCACGCACTAGAATCACTTTTTAAGTCGCGTTATATATATATATATATATACACACACAAACACACACGCACACACACACATGAGGTAGTTTCTTGTGCACGTAGGTATAACGTGTTAGAGTCTTCTTTCTAACGTTCGATTATATATTGCATTTGTATATTTTCCACTGAACATTCAGCCAACTCCCTCATTTTGTTACAGCAGACTGGGTGCAATTTCGTAATTGAGAGTGTTATATAAGTAAGTACTCTCTTTGATTTTACAATAGTATCTCTGTATGCTTGAACTCAGGGGTGCTCCCCATAGGTCCCTCACATACTTTGATTTAAAATAGGAATCGCATGCTAAATAAGTGAAACGTTAATTAAAATGAAATTGAATTTTCAAAATTATATATGTTATTTCATGGCACTTCACACCTAATGTTTTGGTCGGACCGGATTGACCACGGGTAATCCATAAATCTAGGTCGGGACGTTACGATTTCACAAGAGTAAAGCTACTCAAGTTTATGTCAGTCAAGTGTATGTACTTTCTCCTTTTGGGGTTAGAATTGAGTCTTTGAGATCTTTATGGACCATTTGAGTTTTTATTTTTGTGTTTAGTTCTTGAATATTCAAAGGGAGAGAAATGTAAGGATAAATTTCTAATATAATAAATTTTTAAGTTTTGACTTTATTTAGTGTTTGGACAAAATAGTTTTTGTCATATGTTAGGATGGATTTCTATTTGTCCTTAAAGCCTTTGATGTGTTATTGAAGACTATAGAATCCAAGCTAAAGCGGCATCGAGTGCACATTGGGTTTCATGCTGATTTTCATCTTCAACATCCGAGGGATCGCGATGAGGTATGAATACATGTTTGTGTTTGATATGTTGATTTGTTTGGGTGTGTTTTTAAAATATTATCTGATGCCTTTTCATAAAAAATATTATAGAAGAAAGAATAATTTTTGGTTTAAGTCATTCGAACGAACTTTCAATGTCGTTCAAATAAAGTTTCACATGTCGTTTGTACGAGCTTTCACCCGAGATGTGGTGTGCCATTCTAACAAGCTTCAAATGGACTTCTAACGAAATTTATATTCTTGTCAGATAAATATCGTTCGATGGTCGTTGACATTCTTTTAACGAGTTTATGTTTCGTTCAAACGAGATTACGCACTTCATTTGAATGAACCTACTCTTTTCGTTCGAACGAGTTTCCACCACCTCAAAAATCGTGTTCTCTATAAATAGGCATGCTGGAAACCTTTTTGTGTGAGTTTTTTGGAAAAAATTATTTTTCAATAAAAACTCAAAAGCCTCCAAACTCTTATTTACACATAAGTTTGAGATCCAAGAATCACACACACACACACACACACACACACACACACATATATATATATATATATAGGATATCTTTATTATATTGCACCATAGTTGTTTTGCTCTTTATATTGTGAGCATTTCGAGTGGTGGAGAGGTTTTATGTTGTGCGATGGTTGGACTAGTCCCGTGATAAGTAAGATATGTGGGATATCGAGACGTGGGAATTTTTTTTATGTTGTGTGTCTATTGGATGGAGGCCATTGGTGACTGTGAAGAAGGTTACAAGGGATGAGGAAGCGCGACAAGGCTTGAAGGGATCGAGTCTGTGAGTAAGTCTAAGTCATTCTAGATTTTCCTCGTACATCATTTTGTTGTGATTTACTATTTTATTCTTCTTTCTTCTCACCCAGATACATGCTTAGGTCAAGACTAAATTTGGTAAATTGTTTAACACGATACTTGGTTTAAATGGTGCATATATAAAATTTTAAATTGGTGTTTGTTTTCGATAATCTGTATAACCCTAGAGCATAATAACACTTTCAACTTGTGTGTTGTAGTATCTTTTAGTCTTGTTAGTCCTAAGTGAGTAAGAATTACTCAAATGAGCCAATCAGTTGCTTTTCAAGAGCCATCTTCCTAAGACAAAGACCTCAAACCTTTTTTGTAACATCTTAACAGAAGTCTAAGGTTGTACACATTTGTATTATTCATTATTATATTGAATATATAAAAGAGAAACATTTTAAGAGTGTACCCATGTACCTCGACTAAGGTACTCAACCACTATATATCCTTTTGTCCTTTTTTATTTCTAATTTATAACATCTAATCCTATTCTAAGGAGGCATGCTTGGTAAAGCTGAGTTCAAATCCGATTTTAGCACCATCGAGCTACATGAAGGAATATGTGGAGGATAAGCTGGAAAGTTTCTTTTATTCTAGGTATACATGAATAATAATCATGGATTTAACATGAAAAGGGATTGTTTGATACCTTATAAATGCAACAAGTGCAAGAGGTCTCTATCTGTCTCTCTCTCTCTCTCTGTGGCTATTTTCTTTCTTACACACACACATTCTCGATATGTGGATGAAGAACTCATTCCATGTTCCATCATGTACACATATATCCCTAATTTATTAAAAGACAACATGTGTCATGGTGCAACAACAAGATAACTAAACTGTGAAGTTCGAATGGGCTAGTAAAAGGGTTATAATTCAAATAGAGGATTTTGGGCGGTTGATGACATTATAGTCATTCATGAACATGTGGATGAAAAATGAAGATGTGAGTTGGTTTAATTTCAAATTATAAATGGCGACTTCAAGAGGTTATGAAGATTCACCTATAAATACATGAAGAAATAACCATTTCTTTAGATAGACAATAGATATCTTGACCCCCATATTATAAATCAATCTTTATCGTAATTTTACTTTTATTTTTATTTTTACTTATTATTTATTAGTTAGAAAAACTTGGAAGCATTGATATGTGGAGTTTAGGTAGATTTCCTTCTTGAATTTAGTTTTATCAAGTCTTGTACTTATTTTTTCACTTCAATTCAAGTTAATTAATATTTGAATCACTTGTTTCATTTATATTACTTTGCTTTATTTTAGTTCAATTTACTCACTTTTTTTTACTTTACTTCACTTTTAATTTCAGTTTGGTTTGCTCTATTTACTTTTAGTTTTGATTTAGTTTACATGACTAAGTTTTTTTTTTCACAAGATTATCTTCCAAGTTGCTTTTGCTTTCAAATCGTTTAGGCAATTTATTTACTATTTCGCCAATATTTTTCTTTAGGAGTAGAATTATTAATTTCTTGTCATTTGTTGCAAAAATCTTCTTAATTGAAGCATTGTACATTACACAACAACTTGATTTGTCTTTCTTTTGTAAAAAATTTACTTTGGCAAAGTTCGATCCTTGTTTTGAACACTCTGCACACAGTTTTAACACATTTTAGGTCGTTATAAAACCAAAAAAACTAAACACCCCCACTAAACCTTCAGCCTTAGTCAGGGAAACAAAGAGAGGATATTTTATTGGGGCTTTGTAAATTTAGGACATATTGTAATATGTATTCTGGAAATAGGATAACAAATATTTCTTTATAATTTTAGTCCCTATTTTTTAATAAAATTGTTAGCGCGAACCCATAACCATAAAACGTCAACCAATTACAACATGCCACATCAGCCGATAATTTAAAAATAGGAACTAAAAATGAAAACAAAATGTTTGTTGTCCTATATCTATAACCAATATTATTTTAAGTCCTAAAAGTGTTTAATCTATATTTTATATATCAATAATAATAGGGAGACCTATTTTTTATACCCTTTTTCTAGACTCGATAAGGTGTCAATCACGCATTAAGTGTTGTTTGTAATGAATACCATGTGAATTACAAAATCATCTAATGTGTGTTTGATACATGACCAGATTTAAAAAAAAAAATGATCCAAAAACTGAACCTCTCTCACATTAGTCTTTATATATAGTGAGTCTTGGTTCGAAAATGTGGAGCATGATGCCCTGATTGAATAAGATGTTGGACTAGGGCCAGCTGAAAGGGATATGATACTAGCCCACATTAAGGAAGTTTTTGGTACTCAAGGTGTAGAGTTTACCTGGAAATAAGTCTAGTGTGGTCAGAAATTCTCCCGACATGTATTGGTCCGATTTAATAGAGATTATGATATAGAATATGTAACCCAATTTATTTTTACTTCTTCTGTAAGAACTGAAACTTTTTTAATCTAGATAAACCCATTGAGACATCTCCAGATAAACACTTTTGGACAAGAAAAAAACTAGAAAATTATAATTGATAACTCCATTCATAAAAGAACACTACACACCCATGTGTTAGCAGACCCGATACACACAACAACTCAAGATAGTTAGCTTTTCTAGAATATTTCGCAAACAGTTAGAATTAGTCATAACTAATTCTGTTATTAGTTTGTTGATGTAATATCTATATAAAGTAAGATGTATTCATTAGTAGAGTGATGAAATAAAAAAACCAAAAAAACATTATCCTCTTTCTCTCTCTACTCTCTTTCTTTTATGCTACTGTAAATTCAAGATAGTTCACATGGTATAAGATTGAATCAAAGAGATTAATATCTCACGATCCAACTCCATGTCTTCCTCTTCTTCATCTACAAATTCTCAAGATACCACATCCATGGAGATTGCGATAACTCAAAATCCATTTTCTCCAATTTATCTCCTATAAAAATATTTGTAATCTGGTCTCAATTACGCTTGATTCAACCAATTATGCGACTTGGAATTACCAGATCACTACAATCCTTAAAGCACATTCACTATTTAGATTTGTCGATAGTACGAATTTAGCTCCACCATCAATAATTGCAGAATCTACTTAACCTAATTCATAATTTCTTCAATGGACAACTAAGGATCAAGCCTTGCTTACTCTTATTAATTCCACATTATCTCCAATTACTCTCTCTCATGTAGTTATTAGACATACAAATTACAGAGATGTCTGGCTTGCCCTTGAATGCAAATTTTCTTCGAGTTCTCGATCCAATATTCTACAATTAAAGACAAATCTACAAACCATTACCAAAGGATCAGATTCTATAGATCAATACAGGCAAAAGATCAAAGAAGCTAGTGATAGTCTTGTTGTTGTTTCTATTAACATTGATGATGAAAATATTTCGATTTATACTCTCAATGGTCTCCCAAACTCTTACAGTGCATTCAAGACCTATATACGTACTAGGTCTCAAGCTATATTTGTGGAAAAATTACATGTGCTTCTCAAATCTAAAGAACAAGATCTTAATCAATTATCTTCTTGCACTAACAATGTATCATCTGTAATGATGGCTATGAACCAGTCAAGCACTTTTGGGAAGAATTCCCCTTTCAATTCCTTTAGAGGTCATGGCCGTGGCAGATTTTCACATAGAGGAGGCAGATCTAGAGGGAGGAACTTCTTCAATTCTTCACCAATCTTCAACAGTTCTAATTCTTTCAATTTAAGACCTAATATTCACCCTCGTCCCTTTAGTACCTCTTCTTCTTGCCAAATTTATGGTCACACTAATCATATTGTTGTGGATTGTTATCATAGAATGAGCTATAGCTATCAAGGCAGACCTCCCCATCGATAACTTATTTCCATGGCTACATATGCTCCGACTCAGTATTCAAACAATGTGCGGTACACAAACTCCGGTGCCTCTTCTCAAATGACCAATGATTTGTCCAACTTGTTCATTGACAGTGAATATCAAGGTGATAAATCCATTTCAATTGCTAATGGACAACATTTGCCTATCTCTCATTTTGGTATAGCTTCTCTTTACACTCCTACTCATAAATTTCTCTTAGAAAATGCTCTATGTGTCCCTTCTTTATCTTTTAATCTACTCTATGTTAACAAACTATGTCAAGATAATAATTGTACATGCGTCTTTGATTCTAACTCATTGAAAATATAGGATAATCTATCAAGGAAGATTCTCTTCTAGGGGCTTAATGTCAATGGGCTCTATCCTATTCCTATCAACTCATATTCTTTCAGCAATACACTCACCAAGTCTGCTTCTCAACAACTTGCTCCGTCAAAGACATATCCCAAAGCTCATTAGGTAAAAAATTATCTCATACTATATGTCACAACAGGCTTGGTCATCCTTCAAACTCTATAGTTCATCAAGTGTTGTCTATTTTTCCTAATTCTTGTAATAAAACACCAACTAATATCTCTGATTTGTGTGAACATTGTTTCTTTGGCAAAATGTGTAAAATTCCATTTCCTATTTTTTTTAGTAAAGCTTCTTCTCCATTGCAAGTTATTTATAGTGACTTATGGGGCCCTTCTCCTATTCCTTCTCTTACTGGTTACAACTATTATGTTTTCTTTATGGATGATTTTAGTAGATTTACTTGGATTTATCCACTTAATTTTAAGTCTCAGACATTTTCTGCCTATTCTCATTTTCTATAACTCATGGAAAATTAATTAAATTCTAAAATTAAAATTCTCAGAATAGATGGTGGAGGTGAGTATAAGAAAACTGAGTTTCAACACTTTTTGGCTTCTCATGGCATTCAACATCAAAAGACTTTTCCTAAAACCTCTCAAGAAAATGGTAGAGCTGAGAGGAAACAGAGACATATTATAGAAACTGGTCTTATACTTCTTGCTACTGCCTTTCTTTCTTCTCAATTTTGGTTTCATGCATTTGCAACTACTATCTTTCTTATCAATGGACTTCCCACTCCTACATTACAAAATAAATCTCCCTATGAATTTCTTTTTAAATCCATTCCTGACTATCAAAACCTTAAGACATTTGGTTGCACTTGTTATCCACTTCTTACTCCCTTCAATTCTAATAAACTTCAACCCCAAACTAATCCTTGCATTTTCTTGGGATATCCTAGTGATTACAAAGGGTATATTTGTTTTGATCCTCTCTCTCAAAAGCTTCAAATATCTAGACATGTTCACTTCAATGAACATGCATTTCTTGTCCATGGATAATCCTCCATTCAACTCAATATCTCTAACTGGCTCTCTTCTACTATATCCCCTCATCATACTCCATCATCCCATCCTCCTCCTTCCACCTTACATCCCCTATTACCACTACCTGTGTTGTCTACAGCTCCAATATTACCTTCTCCTATACTTACCATCACTACTCCTCCTATATCTTTTTCCATTCTTGAACCCTCTCCTCCTCCTCCTATAACCACTCATAATATTCATCCTATGCAGACCACAGCTAAATCTAGTATATCTAAACCCAAAGCCTTTCAAGGTACTCTTAAAGCTACAGAACCTACCTGCTTTACTGAAGCAGTTAAGAGTACTGAGTGGAGAAGTGCTATGGCTGATGATTTTTCCTCTCTTCATAAATAAGGAACCTGGATTCTAGCTCCCTTACCACATGGCAAGAATCTCATTGGTTGCAAGTGGGTATACAAGATCAAATATAATGCTGATGGTTCTCTATCTAGATATAAATCCAGGCTAGTGGCCAAAGGATTTCATCAAGAGGAGGGCTTAGATTATACTGATACATTTAGTCCAATTGTCATACACACTACTATCATACTCATTCTCAAGTTGGTTTCTCATTTTGGTTGGTCTCTCAAGCAATTAGATGTTAAAAATGTTTTTTTACTTGGATATCTTGCTGAAGAAGTTTACATGACTCAACCTCAAGGCTTTGTTGACCCAAACACTCCTACATATGTTTACAAACTCCACAAGGATATCTATGGTCTTAAACAGGCCCCCAGAGCCTGGCTTCAAACCTTTACACAACATCTCTTATAATTTAACTTTATCGAGTCCTCAGCTGATCATTCTCTGTTTATAAGACACCGTGGCTCTTCTTATACTATCCTACTTCTCTATGTGGATGATATAATAGTCACTCGTAGTGATCCCACTTTTACTCAACAATTAATCCTAGATCTCAACTCCACTTTTGATATGAAGGATTTAGGACCTTTGAGTTATTTTTTGGGTCTTCAAATTCACTCTGCTCCTCAGGGCATCTCCCTTTCTAAAGAAAATATCTTAAGGATCAACTCACTAGGTACTCTATGCTTGATTGCAAACCATGCAAGAGTCCTTGTACTACCTCAGCTCAAATGGGAAAACTTGATCGAAATCCACTTCCTGATCCTACACTTTATCGAAGAATAGTTGGAGCTCTACAATATCTCACTTTCATAAGACCAGGTATCGCCTTTCTGTCAAGAATGTTTGTCAATATATGCATTGCCCTATAGATGTTCACTGGGTTGCTGTTAAAAGAATCTTAAGGTGTCTCAAAGGTTCTCCTAGTTGTGGCCTACATTATCACATGACAAACCTGCCCCTTAGTGCCTTTTGAGATGTTCATTGGGCAGGGGAACCTAATTATAGAAGGAGTACTACTGGTTTTGTCATTCTCTTTGGCCTTGAACCTATCAGCTGGACAGCTAAGAAATAACATATAGTTTTTAGATCCTCTACTGAACCTGAGTATAGAGCTCTTGCTATCACTACTACTGAAATTGCTTGGATTAGGATGCTTCTATGTGATCTCAAGATTGAGTTATCCCAGCCTCCTCTTCTCTATTGTGATAACATTTTTGCCTTAGCTCTTACCTCTAATCTTGTTTTCCATGCAAGGATTAAACACACTGAGATAGACTACCACTTCATTCGTGAGAAAGTTATGAACAAAGACATTGTTATTCAGTTTGTGTCATCCAAAGATCAACTAGCAGATATCTTTACTAAAGGGCTGGCATCCCTTCCTTTCCTGGTCATTATAAATAAACTAATGTTTTGTACTCCCATTAGTTTGAGGGAGGATGTTAGCAGACCTGATACACACAATAAATCAAGATAGTTAGCTTCTCTAGAATATTCCCCAAACAGTTAGAGGTTATAACTAATTACATTATTAGTTTGTTGATGTAATATCTATATAAAGGAAATGTATTCATTAGTAGACCGATGAAATAGAAAAACGAAAAACACATTATCCTCTTTCTCTCTTTAGTCTCTTTCTTTTAAGTTACTGTAAATTCAAGACAATTCACATCATGGACATAAACAATTTATTGAAGAATGGAATTATATTTTACTTTCTTAATTAGTTTTATTCATTCATAGTCATAGTACTTTAATTTTTCCCTCATTAGTAAGTTGTTGGAACTTCCATTTTACAATTTGTGCCACAATTACGTAATTACAAACCATCAGTTATATACATTTGTATGTGAGAATTTAAATTTGTTGATCTTCCTCAAAATATGATAACTACTTATCTATTATTTTGATGTATGATGAATAGGCCTGTCAATCAGGCTCTATGAGCCGAGCTTATGGTTGTTCAGGCTCGGCCCTATTTTTACTAATTTGGCTCAAGCTCAAGCTCGACCCGAACGAGCTTAAGAGTGCTTGGCTCAAGCTCGGCTCACAAAGTAAATCGGGCTTCGGGCCCAATTTGAGCTGGCCCGAATTGAATATTCAAATACATATTTATTTATTTCAGCAAATTAAATTTTATATTTCAACAATAAAAACACACATTTCCGCACTAAAATAACAGATAACAATACTAATATTTGACATTTCAGCATTACAAAACCAAATTTCAGCACTTAAATAACAAATTTTAACATTTTAAAAACACTTTTCAGTACTTTAAAAATGCATTTCAGCAATATTATTGACATTTTCAGCAGTAAAATAACAAATATCAGCACTAATATTTGACATTTCAGCATTACAAAACCAAAATTTAGCACTTAAATAACGAATTTCAGCACTTTAAACACACTTTTCAGCACTTTAAAAACACATTTCAGCAATATTATTGACATTTTCAGCATTAAAAACTCACATTTCATCACTAAAATAGCAGATATCAGCACTAATATTTGACATTTCAGCATTACAAAATCAAATTTCAGCACTTAAATAACAAATTTCAGCACTTTAAACACACTTTTCAGCACTTTAAAAACACATTTTAGCACTAAAAAACTGATTTCGGAACTAAAAAAATAGAATTCTGCGCTGATATTGATATATAAAGCTGTTTTGACAGCATTAAAATCCGCATTCAACACCCAAAAAAGCTATTTCGACGACCATTTGCAACACTTTTCAAGTCTGAAATCTGACAGCTAGTCGGTCGCCGTACATATGTTCAAGTCTGAAAATTGTAAGAAATAATTACATTAGCTAAAGACAATCCAATTACATAAGCTAAATAAGATAAAAATTGCAATAGGTAACATATGAAAATTACCAGCAAATGTAGTGTCAATTTCATCTTCAAATTCAGTTTGTACGGGTGCACTTTGAATCCAGTCTTGGGCACAAATCAATGATTCAATAGTAGAAGGAAGTAATGAACTACGAAATGGGCTAAGAACACGCCCCCCGGTGCTAAATGCACTCTCCGAAGCAACAGATGACAAAAGAATATCAAGAATGTCACGTGCCGTCATCGATAAGACCGGAAACTTGGAAGAGTTGTGCTTCCACCATTGTAAAATATCGAAATTGTCATCATTGGTATTTTTGCTTGGATGGAGCTTTTCCTCTAAGTACACATATAATTCTGTTTTTTTACGAGACGTGCATTCTTCTTCATTGAATTTATAAAAATCTTCCATAAAATCCATCCTTTTTGAAAATGAAGATGTGCTAGAGGACATAACATTCTTTCTTTTTTCACTCTCACTAATCTCGTCCAAATGACAAGAATTTTCATATAAAGACGTGTACTCATCAAACAGATCATGAATCACACTATGCATGCGGCTCATCAAACTATCAACGGTGGAAGGACCGTATATCCTCTAGTAGCAAAATTTCAAATACTTGTCCTTAAACCTCGGGTCAAGGATAAGAGCGATAAAAAGTAATATGCTTGGTATTTTTTTCGACCAATATTTTTCAAATTTCACAAGCATGTTTAATGCCATACGTCCAAGCAATGAATTCAAATCCAACGAAGTCTCTCGCAACAACATAAGAATTCGATAAACCTCATGAAATAAGACATTAGAAGTACACTTATTACGTGAAGAGAATACATTTGTCACGATAAAAAAAGCGTCTAAAAATTGGTGAACAATTTCAGCTTTCTCCCAATCTTCAGAAGTTGGTGGATTCTTAAAATTTAGGTCACGTGTTTTCAAATGATCATACGCTTTCTTGTAATGCAATGCAGATCCGAGAATTAAGTATGTTGAATTCCATCGAGTGGACACATCTAAAATTAACATCTTACCTCGGGGAATATGTTCTTGATCGGTGTATTTACTTAGTTAAAGTTTCCTTCTACGAGACCCTTTAACATATCTCACTGCATTGCGTACCCTACGAATGGAATCCTTAATCTCGTCCAATCCATCTTGAACACATAAATTTAACACGTGTGCCCAACAACGGACTTGGATGTACGCTCCACCAAGCAACAACAAACCTCGAGATGAATAATGATCCACTCAATTATTAGCAATAACATCATTGGTGGTATGATTATCCATCGTAATGGTGCATATCTTATCGACATTCCAATCGAGTAAGCAACTTATGATGACGTCCGTAAGATTTTCTCCGGTAGCTTGCAAAGGCACCAGCACAAAGTTGATAATCCTCTTGTGTAACTTCCACCCTTTATCAATGAAATGAGCCGTGAGTGCCATAAATGTCAAGTCTTGACGAGATGTCCAAGTGTCGGTTGTTAGACAAACTCGCGAGCAAGCACTTGATTGCAACATTTCCTTTAAAATTGTTTTTTCATTTATGTAACGTTTCACACAATCACTCTTTACTGTGTTCCTTGATTGAAACTTATACTTCGGGTATATACCCCGGATATATTTTCGAAAAGCAGGATGTTCTGTGAAGTTGAAAGATAATTCCAAAAAAATAACAAGCTCGGTGAAGTCACTCCTAGAGCGCTCTTGATCAAATTTCCATGGAACAAGATTCCTACCCTCCTTCGATTTCCCTTTTTCTAAATTAAGAAATGTTTGTGATCCCCCCCCCCCCCCCCCCACAATAGGATTCTCTTTATTATAAATCGGATACAACCTATTTGTTATGTGACGAAGCAAATGGGTTGTTCCACCCTTACTTGGACAAGAAAATAATTTCTTACAATAATTACACTTACATTTTTGTAGTCCAGTGCTTATTTCAACCTTTGTGAAGTGAATCCACACTAGAGATCTTGTTTTCACTTCTCTTTTTCGCTTCTCAACTGACTCGGTAGGGACACTTGGAACGGTAGACTACGTGGTAGTAGTAATCCCAACACCTTCATTATTTGCATCTAACATTGACATCATGAACTGAACATAATAAAAACATAACATGAGATTAACTTTTGCACTGAAAACTTCATGAAAAATAATAATAAAAACATAACATTGACATCATGAACTGAACATAGTAAAAAAGCAGAACAACATGAATTCAAAGCTTCCAAAACTAAAAACAAAACCAAACTGAAAACTTCATTATTTGCACTGAAATTAACTTTTGCACTGAAATTAAATGAGAAACTAAAATTGCTCCAAGTTTTTCTCAACTTTCTTTACCTAAACAATTCAAATATCTTCACTTCTCTTCTATTTCTACTCCACCCGCCTAAACCATTGAAGCAAAATAACCAGTACATATGTTTATTGACTCACTAAATATCCAGTACATATGTTAATTGTAAAGAAGATCTGAATAATTGTTAATTTTTATGTTAATAAGATTTTGGGTTCTTCATACTGTTGATACTGTATATAAATCAAACCCATAAATATACACAAATCAAACCTATAGATTTTGGGTTCTTCATTACTCACCTCTGATCCAAACTCGAACCAGGTTCACTTCGGTTTTTGCCTGTACCTGATCAACAAATAAAGCAACAACAAATGAAGTTTTCAGTGCCGAAAAGCGTGATGAAGAGAACAGCGGCCGAAAAGCGTGATGAAGATAAAGGGCAAATGAAAGGGCAACAAACAGATGAAGAGAAAGGGCGCAAATGAACTGTACCTGATCACACGGCGCTGAACAGCGGGCAGTTTTTGCCCTAGATTAGAGTGGAGAGAGAGAGAGAGAGAGAGAGAGAAATGAAATCTTCTTAATGAATGGGTTGGCTTGCTCTCCTGCTTGCTGCCACACGCACACGCTTATAAGTTATAAGTTATAACTTAAGTCTCTAAACCACCTTATTTTTATTTCTCTAATATTAAGTTCAATAATTTATTAAAAAAAATTACTTTGTTTTTACATATCATGAAAAATAAATAATTTCGTATATATATATATATATATATATATATATTATTTCGGGTCGAGCCTAGTTCGGGCTTAAAAGTGCTTCGCTCGCGCTCGACTCAAATTGAATTCGAGCTTAATATCTCGGCTCGGCTCAAACTCAATAAAAGCTCGGCCCAAATTTAACGGGCCGAGCAAACGGGCTTCGGGCCTGCTCAACTCAATTAACAGGCCTAATGATGAAGGATCACCATAATCCTCTTTAATAAGGTTAACCAAACATTAAGCCATACATATGAATGCAATACATATAAAACCAATATATATAGCTTAAGATTTTAAATATTTCTTTACTGGATAAACCATGATACACCCTATAACTAGGGGTGGCAATTTGTGTAATTGGGTCATGTTTTGGGCCGACACGACACGACAAAGATTTTTCGGACACGAACGCGTATTCGTGTTTTTTTTAGTTGACACGAACACGACCCAAATAAAAACGACACGACATGAATAACACGATTTCTTAAAATTTCACTATAAATTAAACATAAATAGACATGATAACCCGAATAAAAATACGATTAACACGACAAGACAGGATAATACGATTAACACAACTCATAATTTTGACACGAACACGATACGACACGA
Organism: Sambucus nigra; assembly: GCA_949130495.1. Lineage (NCBI taxonomy): Eukaryota > Viridiplantae > Streptophyta > Magnoliopsida > Dipsacales > Adoxaceae > Sambucus > Sambucus nigra. Next base: position 60,239,891 of record OX422218.1, on the reverse strand, counting down.
CTTCATGTCAAAAAAACACGACACGTACACGACATGAACACAAAATATCGTGTCAATTTCGAAAATTTTTTGTATCATTCCGTGTCGTATTTTCGTATCGTTTCTAAAATTTTCAACCATAACTATAACTACAATATAGTCAATACTGAAATGCGTAGCTCGTTATATGCTCTCGGAACCTTCTTTGCGGGCTCAATGAAGAAGATGCATGTATGCAAGATTGTCACCTATTAAATATCCGAAGATTACTTTGAACCAAACATTTTAAAACACGATTTATGTCAGAAGATAATCTTTCTTATCCCAACATAAAGATCTAAAATCGTCCCTTTTGTTTAGACAAACATGGACAATTATCCATCCTAGGCGGTTCATTTTTTCCCTTTCTTTATGGGCTTCCTTTTTGGGAACATGGAGCTAACCACCATGAACCCTAGAAAGTGCATACGTGTGCATGTTATGCCATGTTAATTGAGCTGGATTAACGATAATAAGGACCCCATTTCATATTATACTAGTTCTAAGTTAATAAAGCTTTTCAGACACTATTTTACTGTTATGATTTATGTAAAGCTATTAAAACGATCCACAATACGAATTGACACAAGTTATATAAGTTAAATACATGAACCCATAATGATTTTGGGTGATATCAGTGTCACCCTAATAAGACACGATAATTAACGAATCTGGTTAGTGTTGACCCCTTCACACGTTAACACCTGCTAAAATCTGTTACACTCATTAATTTAAGCAAATAAGATATGTTGTTGAGAATTCTAAAGAGTTTATGTACCTTCATGTTAATTTAATCATAACGAATTTTTCTAAATGAAAGATCTAGTAAAGTCAATGGATTAATATATCTAATTGTGTTTAATATTGGGAATATACCATTAAAAACAATTCATCGTCTTAATGGGAATAACGGTTTAACATGACGTGACATGTTAAGGTAAGGGTCGGATTTAAATATAATTTTTCACACGATAAAAATGTCGCCCGTTTAGACACGAACCTCATAAAAACTCGAACACGATAAAACCCGACGCGCGCACCACTCGACACGATCCATTGACAAGTCTAAACTTATATGACATAAGCAAAGGTTGATTCAGAAATTGACAATCGAATCAAAAGTATATATGATTAAAGTATGCTTTCTTTTTAGTTCATTTTTCTTTTATGAAAATAATCAACGAATCAAATTTCACCATAGTAAACGGATCTATCATAACCACTGATTGAATGTATATTTAAAATCATCATTTTCAAATTATTTGAAACCGAGGTAGTATAATTTTTAATAGCGTTAGTCTAAGATCATATTCTATTTTTTTTATGGTGAAAATTTTGTTTTTCTATACTTAATGTGCCGGTCAATGGCACTGTTGTTATATAATTTTCGTGTTATTTTAGCATTTTCTTTATTATTTTAGTATCAACGGGGTGTTTTAGCATATGCACTATTATATTAGTATATTTTAACTAGTATTGCTCACTAAAGTTTGATAATATAAAATAAACATTTTACCGCACAATTAAATTTTAAAAATTGATTTTTTACTTGCCCAAGTTTAGGGGCCTCACATTAAATCTATATGATTTTTAATGAGGGAACTGAGCTAATAAAAATACTACATTTGTCCAAAATTAACACTCCGATTTGAAATCTACAGTTTTTAAGGATGTTCTCAATCAATAGTCAAAACTCGTAACTTGGTGCGATGGTAAGTGCTCTAGTTTAAACTACGATTGGTCTCGGGTTCGAGACATGGGAACAATCTCTCCATATTCATATAAAGGGGTAAGGCCAATCAACATAGGCCTCTTTCAACCCCTGCAATTAAGCGAGAGTCGTGTGCACTATGTACGACATTTTTAGTCAATATCAAGAATTTTTCATTATTGTGAAATTTGGTTAGTTGATTACGTTAAAAATATAATCTATTTTTTGGGACATTTCAAAAAGAAAAGTATGATCATTAATTTGGGGCTGAGTGACTACAAAATTATATGCTACAGTTGTAATTTTAAATTTTTGCCTTCCTTCACCATCCGTTGTTGAGCCTAAGTGTATTGATTAGGGCTTGCGTTTTTTGTCTAACAAACTTTAATATAGAGATGTTACGTATCCTAAATGTAACCCAAAATTGTTTAGCATAAAAGTTATGTTCACATTGTATGTTCTTTGAATTTGGAAACTGATGAAGGAATAATACAGGGTGTTTTGATGAGATGAGGAGTTGATGATAGAGAGTGGTTTTGGGAGGCTGGGTGGTGGAGAAGAATCATGTGGTTGCATGTGAATTGAGTTGGAGAACATGCTCAATTCCAAAGCAACAACAAAAACACCACATTATAGCACACGTGGCTCACACCACATTCGTTGATTTTTTTTAAGGGCCTTGATTGAAAGTGCTTAGAGGGTCCCAAACAGCTTTGCTGCCTTCAAATTAAATAATTAACACATTATCCTTCAAATATCCACCAACCCATTTCACAAAATGGCATATAAAAGCTAGCGCTCATTGTGCCACTTAAGCCACAATTGAGTTTTGCTCTTTCCAAAAAAAAGTCATCACAAAAGGAAAATTTGGGGGGTTGATTGCAAATAGTTGAAAAATCATGGGTAATTCTCCAAAACATTTTCTTGATGTCCAAGGAAAGAAAGAAAGGAAACGTAGGGTTTATGGTATCAAAAGAGGACTACAAATCAAGAGAAATAGTTCTAGAAGGGTTTTGATGAAAAGGAGGGCTCATTTAAATGCTTCTAGGAGGCCAACAAATGGGATGGGCAAAAAAGTCAGAACCTTGAAAAAACTTGTCCCAAATAGTGAGTTCATGGGATTAGATGGGCTTTTTAAAGAGACAGCTGGTTACATATTGTCTTTGCAAATGACTGTGAAGGTCATGCAGCTTATGGTTGATGCATTATCAGGTCGAAAATTCATTTTGTAAAGGTGGCATCAAAATTCTTTTTTTCCCCTATTGTTTTCTTTTTCTTGTAATATCATAGCAGTTGGTTTTGAAGGTCCTGCTAGATTTGTTCATGTTGTCTAGATTTAACAACAGTTTGGTCATTTTTTTTTTTTTTAGTTTTGGTGTGAAAATTGACTTTGAGACCCAGAAGTTATTTATTGGATTAATTTATTCTTGTATAATTATGTTGACAATTCATTGTTGTGGATTTCTCTTTTACCTAAAAATTTTAATAAAAAAATTTCTTTGAATTTGTGTATTTTTATACATAGGAATATATATATATATATATATATATATATATATATATATATATATATATATATACCACTATTTTATTTACAGGTGTTCTGGAGTGGATCTGATGATAAGCCAAAGGAAAATGCTATGTGTCCCAAACAATTCCCCCAAATCGTCCCCCAAATAGTTTTAAGTGTTATACCTTATGGTATGGGTCCCGTCAGGGCACAACTCATTAATGCTATTTGGAGAAGATTTGGAAGAGTTGTTTAGTACCCATAGCACCACTCTAAGCCAAAACAAACTTATCTTCCTAGTATATATCGACTGCCATAGTACTATGTTAATCAAGTAGATTGTATATATAACGCCCAATTAAGCAAAGCTTTGTGTGTTGATGTGTCGAGAAATTGAATAATGTGAGACACATAAAATAATAGAAAATCCCCCTTGGTTCTCATATTTTTGTCAAACAAACTTACCTCTAAAGAATTTTGAAAACTATTCACAACCTCTAAAAGATTTTTCAAAACCAACCACAATTCACCATGAGTTTCAAATTTGATTTTCTTTTATTTGGTCCTCTGTATAAGCATACGTAGAAAAATACGAAGTATTTTCAAACTGACCATAAATTCTAGATCATTTTGAAAAGTATTAAGTGGATATTTTGGTAAAAATACATTGTACAAGGATCATTTTGACATTAACTCATTAAATGGCCTATAAAAAAATTAGGGTTTCTGATCAATTAGTATCGTTTTCTAAATATGTACTTAAATTGGTCCTACGTTTCATAACAAGTCCTATAAAAAAAATATTTTTGCTCAAATAAATCCTATTAAAAATATGTAATGAATATTTACTACATATATAAATAGGACCTATTGAAAAAAGTTATTTTGATAGAATCAATGAAAAATAGCTTATATAAATAGAATTTATTTGTCAAGCTATTAAAAATTTACTATACCAAACATGTGTCAATGTTTCGCTTCATCTAGGGCAATTCTATTTAACCTTTTATTTCCTTATCAAAAAACATTATTATAACAAGAAAATAACAAATAATAAATAAAAAGGAATAAGGAAAAGGAAGAATAGAACATAGTGTTTCGTTACCAAATTCAATTTGGCTGAAAGGGCTAAGAAGTGAATCGCGCTATGCACATGCCACCTAGTGAATGAGTGCTTCTAAGACTGTCATAGCAGGTCTTGCAAATGCGGTTGAGTCATTTTGGCTGCTCAGGTTTTAAATTTCAGTATCAAAATGACTAAAACCTTTTATAGAATGACAAATCTTGTGTTAAACTGGGGGAAAATATATCAGTCCATAACTTATCGATATGACACATGTGTGGCACTTGTACAATTTTTATACAACGATTGAAGTGTCGCCCTTAGAATTTACAATCATTTGTTTGCGATCTTTTTTTATAATTTATTTGCATGGGATCAATCTTAACATGTGAAGAATGTTCTTATTTGATATAACTAATTGACAATTGCAAAGAGACTATCACACCAAAAACGAGAATTTGGATAATAATATTTACCAAACCCTAATATGAGGAAGTTACTGTTACAAAGCATCAATGTGAAGGAAAGTTACTGAAATTGTACATGCTATATATTAGTCATAAACCCAAATTACAAATAAAGTAGTGTAATTATCCCTAATAACTTTCTATCACTTAAATAAGCAAAGCAATAAAATAAATAGAGAAAAGTGTATATATGTCCACTTTGAATCTAATAAGCATTTGGGATTGGAACATATCGTATCATGTTGGTTTCGTGACATTTCTTATCAATTATTTCTCAAGATTGGCGTCACGCATACCCGGCCCATTTAAAGTTGTGTAGTTGGTTTTGTGTCTTGATGGGTTTGCGTCGTGTTTAAGTCGTTTATTGTCACTTAATTTGAACATGTTTGTGTATCTCTTATTTACATAATCGTGTCCATTGGATTAACTAGGTAGTGACCCAAACCCGCTAACTTTATGTAGTGTTCATAAATTATCGTAATCTTACAACATATCAGTGATATTTTGTAATTTGAAAATAATAATAATACAATTAGTATAACATTGTCATATATATATGAAAAATATGTATATGTTTGTAAAATAGAGGGAACACATAGAGATAATTTAGAGGGAGTGAGTCTTTCATTTTATTGATAATATTAGGTGTAGTTTTTGTTGTACAAAACCATATGAGGATCCTCCTATTTATAGGATATAGTGAGGCATCCCAAAAGACAAGAATGTGAGTGGACATCCACCCAAAAGCCAAAAGCCACATTATTTATCACTTCCCCTTGGATGTACACCATATCCACCATTCAATGATTACTGCCTCATTAAAACCTTACTAAGAAAAAACCCAGTGGGAAAAAACCAAAATGAAGGAAAAAGAGTACAGCTTTTGTGATCATTGAATCGATGTTGGACGCGCTTAGTGTTGCCTCGCTAAAACCTTTAACCGGAAAACCCAATGGGAAAAAAACCTAGTTAAAGGAAAAAGAGTACAACGTGCATATGTCCAAAAAATCATGTTCTTATATTCTCCCCTGATCAAATGTTCTCCCTGATTATGATATTTCTCCGATGATTGAGTCAATGCATATCCGTCTCATATACAATCTTCTGAAATGTTGTTTTAACATGGTGAATAGATTTGATTGGCTGTGAATGCAATTTCATTTTTCTTCACAAGATCAACTTCCATAAGACTTGGGTGAAGAGGGATGAACATGCCACTTTATCGGATTTATTCGACTTCAGTAGCATAACTGTTATGGAGTTCATATATGTAGCATAACTTAAATGTGTTAGTCATTTATCCCCTGATGTAGTCTCTTTAAGTTTGATCTGTACAAGCACTATTGTCTTCATAAGTAGTAACAGGACCATATGTTGTTTGAGGCAAGTCATAAGTGCTTTAATTATTCTTTGAGAGGATCCCAGAGATAATTTGCATCTATATAACTAACTGGACATAGATGGTTATATATAAAAATATCATATGATATGATTGATATTAGTCCCATACTATGCATGTCAATGGTAATGTATTTCTTGCCAAGATATTGACTGCAATTATAATATCCAGTATCATACATTATGTCATGTATATCAATATACTAATAACGTACATGTATGGTACTTCTAGACCAAATTCTATAATAACATGCACATATGGTACCAAATTTGTAATTTTCATCCTCTTTAGGATGATATGGATAATTTAATATTCAAATAGCAGAGACCACGGGTATACTAAAATTGTATGCTTAATATATGCTAAAGCATTGTAGGACTTTTCAATCCATTTGACTAATGGATATGAGTTTAACATAAATTGTACTCGATGTGCCGGTCGAGACAATAATTAGTTATCCCAGTGTCATTCATTTTTGCATTTCTTATTTGGATATTTTGCATTTTAGTTAAGCTCTTCAGGAGCACATCCATTTAAGGATTTCATTTCAATTGAGCTCTTCAAGAGCACATCCATTAAGGATATTTTATAATGGCACATTTTTATATATGATTATTTTCATACCTTTCCTTAGACAAATATTTACTAAGACGGTTGTACCTATATCCATTTGGATTGTCTGCTATACAATAAACGTCTTACTGCATTTGAGTACGTACTCCTTATTTTTGCTTCAGGAAAAAAAAATCCTTCTAAGATTTTTATATGTATTCTTTGTCTAAGTCCCGTATATATAAGAAGTTATAATATTCACGAGTCTCACATAATATATTTTTACAAAACTTCTAAGCTAGTCAAATATCTGAAAGTACTTACGCCCGAAACGGGATGGTATGTTCTTATATAATCAATTTTATTTCTTCAGGAAATCTGGTGCCATAAAACATGCTTTTTTAGTGTGTTTTAACACTTCACATTCTTATAAACACACATTTGTAACCTTCAGGGTTAAAATATTTTGAGCTTTCTACTATAGGTCCAAATACACCATGTATATTGAGATACTCGAATTATGCCATCATGGAATTGTTACATTTTGGCCAATATATTATTTGTCGACATTCATTCATAGTACGTAGATTTGTAGTGTCACTGCCCTTTGATTTTTGTGTAGCTACAACATATATAATTATATCATCGATGATCATCTTTGGCGATTCCACTTTTCTCTTGTATATGTATAAAACATAGAGATCTCATTTAATATTAGGTACCTTTGCCAACTTCAGGGGCTTTACAGTCACTTCAGGGACTTATGTCTTTTCATAGATGATAACCTCTTCTGGGGTTTTAGAGAAAGTGGATCTTTTGTTCATAATCGCTTTTGGAGCGATATATATAACCTCTTCTGGAGTAGTATTATTTGGGCATGGTTTTATATAACCTCCACCCTCGGGGAGTCAAGTAGTTAGGACCTATAGGTTTTCCATGCTCCTGGCGTGCAATAAATTCATTTGTTGCCGAATTTATTTTATCCTTCTGGGATAACTATTTTGGAGGCACATTTGCAACTAGTCCATGTGACATTTTGATGTTGCAATATAATTTTTTTTCACTTCATTTTTGCATTGAGAGATACAATGGATTATATGAGATAAAGTTGAAGCATTCCATGATAATTCTCGTCATTCTTCAGGAACGGACCGCTCTTTAAATATAATTTGTACGTCTGGTACGTTCAATCCTCCCCCTAACGACGAGAATAGTGTCTCATCAACATAAAATTGCACATATACTATAAACATTATATTTATCAATGGTTTTATAGAGAGTGAATCGTAAGAACCATATATACCCTTGTGATAAATATCATTTGCATTCGCAACGTCTTACGAAAAAAAAGTAAGGTGACCAAAATGGTCTTTGTATAATAATAACTAATTGAGCCATGGAGCTGCAGGCTCATGAAAAAGTGCAATTTTACCATGCTAAATATTGTATAGTATAATCCCTTCAATAATGTAATGATAGTGTAAGTTTTTGGCTTCTAACACTAGAATTAATGCAAAATTACTTTGCACGATTTATTTCCAAATGACACCCATGTATACTGATGTTCATAAAACAAAGCAAATTACTTCAGGAATTTCTTTCATGTAACTCATCGCATATGTATGGGAGGGTACCCAATACAACATCATATAGACTCTTCTGGAGCCTTAGGTTCAACTATGGTTAAAAGCTTTACTATATCACACTCCAACTCTGAAAAAACTTCAAGTTGTTCAGAATAGCGTGAGTTGTTCATTGTCGGCTAGACAAATGTCATCATATGATGACCATTCACAATTGCCACTTTTTAAAATTAAAGATTGATTATGAAGTGTTTAAAGTGAGTCCAAATATAAAGATGTTGAACAATACAATAATATTTTATGATCAAGCTTTTGTTAACCAAACTTTAAGAAGTGAAAGTACTAAAAAAAATCATATCTGATAATTCAAAGAATGAGATAGATAACAAAACTTTCCCAATTAAAGTTTAAAACGTTGGGTTGTTAACCAATGAATAAAAAGTTCATAATCTTATGATATGCGTGAGACTTCAGGATCGAAATTAAGAAAGTATAGGCTTCTAATATATAACTAAGGTCATTAAAATAATTATGATAAATATTTCCTTTTGAAAAGTAATGAGAACTTAAGGTTCTCTATTTAATGTCACGTGTTTATGAATCTCCGGGTTCATATAAATTATAAAAGTAAAATCTAGGACTTCAAGTCCTACATTAAAATAACTCCCAAAGTGCGTGGTGAGAATTATGTATAAAAATTGGATTTTTTTTTTCATTTGTATATGAGAACTTATGTCTCTACACAAATAATTGAACTTCAAATTCAATATTACTACTGTCGAAGGACAATAAATTCTCTACCCATTTGTATAAAAAAATCAGACTTGATTAGGGGATAAAAATATTATAGAATCTTTCAAACAAGTGACAAATAATTTTTAATAACTCCGACCAATAATAATCCATCTTCTTTATTAAAAAAAATAAGGGGATTAATATTTCACATTCTCTTCACATGCCCAAGACTCCAATGTACATTAAATAATTAGAATGTGAAAAGAAGTTAAAATTAAATACCATTAAAAGTAATTTAATACTCAAATGAAGCCAAAAAGGTCGAGAGACAAATATTTAATGGTGAAACCATTAATCTGATTTTGAAACTAGTCAAGAGGAGCCAAGAAGTTGAAGAATATGTTTAAATACTCAATTGATTTTGAAACTAGTCCCCATCAAAAAAATATTTTCTGGAGCTTGAGGTCCAACTTATAAATAATTATTTTAAGAACTTTCAAAATTTATACCCCGTGAACAATCAAAACTTCAAGTTTTGAATTTATGGTATATTTTAGTTGGAGCTTCAAGTCTAAATAATCATAAATAACATGAGAGCTTCCGACTTTATATTTTATATCCCAATTAAATATATTTTTTGAACTTCTGGTCACTATAATAAATATGAACATTCATATCCCAAATCAATGATAATTGGGGGAATATTGGTCTATACCGTTTTACTTTGGCAATCAAAACTTCAAGTTTAATTGTGATATATTTTATGTTGACACGTTAGGTTCAAATAATTTTCGTACTCCATGTCCCAAAATTTGAACAGAGAAAACTCAATATCCATATTTGAATAATTATTGGGGAACTTCAAGTCCCAAGTGTAAATAATAATGACAACTTCATATCGCAATATATTATATAAATATATTATATTTAGGGACTTTAAATGCCATGCCCAATTATATCCAAACTTCAAGTTCGATAAGGGATAAAATTATTTGGAACTTCAGGTCCAAAATATAAAAAATCATTATGGAGCATTTAATATCCTTACCCTTATTATATAAATAATCAAAACTTCATGTTTGATTACAAAATTATTGGATCTTCGGACCCAAATTGTAAATAATTGTTATTGGACTTTTAGTATCCCTTGTCCTATTAAAAAATAATCAAAGCTTTGGGTTTGATTGTAGGACATACATTATTTAACACTATACCTATTTGCTCCTCTATACGACAATGTTATAAGAGTTAATAAATCACAAAGTATCACAGTATATATATATATATGGCGCACCTAGAAATTATCGCCTAAATTATAGGCACACACTCTCTCTCTTTCGGAGCTCACCACCAAGTGACATGTGCGGTTCGCAATCTTAAAATGTGGACTAGTCCGCACAAGAGCATTATATATATATGTTGTCTCAAGTGCGAACCTGAGAAGATGCGGGCCCCCGTGCGGACTATTTTTTAAATAGTTTTTTGATAAAAAAATAAATTTTTGATAAAAAATTATAGATGATCTCCATGAGGAGATCGTCAACAAAAAGTTTTATCAAAAAATTCAATTTTTTCCAATTTAAAAAAAATATATGTACAGAGTAGGTATATATGAGGTCCTCACAGAAGACTCCTTGTACGTGTATGTGTCTATGTGTGTGTGTGTTTGTATACACACTAGTGGGAATTCCCGTGCCAATGACAACGTGATAAGTTTAACCATGTATATTTGTATTTATGATTTACTTTTGTAAGGGATTTAATGTTACAATATAGACAACTAAAATTTCATGAGTGTTATGAAAGAACTTAAAACGAAATGAGGATATGCGTGGATTAGCAAGTCGTCATTGGCTCTGTCCATGGGAGAAAGGAGTGAGAAAGGATATTATTACTTTTGATACTTGAGTGTTAGAATACCAGTTGAGAGCCAAGTTTTAGGGGATACACTATGTTCCTTGGATGCCCTCCTCATAAACAAGGGTCTTATATACAAAAATAGAGTTTTAAACAACTTGCACTATGTCGAGAGATATTCCTTCCTTATTCTTGGGGATCCCCTAGCTAGTTTTTCATCGTGTTGTTTAATATGGGATATTTATGGACTAGAATCTTTGTTTTACTTATCCCTTGATATTCGTCGAAATTCTGGGGTTTGGCTTTAATCTCATCAAGGTCAGACTAGGTCATCAATTTATCGGTTGAGTGGTCTTCGTCGCCTGATTAGCCACCGACTTCCTCAGAGGAGTGAAATTGGAATTTCATGTCACGTGTAATAACTCATAATTTTATATAATTAATATTGATTATTTAATGTGGTTTATTATTGCTATGTGCATGGTAGTTATGTGTGCATTTGCATGTGATATCTAATGGCGTGTTATAATTAATGTAGTTCGAGAAATTTAATTATATGTGAACGACTGTTATGGTTTATTATATTGCGAGTAAGTATCGTTGGGCCGGACCCTAGTGGTGATAGAGGTCGAGAGTAGCATTTTTAGTATGTCGGATTGGACCCTATGGTTGGGTAACCCTTTGGAATAAGTTTTGAGAGTGTATGGGCAGTGTTTTGGAATTATTTAGAGGTTTTAATTTAGGTCCATTAGAGGCCTGAGTGATTTAGAGGTTTAATATAGACTTAACCCTCATTATTAACATATCTAAACCACGAGACAAAAAAAACTAGCAATAAAGGAAAATTTGGAGAGCAAGAGATAAGCTACAAAAGGAACCCAACAAGAAATTTGATCTTCCAATTCCAGTTAAGGAATAACTAGTTTTACTAAATATTATTTGTAACTTTTTTATGTTCGATTTCTTATATGATTTATTTGCGTTAGTCACAATATATTTTAGATCTTATGTTAAATCATGAAAGATGTCAGAAACAATTATGTTAAAAGACTATAACTATTTAGATTCATTGTAAGATTGATTTATTAAGACGATTCACGTATTTTGATTAAGATTTTATGATTCGAATTTGTTTTAGTTAATTTTTTTTTTCAAACTCTTGATTTTTTTCGAATTCTGACCCGACTTTTTTTAAACTATTTTGATCCAATTTTTTCAAAACTATTTTACGATTTTTTTCAATTTTCATAAGCTTTGTCATATCCCACGTCGATTGGGATGGCATGAGGGTTCCAAAGTGTTAGTCTATAAAAGGCATTTATCCTTCTAGCCTCTACACAAATAAAAAAAATGTCAAATCCTCATGTATTTACATATTGGGTCAAACATTTTTCTTTGTTTTTTAATGATAATTTCGAGTTATCAAAAAATCTTAATTTGGTTTTTGAAATTTTGAAATTTCTGAACTTTTAGTATATTTAAAAAAATTATGATATTTTTCCATCAAAATTTTAGATTTTTTTTTAATTCCGGGAAAAATATAATTTCCAAAAAATTTGGAATCAGAATCGGTAGTAGTATTTTATTTTTGAAAAAATCAAAATCATTTTCAAAAAGGTAGGATATGTACTTGATCGTGATGCCATGGTCCGAAGGAGGGTCGAATACTCATCTTTATTATATAGAGGATGATATTTTAAAAGGGGTCACTATATCATTAGACGTTATTCCAATTGTTCGGGATTTTCCTGATGTCTTTTAGGATATCCTTAAATTACCACTAAGTATGGAAATAAATTTATTTATTAATCTAGCTTTTAGCACTACATTAATATCCCGAACACCGTATCATATCCCGTATTGATGGCTTATTCGACCAGTTGAGAAATGATTCATACTTTTCAAATATTGATTTAAGATCAGGATATTATCAGTTGAGGAGTCAGTAGTGGAATTTATCGAAGATAACTTTTCTAACACATTTTAGGTCATATGAGTTCATGGTCATATTGTTTAGCCTGAATAATGGTTTGATGATGTTCATGAACTTGACTAATTGGGTGTTCAAGGAGTTCTTATATTAATTTGTTGTTTTGTTCACTGATGACATTCTGAAATATTATCGGACAACAGGCGAGCACTTGTGAATAGTCTTCCAAACCCTATGAGACCACCATATTTATGCTAAGTTTGAGAAGTGTGGATTCTAGTTAAGGGAGGTTTAGTTCTTGGGTCACATTGTGACAGAGAGAGGGATTTTAGTGGATCTAAGTAAGGTGTTTGTTGTGTTAAAGTGGGGATAGCCCACGTTGCCGTTAGAGGTACGCAGTTTCTTGGGATTATTATGGTACCATCATTGGTTCATATAGAGTTTCTAAAATATTATGGGTCCCTTTACTAACCTGGAGAAGAAGGGGGTACCTATGACACCCCATAAAATCTATGGTAGATTGATCAGGTCTAAAATAAATAATAGAGGAGTTTAAAATAATTGATTATCATTCTAAGCCTGACTAATGCAAAAATAAAATGTATAATATAAATATCTAAAATATAATAAGAGGGAGCCAGATTATCTCTGCTACCAATATAGCCAACACTGATAAACCCAACTCTGGAAATATAATTATCTCAAATAAGTTCAAAACCAACTAAAATTGTAATACTTAATCCAATCAAGCTAAACATAAAAGCTGGAACGACAGGAATGAAAGGGAAAGAAAAGTGTATGAGCATGCAGGCTCGACACCTACATCCTAATATATCAATAACTAGAAAGAATGCAAAGAGATAAATCATGGATAAGGCTACAACGGCGACATAGGTCCTAAAAATATAATCAACAACAATGTAAACAACAAGTCTATAGAGAGTAAAAATTTAATGAAATTTTGGCTACAATAATTACTACACATCCTCCTCTCTTATTTTATTATTTTTAAGTTAACTCAACCTAAACAACCTTAAAAATATCATGTGTCTAATCCCAAGCTTAAGTGAACTCAATGATTAATTATTATTCTCTCGAGTTGAATATAATTAAAAAGATTCCATAACCAATACCAGTATATACATCTCCACTACAATATCAATATGGAAATACAGTCTCCCCGTCTAATATCCACGTAAGTACGGTCCCCGACATGTATAAGTAAATGGGATATGCATGAGCCCGCACATAATTAAGGCCTATCCCTATCACCATACTAGGTATAATTATAGGTTGTCCCATACATATAACTTCAAAGCATCAACAAGGGGATAATCACTATGCCTTCACACTAATTATATGGCCCCATTTCCCAAGAGATATGAAAGGACCCTATGTTAACCGCCATAGGATACAATGGGTACTTTCAGCAAATAGAATCAGGGTAAAATGACCAAGGTAAATCCTATCACATCATTGGGGTACCAGCGCGGTCGACGCTTATGCGCCCCATCAAAATCCTTCCTAGTACGTTCCCATGAGAACACAACCACGTGGTATGTTTACACATAAGATTAAAAGATAGCAATCCTACCATATTCCAGAATTTGTAAATTAATTAACCTTATTTAATTTAGGAATTAAAGTATCAATATAACCTAAACTTTTTCCTAACGAGATACATGGTTCGTTCTAATGAGATACCCAATCTCGTTCAAACGACACCCCAAGTCTTTCGAACAAAATGCCCATAGTCGTTCGAGTGGCATCTTGATTCATTCTAACGACAAACCTAATATTATTCAAACTAGGTCCAATTCTCGTTTGAACAAGATGAATTCATTGTGACACCCCACCTATTTTAACCATGGGATCAGTCCTTTATAAAAATAAACAGGAATCTTATTTGGTTCATTCTTAGCATCATTGTCGAAAACTTTTAAATTTATTAACCACCTATGTTAAATTAAGTCAGTGTCAAATTTTATCTTGCATTAATATAACAACATGCATAATAAATAAAATTGTCCAAACCATACACACGATAAATAGCTAAAAAGATAACAACGAATAAACTATCGGTTCCTAAAATGAAATCCAACTACAAGTCTAAAGTAATAAAATGAATCCAAATAAAGTCTTACAAATAAATGAATAACTGTAATACTGAATCATCTGAAGGGGAAACATGCCCAAATGAAATACTGAAATGAAAATCCTAATCTAGGAATGAATAAATGAAGCGTCTAAGAAAACTCCTGCAAGTCTCCACAAATATTGCATCTGCGCATCCCTGGAATGAGTCATCAAGTTGGGCGTCCCCGTGGCTGGACACCTAAAATATTTTAGAAAATAGATTTGACAAGGGTCAGAACCCAAAACCTTTTGAAAATATTTTGCAAGTATTTAAATCACAGTTTAAAACCGGTTATTAGATACACATGTTAGTTCCACGTACAGTTCCTTGAGTTCTTGACCTCCCATCTAAAGTGCACGCCTAATGCATCCTACCAAGCTATGTTACCCAGCCTAACTAGACCACATATCTAATTAACCACAAAAGGTTTAGCTCCACAGTACCGCCCATATGATACGCTACTGTACTGTCAGTGACTAATATTAATCGCATCTTATTATAGAATCATTTATTTAAGTTTATCAACTTAAATTTCAATTTGATATACACAATCTATCGGTTCTACCATCGCATACAAGTAGGTTAATCACACTTGTATATATTTAACGCACATATAATATATAAAACTATAGAATCCCCCGGAATGACCCCCGAGATGCTGGCATACTCTGATATCCTGTCCATGTACCTCTCGTACAAAATCAAGGACTATGGGTTCGGAATGTCTCCTCTAACCCTCAATCAAACAACACACAATAGAGGTGAATATAGTTCTAAGCCTTTGCGATACGCACATACCAAACGTACCCAAATGACCTGCCTTTTCCACTAATACACTGCACATAGTGAGTCACCCTAAGTTCTATGTTCTGGAACACATATCCAAACCTCACTGAAATCATTAAGGTGGAATTGACCTATGTACGGAACCTCCCGTGATAGAAGCAACGTAGGAATGTTCACATATAAAAATCAATTACAACCGTAGGTATTCACTCGACCTATATATACATATTATTCAGTAGGTGATTAGGCATAAATTCTTCCTAATTTATCCCTTAATTTAGTTACTTTTAGCATCTCGAACAATGTAATCGATTTAACTTTATCTCATAATCTTGCTAGTGACTTATCCTAACAAGTACACAGAGTTTCTGGTATTTCGTATGAATTTTGTAGGTATTTAATGTCAATGACGAAAGAAAGAAACCGGAAGAATCGAGAAACGAAAAAGAAGGAAAGTCCAAAGGGAAAAAGTGTAATTTTTACCCGGAATTCGGATGTGGTACCTAAAGAGAAGTTGAAGGTATCAAGTTCACGAGCACATAGGAAGAAACGACACCTCAATCGGAGTCCCGATGTGAAAGATATGAGCAGTGAAAGTTGAGAAAAAAGTCAAAGAGGCAGACCAATCATCCCCCAGTCCGGACCGGTCCGCTGTGCAACAATCCAGAGGACCCCGGATCGAAAGAAAATCGAAGAGGGATGAAAATAAAAGAATCGGTCCGCCTCGAACCGGTCTGCCAGAAAATTAAAAGAACCGATCCACTTTCCAGGCAGACCGATCTGCCTAAGCCCCGGACCGGTCCGGCTATCGAGATTTGAAATTCTATCCTCTTTTATTTGAGAGTCCTAGTGCAGCTAAAACTCCTGAAATTTTGTAGGATATGTAAACCCAAGTTATTATCATAATTTTTACGGAGAATTTTAGTTAATTTTCCATTCTTTTTTCAGAAACCCTAGTTTAGATACAGTTTATAATTTTGATTCCATTAATGAAGATTATTCAGAAATTCTTTGATTACAAGTGTTCTTAATTGCTGTTGTTACTGCTTGGGTAAGACTAGTAGTTAACTTCTTCAGTCCAATTCCTTTTACATCATTCTACCAAGTTTCCTTAGTTTAATTATGGTTTTCTGCAATTCCAAAATTGTTTTCATTAGATTCAGCATGCTAGGCTAGATTTTCTAAGATCGGGATACATGAACCCAGCCTGAAGTGATAGTTGCATGTGTATAACATTAATCCTCTAAATTTAGTGATTGATTATGATCGTATTGCGTAGGAATATGACAATTGTAGATCTTTAGATCTCGTTTGCTTCTGAGTAACCGAGATGCTTTAGAATAAAATTTAAGTATAACTATCGTGATACCGATTTACTCGTCCTCAGATTAAGTATGATGCGGGCTTGAACCTCATATACGTAATGCTTGGGGGTACTAAATTCTGGGTCTAATTAATGTGTTAAATTTACGATTAGTATTATAACTGCAATACACTAGGGTTGGGGGATTGTATTCCCGTCATGTTTTTCTCATCATATAGTTTAAAGTTTCAAATCAGTCTTCATTAGTATTTTAGGTAATTTAGTATAATTGCATCTTTTCATAATTTCATATTTGCATCTAGTATAGTCAATCTCAAAACCAAATCATTTTTTCCTTCTTTTTAGAGCCAGAGTTAGGATTCATTCATCTTTCCCGTCGTTATAACTTCGTTGTCCTAGTTCCCTAAGGATACGATCCCGACTTACCGGATTTATTACTAATGCGACAGGCTTGCACTTGAGCCTAGAGAGAACGCACATTAGAGACACTTTTTGAGTGGCATCAAGTTTTTGGCTCCGTTGCCGGGGAATTAGGTAGACTTAGGATTAAATCGAGTCAATCTAAAGCTTTGACCAAAAATTTCCAAAAATCCAAAAACATATAAAAATTTCAAAAAGCACAAAAAGATTCACCATCATCTCTCACAAGATGTTAATGCAAAATTCTGAACTCACTCACTCCCACACCCCATAATAATCCAACCAGCATTCACGAAAATCCAATAGTTGAGTACGACCCTGATAGCCCCCACACTCCTAACGCCTCACAGTTCTGGATTCCACCTCCCACACCGTCACACTCAATCTCCAATAACACTTCGTTTTCTTTCTCAGGACACACTTTAGAGCACACTCCGAGTACACTAAGTGAGGACACCGTGTCGCTAAGAGAGAGGGAGATGTCGCAACACGGTAGTGCAGTCGTCGATGAGGAAGAGGCCCCATACCGCCCGCTGAGAGAAATCTTATATCCCGAGCGCACTGTCACTCCGGGATGCATTATACTCCCGTATAATGCCGGGAAATTTCGTTTCAAAAATGGGATGATCCAGATGCTACCCCATTACCATGGTATGGATTCTGAAAAGCCATATCTTCATATCAGGGAATTTGAGGATATGTGTGATACTCTCAATAATCAAACTTGCACACAAGAGGTGATCCGCCTCAAACTCTTCCCCTTCTCGCTAAAAGATAAAGCGAAGACCTGGCTATGGTCTCCACCTCCAAGTTCAATTCCATCTTGGAACGAGTTGCAATATAGATTTCTCAAGAAATTCTTCCCACCACATCGAACGATCTCCATAAAGGCTCAAATTCAAATATTTAGGCAATCTGAAAATGAGCCATTTCATCGATGTCACGAGCGTTTCAATGAGTTAGTTGCTTCATGCCCCCATCATGGATTTGATACGACGCAAATCATTTCTTTTCTCTATAATGGGATGAACCTTACCTCCAAGAAACTCGTTGAAACCATGGGTAGTGGTCTGTTTATCGATTTAGATTCCCACAATGCTGAGCTTCACCTAAGGTACGTCGCCGAGACTACCCAATCCTGGGATACTTCTGATCCTAATGCTCAAAATTTAAATCGTCAAGTGACCACCACTCCGTCGGCGTCCGGGCTATTTCACGTAGATAAGAATTCTATGACGGACAGTCGATTAGATACGCTGGAGAAAGGATTTCAAGACCTATGTGAGGTATATGGAAGAGGACCTATGTGATGCTTCAGGAGCAATTTAGTGGTATAGGAGGATTTAAGGGTAATTTCGGTGCACCGCACAGGAATTGTTATAACCCTTCATTGAAAAATCATCCTGGTTTTAGCTATGGGCAACAACATGCTGCAATGAAACCTACTTCACATGTTGCCCCTCCTCCACCACAACACTTTCAAAAAGCTACACACATGAAATGACATGTGCAAGCACCACCACCTCAAGGAGCATATATCCCTCCACCGGGGAGAACTCTCAAGGATACTATGAATCAATTTATCACTAGCCAGGCTGCAACCAATGCTAGATATGATCGCCTGATTAGCGACATAAATACAAGTCTGTCAAAGATACAATCCTCATTGAGTGTTCAAGAGAAGGGCAAGTTTCCTGCCCAGGGCCAAAGACCTCCTCAAGGTCAAACTAGTGTTAGCTCCACCTCTACTGAACATTAGGAGCAATGTCAAGCTGTAACCAATCTTCGTAGTGGGAGAGTCGTTGATTTATCACCTCCCCCATTCGACACAACGAAAAACAAGGAGATTTCGCCCTGCACGAAAGAGGCCGAAGATGTCCCCTTGAATGAGAGTGACAAAGAAGACACTAGTGAGCCCGAGGTAGTAGTGAAACCACCCTCCGCGGCACCGTTTCCTCAAAGGTTGATTCCTTCCCTTAAAGGAAACTCACGTGAGGACGTGTTAGATGTGCTAAAGCAAATAAAGCTGAATTTACCTTTCCTCGATGCCATTAAGCAAATTCTAGCTTATGCAAAAGTCATCAAAGACTTGTTGACGGTAAAAAGAAAGATGAAGGTAAAGAAGAATGTCTTTCTAGCACAGAACGTGAGCTCAATTCTACTTAACGATCTCTCGCCTAAATTCAAAGATCCCGGTGCACCCACCATTTCTTACATCATTGGAGAAAATAAAATCGAAAAAGCCTTACTTGATTTGGGAGCAAGTGTTAATATCCTCCCTTACTCCATCTATAGGCAACTTGATTTGGGTGATCTCAAGCCCACAAAAGTCACTCTCTAATTAGCAGATCGAACCGTGGAGATCCCAAGAGGCATAGTTGAGGACGTGATCGTCCAAGTTGACACTTTCTACTTCTCGATAGACTTTGTCATTTGGGATACGGAGCCCTCCTTCACCTCGAGTAACCATGTTCCCATCAACCTTGGCCGCCCGTTCTTAGCTATGGCTAATGCAATCATAAATACTCGAAATGGGCGAATGCAACTCACCTTTGGGAACATGACCTTAGAGACCAACATCTTCCACATAGCCCAATATACGGGGGAAGAAAATGATCTTCACGCGGTGAGCTTCATAGATGAGATAGTAGAGGTGTACTTTGAGGAGAATTATTATAGCGATGCCTTAAGGTCATATTTAGTGTCGAGACACGAGAGTGAGGGGACGTACACCGACTACGAGAGGGAGGTTGGGGAGTTGAGAGAGTTAATCGATGAGAGAGCGTCGGACGAGGATGCGAGAGATGTAAATTGGGTTTCGAGATTCGAGGAGTTACCACCGAGGGATACACGCATGGTTCCCTCCGATGAAAAGTTTCCAACCCTTGAATTGAAGAAACTCCCCTCCCATATTAAATATTCATACCTAGGAGAAGATGAGACATTTCCTGTTGTTGTCTCCTCTAGCCTAGACGAAGAGCATGAGGGTAAATTGTTGAAAATTCTGAGAAAGAACCAAAGTGCTTTTGGTTGGTGCATTGTTGATTTAAAGGGGATAAGTCCTTTGATTTGCACTCACAAGATCCATCTCGAAGAGGACGTCAAGCCCTTAAGAGAAATGTAAAGAAGGCTAAATCCCAATATAAAAGAAGTGGTGAGAACTGAAATTATCAAGTTATTGGATGCCGGGATTATCTACCCAATCTCGGCTAGCAAGTGGGTGAGCCCTATTCAAGTCATCCCGAAGAAGTCGGGCATAACAGTGATTGAGAATGCCAAGGGAGAGTTAGTTTCCCAATGTACCACCACCGGGTGGCGCATTTGTATTGATTATCGGAAACTCAATGCGGGAACTAGGAAAGATCATTTCCCCTTACCATTTATTGATCAAATGCTTGAGAGAGTAGCGGGCCACCCTTACTATTGCTTCCTTGATGGTTATTCCTGATATAGACATATTGAGGTAGATGTACTTGACCAAGAGAAAATGACCTTCACTTACCCTTTTGGTACGTTTGCCTACAAACGCATGCCATTCGGCTTGTGTAATGCACCCGCGACCTTCCAAAGGTGCATGTTGAGCCTATTTAGCGACATGGTCGAGAGACGACTCGAAGTGTTCATGGATGATTTTAGGATTTTTGGCACCTCTTTCGATCGTTGTCTAGAAAAACTGGAAAAAGTACTTGCCCGGTGTGTGGAAAAGAACTTAGTGCTGAATTGGGAGAAATGCCATTTCATGGTCAACGAGGGAATAGTTCTTGACCACATAGTATCATCCAAGGGAATAGAAGTTGATAGGGCAAAAATAGATGTCATAGCTGATCTTCCCCCACCAAAATAGCTCAAGGACGTGCGCTCTTTCTTGGGCCACGCGGGGTTTTATCGAAGGTTCATTAAGGACTTTAGCGCCATCGCTCAACCCTTATGCAACCTACTCATGAAGGATACCCCATTCGAGTGG
Source organism: Sambucus nigra (assembly GCA_949130495.1). NCBI lineage: Eukaryota > Viridiplantae > Streptophyta > Magnoliopsida > Dipsacales > Adoxaceae > Sambucus > Sambucus nigra. The sequence continues at coordinate 60,218,435 of OX422218.1, read as the reverse complement.
ACGAAAGCATGTCAAAGCTCTTTTGAAAAACTAAAAACCATCTTATGTTCGCTCCCATCATGCAAGTTTTAGATTGGTCTCTACCATTCGAACTTACGTGTGATGCTAGCGATTTTACGATAGGGGCTGTTTTGGGCCAAAGAAAAGATAAGCAGGCTCATGTCATCTATTACGTTAGCCGGACTCTTATCGGACCACAACTCAACTACTCTACTACGGAGAAGGAGTTTCTAGCGGTAGTCTTTTCCTTTGATAAATTCCGGTCATACCTTATCGGTTCTCCCATTACTTACTTCACTGACCACGCGGCTTTGAAATACCTACTTGCAAAGAAATATACAAATCCATGCCTCATAAGGTGGATCCTACTCCTACAAGAGTTCAATCTCTCCATTAAAGATAAGAAAGGAGTAGAAAACGTCTTTGTCGACCACTTATCACGGCTTTCTTCTGACGTACCTAGTGATCCCATACCTATAGATGAATACTTTTCGGATGAGCAACTTTTTGCTACCTCTTCGTTGCCCTAGTTTGCGGATATAGTGAACTACCTTGTCACAGGAGCCGTCCCTCCCGACTGGACACCGCAAGATAAGAAGAGGTTTATTACTTGGTCGCGCATGTTTTTCTATGACGATCCCTTCCTTTTTAAAATTGCGCCGACCAAATCATCCGACGATGTGTACCGGATGATGAGATCCCGAAAGTCATCCAGTTTTGTCATTCGAAAGCTTGTGGAGGCAACTTTTTGACTAAAAAGACGGCCGCTAAAATTCTACAATGCGGCCTCTATTGGCCCACAATATTTCGGGATGTGAACGCTGCTTGTAAATCTTGCAATAGGTGCCAACGGATGGGAGCCATTACCCGACAAGACATGATTCCTCTCACCCCCATACTCATCATTGAGATCTTCGACTGTTGGGGTATCGACTTCATGGGTCCCTTCCCCCCCCCCCCCCCCCCCGTCCTTTGGTTTCCTATACATCCTTGTTGCGGTAGACTAAGTTTCTAAATGGGTGAAAACTATAGCTACCAAGACAAATGACAACAAAGTGGTGATAAAATTCCAGCAGGAACACATACTTTCCCGCTTTGGTGCTCCGAAAGCGATAATCAGCGATAATGGCACACACTTTTGCAATAGGCCATTCAAGAAGCTAATGAGAAAGTATGGTGTCGTTCACAAGGTTGGAACGACTTATCACCCGCAAACGAATGGGCAGGCCGAACTAGCGAATTGGGAAATCAAAAACATTCTTGAAAAGACCGTCAATCCTACCCAAAAAGATTGGTCACTTAGATTGAACGATTCTCTATGGGCCTATCGCACCACATATAAAAATCCACTCGGCATGTCCCCTTTACGCTTTATGTGTGGTAAACCTTGCCATCTTCCCGTGGAATTAGAGCACAAGGCGTATTGAGCGATTAAGGAGTTAATCTATGCCATAGATAAGGCCGGTGAAGCTTGCAAGCTTCAAATAAATGAGTTAGAAGAAATACGCAATGATGCGTATGAGAATGCTAAAATTTCCAAGCAAGGGATGAAACTCGCTCATGATAGCATCATTAGATGCAAAGGGTTTCTTCCCGGGCAAAAAGTGATTCTTTATAACTCTCGTCTTCATCTCTTTTCGGGCAAGTTGCGGTCACGATGGTCTGGCCCGTTCGTTGTGAAGAATGTTTTCCCTCATGGATCTGTTGAATTAGATGATTTTAAAGGGGGAAATACATTCAAAGTAAATGGACAACGCCTAAAGACATATCTAGAGGCATGTGTGGAAGAAGTCGACACTGTTTGGTTGTCGAACCCCGTTTACGGGGTAGAGTGAGTTGTTACAGCGAGGTCGTCGCACTCCCGACGCGTATGGGGTGAGAGTCGTGTGGGTAGTGAGAGTCTCATGTGTAGTGAGCGTCGATAGGATTAGGGTACATTTGGGAGAAAGAATTCACTTTTTCGGGAAATTGATTCAAGTTGCGTTGCCCATTAGTATCGAGAGGTTTTTAATCCAAAAATTGATAAGGAGTATGTTGTGAAACTGAAAATTATCGGAGAAGAGCGATCGAATTTAAGTTAGGTGGAAAATCCAACTAAAAAATAAGAGCCGGATCAGTTCCTTTATTTTAGGGCAGGACCGGTTCTCCCCGGACCGATTCCTTTAATTTTGAGCCGGACCAGTCCGGTAGTCGAATTGGCCTGCATAATAAAGGACCGGACCGGTCCAGTCCCCAGGAGGACCGGTCCGCTGTCTGCAGAAATTTTTACCCTTTTCCAAGGTTCACCCCATTCTCCCCAATCCCATTTATTCCCTCCAAACTCGTCCACACCACTCCCAAGCCTAACCTTTCCCTCCCAAATACACCCCCTTTTCCCTCCACACCTTTTCCCTCCAAATCCAAACCCTACCCCCACCCTTTCACCTATAAATAACCACCCAAAGCCTCCCTTTCCCTCCACACCTTCAACCAAACTCCTCTCTTCTCCCTCCCTAATTTTCCAGCAAAAATCTCTCTCGTTATCATGGTCCAATGCCTTGCCCCCACCAAATACGACTCCACCGACATTCACCCCTCTGGCCATGGGGAATTCCGTTCACGCCAAGAGGACCGATGGTGCCATCGGCTCTTCGGTCCGGATCACAAACTCCACTTAGAGTTCGCTGCCGAATAGAACGGTCTGCTACCCTCCGTCACCGCCCTTTTCATGGCTAGGGGTTGGTGTCGATTCCTCAATGAACCATATGCAGCGGCTTGGGCGACCGACGTGCGCTCCTTTTATGGCACCCTTGTTTGGACGGGCCAATTCGAGGCTCAAGCTTACGTGGATGAGACCGTCGTCCCCTTTTCGTTGGCCCTTCTCACGGCTAAATTGGTTGAATACAATGTTCTCGATGTCCAAGAATTCACTTACCCTCGGAACATCTCCCCAGTCGCCAAGAAATTGATCATGGCCCGCATTGCCCCCGATGTTACATGGACGGGGCAAACTATCGCGGTGGGCCGCCTAAATGAGAAGGCACGCCTCACCTTCCAAATCGTGTGTGCGAACATCTTGCAAACGTCAAACGACTCAGCGATGCGGCCCCGTCAGGCCACCTGACCTACCACCTCTTTGACCCACACACTTCCATCAACTTGGCTCGCACTTTATACGTCGACATCGTGGTCACAACCCTGGATGAGAAATGTGCCACCCCACTTCCCTATGCCGTTTGATCACTTCCATCCTCAAGGATGCTGGCATTGCGGCGCCGCTGGACCGAGTTTGCCTCCCCTATCTTTTTGGACAGGGGACCCTCACTAAGAGTGCCAAACAGCTAGCTGTCCTTCGGGAAAGGCGGGGAAGTGATAGAGAAGAAGAGGCTGCCTCGAGCGAGAGCGAGGAAGAGGAAAAAGAGGCAGCTGGTGCGGATGTCAAAATGGGGGATGTCGGTCCAGATGAAGAGTCGGCGGACGAAGAGGACGATCCTGATTTTGAATGGGCGGGTAGAGACCTCACGAACCGTATGGCGGCACTAGAGACGAGTTTTGGCAACTTCTTGATCGATTACCGTCGCGATACGAGCATGATGTTCCGGTTCCAAGCGGACATCTACCAACGCCAAGGGGATCCCAATGAGCCATTGCCCTCCTATTTCTATGATCCATATTGCCCCGATGCGCCTGGTTCTTCCCAACCCCCGCCCCAGTGAAGCTTTATGTGGTTATGACAGTTTTTATTTGTTTTTTCCTATTCACATGTTTGAATGCTTTTCCTTGTATGTACCACAGTCTTGTTTGCTATAAAATCTGCATTTTCTCCATTTGTTTGTTTTATTTATCGCACTTATTATTTTGCCTTGTTTACATTTTAGTCCTTTTTTCTTGAGGACAATGCAAAAGTTTAAGTTAGGGGGGTCACAAGTGCGCATTTCTAAAACTTCACAAATTTTCAAAAATGCCCAGAAATTTCCCAAAAAATCATAAAATTTTGAAAAACCCAAAAATATTTTTGTTCAAAATAAATAAAAATTGGAATTCAAATTTTTCAAAAATATCATTAAAGTCAGATTGAAGTCTCAAGTTGTAAAATTCAACATACACAAAGTCGAAGTTGACCAAAGATGGAAATTGAGAGAAATTGACGACTTAACGAATAAGTGTGGAGATTAACAAACCCGGTGAGATTCGAGCCTATCATTTTTTGTGAGTTTTTAAATCAATCCGAGTTAATTGTTAACTCAAAGTTCTTTTCAGCGCCTAAAAAGTCGTCGTGGATCTCAATCCTTTCATTTTGATCGGTTATGAAAATCATGTGTGATATTATTTTGAAAAACGTGCCAAAATTGATCTCTAAACTTAATTCATCTCGTAATGCATATGGTAACGCAATTGGTATTTTGGACAATGAAGTAGGCCTTCGTTTGTCACCCAAAAATATTGGCCAGAAAAAGTAGGGGAAAAAAATTACCCCCTTTTGTAACCCAAATTGAGCCAAATAAACTTTTCCCTTTCGTTTGACAACCCGAAAAACCCAAATAGCCCGGAATTGCGAAAATGGAAAAATTTAGAATTTAAGTCCGGAAAGTGCATAAGAAGGGGCAAGAAAAAGAATATAAATGCTCAACAAAAATAGCAAGGGAAAAAAAAGAAAAAGAAGAAAAAAAAATGAGCAATATCCCGGAAAAAGCACAAATGTACATGATAAATGACTTTTCTAATTCCAATCATTCCTACCATTTTCATTTTACCCCATACACCTTAAAATTCGAAAAAGTCCTAACCGAGTCTAAATTGCGAAATTGGTTACCGCGTGGAGAGCTAATACACCAAAAGAAAATAAAAGAGATTAAATGCGTGAAAAAGAGGCAATGTTCCCGTTTTTAAAATCGTAATCCGTTGATGAGATCCTATCACTAGAAAATTTCCGTCTTTCTATGTGTATGTGTGACTTTGCGTCCATTTTATTTACTCTTTATATCACGCATATCAAGAGAATAACCACATTCCGAGTGATTCATTTGAGAGAGCATTCCATAAGAATTTGAAATCAAAATGAATTTTTGGGTAAGTAACGTAATGATCAATCGGTGGAAATTGGCGGTTATATTTCCGGCTTCACACACATGCACTATGATTTGAAATATGTAAATATGACTTGATTATGACTATTTTCTGGAAAGTTTGAGTTATACAATTTTTAGGTATTTTGATTTTTCTTTGAGTCGAATTTTGTGGGTACATTCTCTACAAACCCTCACGAGACACAACTCGTCCTACTAGGGTAACCTAGGGGTTTAAAGGCTTATTGCATACTTTAAATGCAATCGCTTGCCCGCGAAAAAGGTATTATATCCCAATAAAATATTTTTCAAGAGTTGAGCCGTGCTAGGATTCTTTTACATTGCTCAGGACATGCAAAGTTCTAAGCTAGGAGGGTTTTATTAGGCATAAATTATTCCTAATTTATCCCAATTACTACCCCCAGGTACACTATTTCGACCCTTTCGAAATCAACCGTGACCCCAAAATCACCATCCGAGTCACTCTAAAATAATTTTCTATCTCGACCTCATATAGTATACACACGACACCCAGTTGAGATATACCACTGTCACGTCACTATCACTCGTTATAATGTAAAATACTAAATCACTTTTCACTTAGTAATTTTATTCGATAAATATTAATCATTTTCTCTCCGATTAATATTTTAATCAACACATAATATTTAATTTCATTAAATTACGTCACGCGTATAATTTAATAATAACCGAATTAATTCAATTTTATATACTTTGAAATACGGGGTGTTACATTCATCTTCTCCAATATCCCAAAATTCGCCATTAAGAGACCCACAACCTAAATCTAAAGCCTCTAATTATCACCACCCATCCTCCTTTAGATATAAGTTATCTAACAGCATTACTAACCTATATCTATAAGTTTTAATTATTAATATCATGATTTAAGGGTTTAATTTCAAATTATAACCTTAAGAACCCTACTTCTAAAGTTTCATCAATAATTTCTCAAATTTATAGCAATTAGTGAAAGTATTCAAGGACTTTCGTTTGATTTAAGGTATAAAAGTTAATCTTAACAACTATAATTAAAGTCTAGCTCAAATTCATATGTTTTTCTACTCATATCAGTGTATGACATTAACATGAATATTAACCTTAAATTAGCTCTAAATTTAATTACGAAATTAGGGATTTGATTTCAATAATCAGATTATAACATTAATTAGTTTTGATACACATGAATAATTACTATTATAGCACAAAGTTAATTAAATTTATATAGTGAGTAAACTTTCCTTAGAATATTTGGTTGAATCCAAGACAAGAACCTCAAATCCCTCTTCTCTCTAGGTTGCCTCTTCTTTCTAAGCCTTAGGGTCTCTTGACACGACTTTAAAAGTGTTTCTAGTGCGTGATTATATCGACTCAAGTGAAAGTCGGTCGCTCAAGTAATAATTCGATAAAAATGGGCATCAAACACAGGGACTAACATGAAGAATCATGAAGGCGAATAGGGAAGATGATTAACCTCGCAGCCGACTCTAGGAATGAAAAAGATGCTTGATTTGTGATCCGTTAACTAACTAAAGCAAGTTAATTTAAACTAATGACTTAACTACGCATGCAATAATAATGAAGTGGTTTTAAACTATATGAGAAAAATGGGATTAGGGTACACTCCCCCACACCATCAGTAAATTCATTGGATGTAAAAGATTTAAATATTATATTAATAATTCAAAGAAAACATTAAATCTTCTCAAATCATTAACTATATGAGGACTTAACTCCGCACAAAATTAATCAATAATAAATCTAACGTGGATGATTAAAATGTCAAGACGCATATTATACTCTCAAATACCACGGTTACCTAGGGAAAACGAGGTTATGATATCTATAAACGAGATTCGACAAAATATCAAACCTTCAAATTATCTCCATAGTTTTATTCACTTTTATACCCAACTCATTACCTAGGTTGGGTTCATGTACCCCAACCCTTTAGAAATCTAGCCTGACATGGTGTAATTACAACTACACGTGATATCTATGTTGCATGCAATCAAAACCATAATGAAATTTTATTTAAACATGCATGAGGGTCTTGGGACTCCAGAAAATAATCAAAACATACAAACAATATCGAAATCAAGAACAAGAAAGAATAAAACAAACGTTAGTGAAGAAAACCTTCAAAATTAATCATTGCAAGTAGAATCTTTATGAAGAAAATTGAAATCTAGGGTTTCCTTCTCTTTTTCCTCTAATTCTTCATGAAAAACTCCCTCCCAAAACTAGTCTAATGTCAAATTAAAACAATATAAAATCATTTTTTTCAAGAGTCCTCCTCTAATACAATTCTCAGAACTAATGCATTTCTAAGTTTCTCTTTCAAACATGATTAACTTTTTTTAATTACAAATTACAGGAGACAACTGCAACTTTCCTTACTTTGACGCTTACTTCACATAAATATGAACAACTTGCTTTTGGGGTTCAGGTACTTATTCATCTGAGTTGGGAAGTTTTTCAAATTCAGAGGTTCCATCACCCTCAATGGATGAACATAGAACATTGGCATATTAGGAGGTAGTGAAAAGAAACAAACATTATAAACAACTAGAGGAAAACTCAAATTGCCACTACTGGACATAGAATATGTTAAATATCAGATTGCCTAGTGGTGTTACTATACAACATAAGTTCTCTATAATGAACACTGTACAAATGGTCAAAAACCATGTGGACAAAAACCAAGAAATCAACATTGGATTATATGATCTGGCAATTCTTTATCCTCACAAGTATTCAATGATCAAGGTATGAGCCTCGAGTACTGCGATTGCATTATTTTATGTTTCCTTAGCTAATTTGACCTTATATAGTGTATCCATTTGGGAAAGAGGTGTGCTTTTAATTTAATAGTACAATCATTACTTTATCCATCTTTAGGACTTCTACATAATGAATTATATGGTTACTTTCTTTTATCTTTTAGGCCCATGAGAGTAGCTGGACCAAGCCCAACTAAAAATAAAGGATGTCCGACCCAAACTATGGAACACTTTAAATAACGGTTAGAACTAAGAATATGGCCCATTCTATCCCTAAAAATCTCGAAGGATATATTCAAGGGATAGTGGGCTAGCGGGGCAGTTACCAGCGCCCGTCTCTCGCTATTATGGAATATATATTATACCCCTGGCTCGGGGCAAAGGGCACGTGAAAAGAACCTCTCTTAAGAGTTGCTTAATATATCAGTAGACCTCTCCGTGGACGTAGCTAATTTGCCGAACCATGTACATCTTTATGTTGCGTGATTGCGATCTTTGTTGTTCATTTCTTTCTGGTGATTGTCTTTCATTATTATTTGTGTTGAGATATTTGTCACCACAATTGGTGTCGTCTGTGGGAAACGGTTTTTTTTTCCTTTAAGAAAGTCTTCACCAGTAGGGACCTGCAATGTCCGATGATAGCAGCAATGCCCCTCAAGCATGGGATATTCAAGAATAGCCTATCCCTCCTAGGGTTAGGTCTGAAGTATGTTATTCAACCAGAGGCTTTGTTAAAAGAGGCAGCTCTCCGAAGAGAGCCAGGGGCTAGTTAGATCCACACAGATTTCTCGGCTGATAGACGCCTACGAAGCCAGGCTTCAAGAACAGGAGGAGGCTACTCTAAAATAGGAAGCTGAAAATGCTCACCTCAAAAGGTGACTATAGAAGATGGAAAAGGATCTCCATCGTAACATGAGGCAATGCTAAAATCGGACTCCTAGCCCTCAAGCGAGCAAACCTCGTAGTCGAGGAAGGATCCCAGGGCGTGGGTCACAAAGGTCTGAGAGATACAGGTCATATGTAGACCAGTCCGAGTAGCAGCAATCAGCTCACCGATATAGGATCCCTGGCCGAAGGAACGATGATATATGAAGCCTAGTCCAGAAAAAAATGGACAATCACCCAACTCATTGCGGTGCTAGATCAACAAGAGAGCTGGTCAGGCAAGATTTCAGAACTCAGATGAAGTCCCCTTTTTCAAGGGAGATTGAGGAAGAAGAAGCCCCGAAGAAGTTTGTAGTTTCGAGATTCAAGATTTATGATGGCAAGACTGATCCCATTGATCATGTCAGACAATATAGGCAGGCCATGACCCTATGGAATCATAACGATGCACTCATGTGCCGAATTTTCCCATTAAGCCTGCATGATGTCGCCCAAAAATGCTTCGAGAAGCTCCCTCAGGTCCATAGGGAACTTCAAGTCCCTAGCCGAGCTGTTCACAGCTCACTCCATTATGACCAGCTCTCATCTGAAGAGGATGGACACTTTGCTAACAATGAAGAAGAAACCTCAGGAGAACCTCAGAGACTACACGAAGAGATACTGGGAGGTATTTAATGAAGTCGAGGATTATTCAGAGAAGGTCACTGTAGCATCCTTTAAAATTGGCTTACCCCACTCCTATCTCCTACATCAGTCCCTCACTAAGAAGGAGGCCACAACCGTCGATAACTTGATGGCTCGTATCGAGAAATCTGCCAAAGTCAAAGACGTGACCCATCCTAGTGCAGGAGAAAATGGTGGCACCAAGGTTGCTGATAAGGGGGTGAAAAAGTGACACTCAAAAGAAAGGGAATAAGAACGGGGGCAAATGTGGCCCCAAGAATGGGAGCAAAGGCGATGCCTCGAAGGCATTCCAAGCCATGAATACCGTCTTCAGAGAACCGATCTATAAGATCCTTACAAAAATCAAAGATGAACCATTCATTAAGTGGCACAAGAAGATGGGTGGAGACCCCTCCAAGTGAAATAACGCATTGAGATTTTCATTTCACAAGAAATGAGGGCACAAAACCGAGCACTGTAAGGCCCTCAAGTCCCACCTCGAAGAGGTACCTCAAAATAAGAACTTAAATGAATTCGTAGAGAAAAAGGCAGAGAAGGTGTTTACAAACGGAAATCAAAAGCCTGATAATGTTCTCGAAGAGGATATCGACCACGAGTTCACATTAATCCATGGGTCATCCGACCTTAAGCAGATCCAAGGGAACGAAGCTCGAATGGAGGTAAAGAAGCTGACAGCAGTAATGCAAGATTTTCAGATTGATCCAGCCAAAACCTAAGTTGGGAAGCGTCGATGTCCAGAGGAAATCAACTACAACAAGCATATCATGTTCACAAATAAGGATTTAGTGGTAGTGAGAACTCCACACCATGACGCATTGGTCATTACACTCAGGATAGCTAACTTTGACGTTGACAGGTTACTCGTCAACCAAGGCAGCTCATCCGAAGTAATGTATCTTGAGTTGTTTAGGAAGCTGAAGTTAAGCATTGTCGATATAAGAGAGACCACCGTTCCTTTGGTCGGCTTCACTAGAAAGATAACAATCCCCTTGGGAAAAATTGTCCTATCGATAAGGGCAGGAAGCATCTCGAAGATGATTGAATTTTTTGTGGTTGATATTGATTCACCTTACCAAGCCATCATCGACAAAGGATGGCTTCACGCAATGAAGGTTATCTCATCTACCTATCATCAAAAGTTGAAATATGTGACAGAGCGCAGAGTAGTTGAAATTTACGGGGATCAATCAATGGTAATAAAGTGCTTCACAGCAGCCATACACCCCAAACCAGAGGAAAAAATAGAGGAAGCGAGAAATAAAGATGAAAATAGGAGAGGCTGATGCCCTCCAAAGAGCAGTTAAAATATGGCAAACCAAGAGTGGAGGAGACCAGGCTCCTTCCGTCTGAAAGGGTCATCGAGGACCTGGAAGAAGTCGTAGTTGGGAGTGGCTCAACAAAAAGAATGTTTTTAATTGGAATATCCATTTATGATTGCAAGAAGAAGGAATTGGTCATCCTCCTTTTGAGAAATTTGGACGTTTTTGTATAGGAACCCTACGGGCTGCCCGGAATCGATCCCAACATTACTTGCCACCAATTACACGTGGATCCAACCTTCAAGCCAGTTATATAGAAGGTCCGTTGGATAGCTCCAGAGAAGGCCAAAGCAGTGGAGAAGGAAGTGGAGAAGTTACTAGATTCATGGTCCATACGGGAAGTTCAGTTCCCCAAATGGTTACCCAAGCTAGTAATAGTCCCTCAGAGAAATAGGAAATGGAAAATATCTATCGACTTCACCGATATCAATAGGGCTTGCCCTAAGGACAACTTCCCCCTCCCAAAGATTGACTAGTTGGTGGATGCAACTAACGCTCATGATAGAATGAGCTTCTTGGATGAATAGTCCGGATATTAACAGATCCCTCTGCATGAGCCAGATCAAGATAAGACCACCTTTATCACCACTGTTGGCCTATTTTATTACAAAGTTATTCCCTTCGGACTCAAGAATGCAGGAGCAACTTATCAGCGATTCGTTACTAGGATGTTTAAGAACCAAATGGGTGACACCATGGAAGTGTATATCGATGATATGCTCATCAAGATCAAGCTCAAAGATTACTACCTCTCCGACCTATAAAGGCCCTTTGGAATCCTTAAGAAGTACCGAATGAAACTTAATACAAGTAAGTGTTCCTTCAGCGTCCAGTCAGGAGAAATCCTTGGATACTTGGTCAGCGAGAGAGGTATAGAAGCTAATCCCGACCAAATCGATGCTATCAATATGGTGCAATCCCCTCAAACTATGAGAGATGTACAGAAGCTCAAAGGAATGCTCGCTGCCCTAAATCGATTCATCTCTAAATCTTTAAAAAAATGCCAGTCATTCTTCGAGCTCCTGAAGAAAACTAGGAGCATGGTATGGGATGAGGGTTGCTCGAGGGCCTTAAAAGATCTCAAGGCCTACCTCAGTAAGCCCTATTTACTTGTAATCCCTAGAGAAAATGATCCCTTATATCTCTACCTGGCAGTATCAGATCATACCGTGAGCTCCGCCTTAGTTTGTGAGAAAGAGGGAAGTCGGCATATGGTCTATTATACAAGTAAAACTCTTTGAGACGTCGAGCAGCGGTACCTGCCATTTGAGAAGCTCGCATTTTCACTAGTGGTAGCCTCGAGAAAACTGAAGCACTATTTTGAGTCCCACTTCATCTTCGTGGTTACTTCGCACCCCCTCAAAGTTATACTAAGGAAAGCGGACCTCTCTGGCCGACTATCGAAATGGTCCATCGAGCTCGAAAGGTTTGACATTCATTTTCAACCAAGGACTGCTGTCATGGGGCAGGTCCTCGCCGATTTCATCGTCGAATTCATAGGAGAACAGCCATGTGATCATCTCAAGACCAGTCATTTGAGATAAGTCCCACAAGATCCAAGCATCTGGAGGTTATATTTTGATGGAAACTCTAATCCCAGGGGTACAGGAGTAGGCATCGTGCTTGTTACCCCCGAAAATATAGTGCTCGAGCAAGGAATCGGCCTTGGATTTGAAGCCTCTAATAACGAAGCAGAGTACGAAGCACTGATCACTGGTCTACAGAAGGCACGGTTGCTTGGGGCAAGAAATCTTTAAGTTTTTGGCGACTCACAACTGGTATCTAACCAAATAAGTGAAAATTTTAATGCAAAAGATGAAAGGATGGCAGATTACCTCGCCATTGTGAAAGGGTTAATGGCCAACTTCAATCGCATCAATGTTCAATAATTTCCCAAGGGATAAAATAGCCATGTCGATGCACTGGAAATTCTAAGCTCAGCGGTTGACTCCAACTTAAAGAGAACAATTCAAATCGATTTCCTTGCACAGCCGAGTATCAACTAAAGAATCGAATCGACGAACCTCGAGCATGTTCTCCATATAGAGAAAGCTCCCAGCTGGATGGACCCCATAGTAGATTACTTGAAAAGTGACGTGCTGCCAAGTGATAAGAAGATCGCCCACCAAATAAGAGTCAAAGCTTCCCTCTTTCACTTATCTCCTTAGGGAAAATTATACAAAAGATCCTTCGCATGTCCATACCTCCAGTGTGTTCATCCATAGGACGTCGAGCAAGTCCTACACGATTTATATAAAGGGATTTATGGAAGTCACATAGGAGGAAGGTCATTAGCCTTTCGAGCAATAAAAGAGGGGTACTGGTGGCCATACATGCTGAAGGACGCTGGAGTCTACGCTTGAAAGTGTGAGAAATGCCAAACGCACACACCTATGGTCCACCAGCCTGCCAGTGACCTTAAATCACTCACCAGCCCATGGCCCTTCGCCTAGTGGGGTCTGGACATCGTAAGCCCTCTGCCAGCTGCTATCAGAAATCGAAAGTATCTGTTGGTCGCCACAAACAGTACTTCACCAAGTGGATAGAGGCAGAACCACTGGAGAATATCAGAGATACAGACCTGATGAGGTTCATATGGAGAAATATTATTACTCGCTTCGGGATACCCAGAACAATCATCACCGACAACGGGGCCCAGTTCGAAAGTGGCTGTAATACCCCAAAATTTTGTGGCTTTTAATTTTGAGATTAATTAAATGAAATTTCTTTTAATTGTGGGATTAATTAAATTAATTTGGGATGGAAATTAATACGGATTTAAATATCTAGCAAGACGAGAGTTAGTATTTAAATATAATGATGATGTTGAATATTACTGAGTGATTATGGTAATATGTGATTATTGAATTTATTAAAATTGTCGTGAGTTGAAAATACAGCAGTTTCAAAAATTTAGTTGGGATGCGCATGCCAGTCGTATCAGGACCCAATTTAATGGATTCAGGACCCAATTTAATGGATTTAAAAGTGTTTTATTTTAATGTCATCTGTATGAGCATTTAAGTGCGCCAACATTTTCGGAAGGGTTGAGATAGTCAGAAAACACTAGCCGGGGGTTTAGTTTGGGTCCCGGGGCATTTTTAGGCCTGACCAGTAACTCGAGGGGGTATATTAGACATTTCCATTTTTGGTGAATAGTAACCCACGAAATTTAGAAAGATTTATCAGCCAATAGGTTAGAGCCTTAGGGTTTCCATCACCACGTTTCACAAACGGCCATTAGAGATGAAGTGGAGGAAGTTACCAAAGGAGAACCACCGTCTTTGGACTTTTTGCACCACCATCACCACCATCGGATAGATCGGAAAGAGAGAAGCATTTCTATACCATCTACTTCAAAGGATCAGAATCTTTATTACCAGGCAAGTCAAGTGATTTAAATTTCAATAAATTAGTGCATATATCATCCATGTTAGGTTAGAATTGAAGAATAACCTTGAATAATGATAATTGAATGGATTTAAAGAATTGAAATCGTAATCTGGGTAGGTTTTGCATGCAGATTAACTTCTGGGATTTTAGCAGCCACGAAATCATGATCCATGTTTAGAGAATTATGAATTTGTAATGAATTATATAGTGTTCTTGAAGAAATAGGAGAACTAGGGTTTTTTTATGATAATTATGACTTTTGATCTAAGAAACTGTTGATTGAGGAAGATTTAATGACTCTAATAATGTTAGAAATTATGTAAACATATTGGTATGATGATTAGTATATTTGGTTGAGAGTTTTGGACGTTGAAATCAAGAATTAAAGGTATAAAATGAGGAAACCCGTAACTGTTTAAGGAAATTATGGGCAAATACCCGCTTGATCGATCGATCGACTCAAGAATGTCGATCGATCGACTGATTGATTGATCGGCCCCTTTTCTTCAATCGATCGACCTCTTCTGATTTTTGGTAATTGTTTCCCTTTAAGGTTTAAGGAAAATACCAAAGTCGATAATGATTCTTAGGGTGATTAATATGATATTATGGGACTTAGTTAAGGTCAGTAGGGTCTTAGTTGAAGCCCGAAAAAATGGATTACCTTAGGGAATTGAATACTATTGCTTCCGAGGGACTACCGAGTGAGGTACGGTTAGAAATCGTTCGAATTGAAACTATAATGGGAATAAATGCTGAGGTAAGGATAAGAACAGTAACGGAGGGGCTTTAAGTTACTGAGATAATATTAGAAACTAATAGGAGGCCTAGTAACCTTTTGGGGTAGGTTTAGGTACTCAAATTGATACGACGAGAGCGAGTTATCAAGTTAAATATATAATTACGTATGATGTTCGAGATAATCTTACTATGTACGAGACTTACTAGATAGAGTGTGAATGTCTACACTGGAATATGATTACTAAGGTTGTGTCAATGCTTAGTGAATGGATTTCTTATGTGTATGACATACCTGTCATACTTGCTATCACGGGAGGTTAGTTTTCGGAAAAGGGCCATCTTATCCTTGTGTGCCTTCGGGGGGGGGGGGGGGGGGGATTTAGACTGGTACCTTAAGGACACAGGATTGTGAATGACTTATTTGTGAGTTGATAAGTCATCTTACCATGGGAGCGTAGGTATGTGCGTGACCCATGGGTATATGAACTATGTTCGCCTCCAATATGTGTGATTTGTTTTGAGATGGTTCCTGAGTGATTCGGAACACGTGATCCTTATATACGTGATGTACATGGGTTTGATAGCATAGTATGCGTGCACCGCAGATTAGCCTAAGGATGCCATGTATTTATATATATGTACTGTGAGTGATTTATATATATACTTGTGACTGGTTCAGTGTTGCTTAGTAGATGTGAATAACTAAGATATTTGACTGGGCTAAGAACGTGAGAATTTAATTAACATTTGAGATAAGTAATATAATGAAGGTGAATATGGTTATGAATATAACTTGTTTGGGTGTTACAAGTAGATATCCTATGATAGAGTGCGAAAGCAGGAATGGTACAGACTAGTTAGTTAGCGTCATAACTAGGATGGGTTAAGAAAATACGTTAGGCGTGCACATTGGTTGAGAGGTGAGAAACTCATGTGAGATTAAGCAACTAACATGTTTATAATATGTGTTGTTTAATTGTAATTTAGACACTTGCTAAACTTTTAAACTGTTTTCACCTCGGGCTCTGACCCGTTTTCTTCCAAATCTATTTTGTTTTGTAAAAATATTTTAGGTGCCCAGCCACAAGGACTCCAAGCATAGGAGTTCCATTACATTGACGTTTTGTAGCTGCTGTGGAAGTTATAGGATCTCGATATTAGACGCCTTCATATTCTGTACTTGATTCTACTCAGGGTTCCTCATCTGTTTGGTCATGTCGCCCATTTCTATTTAGAGATAGCATTCTTAGACTTTTAGTTTTATTTCAGATATTGGTTTATTTATTCAGACTCTTGTATCGGGACTTTACTTTACTCTGGTATTATTATTGGAGTGTTTACTCTAGACTCAGTTTATTTCTTTTCATTGATTTTCATTTGAGATTGTTTATGCGATTAATGGTTGTTGACTTAATTAATTGGATTATGTTAACTTAATTAATAAAATTTGGCATCTCTCTTTTTAAATATTATGTGGCTAGTAATTAACTAATTGTTTTCGACAGTGATGCTAAGACTGAACCAACTTGATATTCTGTATTAATTTTATAAAGGAGTATCTACCCGATATTTAATTAGACGGGGTGTCACAGGTGGTATCAGAGCATTAGGTTGTAGTGTCCTTTAGGATCTGTGCGGCTTATTATGCTTTCACCGTAGCCCTCTTTGATGTAGAGCCCTATGTTTAGGATTGTTGATTTCTTTGGTGAGATTTCGATCTCCTGCTATAATGTATATAATAATGAATCTTATTTTCATTCGGGAGTGTTCGTGTGCCGAACAATGCAGTATATCGTGCGAGTTGGGCGAACAGCAGGATGTCAAAGCTCAGTTGAGGTTATAAGGTATATTCGAGAATGATGACCGTAGTTAAGGTCACCCCTATTATGGCATGGAGGGCCAGGACTGTAAAGGCAGCTTGGACATAATATACGACTTCCAGGAACCACTATAGTAAAAAGTGGGGTCAAATTAGACTCACCCAGCAAGGTTGGAATGGAAGAGAGTCAGACGAAATATTGAAGAGAACCAGAAGTGGAAATAGTAGAAATGAGGAGATGGCGTGTGTTAGCCAACGAAGGTAAAATATCCAAACGCATGGGCATATGTCGGAGTATGGCTAATCGGGAGTGAAAATTTGGGATAAATTTTTTTCTTGGCTCGTAAAAGCAGAGTTACAATGGTGAGAGGCAACCACCACACTTAGAAGTGGAATGTATTGTCAAGATAAGGAGCATACGTATGGCTTGGACATAAGCTCCTTCATCAGATGTTCAGGATGAGATGCGAACGTTGTTCTGAACTCACACAAGAGGGTCAAACAGAGGTCACTTTGTGAAAATAAATTTAATCAATTAGCAAACCTTACACCGGATGAAGTAGGTTCAATGGAGAAGAGGACATTAAAGGGGAAAATTAACTTACAAGAAGAATTATTAGTACTTTTGGGGAATTCTGCTTAGACGGTCAATGCAGTTGGTAATAATATCGCGTTTGTTAATATGGAGATAAATGCTTCCTTGTGTGGGGAGCTACAAGAATAGAAAATTTTAGATAGATTAAGACTGGGGGAAACGATGTTGGTGAAGCACCATAAGGGGGAGACACATCAGGAGACCCATTTAAATGATTTGGATAGCTGAATTGTTACCAAGAGATGGTGATTTCAGTAAGAGTGGTTGAAGCCAGTAGCATGTTCCTTAGGGACGTCAAAGTTAAGGGAACAAAGGAGGTAGTCATCAGAGTCGAGACTACCAACGTCCGAGAGAAGGAAAACCTTAATATGGTTAGTGTGACCGAAAATAAGTGAAGTATGCGTAGAGGTATTTTGTGGGGAGTAAAACCAGTGCGTTAAAATGTTCCCTGAAGTAAGTAGAGGGATAAAGGTAAGGTGCCTAGCAAAGACAACAGGATAAGGGTAAGTGAAGTATGGTACGAACAGGTGTGTAAAGTCCCGGAACCATTTGAGTAGCTAGGACGATTGATAAGGTAGAAGTATAAGATATATCCTCAGATGATAATGCGTGTTGTATGTGTCAGGAACGAGTTACTGCATATTATTTTTATTATTGCTATATTGGCATAAGAGACGAGTTTAATGAGTATCTCGACAATGTTATTATTTATGTGAATATTTTCCCTTGTATAGTGGGGTTACCTTTAGTGTTATCCCTGGAGGATGAATGGGTGTATCGATAGTGGTATATACTTGATTGAAATTACTCGTTTTAGTTATGTGTTATACGAGTATGATATTATCCTAATTATGGTTTTTGTGATAATGATTAAACCGACTGTCTCCGATTATTGCTAGTCCATCGGGGTTACTACCTTGGTGTAGAATATTTTACTATGGCGAGGCCCCATCTGCGAGAGGGACGAACTCACGTTTATATATTTGTATATAGGTATATATATATTGTAAGACTTCGAAAAGTATAATGGTCTCGGATATTGGTTCCCGGTATGTGTAGGGACTTTATTGATATTATTTCGGAGTGTATTTGGTTTACTGTTCAGCAGAAAGATTTAGCTGGTTATTATAATTAACGCTCAGGATGTGGTAATAAGAAGAGTGCATTGTTATATCACCCTTTAGAGACGTGAGAGTTAATACTCGTAGTTGTATGTCTGGGGATGGGATTTTGAGAGCCCCGATTATATTTGCAGGATGTTTATGGAATATGACTATCATCAATGTTAAGAGACAGTGTCTTTCGGAAGAAGTTCCTTGTTTAAGAATTTTTTGAAAGGAGTTGTAACTTTGTTGTCAAGAGATGGAAATATAGGGGTACATATTATGGACTGGGGGTCTAATGGTTTTCGATGACCGACAATGCTAGGTAGTAATGTATCGGGGGGCTCCTTATTTGGATTTCGCTTTGCGAGACATCCCATGCATGAAACTTAGCGTAAAGTTGGTAGTAAGGAAATGTTTGGCCATTCGTCCATGATTTGGGTACCTCGATCGTTATGGAAGTATGTAGTTATAACTAGAAGTTAAAGAAGAAATTACGATATAAGGCCAGTAGAGCTAGTTGTGTGGTGAGGAAGTACTTATAATTTTGTCTTATTTTGGCGGGTTAAAGGATGAAATGATGTTTAGGAGGATTTGGAATTTCAAATTTGGGGGTGATTGAGAACGCCCAAGTGGTATAGCCACGATGCAAATGCAAGGGCAATAAAGAGTTTGGAGTACTTATGAAGCGTATGTGATGTTTAAACCCATTTTCACGATTTATAGGGTGTATGGACACCTTGGTTTGCTAGTGTCAGAATCGCCGGAAGAAGAGACATAGATAGGTGAAATTTTTACTTGTGGGAATAACATAACGAAATGGAAGTGGTAGAGTGGATTAAGCGTCGTGATAAGGATGATAATATATAGATTCATGTGCAATCAGAGTAGCACATCCAAAATTGGTTGAAGGGCAGTGGGAAGCCATTTAAAAAGGGGGCATCCCTTTAGAAAACAAATATTTAACTATTATGGGCGATTTGAAGCGGAGTTCCACCCAATCGAAGGTCGAGGGTGGCTTACGCGTAAATAGAGTGAGGATGTCGATAAGGTATAAGGAGCCCAAATGTGCGCAACATGTGCACGGGCCGGAACTTTTGGTATACGCCGAAGGAAGAGGGGGTTATTAAGTACCACATAATGGGAGAAGTTAAAAGTGGAAGTCGGTGTTAAGAGGGATATAATTAGTATCCCCACGTGCACCACTTATAGATAGAAATCGGTTGGAGTAAAGGTACCAACCAGAAACTTAATGTCAAGCCGACGATTCCAGTAGCAGAAGAGTCAAGATGGTAAATTTCTTTGATGGGTTGCATTCATAAAGATGAGTAACGAGTTCCTTCGAATGTATCAAACGGATTGTTAAGAAGGAGATAAATTGCTATATCCTTGGGTGACTTACAATATTAGATAGTGATCGCGTCGGTATGAGGTCCTACCCAGTATCAATAAGAACGAGGATGATATACCCAAAACCCACCTTCAATATGGGGTATAAGGAAGTAGTGGAAAAAGTTTCGTTTGAGAAAGTTGTATCACCGATAGCCTGAGGAATAGGTGCAAGGTGATTGACGACTCGCGAAATCGTATGAAAGAAATTTTGGATTCATTGCGATCATTTCATTTTTAGTAAGTGAAGTATAATATGGTAATTGGGAGAGGATATTACATAATAAGAAAGTTATGCGAAAGCACCCGCACCTACTTATAATGGACAAATTGCTTACTAATGTTTAGAGTGGATAAACCTTACCGTTCTTCCTCTAAATGCTTAGAGGTGAGCGGATTATCAGAGTTTTCGATCAGTCTGAAGTTGAAGTACGATGATTAGAATGAATTAAACTAACCGTCTGAAGTGGCTTTCTCTTGTGTAAAAGTCACAACGCCGGGAACAGAGATTCAAAGAACGGACAAGAGTAATCCGATGTTTTATGGTTGCTCCCAGGAGGAGAGTTTTGTGTTTAAATAAACGCGGGAGTTAACACGAAGTGAGGTAAGATCTCCCAATAATATTAAGATCATACGGCCAATGATTTGTAGGTTATTCTTATTCGAATGTTGTTTAGTAAGAGCACAACGTGAGGTGCGTTTATTGAGGTATAACCCTATAACTGAGATAGTGTCAAGAGTGTTCCATAAACTTGTTGCGAACTGAGGGCCGTAGTGATTAAGCCTTTCTTTATATTTTGTTTTAAGCACTAGAGGATAACTAATTTTTTCAAGTATGCCTATTTTTTCGAATTTCGCGATGAAATTCCATTATTAGGGGGGAAGTATGTAATAACCCGTAATTTGATGGCTTTTAATTATGAGATTAATTAAATGAAATTTCTTTTAATTATGGGTTTAATTAAATTAATTTGGGATGGAAATTAATTTGGATTTAAATATCTAGCGAGACGAGAGTTAGTATTTAAATATAATGATAATGTTGAATATTACTAAGTGATTATGGTAATATGTGATTATTGAATTTATTAAAATTGTCATGAGATGAAAATACGGCAATTTCGGTAATTTAGTTAGGACTCGCGTGTCAGTCGTGTCAGGACCCAATTTAATGGATTTAAAAATATTTTATTTTTATGTCATCCGTATAAGCATTTTGAGTGCGCCAATATTTCCGAAAGGGTCGAGATAGTCAGAAAACACTAGTCGGGGGTTTAGTTTAGGTCCCGGGGCATTTTTAGGCCTGACCAGCAACCCGAGGGGGTATATTAGTCATTTCCATTTTTGGTGAATAATAACCCACGAAATTTAGAAAGCTTTATCAGCCAATAGGTTAGAGCCTTAGGGTTTCCATCACCAAGTTTTACAAACGGCCATTAGAGATGAAGTGGAGGAAGTTACCAAAGGAGAACCACCATCTTTGGACTTTTTGCACCACCATCACCACCATCGGATAGATCGAAAAAAGAGAAGAATTTCTATACCATCTACTTCAAAGGATCAGAATCTTCATTACCAAGCAAGTGATTTAACTTGAAATAAATTAGTGCATATATCATCCATGTTAGGTTAGAATTGAAGAATAACCTTGAATAATGATAATTGAATGGATTTAAAGAATTGAAATCGTAATATGGGTAGGTTTTGCATGTAGATTAACTTCTAGGATTTTAGCATCCACGAAATCATGATCCATGTTGAGAGAATTATGAATTTGTAATGAATTATATAGTGTTCTTGAAGAAATAGGAGAAATAGGGTTTTTATATGATAATTATGACTTTTGATCCAAGAAAATGTTGATTGAGGATGATTTAATAACACTAATAATGTTAGAAATTATGTAAACATGTTGGTATGATGATTAGTATATTTGGTTGAGAGTTTTGGACATTGAAATGAAGAATTAGAGGTGTAAAATGAGGAAACCCATAACTGTTTAAGGAAATTATGGGCAAATACCTGCTTGATCGATCGATCGACTCAAGAATGTCGATCGATCGACTGATCGATCGATCGAACTCTTTTCTTCAATCGATCGACCTCTTCTGATTTTTGGTAATTGTTTCCCTTTAAGTTTTAAGGAAAATCCCAAAGCCGATAATGACTCTTAGGGTGATTAATGTGATATTGTGGGACTTACTTAAGGTCAGTAGGGTCTTAGTTGAAGCCCAAAAAAATGGATTACCTTCGGGAATTGAATACTATTGCTTCCGAGGGACTACCGAGTGAGGTACGATTAGAAATCGTTCGAATTAAAACTATAATGGGAATAAATGTTGAGGTAAGGATAATAACAGTAACGGAGGGGCTTTAAGTTACTGAGATAACATTAGAAACTAATAGGAGGCCTAGTAACCTTTTGGGGTAGGTTTAGGTACTCAAATTGATACGACGAGAGAGAGTTATCAAGTTAAATATATAATTACGTATGATGTTCGAGATAATCTTACTACGTACGAGACTTACTAGATAGAGTGTGATTATCTATATTGAAATATGATTACTAAGGTTGTGTCAATGCTTAGTGAATGGATTGCTTATGTGTGTGACATACCTGCCATACTTGCTATCACGGGAGGTTAGTTTTTGGAAAATGACCCTCTTATCCTTGTGTGCCTTCGGGGGGGATTTAGACTGGTACCTTAAGGACATTGGACTGTGAATGACTTATTTGTGAGTTGATAAGTTAGTTGACCATGGGAGCGTAGGTATGTGTGTGACCCATGGGTATGTGAGCTATGTTCGCCTCCAATATGTGTGATTTATTTTGAGATGGTTCCTGAGTGATTCAGAACACGTGATCCTTACATACGTGATGAAATGGGTTTGATAGCAGAGTATGTGTGCACCGCAGATTAGCCTAGGGGTTCCATGTATGTATATATATGTACTGTGAGTGATTTATATGTATGCTTGTGACTGGTTCAGTGTTGCTTAGTAGATATGAATAACAAGGATATTTGAATGGGCTAAGAATGTGAGAATTTAATTAACACTTGAGATAAGTAATATAATGAAGGTGAATATGGGTGACGAATATAACTTGTTTGGGTGTTACGAGTAGATGCCCTATGATAGAGTGCGAAAGCAGGAATGGTACAGACTAGTTATTTAGCGGCATAACTAGGATGGGTTAAGGAAATACGTTAGGCATGCATATTAGTTGAGAGGTTAGAAACTCATGTGAGATTAAGCAACTAACATGTTTATAATATGTGTTGTTTAATTGTAATTTAGACACTTGCTAAACTTTTAAAATGTTTTCACCTCGGGCTCTGACCCGTTTTCTTCCAAATCTATTTTGTTTTGTAAAAATATTTTAGGTGCCCAGCCACAAGGACTCCAAGCATAGGAGTTCCATTACATTGACGTTTTGTAGCTGCTGTGGAAGTTATAGGATCTCGGTATTAGACTCCTTCATATTCTGTACTTGATTCTACTCAGGGTTCCTCATCTATTTGGGCATGTCGCCCATTTCTATTTAGAGATAGCATTCTCAGACTTTTAGTTTTATTTCAGACATTAGTTTATTTATTCAGACTCTTGTATCGAGATAGTATTTTACTCTGGTATTATTATTGGAGTGTTTACTGCAGACTCGGTTTATTTCTTTTCGTTGATTATTCATTTGAGATTGTTTATGCGATTAATGGTTGTTGACTTAATTACTTAGATTATGTTAACTTAATTAATAAAATTTGGCATCTCTCTTTTTAAATATTAGGTGGCTAGTAATTAACTAATTATTTTCGACAGTGATGCTACGACTGAACCAACTTGATATTTTTTATTAAATTTTTAAAGGAGTAGCTACCTGGTATTTAATTATACAGGGTGTCACAGTGGCCTCTTCCAAATCTTTTGCAATGACTATGGAATAAAGAACTACTTCAGCTCTGTGGCATATCCTCTGAGCAATGGTCAAGCTGAGGCTTCCAACAAAATAATAATCGATGGACTCAAGAAGAGCCTAGAGCGATCCAACGGAGCATGGGTAAACGAACTACCCCATATCCTCTGGGCCTATCCCACCACCTCGAGGTGAGCAACTAGAGAAACACCGTTTGCACTCACATATAGAATGGAGGCAGTTCTTCTATTGGAAGTTGGTCTCCCTGCCATGAGGTCCACGCTGATCGACCAAGGCCAGAACGATGGAGCATTGCTCGTTGAACTTGACTTAGCCGACGAACGGCGAGAATTGGCTCTAGTGAAACTAGCATCCTACCAGCAACAGCTATCCAAGAAATATAATAGAAAAGTTAATCCAAGGACATTCCAGGTTAGGGACTATGTCCTAACGAAAGTCCTTGGCAGTGCTGTGAAGCCATCAGATGTCAAGCTAAGACAAAACTGGGAGGGGCCATTCAAGGTAGTAAGGGACAACCTGCAAGGAGCCTATCACTTGGAAACGCTGGAGGGTAGGGAGATACCAAGAGCTTGTAATGCGGCCAACCTGAACAAATTCTACTTCTAGATTTCTCTTTTCATGCATCATTAATTTAGGCAAATTTTTATTTTACAAACTTGGAATTTTTATTTTAATAACTTGGAACCAAGAGCTTGGAATGTTGCTCTCTGTTCGTGACTCTAATTATTGAAATTTGATTGGCCTTGGCATTCTATGAGTGTTGGTTTTCTCAGATATATTTTAGTATATGCATCCTTTCTAAGTTACAGCCTTTAATCTTAATAGACATAATAAAAATCACAGGTTGCAGTAAGTTGGTCAACTTACTCCAGCCCAACGATCCTATATCTAGTCGCCTACCATTGGTCAAAGCATTAGCAGGGTTAAATAATCCTCCTCGTGCCTTTGTTGCTAGCACAATTGGTCTCCTAGTTTTCCCCTGGTAATAAAAAAATCCTTACAGGGGATCCTTATGCAAGTTGACCAACCTAGGTTGGTCGCCAACATAGTTTGGCCCAAAAAACCCTGCTCGGATTGATTGTCCGCTTACGAGGTCTATCCTCGCCATTGATCTACTTAGGACTGAGGCAGTGTGATGACACAGCCTGAAAGGTAAAGTAAGGCAGAATGGTATGAATGAAGTGTACTGGACTGGGGGGATATTTATCTGACAATTAGCCCTATCTAAGTCATACTTAGAAGATAATTAAAGATAAGGCCAATAAAACCGAAAATAAAATAACACACGTTTAGTCGGTAATTGCTCAAAACATAAATATTTCATTACATCACTATATGTGCAAATAAATGTATCAAAACAAATAAAATCCTAAGGAGGACCAGGTCGTTGGGCAAGGTAATCAGCTACCCGCGCTCTTCGATCATCATCTGGGTGAGGGATAAGATCCTATTCGATGTCGCCTGAGCTCGACCCCAGTAGATGTCTTGGGATTATGTCTATTGGGATCCAGCGATCACCCCATCTGAATGGATTTGGCTCCAAAGATAAAGGAGTAATATCATGTTTATACCAAAGGACGGAGTTCTAAGGAACCTTTAACTCCCTAAGGGCACTCAGCCACCCTCTAATGAATGAGAGCTCCTCAACCTCCTTTAACCTTGTGGGAGCATCTGTCCATCCCTGGTTGTACCCATCTTCCCACCCCTGCCGAGTACCCTTCTTGAACAAGTGCCTCAGTAGGGTGACAACCTTTTGAAGCCCATTTGCTATCACGTACGGCCTGCGAATATCTCCCCGCAGTTTAGTAATCTCCCTAGCTGAACCATTGTCATCACGACCTTCTCGGTGCTTAGTCGATGAAGAAGAACCTCGTATAACTTAAGGTCCAATGCTCGGCGCATTCTCCTTATGGCGTGCAACTTCCCTCCTTAAAGCGCCATTCTCTTATTACAGGATCTCTCCAATGTGATCGATCTCAGAGGCATCCAAAAGCTTAGACTTCAGAGCATCCCTTTCTTCTTGAGCAGAGGGATCGACCTCCTCCATCTACTCAAATCTATATTTCAAATTGGCAACCAGCTCCGACTGGTCTTTATAGTCCTGGTTCTTTGATCTAAGAGACTTGCAGATTTTTATAACGGCACGACGAACTCAGTCGCTCCCATCGATACCAAGAATTTGGCATAGGCGAGAGGTAGCAGGAATATATTCGTCAAGGTCAGCAAACTACAAATCATAAAAGCGCAAAAAGTAAATATATCAGCAGGTGCAAAAATCCAGAATTTCTTTATTTCATTAAAATCGACCCAAGTCGGGTACAAGTACAATGATCAGAAAGAAGAAAAAATAAGAACACAGAAATACAAAGGAAATCCTAGGAGACTAATTGGAAACCTCGACCTGCTCAGAGGAGGCTGTCTCTTTTCCTTTATTAGTAGCATACTCACTCATCCTACTTCCACCTGCACCTCCCTCAATTGGAATAAGGCCCTTTATTTGATTAACAGGTGCAGCAGCAGCAACAGGGCCTTCACCAATTTGAGCAGCTGGAACCCCTTCCT
Organism: Sambucus nigra; assembly: GCA_949130495.1. Lineage (NCBI taxonomy): Eukaryota > Viridiplantae > Streptophyta > Magnoliopsida > Dipsacales > Adoxaceae > Sambucus > Sambucus nigra. The sequence continues at coordinate 60,192,162 of OX422218.1, read as the reverse complement.
CAACAACAGGAGCAGTCACATCCTCTATAATCAGTATAGGACCTAGGTCATGCTCTTCAAAAAGAGGATAATTAGTAGCCATCTCGGCAGCAAGCAAAGCCCTATCCCAACCCTTTTTAAAGTTGGAACGACTGATGTAACCAATTTAAACTTCGGTATCATCGTACATCGCTGCCCATCCATCGTTGTATGCACTCTCCTTAATGGAGGAAGCCTATGGCGTTAACTTTTCCACCTCCCTTGCAAGCACCTTGTTCTCTTTGGTTACCACCAGTTTGTTCGCCACAACTAGGACATAAGACTCCAGCAGCTCCCGAAGTTCCTTAGCCGCTGATTTTTTCTCCTTATCAAAAGAGGCCTTAGCCTCCAAAAGGGCACGCTTAGAGGACTTTTAAGCCTCATTGGAAACTTTCAAGCTTGCCTCAAGCTTAAAATTCCTCCTCGCTAGTTCGACACAACTGTGGTCGATAACGGTGTAGTCAGACAAGAACGGCGAAGAAAGATGGAATATAAGTAAAAAGAATATAAGAGGAACTGCAACAAACAAAGGAGAGAGTGAATAGACTTACCAATGCAAGTCCCTAACTTGCCTTCAAGGCTAACTAGTCAAATCCCTTTTTTTATGACCGCTTGTGGTCCTTTGGCAGAACTACCCTCTCGATCATCGCAGGAGCAAGCTGAGGGGTCAAAGCTACAGAGGCTCCCTCAGTTGGGACAGACACAGGGACCCGAATATCCTGTTCCTTCTTCGTCCTCGCCTCCTCTCTTCTTCTCTCTTCCTCTGTCTTATTCTTCTTAGCCTCCTTTCTCTTTCTCTTTCTCTTTCTCTTTCTCTTTCTCTCTTTTTCTCTTTTTCTCTCATTCTCTCTCCTCAACTCATCTTCTCTCTCCTTCCTCTCCTTTTCATATGCTGCGATCTGGGAACCACTAGCAGTATCCCCAGACCCACGCTTCTATATCTTTAACCTGCGTGATAGAAGAACATCATCATCATCGTCATTAATGATTAGATTCTTCCTCCTTAAGGGAGCCATATCTTCCCTGCTCGAGCTTTATGAATCTGACTCCAAGCTGGAAGTTCCCTCACCGGATCCTGCCTCACCACCACTAGTAGCACCAGACTCCGAACTACTCTCCTCCTCCTCGTCTAAGTCGATAGGTTGAGGAGTACCTTCTTCGTCCTCTTCTTCCTCTTATATGTCAAGATGAGGAATAGAATCAACTGGGCGAGCGATGAAGCTGGAAGTAATGTTCTTATATTCCCGTAAGAAGGCAGCAGATCTCGAATGCTCGCCTTCTGTAATGAAATCTCGTATATTCCAAGCCTTGAGTAACTTATCAGCACGGATCTCTTGGAGATTCGACTCCTGATTCTTAGACTTTGCTACAAAATAAGAAGGAAAGCATTAAAGAAAGAACACTTTATAGCAGCAATGAAAAGACAAAGAGATTGAGCAATAACCTATATACTCCTCTCCATAGGTAGGAATTCGAGGCCATGTGTACCTCGCACCTACTACCTGAGGAGAAAACTACCAGTTCCTAGCTATGAATCCCTCAGTTCAATAATCTTTATGGGAATTAGGTAAGTTAACTGCCAACACCCTATCCGGACTCCTCGCATTTAAATAAAGCATACCAGAGCTAGTACGAGAAAAGGAATAGAAAAAATAAATCTCAACCAAGCCCAACTTGGTTCCATATAGTTGATTTATCCTGTGGACACCATTAATAATCTTCCAAACATTCGGCTAACATTGGGCTGAGACTATATCGAAATATTGAAAAAAATGTAAAAATAGACGATTTGGAGAAAAAGTTAAACCCCCTTGGGACAGTAAGAGAACATGAATCCAATGGTCGTCCTCAACATCGTGAATATTGTGAGGAACAGGGGCATACTCGATATCTACCCAACTAGGGATGTTATAACATTTCCTAAATTCTACCAAGGATTTGTTGTCAATCCTTACCACGAGAAAAACCCTAGCTATTGTAAAATCAAAAGCGACGAGACGAAATACACAAAAAAGGGAAGACTGAGAACTTACAGGGAAAGGAATGGAGCTTGCAACGATGGAAACCACGATCAAGTGAAGACGACTGAGCCAACAGATAGCTTGGAAGGTATAAAGAACGAACTTGAGAGCCAAAGGAAGCTTGAGAGTAAGAAAGAATTTGAAAATGAGAGAAAATGCAGAAATGGAAAGATGAACCATTTAGGTGCATCGGTTTAAACTCCTAATGATAATGCACAAAAACCAAAGAAGATTTGCCACCTAAATCTCCTTTAAAGAGACGCTTCACACCCCAAACTTGTTATAATTCACAACAGTGCCACCTGGAATGAACTAGAATCAGTGTTTAAAATTTTTGAGCTCAAGTTGTGACCCTAAAATTTTGGGGGCAATTGTGGGTACCTCTTTTATCTTCTAGGTCCATGGGAGTAGCTGGACCAAGCCTAACTAAAAATAAAGGATTTTCGGCCCAAACTATGGGACACTCTAAATAACGGTTATAACTAAGAATATGACCCATTTTATCTCCAAAAATCTTAAAGGAGATATTCAAGGGATAGTGGGCTATCGGGGAAGTTACCAGCGCCCCTCTCTCCCTCTTATGGAATATACATTGTACCCCTGTCCCGGGGCAAAGGGCACATGGAAAGAACCTCGATTAAGAGTTACTTAATATAACAGTAGACCTCTCCGTGGACATAGGCAATTTGTTGAACCACGTACATCTTTGTGTTGTGTGATTGAGACCTTTGCTATTCTTTTCTTTCTGGTGATTGTCTTTCATTATTATTTGTGTTGAGATATATGTCACCATAAATTCTTTCTGCATTTGGTCGATAAATTCATATATTTGCAGCCTTTTGTGTGAACAAGCATTTACTAGCATTATTATCATCAATCAAATTAGTTCCTTATCCAAATCCAACAAGGTCGACTACATTATTCTATATTTCATCGACCATAGTATATTTTAAAAAAATTATATGTGTGCATATTAATTCTGCTGTTTGATTGTCTAGAACCACTTTATGTTAAGCACGACCATTTTCTAGCTTTTGCCAAAGGATCATTCTTTAATTGTGATGCTTTATTGACTCAACTCACCCATATTTACGTCATTTGAAATATCTGCACCATAACAGACATGACATAATAGCATGTGGTTGAGAATAATTGTACATTGTTAATATTGGAAGAGAAATTTTTTTTACAAGAGATACTACTCTATTCATAATGAGTATTGTAGTCAATTTGTGGGCATGCTAAGATATTACTGCAAAATCTAGATATATGTAATATTTCTTAATATTTAGTTACTTTAATGACGAAAATAACCAACTGGACCAAAATCTTGGAATGCATGTCCGCATTGTCCACTATATTCCTGCCAATACAAAGAAAACTCCAAACTCCAATGCTCGGCGCATTGTCCACTATATTCCTGGAAAACTAGTTAGCTTGTAATGTAGTTTGTTAAAGTAATCATGTTCACAAAACTTATTATTGGCTGTTTTACTTAGGGAGATCGATTTGGAATATATGGATCTAACTGTCCAAAATGGATAATGACAATGGAGGTATATTACTCATTATTTGTAATGAAGTAAAAATAGTTAATATGCACATAAACACATTAAATTTTGTCTTTTTGAACATTCTTTTTAAGCATTATTTAATCTTAAACACTTGTTTCTATTATGTTAAATTCCTCTCAGGCTTTTAACGGTCATTCCATATCATATGTACCACTCTATGATACAATTGGTATGCTATCCTTCTCTTTATTCGGTTATTCTTGAAATAAAAATTAGTCTTAGCAGTAGTATGATGAGATACATATAAGGCTTGCTGAAATAAAAATTAGTCTTAGCAGTAATAAAAATTTTGTCTACCTATGTTTTGGGTATTAGCAACACTGAGTGGGATGCTTGGACTAGTGATTAGCTTCACCTCAATGAGCTTCGAGTCAGCTCTCTATGCTCTCAATAAATGCAATCCAATCTCTAAAGGTTGACACTAGAATTCATATACCATATTTATCTGCAATCTATTATCAAATCTTGTATCTTTAATTATTTCAATTGTTGCAAAACCATTGAGTCTTGTTTAACCATGCACATTTTATCTTGTGTTCAGTACCTTATTTTAGTTGTTGGCATCTTTTTTTCGCTCAAATGTATAATGTGAGTCTCTGAGATACTTATATTCATTTTTTGTTGTTTGCGTAGGGTTTTCAAGGGACGAATTCAAGGTTGATACGGTAAAGTGAAATTATACACAATATTGGAACACATTTGATGTAATTATCTAGTATCTGGTTCGACTCTCGTATTATTGATTATTGTTTTTGAATATTTTATTATATCAACATGGTCATAGGTGGAGGTAAAGCAATATGATTGTTCCCCGTTGATGAAGATTTAGAGATGCAGTTGAAGAACTTTTTTAGATTTTATTTTCTTAGTTATAATTTTAAAACATCTCATTTTTGAGGTGATTGTATTAGGATGTTATATTGGATGTATTTTATGAAAATATTTTAACTTTGGGGGTGATTTTATTAGGGTGCTCCATTTGCCTGGTTTATTTTTTTTTTGTATATCAAGAGTATAGGCGTATACAGAATGTAAATGTTGAATATAATACCCTTGTTTATGTGGATTTTTTTATATATGTTCTTAGAATTTGAATAGTTTGTGTGGTGACAATAAATCTCAACACAAATTATAAGCAAATGCAATCACCATAAAAAATAAAGAACATAAATTAGAATAGCTACAATCACACACAACACAAGATATACGTGGTTCGGTAAATTGCCTACGTCCACAGTGGTGCTCTCTGGTTATATTTCTCTTTTCTCCGGGGAATGTTTACAAAATTGCATGCCCTTTGCCCCGGGCTGAGGGGTTCAATATATACATGTAATTTCGGAGAGTGGGGGTGCTGGGCACCTCCACGTTAGCCCATAATCCCGAGAATATCTCCCGAGAGATTTTAGGGGTTGAATGGGTTACTGCTAATTAACCGTTTATAAGGCTCGGGAGTTTGGACCGGACTTTCCCTATTTTTTATAGGGCTTAGCCTGATTACTTCTCTGGGCCAAGATAAACAAACGAGGTACCGATAATTGCCCCTAAAATTTTTGGGTCACAATTTGGGCTCAATAATTTTAAATAATAGCCCTGATGGCATTTTGTGAATTACAAGATGCTTTGGGAGTGAAATATCGTTCCCAAGTAGATTTAGGCGACAGATTCACTTTGTTCTCCGTGCGTAATCATTGAAAAGGTTTAAATTTGTTTGAAGAAGCCATTTTCTGACGTCGCTTCAAACTTCTTCGCATTATCAAGATTTATCCAGCTTCTCATTGCATTTTCTCACTTCCAGGTCTCTCCTTTCGTCATCGAGCTCTTGGTTGTCTTCCCATCTTCCTTGCTTGTGTCCTAGCATCATCTCAAACTGATTTCTACTTCATAAGTTTTCCACACTTCTTCCCTTTTCTTTTCTGTTGAAATTTCTTCTTTATCGCCGCTAGGGTTTTTCTTTTCTGATGGCAAGAATAGGTAATAGGTCAATAGCTGAGTTTAGGGAGTTTTACAACATTCCTAACTGGGTGGACATTGAATGTTCCCCTGTCCCTCGCAATGTTTGAGACATTGAGGACGGGCATTGGATTCATGTTTTTCTGTTGTACCAGGGGGTTTGACCTTTCCCCCAAATCGTTTGTTTTTGCATTTCTTTAGTTATTTCTATATAATTCCTGCCCGGTGTTCCCCGAATGTCTGGAAAATTATGAATGGTGTACATAGGATCAATCAGCTCTATGGCACTAATTTAGGTCTTGCTGAAATTTATTATTGCTATACCTTCTCTCGAACAATCTCTAGTCTCCTCTATATGAAAGTTAGGAGTCCTGACAAGGTGTTGGTAGTCAACCTACCTGATTCCCACAAGGACAATTGGCAAGAAGGGTTTATTGCCAGGAACTGGCAGTTCCCTCCTCAAACTGAGGGAGCGAGATACAGGGGACCTATGATTCCCTTTTATGGGGAGGAGTACATAGGTAGACATAGCTCTTGTTTTGCTTATTGATTTTTTGTTAGCATACTATATTTCTTATGTTTTCCTTATTTCTTTTTCAGTGAAGACAAAGAACTTGGAACTTGCACTCCACAAAATTTGGGCTGTTGAGCTAATCAAAGCTCGGAAGATCAGGGAGTACTTGGTTGACGGTGAGCATCCGTGATTAGCTGCATTCCTTTTGCAGTAAACGAACGTTGGGTCCAGCTTCATCGCCCGACTTGTGGATAGTATTCCTCACCTTGACACCGTAGAAGAGGTTGCAGCTAAACCAATCCAGTTGGATGAAGAGGAGAGCAGCTCTGGTGAAGACAATGTAGGGGCTGATCGAGGAGAGGGTGAGGTGACTCTAGCAAATAGAGTTAGAGCGGTGAAGAATCTTCCAGTTTGAAGGAGGGTTTAGAGGGTTCGGAGGACTCAGGGGATTAGGATAGCTCCAGCGAGGAAACTATGGCCCCTCCTAGGAAAAAATTGATCCAGTATGATGATGAGGATAATGTGGCGCTTGCTCACAGGCTGAAGAAGTAAAAGTCTAGGAGTGGTGATACTACCACTGGCTCCCAGACTGTTGCTCATGAGTGGGAGAGAAAGAAGAAATAGGAGGCATTAGTGAGAGAGAGAGAGAGAGAGAGAAAGAAAGAGCAAGAGAGAAAAAAAGGAAAGAGAGGAAGATAGGAGGAGAGAAGAAGTGAGGACCAAGATGGGATAGTTTTAGTGCTCATGTCTGCCCTGGGTGAGGGGGATTTTTTGGTGCTATTTCCCCTCAATTGGCTCCTGCGGTGCTCGAGAGAGCAGTCTTGTCAGCTGATCACCAGAGGTCATCAAGTATAGGGACCGACCAGTTAGCCCTGAAGGCAGGTAAGGGGCTAGCCTTAGTAAGCTTGTTCTTACTTCTCTACTCTTGCATTTCTTTTTAATACCTTCTTTGCTAAGTGTTTTCTTTCTTTCTGCAGTTTGTGTCCGATTTTACCGTCCTCTATCGCAGTCGCGATGAGCTGGCGAGGAAAAATGTTGGGCTAGAAGCGAGCTTAAAAGTTACCAGTACTGCTCAGAAGTCTTCTGACCTTGCTTTAGCCAAAGCTAAAAAGGCAAAAGAAGCAATGTCCAAGGAGATGTAGGAGTTGAGGCAGTCTTACGACCGAGACTATACAAGAAAACTGGCAGTGGTTGAGGAGAATAAGGAGCTTATTTAGAAGGCGAAGAAGGTGGAGTCTGAGGTTGCCACCCTCAAGGAGAGATCGTACAATACTGGGTGGCTCACAGCATATGAGGATGCTGAGGCTCAGATCGGCTACACCATCCGCCTCAACTTAAAGAAGGGTTAGGATAGGGCTTTTCTCGCTGCCGAGGTGGATGTTGATTCCCCCCTCTTTGATGACCACGACCCTGGTCCCAAGCCTATTGTAGATGAGGTGCCTCCTCTTTCTGCTCATGACGGTGTCCTATTTATCCCTACCACTGTTGTTGATGCTCCCTTTGATCAGGGGATGGTGACTACTCTATCTGAGGGAGGTGCACCTGGAGCTACCGCGGATAAGGGGAAACAAACATCATCCTCAGAACAGACTGAGGTCCCCAGCTAGTCTTCTTAGGGACCTTTGCATTTTTTGTATCTCTATTGCTTCTCGTTGATGTACTCGAACCGGTTTTGTTTTAATGAAATGAAGTTTTGTTCCTCTTCATATACTGATTTATTTATTCTTAATGCCCGTATAAATTGTAGCTTATCGATATTGAGGAATATATTCCTGCTACCTCTCAACTAGGAAAGATTCTTGGTCCTGATATGAGCAACCGAGTTCGTCGTGCTTTTGTAAGAACTTTCAAATCTCTTAGATTGAGGAATCAAGACTATAAAGACCAGCCATAGCTTGTTGCCAAGCTAAAAGATAGGCTTCAGGAGATGGAGGATGTCGGCGCTTATGTTCAAGAGGAAGTGGATGCCCTGAAGGCTAAGCTTCTGGATGCTTCTGAGATCAACCAAGTTGGAGAGGTCCTTCAACAAGAGAATGATGCTTTAAGGAGGGAAGTATCTCAACTTAGGGAGAATGCACCAAGCATTGCTCCTCGAGTTCTATGTGGTTCCTCTTCATCGACTGGGCGGTGAGCTGATACTGGTGGTAGTGGTTCAGCTAGGGAGATTGACGAACTGAGAGGTGATGTTCGCAGGGCGTATGTGATAGCTACTGGTCTTCAAAGAGATGTCACCTTACTGAGGCACCTGTGCAAGAAAGGTCCTCGGCAGGTGTGGGCTGATGGCTACGAATAAGATTGGACTGATGCTCCAACGAAGTTGAAGGAGGTTGAGGAGTTAGCTTTCATAAGAGGGTGGTTAAGTGCCCTAGGGAGTTACAAGTCCCTAGGAACTCTGTTCTCTGGTATCGACATGATATCTCTCCCTCAACTTTGATGTCGAATCCATTCATAAGGGATGACCGATGGGTTCCCATAGATGCGATTCCAAGATAGCTTTTGGAACCAAACTCAGCCGAGGTCGAGGAGGAATTCTTTCCTCACCCTGATGATGGCCGAAGAGCGCGAGTGGTTGATTACCTTGCTTAGAGACCTAGTTATCATTAGGAATTGAATTACTCAGCATATGTAATTCTTTGTATATGTAATGATGTAATAAAATAATTATGTTTTGGGCACCGATTTGTCGACTAAACATGTGTTGTTATTTTTTACTTCATTGATCTCTTATTCATTGTCTTGGGCTCTTTCAGCCGACTAGATTTGATTTAGGCAAAGTTAGTTGTTGAGTGAGTATCCCCCCAATCCATTATGCTTTTAGTGTACCATTCTTCTTTACTTTACCTTTTAGGTTGTGTCATCACACTTCCTTAGGCCTAAGTAAGGCAATGGCGAGGATACACCTGGTATTGGATGTTCCATCCGAGCATAATTTTTTAGCCAAATAATATTGGCGAACAACCTGGGTTGGCCATGTTTCCTAAGGGTCCCCTATAGGGCTTCATGTATTTCCAAGGGCAAGATAGGAGGTCAGTCGTGTTCGTTGACGAATACCTGAGGAGGGCCATTATGTATTTCCCCTGCTTTAATAAGTTTCTCGTGATCTTAGTTTTGTATGTTCAAAGGGGAGCCTGTAACTTGGAAAGGGTGCATTAATTATAATGTAGTTGAGAAAAATCAACACTCCATAAAATGCTATTGACAAACAAATCTCATTAATCATAAATGAATTGAAAATTTAACACTGAGTTCAAAAAGTCAAAAGAAAACTAGAAGTAGAATTTCTTCAAATTGGCTGCATTCCAAACTCTAGGTATCTCCCTTCCCTCCAGCATTTCTAAGTGATAGGCTCCTTGTAGGTTATCTTTTATCACCTTAAATGGCCCCTCCCAGTTCGGTCCTAGCTTGTCGTCCGATGGTTTTACAGCGCTGCCAAGAACTTTTCTCAGGACGTAGTTCCCAACCTAGAATGCTCTTAGATTGGCCTTTTTTGTTGTAGTGATTTGCTAGCTATTGCTTGTAGGATGATAATTTCACTAGAGCCAACTCCCTTCGTTCCTTAGCTAGGTCAAGTTCAGCGAGAAATAATGCATCATTCTGGCCTTGGTCGACTTCATGGTAGGTAGGCCAGCTTCCAAGGGGATAATTTCCTCCGTACCATACATTAGTGAGAATGGTGTTTCTTCGATTGCTCCTCTTGGGGTGGTGCGATAAGCCCACAGGATGTGGGGTAATTAGTTTACCCATGCCCCCTTGGCTCCCTCTAAATGCTTTTTCAATCTATTAATTACTATTTTGTTAGAAGCTTCAGCGTGTCCATTTCTCTGAGGGTATGCCACAGAGCTGAAGTAGTGCCTGATCCCGTGGTCACTGTAGAAACCTTGGAAGAGCACACTCTCAAACTGGGTTCCATTGTCAGTGATGATAGTCTTGGGGATCCCAAAACGAGTAATGATGTTCATTCGTATGAATCTCATCATGTTCGCGTCTCTAATGTTTGCCAATGGCTCTGCTTCTATCCATTTGGCAAAGTGGTATGTTGCGACCAACAGATACTTGCGATTATCGGCTATGGTAGGTAGAGGGCCAATGATGTCCATACCCCATTGGGCAAACGTCCGTGGGCTAGTAAGTGACTTCAGGTCGCTAGTCAGCTGATGAACATAGGTGCGTGAAGTTAGCACTTTTTCTATTTTTGATCATAGATTCCAGTGTCTCTCTGCATATACAACCACGAGTAACCTTCTTTCATTGCTCAAAAAGCTAGATACCTGCCCCCAGTGTAACTCCCACAGATTCCTTCATGGATTTCATGCAGGACTTTCTCTACGTCCTTTGGATGAACGCATTGAAGGTAAGGGCCAGTGAAAGATCTCTTGTAAAGCTTGCCCTCAGAAAATAAGTGAAAGCGAGTAGCTTTGACTCTTATCTGATGAGCGGTCTTCTTATCTGCTGGTAGTGCACCATCCTTTAAATAATACCTTAAAGGGTCCATCCAACTTGGGGTTGTCCCAATCTGGAGAACGTGCCCTACGCTCGGTAGCTCGTCAATCTTATTGATACTTGGATGGGAAAGGAAATCAATTTGAATTATCCTTTTCAAGTCGGAGTTAATCGCTGACCTTAAGGCTGCTAGGGCATCAACATGGTCGTTATGTCCTCTAGGAAACTGTTGGACGCTGACTTGTTCAAAGTTGGCCATTAATTCTTTCGCAGTGCCGAAATAGGCTACCATCATCTCATCTCTAGCGCTAAAATTACCACTTATCTGGTTGGAGATCAGTTGTGAGTCACCGAACACTTGGTGTTGCTTTGCTCTGAGCGTTCGTGCTTTTTGTAGGCCCGCGATCAGTGCTTCATACTCTACTTCATTGTTGGAGGCTTCAAATCTAAGCATGATTCCTTGCTTGAGTATTGCATCTTTAGGGGTAATCAGCATGATGCCTACTCCTGCCCCTTTGGAATTAGAGGCTCCGTCAACGAATAGTCTCCAGATGCCTGACGCTGGGGGAAGTTCATTCCTATTAATAGTTTGGGGTTGGTCTCATGGGTGTTCTCCTATAAACTCAGCGATGAAGTTAGTGAGGATTTTCCCTTTGATGGCATTCCTCGGCTGGAACTGAATGTCAAATCGCCTAAGCTCGACTGACAACTTTGATAGTCTTCCGAAAAGGTCTGCTTTTCTCAGGACTGCTTTAAGAGGGTGGGATGTAAGTATGATGATGGAGTGGGATTAAAAATAGTGTTTTAAGTTCCTTGAGGCTACCACTAGCGTAAAGGCGAATTTTTTTAGTAGTAGGTATCGTTGTTCGACGTCCAAAAGAGTCTTGCCCGCATAATAGACTGGGTATTGGATCCCTGTTTTCTCGCATTCCAGTGCAGAGCTTATAGCATGAATGGATACTACAGGGTAAAGGTATAGAGAATCGTTCTGTTAAGGGATTATGAGCAAGGGAGGTTTGTTGAGGTAAGCTTTGATCCCCTCTAATGCCCTTGAGAAATCCTAGTTCCCCTCCATATCTTTTCTTCTCTTTAACAAGTGGAAAAACGGCTGGCACCTTTCGAACGACTTTGAGATGAACTGATTTATGGCGGCAAGCATCCCCGTGAGCTTCTGTTTGTCTCTTATCGTACAGGCGGTACACCATATTGATGGCATCAATTTGGTCTGGGTTATCTTCAATACCTCTCTTGCTGACCAGGTACCCAAGAAATTTTCCTGACTCGACACCGAAGGAGCACTTACTTGCTTTGAGCTTCATTCGATACTTCCTGGGGATTTATAAGGTCCTTGATAGGTTGGAGAGGTGGTCTCCTTTGAGCTTCCTTTTGACTATCATATCATTGATGTATACCTCTATAGTGCTTTCCATTTGATCTATGAACATTTTTGTGATCAACCGTTGGTAAGTTACCCCTGCATTTTTTAGCCCAAAGGGCATGACCTTGTAGCTATATAGTCCAACTGTGGTTATAAATGCTATTTTGTCTTTATCCGACTCATACAGAGGGATCTGGTGATACCCAAAGTATGCGTCTAGGAAGCTCATCCTTTCGTGTGTTGCAGTGGCGTCCATCAGCTGATAAATCTTTGGGAGGGGGAAGCTGTCTTTAGGGCATGCCTTATTGGGGTCGGTGAAATCGATGAAGACTCCACACTTTTCGTTGCTCTTAGGGACAATCACTGGGTTGGATAACCATTTAGGGAAGTACACTTCCCGTCTGGATCCTGCGTCCAGTAATTTTTCAACTTCTTTCTCCACTGCCTTGGCTTTTTTCGGAGTAGTTAGGCGAGCTTTCTGTGCAATTGGCTTGAATGTTGAATTGACATGTAGTCGGTGACAAGTGATGTTCGGATCAATCCTGGGAAGCTCGTAAGGCTCCCATGCAAAGACATCTAGGTTACTTCGGAGTAGGGCGATCAATTCCCTCTTTTCGTGGTCGGTGAGTGAGGTTACAATCAAGAACTTTCTTTCACTTGAACTGCTACTGGCTGTAACTTCCTCCAGGTCCTCGATGAATCTTTCAGAGGGGAGGAGCCTGGTCTCCTCTACTCTTGGTATCCCATATCTTAGTTACTATTTGGAGGGCATTATCCTCTCCTACTCTTCATCCTTGCTTATAACTTTCTCAACCTTCCTTTTTGTTTTGGGACGTGTAGCTGCTATGAAGCACTTTCTCGCCATCGCTTGATCTTCATGGATCTCCACCACTCCTCATTGAGTCACACATTTGAGCTTCTTATGGTAGGTATAGGGTACAACCTTCATCACGCGCAGCCATCCTCTGCCAAGGATCGCTTGGTAAGGTGAATCAATATCGACCACGAGAAATTCGATCATTTTCAAGATGTTGCATGCTCTTACTGGCAAGACAATCTTTCCCAAGGGGATGGTTGCTTTCCCAGAAAAACCAACTAGAGGAACGGTGGCTTCTTTTAGGTCAGCGACACTTAACTTCAACTTCCTGAATAGGTTGAGGTACATTACTTCAGATGAGCTACCTTGGTCGACGATCAACCTGTCGGCGTCATAGTTAGCTATCCTGATTGTAATGATCAATGCATCATGATGTGGGGTTCTTACTCCCACTAAGTCCTCATCTGTGAACACAATGTGCTTGTTGTAGTCGACGTCTCTGCTCGTCGATGCTTTCCTGCTTGCGTTTTGGTTGGATTAATTTGAAAAGCTTGCATTACTGCTGTGAGCTTTTTGACTTCCATCCAAGTTGTGTTTCTTTGAATCTATTTGAGGTCGGATGCCCCATGAATTATTGCGAACTTATGGCCGACGTCTTCCTCGAGCACATTGTCGAGCCTCTGATCTCCATTGGTAGCTACCTTCTCTGCCTTCTTTTCCACAAATTTGCTTGAGTATCTAGTTTGAGCTAACTCTTCAAGGTGAGACTTGAGGTCTTTGCAGTGATTAATTTTGTGACCACCCTCTTTGTGGAAAGCACATCTCAGTGAGTTATTTCTCTTTGAAGGGTCTCTACCCATCTTCCTGTGTCACTTAATGAACGGTTCGTCCTTGATCTTTGCTAGAATCTTGTAGATTGGTTCTTTAAAAACTGTGTTTACTACTTGAAATGCCTTCGAGGCATCACTCTTGTTACCATTATTAGGGACGCTTTTTCCCCCATTATTACCTCCTTTCTTTTGACTCTCAGTTTTGTCGCTTTCCTTGTCGGTAAACTTGGCACGACCATTTCCCCTACATTGAGATGGGTCACATCTTCAACTTTGGCATATTTTTCAATACGAGCCATCAAGTTGTCGATGGTTGTGGCATCCTTATTAGTGAGGGACTGGTGTAAGAGGCAGTAACTGGATAAGCTAATCTTAAAGGATGCAATGGAGACATGCTCCGAGCAGTCCTCAACCTCATTAAACAGATCACAATACCTCTTTGCATAGTCTCTAAGGCTTTCCTGGGGCTTTTTCTTCATTATCAACAAAGCATCCATCCTTTTCGAATGGGAGCTACTGGTAATGAAGCGAGATGTGAAGAGCTTTGCCAGGGACTCGAAGTTCTTAATGGATCTGTGAGGGAGTTTCTCGAACCACTTTTGGGTGACATCGTGTAAGCTCAACGAAATATTTTGGCACATCAATGCGTCCTTGTGGTTCTAAAGGGTCATGGCTTGCCTTTACTCCCTGGCGTGGTCGATAGGATCAGTCTTTCGATCATAGATCTTGAACCTGAGCATTGAAAATTTCTTGGAGGCTTCTTCTTCCTTTATTTTCCTTAAAAAAGGGGATTTTATCTGGGTCCTGAAGGCTAGCCTGGCTAGCTCTCTGGTCAACCTGGCACTCCGATGTGATGGGTGTTGGTCCATTTCTCTCCGAACCAAATTTCGTATGTCGTCGTTTCCTCGACTTGTGCTCCTGTAACGGCGAGTTGATTTTTGTTGCTTAGACCAGTCGTTATTTGACCTGTGTCCCTTAATTCTTTGAGATCCACGTCTTGGGCTCCTTCCTCGGCTGCGAGATCTGCTCGCCTAAGGGCTAGGAGTGCGATAATAACGTTGCCTTGTGCTGTGATGGAGTTCTCTCTCCATCTTCTCCAATATTATTTTGAGGCGAGCATTCTCGGCTTCTTGTTTGCGAGTGGCTTCCTCTTTCTCTTGGATCCTGGCCTCATAAGCGTCGATCAGCTTGGATACTTGTGTGGACCTAGCTGGTCCCTAACTTTCTTCTAAGGCTTACCATTCTGGGCGAGGCCTTGGGTTTGAGCGTTGAACTTCAGACCTAACCCTACAAGAGGTAAGTTGCTCTTGAATATTCCCTTCCTGAGGGGCATTGCTGTTGTGACCGGACATTCTAAGTTCTTGGTTGTGAAGGCTTTCTTTAAGGAAGAACAATCGCTTCCCACAAATGGCGCCAATTATGGGGATAATAAATCTCAACACAAATTATAAGAAAATTCGATCACGAGAAAAAATAAAGAACATAAATTAGAATAGCTGCAATCACACATGACACAAGATATATGTGGTTCGGTAAATTTCCTACGTCCACGGTGGTGCTCTCTAATTATATTTCTCTTTTGTCTAGGGAAGTGATTACAAAATTGCATGCCCTTTTCTCCGGGCTGGGGGTTTCAATATATACATGTTATTATCGGAGATTGGGGGTGTTAGGCACCTCCACATTAGCTCATAATCCCTAGAATATCTCCTGAGAGATTTTAGGGGTTGAATGGGTTACTTCTAATTAACCGTTTATAAGTCTCGGGAGTTTGGGTCGGGCTTTCCCTATTTTTGATAGGTCTTAGCCTGACTACTTCTCTGGGCTAAGATAAATAAACGAAGTACCCACAGTTTAGTAAGCATAACTGAATTTGTAAGATACGATATAAGATTTTGATTTTTTTTAAATATGTATTACTATTACTAATGGTCTTTTACCTTTACAAAATCAGAAAAGTTTGTTGTTAATTCTGAATTAGTAACGGTAAATTATAGTTGGTAAATCCAGAATTAGTAACTGTAAAATACCGTTACTAAATCCCGAATTAGTAATGGTAAAATATTGTTACTAATTTTGTTCCCCACGCCTTTTTTCTAATGGAAAATTACCATTACTAATATTTTTTTAAACGGTAAAATATAGTTACTAAGGGAGAGATTTGGTGTAGTGCCACGTACGTCAGTACAGGCAGGCCATGACCTTATGGAATCACAACAATGCTCTTATGTATCGCATATTCCCCTCCATCCTTGGGGATATTGCGCAAAAGTGGTTTGAGAGATTTCCACATAAGTTGGTCAACAATTTCAAGCAGCTTGCTGAAGCCTTCACTGCTCGATTCATCATCGGAAGCGCCCATCCGAGGAGAACGGATTCTCTCATAACTATGAGTAAAAAGGCCCAGGAAACCTTTTGGTAATATGCTAGGCGGTATAAGAAAACTTACAATGAGGTTAAGGACTTCTCAGAACAGGTCGTTGTAGTCTCGTTCAAGATAGGGTTGCCCAGTAGCTCTGTGTTGCATCAAACCCTCACTAAGAAGGAGGCGTACACCATCGACCTCATGTCTCACATAAAAAAAATACGCCCAAGTGGAATATGTAGTCATCAGCGCCCAGAGTGACAACGGGCACTCGAATGAAACCAAAGGCAGTGATAAGGATAACTCCCCCAAGAGTGGGGCAAAAAGAAAAACGTAGGATCAAAGAATGGGGACAAATGATTAACACCATATTCAAGGAGCCAATTTATAAGATCTTAAGCAATGGATCAGAAATTCCTTAAGTGGCCAAAAAAGATGGGGGATACCCAACTAAGAGAAATAACGCACTTAGGTGCGCATACCACAAAGATAATTGGCACAAAGTGGAGAACTATAAGGCCCTTAAGTCCTATCTGAACGAATTGGCTCAAGCCAGCCATTTGAGTGACTATGTGGATAGGAAAAGGGACAAAGTTGACATTGATGTCGACCAGAAGCCAAATAATATTCTAGAAGATGAATTAGGACATGAGTTTGTTGTCATCAACGGTGCCTCAAGTCCTAAGAAGATCCAAGGCAAGGTTGTTTGGATGGAACTAAAGAAAGTCATTGTGATGATGGAATCCTTCCAAGAAGCTCCTCTGAGGTTATGTATTTAGAACTATCCAACAAACTTAATCTTAAGATAGAGTACTTAAAAGAAGCGACCGTCCATTTGGTCAACTTTACTGGAAAGATTACTATGCCACTGGGAAAGGTAGTCCTGCCCATCCGAACTGGGAATATCTCGAAGTTGATCGAGTTCTTATTTGTGGACATTGATTCTCCTTACAATGCCATCCTTGGAATAGGATGGCTACACGATATACAAGTCTTCCCCTCCACTTACCACCAGAAGCTCAAATGCATCATAGATCAAGAACGTTGATCGGTAATGATTTATCACTGCCATTAGGCCCAAACAAGAGGAAAAAAAAGGAATGAGGTCATCTCTGAAGCAGCCAAGGATGGAGCCACTCCATCCAAATAACAATTAAAGTATGGCAGATCGGGGGTAGAAGAGATAAGGGTGGACCCCAGAGAGGGTCATGGAACCATTGCAAAAGGTAGTGTTCGACGATTCTCTCCCAGAGAAGAAATTCTTGATCGATAGTTCACTCACCGATCAAGAAAGAGAAGAGTTTATTTCTTTTTCGAAGGAAAATCAAGATGTGTTCATTAAGCATCCTTACAATATTCCTAGGATCAATCCCGAAGTCATGTGTCATCAACTTCACGTGGACCTAACTTACTCGTCGATAATGCAGAAGGCTCGCTGAATAGCCCCAGAAAAAGCAAAGGTCGTGGAAGAGGAAGTAAGGAAACTTCTGGAGGCAAGGTCCATTAAGGAAGTTTAATTACCTAAATGGCTATCGAACCCAGTAATAGTAAAGAAAAGTAATAGGAACTGTAGTTTGTGCATAGACTTCACCAACCTCGATAAAGATTATCCTAAAGACATCATTCCTTTACAGAAGATCAAGCAATTGGTCAACAACAAAACCAGCCACGAGCGGATGAGTTTCCTAGATGAGTACTTAGGGTACCACCAAATTCCCTTGTTCGGCCCCGATCAAGAGGAGACCTCGTTCATCGCCATTCTCAAACTATAATGTTACAAATTCATGCCATTTGGTCTCAATAATGTAAGATCTACACATCAGCGGTTGGTCACCAAAATATTCAAGGAACAACTAAGAGACACTATGGAGGTGTGCATAGATGGCATGCTTATCAAAAGCAAGCATAAAGTCGACCACCTACAGGATTTGGCAAAGACTTCTAAGATCCTCAGATACTATAGGATTAATCTCAATGCAGTCAAATGCTACTTCAATGTCCATTATGGAAAGTTCCTTGGGTACTTAGTCAACAAACCGATTAAATCCTGGCGATCAACAATGTTCAGCCGCTAAAGACACTTCGCAATATTCAAAATTCAACGAGAATGTTGGTTGCTCTCAACTGATTCATCTCCAAATCATATGAGAGGTACCGACCATTTTTTAAGTTATTAAAAAAGGATAATAGTCTAACTTGGAATGAGGAATGCTTAAAAGTAATTGATGAAATCAATTCCTATCTAAGCTAACCCCCTCTGCTTTTAATCTAAAATCTGGGGGAACCAGTTTACCTGTATCTCGCGGTATTCGATCACGGAGTCATCGTGGCCTTGGTGTATGAGAAAGAGGGGTGTCAAGCTCCTATTTACTATATTAGCAAGACACTCCTTGACGTCGAGAAACACTACCCTCCACTTGAGAAGTTAGCTTATTCTGTGGTCATTGCTTCGTGAAAATTAAAGCATTACTTTGAAGCTCATTCAATCATAGTCATCACCTTTTTTCCACTCAAAGTAGTTCTTAGGAAAGCCGACCTATCTGGATGGATGTCCAAATTATCAGTGGAACGTGTAAGGTTTTATACCCATTATCAACCAAGGATCGTGATAAAAGACCAAGTGCTAGCAGACTTCATTGTCGAGTTTGCCATGGGCATAAGGGCCTAACGACAAGGACTTCACCGACCAATCAATAAGCCAAAAGTTTGACTAATTCAAAAAGTGAACTCTTTATATATGTGGTGCCTCTAATTCAAAAAGGTACAGGAGTGGGAGTTGTACTCATTTATCCCGAGAAGACTATGATCGAACAGGGGATCAGACTTGGCTTCAAAGCATCCAACAACGAAGCCAGATATGAAGTCAAATATGAAGCCCTTATCGTCGAATTGTCCAAAGCCTTTTTTTATGCGCGAGCCACCTCGACATATATTATGACTCAAGGCTTATATCCAATCAAGTGTCAGGAGATTACAATGCCTAAGATAAGCGATTGTCAGTATATTTGCAGGTCGCCCAAGACTTAATTACTAAGTTCTAAAGGTTCCATATTAAAAATTTCCCCCGGGGGAATAACAGTCATCCCGCCGCTTTAGCCGCTTTGGGGTCGACAGTATACTCCATCTTAAAAGTGTCATCGAGGTGGAATTCCCACTCATCCTAGTATTTTAAATCCTATGGTCACCGAACAAGTCCTCACCGTTTAGAAAGCTCGTAGCTAGATGGATCCAATCACAAATTATTTGCATGAAGACTTTCTATCGGCCGACACTACACCAAAAAGGCTAAATTATCACCTTTGAGCTGGTCATGCTTGTCACGGTCATTGATCATTATAAAAAAACACGCATTTTTTTGTCACGGTCAATAACCATGACATGTCCGTGACAAAGGGTTGTCACGGTCATTGACCGTGACAAGTACAGTTTTCACGGACTTATCATGGGCAATAACCGTGACAACCCTTAAAAGTTGTCACGGTCAAATACCTTGACAGGTCCGTGACAACTCTTTTAACTAAAAACCCTAGTCCCCTCTTTTTTCCCACCATTTTTGTCTCTCTACTACGCGACGGTTCTCTCTCTCTACGTTTTAGGTCATTTTTTTTCTCTCTCTCTATTCTTTGTATATATATGTGTGTGTGTGTGTGTGTGTGTGTGTGTGTGTGGTTGCATGTGTGTGTAGGTGTAGGTGGGTATGTGTGTGTAGGGGTGTGTGTGTGTGTGTGTGGGCCTGCGCGCACGCGTGTGTGTAGGTGTGGGGGGTGGGGGCAGTGGTGAGTGGGGGGGCAGAGGGTGGGGGTAGGGGGTGTGTATAGGGGCAGAGGGTAGGGGGTATAGGTGTGGGGGGTCTGTGTGGGGGGGTGGGGGAAGCAGGGGCAGTGTGTGTAGGTGTGTGTGTTAATTAGTGTGTGTGATATTGAATTTGAATTTAAATTAGACGATTCGATGTGCCTCGGCTTTACAACATGAATTGCTTTTGTATTGATATTGAATTTGAATTGAATTGAATTGAAATTCAATTTAAATTGAATTGAATTGGTATAAAATGAAATTGAATTTTAATTTGTATTAATATTGGTGTAAATTGGTATAAATTGGTCATAAATTGAAATTAAATTTGACTTGGTATTAATATTGGTATAAATTGGTATAAATTGAAATTGAAATTGAATTTGAATTGGTATTAATATTGGTATAAATTGGTATAAATTAGTCTAAATTGGTATAAGTTTTAGCTCTTGTGCATACTTTAAATTAAATGAAACATACTTTACATTACATAATTAATTGAAATCTCCCGAATTGTGATAAGACAATAATTAAATGAAACATACTTTAAATTACATATAGTGCGCGTAGATACTAGCCTTCTAGTTCTTATGTGTACTCATTCAATAGCCCTTAGATCCGTTCGAGAGTCATTACCCCTGTAATAATATCTCTTGAATTGTCCCGTTTGGACAGTTTGGGACTGCATAGTTTCTGTATAATATGGCACTTGTTACTTTTGGAGGAAGTTCTGCAGTCGTATCTTAATGTTCTTTAGGTACATACTAGATGATGTGATGTTAAGTGTTATTTCAATTGATAAATTGAAATAACACTCACACTTGCGAATCTATGTCGTGTACTTGGAGAACTATGGGGATATGCTGCCGAATTTTCCTCAAATTGGAATAATGTGCATTAGCTGTTAAGTATATTAAAGAAATATGCCGTCTTGAATGGGATTGGACCACTCACCCTTTAGAGCAGATGGAGGACATAGGAATTAATATTATAATTTAATTTTAATTTCAATTTCAAATTAAAATTAAAATTGAATTTGAATTTGAACTTGAATTTGAATGCATGAATAACGTGACAGGAATTTTAAATTGGGTGAATGGCTTTCTACCCAAGCAGAATACGCTTCCAAACAGCTATCCTAATATGAAAAACATTTTGAAAGGTTTGGGAATGAAGTATAAATCAATTCATGCTTGTGTCTATGACTGTATACTATACCAAAAAGAGTATGAAAATCTCAATCGGTCTCCGGTATGCGATGAACCTAGATATGTTCAATCTACTGGCAAGGAAGGCATAAGCTAAAAAGTGCCTCAAAAAGTGTTGAAATATTTTCTCACTAGGATTAGATTAAAGATTTTTTTCACAATACCATGGATAGCGGAGGCAATAACTTATCATGCTAGTGAAGAAGAAGGCGATAATTTCATGCATCATCCTATTGATTCTACAGTTTGTAAGAGGTTGAGTTTTGAGTATCCCGATTTTGCTCGAGAACAGCGTAACATTCATTTGGAAATATCAATAGATGGTTTCAATCCATTTGGAAATATAAGCACTAATCCGAGTGTATGGCCAGTGATCCTAGCCCCACTCAACCTCCCTCATTCACATTGTATGAGACCTGAATTTTCGATGTTGTCTTTATTAATACCTGGGCCAAAGGCACCAAGTGAGGACATCGATGTCTACCTGGCTCCTTTGGTATAAGAATTAAATGATTTGTGGAAAGAGGTTGTGCAAGAATTTGACTCTTTTAGATAAGAAGAGTTTACGCGGAAAGCTATGTTGATGTAGGAAATTCATGATTTTCTAGCTTATGGGACATTATTCGGTTGTGTAGTACATGGTTATTTGGGGGTGTCCTAGATGTGGAGAGGAGACTGAATATTTTCACCTCCCCTCTAGCTCAAAAATGTATACCATTGCCATAGGAGGTTTTTACCCCCTGCTCATAGTTTTAGATTTGAGAAAGGTTCCAATTTTTTACCGGGCGGGGTTGAACATAGACTACTTCTGAGAAAACTTTCAGGTTCAGAAATTGAAAGTAAATCTTCTGATTGTGGCCTTAATATACCAGGTAAGAATCCTAAATTTAAGAATGTCAAGCATAAGAAGACCCCAATTGAGAATGAAACTGAGACAAGAAAGGCAGGTCTAGGAGGTTAATTTCTTTTGACTTGCCTTATTAGAAGAATAACCTGATTCGCCATGTATTGTATGTGATACATGCAAAGAAGAACATCGTTGAACATATTGTGGGCACATGACTTGGGGGGCATTCGAATGATGGACAAAATGCACGAAAATACCTTAAAGCGTTGAAATTTAAGCCACAACTATGGTTGAAAGAAGATAGTAGGGGAATGACAATAATTCCCCATAACTCTCCTTAGGTCCCTAACTCTCCTTAGGTCCCAGCAGAGTTGCCACTGTGGCCACCCTAACTCTCCTTAGGTCCCTAGTACCTCCCTTCATCACCACAAACCCAAGTCATGTCCCGAGTACTGACCTAGAAGCCATCCGGCACTCCCCGGCTCAGTTTGACCAAAAAGTCAAACTTTTCATATCGCCTGAGACTGAATGAATATTTGAAGAGCACTGAATACCCTTTCCAATGGTCCATCCCGTGAGCGATTCCGACCTACCATGCGGACGAACGATCCATTTGCGTCCGAAACCTGACCTAGAGGCCACCGGGTGCTCCCGGGCTCTGTTTGACCTAATTCAACTTTTAGATCAACCGAGACTGAATGAATATTCGAAGGGTACTGAATACCCTTTCCAACAGTCCATCCCGTACGCGATTCCGACTTACCATGCGGACGAACGATCCGTTTGACTCCAAGAGGTCACCAAATGCTTCCAGGGCCCAGTTGACCAAAGTCAACTCCCTAAACCGGGTCAAACGCTTTGGAATGTCGAAGTACATATCCTAACCTTTCCAATGGTCTGCTTCGTGTGCGATTTGGACTAACCATGAAGACGAATGATCCATTTGCATCTGAACGATTCCCCATCCAATGAATCGACAAACGCTTTCGAGCCATATTTGACCCAAAGTAAACTCTCGAATCAGGGAGCGGTTCAAAGGACTTTCGAAGGTCTCGGAATTACCTTTCCAACGGTCTACCCTATGAATGATTCTGACCAACAGTTTGCCCTCAGCAGCCGATTTTCCGAAAAGGCCTAAAATACACTGCCAAATGGCAGGTTCCAGACCCTGCCTATCGGCGGGTGCCAATAGGCAAGATCAGGTCTATGCCGATCGAAAGTGACCTGAGCCTATAAAATGAGGCCTTCACCTCATTTGCAAGAAGAGCCGAGATCTGATAAAATTCATTCTCAACGAATCCCAAAAACCTCTCTCGAAGGCAACGTGATTTCAACCTCCAAATCCCTTTTTTACTTCCACTTTCCATCATCCATTTCATCAAAATTGGTGAATTAGACACTCTCCATCATCATCCAAGTGTGAGGGTTTCTCTCTCACATTCAAGATCAAGCTTAAGGTCTCCAAGAAGGTCCATCTTTCTTAACTTTCTCTTCAAATTCTCTTAAATTTGCAATAGCTTTATTTTATTATTTAGCACTTTTATTATCTCATCTCACACATCCTAATATACTTTTTATTTAGTATTATTACACATCTCTTATTTTCATATAAATAAAACCCCAAAAATAAGAAAAAGAGGGTTTGCTCATAAATTCCAAATAGGATTCTCATACTTTTCTTACACTTTTCTCACAACTAAAACACTTTTTTCTACACACACACACACTCACAAATAAGAGATTCGCCATTTGAATTTATGGGATAAACCCCACCCCTCGTTTTGTATGAGAACTACGTGGACTTTGATGCCTTTATAGGCTACATAGGTGTCTCAGGGTAAAACCCGAGACTCGAGTCCTTTTTCTTACTTTTCTCTTATTTTCTATTTTCTCTAAATCCAATTTCCTTATAATCTATATACTTGCTCTTAGTGACGTATTACTCCATATGCGTTATCGTTGCATTATAAAGATCAACGTAAGGGTAATCGCGTAAATTTTACTTCCTAATATTATTCTTATATCTTCCTACGGATGACTCGCCTTATCTCTTCCATGATACAAGTCGAGGATTCCTATCTCCATTATATATATACACACGCACACATATCACGGGGAAAAATAAAGGAAAATTTCAAATATCTATGAGAGACCGAAAGGGCGGAATGGGTGCCTAACACCTTCCCATTTCGTAACTAAGCCTCCGAACCCTTCTCGAATCATTTTGGTTTCGCATGCACCAGTATGTCTTTGGATGCCATCCTTCGGGATGGCTTCCCATTTTTTCTTTTGTCTGTTTTGAGTAAAATAGACTGGCGAATCTGAATTTCTCTATATTTTTAAACCTCATCTCAAATCATGCCGGTTGAAGCGCTCCCGAGAGGGATGCGCAGGACCCGAAGGATTCTCTCCCTTCGGGCGCCCGCTCGCGCGGCGAGGATCGGGGATGGCCACAGTGGCGACTCTGCTGGGGATATGTGTGATTGTTTTGAGGGCTTGACTCTATTTACATGGATGCTATATTTGCTTATATTTCCCCTATATCTTCCTGTTCCCCTTTTTTCCATGTGTATCCTATGCTTATGCTTATGTTCACAAACTTGTAGAAAATTCTCCATGTACACTTCGCACCACGTGCACCTAGGATCACATATATCCACATGTTGCACGCATCACCCATCCATACTTGGTGTACCTTTGGTACTTGTACTTTGCTCCCTGTTTGGCATAATCAAGAAAGGAATTCTCATCATAATATACTAATAAGAGAATCATGCATGATTCACACGACATCACCAAAGAGCATTGTTATTGACCAAATTTTACCCAGTATCTGGAGGGTCACTTTGTGATGGGCGCTAGTTCGCCAGGTCGCAGTTAGCCTACGCGATATGACTCTCACCTTCCATTGGCCAAGTACCTTCGACGTATATCGAACGGTTCCCCCGCATCGTACTGCTTGACCAAAGTCATGACGGGAGGTATATCGCAGGGAATTCGTTCACGTACGCCGAGTATATCGAATTCGCTCTCACACGTACCGTCCCCACGAGGTATATGGTGAGGCAATTCACGTACACTAAGGTATATCAAATGGCTTGTCCACACGTACCGATTGCCCGCAAGAGCAAGACGTATCTCGTGGAAGTCACGCCAAAGGGGGGAACCCATTCTAATTCACCCAACCAAACTTCATACCCGCATATAGGTGTCAAACCTTGGACACGTACTTTAGATTTCCGATTTCGACTTGAAACTCTATCATAATTTCGGGTCGGCCTGCACCCCAATTTTTGGGCATTTTTAAAACGGGACCCTGTCTGTGATCCTGGTTACAAGTCCAACCGTAGCTTTGCATATACTAAAAACCCACTTTTCTAGGCTCGAGTCCCGTCCCGCGTCGCATTTAGGAGAATTAAATACAAGTGAGAACATAATAATCAAAATAATCATGCTGAGTTCTGTCTCCAAAACATTTCTCCCTTCTTTATCAAAAATCCAAAAATATTTCTCCCTTCTTTATCAAAAATCCAAAAAATAAAAGTTTCTTCCCTTTTTTCTCAAAAATAAACCCCATTCTACGCCTTCTCAGGTCGATCGCAATCCCTTGACCTGGCTCCCTATTGGCTTCGATCTTCAGTCAAATCACCCCGGAGTTTCATTTGTTCCTCTACTAATTCTTCCGAGTCCGGAATCCATACACTTTCCATGGAGAATACAGATCAAGTACCAGTCATACAGCCGGATCTGACGACAATCCTAACTCAACTCGTGTCCAAGATTGACAACCTCCAAACTGAGGTTCGAGAGATGCAACGAAATCGGGTTCCGATTCCTCAAGAGCCCGAGGCCCTATTCCCACATGCTATGGGTCCACCCAAGCCTATCTGGTTCTGGATGAATATCATCATGCTCCACGTGTCCCTCCTGCCAATAGGTCGTCGCCTACCCAGCTTCCGATGCCAAATATTGCCCAGCCTATGGCTAACCTGCCTGTGGTCGTTGATCCAAAGGAGGAGGAGTTTAATAAAGTCAAAGAGGATCTCAAGATGCTCACCAAGAAGTTTGACCAAGTCAGGATCTCCGGGAATTACATGGATTACACCCACATGTCTCCTTATCCTAAAGTGAGATTGCCCGAGAAGTTAAAGATGCCAAATATCGAGAAGTTTGGAGGGAGTGGACCCCCGATTGTTCATCTTCGCAGTTATCATCATTTTATGACTCTACTAGGGGATTCTGAAGAAGTGATGGCCCAATTGTTTCATCAAACTTTGAAGGATAGTGCCCTCCGATGGTTCTTATCTCTTAAGGAATCCAGAATCCGTAGCTTAGAGGATGTAGCCCGAGAATTCATATCGCAATATAAGTACAACGAAGAGATTGAGTTCACTCGTCGTGATTTAGAGCTGTTTAAACAGAATCTAGGGGAATCAGTCAGTAACTTCATAACTCGGTGAAGGGACCAAGCAGCTACCATAACCAATCGGCCATCCGAGGAAGAACAGGTCAACATAGTGAAGAGGAACTTCTTGCCCCATGTCCGAGCAACGATGGGAGGATAATACTATCCCCACTTCTAAGCTCTCAGAGAGGCTGGAGTAGAAATCAAGGAAAGCCTTGTTAAAATAGAGGTTGAATCGAAGAAGGTGTCTGGTCAGTTCACCCCTAGAAAGTATGACAAGCCTGCCAGTGCTACAGTCTCAACCATCAATAACATCTCTCGACCAACCACATAATGGGCACCAGGAAGCTACCCTGCCCCCATCCGAAGGGAATACACTGAGCTCTATGCTCCCCTCTCCAAATTTTACCAAGCCTTGTTAATCTGAAACCTCGTCAAACCCTTGGATCCACGTCCATTGATGCTTTGAAGCTAAAAGGGCATTTCGTCCCTTCAATCACACATATCCCCATAGAATTGGAGGACATGTATGATGAAGTCGTTGAAGTTATGGAATGCATTGACTTTACATGGAAAGACAGAATTGTTGCCACCGGATGGGGAGAATAATTTGAAGATTCAAGCGAAGAACAAGTTTCAGAAAGAACTGGCCCAACCCAGTAGCCAACATATGTGGGATGATATCATTTGAAGAGCTCCTCGGAGAAATAAATAGGGTGACAGAACAACTTGAGATTGACGAGAAAATGGGATTCATGTTCTTTCCTTCTTCAGTAAATCACATGACCAGATTAGGGAGACATTACCAGGTTCCAAGCTCACTACCAGCAAATGACAAAGAGAAGGGCATTAAAAACCTTCCTATGCCCGAGATGACCATTGAGGAGAGCAAGATCCTCGATCAACTGAATAAAACTCAAGCTAACATCACTCAATGGGGACTTTTCATGTCTTCCCAGCTACACAGAAATGATTTAATCAAATTGCTCACTGAACCCACAGTTCCTCCCTCTACCTCACCAGAAGAAGCGATAAATCTGGTCGGATCCTTGACCTCAACCCGAATGCTATCATTTTCTGAAGAAGAAATCCCCAGAGTTGGGCCAAATCGAAATCTTTCACTCAACATCTCCGTCAAAGTTATGGGGAAGACCGTGCCACTCTCCCTTGTCGATAACGGATCCGCCTTGAATGTTTGCCCTCTGAGAACCTTCAAGTGTTTAGGCCTGAAATAAAGTGACCTCGCTCCAACCTCCGCCGCTATACGTGCCTACGATAATACCCGTCGTGAGGTGATGGGATCTATAAAACTTATAATAGGGGTTGGCCCTATAAACCCTGTCGTTAAATTCCAAGTCATAGACATCCCAGCTTGTTTCAACTTGTCACTCAGACGACCCTGGATCCACAATATCAAGGGTGTGTCTTCCTCACTCCATCAGAAATTGAAGTTCTTCACTGACGGGCGGTCATCACCATTTTGGGCGACAACGAAAATACCGAGGGTGCAAGCATCAGCAGTCCAATCCTTGAGGTACATCACGGGTCAAATGATATGCTCCTATCAGAATTCTGAGTTGAGCCACTCCTACTCCCAGTAGGGGACGGTTTCAAAGAAAGGGTTTGTCTAGAATATGACCCTCATGGAAATGTCAATGTGATTCAGATGTTTAGAAACATACACTTCATGCCCGAACTGGGACTAGGGCAAAGGCAGCAAGGGACACTTGAGCCCATCAAATTGAAGAAAGCTTTCCCTCCTTGTGGCTTGGGGTATCAACCATCAGAACAAGAGCTCAAAATGATCCACCAGTCTCGACTGAAGAGAAGATTAGACTGCACCCAAACTATCCCAGGAGACTCCTTAAATAAAAGATTCATCAAAGAAGGCGAGGACTTCCCCTTTTGCGGTTTTCCAGAACCATGGTATGACCACACATACAAGAAGATGAAGCCTGGAATGGAGATCTTTTTCCAAGATAGCTACCCATGGGCCGAAAGTTTCCAACACCGCATACAACCGCTCATCAAAGATACCGATGAGACTGAGGAAAGTGATTCCGAAGATTCCTTAAACTTACAGACAGTGGGGCTGGTAGTCTGCATGGTTCATTCAGGCACTACATTAATGGATCCATCCCATCTGATTAAAGCTGCTGATACACCCCTCCTCAACTGGCATGCTGCGCCAGTTCTACCTCTTGAAATCCCCCCTAACCCCAATGTTTACCCTATTTCTTCTTCTATTGTCTATCCTTGTTCAAATGTAATCAAGACCTCTTTTGATGAGGTTCTCAATGTTGTTTTTCCTATCAATAAAATAAACGAAGATTTTGAGTACCTTGTTGTGCCTTACATTAATTTTTTGGATTCTAATTGAACTTTTGATGATGATGATTTTGCAAATGAACAATTCTTAAACGATCTAAATAAGGTTAATAACAAATAATATAACTGCATTTAAGTTAATGAAGAAGAAACTGCTATTATTAACCTCGGTTCTAGTAACCAACTGCGCGAGATTAGGATGAGGGCCACCCTAGACGAGCATGAGCATGCACAACTCGAAAAATTACTGAAGGAATTCATGGATATCTTTTCATGGTCCTATGACGATATGCCTGGCATTGACCCTAAATAGCCCAACATGAGATCCCCACTCTTCCAGATTACAATTCGATTAAACAAAAGTTGAGAAAGCTCTGCACCAAATGGTGGCTCAAAGTCAAAGAAGAAGTGGTCAAACAACTGAACATGGGCTTCATTCGGGTGATCGAATATCCCACATGGCTAGCCAACATAGTACCTGTACCAAAATCAGGAGGAAGGTTCGAATGTGTGTAGACTACCAAGATTTAAACAAAGCTTCTCCAAAGGATGATTATTCGCTACCCAATATCGATATGATCGTGGACAACGCAGCCAGTCATGCTCTCAAGTCATTCGTCGAAGGGTTTACTGGATACAACCAAATCAAGATGCGCCCTGACCACCAAGAAAAAAATGCATTCATCACCCCATGGGGAACCTTTTGCTACACCGCTATGCCATTTGGTCTCAGGAATGCTGGGGCTACCTACCAAAGGGCTGCCACAACCATCTTACACGATCTGATTCATAAAGAAGTCGAGGTTTATGTGGATGATATGATTATCAAGTACAAAACTAGAGAATGTCATGTTCCCGCTCTTCGAAAGTTCTTCGAACTACTGTGACGGTATCAGATGCGACTTAATCCACAAAAGTGTGTCTTCGGCGTTACAAAGGGAAAACTCTTGGGATTCATGGTCCGCGAAAAGGGGATAGAAGCAGATCCTGCAAAGCTGAAGGCCATACTTGAGATGCCACCACCCCGAACAGAGAAAGAAGTCTAAGGTTTTCTTGGAAAATTATAATATATCAGCCGGTTCATCAGCCAGCTAACCTCCATCTGTGAAACGATCTTCAAGCTCCTCCGAAAGGATTCAACCAAAGTTTGGAACGAGGCCTGCCAATAAGCTTTTGACCGAATCAAACAATATCTGACCCAACCTCCAGTGCTCATGCCACCACAACCTGGTCTCCCTTTGCTCCTATACCTAAACATAACCGACACTACAGTTGGGGCTTTGCTAGCCCAATACCTTGAGGAATCCTGTAAAGAAAGAGCTATTTATTACGCCAGTCGCAAATTGGTCGGGTACGAGGTCAACTACACTACTTTGGAAAAGGCATGTGTCGCACTTATCTGGGTCATCCAAAAGTTACGACACTACATGCTCGCCTTCCCCATCAAACTTGTATCCCGAATGAACCCCATCAAATACCTACTTGAGAAACTCGCCTTATCCAGTTGAATGGATCGATGGTTGATGCTCCTAACCGAGTTCGATATCGTGTACGTCACACAAAAAGCTGTTAAAGGAAGATCCATCTCTAACTACCTCGTCAACTACCCTGCAGAAGAAGCAGATGTCCGGATCTCCGAGTTCCTAGATGAAAATATCCTCTGCACCGCTCAAGACCGCCTTCGATGGAAAATGTTCTTTGACGGCGCTGCCAACAAAAAGGGATTTGGCATTGGGATACTTCTAATCGCCCAAGATGACTCCCACACTCCCATCGCCATTAAATTGGATTTTCCTTGCACCAATAACATGACGGAATACGAGGCATGCACAGTAGGCCTCAAGGTTGCTCTCAAGAAAGGTATTCAATACCTTGACGTCTACGGGGATTCTGCCCTTATCATCGGTTAAGTGCTCAGAAAGTGGAAAGTCAAGGACGAAAAACTCCAACCCTTTCATGCCCAATTAGAAGAGTTAACCTCCCAATTATGAGATATCACCTTCCATTACCTACCCCGAGCAAAGAATAACCTAGCCGATGCCCTCTCTACCTTGGCCTCCATGGTCGACATGCCCGAGGGAATAATAATGACCCCCTTCCTAGTTCAAAAGCAAGACAAACCGACCCACTTCTACCATATTGAGCTTGTCTCCACCGAAGATCTCGAACTGGACGATTGCTAGTACTATGATATCTGGTGCTTCCTCAGACATGGTACGTATCCTGAGGGTTCCAATAATAAAGATCGAACAACCCTCCGAAGATTGGCTGCCCAGTACATCATCTGTCATAAATCTCTACTCAAGAGGAACTTCGATGGAACTCATCTACATTATATCGCAGGGGATGAGATTGAGAAAATAATGCAAAAAATCCACAGCGGGGAATGTGGACCCCACATGAACGGTCACAGCTTGCCAAGAAGATCATCTGACAGGGCTACTACTGGACCACCATGACCCAAGACTGCACCGCCTATGTCCGGAGATGCCTCAAATGCTAACAGTTCTCCAATCTTTAACACCTACCTCCGCGAGAATTATACAACATGACCTCTCCTTGGCCGTTCTCCACCTAGGGTATTGACATCATAGGGAAGGTTACGCCAAAGGCTTCAAATGATCATGAGTTCATCCTAGTCACCACTGATTACTTCACCAAATGGGTTCAAGCTGAGTCATACGCAGTATTGAACGCCAAGAAAGTGGCCAAATTCCTCAAGAAGAATATCATCTGCCGATATGGGGTCCCGTACGGGCTAGTGTCAGATAACGGGTCGCACTTCGAAGCAGAAGTCACAGAAATAGTCAACGAGTACGGGATTCAGAGACACAAATCTTCTCCCTACCGACCTCAGACCAATGGTGCAGTTTAAGCCGCCAATAAAAACCGCAAAGCTATCATCAGTAAGAGAATCGAAAGTTGTAGGGATTGGGCCGACCGGATCCCGTATGACCTCTGGGGATATCGAACCTCAATCCAAACCTCTACTGGGGCTACCCCTTACTCCCTAGTCTACGGCATGGAAGCAGCCCTACCTGTGGAGCTGGAAGTACCCTCGCTACGCATCATGCTAGAAAGAAAAGTTAGCGAAGAAGACTGGTGCCAAATACATTTTGATGAGCTAACCCTCCTAGATGAAAGAAGATTAAAAGCTCTTTACCACATACAGGGGTACCATCGCTGAATAGTGCGATCATTCAACAAGAGAGTCAAGGACCGTGGTGTCCGAGGGGGGGATTTAACCCTCAAAGAGATAATAGAACCCATCTGGAACCCCAGAGGGAAATTCAAGCCTATTTGGAGCGGCCCTTACATTGTGAAGAAAATCTTATCCAGCAGTGCCGCCATGCTCACTGGCCTAGATGGGGAAGAGATGGCTCGTCTAGTCAATCTGGACCGTCTCAAGAAATTCTACCCCTAGTCCAAAATCTCGGCGCGTTACGACTCTTCTCATCCCCCTTGTATTTAAAAAAACTCTTCATTTCCCACTACCCAGAACTACGTGGGCCTGATCCTCTGCAAAAAAAACTATTTTCAAACAGATAAAAAACCTTTTCAAAAACCCCAGAGGTATGTAGGCAGCTCATACACCTCACATGAGTGCAACCCTTTCTTTTTCACAAAATACCATTATTTTCTTACATCTGAGAACGGCGGTTCATTCTAAGGAATACTTGAACAAAAGGATTATGTGTGCCTTAGCGAGTAGTATAGATAATTCAAAGTACAAAACTCATCCAAAGGCACAGCTGGATGATCAGAAACTTGCTTATTTCATTAATAAGAAATTACAGTACGGATTACATAAGAAAAGGAACGGATAACTCCCTTCCCCCTACTACCATAAATGCCAAATAAAATCCCCACATCTATCACACAAATAAACTCCCCAGGAGTCCTACCCATAGCTACCCGAGGAGCCTGCACCCTCATCATCTACATCCTGAGGTCCCCAAGTTTCCCTTGTTTGAATAGAGTGCCGTAAACACTCTATGGACCGATGAACTCGAACCATCTTCGAAAAGACCACAACACCCCCTTCCATGTTGTTAGATAAAACAAACCATCTTTGTCTAGTCTCCACTGCCAACATCTTGCTGACTACTTTCCTCCACAACCACTTCATATAATCTTTGGGGACATACCAAACTTTCCCGACAGACTGGGAGGGACGGGTCGATGGACGTCGATTTTCCCACAGAGATCTAAGCAACAGACGCAGGCGCTCAGTCAAATCTTCTACCGGAAAGAAATTTAGTGTCCGAGGTGACACAACCTGTGCCCAGCCAAATTGGCGTAAAAGCCGCCAAGGGAAATAAAAGGAGGTCTGCCTGAGACCAACCAGCCACACATATGAATACTCTCCTAGCTCCAGAACAGGCTGCAACTGCCCCCACCAAGGCACTGACCAATACAAACCACGAGCCCCATGCTCCACAAGCCAATGCTCCCAGTTCTCAACATACAGACCAACACTGATGAAATAGCGTGAAAAGAAGTTGGGTACGGCCGACAAGGGATATTCTGGAGGGGTTTCCATGAGGAATCTTTCAGACAACCACATGAACAGCATCACGGGGCTACCGCTCAAAAAGTCAGAATGACCTTCTCTCTAGGCATCCAAGCCATTCAGGGTCTCCGCCAGTATCACTGCCGTAGGATTGCGATGATAAGACATCCATGAAGTAATGGCTGTAAGTTGCGGGCCCACCTGAAGTACTCCAGTCACCAGCAATAATTTTGAAACTAGACCCAGAACAATGGCTCCAGCATAGCCAGCATCACCTACTTCCCATAAATGCATAGACTGCAGCACCTCCGGGAGGGAGATCATTCCTCCAGCAACCAATGGTCTAGTCTCCGAAGACGAAATATGAAGAACCCGGCCAACAAACCCCTGGGAGAATGGGAAAATTCGGGCAAAGCCACAGCAATACTAGGATTTAGAAATTCGGCCAAAGACTGAAGAGGGTACCAATTAAAACTTTGAATTGATGGGACTGGACTGAACTGCCGAAAGGCCGGTCAGGGTGCTTGCCGATCGACAACCCCCCTCGATTTTAGAAATTTCCTCTTTTCCTCTTTTGTCTAATCAGAAAACTCAATAAAAATAAAGTGATATTCTCAACAGAATTTCAAAATCCCTTTAATAAAAAAACTTTCCTCCAAAAAATTCCAACAATATTCCTTTTTACGGTCTCAGCGGCAAAGTAAAAAGCGGATGTGCATGCATTCATTCATCATTAATAAAAGATAATCAAAAAAATCCATTGCATTGCAAATATTTATTTTCTGTGTTACACCATATTTGCAGGAAATAAAAAGAAAAAGAAAAAACAACGGGACTCAGCTTGAACCCACATTCTCTCTCTCTCTCTCTCTCTCTCTCTCCCTCTCTCTCTCTCTCTCTCAAGAGCTTCCACCCCTGCGACGTGCTCTCTTCCCCCTACGGAGAGATAATGCGCCACCACTACCCGAGCCCGAGTCCTCTCCGGACGAAGCAGATGGCACCAAGCAAGAAGGGACAGGAACCGCGTCCCGAATATGGGCAGTATCCGAAGATATCCAGTCTCTGATGTCCCTTAGCCAAGTGGTCGACACCCGGACTTGTTGTAAAAAAAAGCGAAATCAGTATCAAAACAGAGATAACCAAAACAGAAAAGAAAGAAAGAGAGGAACAAAAAGGTATACCGCAGGTCGGAGGACCTCCTCTGTCAAACCCAACTCCTCCGGATCCATCGCATGAGGACAGTGCAACATAGTCACCATCCCTCCATCAGCCCGCCGAATGTTGTATGAAGGGGTAAGCAACCGCACAAAAGGAACCTCTGAAGTCACCGTCGCCGCAGATGCCAACGGACCACCGCCACTGTGGGAAGATCCCATCACCGGACTCGAACCCACCGAAGGGAAAGGCAGTGCATCATATATGCTGGGCACCATCAACCAGCTCGTCACAAAGTCCATATAGTCATACGGCGCAGTCGTATCGGTGTAAAATAAGTAGGACTCGCCAATCATCGCCGCGATCCTCTCATCCTCCGACAGCAATCGCTCCCGACTCATAGATGTAGGAGGCTGCATAGGTGGTACCACCACCTCCTCCTCAGCAATCTGGAGAACCACCCTCTCCCCGAGATACCAAGAATGGTCGAACTCATGCGCTAGCAGACGCCTCATTTGCGCGTTCACCCAGGTCGCCCCCGCATCCTGAATGGATGTCCCCCAGGGATAAAAGGTCACCTAAAAATATCCAAGAAAGCATAAATCAATACAAGATCAGAAGGTGATAAAAACCAAGAGTGAAGTGGAAAGAGTCTTACCCTACCACTGGTTAGGTCATTCAAGACCTGACGCACCGCCTCCAGAGAGAAAGGTCCCTTTGATTGCTGATTAGCCTTACGCCATCGATACAATCGACAGAAGTCCCCAACAGTGTCATCCTTCAAAGAGATCAGTGGGGTATTGCACCCAATCACCTCGTAGAACCACGTCTGAATTCACAAAATAAAAAGAGACGCATAAAAAAATGCGAATGCATGAAAGGAAAATGCAGATGCATGAAAAGAAATGCGCAAACTAAAGAATACCTCAAGAAGGTACGTAGCCCCAGTAAAGGTCTGCCGACAGCACCGGCTAAATGCATCCAGAGAAGAGTAAAGGGTCGCTAAAGTCAGACTCCCACAATCATAGAAAGGGATGTTTGAAAATATCCTCAGGTATGGCAAGAACCATAAATAGACGACGTCACCGCTCGACGACACCATGAAACCTCCCAATACCAGCAGAATAAATAATCGGGCCATATGCCTCACTTGCAGCCCATCGTCCACATCAATCACCCTGCTCAGCAGAACATCCTTCAACAGGGACAGCCGGATAGAATCCTCGGAAACTATCCTCCCTACATCACTAAGTGTCACACGCACTGCCTCCGGTCTCACCCACAAAGAGCGATCCACCTCTATCTGCTCTCCATCACAATCCAGCCCCAACAGCTACTGCACGTCTATGGGAGTCACAGTCACCTCCCCGCGTCATACCGATCGGTACTGACTCCTTACCTTCTCGAGGTAGCCCAAAAGTCTGTGCCACTGCTGAATGTCACCCTTCATACCATGTCGACCGGCACCCTCCCATAAATTTCTTACAGAAAATACCAGGAAGCCTCGAAAAATCCTCAAAAAATTCCTAAAAATCCCAGGAAGGATTTAAAACATTTTCACTAAGAAAATCTCACATTCCCTTGAGCGGAACCCCTCTTTCCCATCGGAATCCTCAAAAACGAAGTGAATCTCCTCCCGGCAGAACACCGGAGGATCCCTAAGGATCGCCTGATCACTTACCCAGCGGAGTTTCTTACAGCACCATAATAGGTTGTCCCCCCCCCCCCCCCCCCCGAGGTCTCCTAAAGAAACAAAAGCTTCCCCAGCTATCTGCTCCCCAGCTCAAATCAAAAGACATTTTCTCCAGCGAAATCAAAATCCAATATTCATCTACTCTTAGGTCAGAATTGACCTTGGTCTTGGATTGTCACCTGAGTTGGGTTAAAATTGCCCCTGGTCCTCGGTCATCACCGCTCTTAGGTCAGAATTAACCTCAGTCTTGGATCGTCACCTGAGTTGGGCCAGAATTGACCCCGGTCATCGATCGTTACCACTCTTAGGTTAGAATTGACCTCGGTCTTGGATCGTCACCTGAGTTGGGTCAGAATTGACCCCGATCCTTGGTCGTCACCACTCTTAGGTCATAATTGACCTCGGTCTCGAATCGTCACCTGAGTTGGGTCAGAATTGACCTCGGTCTTGGAACGTCACCTGAGTTGGGTCAGAATTGATCCCGGTCATCAGTCGTCACCAATCTTAGGTCAGAATTAACCTCGATCTTGGATCATCACCGGAGTTGGGTCAGAATTTACCCTGGTCTTGGTCGTCACCACTCTTAGGTCAGAATTGACCCCGATCCTTGGTCGTCAACACTCTTAGGTCTGAATTGACCTCGGTCTTGGATCATCACCTGAGTTGGGTCAAAATTAACCCCGGTCCTCGGTCGTCACCACTCTTAGGTCAGAATTGACCTCGATCTTGGATCTTCACCTAAGTTGGGTCAGAATTGAACCCGGTCCTCGATCATCACCACTCTTAGATCAGAATTGACCTCGGTCTTGGATCGTCACCTGAGTTGGGTCAGAATTGATCCCGATCCTCGATCGTCACCACTTTTAGGTCAGAATTGACCTCGGTCTTGGATCGTTACTTGAGTTGGGTCAAAATTGACCCTGGTCCTCGATCGTCACCATTCTTAGGTCAAAATTGACCCCAGTCCTCAGTCGTCACCACTCTTAGGTCAGAATTGACCCTGGTTATTAGATCTTCACCCTAAACCCGCAGATTCGGCTTTGACCCACAGAATTGGTCATCCCCCAATACCACTTAAGGTCCTCAGAATTGACATAAATCGTCATTCCATCCCTAGCACACTCCTTAGGTCCTCAGAATTGGCCTCGACCCTCTGAATCAGTCGTACTCCCTCAAAAGCATCATGTGGTGTCTATTCGAAGATTATCATTTGTTCCAAACTCACCAATCGAGGGGCTCTGTAGACACCCCATTCTGTTACCCCCCAACTCTCCTTAGGTCCTTAGTACCTCCCTTCATCACCATAAACCCAGGTCATGTCTCGAGTACTGACCTAGAAGCCATCGAGCACTCCCTAGCTCAATTTGACCAAAAATTCAAACTCTTTATCTTGACTGAGACTGAATGAATCTTCTAAGGGCACTGAATACCCTTTCCAACGGTCCATCCCGTGCGCGATTTTGACTTACCATGCGGACGAACGATCCGTTTGCGTCCGAAACCTGACCTAGAGGCCACCGGGCGCTCCCGGGCTCTGTTTGACCTAAGTCAACTCTTCAGCTCAACCCAGGTTAAAATAATCTTTAAAGGGAACTGAATACCCTTTCCAACGGTCCGTCCCGTGCACGATTCTGACTTACCATGCGGACGAACGATCTGTTTGACTCCAAGAGGTCACCAAATGCTTCCAGGGCCCAGTTGAACAAAGTCAACTCCCCAAACTGGGTCAAACTGAGAGTGCAGCTACAGCGGAAATATTGCGACTTCTCAAATAAAAACCAATTTTAATTAAACCCAAATTTTAGTTAGACCCTAAGACATGCATCTAGATGATTTATCAAATAAAATATAGCATGCAGGATAAAAACAAACAATTTCAGGAAAAATCCCCTAAAGGGGCAAAACCTTTTATTTTCACTATAATTTGTAAGAAAACGGCTTACAATCGGATTACAATGAAAATACAAGTTGACTAAGAATTACCCTCAGGTATCGGATTCTGTAGTCGGCGGCTGGAAATATCCCTTTCCAGAAGGGCGGCAATGAAGAAGAGAAACGGCTTCTCCACAAGTGTGTGACACAGAAATACCCGCAGGTGTCGGTTCCTATGTCAGCGGCTGGAATTTTCCCTTTCCAGTAGGGCTGCAATGGAGAAGAGAAACGGCTTCTCCACAACGGTTGAACAAACTCAAAGTTGTGTTCTTGGGTTACCAAAAAGATTCACAAAGGATTGGAATAATTGTGTGAATCAAAACATGAGTCTTCGGACTCAAAAAATATGAAGACTAGAGTAATTTGGACTCTCAAAAACGTCTTCTAAAGTCTTGCAAAACAGCTCCCCCGAAGTTGGCTTTTATAAGGAAACCAAAAGAGTTTTAAAACTTAGGGACTCTTGCAGCGTCAGGTACCCCGAACCGGTTCTGGGGTACCCCAAACCGGTTCGCCCCCCGAACCGGTTCCCCATGCGGTTTGGGGTACCATTCTGGTATGGGGTAAAAAAAAACAGCATTCTTCAAGGAATTTTCTCCAACTTCAAAAGGTCATAACTCCTTCACCGTAGCTCGGATTGAGGTGCCGTTTCTTCCAGTATCTTCGTTACGGCGAGCTCTTCAACTTTCCAATTGACCAGACCTCCGGACTATGGCTATAAAATTACGAAAATTCCCTTGAAGTCTCCTATCGTGCCTTTTTTCACTGTTTTGGCTTCTCTTGCGTACCACTTGCATTAAGTCCCTAAAATCTTGGAACGTGAAGTCGTTGAGGCAGATGTGGGACACATTA
The DNA here is from genome assembly GCA_949130495.1 of Sambucus nigra. NCBI lineage: Eukaryota > Viridiplantae > Streptophyta > Magnoliopsida > Dipsacales > Adoxaceae > Sambucus > Sambucus nigra. The sequence goes on along the minus strand of OX422218.1, from coordinate 60,153,533 downwards.
ATGGAGATGTTGAATGCTTGATTCCCGGAATTCGGATAGAGGTCGTCATGTGAGATCGTGAGGTGACGTGCATAATGTAGCGGCGTACGACATACACAAATGTAACATGTTGGACATGAGAAAAATGTCCTTACACAAACTCTTTGGAATGTCGAATTACATCTCCTAACCTTTCCAACGGTCTGCCTCGTGTGCTATTTGGACTTACCATGCGGACGAACGATCCGTTTGCGTCCGAACGATTCCCCGTCCAATGGACCGACAAACGCTTCCAAACCATATTTGATACAAATTCAACTCCCTAATCCGGGAGTGGTCCAAAGGACTTTAGAAGGTCTCTAAATTACATTTCCAATGGTCCACCTCGCGCGTGATTCTGACCAACGGTTTGCCCTCGGCAGCCGATTTTCCGAAAAGGCCTGAAACACACTGCCAAATGGTAAGTTCCAGACCCTCCCTATCGGCAGGTGCCGATAGGCAGGATCAGGTCTATGTCGATCGCCAGTGACCTGAGCCTATAAAAGGATGCCTTCACCTCATTTTCAAGAGGATCCTATATCTGATAAAATTCATTCTCAATGAATCCCAGAAACCTCTCTCGAAGGCAACGTGATTTCAACCTCCAAATCCCTTTTTTACTTCCACTTTCCATCATCCTTTTCATCAAACTTTGTGAATTAGCCACTCTCCATCATCATCCAATTGCAAGGGCTGCTCTCTCACATTCAAGATCAAGCTTAAGGTCTCCAAGAAGGTCCATCTTTCTCAACTTTCTCTTCAAATTCTCTTAAATTTGCAATAACTTTGTTTAATTATTTTGCACTTTTATTATCTCATCTCACACATCCTAATATATTTTTTATTTAGTATTATTGCGCATCTCTTATTTTCATATAAATAAAACCCAAAAAACAAGAAAATGAGGGTTTGCTAATAAATTCCAAATAGGATTCTCATACTTTTCTTACACTTTTCTCACAACTAAAACACTTTTTTCTAAGCACACACACACTCACAAATAAGAGATTCCCCATTTGGATTTATGGGATAAACCCCACCCCTCATTTTGTATGCAAACTACGTGGACTTTGATGCCTTTATAGGCTATGTAGGCGTCTCGGGGTAAAACCCGAGACTCGAGTCGTTTTTCTTACTTTTATCTTATTTTCTATTTTCTCTAAATCCAATTTCCTTATAATCTATATACTTGCTCTTAGTGACGTATTACTGCATATGTGTTATTGTTCCATTATAACGATCAACGTAAGGGTAATCGCGTAAATTTTAATTCCTAATATTATTCTTATATCTTCCTACGGATGACTCGCTTTATCTCTTCCATGATACAAGTCGAGGATTCCTATCTCCATTATATGTATACACATGCACACATATCACGGGGAAAAATAAAGGAGAATAGCAAATATCTATGAGAGATCGAAAGGGCGGAATGGGTGCGTAACACCTTCCCATTTCGTAACTAAGCCTCTGAACCCTTCTCGAATCATTTTGGTTTCGCATGCACGAGTATGTCTTTGGATGCCATCCTTAGGGATGGCTTCCCCTTTTTTCTTTTGTCTGTTTTGATTAAAATAGACTCGCGACTCTGAATCTCTCTATATTTTTACACCTCATCTCAAACGACGTCGGCCGAAGCGCTCCCGAGAGGGATGCACAGGACCCGAAGGATCCTCTCCCTTCGCGCGCCCGCCCGAGCGGCGAGGATCGGGAATGGCCACATATGAGACCTGAATTTTCGATGCTCTCTTTATTAATACCTGGGCCAAAGGCACCAAGTGAGGACATCGATGTCTACCTGGCTCCTTTGGTATAAGAATTAAATTATTTGTGGGAAGAGGGTGTGCAAGAATTTCACTCTTTTAGAAAAGAAGAGTTTATGCTGAAAGTTATGTTAATGTAGGCAATTCGTGATTTTCTAGCTTATGGGACATTATTCGGTTGTGTAGTACATGGTTATTTGGGGTATCCTAGATGTGGAGAGGAGACTGAATCTTTTTGTCTCCCCTCTAGCTCAAAAATGTATACCATTGCCATAGGAGGTTTTTACCCCCTGCTCATAGTTTTACATTTGAGAAAGGTTCCAATTTTTTACCGGGCGGGGTTGAATATAGATTACTTCTGAGAAAACTTTCAGGTTCAGAAATTGAAAGTAAATCTTCTGATTGTGGCCCTAATATGCCAGGTAATGATCCTAAATTTAAGAATGTCAAGCATAAGAAGACCCCAACTGAGAATGAAACTGAGACAAGAAAGGCATGGTCTAGGAGGTCAATTTCATTTGACTTGCCTTATTAGAAGAATAAACTGGTGCGCCATGTATTATATGTGATGCACGCAAAGAAGAACATCGCTGAACATATTGTGGGCACATGCTTTGGGGGGTTATTCGAATGATGGAGAAAATGCACGAAAATACCTTAAAGCGTTGAAATTTAAGACACAACTATGGTTGAAAGAAGATAGTAGGGGAATGACAATAATTCCCCCTAGTGCGTTTACTTTGACGAGTGAGGAAAGGAAGGTGCTTTTAGACACAATATATAATTTGAAGGTTACATCCAATTTTTCGTCCAACTTGCAAGGGATTGTGAATTATGCTACCCATGATTTACATAAGCGTAAGTCCCACGATTAGCATGTGATCATGTAATTGGTTCCTCTATTGTTTAAGCATTGTTTCTCCAAGCACAAGGATTTGCGGTGGCTATTATGCAAATTAGTATATGTTTCTCACTTTTATGTGAGAAGGTAGTCAATCGAGATCACATAGTGGTCGTAAAATTAACGGTGATCGAAGAGATTTGTGTATTGGAGATGTACTTTACCCCATCTTTCTTTGACATAAGTGTTCACTTGGTACACTTATGCAATGAGGCACTTCTTACGGCCCAGTTAGATATCGGTGGATGTATCCGTTTAAAAGATTGATGAAAATTTTCAAAGATTACGTCAAGAATACACGATACATTGAAGGATCAATTATAGAGGAATACATCATCGTGGAGTCATCAATCTACACACGGGAATATATGCCTGACTCTACCAGCATGGATGACATTGATGAGTTCGTCGATGAGGGTGGTTATGTGATGGGCAAACGAGTGAAATTAATGAGTTTACAACATGAACAAGTAGCTCGTTATCTATTTGACACACACAAAGATGTCAAAGAACGGAAAAAGTAAGTTTAAATTATTTTAACTTTTACATTATTTTAATTTTTATACATTATTAATTTTATAATACGTTCGTCAAGATCTATGAAGAATATATGAAGCATGTGAGAACAATAAAAGACGAAAAACAATTGCACAATCAGACAACAAATTTCGGTTATGGTTGTCACACTAGGTACTTATAATGAAAATGGTTGTTATTAAATGCCACATTACAAGAAAGCTTTACAGCTAACCTAATTGATTTGTCTATATTCTCAACTCTTAAAGACGGGTGATGTGACATCAAGGTTTGCTCGTCTAGCCATTGGACCCTTGTTCATGGCACAAGAGTACAAAAAGTATCGATTGAATGGTTATGTATTCGGTGCAAGGGTGTACGAGGAAAATATAAATGTACAGAACTCGGATATTTCATACAAGGCTTTTACTTTCTTTCAAGTGAGCACGAAAGATAAAAACCTCGTTGAAGCTAAAATGACTTACTATGGTGTAATCCGAAATATATTTGAATTGGACTATGTAAGCTTCAAAAAGGTTGTGTTTTACTATAATTGGGTAAGAGTTGAGGATAAAAATGCTTGTAAAGTTGACCCTGACACCAATTTAATCATAGTTAACTTGAGCAAAGAACACGTGAGCGATGAGCCATTTGTTTGTATTTTTCAAAAGGTCAGCCAAGTGTTTTACTCGGAGTATATCAACAACGAGTCGTGGTCAATCGTTCTACATGCGCCAAAGCATCTAAATAGTAGTGTGGATGACTTGGCTTCTCCTACCGAATATCAATCCAATTTTTATGATAATCCGAATTTGAAACAATTTTTAGATTTGTAATAAGTATTGCAATTATTTGTAATGACCATTGAATGTATTATTTTAGTGATTTATTATTATCATACGACAAGTTAATTCTTTTTATTCATTTGTACTTGATTATTTTAATGCTTGTAATAACCATTGGGTGTATTCTTTAGTGCTTTGTTATTATCGAATTTGAATCAAAACTGGTTTTATGGTTAGTGAATATGTTAATTAGGATTTTAATCAATTTAACCATTAATTCAAAGTCCATGACCCGGGAGTGTGTGTTCGGAGGGGGCAATGTGCGTGTGTGTAAATTTAATTTGGTATTGGGTATTGGTATTGGTATTGGTATTGGTATAAATTGAAATTGAAATTGATATCGTATGTATTGTTATTATCGGATTTGAGCATTAATTCAAAGTCCATATACATGTTTGTATTAATAATAACAATTGTTGCAGAAAATGTCTTCATCCTAGCGCGGTAGCGAAGGCGACGAGGGCCCCTCAGCTAGTATGTCCCTAAAATGGGGCAAATTGGGGTCCGTCGTCGAGAATAAGACGACATTATTGACTAGATTGCTAGAATTGATAAACGCGATCGTTGGCCCGAGGTGAACTAATTGGAGGGTCATGCCTAATGACCTCAAGATTAGCATCTGGGGGGAACTACAGGTAGTGAATTTATATTTATATTTATCAGCAACTAACACTTACTTTCTTTTTGGTTTGTATTTGTTTGACAGGAACAATTCCCCCCCCCCCCCCCCCCCCACACACACACACATCTCCGCGAATCCACATTAGAACAGTTGGGGATCAATATAAGACGTGGAAGAAGAATATGCGAGCATGGTACTTTGGGAAGACCCAGGAGTCTATTCTGAGCGTATGTGACACCGTTCGCCAGAAGGAGCTGATCTCATTAGCACAGTAGAAAAAGTTTGTCGACAATGAGATCTGTTGATATAAAAATTAGTCAGCTGACGTGGACCAATTATATGGAGACACATATCATCCAACATGGCACAAGATCAAGTACCAAACTACTCAGAGTACCGAGCTACTCAATGTATTGAGCAACTCATTAGGAAGACCAAACGACCAGACATATTCAATGATTATTGTATTACATTCATTCCTTACCATGTACAGATGTATACGCCTATTCAATAAAAGCATACTATCTATTCACATTGACAGTCCAAGGCCTATAAATACATTGTTAGGCATGTCAATTGAGCCGAGCAGGCCCGAAGCCCGCTTGCTGGGCTCGCTAAATTTGGGTCGAGCTTTTATTGAGTTTGAGCCGAGCCGAGTTTGAGCTGAGATATTAAGCCCGAATTCAATTTGAGCCGAGCGCGAGCGAAGCACTTTCAAGTCCGAACTAGGCTCGGCCCAAAATAATATATATATATATATATATATATATATATATATATATATATATATATATATATATATATATATATATATACAAAATTATTTTATTTTCTATGATATGTAAAAAATATTTTAAAACAAAATATTTTTTATAATTTTATCCTTTTGCAAATAAACTATTGGAAATAAACTATTGGACTTAATATTAAAGAAACAAAAATAAGGTCGGTCATTTATTAATTTACTTTACTTAATCTTACGGGACTTGTCAATATTAGTGCTAAAATTTATTTATTTAGTGCTGAAATCTGTTATTTTAGTGCTGAAATGGGATTTTTTAATGCTAAAATATGTTTTTTTAGTGCTGAAATGTGTTTTTTAGTATTGAAATTCGTTTTTTAGTGCTGAAATGTGTTTTACTAATGCTGAAATATTAATATATTAGTGCTGAATTAGATTTGTTTTAGTGCTGAAATTTGTTTTTCATTGCTAAAATATGTTTTTTAATTGCTGAAATATGAATATTAATTATTAAAATAAATAAATATGTATTGAAATATTCAATTCGGGCCGGCTCAAATTGGGGTTGAAGCCCGATTTACTTTGTGAGCCGAGCTTGAGCTAAGCACTCTCAAGCTCGTTCGGGCTGAGCTTGAACTTGAGCCAAGTAAATCAAAATCGGGTCGAGCTTGATCAACCATAGGCTCGGCTCATAGAGCGCGAGTGACAGGCCTATACATTGTAACACCCTCTCAGCAGGGTAAGTGAAGTAAGAAAGCATAATCATGATCAAAGCAAGATACCCAGTAATACAAAACAGTGGACGTAGGCCATTTCCTTGAGGCTGAACCACTTTAAAAATCTATTGTCTTATTTCTTTACTCATATTTATCTAAGATTAATTATTTAGGTCAAATCTAGTTTTTTACATCAATATATTGGCGTCATCTGTGGGAACGACTATACATAGCATTTTTCACCAAAAAAACTCATCATAAATGGCTAATATCCCAGAATCTAGAAATAGGAATAATGAAGGGAATCCTCCTAACCCTTCTGCCCCTCCAAATGCAAACAATATCACAGAAATCTTGGCAAGCTTAGCCAGGGGACAAACGGCCATGCAGGAAACTATGCGATAGTTCATTCAGACTATTCAAAATGGAGCATCTGCCCAGACAGGCCAATGTAGCATCTAAAGAAGCATGCATCTGCCATCTTCACGACAGCCACGATCTATGTCACGATCCAAACATACAGAAGTCAGTTATTCTAGAAACTCAAGTGATCCATCTTATTGCCTTGGTGCAACATCCCCTATAAGAATTCTGGATTCACAAGAAAACATCACTCTAATGCCAGAAAGACCAAATGCTTTAGAAAGGTTGAGCAGAGCCTCTCCCTTAGACCGTTTGGGTCCTAGGAGGAATAAAAATCCTCCTCGGTCTGCGTCGAGAAATTCTCAATGACCAAATGTTTTAAGGGAAGGCTCAGCCTAATCATATCCAAACTCGAGACATATATCTTGACGAGAAATATCCCAATAGGAAAATTATGCACGATCTGTTGCTCTGGCAGATACAAATAAATCAGGGGCTAGAAAAAATGCATGGAAAGGATCTATTCAGAGGTTAAAAGAAAAGTTAGGAGATATGGCCAAGGCCAAGAACCCTCTCCAAAGAACCTTTATTAAGGGATCTCCATTTATACAAGCGATTGTGGATTTTCCCACACCAGTAAAATTCAAGGCTCCTGTGGTCACACCGAAGTATGATGGAAAATTGATCTTGTTCTTCACATAGAGCAGTACTAAGCTGTAGCAGATATTTATGCAGTCCTAGATGAAATGAGGTGCAGGGCATTCTCAGGGACCATTAATGGATCTGCTCATATATGGTATAATAGCCTTCCTCGGGGGCAGATTTCAACCTTCCACCAACTGGTAGAGCTATTTATAGGAAATTTCTATTTTGGTGCAAAGCCAGTTAAAAGGGTAGCACATTTGTTAAGTGTTTGGCATAAAATAGGTGAAAGTACCAGAGACTAAATTACTCGTTTCAACAACGAGAAACTAGAGGTCATAGACTATGAGGAGAAGATATCCATCATAGCTCTCATGAGTGGTATTTCGCCAGACAAGTTGTATTACACCCTAGCCAAGAATCCCCCCAAATTTATGGCTGAATTGATTACAAAAGCAGCCAAAATTATGAACGTCGAGGAGGCTATAGCTGTGAAGAAGAATGCTGAGGCAAAGGTGGAGGCTAAAGTTGAAGGCAAGTCGGAGAAGAAAGATCACAAGAATAATGGTGGGAGTAGACAGTCGAAAGGCAAAGAAACATTGGATCACTTAAGGAAGTATACAAATTATACTCCCTTAAAGGTGGATATAAACCACGTTATGGAGGAAATCAAGAACATCAAGGAACTGAATTGGCCAGAAAAGCTAAAGACAATCCCTGAGAGGAGGGAAAAATCTAAATATTATGAGTTCCATAAAGATCATGGTCACACGACCAAGAAGTGTGTAGCTCTACAAAATAAGATAGAGGCACTCATTAGACGAGAAAAGCTGAACAAGTTTGTTAATCGTCAGAACGGTGGAAGGACCAATAATAGAGCTCGACAAAGGTCTAAATCTCCTTGCCGACCAAGAGAAGATAAGAAAAGGTATCATGAATATGACCCTGAAGATGATCCTGATCTCCCGAAAAGTCCAAGACAACCAGAGCGTGAGGTATTTTCGATTCATTTCGGTTCATTTGATTGTAACATGATTACAGGTGGACACGCGGGAGGGGGTGATCATACCGCTGAAAGGAAAGCTTACCTCAATGAGGCTCAAGCTTGTTCTTATATACAGTGAATAAATCTGGCAGAAGAAGATCGCCCAAGGAAGGTTAACAAAGATAAGCTGGTCATTGGCTTTTTTAAAAATGATTCGGAAGGCATTTTGTATCCTCATGATGATCCTCTTGTGATCAAAATGAGAATGGAGGATGGAATCATTTCAATAGTGTTGGTAGATAATGGTTGTTTTACCCTTGTGTCGATAGTTTGAACTTGAAAATTAGTCAGTTAGAGCCGTATAACAGGATCCTCATTGGGTTTTTCAGAGAAAAAGTTTTTCCACTTGGAACGATCAAGTTGGACATATTGATTGGTACATGTCCAGCTAACCAAACAGAGATGGTGCGTTTCTTTGTGATGGATAAGAATGTCCAGTCAGCCTACAATATAATCATGGGGAGAGTAGGCCTGAAAAAGTTTGAAGCAGTTTCATCCACTGTACACCAATATTTAAAGTTTCCGACCAACTATGGGGTTGGAATTATAAAGGGAGATCAGAAAGTAGCTCAAGAATGCTACTACTCATCTGCCAAGCAAGAGGAATTGGAGGATGCTAGGAAGAAAACAACTACTTATCAAGTGGATGAATCTAATGAGTCTGAGATTGAAACTTTAGACCCAAGAGATGAAACAAAACTCGTTAAAGGCCAAGTCTATGAGACAACATAAAGTATTATTATGGATGACGCGCGACCAGAAAGAACAACTAAGATTGGTGCTTGACTTGATCCAGTACTGAAGCAGGACCTGGTAGCATTTTTAAAGCAAAGAAAACCAGTATTTACGTGGAGTCATGAGGATATGCCAAGGATAGACCAGTTTTCTTATGCCACAAGCTCAATGTCAACAAGGAGATCAAACCAGTGAAGCAAAGGCGAAAAGTCTTTAGTCCAAAAAAGAACCAGGTTATTCAAGAAAAAGTAGAAAAGCTATAAAAAGCTTCTTTTATTGAAGACGTGAAATATCCAGATTGGTTGGCCAATGTTGTGATGGTCAAAAAGAAGAAGAAAAAGTGGAGCATGTGCGTGGACTTCACAGATTTGAATAAAGCTTGCCCAAAAGATCATTTTTCTCTGCCCAAAATAGATCAGCTAGTGGATACAACTTCAGGTCATGAGCTGTTAAGCTTCATGGATGCCTATTCTGGATATAATCAAATTAAAATAAAGCCAAAAGATGGGGAAAGTAATTCTTTCATTACCCCCCAAAGAACATATTGTTACAATATATTCCTTTTGGTCTTAAAAATATAGGTGCTACATATCAGCGGCTGGTGAACAAGGTATTTGTGGAGCAAATTGGTAAAAATATAGAGGTATACGTCGACGACATGTTGACTAAAAGAAAAAAAGCTACTAACCATATAACTGATCTGAGATAAACAATTGATATACTGGAGAAGTACCAGATGAAGCTGAACCCGACCAAGTGCATTTTTGGCGTACAGGAAGACATGTTCCTCAGATACATTGTGAATCAAAGAGGTATTGAAGCAAACCCTGACAAGATAAAAGCCTTACTAGAGTTACAATCTCCTACCACTAAGAAGGAAGTGCAGAGCCTTACGGGGCGTGTTACTGCTCTCAATAGATTCGTCTCTCAAGCAATGGATAGATGTATTCCATTCTTCAAGGTGCTCAGAAAGACCTTTGAGTGGAACGACGAATGCGAGAAGGCATTCTTAGAGTTGAAGAGATACTTGGGGGCACCTCCTTTATTGTCCAGGCCAGTAGAAGGAGAAAAACTATACTTGTACTTAGCTATCTCAGAAAGAGCAATTAGTTCGGCCTTGATAAGAATAGAAGATAGAGTGATAAATCCAGTTTATTATACTAGTAAGGCATTCAGGGGAGCAGAAATCAGGTATCCTAAACTGGAGAAGTTGGCATTGACATTGATTGAAGCAACCCAAAGAATGAAATCGTATTTTCAAGCCCATATAATAGTGGTGTATACTGACATGCCACTCAGACAGGCTTTACATAGGCCAAAAAAGTGTGGAAGATTGATGTATTAGGCAGTGGAGTTAGAGGAATATGACATTATCTACGAGCCACGGTCCTCTCTCAAAGGACAGGCAGTGGAAGATTTCATTGCTGAGTTTACCTACCCAGATGAATCCGATCAATAAAGGGCCAATATAGAGAAACTCAAGGATACTAGAGGATCAACATAAAATATCCTCGATCAACTCCCAGCAGCATAATTTCCAGAAGGGATGGCAACCGATCAACCAGAATCCTCTGGTAAAGTACAAGAGTTGAAAAGAAGTATGAAGAAAGGAAGGACAAGATATTTCATCAAGGGATTCTGTCAGATCAAGGGTTTGATAATAATATTCCTATATGGAATTTATATATTGATGGTCCTTCATATGCAACAGGTTACGAAGTTGGAATTATTCTCAACAGTTCAGACGGGATAGACATTGAATATGCTCTGCATTTCTAATTCCAAGCTTCCAATAATAAAGCTGAGTATGTAGTCATGATTATCAGCCTCAACTTAGCTAAATCATTGAGTGCCTAGAAAGTCGTGGTGTTCAGCGATTCGTAATTAGTGGTGAATCAGATACTAAGTCTTTATGCAGCAAAAGGGGAGTTCATATCAAGATACTTAACCAAGGCTCTGGAGATTATGGCCAATTTAGCAGCTGTTCAGGTGGTTAGAATTTCTAGATTAGAGAATGCAAGGGCAGATGCACTTGCTCGATTAGCCTCATCTACTCGCACTGAACTACGAAGAATAATCCCAATTAAAGTACTTGCAAGAAGAAGTATTGATGAAGACCTGATGGTGAATTTTATCGCCTTGGATATGGGACCATCTTGGATGGATCCCATCAGGGCCTATATTGAAGAAGGTATTTTACCAGCCGACCTATTTGCAGCCAAAAGGTTGAAGTACAAGGCTACCAGATATGTTTTGAATAATGGAGTTACGTACAGGAGGGATTTGATAGCTGGTTTGCAGAGGTGCGTTCATCCAGCAGAAGTTAATGACCTAATAGAGGAAATTCATGAAGGATCTTGTGGGGCTCATGTAGCAGGAAGAACTCTACTACAGAGAATGAGTACGCAAGGATACTGCTGGCCAACAATGCGCGTTGATTGTACGGCTTATGCTAAAAAATGTTACAAGTGTTAATGATTTTTTACTTTACGAAGAACTCCTCAGGCGCTACTAACACCAATCACTTCACCTTGGCCATTTTATCTGTAGGGAATATATTTAGTTGGGACTCTGCTAACTACAAGAGGACGTTTCAAATATTTGGTGGTAGTTCTTGATTACTTCACAAAGTGGGTGGAAGCTGAATCTCTCAACAATATGGCCTATAAAAGGGTATATCAATTCATTTCGAAGAATATTATTTGCAGATATTATCTATATGAGGCTCAAGCATTATGTATATGAGGCTCAAGCCCGCATCATACTTAATCTGAGGACGAGTAAATCGGTATCACGCTAGTTACACTTAAATTGTATTCTAAAGCATCCCGGTTACTCAGAAGCAAACGAGATCTAAAGATCTACAATTGTCCTGTCCCTACGCGATATGGACGTAATCAATCACTAAATTCAGAGGATTAATGTTATACACATGCAACTAACACATCAGGCTGGGTTCATGCATCCCGACCTTAAAAAATTTAGCCTAAAATGCTGAAACTAATGAAAATAATTTTTGAATTGCAGAAAACCATGATTGAACTAAGGAAAATAGATAGAATGATGTAGAAAAGAATTTAACTAAAGAAAAGCAACTCCTAATCTTACCAAAGTAGTAACAGCAACAATTGAGAACACTTGTAACCAAAGAATTTCTGAATAATCTTCACTACTGGAATTAAAAGAATAAACTGTATCTAAACTAGGGTTTCTGAAAAAGAATGAAAACTTAACTAAAATTCTCAGTCCAAATAATGATAAAAACTCGGGTTTATATACCCTACAAACATTCAGGAGTTTTAGATGCACTAGGACTCCCATTAGAAGAAGATAGAATTTCAAATCTCGACATTCGGACTGGTTCGGGTCTTAGGCGGACCGGTCTGCCTAGAAAGCGGATCGATTCTTTTAATTTTCTGGCGGACCGGTCCAAGGTGGACCGGTTCTTTTTTTTTTCTTCCTTTTTCGGTTTGCTTTCGATCCGGGGTCCTCTGGATTGTTGCATAGCGAACCAGTCTGGGGCTTAGGCGGACCGGTCTGCCTCTTTCACTTTTTTCTCCAACTTTGACTGCTCATAACTTTTGTTCCGGGACTCCGATTGAGGTGTCGTTTCTTCCTATGTGCTCATGAACTTGATACCTTCAACTTCTCTTTAGGTTCCTCATCCGAATTCCTGGTAGAAACTACACTTTTGCCCTTTGGACTTTCCTTCTTTTCGTTTCTCGATTCTTCCAGTTTCTTTATTTCTTTCTTGACATCAATTACCTGTAAAGTCAATACGAAATACCAGAAACTCAGTGTACTCGTTAGGATAAGTCAGTAGCAAGATTATGAGATAAAGTCAAATCGGTTACGTTATTCGAGATGCTAAAAGTAACTAAATTAAGGGATAAATTAGGAAGAATTTATGCGTAATCAAACCCCCCTAACTTATAACTTTGCGCGTCCCGAGCAATGTAAAAGAATTCTAGCACGGCTCTACTCTTGAAAAACATTTTATTGGGATAGAATACCTTTTTCATGGGCAAGCGATTGCATTTAGCGTAGCAACAAGCCTTTAAACCCATAGGTCACCCTAGTAGGACGAGTTGTGTCTCGTGAGGGCTGGCAGTGAATATACCCACAAAATTCGACTCAAAAAAGATTCAAAATATGCAAAAATTGTATAACTCAAACTTTCCCAGAAAATAGTCATCATCAAGTCATATTTACAAGTCTCAAATTATAGTGCGTGTGTGCGAAGCCGGAAATATAACCGCCAATTTTCACCGATTGATCATTACGTTACTTACCCGAAAATTCATTTTGATTTCAAATTCTCACGGAATGCTCTCTCAAACGAATCACTCGGAATGTGGCTATTCTCTCGGTACGCGTGATAAAAAGAGTAAATATAGTGGACGCAAAATCACGCATACAAGAATAAAGACGGAAATTTTACAGTAATAGGATCTCATCAATGGATTACGGTTTCAAAAACGAGAACATTGCCTCTTATTTACGCATTATCTCTTTTATTATCTTTTGGTGTATTAGCTCTCCACGCGGTAACCAATTTCACAATTTAGACTCGGTTAGGACTTTTTCGGGTTTTAAGGTGTATGGGGTAAAATGAAAATGGTAGGAAGGATTGGAATTGGAAAAGTCATTTATGATGTCCATTTGTGCTTTTTCCGGGCTATTGCTCATTTTTTTCTTCTTTTTTTATTTTTTCTGTTTTTCACTTCTTTTCTTTTCTTGATATTTTTGTTGAGCATATCTATTTTTTTCTTGCCCCTTTATAAGCACTTTTCGAATTTAAATTCTGAATTTTTCCATTTTTCACAATTTCGGGCCATTTGTTTTTTTTGGGTTGTCAAACGAAAGGAAAAGGTTTATTTGGCTCAATTTGGGTTACAAAAGGGGTGATTTTTTGCTACTTTTTCTGATCAATATTTTTGGGTGACAAACGAGGGCCTACTTCATTGTTCAAAATACCAATTGCGTTACCATATGCGTTTCGAGATGAATTTAAGTTTAGAGATCAATTTTAGCACATTTTTCAAGGCAATATCACACACATTTTTCATAACCGATCAAAATGAAAGGATTGAGATCCTCGACGACTTTGTAAGACGCTGAAAAGAACTTTGAGTTAACAATTAACTCGGATTGATTTAAAAACTCGCAAAAGTGATAGGCTCGAATCTCACCGGGTTTGTTAATCTCCACACTTATTCGTTAAGTCGTCAATTTTTGCTCAATTTCCATCTTTGGTCAATTTCGGCTTTGTGTATTTGAATTTTACAACTTGAGACATCAATCCAACTTTTAATGATATTTTTGAAAATTTTGAATTCCAATTTTTATTTATTTTGAACAAAAATATTTTGGGGTTTTTCAAAATTTTATGATTTTTTTGGATTTTCTGGTCATTTTTTAAAATTTGTGAAGTTTTAGAAATATGCACTTGTGACCCCCCCCCCCCCAACTTAGACTTTTGCATTGTCCTCAAGCAAAAAGGAGTAAAAGCTAAATAAGGCAAAATAATAAGTGCGATAAATAAAACAAACAAATGGAGAAAATGCAGATTTTATAGCAAATAAGACTGTGTTACAATTACAAGGAAAAGCATACACCCATGTGAAACAGGAAAAATACATAAAAACTGCCACACACACAAAAATAGCGTCACTGGGGCGGGGGTTGGGAGGAACCGGGCGCGTCGGGACCATAGGGATCATAGAAATAGGAGGGCAATGGCTCATTGGGATCCCCTTGGCGTCGGTAGATGTCCGCTTAGAAGCGGAACATCATGCTCGTATCGCGACGGTAATCGGTCAAGAAGTTGCCGAAACTCGTCTCCAATGCCGCCATACGGTTCGTGAGGTCGCTACCCGCCCATTCAAAATTCGGGTCGTCCTCTTCGTCCGCTGACTCTTCATCCGCACCGACATCCCCTATTTCGACATCCGCACCGGCTGCCTCTTTTTCCTCTTTGTCGCTCTCGCTCGAGGCAACCTCCTCTTCGCTATCACTTCCCCGCCTTGCCCGAAGGACAACTAGCTGTTTGGCGCTCTTAGTGCGGGTCCCCTGTCCAAAAGGTCCGAGAAGGCCAATTCAGTCGACCGGCGCCGCAATGCCAGTGTCCTTGAGGATGGAAGTGATCAAATGGGCATAGGGAAGTGGGGAGGAACCTTTCTCATCCAGGGCAGCAACCATGATGTCGGCGTATAAGGTGCGGGCCAAGTTGATGGAAGTGTGTGGATCAATGAGGTGGTAGGTCAAGGTGGCCTAACGGGGCCGCATCGCTGAGTCGTTTGATGTTTGCAAGATGTTCGCACACACGATTTGGAAGGGGAGGCGTGCCTTCTCATTGAGGTGACCCACCGCGACAGTTTGCCCCGTTCATGCAACATCGGGGGTAATGCGGGCCATGATCAATTCCTTGGCGACCGGGGTAACGTTCTGAGGGTAAGTGAATTCTTGGACGTCGGGAACATCGTATTCAGCCAATTTGGCCGTGAGAAGGGCCAACTAAAAGCAGACAACGATCCCATCCACGTAAGCTTGAGCCTTAAATTGGCTCATCCGAACAAGGGTGCCATAAAAGGAGCGCACCTCGGTCGCCCAAGCCGCTTCACTCGACACCAACCCTAGCCATGAAAAGGGCGGTGACGGAGGGTGGTAGACCGGACCATTCGACAGCGCGCTCCAAGTGGAGTTTGCGATCCAGACCGAAGAATCGATGGCACCATCGCTCCTCTTGGCGGGAAAGAAATTCCCCATGGCCGGAGGGGTGGATATCGGTGGAGTCGTATTTGGTGGGGGCAGCGCGTTGGGCCATGATAATGAGAGAGATTTTTTTCCGGGAAAATTAGGGAGGGAGAAGAGAGGAGTTTGGTTGAAGGTGTGGAGGGAAAAAGAGGGTTTGGATGGTTATTTTTAGGTGAAAGGGTGGGGGTTGGGTTTGGATTTGGAGGGAAAAGGGGGTGTATTTGGGAGGGAAAGGTTAGGCTTGGGAGTGGTGTGGACGAGTTTGGTGGGAATGAATGGGATTGGGGAGAAGGGGGTGAATCTTGGAAAAAGGGGAAAATTTTCTGTACACAGCGGATCGGTCCGCCTGGGGACCGAACAGGTCCGGTCCTTTAATATGCAGGCAAATTCGACTACCGGACCGGTCCGGCTTAAAATTAAAGGAATCGGTCCGGGGAAGACCGGTCCAGCTCCTGTATTTAAGCTGGATTTCCCCCCTAACTTAATTTCGATCACTCTTCTCCGAAACGTTTCACTTTCACAACATGTTCCCTATCAATTTTGGATTAATAACCTCTCGATATCCTGGTCAATGCATCTTTACTCAATTTCCCAAAAATGTGAATGCTTTCTCCCGAATGTACCCTAATCCTATTGACGCTCACTACACACACGACACTCACCTCATACGCGTCGGGGGTGCGACGACCTCGCTGTAACAGCTCACTCTACCCCGTAAACGATGTCTGACAACCAAACGGTGTCGACTTCTTCCACACACGCCTCTAGATATGGATTTAGGCGTTGTTCATTTACTTTGAATGTATTTCCCCCTTTCAAATCGTCTAATTCAACATCTCCATGAGGGAAAACATTCTTCACAACGAACGGGCCAGACCATCGTGACCGTAACTTACCCGAAAAGAGATGAAGCCGAGAGTTATAAAGAAGCACTTTTTGCCCGGGAAGAAACTCTTTGCATCGAATGATGCTATCGTGAGCGAGTTTCATCCTTTCTTTTGAAATTTTAACATTTCTCGTACGCATCGTTGCATATTTCTTCTAACTCATTTATTTGAAGCATGCGAGCTTCACCGGCTTTATCCATGGCATAGTTTAACTCCTTAATTGCCCAATACGCCTTGTGCTCTAATTCCACGGGAAGATGGCAAGGTTTATCATACATAAAGAGGAAAGGGGACATTCCAAGTGGATTTTTATGTACTGTGCGATAGGCCCATAGCGAATCGTTCAATCTAAGTGACCAATCTTTCTGGGTAGGATTGACGGTCTTTTCAAGAATGTTTTTTATTTCCCGATTCGCTAGTTCGGCCTGTCCATTCATTTGTGAGTGATAAGTCGTTCCAACCTTGTGAACAACTCCATACTTTCTCATTAGCTTCTCAAATGGCCTATTGCAGAAGTGCGTGCCATTATCGCTGATTACTGCTTTCGGAGCACCGAAGCGGGAAAGTATGTGTTCCTGCAGGAATTTTATCACCACTCTATTGTCATTTTCCTTAGTAGCTATAGCTTCCACCCATTTAGAAACGTAGTCTACTGCGATAAGGATGTATAGAAAACGAAAGGACGGAGGGAAAGGACCCATGAAGTCAATACCCCAACAGCCGAAGATCTCAATGATGAGTATGGGGGTAAAGGCATCATGTCTCGTCGGGTAATGGCCCCCATCCGTTGGCACGTATTGCAAGATTTGCAAGCATCATTCACATCCCGGAATATTGTGGGCCAATAGAGACCGAAAGAACTTTGGTGCTTTCTTAAAATTTTTAACAATTTTCCCTCCTGCTCTTCGTCTAGGCTAGAGGAGACAACAACAAGAAATGTCTCATCCTCTCCTAGGTATGAATAATTAATATGGGAGGGGACTTTCTTCAATTCAAGGGTTGGAAACTTTTCGTCGGAGGGAACCATGCGTGTATCCCTCGGTGGTAACTCCTCGAATCTAAAAACCAAATTTACATCTCTCGCGTCCTCGTCCGACCCTCTCTCATCGAGTAACTCTCTCAACTCCCCAACCTCCCTCTCGTAGTCAGTGTACGTTCCCTCACTCTCGTGTCTCGACACTAAATAGGATCCTAAGGCATCGCCACAATAATTATCCTCAAAGTACTCCTCTATAATCTCATCTATGAAGCTCACCGCGTGAAGATCATCTTCTTCCCCCGTATGTTGGGCTATGTGGAAGATGTCGGTCTCTAAGGTCATGTTCCCAAAGGTGAGTTTCATTCTCCCATTCCAAGTATTAATGATTGCGTTAGCCGTAGCTAAGAACGGGCGCCCAAGGATGATGGGAACATGGTTGCTTGAGGTGAAGGAGGGCTCCATGTCCCAAATCAACTTGGACGATAACGTCCTCAACTATGCCTCTTGGGATCTTCACGGTTCGATCCGCTAATTGGAGAGTCACTTTTATGGGCTTGAGATCACCCAAATTAAGTTGCTTATAAATGGAATTAGGGAGGATATTGACACTTGCTCCCAAATCAAGTAAGGCTTTTTCGATTTTATTTTCTCCAATGATGCAGGAAATGGTGGGTGCACCAGGAACTTTAAATTTAGGCGGGAGATCGTTCAGTAGAATGGAGCTCACGTTCTGTGCTAGAAATACATTTTTCTTTACCTTCATCTTTCTCTTTACCATCAACAAGTCTTTGATGACTTTTGCATAAGCTGGAATTTGCTTAATGGCATCGAGGAAAGGTAACTTCAGCTTTACTTGCTTTAGCATGTCCAGTAAGTCCTCACATGGGTTTTCTTTATGGGAAGGAATCAACCTTTGAGGAAACGGTTCCGCGGAGGGTGGTTTCACGACCACCTCGGGCTCACTAGCGTCTTCTTTATCACTCTCATTTAAGGGGACATCTTCGGCCTCTTTCGTGCCGGGTAAAATCTCCTTATCTTTCATTATGTCACATAGGGGGGGTGATAAATCAACGACTCTCCCACTATGAAGAGTGGTTACAGCTTGACATTGCTCCTGATGTTCAGTAGAGGTGGAGCTAACACTAGTTTGACCTTAGGGAGGTCTTTGGCCCTGGGCAGGAAACTTGCCCTTCTCTTGAACACTCAACGAGGATTGTAACTTTGACAATTGTATTTATATCACTAATTAGGCGATCATATCAAGCATTGGTTGCAGTCTGGCTAGTGATAAATTGATTCATAGTATCCTCGAGAGTTCTCAATGGTGGCGGGATATATACTCTTTGAGGTGGTGCTGCTTGCACATGACCTTGCATATGTGGAGCTTGTTGAAAGTGTTGTGGTAGAGGGGGTAACATGTTAAGGAGGGTTCATCGCAGCATGTTGTTGCCCATAGCTAAAACCATGATGGTTTTTCCATGAAGGGTTGTTAGAATTCCCGTGCAGTGCACCGAAATTACCCTTAAATCCTCCTATACCACTAACTTTCTCCTGAAGCATCACTTTGTAGGCGGGTATAAGGGTTTCCAATCTAATGTCCGTCATAGAATTCTTATCTACGTGAAATAGATCGGAGGCCGACGGAGTGGTGGTCACTTGAGGATTTCGATTTTGAGCATTAGGATCAGAAGTGTCCCAGGATTGGGTAGTCTCGGCGACATACCTCAGGTGCAGCTCAGCATCGTGGCCATCTAAATCGATAAACGGACCACTCCCCATGGTTTCAACGAGTTGCTTGGAGGTAAGGTTCAGCCCATTATAGAGAAAAGAAATGATTTGCGCCGTATCAAATCCATGATGGGGGCATGAAGAAACTAACTCATTGAAACGCTCGTGACATCGATGAAATGGCTCATTTTCAGATTGCCTGAATGCTTGAATTTGAACCTTTATGGAGATCGTTCCATGTGCTGGGAAGAATTTTTTGAAAAATCTTGATTGCAACTCGTTCCAAGATGGAATCGAGCTTGGAGGTAGAGGCCATAGTCAGGTCTTCGCTTTATCTTTTAGCGAGAAGGGGAAGAGTTTGAGGCGGATCACCTCTTGTGTGCAAGTTTGATGATTGGGAGTATCACACACATCCTCAAATTCCCTGATATAGACATATGGCTTTTCAGAATCCATACCATGATAATGGGGTAGCATCTGGATCATCCCGTTTTTAAAACAAAATTACCCGGCATTATACGGGAGTATAATGCATCCCGGAGTGACAGTGCGCTCGGGATATAAGATTTCTCTCAACGGGCGGTATGGGGCCTCTTCCTCATCGATGGTTGCACTACCGTGTTGCGACATCTCTCTCTCTCTCTCTTAACAACTCTTTGTCCTCACTTGGTGTGCTCGAAGTGTGCTCGGAGGTGTGTCCTAAGAAGGAAAACGGAGTGTTATTTGAGATTAAGTGTGACGGTGTGGGAGGTGGAATCCAAAACTGTGGGGCGTTAGGAGAGTGGGGACTATCAGGATCGTACTCAACTATTGGATTTTCGTGAATATTGGTTGGAGTATTATGGGGTGTGGGAGTGAGTTCAGAATTTTGCATTAACAGCATGTGAGAGATGATGATGAATCTTTTTGTGTGTTTTTTTGAATTTTTTTTATGTTTTTGGAGTTTTGGAAATTTTTTGTCAAAGTTTTAAACTGACTCGATCTAATCCTAAGTCTACCTAAGTCCCCGGCAACGGCGCCAAAAACTTGACGTAACTAAGAATGTGTCTCAGAAGTGCGTACTCTCTAGGCTCAAGTGCAAACCTATCGCTCAAGTAATAATCCGATAAGTCGGGTATCGATCCTCAGGGAAATAGGACAATGTAATTGTGACGACGTTGGATAGACAAGGAAATCCTAACTCTGAATCTAAAAAGAAAGGAAAAATGATTTGGTTTTGAGAATGACTATAATAGATGTAATTAATGAAATTATGAAATGATGCAATTATACTAAATTACCTAAAATACTGATGAAGAAAGATTTAAAATTGTAAACTATGAATGAGAAAAACAGGACGGGAATACAATCCCCCAACCCTACTAGTATATTGCAGTTATAATACTAATCGTAAATTTAACTGATTAATTAGACCCAGAATTTAGTACTCTCAAACATTATGTATATGAGGCTCAAGACCATATCATACTTAATCTGAGGACGAGTAAATCGGTATCACGCTAGTTACACTTAAATTGTATTCTAAAGCATCCCGGTTACTCAGAAGCAAACGAGATCTAAAGATCTACAATTGTCGTGTCCCTCCGCGATACGGTCGTAATCAATCACTAAATTCAGAGGATTAATGTTATACACATGCAACTAACACATCAGGCTGGGTTCATGCATCCCGACCTTAAAAAATTTAGCCTATTATGCTGAAACTAAAGAAAATATTTTTTGAATTGCAGAAAACCATGATTGAACTAAGGAAAATAGATAGAATGATGTAGAAAAGAATTTGACTAAAGAAAAGCAACTCCTAATCTTACCAAAGTAGTAACAGCAGCAATTGAGAACAGTTGTAACCAAAGAATTTCTGAATAATCTTCACTACTAGAATTAAAAGAATAAACTGTATCTAAACTAGGGTTTCTGAAAAAGAATGGAAAATTAACTAAAATTCTCAGTCCAAATAATGATAAAAACTCGGGATTATATACCCTACAAAAATTCAGGAGTTTTAGTTGCACTAGGACTCCCATTAGAAGAAGATAGAATTTCAAATCTCGACATCCGGACTGGTTCGGGTCTAAGGCGGACCGGTCTGCCTAGAAAGCGGATCGATTCTTTTAATTTTCTGGCGGACCGGTCCAAGGTGGACCGGTTCTTTTATTTTTCTTCATTTTTCGGTTTGCTTTCGATCCGGGGTCCTCTGGATTGTTGCACAGCGGACCGGTCCGGGGCTTAGGCGGACCGGTCTGCCTCTTTCACTTTTTTCTCCAACTTTGACTGCTCATAAATTTTGTTCCGGGGCTCCGATTGAGGTGTCGTTTCTTGCTATGTGCTCATGAACTTGATACCTTCAACTTCTCTTTAGGTTCCTCATCCAAATTCCTGGTAGAAACTACACTTTTACCCTTTGGACTTTCCTTCTTTTCGTTTCTCGATTCTTCCGGTTTCTTTCTTTCTTTCTTGACATCAATTACCTGTAAAGTCAATACGAAATACAGAAACTCGGTGTACTCGTTAGGATAAGTCAGTAGCAAGATTATGAGATAAAGTCAAATCGATTACGTTATTCGAGATGCTAAAAGTAACTAAATTAAGGGATAAATTAGGAAGAATTTATGCCTAATCAAACCCCCCTAACTTATAACTTTGCGCGTCCCGAGAAATGTAAAAGAATCCTAGCACGACTCTACTCTTGAAAAACATTTTATTGGGATAGAATACATTTTTCATGGGCAAGCGATTGCATTTAGCGTAGCAACAAGCCTTTAAACCCATAGGTCACCCTAGTAGGACGAGTTGTGTCTCGTGAGGGCTGGTAGTGAATATACCCACAAAATTCGACTCAAAAAAGATTCAAAATATGCAAAAATTGTATAACTCAAACTTTCCCAGAAAATAGTCATCATCAAGTCATATTTACAAGTCTCAAATCATAGTGCGTGTGTGCGAAGCCGGAAATATAACCGCCAATTTTCACCGATTGATCATTACGTTACTTACCCAAAAATTCATTTTGATTTCAAATTCTCACGGAATGCTCTCTCAAACGAATCACTCGGAATGTGGCTATTCTCTCGGTATGCGTGATAAAAAGAGTAAATATAGTGGACGCAAAATCACGCATACAAGAATAAAGACGGAAATTTTACAGTAATAGGATCTCATCAATGGATTACGGTTTCAAAAACGAGAACATTGCCTCTTATTTACGCATTATCTCTTTTATTATCTTTTGGTGTATTAGCTCTCCAAGCGGTAACCAATTTCACAATTTAGACTAGGTTAGGACTTTTTCGGGTTTTAAGGTGTATGGGGTAAAATGAAAATGGTAGGAAGGATTGGAATTGGAAAAGTCATTTATGATGTCCATTTGTGCTTTTTCCGGGCTATTGCTCATTTTTTTCTTCTTTTTTTATTTTTTCCGTTTTTCACTTCTTTTCTTTTCTTGATATTTTTGTTGAGCATATCTATTTTTTTCTTGCCCCTTTATAAGCACTTTTCGAATTTAAATTCTGAATTTTTCCATTTTTCACAATTTCGGGCCATTTGTTTTTTTCGGGTTGTCAAACGAAAGGAAAAAGTTTATTTGGCTCAATTTGGGTTACAAAAGGGGTGATTTTTTGCTACTTTTTCTGATCAATATTTTTGGGTGACAAACGAGGGCCTACTTCATTGTTCAAAATACCAATTGCGTTACCATATGCGTTTCGAGATGAATTTAAGTTTAGAGATCAATTTTAGCACATTTTTCAAGGCAATATCACACACATTTTTCATAACCGATCAAAATGAAAGGATTGAGATCCTCGACGACTTTGTAAGACGCTGAAAAGAACTTTGAGTTAACAATTAACTCGGATTGATTTAAAAACTCGCAAAAGTGATAGACTCGAATCTCACCGGGTTTGTTAATCTCCACACTTATTCGTTAAGTCGTCAATTTTTGCTCAATTTCCATCTTTGGTCAATTTCGGCTTTGTGTATTTGAATTTTACAACTTGAGACTTCAATCCAACTTTTAATGATATTTTTGAAAATTTTGAATTCCAATTTTTATTTATTTTGAACAAAAATATTTTGGGGTTTTTCAAAATTTTATGATTTTTTTGGATTTTCTGGTCATTTTTTAAAATTTGTGAAGTTTTAGAAATATGCACTTGTGACCCCCCCCCCCCAACTTAGACTTTTGCATTGTCCTCAAGCAAAAAGGAGTAAAAGCTAAATAAGGCAAAATAATAAGTGCGATAAATAAAACAAACAAATGGAGAAAATGCAGATTTTATAGCAAACAAGACTGTGTTACAATTACAAGGAAAAGCATACACCCATGTGAAACAGGAAAAATACATAAAAACTGCCACACACACAAAAATAGCGTCACTGGGGCGGGGGTTGGGAGGAACCGGGCGCGTCGGGACCATAGGGATCATAGAAATAGGAGGGCAATGGCTCATTGGGATCCCCTTGGCGTCGGTAGATGTCCGCTTGGAAGCGGAACATCATGCTCGTATCGCGACGGTAATCGGTCAAGAAGTTGCCGAAACTCGTCTCCAATGCCGCCATACGGTTCGTGAGGTCGCTACCCGCCCATTCAAAATTCGGGTCGTCCTCTTCGTCCGCTGACTCTTCATCCGCACCGACATCCCCTATTTCGACATCCGCACCGGCTGCCTCTTTTTCCTCTTTGTCGCGCTCGCTCGAAGCAACCTCCTCTTCGCTATCACTTCCCCGCCTTGTCCGAAGGACAGCTAGCTGTTTGGCGCTCTTACTGCGGGTCCCCTGTCCAAAAGGTCCGAGAAGGCCAATTCAGTCAACCGACGCCACAATGCCAGTGTCCTTGAGGATGGAAGTGATCAAATGGGCATAGGGAAGTGGGGAGGAACCTTTCTCATCCAGGGCAGCAACCATGATGTCGGTGTATAAGGTGCGGGCCAAGTTGATGGAAGTGTGTGGGTCAATGAGGTGGTAGGTCAAGGTGGCCTAACGGGGCCGCATCGCTGAGTCGTTTGATGTTTGCAAGATGTTCGCACACACGATTTGGAAGGGGAGGCGTGCCTTCTCATTGAGGTGACCCACCGCGACAGTTTGCCCCGTTCATGCAACATCGGGGGTAATGTGGGCCATGATCAATTCCTTGGCGACCGGGGTAACGTTCTGAGGGTAAGTGAATTCTTGGACGTCGGGAACATCGTATTCAGCCAATTTGGCCGTGAGAAGGGCCAACTAAAAGCAGACAACGATCCCATCCACGTAATCTTGAGCCTTGAATTGGTCCGTCCGAACAAGGGTGCCATAAAAGGAGCGCACCTCGGTCGCCCAAGCCGCTTCACTCGACACCAACCCTAGCCATGAAAAGGGCGGTGACGGAGGGTGGTAGACCGGACCATTCGACAGCGCGCTCCAAGTGGAGTTTGCGATCCAGACCGAAGAATCGATGGCACCATCGCTCCTCTTGGAGGGAAAGAAATTCCCCATGGCCGGAGGGGTGGATATCGGTGGAGTCGTATTTGGTGGGGGCAGCGCGTTGGGCCATGATAATGAGAGAGATTATTTTCCGAGAAAATTAGGGAGGGAGAAGAGAGGAGTTTGGTTGAAGGTGTGGAGGGAAAAAGAGGGTTTGGATGGTTATTTTTAGGTGAAAGGGTGGGGGTTGGGTTTGGATTTGGAGGGAAAAGGGGGTGTATTTGGGAGGGAAAGGTTAGGCTTGGGAGTGGTGTGGACGCGTTTGGTGGGAATGAATGGGATTGGGGAGAAGGGGGTGAATCTTGGAAAAAAGGGAAAATTTTCTGTAGACAGCGGACCGGTCCCCCTGGGGACCGAACAGGTCCGGTCCTTTAATATGCAGGCAAATTCGACTACCGGACCGGTCCGGCTTAAAATTAAAGGAATCGGTCCGGGGAAGACCGGTCCGGCTCCTGTATTTAAGCTGGATTTCTCCCCTAACTTAATTTCGTTCACTCTTCTCCGAAACGTTTCACTTTCACAACTTGCTCCCTATCAATTTTGGATTAATAACCTCTCGATATCCTGGTCAATGCATCTTTACTTAATTTCCCAAAAATGTGAATACTTTCTCCCGAATGTACCCTAATCCTATTGACGCTCACTACACACACGACTCTCACCTCATACGCGTCGGGGGTGCGACGACCTCGCTGTAACAGCTCACTCTACCCCGTAAACGAGGTCCAACAACCAAACGGTGTTGACTTCTTCCACACACGCCTATAGATATGGCTTTAGGCATTGTTCATTTACTTTGAATATATTTCCCCCTTTCAAATCCTCTAATTCAACAACTCCATGAGGGAAAACATTCTTCACAACGAACGGGTCAGACCATCGTGACCGTAACTTACCCGAAAAGAGATGAAGCCGAGAGTTATAAAGAAGCACTTTTTTCTCGGGAAGAAACTCTTTGCGTCGAATGATGCTATCGTGAGCGAGTTTCATCCTTTCTTTTGAAATTTTAGCATTCTCGTACGCATCATTGCATATTTCTTCTAACTCATTTATTTGAAGCATGCGAGCTTCACCGGCCTTATCCATGGCATAGTTTAACTCCTTAATTGCCCAATACGCCTTGTGCTCTAATTCCACGGGAAGATGGCAAGGTTTGTCATACATAAAGCGGAAAGGGGACATGCCGAGTGGATTTTTATGTACGGTGCGATAGGCCCATAGCGAAT
Organism: Sambucus nigra; assembly: GCA_949130495.1. Classification (NCBI taxonomy): domain Eukaryota; kingdom Viridiplantae; phylum Streptophyta; class Magnoliopsida; order Dipsacales; family Adoxaceae; genus Sambucus; species Sambucus nigra. The sequence continues at coordinate 60,127,592 of OX422218.1, read as the reverse complement.
CGTTCAATCTAAGTGACCAATCTTTCCGGGTAGGATTGACGGTCTTTCCAAGAATGTTTTTGATTTCCCGATTCGCTAGTTCGGCCTGTCCATTCGTTTGTGAGTGATAATTCGTTCCAACCTTGTGAACGACTCCATACTTTCTCATTAGCTTCTCAAATGGCCTATTGCAGAAGTGCGTGCCATTATCGCTGATTACTGCTTTCGGAGCACCGAAGCGGGAAAGTATGTGTTCCTGCAGGAATTTTATCACCACTCTATTGTCATTTTTCTTAGTAGCTATAGCTTCCACCCATTTATAAACGTAGTCTACTGCGATAAGGATGTATAGAAAATAAAAGGACGGAGGGAAAGGACCCATGAAGTCAATACCCTAACAGTCGAAGATCTCAATGATGAGTATGGGGGTAAAGGCATCATGGCTCGTCGGGTAATGGCCCCCATCCGTTGGCACCTATTGCAAGATTTGCAAGCATCATTCACATCCCGGAATATTATGGGCCAATAGAGACCGCATTGCAGAATTTTAGCGGCCGTCTTTTTCGTCAAAAAGTGGCCTCCACAAGCTTCTGAATGATAAAATTGGATGACTTTCGGGATCTCGTCATCCGGTACACATCGTCGGATGATTTGGTCGGCGCAATATTTAAAAAGGAAGGGATCGTCATAAAAAAACATGTGCGACCAAGTAATAAACCTATTCTTATCTTGCGATGTCCAGTCGGGAGGGACGGCTCCCGTGACAAGGTAATTCACTATGTCCGCAAACCAGGGCAAATAAGAGGTAGCAAAAAGTTGCTCATCCGGAAAGTATTCGTCTATGGTATGGGATCACTAGGTATGTCGGACGAAAGCCGTGATAAGTGGTCGGCAACAACGTTTTCTACTCCTTTCTTATCTTTAATGGAGAGATTGAACTCTTGTAGGAGTAGGATCCACCTTATGAGGCGCGGCTTTCCATCTTTCTTAGCAAGTAGGTATTTTAAAGCCGCGTGGTCGGTGAAGAAAGTAATGGTAGAATTGATGAGGTATGATCGGAATTTATCAAGGGCAAAGACTACCGCTAGCAACTCCTTCTCCGTGGTAGAGTAGTTGAGTTGTGGTCCGGTAAGAGTCCGGCTAGCGTAATAGATGACATGAACCTGCTTATCTTTTCTTTGGCCCAAAATAGCCCCTATCGCAAAATTGCTAGCATCACATATAAGTTCGAATGGTAAAGACCAATCTGGAACTTACATGATGGGAGCGGACACAAGCATGGTTTTCTGTTTTTCAAAAGAGTTTTGACATGCTTTCGTCCACTCGAATGGGGTGTCCTTCATGAGTAGGTTGCTTAAGGGTCTAGCGATGGCGCTAAAGTCCTTAATGAACCTTCGATAAAACCCCGCATGGCCCAAGAAGGAGCGCACGTCTTTGAGCGATTTTGGTGGGGGAAGATCAGCTATGACATATATTTTTGCCCTATCAACTTCTATCCCTTTGGATGATACTATGTGGCCAAGAACTATTCCCTTGGTGACCATGAAATGGCATTTCTCCCAATTCAGCACTAAGTTTTTTTTCACACACCGGGCAAGTACTTTTTCCAGTTTTTCTAGACAACGATCGAAAGAGGTGCCAAAAACGCTGAAATCGTCCATGAACACTTCGAGTCCTCTCTCGACCATGTCACTAAATAGGCTCAACATGCACCTTTGAAAGGTCGCGGGTGCATTACACAAGCCGAATGGCATGCGTTTGTAGGCAAACGTACCAAAAGGGTAAGTGAAAGTCATTTTCTCTTGGTCAAGTACATCTACCTCAATCTGGTTATATCCGGAATAACCATCAAGCAAGCAATAGTAAGGGTGGCCCGCTACTCTCTCAAGCATTTGGTCAATAAATGGTAAGGGGAAATGGTCTTTCCTAGTTTTCGCATTGAGTTTTCGAAAATTAATGAAAATGCGCCACCCGGTGGTGGTACATTGGGGAACTAGCTCTCCCTTTGCAATCTCAATCACTGGCATGCCCGACTTCTTCGGGACGACTTGAATAGGGCTCACCCACTTGCTATCCGAGATTGGGTAAATAATCTCGGCATCCAATAACTTGATAATTTCGGTTCTCACCACTTCTTTCATATTGGGATTTAGCCTTCTTTGCATTTCTTTTGAGGGCTTGACATCCTCTTCGTGATGGATCTTGTGAGTGCAAATCAACGGACTTATCCCCTTCAAATTAGCAATGCACCAACCGAAAGAACTTCGGTGCTTTCTTAAAATTTTTAACAATTTTCCCTCCTGCTCTTCGTCTAGGCTAGAGGAGACAACAACAGGAAATTTCTCATCCTCTCCTAGGTATGAATAATTAATATGGGAGGGGAGTTTCTTCAATTCAAGGGTTGGAAACTTTTCTTCGGAGGGAACCATGCGTGTATCCCTCGGTGGTAACTCCTCGAATCTAAAAACCCAATTTACATCTCTCGCGTCCTCGTCCGATGCTCTCCCATCGAGTAACTCTCTCAACTCCCCAACCTCCCTCTCGTAGTCAGTGTACGTTCCCTCACTCTCGTGTCTCGACACTAAATAGGATCCTAAGGCATCGCCGCAATAATTCTCCTCAAAGTACTCCTCTATAATCTCATCTATGAAGCTCACCGTGTGAAGATCATCTTCTTCCCCCGTATTTTGGGCTATGTGGAAGATGTCGGTCTCTAAGTTCATGTTCCCAAAGGTGAGTTTCATTCGCCCATTCCGAGTATTAATGTTTGCGTTAGCCGTAGCTAAGAACGGGCGCCCAAGGATGATGGGAACATGGTTGCTTGAGGTGAAGGAGGGCTCCATGTCCCAAATCAACTTGGACGATAACGTCCTCAACTATGCCTCTCGGGATCTTCACGGTTCGATCCGCTAATTGAAGAGTCACTTTTGTGGGCTTGAGATCACCCAAATTAAGTTGCCTATAAATGGAATAAGGGAGGATATTGACACTTGCTCCCAAATCAAGTAAGGCTTTTTCGATTTTATTTTCTCCAATGATGCAGGAAATGGTGGGTGCACCAGGATCTTTAAATTTAGGCGGGAGATCGTTCAGTAGAATGGAGCTCACGTTCTGTGCTAGAAATACATTTTTCTTTACCTTCATCTTTCTCTTTACCGTCAACAAGTCTTTGATGACTTTTGCATAAGCTGGAATTTGCTTAATGGCGTCGAGGAAAGGTAACTTCAGCTTTACTTGCTTTAGCATGTCCAGCACGTCCTCACATGGGTTTTCTTTATGGGAAGGAATCAACCTTTGAGGAAACGGTTCCGCGGAGGGTGGTTTCACGACCACCTCGGGCTCACTAGCGTCTTCTTTATCACTCTCATTTAAGGGGACATCTTCGGCCTCTTTCGTGTCGGGAAAAATCTCCTTATCTTTCATTGTGTCGCATAGGGGGGTGATAAATCAACGACTCTCCCACTATGAAGAGTGGTTACAGCTTGACATTGCTCCTGATGTTCAGTAGAGGTGGAGCTAACACTAGTTTGACCTTAGGGAGGTCTTTGGCCCTGGTCAGGAAAAATGCCCTTCTCTTGAACACTCAACGAGGATTGTAACTTTGACACTTGTATTTATATCGCTAATTAGGCGATCATATCAAGCATTGGTTGCAGTCTGGCTAGTCCTAAATTGATTCATAGTATCCTCGAGAGTTCTCAATGGTGGCGGGATATATATTCTTTGAGGTGGTGGTGCTTGCACATGACCTTGCATATGTGGAGCTTGTTGAAAGTGTTGTGGTAGAGGGGGGCAACATGTTAAGGAGGGTTCATCGCAGCATGTTGTTGCCCATAGCTAAAACCAGGATGGTTTTTCCATGAAGGGTTGTTAGAATTCCCGTGCAGTGCACCGAAATTACCCTTAAATCCTCCTATACCACTAACTTTCTCCTGAAGCATCACTTTGTAGGCGGGTATAGTCGGGCATTCCTCAGTTGAATGTCCCGCCTCATAAATTGCACACACCTTCTCGACGGGATTTGGTATGGATCCAGTTGATCGTCTTCCATATACCTCACATAGGTCTCGAAATCCTTTCTCAAGAGTTTCCAATCTACTGTCCGTCATAGAATTCTTATCTACGTGAAATAGATCGGAGGCCGACGGAGTGGTGGTCACTTGAGGATTTCGATTTTGAGCATTAGGATCAGAAGTGTCCCAGGATTGGGTAGTCTCGGCGACATACCTCAGGTGCAGCTCAACATCGTGGCCATCTAAATCGATAAACGGACCACTCCCCATGGTTTCAACGAGTTTCTTGGAGGTAAGGTTCAGCCCATTATAGAGAAAAGAAATGATTTGCGCTGTATCAAATCCATGATGGGGGCATGAAGCAACTAACTCATTGAAACGCTTGTGACATCGATGAAATGGATCATTTTCAGATTGCCTGAATGCTTGAATTTGAACCTTTATGGAGATCGTTCCATGTGGTGGGAAGAATTTCTTGAGAAATCTTGATTGCAACTCGTTCCAAGATGGAATCGAGCTTGGAGGTAGAGACCATAGCCAGGTCTTCGCTTTATCTTTTAGCGAGAAGAGGAAGAGTTTGAGGCGGATCACCTCTTGTGTGCAAGTTTGATGATTGGGAGTATCACACACATCCTCAAATTCCCTGATATAGACATATGGCTTTTCAGAATCCATACCATGATAATGGGGTAGCATCTGGATCATCCCGTTTTTAAAACAAAATTACCCGGCATTATACGGGAGTATAATGCATCCCGGAGTGACAGTGCTCTCGGGATATAAGATTTCTCTCAACGGGCGGTATGGGGCCTCTTCCTCATCGATGGTTGCACTACCGTGTTGCGACATCTCTCTCTCTCTCTTAACAACTCCGTGTCCTCACTTGGTGTGCTCGAAGTGTGCTCGGAGGTGTGTCCTAAGAAGGAAAACGGAGTGTTATTTGAGATTGAGTGTGACGGTGTGGGAGGTGGAATCCAAAACTGTGGGGCGTTAGGAGTGTGGGGACTATCAGGATCGTACTCAACTATTGGATTTTCGTGAATACTGGTTGGAGTATTATGGGGTGTGGGAGTGAGTTCAGAATTTTGCATTAACAGCATGTGAGAGATGATGATGAATCTTTTTGTGTGTTTTTTTGAATTTTTTTTATGTTTTTGGAGTTTTGGAAATTTTTGGTCAAAGTTTTAAACTGACTCGATCTAATCCTAAGTCTACCTAAGTCCCCGGCAACGGCGCCAAAAACTTGACGTAACTAAGAATGTGTCTCAGAAGTGCGTACTCTCTAGGCTCAAGTGCAAACCTATCGCTCAAGTAATAATCCGATAAGTCGGGTATCGATCCTCAGGGAAATAGGAAAATGTAATTGTGACGACATTGGATAGACAAGGAAATCCTAACTCCGAATCTAAAAAGAAAGGGAAAATGATTTGATTTTGAGAATGACTATACTAGATGTAATTAATGAAATTATGAAAAGATGCAATTATACTAAATTACCTAAAATACTGATGAAGAAAGATTTAAAATTGTAAACTATGAATGAGAAAAACAGGACGGGAATACAATCCCCCAACCCTAGTATATTGCAGTTATAATACTAATCATAAATTTAACTGATTAATTAGACCCATAATTTAGTACTCCTAAGCATTACGTATAGGAGGCTCAATCCCGCATCATACTTAATCTGAGGACGAGTAAATCGGTATCACGCTAGTTACACTTAAATTGTATTCTAAAGCGTCCTGGTTACTCAGAAGCAAACGAGATTTAAAGATATAGAATTATCGTGTCCCTACGCGATACGGTCGTAATCAATCACTAAATTCAGAGGATTAATGTTATATACATGCAACTAACACATCAGGTTGGGTTCATGCATCCCGACCTTAGAAAATCTAGCTTAACATGCTGAAACTATTGAAAACAATTTTTGAATTGCAGAAAACTATGATTGAACTAAGGAAAATAGATAGAATGATGTAGAGAAGAATTTGACTGAAGAAAAGCAACTCCTAATCTTACCAAAGCAGTAACAGCAGCAATTAAGAACACTTGAAACCAAAGAATTTCTGAATAATCTTCACTATTGGAATTAAAAGAATAAATTGTATCTAAACTAGGGTTTCTGAAAAAGAATGGAAAATTAACTAAAATTCTCCGTCCAAATAATGATAAAAACTCGGGTTTATATACCCTACAAAAATTCAGGAGTTTTAGTTGCACTGGGGCTCCCATTAGAAGAAGATAGAATTTCAAATCTCGACACCCGGACCGGTCCGGGTCTTAGGCGGATCAGTCTGCCTGGAAAGTGGATAGGTTCTTTTAATTTTCTGGCAGATCGATTATTTTATTTTTCCTCCTTCTTCGGTTTGCTTTCGATCCGGGGTTCTGTGGATTGTTGCACAATGGACCGGTCCGGGGCTTAGGAGGGTCGGTCTGCCTCTTTGACTTTTTTCTCCAACTTTAACTGCTCATAAATTTTGTTCTGGGACTCCGATTGAGGTACCGTTTCTTCCTATGTGCTCATGAATATGATACCTTCAACTTCTCTTTAGGTGCCTCATACGAATTCCAGGTAAAAATTACACTTTTGCCCTTTGGACTTTCCTTCTTTTCATTTCTCGATTCTTTCGGTTTCTTTTTTTCTTTCTTGACATCAATTACCTGTAAAGTCAATACGAAATACCAGAAACTCAGTGTACTCGTTAGGATAAGTCAGTAGCAAGATTATGAGATAAATTCAAATCGATTACGTTGTTCGAAATGCTAAAAGTAACTAAGTTAAGGGATAAATTAGGAAGAATTTATACCTAATCGTTGACCAAAGTCAACTCCCAAAACTGAGTCAAACTCTTTGAAATGTCGAAGTACATCTCCTAAACTTTCGCGGGGTCCACACCATGCACAATTCTAACTTACCATGCGGACTAACGATCCGTTTGCGTTCGATAAATCCCCGTCGAAAGGACCGACGGGCGCTTTCGAGCCACATTTTCTCACAACTAAAACACTTTGTTTACGCACACACACACCTATAAGATAAGTCCCCAGTTGGATTTATGGGATAAATCCCACCCCTCATTTTACATACGAACTACGTGGAATTTGATGCCTCTATAGGCTTTGTAGGCATCTCGGGGTAAAACCCGAGACTCGACTCCTATTCTTTCCATTTTTGTTATTTTCCTCTATTCTTTAACTTAATTCTCTTATATTCTATATATTTATATATACATATATTTGTTCTTAGTGGTATATTATTCCATACGCGTTATCGTTCCATTATAACGACCAACGCAAGGATAATCGCATAAATCTTATTTTCTAATATCACTTTTATGAACATTCCTACGGATGACTCGCTTTGTCTCTTCCATGATACAAGTTGAGGATTCCTATCTCTACTACTTATACACATGCATACATATCACGGGAAAATAAAAGAAAATAGCAACAATCCGTAAGAGATCGCAAGGGCGGAATGGGTGCCTAACACCTTCCCATTTCGTAACTTAGCCTCTGGACCCCTTTTCGAATCATTTTGGTTTCTTATGTTTTAGATGTTGTCCTTCAGGATGGATCCACCTTCTTTTGTCTGTTTTGAGTAAAATAGACTGGCGACTCCATCTCTCTACATTTTTTACCTCACACACATCGCCGACGACGGCCGAAGCGCCCCTGAGAGGGATGCGCAGGATCAAGAGCCTCTCACCCCGGATATTGAACCCTCTCTCTCTCTCCTCTCTCTCCCTCCGCGAGGATCGAGGATGGCTACAGTGGCGACTCCGCTGGGGATTTTCTTTTGAGGGCTAGACTCAATTTACATGGGTGTTTTATTTTCTTATATATTCCCCTATTTTGCATGTTCCCCTTTTACTATTCATGTGTACCTCATGCTTATGCTTCTCTTCACACACTTGTAGAAAATTCTCCATGTACACTTCGCACCACGTGCACCTAGGATCACACATATCCACATGTTGCACGCATCACCCATCCATACTTGGTATACCATTGGTACTTGTACTTTTCTCCCTATTTGGCATGATCAAGAAATATACTCTCATCATAAGATACTAATAAGAGAATCTCGCATGATTCACACGACATCACCAAAGAGCATTGGTATTGACCAAATTTTGTCCGGTAACTGGAGGGTCACTTCGTGATGGGAGCTGGTCTGGCAGGGCGCAGTTAGCCTAAGCGATATGACTCTCACCTTCCATTGGCCAAGTACCTTCGACGTATATCGAACGGTTCCCCCGCATCGTACTGCTTGACCGAAGTCATGATAGGAGGTATATCGTAAGGAACTCGTTCACTACGCCGAGTATATCGAATTTGCTCTCACACATACCGTCCCCATGAGGTATATAGTGAGGCAATTCAAGTACACTCGGGTATATCAAATGGCTTGTCCACACATACCGATTACCCGCAAGAGCAAGACGAATATCATGAAAGTCATGCCAAATGGGGGAACCCTTTCCAATTCACCCAACCAACTGCATACCCACATATAGGTGTCAAGCCTAGGACCCACTCTGTCAAAATTCTGGGTTAGCCTATCGCACAAATTTTTGCGTATTTTTAAAATGGGACCCTTCCCGTGAGACTGGTTACAAGTCCAACCACAGCTTTGCATATGTTACAAACCCAACTTTTCCAGGCTCAGGTCCCGTTCGGCATTTCATTTTGCATTTAGGAGAATTTAATACAAGTGAGAACATAATAATTATAATAATCATGCTGAGACCCGTCTCCCAAAAATATTTCTCCCTTCTTTATCAAAAATCCAAAAATATTTCTCCTTTCTTTATCAAAAATCCAAAAACATTTCTCCTTTCTTTAAAAAAAATCCAAAAATATTTCTCCTTTCTTTATCAAAAATCCAAAAATATTTTGTCTTTCAATCTAAAAAAAATGTTTTAAAAATATTTTCATTCTTTTTTCTCAAAAATAAATCCCATTTTACGCCTCCTCAGGTCGATCGCACGCCCTTGGCCTGGCTCCTTATTGGCTTCGGTCTTCAGTCAAATCACCCCGGAGTTTCGTCTGTTCCCCTACTACTTCTTTTGAGTTCGGAATCCATCCGCTTTCCATGGATAACATAGATCAAGTACCAGTTGTGCGGCCAGATCTGAAGGCAGTTTTAGCTCACCTTGTGCCCAAGATTGATAACCTCCAGACTGAGGTTCGAGATATGCAACGAAAGTAGGTTCTTGTTCCTCAAGAGATCGAAGCCCTATTCCCTCATGCTATGGGTCCACCCGAGCCTATCTAGGTTCCCGAAGAGTATCAGCACACTCCACATGCCCCTCTTACTAATGGGTCGTCGCCTACCCAGCTTCCTACGCCAAACCTTACCCAGTTCGGGGCTAACTTGCCTATGATCGTGGATCCAAAAGTGGAAGAGTTGAACAAGGTCAAAGAAGATCTTAAGACGCTAATTAAGAAGTTCGACCAAGTCAGAATCTCTAAAAATTACATGGACTACACCCATATGTCTCCTTATCCTAAGGCGAGGTTACCCGAGAAGTTCAAGATGCCAAATATCGAGAAATTCGGAGGAAGTGGACCCCCGATTGTTCATCTTCGCAGTTATCACCGTTCTATGACTCTCCTAGGGGCTTCTGAAGAAGTGATGGCCCAATTATTTCAGCAAACTTTGAAGGATAGCGCCCTCCGATGGTTTTTGTCTCTCGAGGAGTCCAAAATTCGCAATTAGGAGGATGTAGCCCAAAAATTCATGGAGCAATACAAATACAATGAAGAGCTTGAGGTCAACCATCGGGATTTAGAGCTGCTCAAACAGAACTGTGGGGAATCAGTCAGTAATTTCATAGCCCGATGGAGGGAAAAAGCAGCCACCATGACCAATAGGCCATCCGAGAAAGAACAAGTCAACATAGTGAAGAAGAATTTCTTACTCCATGTCCGAGCAACCACGGGAGGACAATACTATCCCTATTTTGGAGCTGTCAGAGAAGCCGGAGTAGAAATCGAGGAAGGTCTTGCTAAAATAGAAGTTGAACCAAAGAAAGTGTCCGTACAGTTCACTCCCAGAAAATATGATAAGCCTGTCACTGTTGCAGTCTCAACCATCAACAATATCTCTCAACCAACCACCTCGTGGGAACTAAAAAATCGCCATGTTCCAGTCTGAAAGGAATACATCGAGCTTCATGATCCCCTCTCTAAGGTTTATCAAGCCCTGTTAAGCCGAAACCTCATCAAACCCTTGGACCCCCGTCCATTGCCAAATCCACTTCCCAGAAACTTCAAGGCAGATTCCCACTGCGCCTTTCACCATACTGCTGGCCATACCACCGACCAATGATTTCACCTCTGAAACATAATCCAAGGTCTAATTGATCGGGGTACCATTGCCCCACCAGCCAATCCTAAGCCAAACACTACTCACAGCCCAATCCCAAATCATGCCAATGCCATCTTCTTATAAGAGAACCCAGAGTTTGATCCCTTAACTCAAATCACAATCATATACTCTCCCAAACCTCTCCAAAGTTGCCCATACTTCCTCCTACACCCTGTTAGCCTCGTTGATCAAGCGCTATCACTCCTTACCAGAGCACGCATCGTTGTCCGTACCCGTTCCAAAAATGGAAGTATGGAATTATCATAAGTGTTACACCAACTCCTAGAGTTCGGGCTGAAATTGCCCTCACAAATGATCATTGATTGCCAGAGGTTCAGTACGTTATTCTTGGAAGCACGAAAATGGGCCCGAGAGTCAGACAGTTGGGTAGTACCGATCGATGAAGTCAGCTTAGATGATGTTGTCCAGTCATGGCAGAATTATTCAGGCAAACCAACAATATTTACAGTATGATCGAGTTACTTGATACTCTGAAGTTACAAGGGAACCTAGTCCCTTCACCCTTACATCTTCCCGCAGAATGGGAGGACTTACATGAAGAAGCCATTTAAGTTGTGGAATGCATTGACTTTACATGAAAAGATAAAAAATTTGCCATCGGATGGGGGGAGAATTTGAAAATTCAAGTGAAAGGCAAGCTTCAGAGAAAACTAGCCCGGTAGCCGATATGTGTGGGATGATATCATTTAAAAAACCCCTCAGAGAAATAAACAAGGTGGCAGAATAACCCAAGATTGACGAAGAAACGGGGTTTATGTTCTTCCCTTCTTCGGTAAATAACATGACCAGATCGGGAAGGCATTACCAGATCCCAAGCTTACCACCAGACAATGACAAAGGTAAGGGAATTGAAAACCTTCCTATGCCAGAGATGACCCTCAAGGAAAGAAAGATCCTCGATCAACTGAAGAAAACTTAAGCTAACATCACTCTATGGGGGCTTTTCATGTCTTCCCAACTGTACAGAAATGCTTTGATCAAGTTGCTCACTGGACCCACAGTTCCTCATTCCACCACACCAGAATAAGCGATAAATTTAATCAAATCCTTGACCTCTACTCGAATGCTATCCTTTTTCGAAGAAGAAATCCCTAGAATTAGGCCAAACTACAATCATGCACTCAACATCTCCGTCGAAGTTATGGGGAAAATCGTACTACTCTCTTTTGTCGATAATGGATCCACCTTGAATGCCTTCCCATTAAGAACCTTCAAATGCTTACGACTGAAATAAAGTGATCTCGCTCCAACCTCTACTGCGGTGCGTGCCTATGATAATACCCATCGGGAGGTGATGGGATCTCTAAAACTTATAATAGGGGCTAGCCCTATAGACCCTGTCATTGAATTCCAATTTATTGACATCCCAGCTTGTTTCAACCTGTTGCTCGGACGACCTTAGGTCCACAATATCAAGGGTGTGTCTTCCTCGATCCATCAGAAATATAAGTTATTTACCGACGGACGAGTCATCACCATTTTGTGTGACGATGACAATGTTGAGGGTGCAAGTACTAGCAATCCAATCCTTGAGATACAGTACGGGTCAAATGATATGCTCCTATCAGGATTCCGAGTTGAGACACTTCTACTCCCGACGGGGGAAGATTTCAGAGAAAGGCTTTGTCTAGAATACGACCCTCATGGCAATGTCAATGTCATTCAGATGTTCAGAAACATGCACTTCATTCCCGGACTGGGGCTAGGACAAAGACAACAAGGGATAATTGAGCTCATTGTACTGAAAAAATCTTTCCCTCCTTATGGTTTGGGGTATCAACCATCAGAACAAAAGCTCATAATGATCCGCTAGTCTCGTCCAAAAAGAATATTAGACTACATCCAGACTATCCCAGGTGATTCCCTGAATGGACGATTCATCAAAAAGGGCGAAGACTTCCTCTTTTGCAATTTTTTGGAACCATGGTATGACCATACACACAAGAAGATGAAGCCTGAAATGGATATCTTTTTCTAAGACAGCTACCCATGGGCTAAAAATTCCTAACACCATGTACAACCACTCATCAAAGATACCTAAGAGACTGAGGAAAGTGACTCTGAGGATTCGTTCAACTTACAGACACTAGGGATGACACTCTGCATGGTTCATTCAGGCACTATATCACTGGATCCATCCCACCTGATTAAAGCTGCTGGTACACCTCTCCTTAACTGGCATACTGCGCCAGTTCTACCTGTTGAAATACCACCTAATCTCAATGTTTACCCAATCTCTTTTTCTATTGTCTATCCTTGATCAAATGTAATCGAGACCTCCTTTGATGAGGTTCTTAATGTTCTTTTTCCTATCAATGAAATAAATAAAGATTTTGAGTATCTTGTTGTGCCTTACATTAATTATTTAGATTCTAATCAAACTTTTGATGATGGTGATTTTGCAAATGAACAATTCTTAACTGATCTAAATAAGGTTAATAATAAATAATATAACTGAATTTAAGTTAATGAAGAAGAAACTGTTATTGTTAACCTCGGTTCTAGTAGCCAACTGCGCGAGATTAGGATGAGGTCCACCCTTGACGAGCATGAGCACGCACAACTCGAAAAATTACTGAAGGAATTCATGGATATCTTCGCATGGTCCTATGACGATATGCCCGGCATTGAACCTAAATAGCCCAACATGAGATCCCCACTCTTCCAGATTACAATTCGATCAAACAAAAGTTGAGAAAGCTCTGCACTAAATGGTCGCTCAAAGTCAAAGAAGAAGTGGTCAAACAACTGAACATGGGCTTCATTCGTGTGATCGAATATCCCACATGGCAAGCCAACATAGTGCATGTGCCGAAATCAGGCGGGAAAGTTTGGATATGGGTAGACTACCGAGATTTGAACAAAACCTCTCCAAAGGATGATTACCCGTTACCCAATATCGACATGATCATGGAAAAAACATCCAGTCATGCTCTCAAGTCATTCGTCGACGAGTTTGTCAGGTACAACCAAATCAAAATACACCCATATCATCAAGAAAAGACCGCGTTCATCACACCGTGGGGAACCTTTTGCTACACTGTTATGCCATTTGGTCTTAAGAATGCTGGGGCTGCCTACCAGAGGGTTGCCATAGCCATCCTGCACGATCTGATTCATAAAGAAGTCGAGGTCTATATGGATGATATGATTATCAAATCCAAAATTAGAGAAGCTCATGTTCCCGCTCTTCGAAAGTTCGTTGAACGATTACGACGGTATGAGATGAGACTCAATCCACAAAAATGTGTCTTCAGCGTTATAAAGGGAAAACTATTAGGATTCAGGGACGGTGAGAAGGGGATAGAAGAAGATCCTGCAAAGCTGAAAGCCATACTTGAGATGATGCATCCCCGAACGGAGAAAGAAGTCTGTGGTTTCCTTAAGAAATTATAATACATCAGTCGATTCATCAGCCACCTAACCTCCATTTGCGAACCTATTTTTAAACTCCTCCAAAAGGATTCAACCAATGTTTGGAACAAGGCCTGCCAAGAAGCCTTCGACCAAATCAAACAATATCTTACCCAACCTATGGTACTCATGCCACCACAGCCTGGTCTCCCTTTGCTCCTATACCTAAACATAATTGATACTGCAGCTGGGGCTTTGCTAGCCCAATACCTAGAAGAATCCCGCAAAAAAATAGCTATCTATTACGCCAGTCGCAAATTGGTTGGATACGAAGTCAACTACAGTTCTTTGGAAAAGGCATGTGTCGCGCTTGTTTGGGTCACCTAAAAATTGCGACACAACATGCTCGCCTTCCCTATCAAAATTGTATCCCGAATGGACCCCATCAAGTACCTGCTTGAGAAACCCGCCTTATCCATACGAATGGCTCGATGGTTGATGCTCCTGGACGAGTTTAATATCGTGCACATCATGCAGAAAGCCATGAAAAGAAGAGATATCTTTGACTTCCTCCCTGACTACCCCATGGAAGAAGCTTATGTTTGGATCTCAGAATTCGCAGATGAAAACATCCTCTACACCGCTCAAGGCGACCTTCGATGGTAAATGTTCTTCGACGGCGCTGCCAATAAAAAAGGATATGGGATTGGGATACTTTTGATCGCCCCAGATGACTCCCACACTCCCATCACTATCAAATTGGATTTTCCCTACACCAACAACATGACTTAATACGAGGCGTGTACGGTAGGCCTCAAAGTTGCTCTCAAGAAAGTTATTCAATGCCTAGATGTCTATGGGGATTCTGCCCTCATCATCGGTCAAGCGCTCAGAAAATGAAAAGTCAAGGACGAGAAACTCCAACCCTTTCATGCCCACTTAGAAGAACTAGCCTCCCAATTCTAAGATATCACATTCCATTACCTACCTCAAGCAAAGAATAACCTAGTCGATTCCCTTATTACCTTGGCCTCCATAGTCGACATGCCCGAAGGAATAATAATTACCCCATCCTAGTTCAAAAGCGATATAAACCAACCCACTGCTACCACATTTTGCTCATCACCAAAGAAGATCCCGAGCTAGCCAATTGCTGGTACTATGATATCTGGCACCTCTTTAAGCATGGTAGGTATCCTGAGGGTTCTAATAAGAAATCCTGAGCAACCTTCCGAAGACTGGTCGCCTAGTACATCATCTGTCACAAAGCACTATTCAAAAGAAACTTCGATGGAACCCATCTACATTGTATTCGCAGGGGCTGACGTTGAAGAGGTAATGCAAAAAATCCACAGCGGGGAATGCGGGCCCATATGAACAGTCACATGTTTGCCAAGAAGATCATCCGACAAGGCTACTACTGGACCACCATGGTCTAGGATTGCACCGCCTATGTCCGAAGAAGCCTCAAATGCGAATAGTTTTCCAACCTTCAACACCTGCCTCCGCGAGAATTATAGAACATGACTTTTCCCTTGACATTCTTCACCTGGGGTATCGACATCATAAGGAAAGTTACACCCAAGGCTTCTAACGCGCACGAATTCATCATAGTTTCCATTAATTACTTCACCAAATGGGTCAAAGTTGAGTCATACGCAGTCCTGAATACCAAGAAAGTGGCTCAGTTCATCAAGAAAAGTATCATCTGCCGATATGGGGGCCCGCACGAGTTAGTGTCAGATAATGGGTTGCATTTCGAGGCAGAAGTCATAAAAGTGGTCCACGAGTATGGGATTTAAAGACACAAATCTTCTCCCTATCGACCTCAGACTAATCGTGCAGTCGAAGCCGCCAACAAGAACCTCAAATCCATCATCAGTAAGATGACTGAAAACTAACGAGGTTGGGTCGATCGAATCCCATACACCCTCTGGGGCTACCGAACCTCAATCTGAACCTCTACTGGGGCTGCCCCTTACTCTCTAGTCTACGACACGGAAGCAGTCCTACCCGTGGAGCTAGAAATACCCTCGTTGCGTGTCATGCTTGAAAGCAAGGTCAACGAAGAAAACTGGTACCAAAGCCGTCTTGACGAGTTGACCCTCTTAGATGAAAGGAGATTAAAAGCTCTATACTATATATAAGGGTACCATCGTCATATAGCGATCATTCAATAAGAGAGTCAAAGACTGCGGTATTCGAGAGGGGGATGTAGCCCTCAAAGAAATAGTAGAGCCCATCTGGGAACCCAGAGGGAAATTCAAGCCCAATTGGAGCGGCCCATACATCATCAAGAAGATCTCGTCCGGCGGTGCCACCATGCTCACTGACTTAGATGGAGAAGAGATGGCTCATCCAGTCAACCTGGATTGTCTCAAGAAATTTTACCCCTAGTTCAAAATCTCGGCGCGCTACGACTCTTCTCATCTCCCTATTCTAAAAAAATCTTTGTTTCCCTCAACCCAGAACTATGTGGACCTGATCCTCTGCAAAAACCATTTTTAAAAAAATTAAAACTTTTTAAAACCCCCAGAGGTACGTAGGCAACTCATACATCTTACATGAGCACGTCCCTTTCTTTTTTCACAAAAAACTATTCTTTTCTTATCTCCGAGAATGACAATTCACTTTAACATATACTTGAACAAAAAGATTATGTATGCCTTAGCGATCGGTATAGATAATTCAAAATATAAAATTCATCAAAAGGCACAGCTGGATGATCAAAAACTTATTTATTTCATTAATAAGAAGTTACAGTGCAATTACATAAAAAAAGGAACGGATAACTCCCTTCCCCCTGCCTTCCTAAAAATCCAAATAAATTCCCAAATTTATTCCCCAATACAAAACAAACTCCCTAAGAGTCCTACCCACAGATACAAGAGGAGCCCGCTTCATCATCATCTACATCCTGGGGTCCTCAAGCCTCCCCTGCCTGAATGGAGTGCCGCAGACGCTCCATGGACCGATAAGCTCGAACCAGCCTCGGAAAAACTACCATACCTCCCTCCATAGTATCGGATAAGACAAGCCACCTTTGTCTGTTCTCCACTACTAACATCTTGCTAACTATTCTTCTCCACGACCACTTCATATATGTAATACCCCGTACTTTTAGGGATAATTAAATCACATAAGTGGGCGTAATTTGGTAATTTGAGGAATTTTAGTGAATAGTAAATTCTTGAATAATAAGCGTTAGATGCTTATCGACGCAAGTTATTTACTTTGGGGACTGAGTAAATCATTCAGAATGTTTTTATGTCATATCGCAACTGGATAAATCAATAGGAAATTATTGTACGTTGTAGAAAACGCGTAGTGAGATGTGTTGGTTTTAATTAGTGAATTTTAGTCAAGTGACTCGGA
Organism: Sambucus nigra; assembly: GCA_949130495.1. Classification (NCBI taxonomy): domain Eukaryota; kingdom Viridiplantae; phylum Streptophyta; class Magnoliopsida; order Dipsacales; family Adoxaceae; genus Sambucus; species Sambucus nigra. The sequence continues at coordinate 60,110,468 of OX422218.1, read as the reverse complement.
TGTAGATTTCGAGTGCGCGGTTGGTTTCGGAATGACCAACATAGTCAGAATAGAGTATCCAGGAGTAGTGTTTGGGTTTCGAGAATTTTTGGACCAGTAGAGACTCGTAATTGAGTAAACGAGTCATTTTTGAGTTTATAAGGGATAAACCCTTATTTCTCCCTATATAAGGCAAAAGAGAGTGAAATAAAGAAAGAAACAAAAGGAAAGAGAAGAAGAAGGGAAGAAAGGAAGAGAGAAAAGAGGAAAGAAAAGGAGATTCCTGCCAAACTCCGAGGGATTCGACTCGAGGTCGTCGAATTTTATCCACGAGGCAAGTGTTTACTTGCTTTATTTATTTTAAGCATAAATCTCATACTATAATTGGTAGTTATAAACTATAAAGATTTTTGGGTTGGGTTTTCGTGAATCAAACGGGTGTTTCAGAAGATTAAACGGATAAAATTCAAATAATATCCAATTTGAGAAATTTAAGAATTAATTAAAATTAGTTGTTGGTTATGCGCTATAGGATGATTAGAACCCTTTTCATGTGTTTATATATAGTTGGTTGTGATTAAATAAGGTTTGTAGAAGAAATAAAAAGCTTGGTGGTGTATTAATGGAGGTTTGAGATTTTTGGAGAAGAAGGTGAATAGTGACACAGTGTCACTTCCGAATCAATTCAGCTAGGAAGTGAATCGATTCGACTCTTGATCAAAAAAAAAAATTTATAGATCTTTTCGATACGATTGCGTGGGCGCCAATCGCGTATTTTTTTGAATTAGTAATGATTTTTCTACGGAAGGGTGTCTGAGGTCGAAATCATTAATCAGAAATCCAACCTGACATTGGGAGAAAAGTAATTGATGTGTTAGTTAGAAATCAGTGTTAGGATGATTATAGTGGTGTTGGTTGAGGTTAGAAACCATCAAATGGAGAATGGGTTGATACTTGGGTATTTTGGAGAAAATGAAATCGCCCAAACAGTGCCCTCCGAACAGGGTGAATTGATTCGAGTTTAGACCGAATCGATTCTCATAAGGGACCTGCAAGGCTGTCTCAGGACGAATCGATTCGGATTGAGACCAAATCGATTCGCCTTTGAGGACCTGCTTGCAGAATACTTTTCGAATTAATTCGGATGGAAATCGAATCGATTCGCTAGCCCGAATCGATTCGCTAGCCCGAATCGATTCGCATTTGGTGCGAATCGATTCGCCTTTGTTCAATTTGGCAGTTTTCCTTCTTTGAGTTTAGGGGGAGTTAAATTGCAATTGGAGATTATTATGGGGGATTATAGTTATGATATTAGGACTTCAAGATGACGGTATTGAGGGTGAGTGAACCTTGGAATGAAAGAGAGAACCTTGGATTAGTTTAGTGTACAATCTGGGGTATGGACTTAATGAAGGTTCGGGTCGAACAACATTCGAGAGAGTTCTTCGGCAAGTGTGTATAGAGAATACTTATGGGTTTAGTGTTTTAAGTATATGAATGCTTATATAGTATTACGAATGGTAACATTCGAGGTTATTGGCTATCGCTATTTGAGATTGGCAATTATAGCCATATATATATTTGAGAAGTGACGTAGATTATATATACGATGGGATTACACTATATATAATATGATACGAATACATATATATCTGTGTGTGATTGGTATTTTGTATCTTAGAGGCTGGTTCAACGGAATTTCCTTTGGCGTAGGGTTGGAACAGCCAGATTATATATTTTCTCTAGTGCGATCCAGAGAGGTTGCGCGATGTGGGTGAATCCCCTGGCTTGAGGAGCAGGGAGAGTATATCCCCAGGTATTATCGTCTCATGTTCGAGTGTGATGTGTGTACTCCACTTGCAGAGGGAACATGACCGCCTCCACCGTTGTTTATTTTTACCATGATCATGAGTAAGTCTGGCTTGGTACCGTAGTATAGTGAGCAAACCCAAATTTGGATAGGCACTATGAGACTGCAACCCCGAGTTATAACTCGGTGGGATGGTTATTATACTTGTTGTGTATAGTATATTGCTTGTATATGAAGATGAGATATCATATAAATTAAACATATGTATATGAAGTGAAAAGACTGATAAGGTGTATTTCCCCTTCCCGTAGATTATAACCGGATTTATATGAAAATGAATTATAGGTTCTAGTAAGAACTATCTATATATGTATATATTTATACGAGCTATATATATATACGCGTTATGTGCCGAGGGCCTAACGGATTTCGACGATCAACATTACCAGGTAGTAGCGTATCGGAGGGGTTCCTTGTTTGGATTTTGCTTCGCGAGACACTCCATGCACGAACGTAGCGTGGTGTTGGGAATGGGGAGAAGTTTAGCCCTCAATACTCAGGTTCATGGGGTTTTTCAGAGATTGCGGGAAACGGATTAGTTAAGCAGGGTAGCTTAACTAGGTTGTTTATAAGGTATGCGATAAGAGTGCACTATTAGAAGAGGGGTGAGGGGTATCTCATGGGAGTGCGATTCCAATTTAAATATGAGATAAATCATATTTTAATATATGGCATTTATGCACTTGCAAAATACTTTCAAACTCGGGCTCTGCCCCATTTCTCTATTTTTTCCTCTCTTGCTATATATATATATATATATATATATAGGTGTCCAGACACAGGGACGCCTGGATGCAGATTCTTTCGAGTCAGACGTTCGTTGCATTAGCTGTGGATGCATGAACGTTTATTTTAGACGCTTCTATCCTTGAGATCTAGATAGGAGGTATTGTAAAAACATTCGGGTCGATAGCCCAACTGTATTCATTTATTCTTTTATCGCCTTTTAGTGCGGTATTCTTTTTAGTTGTATTATGTTGAACCGAGTGTTCGGTTATTTTATTTCATTTTAGTTTTGTATTTATAAACTCTGTGAATGCTTTACTTTGTTGGTTTGATTAAAAAGATTAGTTAAGTAAAATTTTGACGCCGGCCTAATAGGTTATTAGTAATTAAATTGGTTTTTCGACAGTGATGCTGAGAATGAACCATATGAGACTCCTGTTTTAATTTGGTATAGGATTGATCACCCGGTATTTTATTAGCTGGGGTGTCACAATATAATCCCCGGGGATGTGCCAGACTCTCCCAACAAACTGATAAGGACGGGTCGAAGGACGCCGACTCTCCCACAAAGAGCCAAGCCGAATGCGCAGACGCTTTGTCAGATCTTCTACAGGAAAGAAATCTAGTGTCCAAGGTAGCACGACCTGCTCCCAGCCAATTTGGAGCGAAAGCCGCCAAGGAAAATAGAAACAGGTTTGTCTGAGTCCAACCAGCCAAACATACAGGTATTCCCCAAGCTCCAGAATAGGCAGCAGTTGTCCCCACCAAGGCACCGACCAGTGCATATTTAGAGCCCCATGCTCCACAAGCCAGTCCTCCTAGCTCTCAATATCTAGTCCAACACTGATGAAATGGCACGAAAAGAAGTTGGGTATAACCGACAAAGGGTATTCCGGAGGAGTCACCAGGTGGAGTCTTTCAGATAACCATATGAACAACATCACAGGGATACCCTTTAGAAAGTCAGAACGACCTTCTCGTCAGGCATCTTGGCCATTCAAAGTCTCCGCCAGTATCACCGCCACAGGATTGCAACGGTAGGACATCCATGAAGTAATAACTGCAAGTTGTGGGTCGACCAGAAGTTCCCCGATCACCAGCAGCAATTTCAAAACCAAGCCCAGAACGATGGCTCCGGCATATCTAGCATCACCAATCCCTGCTAATGCACAGACCGCAGCACCACCGGGAGGAAAATCATTCCTCCAGTAACCAAGGATCTACCCGTCGAGGGAGAGATACGAAGAATTCCAGTCAATAACTCCCGGGGAGATCGAGAAAACTCAGGCATAGCAGCCGCCACAATAGTATTTACACCCAACATGGCAGAAAACTCCTCATAAATCAGACAGACTTCTTCCAATCCAAAGCAGTATACATGGTCTTCAGGGTACCAAAATTGTACCGCCGCCATCAGCATGTTCCATTCTATGGGCCGATTAAGCCATAAAGAGACTCGACGCATGTTGAAAGCATCATTGTCAACGTCATAAGAGCACATTGCCTCCAAATTCTTGAGGTAGTTGGCAAACTCAACACTGCCAGGGAGAGCCACCTCACAGAATAAGAAAGGAAGAATGTGAAGGTGTGATGAAAACACTCTACCCTTACCCCTTTTTATACTTGAAAACCCCCACAAAGGACACAACCCTTGCAGAAATCGAAGAGAATCCTTCCACACAAAGTACCAAAGGCTGAAGAGAGTACCAATCATAGCCTTGATTGATTAGACTGGACTAACCCACTGATAGGCAGGACAAGGGGCTTATCGATCGGCAACCCCCCACTTTTGGAAATTTTCCTTTTTCCTCTTTTTTCAAATTCAAAAACTCACTAAAAATAAATTGATATTCTCAAACAAAATTTCAAATTCCCTTTTCATCTTTATATAATTCCTCATTATGAATAAAACTTCCTTTTAAAACTTCCAAAAATATTTCTTTTTACGGTCTCAACAGCAAAGTAAAAAGCGCATGTGCATGCATTCATTCATTCATCATTAACAGAAAATGACAAAAAACTCCATTGCATTGCATAGATATTTTTCTGTGTTACATCATTTTTTGCAGGAAAATAAAGAAAAGTAAAAAAAGAACGGGACTCAGCCCGAACTCACACTCTCTCTCACTTACTCTTCCCCTCTCTCCTAAGAGCTTCTATCCCTGTGACGCGCTCTCTTTCCCTTGCGATGAGATGATGTGCCACCGCTACCCGAACCAGACTCCTTCCCGGCTGAGGCCGATGGCACCAAGAAAGAAGGAACAGGAACTGCATCCCGAATATGGGCGGTCACCGAAGATATCCAGTCCCCAATATCCCTCAGCCAAGTGGTGGACACCCGGACTTGCTGCAAGAAAAGGCAGAATCAGTATCAAGCAGAAAAGATTAAAAGAAACCAAAAGAGAAGAACAAAAAAAGTATACCACAGGATGAAGAACCTCCTCTGTCAAGCCCAACTGTTCCGGGTCCATCGCATGGGGATGATTCAACATAGGCACCATCCCTCCATCAACCCGTGGAATGTTGTATGAAGGGGTATGCAATCGCACAAAGGGAACCTCCGAAGTCACCGCTACCGTAGATGTCGACGGACCACCAATGCTACGGGAGGACCCCACTAGCCGACTCGAACCCACAAGAGGGAAAGGCGGTGCATCATATATGTTGGGCGCCATCAGCCAACTCGTCACAAAGTCCATATAATCATACGGCACAGTTGTGTCGGTATACAACAGATAGGACTCGCCAATCATCGTTAAAATCCTCGCATCCTCTGAAAAAAGTCGCTCCCACCTCATAGATGTAGGGGGCCTCGCAGGTGGCACCACTACCCCCTCCTTAGCAATCTGTCGAACCACCCTCTCTCCAAGATACCAGGAGTGGACAAACTTATGCGCCAGTAAGCGCCTCATCTGCGCATTCACCCGAGTCGACCCCGTGTCCTGAACAACCATCCCCTAAGGGTAAAAGGTCATATGAAAAATCCCTAGCAAATATAAATCAATAAAGAATCAGAGCACACAAAGACCAGGACTGAAGAAGGAAAGACTCTTACCCTATCACTAGTCAGACCATTCAAGACCTAACACACCGCCTCCAGAGAAAGAGACTTCCTCGACTATCGATTGGCCTTCCGCCACCGATACAACAGGAAAAAGTCCCCAACAGTCTCGTCCTTCAAGGAAATCAGCTGGGTAGTACACCCAATCACCTCATAGAACCACGTCTGCCAAAGACAAGAATCCACAATAAAAAAAGACATACATGGAAAATGCGAATGGATGAAAGAAAAATGCGCAAACTAAAGAATACCTCAAGAAGATACGTGGCTCCAGTAAAAGTCTGCCGATAGCACCGGCTAAATGCATCCAGAGAAAAATAAAGGGTCGCCAAAGTCAGGCTCCCCCAATCATGGAGAGGGATGTTCGAAAACATCCTCAAGTATGGCAAAAATCATCAGTGGATAACATCGCCACTCGACGCCACCAAAAATCCTCCCAGCACCAGCAAAATAAACAGCCGGACCATATGCCTCTCCTGCAACCCATCCTCCACACCATGTTGATCGGCACCCACCTTAAATTTTCGTACAAAAACTCTAAAAAAATACCAGAAATCCTCAGCAAATTTCTAAAAATCCCGGGGAAGATTTAGAACATTCTCACCAAGAAAAATTCACACTCCCTAAAGCGAAACCCCTATTTCCCCAGTGAAACTCTCAAAAGCCAAGTGAATCTCCTCCGGGAAACATCCCCAGAAGTATCCCCGAGAAAAGCGTCCAAACCATGGACCACCTAATCACGTCCCTAGTGGAATTTACATCATCAAATTGGCCATTACCCCGCAAAGTCTCCAAAAGATACGAAGATTTCCCCAGTAATCAGCTCCCCAGCTCAAATCAAAATCATGAGGTAATTTTCCCGACAGAGTTCCCTGAGAACATCTCAATTTAAGCCCTCAAAATTGGCTTCGACCCGCAAAATTGGTCATCTCAATTTAAGCCCTCGGAATTGGCTTCGACCCACATAATTGGTCATCTCAATTTAAGCCCTCAGAATTGGCTTCGACCCGCAAAACTGGTCATCACAATTTAAGCCCTCAAAATTGGCTTTGACCCACATAATTGGTCATCTCAATTTAAGCCCTGAGAATTGGCTTCGACCAGCAGAATTGGTGATCTCAATTTAAGCCCTCGGAAATGGCTTCGCCCCCTAGAATTGGTCATCTTAATTTAAGCCCTTAGAATTGGCTTCTACCTGCAGAACTTGTCATCAGAACCTAAGCCCTCAGAATTGGCTTCGACCCGTAGAATTGGTCATCTCAACCTAAGCCCTCAGAATTGGCTTCAACTCGCAGAATTGGTCATCTCAACTTAAGCCCTTAGAATTAGCTTCGACCCGTAGAATTGGTCATCTTAATTTAAGCCCTCGGATTTGGCTTCGACCCGCAGAATTGGTCATCTCAATTTAAGCCATCAGAATTGGCTTCGACTCGTAGAACTGGTCATCACAACCTAAGCCCTCATAATTGGCTTCGACCCGCAGAATTGGTCATCTCAACCTAAGCCCTCAGAATTGGCTTCGTCCCGCAAAATTGGTTATCTCAATTTAAGCCCTCAGATTTGGCTTCGACTCATAGAATTGGTCATCTTAATTTAAGCCCTCAAAATTGGCTTCGACCCATAAAATTGGTCATCTCAATTTAAGCCCTCAGAATTGGCCTCGACCCGTAGAATTGGTCATCACAATTTAGGTCCTCAGAATCGGTATCGACCCTCTAAATCAATCATCCTCATCTTTAGGTCCTCAAAATCGGCCTCAACCCTCTAAATCGGCCATCCTCATCCTTAAGTCCTCATAATTGGCCTCGACCCTCTGAATTGGTCATCCTCCATCAAAAGCATCATGCGGTGTCTATTTGACGGCTTTTAATTGTTCCAAACTCACCCGTCGAGGGGCTCTATAAACACCCCATTCTATCACCCCCTAACCTTTCCTTAGGTCCCTAGAACCTCCCTTTATCACTACAAACCTAAGTCATACCCTGGGTACTGACCTAGAGGCCATCGAGAACTCTCAGGCTCCGTTTGACCAAAAGTCAAACTCTTAAGCTCGACTGAGACTGAATGAATCTTCAAAGGGCATTGAATCCCCTTTCCAACGATCTGCCCCGTGTGCGATTCTGACTTACGATGCGGACGAATGACCCGTTTTCCCCCAAAACCTAAACTAAAGGCCACCGAAAGTTCTCGGGCTCCATTTGACCAAAATTAACTCTTCAGCCCGATCAAGACTGAATGAACCTTTAAAGGGCACTGAAACCCCTTTCCAACAGTCCACCCCGTGCGCGATTATGACTTGCGGTACGGACGGACGATCCGTTTTACTCTGAAAGGTCACCAAACTCTTTCAGACCCCGGTTGACTAAAGTCAACTCCACAAACTGACTCAAACTCTTTGGAGTGTCGAAGTACATCTCCTGACCTTTCCAACGGTCCGTCCCGTTTACGATTATGACTTACCATGCTGATGAACGATCCATTTGCGTCCGATAAATCCCCATCCAAAGGATCGATGAGCGATTTCGAGCCATATTTGACCCAAAGTTAACTCCCAAACCCGGGAGCAGTCCAAAGGACTTTCAAAGGCCTCTGAATTACCTTTCCATGGGTTCATCCCGTGTGCGATTTGGATCAACAGTTTGCATTTTACAACCATTTCTCCAAAGGAACCTGAAAGAGACTGCCAAACGGCAGGTTCCAAACCCTGCCTATCGGCAGTGTGCCTAAAAACACATGTCGATTGGCAGGACTAGGACTATGCCGATCGACAATGCCCTGGGCCTATAAAAAGGATGGCCTGACTTCATTGCAAAAGGACCCAAGATCTGAAATCCATCAATCTCAGCGAACTCAGAAAACCTCTCTCGAAGTCAACGTGATTTCCACATTCAAATCCTTTTCCCACCTTCACTTTTCATCAACTTTTTCATCAAACTTGGTCAATTAACTACCCTTCATCATCACCCAAGTGCAAGGGTTGCTCTCCAACATTCAAGATCTTTAAGAAGGTCCAACTTTCTCAACTCTCTCTTCAAATTCTCCTAAATTTGCATTAACTTATTTGATTACTTATCACTTTTATTCTCTCATCTCACATATCCTAATATACTTTTTATTTAGTATTATTGAACATCTCCTATTTGCATATAATTAAACCCAAAAAACAAGAAAAAAAGGGTTTGCTCATAAATTCCTAACGGGAATTCTCACATTTTTCTCATAAATAAAACACTTTTTTACATGTACACACACCTATAAGAGAAGTCCCCGATTGGATTTATGGGATAAATCCCACCCCTCGTTTTACATACGAACTACGTGAACTTTGATGCCTCTATAGGCTACGTAGGCGTCTCGGGGTAAAACCCGAGACTCGAGTCCTATTCTTTTCATTTTTGTTATTTTTCTATATTCTTTAACTTAATTTTCTTAGATTCTATATATTAATATACACATATATTTTTTCTTAGTGGCATATTATTTAATTCTCTTAGATTCTATATATTAATATATACATATATTTTTTCTTAGTGGAATATTATTTTATACGCATTATCGTTCCATTATAATGACCAACGGATAATCGCATAAATCCTATTTTCTAATATCACTTTTAGGAACATTCCTACGGATGACTCGCTTTATCTCTTCCATGATACAAGTTGAGGATTCCTATCTCCACTACTTATACACATGCACACATATCACAGGGAAATAAAGTAAAATAGCAACAATCCACGAGATACCATAAGGGCGGAATGGGTGCCTAACACCTTCCCATTTCGTAACTTAGCCTCCGGACCCCTTTTCGAATCATTTTGGTTTCGTATGTATCAGTATGTCTTTGGATGTTGTCCTTTGGGATGGCTACACCTTCTTTTGTCTGTTTTGAGTAAAATAGACTGGCGACTCCTTCTCTCTACATTTTTCACCTCACACACATCGCCAACGACGGCCGAAGCGCTCCTGAGAAGGATGCGCGGGATCAAGATCCTCTCACCACGGAGATTGAACCCTTTCTCTCTCCTCTCTCTCCCTCCGCGAGGATCGGGGATGGCCACAGTTTGTCGGCATCAACATAAACACCAACAATGTTAGTAGAACAATCGAGCAAGGCAAGTCCTGTTTGATTATGGGTAACTACCCAAGAGTCATCTAAACTAGACAAGAAGTTTGGTAAAATATCCACTGTCTGGGAACCAAGGCAATTATTTATTTAATTGATTTTTATAAATAAGCAAGAATACGGGATAAGCATTCCATTGCATAGGCACTTATGGGTGATAAGTCACTACAACTAAATTTGCACATGGGGGAAAAGTTCCATTGTCTAGGCAATCAAATAAAAAGGACAAAATATCCATTCGTATATATATACTTAATGATGGAAAAGTAACCCATTATTGTCATAAGTACAGGATTAATATCATTGATCTCAAGTTATTAACAAAGATTGATAGAATAACATCATGCAATTATTTTATTTTTAAGGAAACAAAATTACAAGAAGATGTTTTTTTGTTTATTTACACAATTACTAACAAAATACAAATAGCCTATTCTATTAGTTTCTTTCCTTCAGATTTTGATACAAGATCCATTCCAGCTGGAGGGTCATGTAAAGCATAAGAAGAATTGATAAAGTTCAAGTTATGTAGCATTATAGTGTTATTTGAACTTGATCGATTTAGCAAATGAGGAGGTCGGGATATCTCGAAGTCTTCATGAAGGCCATAATCACCTCGGTACTTAGAAATCAAACAGTGAAGAATGGAGCTAACTGGAATCCAATCAACATCTAGATGGAACGGTGGTACTGGCAGATCAAGTAGTCCAGGGTCGTACCAATCCCACAATTCAGTTCCTTACTCAACCTTCATTATAGTTAAAGCATCCATCCATCCTTGTTTGTACCCTTCATTATTTGATTGTTTCCATCTAGCATCAAGATGATATAAAGATTCATTAAATCCATCCATCCAGAACTCTCTAGGCTACTTATAAAACTGATAAGTTAGTCGTTCAACGTGTTGGTGTAGTTTTTTCAGCTCACTTTCTTTATTCTGCAACGAAGAACTCTGATTGGATAATTTCTCTGCAAGAGTTTGAATCTTCTGGGACATCTCTGCCAAAGCTTGATTTTTTACCTTCAAGTGAGCAGCTTGATTTTTTAAGACCTGTTGTGTTCTAGTCTCTTCAATGCTACTTTAACCAGCTTTGGTTCTACCCCGAGAAGTGGATGCAGGTCTAACTCTTTTCAAAGTTTCCAACTCTTCCCTTAATGAAGCATTTTTAGGCTCCAAAAAGGAAATACCTTCATCATTAACTGGGACTATATAGCTCTAGAGGAAGAAGTAGATTTTAGTTGTCTCAGTTCTTCTCTCAGAGCGTTATTTTCCTCCTCCAATAATTTGGTAATGTTTCTATGCTCCTTAATCTCAAATTTCAGCACACTCTCTCTTATTATGGGCAGAAATAAATTTTTTATAACCCCGATCAGCACTCAACTATTGGTACTTCCTCTCATAATCTTTATGGAGAAGAGCAGTGGCTTCCTTGTGTTGAAGTTGAAGTTATTCAATCATTCATTAGAGATCTTCAATCATTTCGTTGTAAGCTACGTTATTCGCTATTGCACGATCAAGTAAACATTTCAAATACTGGTAAGCCTTAATTGCTCGTTCAGAGGCATCAGGACCAAGATTGTTAATTATTTGTGCTTCAGTAAAATCTGCACGACCAGCTTTGAAGTAATATGGGCATTTCTTCATCAACTCTGTATCATAAGCTGATAATAGTTCCATCATGGTAATAAAGTAGCAAGTAAAAGTAAAAATATATTAACAACAACATTGTTATATTGAACAGTAGAGGAGAAATTCAGATAAGTAACAAGTCAATTTTATTGATCATAATAGGTGAGAGTACAACCAGAGGTACAAAACAAAGGAAAAACAGAGGAAAAAAATTATCGGACAATGTTACACCTTCTCTATATCCCCCACTACATCCTCAACTGATTTTGAAGAAGGAGTTGGTTGCTGAAGTTGCTTGGCAGGCAGTTGACGTTATTCGAAAGAAGTAGTTGTCTGCTAAGTTTGCTCGAAAGACTAAGGGATAGTGGCAGCGAGTTTTTTTCTACCATCATGAAAGAAGATTCATCAGATCCAGCTTCATCTTCTTATTCTTCTCCAATGGCAGGAGGAGGGTCATGGACATGTTTCTGAAATAATTCAGAGTCTTCACCAACGTTCAACTCTTTCAACACTACAACCCATCCATCCCTGAAGAATTTTAAACTTGCATACTCCATTTGAGTAAAGGCATCAGTTAGAGCTTTGTTCCACCCTTTATCCCAGCCAGAGCTAAAGGACTTCTTCACAGCAGACCTTCTCTTCGTCCTATCCGAGGAAATATTCTCCCTAAGTAGATCTTCAACAGATTTTACTTTATGTTCAAGATCTTTCTTACGCCGTTCAGCCTCTTCAAGATTGCCCTCAGCTTCCTTCTTGCAGGTAATGGTGACTTTTAATTTCTCCTCTGTCTCCTTGGAAGCATCCACATCTTTTTGCCGAGATAGATCAGCATCCATAGCTTTTTGTTGAACTGTCTCAACAGCCTTGATTTTATTCTCGCAAAAATTATTCTCATTTTTATATTTCTGCCTGGAGTCCTCCAAAGATTTTGATAACCCAGCAAGGGCTTCTTCTACTTCACTGGAAGAGGAAGCAGCTTTGATAGCTTCATCCTTTTTCAATATATTATTAAAATACACTAAAAAGTGCAAGACAAGGAGAAACTCAAGTTAGAATATAAAAATTAAAAGCAGAGCTGAAATAACAAGGTATAATGAGACTTACTGATGCATGGTGTTGGGCTGCTAAATCAGAGACTTTCGAGGAGTAGAGGTCTCAACAGCTCTGTGATCAGGAAGTGTTACAGACCAGATCAATTTCCTGGCCAAACCAGGAGTAATGGATGCTGGAGGACTAGCACTCAAGGAAGGTATTTCAACCCCAATAGGTTGATCAGTAACATCAATGGTCTTCTCAGCAAGACCCCTTCTCAATCTTCTCAAAGGTGCAGCCTCTTCAATCAAAGGTGATGCCTCTTTTTTAACAACAGGGGGCTTCTTGGGAATCTCCTTAACAGGTGTAATTGCCCCCCAAATGGAGCAGCATCCTTTTTCTTAGTCCCTTCAGCTGGGACATCTTCTTTATTCTTTTTTGCCCCATCAGCACAAAGGATAATCTTGGCAAAAAGATCAGGCATTCTCCTATTCTTCGCCATCAGATCAGCAAGAGAGGTACCCAAATCAAAGGAAGATTCTTCAACAACTGAGAGAGATATTGGACCTTGCTCAAGATCATTCACCAAAGAAGGAGGAGCAGTAGGCCGAGCAATAAAAGAGGAAGTGGTGTTCCTATATTTCAACAAATTGAAATCAGCTCTCACGTGCTCCCCAGCAACTAATTGATGCAAACCCTAGATAAACGTTAAATCTTTTATATTAATATCACTTTATTTTGGGGGGTTTCTTTTACTTTTAACTGCAAATTAAAATTGAAGAAAGCAAAAGTCAGTGAAATATTTTTTTCAAATAAAAATAGAGTTAGTGTGCTGGATGAAGAGGCGGTCCCCTCAGACGCCTCGACCCTTTCCCTCGACCGTGAATCTGGCTGAGGGTCGACAGGGACCTCGAGCTCCTTCATCTTTTCTCTGTCGGGGGTCGGCTCGGCAGGTGTTGGCCCCGTGCTCTGCATCTTCCTCAGAGCTTGCTGAGGATCCTTTCCCTTTTTCTTTCCCAAGCCTGATAGCAAACTGGGAGCAGTCATTTCCCAAAGTTGATCTGATATACCAGAAGGACGACCTGAAAGGAGGATGACACGTTAGAAAAATGCAGAGGCAAAGATGAAACACTTGAAAAGAGTAAAGAATGGGCAAAAAATAATGTAACTCACATAGCTCTGTCAGGGGGGCGACCCTCAGACCAGCTTCTTTGAGGAACTTGGGGGTCATCGGATCTTCAAATTTGGCGATTTCACCCCCTTTCCCTCATTCCCTCATAAATTCGATTATGTCTTTCTCATCCAGACTAAGTCCAGGATCAGACCGGGCCTTCATCGAGAAGTTTGACCATCTTCAGGGAACCCTTGGACTATCGTCCAAATGTTGAGACTCGACGAAAAATTCCCACTCTCCAAAAATGAAGAAAAATCTTTTATTCCAATCGTGGTTGGAGGTTTGCGCCACGTGGAGAAGTTTTTTATCAGACCTCCTCGCCCCCAGGTGATAGTACCCAGGCTGTTTGGACGAGGAAGTGATATTGTAAGAGGCCAAAAATACGTCGGCCGAGGGCTCATCAGTGAAAGCATTCTTCCACAGGGAGATGTAGCCAAGGATCGTCCTCCAGGAGTTGGGAGGAAGCTGAGAGGGGGCAACGCCGAGGACTGACAAGATATTTACGACAGCAGGATGCAGAGGGAATCTGACACCAACCTTAAACATTTGTTCGTATACTATAACCTCTCCCTCTTCACCCGCGAAGACCCTCTCAAACTCAGAGGGAACCCTCATAGTTATGTTGGGGGACACACCATATACATGCCTCCACAGTAAGAGGTCACGATCCCTGATGGAGGAGATATAGGACGAGGCATGGGAGGTGTTAACTGGGTCAACATCTGAGTCCTCACCATCGTCCTCAGCCCCCGCTCCCTCGGCCTCATCACCTGTCAGAGGCCCCTAAGGAAAAGCCATCTGGAAAGCATGTCGGGATAGAGTTGTCACAGGGACAGCCTCAGAAGCAACCATACCCTCGGCCTGTCGGCCTAGGCTTAGATCAGACGTCTCTATTCTCCCAGAAGGTCCAGCGCCAGTTGGCAACGATGCTCTCTCATCCATCTCACCTGAATAACTCTCGGCTGGACGACAGGACGACCCACAAGACTCAGATGGTTTAATTGTGGCTAGAGGAATGGGGAAGATGGGTCGTACCCAATTAGGGTCGGCCCCTCGTCTTCTCTCCTCCTCTTCCTCTACTCGTCTGATCTCAACAAATAACTTCTCTCTCAGGGAAGGTAATTCTTCAGCTAAACTATAAAGCCTCATAAGCATTAAAGGGAAGACCCTACACTTAGAAGAATTTGGCTAAGCCAACTACAAACAATCTCACAATTGACCAGGTTGGACTTTTCAATAAAAACCAAAGAATTAAAGGGATTTTATCAAGAACATTTAAGAACAAACCACCGAAGAATACGCCAGAAAAATTATGGGACAGCTAAAGAGAAGCCTAGTCTTACAGACCTAAAGCGGCCGAGGTGTAAAAAGCAATGAAATGAAAGAGAGCACTAGCTCAGAAGGATTACCTGATAAGGAATGGCGAAGCTTGATGCTGAAATTGCAGAAATAGTTATGGCAATGGTGCTGTAGAAAAATCTAGAGAGAGAGCCTGGGCACGAAGAAGATGGAGAAGAAAGAGAGAAACTTTAAAAATCTGTTTAAATACCTTGCCAATTAGTGGGCCCACTCACCAATGCACAACACAACCCACGAGGAGGACATCATTAGGTCACAAAGCCCTAAGCAGCATGCAGCCGCCATGCCTAGAAAACTGGAACGACATTGGATAAAAATTTGACAGGTGTCACATCAGCTTGACAGGTGTCATTCACCTAACTGACCATACACTCATCTCAAGGGGAACACTATCTCTCAGCCGTCTCAACAACATCGATGTCTAAGGGTTGGGGTGATTGATATACCCATATGTACCCTCGGTCAGGCCGAGGGCGCCCTGCAACTCGACGAGGCCCAGACGACCCTTCAAGGGGCCAATCCCTCATCAGGCCCAAACGACCCTTCAAGGGGCCGACCCCTCATCATGGTCCAGATGACCCTTCAAGGGGCCAACCCCTCATCAGGCCCGGATGACCCTTCAAGGAGCCGACCCCCTCATCATGGTCCAGACGACCCTTCAAAGGGCCGACCCCTCATCAGGCCCGGACGACCCTCCGAGGGTACGATAGTACGAGGCCCAAATTGGGCCAGACCCGCTACCGAAAGGAACTTTGACCTCGGCCTCATATCACAGGCCGAGGGTGAGATCATTACAGCGCGTGGTTTGGGATACGCGTGGAACAGTGCGCGTGAGGCTCATATGGCACGTGGAAGACCGTTATAACAGAATCACCCCCTCACGTGAGGGAATATTATGTCATCATTTGGCATCTACAGGTGTCAACAGGATATTGGCTAGATCATCATTCACATGCACCATGCATACTTGGGGGTGCACTACACCCCCCAGGACCTATATATGCTTGTCATCTACAACCCTACAAGGGGATCAATCGATAATTGTAACCCTAGAAAAAACTCTGCTTATACACACAGTAAAGAGAGAAAGGGAGTTCATGTGCATTGTATCCAAGGCCATTAGTGCCCATACTTAGTGGATCACACACTCACAGTGGATGTAGGCCAAATTGGTTGAACCACTATACATCAGTCTTACTCCTCTTATACTCATCTCCTTCTATATACTTATACATATACATCTCTATGGCTGCCATTGTTGCTACTGTTTGAGCTCATCATCACTTATCTGGTGGTGCTGAATCTTATCATCATCAATGATGTTGAGATTAAAGGAACTTAACCTATAGTTTGTGAACCACTAGTTCAAAAGGACACCACATTAGAATATTTTGCTCCTAAAACAAAGAGAACGATGAAAAAATTACTCATTTGACAATTATATATCTGATGAGATCTTTTATTATCTCTTAAATGCTAAAATGTTTAAACCATTTGATAATGTGAAAAAAGCCAAATGAGATTAAAGGGAAATATTATTGTAAATGATTTAATCAAATATATGTTTACTAAACCTATTTTACGTAATATAATTGGTAAATGGGTGTTAAATCTATTTGATTTCTACCTACATTTGTGCCTCAAAGGGCAATAAAAGGCCAAGCATTGGTTATTTTTTGTCTAATCATCCATGTGAAGCTGAGCGAGAAGGGGAATATACATATCTAATCCCATCGAAGTTATGGTTTGGGGGTTCAAAGACTTAGATAATGTTAGGTATATGGGTATTTATTAAATACACTGAGCATATTAAAACCAAACAAGGATATAGGTTAGAAGATAATACATGTTCCAACAATTAATGGAATATAAGGTTGTGATAATGGGCTAAAAGATTATTCAAAGTTGCAATGCTTCAATGATAGAAAAATTTGGTGACTCCCAACTAGTTATAAGACAGTTAAATGGTGAATATAAATGTGTTCATGATGATTTAATTTTATATAACCAAGTGGCTTTAAATTTCTTGTCTAAATTTCATGATGTCGCACTAAATTATGTTCCCTAATTTATAAACAAATAAGCTAATTAAAGGGCTCAAAAGGCTTCGAGTTTTAATCTAGATGATAACTTCAAAGAAAAATTGAAGCTTAGTTTTATTGATAGCTTCTTGCCATTGTTGCTTAACAGTTGCCTCTTAGTTGAAATTAAGAATATTGATATTCAAGAAGATTGAAGAAGGCCATTAATTGAATATCTGACTAACCCAAATCTCAAGAGTGTTAAGGTTGTCAAACTAAGAGAAACCAATTAAGTTATATATATTGGTAAATTATTCAAAAAAGGTGTAAGGATACTAGGTGGTTGTTAAGAAGACATGGATTTTATTGGCCTTCTATTTTAAAAGATTGTATTAAGT
Organism: Sambucus nigra; assembly: GCA_949130495.1. Taxonomy (NCBI): domain Eukaryota; kingdom Viridiplantae; phylum Streptophyta; class Magnoliopsida; order Dipsacales; family Adoxaceae; genus Sambucus; species Sambucus nigra. Next base: position 60,093,092 of record OX422218.1, on the reverse strand, counting down.
TTGAAAAAGTATGCCAAAAATGCTAGCAACATGGTCCTTTAAAATATATGCCTCTTATAGGTCTACAATATGTAGTAAAGCCATGGACATTTAGAGGATGGGATATTGACATCATTGGTACAATTTATCCTCCAAACTGAATAATTTTGTGTCAGTAGTAACAGACTACTTTACGAAATGGGTAGAGCAAAAGCTTTAAAGTTAGTTACCTATAATGAATTGGTAGATTTCTTGTAAGACATTGTATACATGTTTGGGATCCCAAAAACCATTACCTCGGGCAATGCAAGAAACTTCGAATCATAGATAGTGCTAAAATTTACTTCAAGATTAGGATAACTTTGATAAAAGTTCCATCTTATTATGATCAATCAAATGGTGAGGCAGAGGCCACTAATAAGGTAATTAAGAACAACCTGAGAAAAGTTATTGAGAAAAATCCTAGGGACTGGCACACTTTATTGACAAAAGTTTTATGGACTTATAATACCTCTAAAAGGTCAAGTACTATGGTAACTCCATAAGTCTTAACCTATGGACATGATGTTGTTAAGTTGAAATCACTCTTAATCCATTAAGAGTGGTGGTCCAAAATAAATTAATAGTAGAAGTTTATGACCAAGCTACACACATGAAATTCGAAAAAATATATGAGGATAGAGTCAGAGCCTTAAATAATATCCTGGCCTAAAAGAAGAAAATAGTTGGTAGCTATGGTAAGAAAGTAAAAAAAATGACCTTTAACGAAGGGGACTTGGTTTGGAAAACCATTTTGCCTTTAGGATCGAAAGATTCAACTTATGGAAAATGGTCACTAAAGTGGGAAGAGCCATTCCAAATTTAGAGGGCATTCAAATGTGGATCATACCATCTGAGAGACATCAAAGGTTATATTTACATAAGAAAAACAAATGTAATATTTCTAAAGCTATATTACCCAGACATTTGGGAAGAAAGGCAATAAGAGCAAAATGCATAATTCCATTAAATGTTGGTAATTACAGTTACACTTTAATAAAAAAAATATTTGAATATAAAATACCTAAAACCAGCTCAAAAAATTTCATATGCAAGTCTCTTGGTTATAATTTGAACCTATCTCTCATCAAACTCAGTTGCATCACCGATTTAGATCTAGATTTCACCAACCAATTGGCCCATTTTGTGCCGACAATTAACCTCCTCCATGATGGCCAACTCCAGTTCAGGATAAACTATGGCTAATTTCTTCTCTAACTCCTATTTCTCAGACAAAAGGGCAGTCTTCTTGCTTCGAATAACTCCTAGGTATTGCAGGCCTTTAGCTACCTTAAATTTTTGACTAGATAAATGAATCTTATCTACAGACAAAGCATTCTCCTCAGTCTCTACTTGGGATACGGTCTTGATGTGATATGGACATAAGTAAATCCTAATGTTTAATATCATCACAAAATTTTCCTCTAAGACTTCAAGTTTAGAAACACAGGTGCATGCCGCATTAAATCCAGTGAGAAAGGTAAAGTCAATTAAGTTCGCATTGAACCATGACAAAGCTTTGAAATAGATGTAAGGATTGTGGAGTCTCCAATTGCCAAGATGGAGGAATTGGTTGGACTTGGATGAGATGTTGCAACCGTTGTTCTACACTGCTGGTAATGATTTTCAAAGTTTGAACTTTAGCCTTGGACACGATCTCTTGAAGTTATCCATGAAAGTCAGTGACCTCTATGGATGTCATCAAGCTAGGAACATCCTCAGTTGGAAGATTTAATTTTGCCTCATGAGATACTTCTCTTGAGGGTGAAACGCTTAGGACTGGAACATCTTCAGGAACTGGTGAAATGACCGGTGATTTTGGAACACTGCTAGTAGGATTAAAATCCTCTATGATCTCTTTCTCTTTGTGAATTTAGATTTAAGTTATCTCACCTTAGGAGATATGAATGAGGATAGAATACATGGCAGTCTTTGGGTCTATTTCTTCTTCAAGAACTGGATTCAAAGTGGGCATAACTGGTGAAACAGGAGCATTAACTGACTCATTTATTAGTTTATTTATTGGAGATGCTGAAGGAGGTGTCATAGGATTTCTGACTAGCTCAGGTTCCTCTATATTAGATGAGCTATCAATTAAAACCTATGATGAGAAATAGAGAGTTTGAAGCAAGGTTTATTAGTGTAATGATGCCAAAACATCAAAAATTGCTTTAAAGGGAAAATATAGTGGCATCCTGTCACTTAGTCTTTGTGCACAGGCTTCCTTCCTATTAAATTATACGTTTCCTTATGTAAATATTAATCATAACACTTATAGGAGGTTTAATATCCCTAATGGTACCTGAAGAAATGTTATTTGGATTATCAGAAGAGGCCATTGACCTAGATGGTCGAACAAGAGGAGCTTCTTCTTCCTCTTACACTATCTCCTCCCCAAAAGATTCGTCCTCTAAAACCTTTTTTCCTCGGGAGATAATTTCCTTTTGTGCAAGATAATATAACCATTAGGAGATGGAATTTTTACAAGATCACTAATGGATGACTTAATTTCAATATAAATAAGGATAAAATTTCAAGGAGTAACAAGAGCCTTTTGAGAAGAATAAGGCTTCGAAGGCTTTATGTATGCCTGCAATGGTTTCAAGAAAACTTGGATGTACTTACACCACCAAACTATAAAAACTGGGGTAACCCCTCTTGAACATCAACTCCAGTTATGCTAAAAGTGCTTCTAACCTTACGATAATTGGAAAGTCCTTCCTAAACAACTGTCTCTAAAAAAATGAGAAGACGTAGAAAATACCTAAGGATTGGCTAGACTCCTCACGGAGACTAAAATGGATTGGTAGAAGCCATATTGCCTAACAAATTAAGTAGGCATGTATATCTCCCCAAATTACCTAGAATTGGGAGACGTGGGAGGTTACGTACCATAAAACCTTAGTAATAAAAAAAACTTCCCCAACAAGGATCAGTTTGTGCTGCGAAGGGAGATTTTCTCAAATTTGGATCTAGCCAAAGTGGTGCTTCGGTGGGTATTAACAATTCCCATAAATAAAGCCTTCGCCTGCCGATTGACAAACTTATAAATATATTAATGAGATCTTCGCAGCTCTTATTACCTGGGTTAGAGTGATAATAGTCTTAGAAATTGAGGAGGCCCCTACGTATATGTGCTTTAGGTAAAAACAATCTTTTTAAATTTTTATCAACTTTATTATGCACCAAATTTGTGAGCCAATTCAATTAACTCGATTTTATCTTTTTAATCTTAAACATGCATCTAGTGAGATTAAGAAGATAAAGTAAAGCAAGTTCACAACGCCGATGTGCGAGGAAACCACAAAGGAAAAAAACCTTGGATGACCCAGGTCAGACAATCATTATGATATGGTTTTACAAAGCATAAATAGTATACTTACACAACGACTTGATCCCCACAAGCCTTGATGATCTTATATCTTCAACCACTCCTCCACAGTGCAATGTCGGAGTCCACATACGCAAGGTCCACAACACATAAGTCCACGTATGCCTCGAAATCCACCGATACAACCTCAGCAACCGTCAGTCAGCAAATACGGAGTCCACCGCACGAAACTAGTTCTTTTAATGATGGAAGAATCAAACAGTGATGCAAACACAAGATCTTTATGACATATGGAATATGTAAACTCGGATCTTAAAACACAAAGGATGTTTTATATTTTTTCTTTAGAAAAACTTGGTAAACAAACTGTAGAAATCGTATTATGTTCTGTTATGTTCTGCCTGCGTTTTTCTGAGTCAATGACGCATTAAATAATTAAACATAATTTTTTAGGCGGTGCGTCATTCAAACGAAAACATGCAGTCATTTGAACCAAATGAACATCTCACTAGAACGAGAAGACCATCTCGCTAGAACGAGAAGACCATCTCGTTTGAATGACAGACCAATGTCATTTAAACGAGCTCTAAAGTCCTTTGAACCACTAAAACTGAAATCCAATGTTCATACGACTCTAAACACGATTTAACTCGAAAAAAACATTTTAAAATCAGTTTTAAATAAAAAGTAACATCCTAAGAAAATTTTGAGAATACTAAGCCATTATGTATTCATACCTCAGAGAATCTCAGAAATCCAGTGAAGACTTAAAATATGCACAAAAAATGCGGCATGATCAATCTTCGAAGCTTGGTTGCTACGTCTTCGTGACAACATCATAAGTTTTAGGGAATCGCGACACATAAAGTCTATCATATGACTCAAAGTGGTTTTTGTCCAGAATAATGCCAAAATATACAAAATGTCACTATTTGGAAATTTGCCCTTGCAAATCTTCCCCTTTGACTATTCTGGGATAAAACTAAAAATAGTGAAATGCCTAAATCGGGTCGTCAAGCCGAATGACCTATATACCATCCCATAAACCCAAAAGTAAAAATATAGGACACGAACTAGAATATACAGGATCGACAAGCATGAACAATGTTAATATGTATAGACTAAAATGAAACTAGATTACGAATCTAAAGTAATTTATGCAAAAACAAGAGATTTAAAAGAGAGGGAGAAGAAATTGGACCTTCCTTAGAGCTTGAGCTTGGATCTTGGATGAAATCCTTTGAATGTTGATGGATGTCGATGAGAGAGAAGGATATTTTCCAAATTTAGTGTGAAAAGGATGGATATTTAGGCTTGAATAGAACTTCTCATATGGAACTTCGTTGATTTCAAATGAATGTAGCGGAGATTACTAATGTTGATGGGTTTCCTGTCTGTTTTGGGAATGAGGTCATGGCCCTTATTTATAGGGGAAAAATAGGGGTGACGATCGGCCTACCCCAGGGGGTACCTATCGGTAGGTCACCCTTGACACTGTGCCAATAGGCAGGGTTTAGAACCTGCCAATTGACAGTCTCGTGCGGACTTTTCTAGAAAAATTACTGTAGCGCACAAACTGTTGATCCGAATCATGCACGCGGCATACCGTTAGAAAGGTATTTCAGACACCATCGAGAGTCCTTTGGATAGCTCCCGGGTCCAAGAGTTGACTTTGGGTCAAATATGGCTCGGAAGCGCATGCCGGTCCTTTGGATGGGAGATCACATGACGCAAATGGATCTTTTGTCCGCATGGTAAGTCAGAATAGCGTACGGGGTGGACCATTGGAAAGATTAGGAGATGTACTTCGATATTCGAAAGAGTTTTTCTTGATTTAAAAAGTTGACCTTAGTCAATTGGGGCCCGAAAGCGCTCGGTGACCTCTCAGAGTAAAACAGATCGTTCGTCTGCATTGTAGGTCAGAATAGCGCATGGGGTAGATCGTTAGAAAGGGTATTCAGTTCCCGTCATATATTCATTAAGTCTTATTCAAGTTAAGGAGTTGACTTTGGTTAAAAGGAGTTCGGGAGCGCCCGGTGGCCTCCGAATCAATTTTCGAAGGAAAACTGATCGTTCGTCCGAACGGTTATGCTATTTTGTGCATGGGGGTGGAACGTTGTAAAGGGGTTTCAGTTCCCTTCAAATATTGAAAGAGCTTTCACTCTGACGATGGAGTTGATTGGGGTCAATTCGGGGCTCGAAAGTTCCCGATGGTCTCTGAATAAGTTTTTGGTAGTGAAATGGTCCCTTCGTCTGACAAAAGGGTACTCGGAGCCCTTCAAAGATTCAAAGAGCTTTCTCTCTGACGAAAGATTTGACCAAAGTCAAATGGGGTCCCGGCGCCCGATAGTCTCTAGATCGGTACTCAGAGTGCGACCTAGGTTTGCAGTGGAAAGGGAAAGTGCTGGGAGTCTAAGGAGAGACTTAGGGGTCCTAAAATGTGGTGTCTACATCAAAATTTTCCATCTCCACTAAAACGACTCTCTCTCCCAAAAGAACTCTCACCGAGGACTCGCTCTCTTTCTACCCTTAAACTCCTTCTTCAAAGCTAACACCCTAATTGCCAAATTTTTATTTTGCCTTATCGTTTTAAAGGACTCAGTGTAAAGCTCGGCATAAGTGCTTTGAAGGCCACTTTTTGCCTCACTCAAAATGTCATCTCCATCACTCTCTCCGGAATGATTTGATATACTGTCGAGGTCATAATGTTTAGCAACTTCCACATTGACATGAGTCGTACTGAATGTACTAACATGACTGACCATGGACGCGGTGAAGTAATGTCCATGCGGTGATTCATCCCCGAAATCCACCGACTCGACCTCCCTATCACTAAGATTTTAGGCAGATTTATCCTTGCCCTGTCTCTTTAACCTTGTAGCACACTCATGAGCTTTGTGACCCTTTCCCTCATACTCATAACATCTTTCCTCATTTTTCTTAGGGTACTCTCCTCTCGCTTTTTCAAATTTTTACTTGCCTTATTTAAAATTTTTATTTTTCTCAAAACTTTTATTTTCTTTGGGAGAATTTTTTTTTCTTAGTTTGAGAAACTTTCGATTTTTTTTGGCAAAAAGGGCAAGATGATCGAGATCAAAATCAAATTCAGAGTTAAAGGAGACTTCCTCTTTCTTTTATATTGAGCTTCCTAAGCAATTCCTTTTTCTTTGGTTTTTAAATTTCGGGGAACAAGTCAATTTCATAAGTTTAAAGGTCTCCTACGTGTTTTTTTAACCTAAGCATATCTAAAATTCCTAAAGAATTAAGTACCATGACTTTAGGGATAAAAGGGGACGACAGGGGTCTCAAAATATTTTTCACGACTCTCATCTCAGGAATTCTCTCGCGCAAATTAAAACTAGAATTGACTATATCAGATAATTTAGCATAAAATTCATCAAACGCATCAGTAACTAGCATAGTGATAGTCTTAAACTATGTGGTGAGATTTTGTATCTTAAAAGATTTCACAGTGTTGGTACCCTCGTGAGTGAGTTGGAGAGTATCCCACGCTTCCTTAATTGTGGTGCACGTCATGATGTGATGGAACTCGTCAGGGGTGAGGGATCTAGAAATTGCACTCAAGCTGCGGGAGTTAAAATTTCTCTATTTAAAATCATCATCTGTCCAGGCGGTGACATGTTTAAGACTTTCGACATTGTCGTTAGTCACAGTGGGTAGTGTCCACCCTCTTTCATGGACAAGCCAGACTCTCTCGTTAATCAACTTCGGTGCCGACCTCATTTGAGCTTTCCAATAGCATAATTTGACCCATCAAACATAAGTAGCCTATTGTATAAATTATCCCTATAATCCTAAATTAAAGATCACATAATAAATTAGTGTAACCGACTCTAATACCAATTTGAGAAAGCACGTGCGGGGTTATACGAATTTACTTGTATCTTAGGCCAAACAAACAAATTCACTTTTTACCAAATTTTGTCTTTATTTATTTAAAGTGAACATGCAAGATAAATTGAAGCCAAATTCCAAACCAAATTAGAAAGAAGAAGAAATAGAGGAAAATCCATTTCAAGCAAAACCTTTAATTCAGCACTATTAAAGAATTTGATAGCCACGTAATGACTTACAAACTATTTAGAGATCCACTAATTATAATGCACAAGGGCCTACAAATCTTTAATAGAAAATGATGCAGTCCAGCATCTTCCACAACAAGTAGATCTTTCCTCAGTATCCACCAATCAACCTCAGGAATACGCAATTCCAATCATCTTCAGCAGTAGAGCCTCAACTCCACAAATCAGCAGTAGAGAATATATCTACAAGGGTTTAGAACTTTTGAATGTGTTCTTCTTGATTTGAAAAAGTGATCTTCAAAGATCAAATGGTTTGGATGAAAACATTATAGAGTTTAATCACAAAAAGAACTCTAAAAAGGCCTATTCTAAAATATAATCCCGCGTCTCTATATACAGAGAAAGCTGTTGTAAAGAGGTAGGGATTAAAGATTTATATAAGATTTGTAAAAAAATACAATATGCGTACTCGTTCGAACGAACTGGCACCTCGTTCGAACGATGTATCTGATCTTGTTCAAACGATTTCCATAGAAACTTTGAATGATATTCCAGTGCGTACCCAAAAGGCGTCGATCCAGATCTTATTTGAATGTAGGATTTGTAACACCCCGTAATTTTGAGTAATAAATATTTAATTAATTCGGCTAAGGTAAATTACACGTGTGACGTAATTTATCTGAATTAATTATTATATGATTATTAAAATATTAGTCGGGAGATATAATGATTAATATTTATGCAATATAATTATTAAGTGAATAATAAATAATTATTTTACGTCATAGCGAGTGTTAGTGACGTAACGGTACTAGATCTCACCCAGGAGTCCAGTGTAGACTATATGAGGTTGAGATATAAAATTATTATAGGGTGACTCGGATGGCGATTTCGAGGTCACGGTTGGTTTCGAAAGGGTCAAGATAGTCAAAATAGTGTACCCGGGGGTAGTAATTGGATTCCGGTGTCTTTTTAGTCATAATCGGGCCAACACGGGGGTGTTCGGGTCATTTGGGCTTGGCCCATCGGCCTAATTTTGGAATTTGGAGCTTTAAACCTAAGTTATGGAATTAGAGGCTGCCATAACTCAGATTGAAAACCCTAGAACTTGAGAGAAAAGAAGAGGAAGAAAGTGATGAGCTTTTAGGAGCCAAATCAAAGAGGAACTGGGTGTGTTCTTCATCAATTCTTCTACTACATAACGAAATTAGACCCTACGAATCTAATCAGGAAAGTGGTTAACTTTCTTTAAATCTAAATTGCAGTATTTTGATTCATATCATAGTGGGTGGATATCAAAATTCGTTTTGAGGTGGGTTATCACACGAAAAACGGGTTTTGAGGAATTGAACAGGTTGTGTAGATTAAAGGTTCAATTGATAACGTTATATGAATCGATGTGTGTTGAAAACTGAATTATATTAAAATCCCAGTAGTTGATGTATATTTCTTGAGTTATAGAATCGAATTTGTAGAAAACGATTTAATGAAACCTTGGAACCCCATTTCAGGAATTGATGACTTTTGATGAGAATCAATGATGTTTAAAGGTAATTATGAGGATTAGAAAATGTCTTAGATGTGTGTGATATATTAACTTTGATTGGGTTGATATCTGTGAAGCGATTCAGGAGTAAAATTGGAGGAAAACCTCTGCGGGGAAGATGGCTGTCGCGCCTTGATTGATCGATCGATGACGCCAAGTTTTTGATAGTTCGGTCTTTTTTTTTTTATCTAGCCTTAATTCTTTGGTGGACTCTTAAGGTGGATTTAATTGGTGTAAAAATTAATGTAACATCATACCTAGAGTATTAGGAGATGGGTATTAAGAGATTTAAAAGTTAAAGAAGGGTGTGAACCTTAAGAAGGGAATTTTGTGTAATAAATTCTAAAGCATTAAAATATGGATCGGGTGAGTGAGTCCGGGCATTGTAATAGAGTGTCACTATGTTAATAAATTAATTAGTGTGTAATTAATTAAATTAAGAGTCGGAGAAGTGGATTCGGGTATTATGGGCTAGTGCTTTGGGAGTTAGGCACGAGTTAGCAAGATTTTATTTAATTATATATATACAGATAGTGTGATAGTGTGTATATATATATATTGTAAGGACATTATTTTCATTGTCCGTTATCAATTTAGTATGTCGTATACCGCTACACCATCGAAGAGCATCCAAGAATATTCAAGCATCAAAGACGGATCCGAATATCAAGTTCTTCAACATTCAAGACTCTGCGATGTTAATTTTGGTAAGGTTGAGTTTTAATTCCTTAGCATTTCACTTAAAGTATTAGGATATTTTTATCAAATATTTTTCTAAACATTTTGTTCTCGGACACCTTTCCGTAGAAAAATCATATCAATTCAAAGAAAAATAAGAAAAATACGAAAATGATGGCCAGGTGCTCGTATCAAAATTATCTACAAGCACGACTGAAATCTCATCTAATAGGTCGTTCGAATGACCTACCTATGTCATTCAAACGACATACCTATCTCGCGAGAAGTTATCGCACGATGTCGTTCAAACGACAATGCCTTTTCGTTCGAGCAACTTCAACCTCGTTCGAGCAACGTGTCGCCTTAAGTTTTTTATAAATAGGATTTTCTAACTCCGTTTTTCAGAAGAAGGCCTGCATATTTTCAATAGACGGAACTGCTACTGCAGAAACGATTTTTGTCTTCTTCTTTTAGGTTTTAAACCTTTTGTTTTCAATTCACAAAACATCCCAATCTTTTAGTGAATTGTTTTAGAAACCTAGATTCAAGTTTGTTGAAACTTTACCTTTGTGTGGAGAGCTCTACAATCGGAGAGTTGCATGCTATTATGGAAGGAGTATCTATGAAGTTATTCTTGTGGGGAGGATAACCTACACCGTGAAGACTGCGTGTCCTTGTGGTATAGTTGCGTGTGAACCACTGCTGATTTCTAGCCGTTACTTTTAAGGTTTGATGAAGGCACCGTGCGTTCCTCTTGTGGGCGATCAAGTTGTATGTAAGTCAATGGTCTTGTAAACTTTTCAAAGTTCTAGAAATAAAAGGTTTTGCCCTTAGGGGATTTTTCCTGAATTTGTTGTTCTTAATATTTGATCTTGTGATGGTTTGATTTTCATATTTAATTCAATCACTTAGATGCATGTTTTAGGGTTTAACTAAAATTGGATTTTTTTAAGAATTCGCATTATTCTGCTGTAGCGATTCTACAAATTGGTATCAGTGCGGGTTACGCTAATTTATCGCGTGATCCTAATTTTTCAAGGATTTATTTTTTTTATACAATTTGACTTCTCACGTCGTCAAATTGGTATCAGAGCCTGATGCACTAAGTTATTGTGTTTTGATCCTATTTTTCAAAAAATGGCTGTTGATGTAAAAAACTAGATTGCTCTAATTATTCAATCACAGATAAATAAATAAGACAAAGATTTTTAAAGTGGTTCGGCTAGGAATAAAGCCTACGTCCACTGTTATGTTATTGCTGAGTGTTTGTGGAATTCTTGATTACAAGTTCTCTCAAGAAATTCCAGTCCCCCTTTGAATGAGGATGATACAAGGTATTTATAGCCTTGAGGTTGTACATGAAAGGTTCGATACATTAAATGACATACATATGAAAGGGTAATGCATTTAATGCAGAGTGCGTGCCAAGAATATAAGCATTCAATGAATATCTGAGCTGTTGATTATCTAGCAATTAATGATACGACCGAGATGCAGCTCGGACCGCCATAGCTGTTCGCTGATCAGGAGTTCCTCGAAACATTAGAGTACCTCGGTGCGTTGGAGTTCCTCGGTGTGATAGAGTTCCTCGGTGTATTCTCGTTGCTCGGAAAGAAACATGTTTGGTCGGGAAATGATCTTCCTCGCTGCTATTGTGCCACGTAGATTGACACGTGTCTTCGTATTATTCGTCCACATCAGCATATTAATTTTGGTATCAACAGAAGCCCCCAATGTTTCATATTTCGAACTTTGAGGAGTATGTAACATTCTTTCTCGGTGTATGGCAATATTAAATGACCTTCCTGGGTTTCAGGAAGATTGTATTCAAATTTCCTTCTTATTTCGCTGTTTTCCGCCTTTTTTATAAACGCTTCAATCTTCGTGCAATTTTTGTCCTTTTAGCCGCCGGGAGTTCAGTAGTTTCTTTTTGGTAATCATTTCTCTCGCCGCTTCCCAATGCAAAGTATTTAAACTTCTTTGGTAACCATACCGTCGTCTACGTTTTCCATTTTCTGCATTCAAGCTTTCTATTCTCTTCTTCTCTCTTGTGCGTTCATCCTTGTTTCCGTTCGTTGCAAACATACCTCCTTTCTTTCTGTAAGATATTCTTCTTCTCTTCTGTATCTCTTTTATTCAATATGGTTTATATTGTGGAGTCTGTTGAGAAATTCCGTTCTGATTTTTCCATTCCTTCGTGGGTAACTCTAGAGGTTCTTTCTGAGCCTTTAGATTACTTTCGATTGGCTGAGGGACATTGGTTCCCCAGTCTTTTTGTTGCTGAATGTGGTTTTTCCTTTCCACCAAACCCATTATGTCTTGAGTTTTGTCAATATTTTGATCTTGTTCCTGCAAAAATAGTCCCCAATTAATGGAGAATTATTAATGGGGTATATAAATTAAATATAACTCATGGGACTCGCATAGGGATCCCTGAAATTATGTATTGCTACAGATGGGCTGTTTTAGATAATATTTATTATTTAAAAACTAGGTTTTTAAATAGGGCCCTTGTAGTTAACCTCCCCGATGCAAATAGAGACTATTTTGAACATGGGGTGATTATCAAAAATTGGCAATATGCCCCTCTGGTGGGAGACGAAGTGTACAACGGTCCCAGATGCCCCCCATATGGCAATGGGATAGGTTTATTTTTCATTTTATTTTATTTATAAAATTATGCTTTCATCATGTTTGATAAAATGTATGACCGATATTTCATTATGTATCTATTTGCAGTTGATAGCAAAAGAAAAACTCCAAAGGAATCAGAAGTGAATATTAAACATCTGAAACTTATCTGGGGTTTGCATAAGACGATTGCTGACGAGCATATTAGATCTGCTTCATATTTACTACAGTATAAGAGTTACACAACCTCTTATACTGCTCGCCCTGTTGAACCAGCTTCAACACCAGAAAGTTCATCTTCAGATTCTCATATCCCCTTATCTCAGAGAATGGGCAAGAAAAGAGCTCCTCCTGCTCTATTTGGTGAAATTTCTTCTGCTGTTGGAGCCCAGAAAGGCAAAATTGATGTCCCAGAAGGGACTAAAAAAGTAGATGCTGGGTCCTCCAAAGCTGCCGAGAAGCCCCCAGTGGCCCCGAGCAAGAAAAATGCTCCTGCTGATGTAATTACAATCTCTCCGACCAAGACTTCTTCCTTGGTTGATGCTGCTGACCCTCCTTTGAAGAGATTGAGGAAATCATCCTCATTTAATCTTGCTGGAACTGCATCTTCTCTACCCGCTGGTGGTAGTAGTGTTTCAAACATCATTCTTCCGAGTTCTTCAATGAGCTCAGTTATACCCGAGGTTCTCGGGGTTGATGAAAAAATTCCTAGGGATACACTGACATCCCTAGCTGCTCGTCATCTTTCTTCAGTAAATTTCTCACTCCTTTAGTCTTTCTTTCTTTTTTTTTGAATTCTTGTATTTGTGTTGACTTTATTGTTTTTCTTATCTTTCAGCTGGTGAATTGCTTCAATACCATCGTGAAGAAAGATCAAGTTATTAAAGCTTCCAGTTCCTCGTCCGATGTTGACGATGCTTTGTTGGGTTTAGCCCAATCTGTGAAGGAATCTCGCCAACAGTACATCGAGGAGAAAACTGTTTGGGAGAAAAAGTTGGCTGTGGCTGAGGCTGATAAGATGAAGATGGCTGAAACCTCCAAGAATTTGGAGGAGAAAGTTAAGGGTTTGGAGGTTAAACATCAGGAATCTGATGATAAGTTGAAGAAGGCAGAAGAAGAATTATCTACTCTGCGAGATATCAAGGTTAAGAAAGAGGAATTGGAGGTGAAGCTCTCCTCGGAGAAGTCGAGGAGAAAAGTTGCAATCAAAAAACATTTCAGCGTTGGTTGGGAGAAAGGATGGGAGAGAGGGATAGCTGCAATGACATCCCAAGTCCAATATGGGGAGTTGAAATACTTCCATGATGGCTGGGTAGTTGCTCTCCAAGAGCTAAAGGTCCAAGACGATTCTGAGCTATTCCAACAGCATCTCCCTGGTCCTCCTCCACCAATTGTGGAAGAAGAAGAAGATGAGCCTGCCTCAGATGAGTCTTCTTTGGCTATGGGTGATCAAGTTTCTGCCTCTCAACCCTCTGCCACCGAGGACGTTTCTTCCATGCCTCCTCCTCCCGAGAAGATTCCTACCGATCAAGCTGTTGTTACCACCGAGCAACCGAGCTCCTCGTCCCAGCCTCCCGAGAAAGTCTTGGGGGACAAGGAAAAGGTGTGAAGTTGTTCGGTATCATTTCTATATTTCCTTGTAATCGAATAATGTAACTTTTTGATGATCTAATAAAATATATCTTTGCTCATCTTTGTTGTTGATAACTTGTTTTTGTTGATTGTTGTCTTTTTCTCGTCTTTAGTTTGTTGCTAGAATGGAATTGATCTCTTCACATGATACCGAGCTGATGCAGCAATGTCACCAATACTATAAGGCTGGTCATACAGACCTTAGTACATCGGAAATTGCTGATATCCTTGGTCATGGTGCTTCAGAACAGGCTATTGAGGCTTATCGGTACTTGAAAGATTTACTCGACCGAGCTGTGGCCAATAATGTGGCATATTACGAACTGATCGAGGAACTTCATGGTTCCATAGAGGATCTCCAAGGTCAGCACAATGAATCAATGGCTTTGTTACACAAAGATTATGAAAATAGATACCAACAACTTTCTTCTGAAACAGGCCATAAGAAGATCATTGTTGCATATGATATTAGGGAAAGGACCCTAAAAGGTGAAGTTGAAGCCTGCAGACAAATTGCCGAGATCCTGGAACAAGAAAATAATAATTTGCAGAAAAAATTGGCTCAATATGAATCTGCTGCTTCATCTTCTACTGCATTAATACCAGTTACTGATGAAGGCTTCTCGTTCTTAGAGGTCGAAAATGCCAAACTAAGGCAAGAGCTGGAGGACTTAAGAAGATCTGCCATTTCTGGGACTGCTCGGGGACGAGGAAGAGGTTCTCGGGGGCGAGGAAGAACTGTCGAGGAGCAAAGTTCTCCAGTTGCTTCTCGGAGCCGATCAAGAGTTCTCAGTCGCAATGTTGAAGAGGCTCGTACTCAATCTACTCTGGAAACTCAAGCATTCCAGTTGAAAGTAAAAGACCGTGCTCTGACTGAAATGTCCAATAAAAATCTGTCTCTGGAAGATCAGCTTACATCGACGAAATCTGCCTTGCATAATAAGGATCTTTTTGCCAAAAGCCTTCATGAACAATTGGAGAGATTAACCTTCCAATTCCATAAACAGCCAAGGGAATTCTGGATGGCAGGATATAATGAAGCCCTTGTTCACCTGGATGCTCGTATTGAACATGCCAACAATGAAGGTTACAAGCAAGGATGGTTGAATGCACTGGGTGTGTTAAAATTGGAGCAAGGGCATTTCTTATGGGATTATCATGCTCCATCATTATTAGACCTACCTGTACCACCTTTCAAATTGGACATGGCATGGATCCCAGCTCGTTCCATTCCTCGCAGCCTAATTTCAAAATACCTTGGTGATTATAGCCTTCATTCCCAAGTTGAATTATCTCGTCCTGAGCATCTCTTGGATACACCTTCTGTTATGAACGTCAGAATGCTCAGAGATGTTAATTTCATCAATTCTCCCCTTTGCCTAGAAGACCCTCCTGCCGGCGAGGAGCCTGCTTCACAAAATAAAGGAAAGAAACCAATAGAATAGGTTTTCAATGTAACAGTTAGTACATTTATGTAACTTGTAATTTATTCTAGATTAATGAAAAGATTTTCATTTTCTGTTTGCCAATTTTTCTATTGTCTTGTGTTTATCAAACACCTTTATATTTGCACATATGTATCTGTTAAAAAGATAACAATAATATTGTTCATTAAGCAACTTAATAAAAAGTTACAAGTATTAGTAATGTTTCTCGATCACTTAATAATAAAGTAATGAGTAAAAATGTTCAAACTGTTTCCAACCAACCAAGGTGGGTGAATAATGTTTGTCGACCAATTACAGTTGATGGGTTTTTATCCCCGACCAGCTATACTTGGTTCAATTATAAAAATGCGTCCGACCAATTAAGATCAATAATTTGTCCTCGCCGACCAACTACAGTTATTGGGTTTTTATCCCCGACCAACTATACTTGGTGTATTTTTTGAATATTTTGTTCTTCAAAGGACTCTTTGTAATAATATTACCTCCCGACCAACATAAGTTGTAATATGAGAGTATATTTTTATCTTACCAACCGTAATTGATGCTGGTGTATACTTTTTGGCTCCTTAAAGCTTTTGGCTCTTTAGAGCATTTTTTGGCTCCTTAGAGCATGTCCTCCTAACCAAAGGAGGTTGGCTACTTATAGCACTTTTGCTCCGTAGAGCTGTCCTCCTAACCAAAGGAGGTTGGCTACTTATAGCACTTTTGCTCCGTAGAGCTGTCCTCCTAACCAAAGGAGGTTGGCTACTTATAGCACTTTTGCTCCGTAGAGCTGTCCTCCTAACCAAAGGAGGTTGGCTCCTTAGAGCACTTTTGTTGTGTAGTGTATTACACTAGTATTCCCCGAAAAACTTTCAACCAGAAAGAAAATGGCGAAACATCCTCGTTTTATTCATAATGAAAGAAATGCTTTACATTTGACATCACTGATAATACTTGCGCAGGTGTTCAGCATTCCATGCGTTCTTAAATTCCTCTCCTTCTAGAGTTGCTATTCTGTAAGTTCCTGGTCGAACAACCTCTGTAACTCGGTAAGGTCCATGCCAGTTTGCTTCTAGTTTATTCTGCTTCTGAATGACCTTCTTTAGCACATAATCCCCCTCTTTTAGATCACATTTCTTTACCCTTTTGTTGTAAAACAGAGCTGTTCGTTGTTGATAAGCAGCATTCCTAATGGCTGCCTCTTCTCTGACTTCTTCGAGCATATCCAAATCCAGTCTTCTCATCAAATCACTGATCGGAGAATTGAAATTTAACACCCTGTGTGTTGGTAGGCCCAACTCGGCAGGTATCACAGCCTCACTTCCAAATGCTAGCATATATGGTGATTCTCCTGTTGCTGCTCGGGGAGTTGTTCGGTAAGCCCACAAAACTTACTGTAGCTCATTAATCCAATTTTCTTTAGCCTCACTTAACCTCTTCTTCAACCCATTTAGTAATGTTCTGTTCGTCACCTCAGTCTGTCCATTGCTTTGGGGATGGCCTGGTGCTGAATGAAACTTCAAGACGTTCGACTGATGACAATAGGCAGCAAATTCTTCATTATCAAATTGCGTTCCATGGTCTGTGATGAAAGCGTGGGGGAGACCATATCGACAAATGATATTCTTTCATATGAACTGATACACCTTCTCGTACGTCATATCAATTAGTGGTTCAGCTTCCACCCACTTAGTAAAATAGTCTACTGCCACAACGAGATACTTGAACCTTCCTCGGGTTGTCGGCAGTGGTCCAACCAGATCAATTCCCCACATGGCAAATGGCCAAGGTGATGTTATGGGTGTCAATAATGCCTGTGGAGTTCTTCGGATGGAGGAAAAACGCTGGCATTTGTCACACTTCTTAGCATAGGCTATACAATCAGCCCTCATCGTCGGCCAGTAGTATCCCTGTGTCATTACCCTTTGCAAAAGTGTCCGACCTGCTACATGAGCACCACAAGATCCTTCATGAATTTCTTCAATCAATTCTTTGACTTCTGATGGATGCACACATCTCTGCAAACCTGCCATAATTCCTCGTCTATACAAAACACCATTAGTTAACACATACCGAGCAACTTTATACTTCAATTTCTTGGCAGCTAGTTTGTCCTCCGGAAATTCTCCTTCTTCAATGTATGCTCTGATAGGATCCATCCAAGATGGTCCTAAATCAAGGGTAATAATCTTCACCGTCAGATCTTCTTCTATGCTCCGACTTTCTAATACTTCAATTGGTATCGTTCTTCGCAGCTCGGTGCGCGTAGCTGACGCTAGTCGGGCCAATGCGTCTGCTCTAGCATTCTCCATTCTCGGTATCCTCACCAATTGAATAGCATCAAATTCTGTCAATAACTCCATCACCTTTGCATGGTACTTCACCATTAACTCTCCCTTCACTGCATATATTCCCATCATTTGATTCACAATTAATTGAGAATCACTGAAAACAATTACTTGACGTGCCTCCATAACTTTCGCCAAATGAAAACCTGCTATCATAGCCTCATATTCAGCCTCATTATTGGAAGCTTTGAATTAGAATCTCAAGGCATACTCCATGTCAATATCATCTGGAGAGTTTAAAACAATCCCTGCTCCACAACCAGCCGTGCAAGATGATCCATCTTTATATAATCTCCATGTATGTAACTCGTCTTCAAATTTCTTATCTGTTAGAGTTCCTCGGTGAAATATCATCTGTTTTCTTTCATCATCCCCGGGTATCCTTCGTTCCTCGTTGGTCATTTGTTCGCGCCCTTCTACCAACCGGAGTTGGTCGGGGTTTGAATATGATAATTTTTCTACATCCACAAGTCCTTTTACCAACCTTGGTTGGTCTGGATCTGTATCTGTTGATCCTGTATC
Organism: Sambucus nigra; assembly: GCA_949130495.1. Taxonomy (NCBI): domain Eukaryota; kingdom Viridiplantae; phylum Streptophyta; class Magnoliopsida; order Dipsacales; family Adoxaceae; genus Sambucus; species Sambucus nigra. Next base: position 60,074,913 of record OX422218.1, on the reverse strand, counting down.
GTCCACAGGTAGGTCAGCAAGCACCTTTTGCTCCTCGGGGGTATCAGGGTATGTGAACTCTGCTATAAACTCTGCCACGGCTTGCCCCTTCAACGATGATCTGGGTTCATACACAATATCATATTCACCGAGCTCTATTGCCCAGTACATCAATCTTCCTGATTTTTCTGGCTTGTGAAGGGCTTGTCTTAACGGCATGTCGGTATACACAATGATGGTATGGGCCTGGAAGTATGGCCTCATTCTTCTACTTGCTTCAATTAATGCCAGTGCCAATTTTTCCAGCTTTGGGTATCTGATTTCCGCACCTCGGAAGGCCTTGCTTGTGTAATAAATTGGCTTCTGGACTCCATTCTCCAATCTGATCAACGCCGAGCTAACTGCATTTTCTGATACTGCCAAATACAAGTACAGCTTCTCTCCAGTTATTGGCCTAGACAACAATGGTGGGGCTCCCAAATACTTCTTCAAATCTTGAAAGGTTTTCTCACATTCATCAGTCCACTCAAAACTTTTTCGCAGTGTTTTGAAGAATGGGAGGCATTTATCAGTTGCTCGGTATACAAATCTGTTGAGTGCTGCAACCCGTCCGGTAAGACTCTGCACTTCTTTCCTCGTCGTCGGAGATCGCAGCCCTAAAAGAGCCTTGATCTTTTCTGGATTTGCCTCAATACCTCGTTGGTTGACGATGTATCCGAGGAACATTCCTTCTCGTACTCCAAAGGTACACTTCGTCGGGTTAAGCTTCATCTGGTATTTATCCAGTTGATCAAAAGTTTGACTCAAGTCAATCAAATGATCTGCAGCTCTCTTGCTTTTGGTGAGCATGTCGTCGACATAGACCTCCATATTGCGGCTGATTTGTTCGGTAAAAACCTTGTTCATCAATCGCTGATATGTTGCACCTGCATTTTTTAAACCAAAAGGCATAACATTATAACAATAAGTTCCCCTTGGGGTAATAAAAGAAGTACTTTCCCTGTCTTCAGGTTTCATTTTGATCTGGTTGTAGCCAGAATAAGCATCCATGAAGCTGAGTAGCTCGTGCCCCGAGGTAGCATCCACTAGTTGATCAATTCTGGGCAATGGAAAATGATCTTTTGGACATGCCTTGTTGAGATCAGTAAAATCAACACACATTCTCCATTTGTTGTTCTTCTTCTTTACCATCACCACATTCGCCAACCAATCTGGATATTTCACATCTTCAATGAATTGGGCTTTCTGGAGTTTCTCGACCTCCTCTTGTATGGCCTGGTTCTTCTCGGGACTAAACACTCTTCTTCTTTGCTTCACAGGCTTGATCTCCTTATTCACATTGAGTTCATGACATAAGAAGTTTGGATCTATTCCTGGCATGTCTTCATGACTCCAAGCAAAAGTGTTCTTCCTGTTTCTCAAGAAAGTTATCAATTCCTGTTTTATTGAAACATCCAACGACGATCCTATCTGAGTTACTCGTTCAGGATGCTCGTCGTCCAGGATAACAATTTTTGTAGATTCCACAACCTGCCCTTTTACGAGTTGAGATTCATCCCTAGGGTCAAGAGCTTCAATTTCTGTGCCTTCCTCCACTTGGTAAGTAGTAGTCTTTTTCTTTGACTCTTCAAGTTCCTCTTGCTCGGCAGACGAGTAATAGCATTCCCGAGCTACTTTTTGATCACCTTTCATAATTCCTACTCCAAAATTCATTGGGAATTTCAAACACTGATGTACTGTAGATGGAACTGCTTCGAACTTCTTCAATCCAACTCTTCCCATGATGATGTTGTAGGCTGACTGCACATTCTTATCCATCACAAAGAAACGTATTCTTTCTGTTCGACAAGCAGGCCAAGTTCCGATGAGTATATCCAACTTGATCGTCCCAAGTGGAAAAACTTTCTCGCCAGCAAAACCCAGAAGGGGTCTGTGATAAGGTTCCAATTGAGATAATTTTAAATTCAAGCTATCAAAGCATGAATAGTATATGATGTCTGCCGAACTACCATTGTCTACTAACACCCTTGAAATGATCACATCCTTCATCCTCATTTTGATCACCAAAGGATCATCATGAGGGTAAAGAACACCTGCCAGGTCATTTTTTGAAAAACCAATCACTAGCTTCTCTTTGTTTACCTTCCTCGGACGATCATCCTCGGCCAGGTTTATTCGCTGAATGTACGAACAAGCTTGAGCCTCTCCGAGGTAAGCTTTTCTTTCTGCAGTAAGGTCTCCTCCTCCTGCATCTCCTCCTGTAATAACATTACAATCAAATGACCCAAAACGTATGGAAAATACCTCTCGTTCAGGTTTCCTTGGCTTTTTGGGAAGATCGGGGTCATCATCTGGATCCTCCTCATGGTCCCTCCTCTTTTTCTCCTCTGCACGACGAGGAGATCTAGATCTCTCTCTAGTTCTATCATCATTCTTCCTTTCACCTTTGCGATCTACATACTTTGATAATTTTCCTCTTCGGATGAGTGTTTCAATCTCGTTCTGAAGGGCTATACAATTTTTTGTCATATGGCCATGATCTTTGTGAAACTCGCAATATTTGTCCTTATTCCTCAGGTCGGGATTTGTCTTCAGTTTCTCTGGCCACTTGATTTCCTCGTTATTCCTGATTTCTTCCAAAACATGATTAATACCCATTTTCAATGGAGTATAATTATCATACTTCTTTAGGACTTCCAACTTCATCCTGTTATTCCTGGAATGTTTGTCACCACCATTACCTTTCTGATCTTTCTTCTTAGAATTGTCGACCTCCACTTTAACTTCTTTATCCATATTCTTCTTCGCAGCCATAGCCTCCTCGGCATTCATGATTTTGGCCGCCTTTTCCATCAACTCCGACATATTTTTAGGTGGATCTTTGGCCAAAGTGTAGTACAGCTTGTTAGGCAGCAAACCACTCATCAGAGCAGTGATTGCTGTCTTTTCTTCATAATCTATGACTTCCAACTTCTCGTTATTGAAACGAGTTATGTAATCTCTAGTACTTTCACCTGATTTTTGTCTAACACTTAGCAAGTGTGCTACTCGCTTTATCGGCTTTGCTCCAAAACAAAAATTGCCAATAAACAACTCGGCTAACTGAACAAAAGTTGAAATCTTACCCCGAGGAAGATTATTGTACCATATCTGTGCAGATCCGGTAAGAGTTCCTGAGAATGCTCTACACCTCATCTCGTCGGGGACAGCGTAGATATCTGCAGCAGCTTGGTATTGTTCTATATGAAGTACGGGATCTGTCTTTCCATCGTACTTGGGGGTCACTACGGGTGCTTTGAATTTCGACGGTGTAGGGAAATCCACAATGGCTTGCACAAAAGGTGTTCCTTGAACAAAAGTTCTCTGTAAGGGGTTCCTCGCCTTAGCCATTTCTCCCAGTCTATCCTCCAACCGTTGAATGGAACCTTTCCATGCTTCATTCCCTTCCTCGGGCCGCTTAGTCCGAGCAATTGATTGCTCTGACGTAGCTTCCTGAGATTTATCTCGACGAGTAGTTGGTCGCGATTGTGCAGATCCTTCTCTCAAACCTGGTGGTGGTCGAAAACTTCTTGATGGAGCCCTAGGTGGACTCATGTTCCTCCTTGGTCCTAACCGACTGAAAGGAGACACCCTGCTTAATCTTTCCAAAGCGCTAGTTCTCTCCGGAGAAAGAGTGATACGTTGATCTGTATCCGTAGCCCGTATCGATGAAGTTCGCCCAGGTTGATAAGAAGAATCATTAGACTCCTCATTGCGATATGACCCAGTACGTCTAGATTACGATTGCCTATGATCACTCCTTTGCCCTGAATAGGTAGGTGCACCGCCTTGAAGAGTTTGAATGAGTTGCCTCATAGATTCTTGCATGGCGGTTTGTCCTTGAGCCAGATTCGTCATAATTCCAGCCAGATCTGGGGATGCAGATGGATTTGGAAGATTTCCAGTATTTCCAACATTTCGATTACTGGATTCTGGATTATCTGCCATTGGTGATAAATGATTTTTATGAAAAACGATAATAACAGTCGTTTCCCACAGATGGCGCCAATCTGTTGATGTAAAAAACTAGATTGCTCTAATTATTCAATCACAGATAAATAAATAAGACAAAGATTTTTAAAGTGGTTCGGCTAGGAATAAAGCCTACGTCCACTGTTATGTTATTGCTGAGTGTTTGTGGAATTCTTTATTACAAGTTCTCTCAAGAAATTCCAGTCCCCCTTTGAATGAGGATGATACAAGGTATTTATAGCCTTGGTCATGGTGCTTCAGAACAGGCTATTGAGGCTTATCGGTACTTGAAAGATTTACTCGACCGAGCTGTGGCCAATAATGTGGCGTATTACGAACTGATCGAGGAACTTCATGGTTCCATAGAGGATCTCCAAGGTCAGCACAATGAATCAATGGCTTTGTTACACAAAGATTATGAAAATAGATACCAACAACTTTCTTCTGAAACAGGCCATAAGAAGATCATTGCTGCATATGATATTAGGGAAAGGACCCTAAAAGGTGAAGTTGAAGCCTGCAGACAAATTGCCGAGATCCTGGAACAAGAAAATAATAATTTGCAGAAAAAATTGGCTCAATATGAATCTGCTGCTTCATCTTCTACTGCATTAATACCAGTTACTGATGAAGGCTTCTCGTTCTTAGAGGTCGAAAACGCCAAACTAAGGCAAGAGCTGGAGGACTTAAGAAGATCTTCCACAATGGCTTGCACAAAAGGTGTTCCTTGAACAAAAGTTCTCTGTAAGGGGTTCCTCGCCTTAGCCATTTCTCCCAGTCTATCCTCCAACCATTGAATGGAACCATTCCATGCTTCATTCCCTTCCTCGGGCCGCTTAGTCCGAGCAATTGATTGCTCTGACGTAGCTTCCTGAGATTTATCTCGACGAGTAGTTGGTCGCGATTGTGCAGATCCTTCTCTCAAGCCTGGTGGTGGTCGAAAACTTCTTGATGGAGCCCTAGGTGGACTCATGTTCCTCCTTGGTCCTAACCGACTGAAAGGAGACACACTGCTTAATCTTTCCAAAGCGCTAGTTCTCTCCGGAGAAAGAGTGATACGTTGATCTGTATCCGTAGCCCGTATCGATGAAGTTCGCCCAGGTTGATAAGAAGAATCATTAGACTCCTCATTGCGATATGACCCAGTACGTCTAGATTGCGATTGCCTATGATCACTCCTTTGCCCTGAATAGGTAGGTGCACCGCCTTGAAGAGTTTGAATGAGTTGCCTCATAGATTCTTGCATGGCGGTTTGTCCTTGAGCCAGATTCGTCATAATTCCAGCCAGATCTAGGGATGCAGATGGATTTGGAAGATTTCCAGTATTTCCAACATTTCGATTACTGGATTCTGGATTATCTGCCATTGGTGATAAATGATTTTTATGAAAAACGATAATAACAGTTGTTTCCCACAGACGGCGCCAATCTGTTGATGTAAAAAACTAGATTGCTCTAATTATTCAATCACAGATAAATAAATAAGACAAAGATTTTTAAAGTGGTTCGGCTAGGAATAAAGCCTACGTCCACTGTTATGTTATTGCTGAGTGTTTGTGGAATTCTTGATTACAAGTTCTCTCAAGAAATTCCAGTCCCCCTTTGAATGAGGATGATACAAGGTATTTATAGCCTTGAGGCTGTACATGAAAGGTTCGATACATTAAATGACATACATATGAAAGGGTAATGCATTTAATGCAGAGTGCGTGCCAAGAATATAAGCATTCAATGAATATCTGAGCTGTTGATTATCTGGCAATTAATGATACGACCGAGATGCAGCTCGGACCGCCATAGCTGTTCGCTGATCAGGAGTTCCTCGGAACATTAGAGTACCTCGGTGCGTTGGAGTTCCTCGGTGTGATAGAGTTCCTCGGTGTATTCTCGTTGCTCGGAAAGAAACATGGCTGGTCGGGAAATGATCTTCCTCGCTGCTATTGTGCCACGTAGATTGACACGTGTCTTCGTATTATTCGTCCACATCAGCATATTAATTTTGGTATCAACAATGGCTTTTGGTGGTTTTTAATGATTTTCAATGTCAACTTTTTGAAAATCCTAATTGGAAAGTTCACACAAATTCTTGCTTTATATCCTCTATTAAAAATGACTCTGAGAGGTGTTCTTGTTGTGAGGGTGTTGGTCACACGTTAGACGAGTGTACCACAAATTTAAAGAAGAAATTGAATAAACCGGTATTTCATGTTTCTACCATTAGTGATAGTGATTCTGAAGGCGAGAGCTTCCCATCCGTGTGATTAGTGATGAGAGTGAGGGTGAAAAGAGTGAGGAGGAAGAAGAAGAATTGAGTGAGTTGCAAGGTGCCTACAATAATTTGTATTTTAAAACTTTAAAGACAAAAAAGGCAAACTTGAAGCTGAATGGAAGAAACGTGCTTTAGATAATGATAATACTAATGCGTTGATTAAGGATCTTAAGGCACGTGAGGAGATGCTTAAAGAGAAATTAGGATGTGTTTAGGGTGAGAGAGATAGTCTTCGAGGTGTGATGGAGGCTATGAAAAATGAGCTTTTAGAATTTGAAGATTCTAGACGTTTACTCGAATCTAGGATAGGTGAGCTTGAGAATAATTTGAGAGAATCAATGAAGGTGAAATTTTATTTGGAGTCTAGGTCAGAAAAGCTAGATAAGATCTTAGTCACGGTCCAAATTAAGGAGGATAGGGGTGGTATAGGCTTCGATGAGAGGGTTACACAAATTCCCAAAGCCAACCCCACACAACCTAGGGTTGTTAAGAGAGAGACTCCGAAGGTTGTTAGGAGAGAAGCCACCTAGGCACATCGTGAGAGAGCCACCTAGGATCATTAGGAGTGAGCCACCTAGTCAAATTTGGAGAGAGCAACCGAGAAATTTGAGGACAAGGCCACCTTTAGGTAACACACACCACCCGATTTACACTTGCACACATTGCGGTAGGCAAGGTCATCTTAAGCGCTTTTGTTACAAGCTTTTACAAGGACCTAGGCAGGTTAATAGAAGAATAAATTCGATTCCCCACATCCCCACATGTACTTACAAATCCATTTGGGTTATAAAATCGGATTTAGAGGCTTATGGTCTATCTGTTCATGATTCTCGTTTGATAGCACGTGATTTACCCCACGTGAGATCGTTTAGTTGATTGTGTTGGATGTTTTGTCATACACTAGCTATGCATCATGTTATATTCTTTCAAGTGTTATGTCTCACATTGACGTAACGCACGTTGATTTATTTGTTGCATTTGTGAGTTTCGCTACTGTTTTAGCACTGTTTTGGATCTGTTTGCCTCTTACAGGTACTGTTTTCACGAATTTTTTGCACTGGACAAAATTGTATGATTTTTTGGGCAATCTGGGAAGTTTTGGCTTTCTCATTCGCGCGAGATCTACAGGTCGTTTGAGTGACAGCTCTATCTCGCTCGAAGTCGCTTCTCGCGACATGCCCTTGTCGTTCGAGCGACAGAGCTGAGTCGTTTGAGCGATATGTCTAGAATTTTTGCTTCCCTTCTGTTTTTAGTACCTAGTGTTCATATGATTATGTTTTGGTACTATTGGGTTGCTTCTGGATAGTTTATATACATACATTCATCATATCCATGCTTAATTGACAGCACTGCATTGTTCGTTTGATCACACATGCTTTGACTGATGATTCATTTGCGTGATTACCATTTGCTAGCATATGATGATTCTCATGCTGACATTATATGCCTATTACTGGATGTATCATTTTGTAGTTATTTTTCTTTTTGAAAAATGCAAAAAGATTTTTTATTTTTTTAGTGTTTATTCATATTTTGTTTTGGTCAAATTTGAAAATCCAAAAAGATTTTTATATTTTGTTTGCACCTTTTATGGATAAACACTTAGGATGACCGAGTCACAATTTCATTCCATTTATCCATGTGACTATTTGATAGTGTTTTGAGACAACACATCATGTCATCTTTGTGATTTATAATGTTTGGAGTCATTAAGATGTAATTAAGTGATACTTCCTACATGTTTGACTCATGATTTCCTTTATTGCACACATGCGCGAATTTGTTTGATTATTGTGCTTGTCATATCACATGTTGGTTGGATGTTTTCATCTCAATCCTGTCCTTAAAACGAACCAAGTGCAATAATACGAGTGTAATAAAAGTAGTGCATGTAAGATCCATTTGCCCGTGAGGAATTTGTTTAAATTTGAAAAAAAAATGATGAGCGACACGGGAAAGAGCTGCGAGTGAATAACTATCACATCGTGAAAGCCACAGTTTGAGAAGAGCCTTCACAAAAAATAAAGGCAATAAAAAAAGAAATATGCCAAAATTTTGGGCCAATAGATTTTCTCTAAGTTGAGAATTTAGAACCTCATTAGAAAAATAAAATTGCATTATTATATATGAGGGAGTTTTGGATGGATATATCAATGGTTTTGCACGTTCTTTGAAAAGTTCTCTAAACGGCACTAAATAGTTTGGATGTTATTGGTGTAGAAATCATTTAGACTTTAATTTGTTGATTTGATTAAGACGATGTCATCTAAATTCAATCATTTTACATCTGAGGATATTTTTTATGTTCCTTCGTTAGGGTACACGTATTCATCGTGCACATATAATTGATTGAGTTGATTTACCTATTGAATGTGTTCACACCCATACATTCCATTTCCATGACTTGATTGTTTTAGTATAAATCCATGGTGTGATTTTTGTATCATTATTTTTGCTTTGAAAAAATTGAAAAATCAAAAATAGTTTGTGGAATTTTTTGAGTTACATCTTTGCATGCGCGTAGTTTGATTCATATTTGCTATGAACTTTTATCATGACACTCCATGCTTAGTTTATTTCTTCTTATCTGTCTATTTGGGGACATAATAAAAAGGGGGAGAACGAATTATGATTTTATAGGAGAGATTTGATTAGATTGATTGATTTATCATTATATCATTTCAAACTCGATGCGTCACGAAGGTATTAGTTGTATCTCATGTGTGTAGGTACGAAGATTGATGATTATTAGATTCCACACCCTGATGAGAAAAGCTTTGAGATTTGTTGTTAAAGACTTTTGAAGAAAATTTTAAGACTTGCAAAAATTAGTACCTTTCCATTTTTGGGTTCATGAGGGATATTAGATTTGTATAGGTATTTTGGGTTTTCATAATTCAGATGTTTTTATTTTGTACCGGCATAGACGTAGGGGAGATTTGTAAGGATATTATTTTCATTGTCCGTTATCAATTTATTATGTCGTATACCGCTACACCGTCGAAGAGCATTCAAGAACATTCAAGTATCAAAGACGGATCCGAATATCAAGTTCTTCAACATTCAAGACTCCGCGAGGTTAATTTTGGTAAGGTTGAGTTTAAATTCCTTAGCATTTCACTTAAAGTGTTGGGATATTTATATCAAATATTTTTTTTAAGATTTTGTTCTCACACACCTTTCCATATAAAAATCATATCAATTCAAAGAAAAATCATAAAATAAGAAACTGGCAGCCACGCGTTCGAATCGAAATTATCTACAAGCACGCTTGAAATCTCATTTGATATGTCGTTCGAACGACCTGCCTATGTCGTTCAAACGACATAGCTATCTCGCGAGAAGTTGTCACGCGATGTCGTTCAAACGACAATGTCTTTTCGTTCGAGAGATTTCAACCTCGTTCGAGCGACGCGCCGCCTTAAGTTTTTTATAAATAGGCTTTTCCAACTCCGTTTTTCAGAATAAAACCTGCATATTTTCAATAGACGAAACTGCTACTACAGAAACAATTCTTGTCTTATTCTTTTAGGTTTTAAACCTTTTGTTTTCAATTCACAAAACATCCCAATCTTTTAGTGAATTGTTTTGGAAGCCTAGATTCAAGTTTGTTGAAACTTTACCTTTGTGGGGAGAACTTTATAACCGGAGAGCTGTGTGCTATTGTGGAGGGAGTCTCTATGAAGTTACTCTTGTGGGGAGGATAACCTATACCGTGAAGACTGCGTGTCTAGGACCGCATGTCCTTGTGGTATAGTTGCTTGTGAACCACTGATGATTTCTAGCCGTTACTTTGAAGGTTTAACGAAGGCACCGTGCATTACTCTTGTGGACTATCAAGTTGTATGTAAGTCAATGGTCTTGTAAACTTTTCAAAATTTTAAAAATAAAAGGTTTTTCCCTTCGGGGATTTTTCGTGAATTTGGTGTTCCTAATATTTGATGTTGTGATGGTTTGATTTTCTTATTTAATTCAATCACTTAGATGCATGTTTTAGGTTTTAACTAAAATTAATTTTTTTTAGAATTCGCATTATTCCGCTGTGGAAATTACACACACACACATACACACACACACACACACATATATATATACACAGTTGTGTGCTTTATAAATATCGGTGTTAGATATTTATGTAAATACATACCCCTTTAGTGCTATTATAGGAGGTTGCGCGATGTGGGTGAACCCCCTGGCTAGTGAATGCCAGGAGAGTATAGTCCCCGGGTCATATCGTTTTTTTTAGGTGGGACGTTTTGGATATTATTCGGTCCCACTCTCGGGAAAATATGACCACCCCCACTACGTTTTTAATTTATTTAATTATTTCGGTGTGAGTTAACTGATTTATGGTAACCGGGTTGGAGTGACCATACCTGGGATGATAGCATTTTAGAGACAAGCATCCGGTGAGTGATAGCTCTGAAGGATGGTTATTATACGCGACATGTGTATGAATGTTGTAGTATGCTAATACGTATATAACACGAGTAAATAATTATATATGGGATAAATACATAATGTATGAATGTATTTCATATATAACAAGTGTGAATGCTATAAATAATTAGAGTTGAAATGATTAAATAAGTTAACGAATAGAACAACTTATAAATCAAAGTAAGAAATACTGGGGTTAGAGTAGAAAGATAGGAAGGGTGTACCAAGTCTAGTTAGGTGGGGTAGCATAACTAGTGGGGTTAGAAGGTAAGCGATAGGTGTGCACATTAGTTGAGGGGTGAGTTATATCTCAAGAGAGTGCAACACCAACTTAAATATGAAAAATGTTCATGCATATTTATATTATTGCATTTTAATCACTTGTTATATATTTTTCAAAAGGTTTTCTTGGGCTCTGACCCGTGTCAAAATATTTTTCCAAAATAATTTGAGGTGTCAGGGATGCTCAGCTTGAGGATTCTTTCCAGGGATGCGTAGCTGTAGCATTGTGGAGGCTTGCATGATTTGATTTAGACGCTTCAACTTATTCATTCCTAGTTATGAGTTTTATTTCAATATTTCCTTTTGGCATGTTTCCCCATTCAGACTCTTCAACATTTTAGTTTATTTATCAGATTTTGTTGAGATACTGTTTTATTTATTTCAGATTGTAGTTATATTAATTATCTTGGGAACCGATGGTTTATTCGATCTTATATATATATATATATATATATATATATATATATATATATGTCGTGGATTGTTCAGACTATTATTGTGTGTGGATGGCTTAGTTAAATTGTTATAGTTTTATTTCCGCATGTTGTTAAGTTAATAACAAGATAAAACTTGACACCGACTTAATTTAACATAGGTGGTTAGTAAATTAAATAGTTTTCGACAGTGATGCTAAGAATGAACCATATACGATTCTTGTTTATTTTGATAAAGGATTGATCATCCGTGATTAAATTAGGTGGGGTGTCAAAGGAATCTCGTTCTAACGACCCTACGCAACTCGATTGAATGACATATCAATCTCGTTTTAACGAGTTAATAAGTTTTTCAAAATTTCTTAAAAATCATTTAAAAAACATTCCGAAAACTTTTAAATGCAAACTCTTTTAAAACAACCCCTGGAAATTTAAAGCTTTACCAACCCACTTCATAAGTCTTCTCGGGTAAAGTTGTGATGAAGGATCTTCAATATTTGCTAATGTCACTAATGTCTCTTCTCTTTGAAGACTTGAGAACGGTCATGAGGGTGCAGTAGGGTGTAACGAGATAAGCTAAATAAAAATAAAATGAGCAATTATAAAACTCGCTCTTACAACATGCATACAATATGAAACTAAATATGAATAAGTCGATACGACCCAAATGTCATTTATAATGTCTTTGAACACAAGTTGATCAACTGAATATAATCTTCTAAATGAAATAAATTTTATACAACAAAATAAACAAAGTAATTAAACACTATGCAACTGAAATAGAAAGAGCTCTACACTACATATATCCTCAACTGTGACCCATATGAATGAATCAACACTACTAAGTAAAATCTCTTATCCTTGCAACGGAACCTGAAATGTTAGTCCTCACACTACACCAAAATGGGCAAATTGCCACCTTTCAGCCGGCCAGCCTTGTCAAGGTCATTGACCGTGACAAAAAAACACGCGTTTTGTGTCACGGTCATTGACCTTGACACGACCGTGACAATTCGTGTCAACTTTTCCAGCAAAAACCCTTTCCCCCTTCTTTTTTCCCTCCCACCGTTCCCTCCCTCTCTCTCTCTCTCTCTCTCTGGTCCAATTTCTCTCTCTCTCTCTCTCTCTTCCATTTATATATATATTTGTCTGTATAGTTATGTGTGTGTGTGTATATATATCTGTGTGTGCGTGTGTGGGTGGTGGGGCAGGGTGGGGGAGGGGGTGGTGGAGGGGGGCAGGGGGTGGGGCGGGGTGGGGCAGGGTGGGGGAGGGGGTGGGGGAGGTGGCAGGGGGTGGGGTGGGGCAGGGTGGGGGAGGGGGTGGTGAAGAGGTGGCAGGGGGTGGGGCGAGGTGGGGCAGGGTGGGGGAGGGGGTGGTGGAGGGGGCAGGGGGTGGGATGGGGTAGGGCAGGGTGGGGGGGGGTGAAGGGGTGGCAGGGGGTGGGGCGGGGTGGGGCAGGGTGGTGGAGGGGGTGGTGGAGGGGGCAGGGGGTGGGGTGGGGTGGGGTGCGGTGTGTGTGTGTGTGTGGTGGTGTCATTTTTCATAATTTTAGCATTAGTAAACATAGGATAAAAATATCTGATTAATTCCTAGGTTAAATTAAATTAAATTAATTTTAGTGCTTAAATATTATTAAATGGTTTTGAATTTTTTAAATATTATTAAATGGTTTTGTAGTGTAGTGGATTCCACCATATTCTGTTATGTCTTCTTTACTAACTAGAATCTTGTTGCAGATAGGATTCCCTTTAGGGTCTTATGTCTTGAATTAATCTGAGGGGGTGGGGGTGGGGGTGGGGGTGGGTGGGGTTTTGAATATTATTTACATTCAAAATAAATAATTGATAATAGTTGGATAATAATTGGATAATAATTGTATTTGAATTAACCCATTATATGAAACATACTTGAAATTAAATATAGTGCGCATAGATACTAGCATTCTAGTTCTTATGCGTACGCATTCAATAACCCTTAGACCCGTTCGAGAGTCATTACCCCTGTAATGAGATCTCTCGAATTGTCCCGTTTGGACAGTTTGAGACTGTATAATTTTTGTATAATATTCTTATTGGCTTAAAGTTGTTACTTTTGGAGGAAGTTCTGCAGTCGTATCTTAATGTTCTCTGGGTACATACTAGATTGACAAGTGTGACTGTTATTTTAATTGACCAATTGAAATAACACTCACACCTGCCAATCTACGTCGTGTACTTGGAGAACTAAGGGGATATGCTGTCGAATTTTTTTCAAATCGTAACAATGTGCATGAGCTGTTAAGTATATTACAGAAAAATGCATTCTTGAATGGGATAGGACCACATACCCTTTAATAGGATAATTAAATGATGGGATAATTAAAAAAAACATACTATAAATCTAAGTTTTGTTTACCTTTAATAGGTGTTTAGTTGTGGTAGCTGTGATGGGATATCCGAAATACAAAGAGTGGATGGGTGAGACTAATAGAATGGGGGATGTGTTTCGCAGAGGTGCTAACGAATTTGTGAAATATGCAAAGAGATGTCGTAATGATGAAGAGTTTCCGTGTCCGTGTGCTAGGTGTAAGAATGGTAAGGTGTTTGAGTGGAAAACAGTTGAACTACATTTGTTAAGATCGGGTATGCAAGATAGTTATCGATTTTGGAGTTTTCACGGTGAATTGAAAGTTCCTTTTGTCCCTGACCAACCTTCACAACATCCTTCAACAAGTAGAATAGATGAAGAAGGGGACGACGTAGATCATAATATGTTAGAGGATTTAGTTGATGATGCGTACGGAGTTTATGAAGCTGAGGAGAATGAGGTTACTGATGATGTAGAAGATTCAAGTGCTCGTGAAGATAACACGATAAAACTTGACGATGACTACCAAAGTTTAAAATTTAAGGCAACCCAACCGTTATACTCTGGCTGTGAGAAAGATCAAACAACTTTACATGCCATGGTTGGTTTGCACAGTTTGAAGACGCAGTACGGTTTGTCTGGCAATAGCGTGACGGGAATTCTGAAATGGGTGAAGGGCTTATTACCCAAGGTGAATACACTTCCAAATAGCTATCCTGTTATGAAGAACAGTTTGAAAGGTTTGGGAATGAAGTATAAATCGATTCATGCTTGTGTGTATGACTGCATACTATACCGAAAGGAGTATGAAAATCTCGATCGTTGTCCGGTATGCGATGAACCTAGATATGTCCAATCTACTAGTAAGGAAGGCACAAGCTCAAAAGTGGCTCAAAAAGTATTGAAATATTTTTCCGTTGGGCCTAGATTAAAGCAATTTTTCACAGTACCGTGGATTGCAGAGGCAATGACTTGGCATGCTAGGGCAGAAGTAGGGGGTAATATCATGCGTCATCCTATTGATTCTACTGCCTGGCGGAGGATGAATTATGAGTATCCCGATTTTGCTCGAGAACAACGCAACATTCGTTTGGCTATATCAACAGATGGTTTCAATCCATTTGGAAATCTAAGCACCAATCAGAGTGTATGGCCAGTGATCCTAGCCCCACTCAACCTCCCTCCTTCACAGTGTATGAGACCTGAATTTTCGATGATGGCTTTATTGATACCTGGGCCAAAGGCACCAAGTGAAGACATTGATATCTACCTGGCTCCTTTGGTAGAAGAATTAAATGAGTTGTGGGAAGATGGTGTGCAATCATTTGACTCTTTTAGAAAAGAAGAGTTTACGCTGAAAGCTATGTTGATGTGGGCAATTCATGATTTTCCAGCTTATGGGACATTATCCGGATGTGTAGTACATGGTTATTTGGGGTGTCCTATTTGTGGAGAGGAGACTGAATCTCTTCGTCTATCCTCCAGCTTAAAAAATGTATACCATTGCCACAGGAGGTTTTTACCCCCAGCTCATAGTTTTAGATTTGAGAAAGGTTCCAATTTTTTATTGGGCGGAGTTGAACATAGGCTACCGCCGAGACAACTTTCGGGTTCAGAAATTGAAAGTAAATCTTCTGAATGTGGCCCAAATATGCCAGGTAAGAATCCTAAATTTAAGAATGTCAAGCATAAGAAGACCCCAACTGGGAATGAAACTGAGATAAGAAAGGCATGGTCTCGGAGGTCAATTTTATTTGACTTGCCTTATTGGAAGAAAAACCCGGTGCGCCATGTATTGGATGTGATGCATGCAGAGAAGAACTTCGTTGAACATATTGTGGGTACTTGCCTTGGGGGGAGTCATTCGAAGGATGGAGAAAATGCACGAAAAGACCTTAAAACGTTAAAACTTAAACCACAACTATGGTTGAAAGAAGATAGTAGGGGAAGGACAATAATTCCCCCTGGTGCGTTTACTTTGACGAGTGAGGAAAGGAAGGTGCTTCTAGACACAATATATAATTTGAAGGGCCCATCTACTTTTTCGTCCAACTTGCAAAGGATTGTGAATTATGCTACTCATGATTTACATAAGTGTAAGTCTCACGATTGGCATGTGATCATGCAATTGGTTCCTCTATTGTTTAAGCACTGTTTCTCCAAGCACAAGGATTTGCGTAGGGCTATTATGCAAATTAGTATTACCTTCTCCCTCTTGTGTGAGAAGGTAGTGAATCGAGAACACATAGTGGCCGCAAAATTGGCTGTGAACGAAGCGATTTGTGTATTGGAGAAGTACTTTCCCCCAGCATTCTTTGACATAAGTGTTCACTTGTTGGTACACCTATGCGACGAGGCACTTCTTTGTGGTCCAGTTAGATATCGGTGGATGTATCCGTTTGAAAGATTGATGAAAGTTTTTAAAGATTACGTCAAGAATACGCGATATATTGCAGGATCAATTGCAGAGGAATACATCACCGTGGAGTCATCAATATATACTCGGGAATATATGACTGACTCTACCAGCGTTGATGACACTGATGAATTCCTCGATGATGGTGGTAATGTGATGGGAAAACGAGTGAAATTAACGAGTTTGCAACATGAACAAGTAGCTCGTTATCTATTTGACACACATGAAGATGTCGAAGAATGGAAAAAGTAAGTTTCGAATATTATAATGTTTAACATTATTTTAGATTATTTTATACATGATTAATTTTGTAATATGCAGTAAATATGAAGCCTGTGAGAACAATAAAAAACGAAAAACAGTGGTACAATCAGACAGCGAATTTAGGCTATGGTTGACACAAGAGGTAATTACAATGAAAACAGTCGTTATATAACGTTACATTACACTCAAATTTTACCACTAATATAATTAATTTATCTATATTCTCAGCTCCTAAAGATGGGTGATGCGACATCAAGGCTTGCTCGTCTAGCCACTGGACCCTTGTTCGTGGCACAAGAGTACAAAAAATATCGATTGAACGGTTACATTTTCGGCGCTAAAGTGTACGAGGAAAGTACAAATGTACAGAACTCGGGAATTTCATACAAGGCTCTTACTTTCTTTCGAGCGAGCGTAAAAGATAAAAACCTCGTTGAAGCTGAAATGACTTACTATGGTGTAATCCAAAATATATTTGAATTGGATTATATAAGCTTCAAAGAGGTTGTATTTTACTGTGAATGGGTAAGAGTTGAGGATAAAAATGCTTCTAAAGTTGATCCTGTCACCAATTTGATCATGGTTGACTTGTCCAAGTTGAAGAGCAACGACCACGTGAGCGATGAGCCGTTTGTTTGTGCATTTCAAAAGGTTAAGCAAGTGTTTTACTCGGAGTATATCAACAACGAGCCGTGGTCAATTGTCCAACACGCGCCAAGGCGTCTAAATAGTAGTGTGGATGACTTGGCTGCTCCTACCGAATATCAATCCATTTTTTATGATAACCCGAATTTGAAACAATTTTTCAATTTGTAATAATTATTTCAATTTGTACCGAAACATCCATTTTTAATGCTTTTACTTGATCTGCACTTTATCATTTTCACTCTTGTGTAGTGTGCGTGTGTGGAGAGGAGATTAATACATAAATATTCCAACTACATCTAAGTTTTGTTTATACTAATCCATGAATATACGCTTCTTACCTTTAATAGGTGATTAGTACATAGTTATTTGGGGTGTCCTATTTGTGGAGAGGAGACTGAATCTCTTCGTCTATCCGAACACTAAGAAATGCCATAATCCTATAGAGCGATGCTCTGCAAATTCCTCCCAACCGTTATGTAGCCAAACATCACCAGTTGAAGTTGTCAATTCCACTTTCCATACCCCACCACTTTCCATACCCCATTCAAAGGTGGAGTTGACAACTTCAACTGCTGATTTTTGGCTACACAACGGTTGGAAGGAATTTGCAACGCATACCTCCATAGGATTATGGTATTTCTTAGTGTTTAGATATGAAGAGAATTATAATTGACACGATTGCCCGGGGTACATTAGTTGGAAGGAGGTGCCATATGAGCTCAAGTTAGCTGTTTGAGTGACACTACAGGTAATGTATTTATATTTATATGTCAATTTCGATTTCGATTTCAATTACAATTTATATTTATCTATATTTGAGGGGCGGATACTAATTTTACTTTATTTCAATTCAGGGGACAGGGAGTGGCCCTAAGGGTAGGCCACATATGCTCTATACTTATGTCGCTATTCGGACGAGAAGGGAAGGATAAGGAGGTGTTCCCGAGCGTCGCGGTACAAAATCTCTTTTCCATGCAAATAGTTTATAGATTTGAGATAAAATGATGGTGATGTTGTTTCTTTTTAAATAGTTTCTTATTTGAATATATATTTGCATTATCTTTAGTTTGTTCGGATATATGATGTGTGGAACAGGTACAACGTTGCTATAACAGGTACAAATATACTGTTGGGCAGTGGCAGTGGCCATACTGCCCAACAGTTTTTTTTTAATTCTGCCCAGAATTGTCACGGTCATTGACCGTGACACGTCCGTGACAAAATTGACACGGGCGTGTCACGGTCAATGACCGTGACAATTTTTTTAAACAGGGTCACGGCTTTGTCACGGTTATAAACCGTGACAAACGTGTCAAGGTAAATGACCGTGACACGACCGTGACACAAAACGCGAGTTTTTTGTCAAGGTCAATGACCGTGACACGACCGTGACAAAAAAAGTTGTCTCGCCTCGAAATGTCACGGTCATTGACCTTGACAAGGTGAATTTGTCAAGGTCAATGACCTTGACAAATGGGCAGATTTGGTGTAGTGTCAAATGCATATCGAAACCCATTTTAAAAAAAAACTTATACGTAACACAAATGGAGATAAGACTAGAGTATACTAAAACCATACGATCCTCAAGACGCATAATAAATAAGTCCCCCAATACATAAGCAATGCCATTTAAATAAAATTTAAAATTCCCTTAGTAGGAATTAACACAGTTCTTATATATAAAGTCTCGACACCATTAATAAGTTACACCTATAACGATGACCACTAAGTTATCCCTAACCATACATGATTCTACTCTCATATACGAGATTTCGGGACTGTCTCACTCTATCCTATACTCGAACACTATCCACCAACCACTTACTTAACCCTAGAAAAACTATCTCGATCCAAATTCTATTAAGATTCAT
Source organism: Sambucus nigra (assembly GCA_949130495.1). Classification (NCBI taxonomy): domain Eukaryota; kingdom Viridiplantae; phylum Streptophyta; class Magnoliopsida; order Dipsacales; family Adoxaceae; genus Sambucus; species Sambucus nigra. The sequence goes on along the minus strand of OX422218.1, from coordinate 60,055,951 downwards.
CTTATACTTAAGCGTCATAACATCAAATCTTCTCCTAACTCATTAGACTCAATGCATGGGATATAATGTCGAAACAAAGACCCCCCGATACACTTATTTCTAATTCGCTTGGTCGTTGAGATCTATCGATTATTGGATTTTGAACACTGGCCTATAAACATTTTCACCCAATGTAATTCCATAAACTCAGTTACATATCTCAAGAGAGGTGACACTATTATTGAATCCTTTTACATTCTGGGGAGTCTAATTTTCTCCATTCATGATAACATTGTTATTATATCCCACTATAAAGTTCATCCATTCCTAATGTGATACCTCAACTCCCTAAATATATCAAATCCAGGAATAACCATTATATACAATAACCTTTAGGGCATAAATTTTCCCATCTCAAATCCCACCATAACATCTTAACAGCTCATCGATCACCATATAACATTCACACCGCCTCTTCATTATTTACTATTGGGCATCCATAACTCCCTCAATTCTGAACATCCCGTCTACATCCAATCACGCAATCTACTAAAATAAGAGAAATCTATCCCTAACTACCCGATCCTTATAGCTAACCAATAACCACACATTAAGTACTCGCAACTTTGCATAATCTAGTAAGCTAAGGGAGAGTCTACTGTTAGCTACCCAACTACATAACTAAAAACTCGTTATTTAATTAATACTCTTCACCAAACACATTGCATACTCTAAGGGGGTCAACCACCAGTTCCTCGTATTATATCAAAATACAATCGAATATACTACAAGTATATAACTATTAACATATTAACAATATGAGTACACATGACTCATGGCCATAACATATAAAGCACTCACAACCACCAATAAATCAATAACACAACATATAGGGCACTCACATGACCCACCAATAAATAAATAACATCAGTCCACCCGACCCATGTCCACAAATAATACGACACCTCCATGGCCAATAATAAAATATCTCATGAAGGTTCACCCCTATACCTCTGAGGATGAATCGTGCCTCGTTCGGACTGACTAAAGGATGTCTTGATTCCTATAGTCCAAATTACACATCAATGGGAAATCACTACGTTGTCATAAAAATTGGATAGCCACATACCATTATCTACACGGAAGGATCCAATCCCATTGTCCCAACCCATGAGACGGCGACTGACCAATATAATGAACCTACATTCGATCGACATCATCATATCGTGGCGTAAATCATAATCCAAAGCACGTGTCTGATCAAATCCCCAACTAGTAAATTCATCACGGGCCTATACACATAAAAACATAAAAGTAGGCACATATGACCCAAATAGACATCCACTATCTAAATAATTACTACAGAATCCTGCCATTTTCTATTGGTTCCCAACTTATAATCTAACCCTCAAAGTTATCCCTTATAACCTAGATTATAATAGTCCCCACTAATCGTGCTAAACCACCCATACATGACCCTCACTAACCATTATCAACCACCTTACTGGTCCAAACAATAATCAAACATCTCCTTCGATGGACCTAACATTGCTCCACCCAACCGTATTTATAAAAAAATAACAAAAATCCAACATGGGCCATCCGACCAATTCGTATCGATCTGACCATAGGACTTCCCAGATCCATTTTTTTTTATTCTTGTAGGCTTTTTTCTCCAAACTTTCCCAAATCAATTTTAATTCATATCAATAACGTTTAAATGATTTACTAACTGTTTACGGTTGAATTCCTCATCAAAATAACATATAAAACCTGACATATATGAATCTCTAATCAGTTTCTCACAGTCATAAGAACAACCCCCATATAAACCCCTTGATTATAAGTTCACCAATTTTTACCCAACATTATGATTCAATTACCACCACAACACATGAAAGACGACGATTCTAACATAATGAAATATGAGTTCCACAATTAAGTTAATCATTTACCAAATTGAATCTACCTAATTCCATGTTATGCGTAAGAACCCTAATTTTACCAACAAAGGCCTTGCTCTCTAATCCAAATGATTTCATGTAATAAATATTGTACAAATAATGTAAATCATGATTCTAATAGGTGATAATACTTAATTATTGATTCAAATCATTCAACATAATTTAATTTCACCCAATCACAAAAAGTATGAAATAACCCCAATTTATTTTGACTCAATTGCAATTTCTAATAATTTATTTACAAATAACTTTAACTCCAAATTTTAGATTTATTACCAAAGCTTATTTATTTAATGTACTTGGATAAATTTACATGAATTGTAATATAAATCATTCAAAACCAAAGGGGAGATGTAGAAATACATCTTGCCTTGATTCGTTAGAGATGAAATGCCCCATTTGATATGGATTTGGATACTTTGATTTGATCCAAATTAGCCCTCGTTAATCTTATCTCCTTAATATTATAATCATTCCCCTCTAACTTGCTTCTCAAGTAGCCTCCTAAGTTGCCTCTCCCCCTCACCCCCCGATTTAGGTTTAAAATTAAGGTTAAGCTTATGATAAGAGACTTTAACATTACATATCTATTCCTAATTCCGTCACTCCCTTTAAATCATGTTTGAAAACGTCGTATGACAGTGTGATAATTGATTAACTTTGCAAATTTCTAATTAGACACACTTATTTAATTTTAACCCCTAAACATGTATCTAAAGAGCGTTATTCAACCCATAAACAAATAAAGCATGTGACACAAAATTAAGGAAAAATCCCCGAAGGGCAAAACCTTTTATTTCTAGAACTTTGAATAATTTACAAGACCATTGGCTTACAAACAACCTGATAATCGCCCACAAGTGTAATGCACGGTGTTTTCGACAAACCTTCAAAGCAACGGCTAGAAACAGTGTCGGCTGGAATCTCCTACAGGAACTCTAGGCGGTCAGCAATGAAGAAGAGAGACGGCTTCTCCACAAGGGTTGAACAAACCAAAGTTGTGTTCTTGGGTGGCAAAAAAGGATTCACAAAGATATGACAATTATATCTCTTACTACTATAAAATGAAAAACAAGGCATTTATTATTCTTTGCAATTAGCCTATCCACGTTTGCATCTCAGCCTATCCACCTATCCACGTGGCACATAATATTTATTTCATATTTCCTCCGTCTCTCTCTTAATTTCGATAGACTCAAAACCTTTTGGTTACCCAAAAAACAATCTGTATGGACAGACATTTATAGCTACGAAAAGGTGGCATTGAAAGAAGATAAATCAAAAGGTTGGGGAAGCAAAAAGTTTCTGATTCATCCGTATGTTCATTTCTCTATCTTTCTCTATTCTTTTCTTAACTCTTAATTCCATCTCCCCTATTAAATCCCTTCCAGCTCTTACATCTCCCACATCCCACATCCCACATCCGTCCGTTCACAAACACCTTCTCACCACCGACATAAATAAATTCAATCCATTATAGACTCCGTACAACTACTATATTTCTGTTCAACTACGTTCTCCCTTCAGATCCGGACGGGTCGGGTTCCTCAACTCATATTGCATTCGGAAATGTGCTTCCAATTAAGGCAAGTGGTGGTAATGGTTTTTATTGGCTTGGTTTTGATTTGATTTGGTTTGAATGGAAATGTATGTGTGAATTTGTGTAGGTTAGAACATGCACTCCCTTCTCCTGTAGATTTAGGATTTTATTTTTTAATGCTCCCATTTTACATCCTGGGTTTGTTTTTAACGTGGGTTTGCTAAAGAATATATTAATAGTATCTTCTTCTTTTAGTTTTTGATTCATTTCTTCAGATAATAAACAGAAAATGGTTACATCTGACGAGAACAAACCCACTAACTTACGAGGTAACTAATTCTACTTGGAAAAATTACATAGCTAAGCTCAGATTGATGTTTTAACACAGTGTTACTGAAATGATGGGTCTCTGATTTTTTTTATCAGAAATGGGTACCAGAAAGTTTGGGGTGGAAGTCATAAATAACAGAAGAGCTTTGAGTGTGATTAGTCAGAATTTAGTTGGAGCTCAACGGTACCCTTGAGTTGTTAACAAGAGAGGCTTATCACAGTAATTATCAGTTTCTAATATGAATATTTATTGTTATCTAATGTTGTTTTACTTATTGGTAATTAATATTTTTTTAGTAAACAAATCACAGAATGCAAACTGTGATAAGAACCCAGTTAATCAAGTGCACCGGCCAATCACAAGGTCAGAGTATGAGTCTAACTCATGAATGTATTTAATGTTATTTACTTGGGGTTATGAATATATTTCGAAATATTTACTGATGTGGGTCTTTTTTGCTTTGTAAAGGAAATTTGCAGCCTAGGGGGCTACCACAAAGAAAGTTGGTCCTGAGGTACTCCCTTATTTGCAATTCTCTTTTATTCAGTAGATGAAAATTAAATTTATTAAATAATCTTTTCATTATGAATTTATACAGGAAAATAAGAAACCAAAGCATGATTTTACTGTATGGGAGGATTGTACATTAACAAATGCGGAGGAGGAAGAATCATTTAAAAACATTTTTTTATTTACATAAAAATAATTTTATATAATTATTATTTTATATCATTTTATAAAAAATAGTTTATCCACATCATGTGCTCACTTTGCACGACTGTACCTTTGTGGGAATTATAAGTTTCATGATTTATTGCAAAGTTTTTTTTTAACGAAATTGCAAACTTGAGTTAAGGTGCGACTCTTATTTGTAATGGGTATTTTATGTTGGTTGGGTAATGTTGTGTGTTTGGTTATTTTTCGATTGTTTGATTTCGTGGGTAACCTCTATTTAGGACATGTGCGAGTATAGTTGTCAAATTTAAGTATCATTGTGAAAGAGTGCGACTGTGTGATAATTGATTAAATTCGCAACTTTCTACGTTGGCACACTTATTTAATTAGTGTCTATTTTTAAACCAAAATAAATCAGCCCCAAATCATTCAACTGCGTGTGTGCGTGTGTCAAACCATAAAATAAATAAAGCATGCGACACAAGCTTAAGGAAAAATCCCCGCATGGCAAAACCTTTTATTTCTATAACTTTGAAAAGTTTACAAGACCATTGACTTACATACCAACTTGCATTGCCCACAAGAATAACGCACGGTGTCTTCGTCAAACCTTCAAAGCAACGGCTAGAAATCTGCAGTGGTTCACGCGCAGCTATACCACAAGGACCGCAATCCTAGACACGCAGTCTGAAATCTTCACAAGGACTCCCTTCACAATAGCACTCAGCTGTCGGTTGTAGAGCTCTCCCCACAAAGAATAAACAAGGGAAAAAGTTGTGTTCTTGAACACCAAAACAATTCACTAAAGCATATGGGAGTTTTGTGACTTGAAAACAAAAAGGGATTAAAGCCCTAAAAGAAGAAGCCTAAAGATTACTGCTTTGGCAGTGTTTCTGTTCGTCAAAACGCTGTGACTTCTTAATGAAAACGTTACCGAATAATGAGTATTTATAGGAAAACGCACTGCCTCGAAAACAGAGCTCGTTCGAACGAGATCAGCAAGTCGCTCGAACGAAGGACAATGTCGTTCTAACGAGATCGCGCGACATGCTATCTCGCGCGAACGACATGCTATGTCGCTCGAACGACTGTTGCGAAAAAAATTATTATTTTAATGTCCGCTTCAACACTTAGAAAAAATACTCATTCTCAAATTTTGACAAAAAAGTCCGCTCCAACACTTAGAAAATATTTTGTAAAAATATCCCAAAATCTCTAAGTGAAAAGTTAAGGTATTAAAAACATAACCTTACCAAAGTAAACTTCGCGGAGCGTTGAATGATGAAGAACATGAGTAATTTGGATCCGTCTTTGATGTATATGTCTCTTGAATGCTCTTTGACGATGTATCGGTATATGACATAACAAATTGATAACGGACCTATGAAAATATGTCCTTACAAATCTCCCCCTATGTCTATGCCGGTACATACATAAAAAATCCGAATTATCAAAAACCAAATTGCCTATACAAATCTACCCTCCCATGAATAAATTTGCAAGACTTCAAAACTGTTCTCCAATCATCTTCATCAAATCTCAAAGCTTTTCTCATCAGGGTGTGCAACATCATAATCATCAGTCTTAGTACCTACACACATGAGAAAAAATAGAATACCTTCGTGACGCATCGAGTTTGAAATGATATAAGAATAAAGCATTAATAAATCAAATCTCCCCCATAATGCAAAAACTCCCCCATAACATGATAATTCTTTCTCCCCCTTTTTATGATGTCCGCAAATAGGCAGATAAGAAGAAGCAATCAAACTACACCCATGTAAAGGGATATCTCAAAAGTCTCACAAACTATTTTTTGATTTTTTTTATTTTTCATACAAAAATAAGATACCACTTTGAAAAATATGATACAAAAAAAATCACACCATGGATTTAAACTCAAACAACCAAGTCATGGAGATGGAATGAATGGTTGTGAACACATTCGATAGGTAAATAAACTCAATCAATCATATGTGCACGATGCATACGTGTACCCCTAACGAATGAACATCACAAGTATCCTTAGGTGTAAAGATTGTTGAATTTAGATGACATTGTCTTATGCAAATCAACAAATCAAAGTCAGAATGATTTCCACACCAATAAGGTCCAAAACTATTTAGCGATTTTTCAAGAACATGCAAACCCGTTATAAAATCTCCAACCGAACACCCTCATAAATATTTTCTTTTAGAGGTGAATAAACTAAATTCTCAAACTTTGGAGAATTGGAGCAAAAACCTAAATGGCCCATAATTTGGCATGAATTTCTTTTTATTGCCTTTAAATTTTTTCGGGCTCTTTTAAACCTCTTTGGACCTCGGATAATAAAATTTCTCCATTTTTTAGGTCCAATTTAACGTTGGCTTAGCATTCGCAAAGGCAAAATGAACCTTTCGCAGCCCTTCCCCGTTTTCAAACAAAGCACACAAACTCACAAAACGGTTCTTATATGCACAATTTTCTTATCAAAATTTATCGCGCTTAGTTCGTTTTCAAGGACATGATTGAAGTGAAAACATCCAACCAACATGTGATAAGACAAGCACAATAATCAAACAAATTCGTGCATGTGTGCAATAAAGGAAACATGAGTCAAACATGTAGGAAGTAACACTTAATTACATCTTAATGACTCCAAACATTATAAAGCACAAGGATGAATTGACCTATTGTTTCAAACCACTATCAAATAGTCACATGAAAATAATGGAATGATGTAGTGACTCGGTCATCCTAAGTCTTCATCCATAAACGGTGTAAACAAAATACAAAAATCTTTTTGAATTTTTCTAAAAACTATATCAAAATAAAATCTTTTTGTATTTTTCAAAATTTTCAAAAACAAAAATTTATACAAAAAGTACATGTCACAACGCTAGCAAAAATATATAAAAAAGCACAACTAGCGTATGATAAACATGCAAACACAATCATCTATATGATATGGCAAGAGAAGAATTATATGCAAGCAAACGGGAATCAACTTGTCTAAAATCCAGTGCCTCTAAAAGTGATTTCTTAACCCAAATAGATGTAAAACGTCGTGTGGGGGATTTAGGAACAAAGGGAACACTAGACATAGACTTCCTAGGACATTTTCCAAGATCAAAATAAAATCGCCTGAGATGAACTTTCGTGTCACAATATGAACATGTGTAAATGGGTGGGATGACACCTAAAGTGTGATATTTTCTAACGTCCTTGGGAATAATTGACCCCTCTAAAACAAATAATGGTTTTGGCTTTAGCATTAGAAGTATGAGAACACGATGAGCCATTACCATCACTATCAAACCTACTCGAGTCTGTCAAATCATTTTTTAACTTCAAAATTTTTGACTCAAGCAAAGAATTAGACTCATCCAATTTGAGGGACCTCTTTTTCAAATTTTCAATTAAACTTAACAGTTTTTCACGCTCCCCCTCAATTAAAACAAACTTATCCCTAAGAGTCTTTTCATGTGCCGTAAAATCATCGATTAATTTTTTATCCTCGACGGCACAAACGGGAACCCTCGAATTTTTTAAGTCATCCAATTTCTTCTCTAAAACAAGGACTCTCTCATCACTCTTCTTTTTGGCAATTTTCAAAGAATCAAAATCAATACACAAATTACCAAAGTGCTCACGACAAATATCACTTTGAGTTTGAAACTCTTGCAAATATTCAATCTTACTTTTAAAGAGAGAATTTTCTTTTTCAAAAACTTTAATTCTTTTGCAAAGTTTCAAATTCAAACTTTTTAAATTATCAACATGGTCGTGAACTATTTCAAAAATAGGCTCCTTATTAAACGGGCGTTCCATTGAAAAAATTGCGATTTTTTCACAAAACTGATTTAAAAAAAATCAATATCGCTCGATTTTGCGAAAAATTGGAATACGCGATAAATTAGCGTAACCTGCTTTGATACCAATTTGTGAAAGAGTGCGACTGTGTGATAATTGATTAAATTCGTAACTTTCTACGTTGGTACACTTATTTAATTAGTGTCTATTTTTAAACCAAAATAAATCAGCCCCAAATCATTCAACTGCGTGTGTGCATGTGTCAAACCATAAAATAAATAAAGCATGCGACACAAGCTTAAGGAAAAATTCCCGCAGGGCAAAACCTTTTATTTCTAGAACTTTGAAAAGTTTACAAGACCATTGACTTATATACCAACTTGCATCGCCCACAAGAGTAACGCACGGTGTCTTCGTCAAACCTTCAAAGCAACGGCTAGAAATCTGCAGTGGTTCACGCGTAGCTATATCACAAGGACCGCAATCCTAGACACACAGTCTGAAATCTTCACAAGGACTCCCTCCACAATAGCATGCAGCTGTCGGTTGTAGAGCTCTCCCCACAAAGAATAAACAAGGGAAAAAGTTGTGTTCTTGAACACCAAAACAATTCACTAAAGCTTATGGGAGTTTTGTGAATTGAAAACAAAAGGGATTAAAACCCTAAAAGAAGAAGCCTAAAGATTACTGCTTTGGCAGTGTTTCTGTTCGTCAAAACACTATGACTTCTTAATGAAAATATTACCAAATAATGAGTATTTATAGGAAAACGCACTGCCTCGAAAACAGAGCTCGTTCGAACAAGATCAACAAGTCGCTCGAACGAAGGACAATGTCGTTAGAACGAGATCGCTCGACGTGGTATCTCGCGCGAACGACATGCTATGTCGCTCGAATGACTGTTGCAAAAAAAATTATTATTATTTTAATGTCCACTTCAACACTTAGAAAAAATACTCATTCTCAAATTTTGACGAAAAAGTCCGCTCCAACACTTAGAAAATATTTTGTAAAAATATCCCAAAAGCTCTAAGTGAAAAGTTAAGGTATTAAAAACATAACCTTACCAAATTAAACTTCGCGGAGCGTTGAATGATGAAGAACATGAGTAATTCGGATCCGTCTTTGATGTAGATGTCTCTTGAATGCTCTTTGATGATGTATCGGTATATGACATAACAAATTGATAACGGACCTATGAAAATATGTCCTTACAAATCTCCCCCTATGTCTACGTCGGTACATACATAAAAAATCCGAATTATCAAAAACCAAATTGCCTATACAAATCTACCCTCCCATGAATAAATTTGCAAGACTTCAAAACTGTTCTTCAATCATCTTCATCAAATCTCAAAGCTTTTCTCATCAGGGTATGCAACATCATAATCTTCAGTCTTAGTACCTACACACATGAGAAAAAACAGAATACCTTCGTGATGCATCGAGTTTGAAATGATATAAGAATAAAGCATTAAGAAATCAAATCTCCCCCATAATGCAAAAACTCCCCCATAACATGATAATTCTTTCTCCCCTTTTTTATGATGTCCCCAAATAGACAGATGAGAAGAAACAATCAAACTACGCGCATGCAAAGGGATATCTCAAAAGTCTCACAAACTATTTTTTGATTTTTTTAATTTTTCATACAAAAATAAGATACCACTTTGAAAAATATGATACAAAAAAAAATCACACCATGGAGTAAAACTCAAACAACCAAGTCATGGAGATGGAATGAATGGGTGTGAACACATTCGATAGGTAAATAAACTCAATCAATCATATGGGCACGATGCATACGTGTACCCCTAACGAATGAACCTCACAAGTATCCTTGGGTGTAAAGATTATTGAATTTAGATGACATCGTCTTATGCAAATCAACAAATCAATGTCAGAATGATTTCCACACCAATAACGTCCAAAACTATTTAGCGATTTTTCAAGAACATGCAAACCCGTTATAAAATCTCCAACCGAACAACCTCATAAATATTTTCTTTTAGAGGTGAATAAACTAAATTCTCAAACTTTGGAGAATTGGAGCAAAAACCTAAATGGCCCATAATTTGGCATGAATTTCTTTTTATTGCCTTTAAATTTTTTCGGGCTCTTTTAAACCTATTTGGACCTCGGATAATAAAATTCCTCCATTTTTTAGGTCCAATTTAACGGTGGCTTAGTATTCGCAAAGGCAAAATGAACCTTTCGCAGCCCTTCTCCGTTTTCAAACAAAGCACACAAACTCACAAAACGGTTCTTATATGCACAATTTCCTTATCAAAATTTATCGCGCTTGGTTCATTTTCACGGATAGGATTGAAGTGAAAACACCCAACCAACATGTGATAAGACAAGCACAATAATCAAACAAATCCGTGCATGTGTGCAATAAAGGAAACATGAGTCAACACATGTAGAAAGTAACACTTAATTACATCTTAATGACTCCAAACATTATAAAGCACAAGGATGAATTGACCTATTGTCTCAAAACACTATCAAATAGTCACATGAAAATAATGGAATGATGTAGTGACTCGGTCATCCTAAGTCTTCATCCATAAACGGTGCAAACAAAATACAAAAATCTTTTTGGATTTTTCTAAAAACTTTATCAAAATAAAATGTTTTTGTATTTTTCAAAATTTTTAAAAACAAAAATTTATACAAAAAGTACATGTCACAACGCCAGCAAAAATATATCAAAAAGCACAACTAGCGTATGACAAACATGCAAACACAATCATCTATATGATATGGCAAGAGAAGAATTATGTGCAAGCAAACGAAAATCAATTTGTCTAAAATCCAGTGCCTCTAAAAGTGATTTCCTAACCCAAATAGATGTGAAACGTCGTGTGGGGGATTTAGGAACAAAGGGAACACTAGACATAGACTTCCTAGGACATTTTCCAAGATCAAAATAAAATCGCCTGAGGTGAACTTTCCTGTCACAATATGAACATGTGTAAACGGGTGGGATGACACATAAAGTGTGATATTTTCTAATGTCCTTGGGAATAATTGACCCCTCTAAAACAAATAATGGTTTTGGCTTTAGCATTAGAAGTATGAGAACACGATGAGCCATTACCATCACTATCAAACCTACTCGAGTCTGTCAAATCATTTTTTAACTTCAAAATTTTTGACTCAAGCAAAGAATTAGACTCATCCAATTTGAGGGACCTCTTTTTCAAATTTTCAATTAAACTTAACAGTTTTTCACGCTCCCCCTCAATTAAAACAAACTTATCCCTAAGAGTCTTTTCATGTGCCGTAAAATCATCGATTAATTTTTTATCCTCGACGGCACAAACGGGAACCCTAGAATTTTTTAAGTCCTCCAATTTCTTCTCTAAAACAAGGACTCTCTCATCACTATTCTTTTTGGCAATTTTCAATGAATCAAAATCAATACACAAATTACCAAAGTGCTCACGACAAATATCACTTTGAGTTTGAAACTCTTGCAAATATTCAATCTTACTTTTAAAGAGAGAATTTTCTTTTTCCAAAACTTTAATTCTTTTGCAAAGTTTCAAATTCAAACTTTTTAAATTATCAACATGGTCGTGAACTATTTCAAAAATAGGCTCCTTATTAAATGGGCGTTCCATTGAAAAAATTGCGATTTTTTCACAAAACTGATTTAAAAAAAAAATCAATATCGCACGATTTTGCGAAAAATAGGAATACGCGATAAATTAGCGCAACCTGCTCTGATACAAATTTGTGAAAGAGTGCGACTATGTGATAATTGATTAAATTCGTAACTTTCTACGTTTGCACACTTATTTAATTAGTGTCTATTTTTAAACCAAAATAAATCAGCCCCAAATCATTCAACTGCGTGTGTGCATGTGTCAAACCATAAAATAAATAAAGCATGCGACACAAGCTTAAGGAAAAATCCCCGCAGGGCAAAACCTTTTATTTCTAGAACTTTGAAAAGTTTACAAGACCATTGACTTAAATACCAACTTGCATCGCCCACAAGAGTAACGCACGGTGTCTTCGTCAAAACTTCAAAGCAACGGCTAGAAATCTGCAGTGGTTCACGCGCAGCTATACCGCAAGGGCCGCAATCCTAGACACGCAGCCCGAAATATTCACAAGGACTCCCTCCACAATAGCATGCAGCTGTCGGTTGTAGAGCTCTCCCCACAAATAATAAACAAGGGAAAAAGTTGTGTTCTTGAACACCAAAACAATTCACTAAAGCATATGGGAGTTTTGTGAATTGAAAACAAAAGGGATTAAAACCCTAAAAGAAGAAGCCTAAAGATTACTGCTTTGGCAGTGTTTCTGTTCGTCAAAACGCTGTGACTTCTTAATGAAAATATTACCAAATAATGAGTATTTATAGGAAAACGCACCGCCTCGAAAACAGAGCTCGTTCGAACAAGATCAGCAAGTCGCTCGAACGAAGGACAATGTCGTTCGAACGAGATCGCGCGACGTGCTATCTCGCGCGAACGACATGCTATGTCGCTCGAACGACATGCTATGTCGCTCGAACGACTGTTGCGAAAAAAAATATTATTATTTTAATGTCCGCTTCAACACTTAGAAAAAATACTCATTCTCAAATTTTGACGAAAAAGTCCGTTCCAACACTTAGAAAATATTTTGTAAAAATATCCCAAAAGCTCTAAGTGAAAAGTTAAGGTATTAAAAAAATAACCTTACCAAAGTAAATTTCGCGGAGCGATGAATGATGAAGAACATGAGTAATTCAGATCCGTCTTTGATGTAGATGTCTCTTGAATGCTCTTTGACGATGTATCGGTATATGACATAACAAATTGATAACGGACCTATGAAAATATGTCCTTACAATCATTTTTATCTATACAATTATTTTTAGTTGTCTTTCTTTATCAATTTTTTTATCATATTCTTTTATGTTCGAAAATTCCAATGAAAATGTGACCGACTTGGCTTTTTGGCACTAGATAAGCATTACAAGTCCTATCTATATATATAATGGGAGAGGGCACAAAACAATGAAAATATATGTTTATACCTTAAAAAATAAAAGTAATTTATTTTTCCTATGATATGTTTTTGTATAGGTATTATTTTTTAGTACTGTTTGGTGCTACATTATATGACAAGAACATTTAACTCGATTAATAAATTTTTACTCCAAATTAAATTTGATGATGCAAAAAACCTTAGCACAGATACAAAGAATACGACACAATAACACGTGTCATAATTTTGACACAAACACGATATGACCTAATTTTATGCCAAAAAATTCCCTTACGAACGCAACATGATTAATACATATTTTTTTTTAATTTCGAATATGTTCCGCACATTACGTCTCACCTACGCATCGCGCGGGTTTACACCTAGTGTGAATTAAAACATGAGTTTGGGAACTCAAAAATATAAAGACTTGAGGTGATAGGACTCTCAAATTCGTCTATGCAAGTCTTCAGAAATAACTCCCTCGAAGTTGGTTTTTATAGGGATACAAATGAAGAGTTCCACGAAATAAAAACACTGTCAGCGTACAGGGTACCCAAACCGGTTCGGGTCCCCTACGAATCGACTCGCCCCCCCAAACCGGTTTGGGCTGGGTTCGGGGAGAAACGCTGGAAAAGGGGTTTACACTTAGCAAAAATTCCAAGTATTTTTCTTGGAATTATCTCCATTTTCAACAGACCATAACTTGTTCATCGTAGCTCGGATTGAGGTACCATTTCTTCCAATATCTTCGTTGCGGCAAGCTCTTCAACTTTTCAGTTGATCAGTCCTCCAGACGGTGGCTGTAAAATTATCAAAGTGCCCTTGAACTTCCTTATCGAGCCTTATGTCACTGTTTTGACTTCTCTTGCGTACCACTTGCATTACGAGCCTGATATCATGGAACATGAAGTCGTTGAGGCAGATGAGGGACACATGATGGAGATGTTGAATGCTAGATTCCCAGAATTCGGATTGAGTCCATCGAGTGAGATCTTGAGGTGACGTGACAAATGTAGCGGCGTACGACATACACAAATGTAACATGTTGGACATGAGAAAAATGTCCTTACAAATCTCCCCCTATGTCTATGCCGGTACATACATAAAAAATCCGAATTATCAAATACAAATTTGCCTATACAAATCTACCCTCCCATGAACCCAAAACTGAAAAGGTACAAATGAATAGTCTCCATCGTTTGTTCTTCAAATCTTCCAGAATCGCAAATATTTTCTCATCAGGGTGTGTAACGTATGATCATCAATGTAGTACCTACACACATGAGAAAAAATAAAAAATACCAAGTGACGTATCGAGTTTGAAATGAGATAAACATAGATACTAATAAATGATAAGCATAAGTCAAATCTCAAAACTCCCCCAAAATATCATAATTCTTTCTCCCCTTTTTTTGATGTCCCCAAATAGATAATTAAGAAGAATGAATCAAACAAGAAAAATCGGGGTGTCACGGTATTCAAAACGAGGCATCAAACAATATGGCAAATGTGCTCTAGCAAAGAGTTGCTCAAAAAATCTTCACAAACTATTTTTGATTTTTCAAATTTTTCGTACAAAAAAATAAGATACTAATTTGAAAAAAATATGTAAAACATGATACAAAAATAACACCATGGATTTAAACTCGAACAACCAAGTTATGGAAATGGAATGTGTAGGTGTGAACACATTCGACAAGTAAATCAACTCAATCAATCATATGTGCACGATGCATATGTGTACTCCTAACGAATGAGCATCAAAAGTATCCTTAGGTGTAAAAATTTGTTGAATTTAGATGACATCGTCTTATGCAAATCAAAGTCAAAGTGATTTCCACACCAATAACGTCCAAAACTATGTAGCGCATTTTCAAGCAATTCAAGGACGTGCAAACCCGTTATAAAATTTCCAACCAAACTCCCTCATATATATTTTCTTTTAGAGGTGTTAAACTAAATTCTCAAACTTTGGAGAATTGGTGCAAAAACCTAAATGGCCCATAATTGGCATGAATTTCTTTTTATTGCCTTTCAATTTTTTCGGGCTCTTTAAACCTCTTTGGACCTCGGATAATAAAATTCCTCCATTTTTTAGGTACAATTTAAACGGTGACTTAGTATTCGTAAAGGTAAAATGAACCTTTCGCAGCCCTTTCCCATTTTCAAACAAAGCACACAAACTCATAAAACGATTCTTATATGCACAATATCCTTATCAAAATTTATCGCTCTTGGTTCGTTTTAAGGACAGGATTGAAGTGAAAACACCCAACCAACATGTGATAAGACAAGCACAATAATCAAACAAATCTGTGCATGTGTGCAATAAAGGAAACATGAGTCAAACATGTAGGAAGTAACACTTAATTACATCTTAATGACTCCAAACATTATAAAGCACAAGGATGAATTGACCTATTGTCTCAAACCACTATCAAATAGTCACATGTAATATGGAATGATGTTGTGACTTGGTCATCCTAAGTCTTCATCCATAAACGGTGCAAACAAAATACAAAAATCTTTTTGGATTTTTCTAAAAACTTTATCAAAATAAAATCTTTTTGTATTTTTCAAAATTTTTAAAAACAAAAATTTATACAAAAAGTACATGTCACAACGCCAGCAAAAATATATCAAAAAGCACAACTAGCGTATGACAAACATGCAAACACAATCATCTATATGATATGGCAAGAGAAGAATTATGTGCAAGCAAACGAAAATCAATTTGTCTAAAATCCAGTGCCTCTAAAAGTGATTTCCTAACCCAAATAGATGTGAAACGTCGTGTGGGGGATTTAGGAACAAAGGGAACACTAGACATAGACTTCCTAGGACATTTTCCAAGATCAAAATAAAATCGCCTGAGGTGAACTTTCCTGTCACAATATGAACATGTGTAAACGGGTGGGATGACACATAAAGTGTGATATTTTCTAATGTCCTTGGGAATAATTGACCCCTCTAAAACAAATAATGGTTTTGGCTTTAGCATTAGAAGTATGAGAACACGATGAGCCATTACCATCACTATCAAACCTACTCGAGTCTGTCAAATCATTTTTTAACTTCAAAATTTTTGACTCAAGCAAAGAATTAGACTCATCCAATTTGAGGGACCTCTTTTTCAAATTTTCAATTAAACTTAACAGTTTTTCACGCTCCCCCTCAATTAAAACAAACTTATCCCTAAGAGTCTTATGAAGTTAGTAAACATCCTATGCTAGTAAACAAGTCAAACCTCAATCATTAGGTGTGGAGGGGTTTTCCAAAGGTGGTGACAACTTATAAAAAACCTCCATCAATTCTTATGAAGTTTTGACTAAAAACTTAACTTGCTCACGTAGATGTGCAAACTCTCTCATGTAGTCTCCGGGAGCATGTAAAGTATCATGAGTGGGTGCATGTGTGCCAGAAACACGTGTGGAAGCAAAACGTGACACATAACCCAACTTAAAACAAAATTCCCTAAGGTGCCCTCTCCTCTTGCAATGTGAGCAAACATAAATCGGCCTCGGAACACCTCTCTCAAAAACTCTAGGACGCATTTTCCTAATCGGAATAGAACGCCTAGGTGGGTTTGGATGAGTCTCACATGAATCTAACATTGAAGTGGGAACCGGCTCGGGTGCTAATTGGGAAGTAAAAGCATCGTCATGACTTATTCCTAAATTCTCACCTTTACCCTTAAGAACCACCTTTTCAACCTTCTTAGGTGTATTATCAAAATTGTAGCACGTTTGATATCACTCTCGAGTTGGGATACACATGTCGTCAGACTAGACAACGTGTTGGTCAATTCACACTTCTCCTCTCTCAAAACCTCATTCTCTTTCTCCAAATCTAAAATCCGACGACCTATATCTCGATTATACTTCTTTGTTTTCAAGGTCTCGGTGTACAAATCTCTAAAAGATTTTTGGAGCTCACTTTCATCTACACTCTCCTCCTCGCTTTCTCCCTCACTCGAAGAACACAAATCACTATCATCGCTCTCGTGTGCACTCTCGTGAGACAAAATGAGTGTCCTCACATGACTAGAAAAAGCGACAACCATCCCATGTGCTAAACCTTTTTCGGACTCATCTCCCTCATCACCCTCGTCACCCTCACTATCACTAAGAGTGGCAGGCATAGCAGTCTCTTTGCCCTTTCTCCTTATCCTAGTAGGACATTCTTTAGCTATGTGCCCTTTGCCCTCACACTCAAAGCACCTGATCTCATCCTCCTTGTCACCATCTTTGGCCTCCAATTTCTTTTTATTTGACTCAAAAGATCTCTTTTTATTGGAAGAATTTTCTTTATTCATTTTGAGAAACTTTTTAAAAATTTTCGCAAATAAGGCCATATCTTTAAAATCAAAGTCTTCCTCAGAATCGGACTCACAAACTTTTTCTTTCTTTTTCTTAAAATGAGTCTTTAAAGCAATGCCATTATCCTTAGCCTTAATGGTTTTGGGAAACATGTCAATCTCATAGGTTTGAAGATCTCCTACAAGTTCTTCCAGCTTAAGTGATTTCAAATTTTCCAAAGAGTTCAAAACAGTGACTTTAGGAATAAAGCGTTGTGGGAGAGATCTCAAAATCTTTTTAACGACACGCGTGTTATCAATCACCTCATCCAAATTAAAACTTGTGTTAACAATATCCAACAAACGTGCATAAAAATCATCAAAGCATTCAGACTCAGACATTGTGATGGTCTCAAATTGGGTGGCCAAATTTTGTAATTTAGACTCTTTAACAGCGTTCGTACCCTCATGTGTCAGTTTCAAAACATCCCAAGCCTCTTTAGACGTGGTGCACGTCATAATTCGGCGAAACTCATCCAGAGTGACAGCACCAAAAATAGCACTCACACCATGGGAATTATAATTGGACAATTTATAATCATCTTCAGTCCAGGCTGACACGGGTTTTAGAGAGGTGACGTTATTAACGGTGACCGTGGGAGGAGTCCAACCATTTTCGCAAAGCAACCAAACACGCTCATCAATAGATTTTAAAATCGATTTCATACGAGATTTCCAGTAGGCATAATTAGACCCGTAAAAAATAGGCATCTAATTATATAAGTGCTCCATAAAAATGCGAATTTTCACAAAACTGATTTTTTTTGCTGAAAATAGGAATATGCGATAAATTAGCGCAACCTGCTCTGATACCAATTTGAAAACGTCGTATGACAGTGTGATAATTGATTAACTTCGCAAATTTCTAATTAGACACACTTATTTAATTTCAACCCCTAAACATGTAACTAAAGAGCCTGATTCAACCCATAAACAAATAAACCATGTGACACAAAATTAAGGAAAAATCCCCGAAGGGCAAAACCTTTTATTTCTAGAACTTCGAATAATTTACAAGACCATTGACTTACATACAACCTGATAATCGCTCCAAGTGTAATGCACGGTGTCTTCGACAAACCTTCAAAGCAACGACTAGAAACAGTGTCGGCTGGAATCTCCAGCAAGAACTCCAGGTGGTCAGCAATGAAGAAGAGAGACGGCTTCTCCACAAGGGTTGAACAAACCAAAGTTGTGTTCTTGGGTTGCAAAAAAGGATTCACAAAGATATGACATTGATATGTGAATCAAAAAATGAGTTTGGGAACTCAAAAATATGAAGACTTGAGGTGATAGGACTCTCAAATTCGTCTATGCAAGTCTTCCAAAATAACTCCCCCGAAGTTAGTTTTTATAGGGAAACAAATGAAGAGTTCCACGAAATAAAAACACTGCCAGCGTATAGGGTACCCGAACCGGTTCGGGGTCCCCTGACAACCGGTTCGCCGCCCAAACCGGTTCGGGTTGGGTTCGGGGAAAAATGCTGGAAAAGGGGTTTACACTTGGCAAAAATTCCAAGTATTTTTCTTGGAATTATCTCCATTTTCAACAGGCCATAACTTGTTCATCGTAGATCGGATTGAGGTGCTGTTTCTTCCAGTATCTTCCTTGCGGTAAGCTCTTCAACTTTCCAATTGATCGGTCCTCCGGACGGTGGCTGTAAAATTACCAAAGTGCCCTTGAACTTCCATATCGAGCCTTGTTTCACTGTTTTGACTTCTCTTGCGTACCACTTGCATTACGAGCTTGAAATCATGGAACGTGAAGTCGTTGAGGCAGATGAGGGACACATGATGAAGATGTTGAATGCTAGATTCCCGGAATTCGAATTGAGTCTGTCGAGTGAGATCTTGAGGTGACGTGACAAATGTAGCGGCGTACGACATACACAAATGTAACATGTTGGACATGAGAAAAATGTCCTTACATTGTTTAACTCCACCCCATGGGCCCGCAAATCAGACCCAAATGCATTCAAACTTGCCCTATTGGGTTATCCAATCCACATGCCCAATTCCCCATTTTTAAACACCATTTATATTTCCAAATGTTCCCATAAATCCAACCCCAAAATCACAATGCAATAACATAACATAGTTTATCCCATAAAATTTAATACCAAAATATAGCACAGGTTATATCCAAATAAATTAATTATTTAAAATTTTCTAATTAAATTATTTAATCAATTATTTTCTCCAATTATAGTATTTATTTAAAATCTCGAGGTATCACATTAAAAAGAAAAATAGTGGTTATTAATGCTTTAAAACTTGTTAAACCATGGAGATTTATATTTTCAATGTGATGTGTTTGATACAAAAGATGACACAACACACATTTTTCAAGATAAAACCTTGCCATGCTAATATTTTCCATAAAAAACCTTGCCAAGCTAAAATTTGTTTTCTTACGTGTTTGATTGTAGTTGTGTTAAAAGATGAAAAATAATGAGTTTGTTTAGAAACAATGAAAACCTCCCCTTAAATACATTTTAGGGAGAGAGGTAAGAAATAAAAGATTGAAAAATGAAAATTTTCATGTTTGAATTAGTTATAAATTTACAGTGCGTGGGCAATTTTTTCAAGGGAAATTTATGCAATTAAACACACCAAGACTTAAAAAAATTTAAACATTCCACATTTTTCATGATAAAATGTTGACTATCAAACACACCTCCTTCCTACAAGAAAATTTTTCCAAATAAATTTTCCTAAATTGAGGTTATATAAACAAATTTGACAATCTCGAGAGCATTTGGAGAGATAACATATATCTTGCACAATAATTTTGATAAAAACGACACTTTAAATCATTTAGTAAAATAACATTTTATATGAAAATAACAAAATTGAAAGCAAACATTATCTTATTTGTCATGCCAATTGTGGTAAATGAGCTTCTCGTGTGAGATTCAAATTACCATGCCAACACTTTTCGTCGTTTTCATCGTTTTTTCAATATTTTTAAAAGAAAATTCATCATTTGCAAAAGCTCGCAGTAATTTGATTGCCGCGAGAGATTTGTTTTCATTATATTCATCAATGCTATGAAGTTTCACTTGAGACCAAAATATCATTAAACAAAACACCCGATGCTCTCGGCATGGTAATAGGTGCATCTTTTACATGAACATAACAAAACA
This sequence comes from Sambucus nigra, assembly GCA_949130495.1. NCBI lineage: Eukaryota > Viridiplantae > Streptophyta > Magnoliopsida > Dipsacales > Adoxaceae > Sambucus > Sambucus nigra. The sequence continues at coordinate 60,035,173 of OX422218.1, read as the reverse complement.
CTTAAGTTGCGTTTGTTTTTCATCTTAGGTGGTGTTTATTTTTTACCTCTTAAGTCTGAATTTGAACCATTCAGACTTAATAAGTATCAAATAATGTTTTTTTTAAATGATTAAGATGTTAACGACTATATTTGTCTCTAAATAATTAAGAGGTAAAATTACCTCTGAAGTCTGAATCCGAAGTCTAAATAAATACATTCATTAAGAGGTCCATTTAGACATAAAAACAAACATATTTTTCAGATTGAGATGTTAGAATTCAGATTTCAGATTCAGATGAAAAAACAAACGCAACCTTAATCTGAAATCTGAAAAATTTGTTTGTTTTCATGAACATCTGAATGAATGTATTTAGACATATTCAGATTTAGATTTTACATATAGTTTGACCTCTTAACCATTCAGAGACAAATATAACCATTAACCTCTTAATCATTTGAAAACATAAATATTATTTGATAACTCTTAAATCTGAATGGTTCCATCCAGACCTAAAAGGTAAAATTATGGGCGACAATTTTGGGAACGAAACGGTAAAACGATACGAAACGAAACAAAATTGACACGAAATTTTGAATTCGGGTCGTGTTCGGGTCTGGTTTTTTGAACCTGTCATCGGGTCGTGTCATGTTCGTGTCTAATTTTTGCCACGAAATTGACCCGATAAGGATTCGATAGTAACACGATAATGACCCAATTAATGACACGATATAAACTCTAAGCAGACCCACTATCAACCCTATTTAGACCAATTATTAACCTACTATTTAGACCCACATTTTTTTTAACTCTTCACCAACACGTCTAATCGTATCCAATCGTGTCATGTTGGATCGGGTCTAATCATGACCAATCGAACCGTATTTACTTATCGTGTTTTTAACATGTCGTGATCGAATCATAGAAAACACACACTATTGCGTCCACTGAATTTTTATGATATCGTGTCGGATCGCGTGAAAACATGATACATTGACCGTTTTGCCACCTTAAAATTTAGGATTCCTCTTGAACACTCAAAATGGGTTATGGAACTTCAAAAATTACAACAAACCAAATATTGAGGGGCATTTGAAATTTAAACTTCACCCATATGTCGCCGCAATTTGTTCCATCCAACTTTTGGGGTTAAACTCGAACTCTCCGCTCTCTTACGTAGCTGCCCCATCTGGATCTCCTCCACCCGACAGGACAATTAGAGGCAAGAGAAAAACCTAGGGCTTCAATTTAAACACTTTATATTATTATTTTACTTTGCTTCAATATTAGGTTTTTTTTACCACTAACCATTGGTTGTTAATCATACACAACGTTCACTCAATTGCTGTTTTTATTCATTTAACTGATTCAGTGTTAATTCGTTATTCGATTTTATTGAATTTCATGACAAGTATGCGTTTAATTATGTTTTCCATGGAAATAATTGTGTTTTATCTCGTTATTGTGTATATTTTAAATATATAGTGTAAGTATCCTACATTTTGGAAAAATTGCATGTTGTATATCCCGGGTCGAGTCGTGTCGAATCACGTGTTGAGTCCGTGCTTCACAATAATTGAGTGTTTACATTTAATTGATTCTATAATCTGGTTTGATCATGGAGTCAATTTAGGTTTTTAATACTTACGTCGTGTTTCTTGATCGACTTTTTTCCATTTAGGGTCCGTTTTATTGTTTTCTATGGCTATAAAAAACATTGGCCATAAATATTATTATTTTTCATGGAAAACAATTTTTACCCAAATTCCAAAGAATTAATTTCCACGAAAAACTCCAAACGCTCTTATCTTTTTCCACTCAATTTCGAACTTCTTTTGAAACAGTACTAATTTTGAGTTATTTTCCAACTTTGTAATGGGTGTGTTTGATAACAAAGTATTAAAAAACTAAATTGAGTGTAGTCCCATTTAATGATGCTTTGTTGACACTAATCCCATGTGTTTTTAAATTTCATTATTAGTCTCAATTAGCAGTTATTGATGGTTCAACTGCTTTTCAAGTAGAACGTGGGCTGATTTTGGGTGTTGAACTGAATTTGAAAGAAGGCATTATCTTTTCCACATTCACCTTGAATAGGACTAAAAACAAAAAATAACATACCTGGGATTGGAAGCAAAATATTCTTCACAAGTGGGACTAAATGCCTAAGCTCCCTTTTCCATTTCAAACCTTTTATTAGTAACTATATACCATTAATATAGGGGATGGATAGTGTATTACAATTTCAGATATTACTCTCTCAGCCATTAATCTAGCTTTGGGTGGAATTTTCAAAGTTTTTGTTGCTGTACACAGATATGTAGGAGCCACTTAATAAGTGGATTTATGTTTCTCGAAGTTTGAATCATTCGCTCTTCTAGAATCACGTGACAAGATATTGAATTTTGGATTTTTGATGAATTGATATGATGAATTCGTATGCTTTTCTTATGTGATTGAGTAGGCTAAGATATGTTTGAGAGAAGTTGTTAGACTCATAGTAGGTAGTTAATTAGTTCCACGAAGAATGCATTTTTTTTTATAACTTGTTTTTACAGTTTTTTCCAGTATGCGATCCCACATGTTAGTTGTAGTCTATCATTTCCCTATAATTGAGAGGAATACACCATTAGAATACTCTTTCTCACGCATGATGTTTACTCGAAATTTACTTTTGAGATACCCTAATATGTGTGGTTTCTTTAAACAGCAGAAATGGCTGTTTTGGTACATTTCTGAGTTCCATTTCCATGACCCCGAAGAAGGAAACTCTTTGAGACCATGAGATGAAAATGAGAAGAACTTGTAGGCTTTGGTGGCCAAGTCATCTCTCATCAACCCAACTACATTCCTCCGCCATCTTGTTTGGTTGGTGTATATCGTCCTCTTCGGCTTCTCTTGATATTGTCGTCGCTTTTGCATGTGATAAAGATACACTTGCATCTATCCAATCTGGTCTTCAGGTATAAACTACTAAAACCAATTCAACTTGCTTATCATATTTCCCCCTTTTTCCTTCTAATTATAATTTGTTCAAAATTACATGCTGTTTATATGGTAATACATTTATATTCATATTGATTCAACTGAATATTTGAACAATATTAAGTGAATATGACTTCATCTGGTCTTTTGAATGACCAGGCACATTTAGTTTGCTCGCTTAAAATATATTATTCTTAAATCGTGAATTATTTTAAAATATGTAATTGCTGAAGAAGAATGTTATTATTATCAAGGAACTGATATGCTTGACGTGGCCCATACGGAGAGAGGATAGTGATACATCATTGTAGTACGCTAAAATGTCGCACACTGTAGTTGGTGACTTGTAAGTTCTTGTGGCGATATGGGTACAGTTGCAGGATTTGGGTACAGTTGCAGGATCTGATTATTAGGGTTGACAATTTTTGACACGATAACCCGTTTATGGTAATAACCCGAAATGACCCGAAATCGACACGATTAACTTGTATAGATTTAAGAGTACCCAAAACCTACACTCAAATAAAAATCAACGCGACCCGAAAATGACACGACTAACCCGAATTGCCACCCAATTTACAGAACTTAGTGATTCACTATAATTTTAGGTTGAACTTTCACTTCACAAGCTATTTATCAATAATTGCTACACTGTAAAGTGTTGTAAAAGATTTTGGTACACCCCATGTTTTCGTAAACCTTTTTTTCTTGAAATTCTTTATTATGTTCAGAGAGGATATTAATTGACATTTTTTTAATGTTTTTTCTCATTGTTGGCTACCGGGGTTTCAGGTCCTTAATAGATTGACCGATACTTTTTTTTTTTATTTGGATAAGAACCAAATTTATTGAAAATATAAGAGGAGTGCAAAATAAAAGGACTTGTCCTCTCAATAACATGAGCTTGACTCTGAAAATAAATACATGTTCTAGTTTTTTTTCCCCCTTCCGTAATCTGCCCCTGAGAGCCAATACTCAATTTCTTCCTCCAAGGGATTTTTATATTTTAATGTTTGATTGGCTAGGTGCATCAGCCATTTGCATACTAAAATCAAATTGCTTAAATGCAGAAATACGAAAATTGGCAAAAAAGGCCAAACACACACACACACACACACGACACACGACACGTGGCACTTCAGGTGTCGTGCTTGTGTTTTTCATGATCTTGCTTTGACTTTTTTCTAGTCTATTTTGTGAAATGCTCAAGGCTTGTAAAAAAGCTTTGCATAAAATTGCATTTTCTACATTTAAACGTCACCAGCTATTATTTAAATGAGCGTTCAAGTTTTGCGTAAAATGGAATGGCAATGCTGTTGGAGAAGTCCTCATGCCATAATATTTTTGCGTAAGAGTTATTCGGCGTGGTTCAATCTCAATAGAAACTCATAGGTTCACTGATTCTTTTTTCTAATCAGAAACAGACTTGGGTTGACTGATTCTTTCGGGTGTGTGTTTGTATTTCGATATTCCATAAGGGGCTACCCAAAGTTAATATATCTTTGAATTCACATTGTGAAGAGTTGGAAGATGTCTCGATCTTTGGAATAAACCTTCTTTTCTAAGGATGAAAAGGTCACTCTTGTACAATTATATGTGACAAGCATCTCAACTGATTACCTGTCGCCGTCGACTTTTTGACTTTAGGTTGCTATAAAGGGTTACTATAACTAATATGATTGAGAAGTTATAGAGGGATTATATATTGAAAATGACCGGAAAAGAGAAGAAACATAATCTTTTAACAACAACGTGCTTCTTTCATGGATGAAACCATGAATGCAAGTTTTGTAGTTTAACAATAGGGAGGGTTGCCCTCACATAAAAATCTTTTGAGGTCCTAGCCGAGTGGAATTGTTTGTTGTAGTAGTACTCAACTCAACAACTCAACAAAGCCTTATTGTCGTGGTAGTAGTACTCTATCATCAAAAGTTAAAGTGAAGTATGACCATCAAAGAGAATGGTTGTGAGTCGCTTGACAAGTATGTAATACCACGTCCCATTTTTACCACCACCGATATTGCCTCTACTTTAACCGCCGCACACAACGGTATGGAGTTTTAATTCAACTCATATCAACAAACTGGTGCTAACGAGGTTTGAACACGACATGCGATATCACCAACCACATGCCCTACCAACTGAGCTGAAAATGCCTCAGTGCTGGTAGAGTGCAAATCATTACATACATGGACCGTTGCTCATCTAGGCGATGTGAAATGTAACTCTCTGACTATCAAATCAACCATGATACCAGTTTGTTATAATCCACTCGGAGCCCAACGTCCTCGTTAGGATGAAGCTAACCATTACCCAACACATTGGCACCCTTGTTCTGGCTGAGTGATACCACTTTGTAATACTCCACTCTTACCACCATTGATATTGTCCCACTTTAACCACTGCATACAACGCGGTATGTGATTTTATTTTTGCTCATATCCAAAAACTGGTGTTAACGAGGTTTGAACTTGGCATGTGGTATCACCAATTACATGCCTTAGTAGTTGAGCTGAAAAGGCTTTGGTGTTGGAGGAGTGCAAATCATTACATTAAATTGGCGTTGGAGGTCTCCAATTGAGTTCAATTTTTTTTTGATACTCCGTCATCAAAATTTAAAGTGAAGTATGATCATCAAGAGAATGATTGTGAGCCGCTTGGCAAGTATGAAATTCACGTCAATCAATTTTTATGGTAAAAAAGTGACCGAGTGTTTCTATTTAAGTTCATTTTAACTCCACTAATACTTTTCGATATCTATTTAGTCTCTTTTTATATCTCATTTTTTTAGGAAAATAATACCCACATTTTTCATCGATCTACCCACCTAACTCTAATCCTAGTCATACCCATCCCCCCGATCACTTTAAACCCACCCCCATTCTCGCAACCCCATGGCCTTTCCTCCCTCCTCTCGCATCACCACAACCCCTTCCTCGTGCACCACCCTTGCTGACCCAACCCTACCATCCTTAGCACCCCTTGCTCAAGTACCATTCTCACAACCTTCGCCATCTCCTCCCTCAACTCTCCTTAACAGTGACACCCCACAGTCGCATCTCAGCCCACAAATCTAGAGAGCGAGGAGAGAGTTGGAGATACGATATATAAGAGAGAAAAGCTGTGATAGAGGCGAGAGCGGGAGGGAAATGAGATTTGGGAGAGATTAAGAGACACCGGTCAATAGGGGACCGACGTAGTGGAGGAGTCTTGGAGATAATGGGATGGGTTATAAGTAGGAATAGAAAGTTGGGTTTCTATACAAATATGGATATGATATATAGGTTTTTTGTTTGTTTGTCATTTGATTTGAGGTCATTTTGAGGGATTTTGTTTTGTAGGTTGAAGAAGCTCTCAAAAGTGATCAAAGCACAATTAGGCTTTCCAAGGTGATTATATTTATGGAAAAGTTCCGGTGAGTTTAGAATTTGAAAGTTCAAAAAAATTTTGAGTTTTGAAATATAGTAGGGCAACATGATTGTTTATCTGTCTTTACTTATGATCATTTATTTGATAATTGGAAATAATACGTATATCCGAAACCAAATACAGCCTAAATGCTTTTGTAGGGGAATGTGGAGCGTATTCTTTTTCGCGAGGATGGTTGGTAAGGGTGTGGGAATTCGGGTTGGTTGGAGCATATACTGGCCTTCATTGCCAATAGGCCCATTACTTAGTTTATTCTTTCCGTAGTTAATTGGGGCTTCAATTTTTTTCCCGGATCGAAAATAGAGTAACTTTTATTAATAAACTCATAAAGGAAAGTACAACTGTAGTGAACCAGTAATCAACCTGAAGATTAAAAAAGAAAAAAAAACAATGCAATGGAGATTTTGACCTTTTTATTTCATTTACTTTATTTGCTTGTTAAACTATTTAGAAAAGATAAAAGTACGAAAATGTTTCATCCTTTTCAATGATGTCCTATTTTCCTTTTCCTTTTCCTTTTGTAATCTAAAATTTAACTATTAAATTACTAAAGCTGGTGGTCTCTTCACTTTTTTAAAATTATTATTTTTGTTTTGTATAAACAGAAAAAAATTATTATTTTGTGCATGGTTTTCTCCCTCAAACATTATAAACTATCCCCAAAGGTGAAATTGTCATACTGGTTTATGAAAAAGTTATTACTAAGTTGCTTGTAGAGGGGAATACAAATACTCGAAGCTCATCTTTTACCAAATCTATCCATTGTCGTCCGCTATATTGCTTTGTCCTTCCCTGTTTGTGCCCAAACTGTTTGGATGGTTGGCATGGATTGGATTGTGCCAGCTCAAGTCACTTCAGTGTTGGAAAATTGTTCTTTAATAAATTTGGTAATACTAGACGAAGCAAGTGTTTGTGGAGTTCTCTTTGCATTATGATTCAGGTGAACTAAAATGGAAATAAAATCATTCAAAGCGTGGGTTGCAAAATTTCCACTGTTTATGATAAAGTATATTCTCTCAATGTCTCTTAGGGCGTTACTGGTAAAATATTTTGAGGAAGGACTTGATTGGAAATTTCTTCCTCAACATGGGTTGAAAACTTTGGCTACTTTTTTTTTTGTTAACCCTGAACCTCCACATGAACGAGCCACAATTGAACTCCCCCATGTGAGCTAAACAGGGGGGATGCTGGGCCAGAGCCGTCCTAACACACGCCCCACTTTAAATCTGGCCGGTATCCGCTGGGGAGTTTCGAACTCAAGACCTTCAGTCCAAATGAGTCGCCCCTTACCACTAGACCAAACCAGGCTGGATAAGTAATTTTTTTGGCATTGACAGAGCTATTCATATAGAGAGAAAAGAGGAAAGTTTAGGGTTTCGGGTCTGGGTTGAGAGTGATTATGTCTTACCATTTATAGCCTATTTTCTTAAATAGTGAAATCGCTCCGTCTTCGGTGGATGTAGGCAATGTAATTTTGCCTAACCACGCTACGTCTCTTGTGTTCATCATTGTAATTTTGTGGCTTGTTTATATTTCCATCAAGAGCATATGTTTTGGCTGGGTGTGGTGCCAGTGGAGAACACTTACCTCTTGTTAAGAATGAATACGAAAGCCTCCCTTCATATTTACACTCGCTTTCCCCATTGATTTGTGTTTGGTTATGCTTAACAATGAGTTTGATGTGTATGAAGGAATCTCGGGGACTTAATAGTATTTTTGCTTATTTTGTTTTGGTGCCTAGTTGGATATTTACTATTTTAATTAATATACGGTTAAGGGTCTAGTCATTTTAACTTTTAGCTTATAAATTAGGCCCTTTGGTCAACCATTGTACTTCACTTTATGTTGAAGAATGGACTGAATGAGAAAGGTAAACCTTTTATTTCTAAATGTTGTTGTGATTAATTGCTTCCACTTACAAAAACTATGTGGTCACCATAGTTGTTTTTGTAGAGTCATGGGCAAGGCTTGGAGGAAATTATTAGGAGAGATCTTAAGGAATTAAACTTGAATGATAATATTACATATAATAGATTAGAATGGAAAAGGAGAATCCATATGGCCGACCCCACATGATGGGATTAAGGCAAGGATGATGATGATGATGATGGGCAAGGCTCGGAGGAACTAGTGAGCCACTCCTCTAAATCTGACCCGATTTAAAAAAAAAATTACAACACTCACATTCTTGAAAAATACAATTCAGTCCCCCTTTCAACCCTATCCTTATGGGTTCGTCATTTTGACAATTATATACCTGATTGGAGGCGAATTACCTACAAAACCTCGTTGATATTGTTGGAATGAGAGTACAACAAAAGCCTTACATAGGATAACGATATTGAGTGAACTCGTAAAAAATTAAAAGTTTACCCTCCTTAACACCAATTGATATTGGGTTGGATGCTCCAATATTTAACAAGTTCTACTCATTAAAACCTGTTTAGGAGAAGGGGTGTACGCCTTATAACCATCACAGAATGGGAATTGCCAGGCGATGTGGGACACAGTCCAACACACCCTCTTGGAAGACAACATGGCAACCAGATTACTCTGCACACCGGACACAGGTGCAACCAAGCTTTGATACCTAGTTTAAAAGGCAAAGCCCATTCTACTCCTTAAAACCAGGTGTAAAGGAGAGGGGAACATAAGTCTTGTAACCAGCACATAATGGACATAGCCAGGCGATGTGGGACACATTCCAACAAATACCATGTTAAATATTTGAGCATCCAACCCAAAATCAATTGTTTTTTTTTGGTAGCATACCATGAGATGTACGGGCTAGCTTACGTGCACCTCGACTAATCCCCATTCGCGGTTCATGGCTTCCGCTGGCCAAGTATTACTTTGACAGTGCCAGGGATCAAACTGGGGACCAAACCCAATCCACCCCCAAGACTGTCCCAGTGGTAGCGTTATACCACTGGGCTAAGAGGCTTGGTTATCAATTGGTGTTAGAGGGTGATAAATCTTTAATCTTTTACGAGTAACAAATGCCTTGCCTAGGACAACGATGTAGAGTGAACCCGTAAAAGATTGAAAGTTTACCCTCCTTAAAATCAATTGGTTTTGGGTTGGATGCTCCAATATTTGACATGGTATCAGAGCTTGGTTAGGCTTGTGTCCGGTGTGTCGAGTAATCTGGTTGCCGTGTTGTGGTCTAGGAGGGTGTGTTGGGATGTGTCCCACATCGCCTGGCTATGCCCATTCTGTGTTGGTTATAAGGCTTATGTTCCCCTATCCTTAACACATGGGTTTTAAAGAGTAGAATGGGCTGGATCTTTTCAACTGATATCGAGGAGCAGATCGAGCCTCTCATTGCAACGATACTATGGGTATCCATTATGGGTGGATTTCGGTCGATCGCTACGAGGAATGCTGACGAAGGGTGGTTGAATGGACTCGATTTATCGAAGGTCAATAAATGAAATGGGAGGAGGTCAAGCGTGAGTATTGAAGGGAGCTATTTTAGCTTCGTGCTTCCGCCGATGATGATGCCACCGTTTTGGCCTTGAGTGAGGCCTCCATGGTGGCCCACGTGCCCGTTGAGTCTGATGAAGTCGCCTACGTCGAGTACTCCATTGGGGATTAAGGATGGATGGATTTCTCGTCCTCGATTCAGAAATTTAAAGGTGTTTGATCTCGGGGTACTTCTTTCCCATGCGCGGGGAAGAAAAGGTTGGGCTCGAAACTTCTTCGTTATCTTTTCGAAGACGGGTTAGACAACTCACACGCATTTTTGGAACGTTGGGTAATATGATATTGATGATTACTTCCAACTTTTGGGGGATTACTATGATTCTCATGATGTCTCTTTTGACTCTTTAGAGATCGATATTTTGTTGTGTGAGTCTATGGGTACGTGGACCCATTCTAAGAAGTGTTAGAGGTGTGTTGTGCGCTTAGAGACCAAGTTTTGGCATTTAGCTTCGAGGAGCTCATCATGGGAGACTCGGACATCATTTGTTATCATTGGCCCTCTCTAAGGCTTGGTGCGTTTGTAGCCATTATGTCAAGGTTAGGGGTTGAGCGCTTGTTCATCGGTTGTGGCTGGGCTTTATGACTATTCTCGAGTGCCTCTTTAATAGCCCACATGCCGGACGTTTTTATGAGGGACTTCCCTCCTCAGTTGGGGAGAATGGCGATGTTCGTATGGCCCTGTTGTTGACCCTTCTACGTCCACACTTGAGTTGAGCTTTTATCAGTTGGGGAGAGATGTGTATGAGGGGGTCCGGGGAATTAATTGTATTTTTCCTAAAAATTGTAGTAATGCTCAATTTAAAAATTGTAATGCACCCTCGTTCATGTGGAGGTCTGTGCATGATTTTCTCCCCTCAAACATTATAAACTATCCCCAAAGGTGAAATTGTCAACTTGTATTATGGTTTATGAAAAAGTTATTACTAAGCTGCTTGTAGAGGGGAATACAAATACTCAAAGCTCATCTTTTACCAAATATATTTATTGTCATCCGCTATATTGCTTTGTCCTTCCCCGTTTGTGTCCAATCCAGTGTTTTAAAAAATGCGTCTAGGCGGCGCGAGGCTTTTTAGATACGCTAAGTTTTGGCCCTAGGCTTGGATTAAGGCGTGGTCAACGATGGTCAACGTTTTTTAGGGTAAGGCGTGAAAAAACGAGCGTTTTTGAGGGGTAAGGCGTGAAAAAACACGAGTTTTTTAGAAGGCGTGAAAAAACTCGATTTTTTTTTAGTATTTAAAAAAAATAGTATTTTAATTTACAAATATTCGGACATATTTTTAAAGTATGTACTATTTTAGTATTTTTAATAGCTTTGTCATGGTTAAAAAAAAATTAAAAAAGGCCTAAATGCCTTTTCACGTCTTTTTACGCCTTTTTACACCTAAGGCCCGCCTAGGCTTCTAAGGCTTAAGGCTTGGCTTCCACGCCTCGCTCTCGCCTCACATTTTTTAGAACCTTGGTCCAAACTGTTTGGATGGTTGGCATGGATTGGATTGTGCCAGCTCAAGTCACTTCTATGTTGGAAAATTCTTCTTTAATAAATTTGGTAATAATAGACGAAGCAAGTGTTTGTGGAGTTCTCTTTGCATTATGATTCAGGTGCTAAAATGGAAGTAAAATCATTCAAAGCTCGGGTTGCAAAATCTCCACTGTTTATGATAACCCTGAACCTCCACACAATTTAAAAACTGAAATGCACGATTTGCTTACGCGATGCGTGACGCGACCCTGGAGCCAAAACGCGACACCTTGCGCGACACCTTGCGCGACCACGATATAAAACATTGTACTCAAGCCATGTTACAAGGACATACAATCGGAGGCAAGCTAATGAGTATGCTTGAAGTGTTGTAAATTTTAGAGAAACAAACAAGAAAAGGGTCAAATTGGTGCTTTCAAGTGGAGCATGTTTAAAATCTTTCGTAGTAATGCTTAGGAAATAATTAATTCTTAGTAAATCTTAAGTTCAAGGTTATTAAGAAGTTGGTCAGATTTATTTTACGGGCACTTGTTCGTAGGTCCTAAATTTATCAGATTTAAGGCGATAAATTTAATCAGAAAATATTTAAACCGGTAGGTCCTACAATTAATTTATGTGTATGTGACGAACACACAAAATCGCTATTATAGTACAAAAAAATTTTAGTAGTACACTTAAGCATATATATAATTATTTTTTCCAATAATTATCGTCCCAAATAATTATATGCAACGAATCAACTACTTTGATTGACTAAGATAAATTTACTATCTATTCAAACATCATTTTTCCCACCTTAATTATTAGGCATTAACATTTCTTAACCTACATATATATGCACAAAAAATATTACTTCATCAACAATTAGAAAAATCCATTATTCAAAAGTCCGGAAAACAGATAATTTTACTATAATAAACAGTATCTGTGACAGGACAGGGTGTATTCATAAATAAGAAGTACAGGTCCTATCGCGAAACAACAGAAAAAAAATGCAGGACCTAATGCAGCACACGGGGCTAGTCTAGGACCCGTCCATAAACTTGCCTTTATTTTATTAGGTTATTCAACTCAAGGAATTTATATAATCTTTGTAGAACGGTATAATTGCAGTCCATACTTCATAGACCAAATTTTTAGTTGTGCTTTCCAATGTGGTTTTGATGTGTCTAGAATAATATCAGCTTGCTTTTGGTTCGTGTAAAGTTGGGTGAAATATGATTTTATTTTAACATATGTAAGAAAGTTTAAGATTGAAATGTTTGTTTGGAGTTTAAATGACACGATAAATTGACCCCAATAGTATTTAGATTACTTAGTGGTGGTAAAATTGGGTGGATTTAAAATCCATAAAAAAATGGAAGGGTTCTTACTTTACATGGGAATCCTTTTATACAAGCAATATCTATTTTTTTCCTACTATAAAGCTCGCAAACCACTTTCAATATATTCAGACCTTAATATTACAAGCTTTCCATAATCTTAAGTCACTGCAAAATCCACCGAATAAAAACCTCAATTAATTGTAGTCAGCATTAAGCTTTGTATAGCTGTCTTCTCTCACGAAGCGATGGAGCAGTGGGGTGTTGTTGAGCAACATTATGATGGAGGTGGATTTGAAAGTTATTCTTTGATGACTAAGATTATTAGGGATCATGGATATGCATTTACGTCACTAATTGTAGACTTAGTGACCCTTTGCATGTGATATTTTTCTGTAGCTCGTAGATTAGCAATTGGGAGGAGAATCATCTAGCGATAGGGGCTTGCCATGGAGGGAAATTATCTTAGGGTTTTGATTTTCTTTCTTTCTTTGTTCTTATTGTTTGGTAGGCTGTTTGTTCCCTTTATATATAGATGATCTCTCTTTTATTTTTTTCTTCATATCTAAGTTTATTTATTTTCTCCAATTAATATTAAAGAAAAATGTTGGTCTCCTGGGAAGCTAATGTGTAGACTCTTTTAGAGGTTTCACTTATTCACCCTTATGAGTTTGTTTTTCTCTTACCATCGTAAAGGCATGATTAGTCACTGATTGAACCTTTATATTAGAGTAGTGTGAAATATGTAGTCCTCTCATTTTATTTTTATTGGGTGACAGGCTGGGAGTAGGATAATTCTTGTTTTCCAGGGGCTGACAAATCTTTGGCATAAATATTTCTCATTCAAGTGAGCTGTATGGTCTGTATGAAACAAAGATTTGTCTAAGCTTTTCTAGTTTTTTCAAGAATATTTAAATTTCTTGAAGTAATTGTGTAGAATTGTGAAGATGTTGCCTTACAAGTCCCAAACTTTACAAACTAATTATTGGCACCGGAGGAAAAGAGATTTTAGGGACAAAATCCATGGAGTTGTGGGATGCTGTAGCTTCAAAATAATTGCTGAAATTCTGTGTAAAAACTAATCTCTATTCAATTGGTAAGAAATACATATCTTTATGTAGACTCTCAGTACTTCTAAATCTGATAGGACTCGTACTTTTTTTAGGAAACAAATTAACTTTGACCTGAAAAATACGATACAAAACTTACTAATAAAGACTTGGTAACCCATCCAATAATAATTTAGGGCCACTGATCATTACTACAACTCATGTTCACCAAAAGCAGGAATTAGCAAAATACTCTTGACACAAGGATAATTAGTCATATATAAAATCAAACCAATAGAGTACTTGTATACTCTAAAAAGAGGACTCAATAAGACTCGTACCAATGATACAAGGCCTCCACTGACCCGTGGATTGAGAATGGATACGCCTTCAAAATTTTACTTGCTTTGATTTTTTTTTTTCCGCTAGTGAACAAAATTTCATTAATGATGAAAACTGAGAACAATTGTGGCCGCATGTCCATTCAAAGTAAAAAAACACAAAAAGGGCATATACTTGATTTGAATTAGCTTTCCTCGAGTTTCATATGTATAGATATATATTATATGGTTCTTCCTAATCAGGGGATCCTTCATGAGACAAATGGAAACATGCCAATGTCCCTACAGGATAAATGCACAATCTCTATGTTGGGTTATTGTGCATTAGATTCCAGCAGCAATGGTGAATCGCTGAGGGTTGGACCGGTAGAAGATACTCAAATTAACTCTACTAATGGTAATTTGTATCCTTGGTGCGGTGGAGATATGTTGAATGAGAATTACAAAAAACGAAGCTGTGGATGCAACAAATTTGATGGATTATTAGAACAATGTAGACACATTTCGATTGAAAAAAGCAATTGGATCGAGCTCGTATGTGGTTCTTATGAACATATTGGTAGAAAAGTAAGGTGGATTCCCAAATTGCATCACATACATTGGGCCGGGCAAACAGTGGCCCATCTTGATCTCCACGTATGTAAGTCATGATTATCTTTAACTGCATGCATAAATTTCAGTCATATATATATATTTATATATTTCCCATGGTGTTTAATATCTGTTCTTTTGTTCAAACAAACTCAGGTCATAGTTTATGAACCTCCCAGATTTGGTGGTCACCATTTTTCAATGGGTTTCTGGAATTCTTCTGAGTTAGTGAAAACCCCTTTAAAGAAACCCAAATGGGTCGAAGACCTTCACCAAAAGCAGCCACAACTTGATTTGGTAATTTGTATTTGGATTTTGGACCTAACAAGCACGGACATAGACATGCGTGTCGTGTGCTGACATGGTATATCTAAAAATTAGGATACAACATGGTGGGAACACGATAAATAATATTTATATAAATTCAGTGAGAGCAATTTATAAAAACATGTCAAAAAACGCATGTTTGAATAATTAAAAAGAACAAATTTATATCTTAAATCAAAACATGAAAATGGTGGGTTTTCTAACATAAGATTTCTGTGGAAAACCATTCGATTGTTACTAGAGCAAGGGAGAGCGGTTCTTTAAAGGATGAAACTCAACGATTCCACCATATAACTTATATTATCGTATGAAAAATGCTAAGCTTACAACTAAATTGTACAACTCTTTTGTACAAACTGATGTGACACCAATTAATGATGGAGAGAAGCAATTATAAAACATTAAGGGCATGTTTGGTTATGCATTTAGAAAAATAGATTTAAAAACTATTTTTAAATACAGTTTTTAAATCCAGTTTATAAGACTATATAGAAGTATCATGTATGTTTGATAATATTATATGATATATAGATTTTAGTATACTATATATTTTAATAATACATACATATATGTAATTTTGTATACATGTACACATATAATTTTTATTTATTATAATTATACACATACACATATACATGTAATATATATATATATATATATATTAAGAGGTCGTACCTTGGTGTGATGGCAAGTGCCCTCGCCCAAGCTATGGTTGGTCTCTTGGGTTCAAGAAATGGGAGCAGCCTCTCCATATATGAGGGTAAGGTCAGCCGACATCTGCCTCTCCTAGATCTTGCAGTTAAGCGGGAGCTTTGTGCACTGGGTACGACCTTTATTATACGTATATTGTATATTAAGATATAAATGCATGAAAATATGGAGAATGAACGATTTTGAGTTGAAAAGCAGAACATAATTTAGAAAATAGCTTTTTGTTGTTTTCTGTAGACATGATTTAAACTCCGAAATATTATAATTCAGTATTTAAAAATAAGTGTATCAAGCGCAAATTCTTATCATAATTGCATTTTAATACAGAAAACAATTTTATAATTCATAACCAGATAGACCCTAAAAGTGTGGTCCCACAAGATTATTCACTGGTGCCGCCGTTTATCAGTTTGTACAAAAAGTTTGTAATGGCATTGCTCTTGTTATATACTTGTATATATGCAAACAAGTTTTGGGCATGTGAAAATATGTGTCGGACACGTTAATTTTATATTTAAATTATAGACACGTGCAAGAGGACTGTCGGTGTCTGTCACGTGTCGAACACGATCACGCTGCCTTCTCAGAAGTGTCCGTTAATATTGTTGCTTGGATTCGTCGAATAATTTGGACTATTTCCCTAATTGTTTATATTGTTGCTTGGATTCTCTGAATACAGGATACTGTCATTCTAGCAATTAACAGCGCTACAGCTGCCAAATTATTATTCGAAGAACTTGTTCTTCCCAAAAGTTCCACTATTGGGTCCCGCATTGTGTGCATGTAATCTCTTTACTTAGGTGTAAACCTGTTAGTTATTTGTTTATTTTTATTATCTTTTACTATTATTTCCTTTTTTTAAATAAAAATATTTGATTATTATTGGCCTTGTCGTGATTTTCAGGATTGTTACCTTCACTTGGCAACTATTGGCCATGTCTATGGCGTCATATTCTACTTTATTTTATATCATTCTTCAGTTTCTCCATAACCTTTTAAGTTACGGATCAGAGTCATGTATATACATCACATTAGCAAAGTTGTTTACCTGTACATGGAAGAGTGTCCGACTCCGCAGTTGTCAGATCTTGTATTGGCCAATTTCCCTTCATATTAACCGTCTCAGGTAATAAACCTTATCTGGAAGTGCTTGATTGATAATTCTGCATCATTTGATTGATATATAAGTGTTGTCATCTCATAAGGGATTCTAATATGTGATAAATTTTATTTAATTGTTATATAGGGTATTATTTACTTTCAATTGGAGTTTTGAAGAAGAGTAACATAATCTCAATTCATCTTATATTTCGACTACGAGGGTTAAACTGACGGATATGGAGCGGATATCGTAACTTCCATTAGTAGGATGTGTTTAAAGGTGAACCATCCTTATTCATATTCGCCTGGACCACAGTTGTTAAAGGCGCGCCTAGGCGTGCGCCCAATGTTTAAAAAGGCGAAAGGCGAGGTGAGGCGAGGCGTAAGCCTCACCGAAAAGAAAAAAAAAAGAGCAAATTAATATTAAAAAAATACTAATTAAACCATAAAAATAAAATAACAAAGAAATATAAAATAAAACTACAAAAAAAACATCCTTGAGGACTTTCTCACATAGTTTGACATTTTTTTATTCCCCCGAGATAACTTAAAAAAAAAGTAAATTGAGAAAATCAATTTTAACATATTGGTTATTTTACAATATGACAATAAATTAATCAATGCAAAATCATATTGGCAAAATCATTTTTTTAGCTTCATTCACATATTGGTTATTTTATAATATGACAATAAATTAATCATGCAACTTAACAAGCAAATTTATTAAAAAAAAAATTGATTTTCAAGCTAAGATTAAAAAAAACAGCAACTTTATTAAAAAAAATAATAAAATATATCACCCAAGTTTATTAAAAAAAACAGCAACCTTTAAAATATATTAGTTTCTTAAAATATATTCAGTTTAGTTAAAGAAAACATATTAATCTAAGTTGAAAAACAAAAGATTAAAAAAAACAGCAACCTAAGTTTGTTCTTTTTTTTCCTATGTTTTTTCCCTCTAGACATCTTGTTTTTTGTTACTTATTTGATCCCTGAGTGAACTGCTGGCCTTCACTTTTACTTTTTACTTTTACTGTTGTAGCTGAAATACTTATGACAATGTACAGGTCTACAAAAGATTAAAAAATGAAAAAAAAAGGGGGAGAAGCAACCTTTATCTCAGTATTGAGGTGGTTGTACGACTTCACAGAAAAAAAGGACAATATGCATCAGCTGTACAGTACAAAAAAGCTTTATCTAATCCCATCAGCTGTACAGTCCTTCAGAGATTAAGAGTGAAGCAATAAAAATATTCAGCAACACCTCCATCTCTCTCTTCTTTGTTTTTTTGGTACAAAGCTCCAATATTGATGAAATTTACACCAACCAGGTAAAAGATCTAGGGATTCCGGTGACCCAACCAGGTAAAAGAGCTAGTAGTTAACATAAATAGAGGCGCAACGCCTCACCGCCTCGCCTCAAAGAGCCTCGAGGCGCACCGCCTCACCCTCCCGAGGCGTAAGCCTCTTCTAAAGCACCCGAGGCTTAAGCCTCAGTGCGTTTTTTCTCTGCCTCGCCTCGAGGCGCGCCTCAAGGCGTACGCCTCGAGCGCTTTTTTAAACATTGCGTGCGCCTAGGCTCCAGGCTCACCTAGGCTCAGCATTAGCGCCTTGCCACACTCAGGCTCGGCTCCTTCAATAAGGCGCGCGCCTTGTGCGCGTAGGCTCCAGGATCAAAGCGCAGCTCAGGCGCGCCTTGTGGAATTTTTTTGGATACGCCCCCAATACAAGAATGGATCAATTGGATCAATTGATATGCTTATTTTACATATTTTCCAATGGAATAAAGAAAATTAGATGATTCCCCACCCCACCCCAAAACTAAGCAAAGTAAGTCCTTGAGAATCCTAGGAAAACTTAATCTTTCTCAAAAGGACTGCTCTAAAAAACCTCGGCACGCCTAGGCTTGAGGCTTGGAAGAAAAGCCTTGCCTTAAGCTTTTTACGCCTTATTCTTGGTAAAACCCTTAAGGCGCACTTTTTTCTGAAAACAACAATACTTTAGTGAAACGATATTGCCTTTTGAAGATTTTTTTTACAAACCGGACCATTATCTCATCCAAAATAATCAAATAGTATTTTAATTTGCAAATGTTCAAACATATTTTTATGATATGTACAATTTTAGTATTTTAATAGCCTTGTTATTGTTAAAAAATATTAAAATATATTAAGAAGGCCTAAACGCCTTTTCACGCCTTTTCACGCCTTTGTACGCCAAAGGCTTAAGGCTTGGGCTCCACGCCTCGATCACGTCCCACGTTTTTAAGAACCTTGCTCAAAAGAAACAAACAAAATTTAACTCCAATAATGTTGCATCTTTGAATAATTTATATGTTGATTTTGATTTCTTCTTTTCACACACGAGTAATTATTATATGAATATGTCAATATATTTTCTTTTGTTGATTATTGGATAGTCAAATTGTTACATAAATTTGATACTTAAATATATATTTTTTTCATATAGTGGTATAAGCTCTATCTCCTTTTGACTTGTCTCTTCATTAGCGTGTATAATAATACTTAATAATAATTTATGCTATATATTTCTAATTTTAGATCACTAATGATATTATTTATAAATATACAACTTTTGCACGATCTATAAACTTTGCGCCTCACTTCGATCAGGCGCGTGCCTCGCCTTGCGCCTAGGCTCCACAAGGACCTTGGCGCCTTGGTGCGCCTTTCGCCTCTGACAACTATGGCCTGGATAGTACCCTTTTGGCTTCTCGGATTTGACTTCTCTCCCGGCCTGGAAATAGAGAACCCAGCCCCCTTTTGATCCGTTCATTTCTGCAAGCAGGGAGGATCCAGAGCTAAACCCCTCCTATTCGAGGCCGGGTGGCCTCGCCCCACAAGCGCCCAACCTTCCTTTTGCTCTTCCTTCGGTTTGCCTCCATGAACGCGCCACCTAGGAGCCCTGCTCATATTACAAAAATATCTCTATCCGTTTAAATTATCCAGTATCTATATACATTGCACTTATCTAACAATGATTTAAGAACTAGTTAAATCTCAACAAAGATAATCTTTAGATAAAATATTTTAGTATAATTTGACTATTGGTAAATATAGAATTAAATTATAAGAGGCGTGAAAACAAATACTTATTGTTAATGTGTACCAGCCTGACCCTTCATCGACCTCATAACAGGACGTCTTGGGTTTGTATTGTGTATAAATAAATTATTCACAGTGTACTACGGGTTCATCTCATGTATATCAGCTTCATGCCACACATTTGTCATAGCGTGTCTAACGGGCAACCGTTAGTGACCTGTACTCACTAAGGATCGACCCATTAACTAATAAATTTGGATTGTTACTAGCTATAAATCTGTTGTAACATGACGAGATTAGTCTTCACTATTTTATGCCTCCTTGGTAAATTATATTATCTTTGTATTTTGTATATAGCTTGCTTATCCCATGCTATTTGTACATGTATAGTATTGAAGGCATAGTGAATATGTTGGTTTTGATAGAGAGGTTTCCCATTCCTCGGGGGGGGGGCTCTTCCTCCCCCTTCATATATCTCTGTAAAGTCCTATTCTCAAAAAAGTAAAAAATATATTTTTTTTGTATTGATTCATGTCATGTTATTGTTGTCTCATTTTGTCAGGTCTATTTAACATAAGCAATTAAAACAACGAAATTACAAATTTTCTAGTGTTCATTTGTTTAGGTCTAAGCAAGAGTACAAAATAAGCAGAAGGTATGTAGATAACTCGTACACATAAGCATCTTTCATGGTTAAGCAATGGAAAAATAAAATATAAGGAAAAGAAACTCAGCTTCATAAGGTGTTTTCAAGAACCTATGATCTTTAAATATCAAATGAGATTTTGAGAGAGCATTGTTGTAAGCACATAAAGGAAGGAAGACTGAAGGGTAATTTATTTGTTCCCTACTTTATCACTTTTACCTCGATGAATCAACAAAGGACACTCATTATTTATCCTAAGTAGTCGCAGCGCTATCTCTGAGTCGCCGTGAACATGTCAGTAGAGAGGATAATGTCCGGAATCATTGTGACTTTCTATTCTACAAAGAGACAACTAGTGTAAAGTAGAGGCATAGACATGTAGTATAAGATGGTAGTAAAGACTGGAGATGAATGAATGGTTATGGTTTTCTTTATTGTGTTTTCACATTAAAAAATGCATGACGTATATTATTGAAATCAATAGTCCAGATAACTAGATCACATATACGTATATTAGAATAAAAAAATGTATGATTTTACAGATTCAAATTTCTGGATAAACGGATATTAGTAGATATGGATAGTATCATAGTCCCCCTCGGATATATCTGTTAAAGATACCTTAATATCTGAATTTGTATCCGTTTTTTCTGGATATCCAAAAGAATTAACCGATTCCGCCCTTTTGGATCAGATTTCTACTAGGTTAAATATCCGCAAAACCCGGTTTCAAATACCAGACGGGTTTTGATTTTTGAATATCCGTTTACACCCCTAATTTCAACTCACCCAATATCATTACAGAAAATCCTTTGGAGAGCCCAAGGGATTACCTTTAACCCCATTTGGTGGTTTGTCCTTTATCCACCTAGGTTTCACGAATCTTTCATATAGAAACAACAAAGTTTGTAACTTTGAAATACATTAACGGCGTGTTCGATTGGTTTACCTGGAAAAGAAAAAAAATTAAATATTATCTGGAGAATTTGCTTACGTGGGAGCATTGTTTTCTCCTAATATTAGGCTACCAAAACGTGGAAACAAAATCTAGGGGGTGGGAAATTTTTTCCATGGAAAATGAAAAAAGTACCTTTATCAAGTTGTACACAAGGGGAAATAATGTGCTATCAAACATTGCAAAAAGTTGGAAAACGTGGAAATGTGTGCTATCAAACACACCCTAAGAACAAGAGCCTGTTTTACTTGATAAATATTTTGGGATTTATTTAACTTTCTATAAATTTTTCAATCCGCCCCAATATTCTATCTTTTTCGGCTTTTGGAATGTGTCCCTTAATTTTTTCCCTCATTATTCTGATTTGACTATTTTATAAGGTCTGGATCGTGCGTTGAATATGCAGAGAAAGCTGCATCACGAAAACATTCCATGTGGTCAAGTGTAGCTGTTGACGTTCTTGTAGGAAACTTGTTTGGCATTGTATTGCTGTTCCATACAGAATCTGTTTGCCTATGGGTTTCAAACTTTGCCAACGACATTACAAACTATTTGTTGCGTATGGGTTGCGTTTGGTTGATGGGAAACCCCGCAGGTTTCAAGTTGAACACTGAGCTTGCAGGAGTTCTTGGAATGGTTTCTCTTCATGCGATTCAGATTTGGTCAACCTTATGGTTTTATATGGGGTTCCTTTTCATCTATTTCATTAAAGGAATAGCTATATCTGGTGTTATTTTTGGTCTGACAACACCAGCTGCTCTCGTTGTAGACATGATTTCAGTAGCAACAATGCACGTGTGGACTCTTCATTGGGTAATCTCTCTCTTTTATTCACACCAGATACAGTCAATTGCAGCTTTATGGCGCCTTTTCAGGTAACCCTACACCATTAATTGTTGAACTTCATATTCTACATGTATATTTTTTTAAATCAACATTTTGAGTCGATTTGCAATTTAAAAAACAATGTTTCTTTTCAAGCAACATATCTATTAGCTTTGCAACCACGTAAAAGTATAGATGTGGTTAGGTCTCTAATTGAAGCAGCTAATTTTAGGTAGATTCGATGAATGTTTTCTAATATGAGCATTATAATGCAAAAGAAAGTGTTTTCACTTTGAAAACCTAGAACCAAGACTACAGACCCCACC
The DNA here is from genome assembly GCA_949130495.1 of Sambucus nigra. Lineage (NCBI taxonomy): Eukaryota > Viridiplantae > Streptophyta > Magnoliopsida > Dipsacales > Adoxaceae > Sambucus > Sambucus nigra. The sequence continues at coordinate 60,012,556 of OX422218.1, read as the reverse complement.
ACCCTCAAAGTATATTAGAATACTTTTTGTTTATAGGAAATTGTCTATTGTAGTTTAGAAATTGCTAGTCTGTTGCTGCTATGTTTCTTTATCTTTGTTAGTCTTTAAAGAGGCGAAGGTATTAAAGTTCTAATTTTGTTGGCGTACATATTTGAGGAAGAGAACTGGGGTACAGGGCAATGTTTTAAAAAGCGCGCTATTGCGCAATAGCGCGCTATTGCCTTTTGCGATTGAAAAACGCCACGTTATTGGCACTGCTAAACAAGATGCCCCTTTTGCGTGCGCTATTGTGCGCGAAAGTGCGCTATTTTGCGCGAAAGTGCGCAATTGGAGCGCAATTGGAGCTTTGGAAAAAAAAAAAAGAAAACGCTGCCATTTTGAAAAAAAGGGAAATGCAAGAGGTGTTTAACCCAACCCTTAACCCTTCAAAAAACTTACGGGCTGTTAAACTTATGGGTTGTTAACACTTTTTTTTTTATTTCTCACTATACTTTTTTTTCAGTTGAACTTTTTTTGTTTGGGAGCTTTAAAAACTTACTTTTTTTGTAACTTTTTTTCAATAACTCACTTTTTTTATTCATATTTTAACAACTTTTTTTCAAATCTCAAATAATGTAATTTTTTTAATAAATTCAGTAGAAAATGTATATTTTTTTTAATAAATTTTAGTGTAAAATGTTTTCTATTTTTTATTTTTCAGATTAAAAAATGGCACACAAAAAAGATTATGGATGGAAGCATGCATATGAAAAAAATTATCAGTTTAAAATGCTACTTATTTATAAAATTTCAGCTTAAAATGTTATTTGTTTTATAATTTTGATTTTAAACTGTAATTTGTCTTTATAATTTCAGTTAGAATGTTAATATTTTATAATTTTCAGTTTAAAATGTTAATCTTTTGTAATTTTCAGTTTAAATGATACTTGTTTACAAAAGTGGAGCTTAAAATGTTTTTTTTAAAATAATTTTCAGCCCAAATAGTTATTTGTTCTATAATTTTCAAATTAAAGTGTTAATTATTTTACAAATATCAATTTAAAATGTTATTTTATATGTTTTTCTAATAAAAAAATTGAAATGCACGAATTGCTTGCGCGATGCGCGACGCGATTTGCGCGATGCGATCCCGGAGCCAAAACGCGACACCTTGCGCGACCGCGATTAAAAACATTGGTACAGGGTTTATAATAGAGCTGGCAATTCTTAATATGACCCGTTAACTTGACACAGATTTTTTCCTTAATGAGTTTGAGTTTAATATTAACAAGTTCACGTTAAATTATTGTTTTATTCATTAAATAAGCTCGAAAGAATGAGTGACATGAACCTGATTATATTTCTGTTGCATAGCAAAAGAAAGTCATATCTCAACATTGAAAATTTATTGGCGATGTTTGGCAGTCAAGAAGTAATGGACACATCATATTTGGCATTAAGAAGTGCCAGACGTGCCTGAAATAATTAATTTTATAATTTAATTATGTACACGCATGTGATTCGGGTTGTGACTCTAGCTTGCTAATTATGAAATTCTTGACAATCATTTTCTATGGTAGAAGCCCATTTTAGGTCCACCACTACTTTTCAATATTTATAATTCTCAATTTATGCCTCTCATTTTTTTATTATATAGATAAAATGTCCACATTCTCTATCCACTCACGGACATGGACCCACCCTCCTAACCTCTAATCCTAGTCATACTCGTCCAATCGACCAACACGTGGTTCAAAATCGCGGTATCGTTCTATGACTCGAACCCCCAATTTTCATCTCAGTATCTGTATTGGTCGCAGTATGTGGCGATACACAATAATGCGCAATTTAGGGAGCCCAATTTAAAAAAAAATGTAGAAAATTAAAAAAAACAATAATAATATTATGGATTAGTTAAATAAATACAAAACCATCATTTAATATGCATATCATTGTCCAATTGATTATACTGATGTGTGTCAATTATTAACTTCAATATTCTATAATAGTTTAATAATAAGTAAGCAAAATGATCTAATTAGATACCGAACTTTATTAAAAAAAAAGTTGCATAGAAGTTAAATGCATTGTTCTCCTCATTTTCTTAAATGTAATAAGATTACTAATTATTAATGATGTAAATAAATATGCTTAATTAATATATTCCATTATACTTTTCCAAAAACATTCCAAGTAAATACATGTAAATTTTATAGACAGATAATAATGATATATTTTAATACATATATTAAGTAGATAATGATATAATACATGTTAAGTGAATAATGATACATATTAAAAATATATTTTGAGTACCCGCACTCAAATTGTGGATTTCATAATTCGTTCCGAATTCGGTGGCAATTCGCGAATTGACCAAGTCAAGTTCGCATCTCAAGAAAGCCACAAACGAACTCAGCAAGTTTACGGGTTCTAAATTAAACTTTAAACTATTATTTTAATGGCTCACTAATATTAAGAGAAGAACCATTCAGCCTTTGGAGTAACCCACAGTGAGAGTTGAATTCTCCAAGTTGCTTTATAGCATGGAGGTAGTAGTAGACATCTTACTTACTTCCGATATGGGATATTATTTCTAAGCAAGTGAGTTGTGATGAACTATTCCTTTTTTTATAAGAAGTGGGATGGGTCATTGTTTTGCTCCCAAAAGGATGTGGATGGATACTTCTCGGGCTAAGTTCTAACTTTATATATATATACACGGTATGGCACCACTCTCAAATCTTACTAATTTGAAAATGGTCAATATGTGTGATTCAAGTTGTTTTAAATATGAACATTTCTTTTTACATTAGATAGTTTTTGTTAAATTATAAATATATTATACTCCTATATATTTGTGTTTTTAAATAAAAATTTAAAATAAAATATTTTACTCTCCTAAATGTGTACTTAAATACACATTGACTTTATATTTTACTATCAACTCAACAAAGTCCTAAATGTTTGATATTAGTTATATTGATATTATTTCTCTATTAATATATATTATGCTTATATATATTAAAAATCATAATTATATATTAAAAGTATGTATTTATATGATAAATATATCCCTCTCAAATCCCGGTAATTTGAAAATCAACGCATTGGCGCACTCGCATTCGCATTCACACCCGCTTTAGGGCACTAAGCTTAATATATTTTAATAAATAGATATAAATACACCATTACTTATATGGTAAGATATAATTCAACTGTAAATAACATTACAACTTTGATAGAAGGGGTACAAATTAATGACATTTATAATTATTATTTTTATAATGAGTTATTTTACGAGACGATTGAGATATCGTTCGAGTCGACTGAGATTGCGCCGATATTGTCCGTGTCGACTGAGATCTCACCGATAAGCAGAACACTTACTACTCGACTCGTGTCACGGTACCGGGATGGTTGGCCATGAGACCGAGTCAACTCGGTGACGGCCTATATTTGAACCATGCGACCTCCCCCCCCCCAAAAAAAAATAAAAAAAAATTCCTCGTGCCGTTCCCGATTCTCGCCACCCCATGGCCCTTCTCCCTCCCCCTCTCACACATGGACCTTGCAAATCATATCCCTCCCCTCTCCACTTCAACTGTTGGCAGATCTTTGCTCAAGCACCACCCTTGCAACCTTCGCCACCTCTTCCCTCTCCTTCCCTCAACGGCGGCACCAATCTCACGATTCCCCCCCCCCCTTTAATTTTGAGTTTTTTGTAATAGTACCAATAATAATATATAATTTGAATTTAACTCATTTAATTTTGTAAAAAAACATATATCAGCACTAAATTGCCTAGTTGAATCTAAAAACATAAATTAATTGTATCTTCAAAGGAGGGGGGCATTAACTCCCCCCCCCCCCCCCCCCTAAATTAATAGTAAAGTTCACTTAAAAATCTATATTATGTACCTGTTATTTAGAATTTTAAAATTAGTAATAAATTGAGTACGAAGATAAAAAACTGAACACGCTAGGTAAATTTAACCCCTTTAATTTTTTATTATTTATATTAATTTTAAATTTGCCCCTCACTGATTAGAAAAATACACATGTTGGTTAATTTGAGCTTCCGATATTTACTTCTGTACTAAAACTTACCCCTTCAGAATTTTTTTGGCTCTGCCGCATGTAGTTCTTATTCCTCTTTAAGTAGTTCACATATTTTGTTTCGTCATTCATTCAATGGTTTAAGTTTGTTATGGATCTGTTAAATTATTGGCAGGGGTCAGAAATTGAATCCTCTTCGTCAAAGATTAGATAGCTACGACTACACGGTGGAGCAACATATCATTGGTTCTCTCCTGTTTACACCACTCTTACTTCTGCTACCAACCACTTCTGCTTTCTATATTTTCTTCACCATTGTGAACACATCCATCAGCTTTATCTGTTCAGTTATCGAGGTCGCAATATCTGTCATTCATGCTACGCCCTATACCAAAATATTCCTTTGCTTGGTTAGGCCGAGAAGATTTCCCTCTGGAATATGGTTTGAAATTATATCTCGTCACAATGATGCCATTGATTTTAATGAAAACGGTTCATCATCTGAGGTGGCAAGGGGGAGAATTGATACAAGTGGAAGTAGCAGATGCAGTGTTTTGGTTTCGTTTCTCCGTAGCAACTCTTTGAGCATAGGTGAGGCCGGCTAATATTCAATATACTCTTTTTTACTGGAAAATATGTTTTTGATTTGGTATTGTTGTACTTTAGGCCCCATTTGTTTTGTGGTAAAATATATTTCTCCTAGGTTAAATGTAAGAAGGTGAAAAGTAGTCTCACACATGCATAGGTATATTTTGTTTACTGTTTTATCAAGGGTCACATAATTGTAGTTTGCACGCTCATTTACCTGTCTTTATGAAATAAGCGAAAATAATATTCACCCAAGTAAAAAACACGTTTATGTGAGTTTCTTTTGAAAATTTTCCCCCTTTTCAAGATGAGATGGAGAACATTACTGTGGATAGCTCTCTCTATTTTTAATATTCCCCAAAGGGTTTTGATAACTTGAGAGGGGCTTGTAAGCGTTGGCCTAGGCCATTTGTGTAGCTTTTTTGAATATATATGGCCACACTTAATTTAGTGTTTCTGACAGTTGTGGGTGTCTTTTCATGGTTATATCTGCAGTTATTATGCAATGATACGCACGAGCACACACACGCACACATTGAAGGCAAATAGATATATAATGGGAGCTTCTATTTACAGAAGAAATTTCCTCATTAGTCCCGTCACAACAAATTTTCCTCAATAGGTCCTAGTCATACGGGTAGTAAATATTTACTAGCTGTTTTTTAATAGGACCTGTTGGAGCAAAAGAAAAACGAAGTACATACCTGGCAAATGGGACCATTTGGTAAAAATCCCATATACATTCTTTTATTTACTCTTTACTGTCTTTGTGAATGTGGGTTTTAAGAATGCTCCCTATATGGCACACAATTCCCTCCATTTATTATGTTAATCTGGTTTGTTTAAGGATGAGTTGATATGTCATTGGTCTATGCATGTACATATATTACGTATAAAATAAGCAATTTTTGTAGATTTTAGAGTCTTGAAAAATATTTTTTTATGAAAATTATGTAAATTTAATTTAGCAGTCTGTAGATTTATATCAAGTTATAAGTGTACAAGAAAATTTAGACAGTATTTTTGCCCTCACTCATGGGTAAGCTTCTTTTTCAGGACAAATAGTCTGGCCTCACTATAAGCACATATATTCTGTGGTTTCAAGATCTAGCATTGCTTCATCAGCTTACGCAGTTCTAAGTGGACGAAGGTGAGTAGCCTTTGCTTGTGATTGCATTTATCCAATTGCTCATTTTTTTTCCATAATACACCCCCCCCAAAAAAAAAAAAAAAAAAAGATCATATCGACTTTAGCCTCTAAAATGTTCAGTTATTTGAGTTTGACCATAATTACAGATCAAAACAAGTGACTTTAAATTTCCCAGTTTGTACCCCACTAACTAGATATTAGCCACCATATTTTATATGCAAGTAGACATTTCGCAAGGGCATTTTTGTCATTTGTCACGGTTTCAAATTAACCGAACATTCAAAGGCGGGGCTGTAGATTCAATTAAATGAAAACTCTGGGGGTAAAATTAATTTTCTATATAATTTTGATGGCCAAAAGCCTAAGTCTCCAAAACAAAATCTCAATTTGATGCTTTTCAGTTATTGGATTTTGGCTGTAATTGTTGCCCTTGGTTAGTTAACTGATCATAACAAGTGACTAAAATATTTTAACTTTGGCCTCCACTATTTTATACTCTCACGTCCAAAATTAAGAGTCTACTGTTTCTTTTTGTGCCGTACCAAATTAAAAGTCCACTATTCCTTTTTGGGCCGTCCCAAATTAAGAGTCGATGTTCCTTTTTGGACATAATTTATTTACAAATAAAAAATTACGATAGTAAAAAAGTGAGCTCTTAATTTGGGACATGGCAAGTATATCATTAAACTTCAGACACCATTTTTTTATATATGAGAAGCAAGTATATCACTAAAAACAAAGATAGTACTAGTTACAACAAATATGAAGAAAAGTTCGAGAAAATGCAAAAAATATACCTTAGTATGCGAGAACAACTCAAGCTAGGCTTCCTCGTCGATTCTTTTGTTGTAAACCCTTGCGCTTTCTTTCACACGGTCGACCAGAATATAAATTCTAGAAATAACAATCAAAGTGGATTTATGTGCAAAATGTTGTGTTGTGTTCTCGTGTGAACAAGTGAGTGACTAGAATTCAATTAAATCTAAATGCACACTCACACACTTGTTACAACAAATTCCTAATGAATTACAATATATCTATATGCAAAATTAACATATACAAGATCCCAATCAGATTCAACATCAAGTATAATGAATCAAATATGAATACCCAAAAATACAGTTTATACCCTCAAACTTTTTAGGTCATATTTCAGAATAAGAGTTTTTAGATCTTAACTTGATTTTTCAGATCCAGAAATATAAACACAAAAAATTGATCCGAATTTTTTTTAAAAGATTTTAAAAGATACACAGTAACTTAGATCTAAAAGAATATATATAAATCAATATTTTCAAAGTCTGAAATCAGAAAATATATTCAAGTAAAATCAATGTTATAAAATTGAGCATTTAATTACACACATAATATATGTAACACAAATATGGAGAGACCACAATTATATATTCATATTTCTCTCTACTCTATTCTATGTTCTAAAAGGCCCGCCTAGGCTTCGCCTAGCCTAGGCTTGAGGCTTGAGAGAAACGCATCGCCTACGCCTTATTCTTGGTAAAAGGCTTAAGGCAGACTTTTTTTTTTAAAACAAATGATTAGTTGACAAATAATGGATTACGCCTCTACGCCTCGACCACGCCTCGCGCCTTTTAGAACCTTGACTCTATTCTTTTATCTCTATCTTTTCTCTACTTTTTTTGTACGCATGTGATCTCAAGATCTCCTCTTATTTATACACAAAGGAAGGGAACAATCCACCATTCATGGTGGGAGATGGACATCCACTTGAAAATTAATAACTAGTGCAGAAGGCAATAACATCTACATGTGATTTTTATAACACTCCTCCCTGGATGTCCACCGTAAGTTCAATGACAACTGTCTCGTTAAAATCTTGTTATGGAGTGTAGGACTTGAAAACTTTGAAGACTATGAATCTTATTTAGATAACCACAATTTCAATGATGATTGCCTTGTTAAAACCTTGCCAGGAAAACCTAATGGGAAAAAACATGCGCGAAGGAAAAAGTGTGCAATACCGTATAATGTCATTATTATAATAATTTCTTCTAAATGTCTGTCATTCAATGAAAGTTGCCTCATCAAAACCTTGCTAAGTAAAACCTAGTGGAAAAAACCAAAATGAAGGAAACTTTGTTTCAAATCACTTAACTGATTTCGATTGCGTTTGACGTGACCTCGTTAAAACCTTTACTAGGAAAACCCAATGGGAAAAAATAAAGGAAAGGAAAACGAGTACAATGCGCATATGTCATGGATAACATATTTCTGGATGCTCCCCTGATAACCTCAATCATCTACATAGTTTGATGATGAATTCTACGCATGCCAATTTTATATACAAGTTTTTAGAATGTTGACTTTGACAGTGACTTGGTGAAAAGATCAGCTAGCTTATCGCTGGAACAGACTTACTTGACTTCAATCTTATTATTTCTTTGAAGCTCATGTGCGGATAATTTTTTTGGTAAAATGTGCTTTGTTTTGTTTCCTTTTATGAAACCTTCTTAAATTTGTGCTATGCACGTTGCGTTGTCTTCGTAGATGATACTTGGAACATCTGTATTAGAACGAAATTGACAATAACTACGAATATGTTGAATTAAAGATCTCAACCATACATATTCACGACTAGTTTCTTGAAGAACTAGAATTTCAGAGTGGTTAGAAGAAGTAGCCACTAAAGTTTGTTGAGTAGAATGCCAAGAAATAGCAGTATTACCACTAAGAAGTACATAACTTGTTTGAGATCGAACCTAATGAGGATCAGAGAGGTACCTAAGAACAATAATGAGATCTCTTTGCTTTATACATATTCAAGAGAAATGTGGGATCGCAATAAAATAGTCATCGATGACATATTTTCGTATGCAGTATCTACCAAATTTCAGAGGGCATTGATGATGCTAATGAACCACGTACTATAAAAGAATGTTGACATAGAGAAGACTGGCCAAAATGGAAAGTTGCCATCACGATAGAACTTGAGTCACTAAATTAATGTGGTGTATTTGGACCTGTAGTACAAACTCCAAAATATGTTAACCCAGTAGGTTACAAATGGGTGTTTGTAAGAAAGCGCAATGAGAAAAATGAGATCTCTAGATATAAAGAATGACTTGTGGCACAAGGTTTCCTGCAGAAACCAAGGATTGATTATGAGGATACATATTCCCCCGTTATGTACACTATAACTTTTAGATATCTAATCAGCTTAGCAGTTCATGAAAACTTAGATATGAGACTCATGGATATTGTGATTGCTTATTTATATAGGGATATAGACAAAGATGTATATATGAAAATCCTAAAAGTATTTACTTTGCCAGAAGCAAAGTCAGAGTACGTACTCGGTCCAACTAAAACGTTCATTGTACGGTCTGATACAATCCGAAAGGATGTGGTACAATCATTCAGTGAATAATTGTCTAAGGAAGGGTATGAAAACAATCCCATATGACCCTTTGTTTTCATAAGAAAATCCTCAAAAGGATTTGGAATAGTAGCAGTTTATGTGGATGCCATAAATTTAATCGGGACTCCTAAAGAGCTCGAGAAAACCGCTCAAGAAAACCGCTGACTATTTGAAGATGGAATTTGAAATGAAAGACCTTGAGAAAACAAAATTATGTCTCGGTCTGCAGATCAAAAGAAATTATAGTGGGATACTAGGGGTCTGTTTGGTTTGCAACTATAATTCTGTTTTTTGTGTTTAAATTCAATTCTGGTAAAAAATTGTATTTGACAACCTGTTTTTAAACACTGAGTTATAATATTTCTGTGTTATAATCAAACTTTTCAGAAAACAACAAAAGGGTGTTTTATAACTTTTATTTTTTATTTTTCAACTCAGAATTATTCATTCTTAATATTTTAATGCATTAATACCTTAATATATAATATACATACATAATACATTAATATATGTGCAATTCTTATAAATAAAAAATATATATGTACACGTACACAAAATTACGTATATTTATATTATTAAATTATATAATATACTGAGATCCGTATGTTAAATAATAATATGAATAGATACATGATACTTATATATAGTTTTATACATGTATTATTAATGTATTGAATAATATAAAATATACATATACTACATATGTATTAAAAAAATATTATCAATTCATGTATGTATATAATTTTATTGTGAAGTATACAAGCAATATCATTATATAGACACACACACACAGTGTGTGTGTAGTTAAACTCCCCAACATACCTCATTAAATATACATTAAAATACATTATAATAAATGTACATGTATATATTTATGATGTATTTATGTACGTATGTATATATGTATACATTTATGTATCATGTAGATATGAAAGTTTTATGTATGTGTTTATATATATACACATATATGTATAATATAAATATATATGCTTGCCAATTTTATCAAATTTTCAAAAAACTGTATTTAAAAACAAGTTTACCAAACACACACCAATAATTATAAACACAAAAAACTGAACTTTATAACTGTATTTAAAAACAGCGTTTAAATCGAGTTTTCAGAATAGAGAACCAAACAAGCCCTAATACATAAGACAAATTGTACCGAAAAGGTATTAAAACGCTTTGGCATGGACAAAGCTCACCCACTAAGTACTTCCATGGTCATCCGGTCTTTAGACATGAAGAGAGATCCATACCGTCCTAAAGAGAAAAATGAAACGGTATTGGGTCCTGAAGTACCCTACTTAAGTGCAATTGGTGTGCTATTATACTTGGCACAATGCACTAGACCGGATAAGGTAGCGGGATATGCAGATTCTGGATACTTGTCTGATTCTCATAAGCAATGTTTTAAATCGCGGTCACGCAGGGTGTCGCGTTCTGGCTCCGAATTAGGGTCGCGCTAATCACGTCGCTCAAGCAATTCATGCATTCCCGCTTTTTAATTAAAAAACTTAGAAATAAAATATAAATAAAAAAATAACATTTTAAAATGAAATTTGAAAGAAAGGAACATTTTAAACTGAAATTGGTAAAAAAAGTTATAATTGAAATTGTTTTTTTTTTGTTTTGTTCTAAAGTTACTTTTTAATTGAGAATTGAAAAAATAATAATAATAACATTTTAAATAGAATTCTGAAAATAAGTAACATTCAAAGCTAAAAATAATAAAATAAATAAAATTTTAATATGAAATTTGTAAAAGAAGTAAAGTTTAAACTTAAAATTATAATATAATAACATTTTAAACATAAATTTATAAAACAAGTAGTATTTTAAATTGACAAATATAAAAAAAAATAAAAATAATAATAATAACATTTTAAACAGAAATCTGAAAAATAATTAACATTTAAAGCTGAAAATTATAAAATAAATAACAATTTAAACATATATTTATGGCACATGTAGCATTTTAAACTGACAATTATTAAAAAAAAATTGAACTGAGATTTGAAAAATTAGTAACATTTAAAACTGAAAATTATAAAATAAAAAACATTATTTACTGAAAAATGTAAAATAAGTAAACCGAGAGTTTCGAATAGAAAATATTAAATAAAAGTAACCTTTTAAGCTAAACTTTTTAAAATAAGCAAATAACATCGTTGAGACCTTCGTAAATAAGTAAATTGAGGGTTGTGAACAAATCATACCTCACCCAAACAAAGTCCATACGTGAAATAAGGTAACACTTTTTCCCCCTCCTTAACTAAACTGAGATTTCTCAAAAACACATGAATAGCGTTCCTGTTGCGCCAAATAGCGCACGCTTTTTGAGCATCCCGTAATACATTAACCACAATGTTGCGTTTTTGGCCCGCAAAACGCAATAGCGCGCTTTTTAAAACATTGCTCATAAGGGTCGATCTCAAATAGGTTATGTATTTCTTAGTGGTAATACTGCTATTTCTCGGTGTTCTACTCAACAGACTTTAGTAGCTACTTCTTCTAACCACTCTGAAATTCTAGCTTTTCATGAAGCTAGTCGTGAACGTGTATGGTTGAGATCTTTAATTCAACATATTCATAGTTCTTGTCAATTACCTTCTAATATAGATGTTCCCAGTATCATCTACAAAGACAATGCAACGTGCATAACACAGATTCAAGAAGGTTTCATAAAATGAGACATAACAAAGTACATTTCACCAAAATTTTTCTTCACCCACGAGCTTTAGAAAAATAATGAGATTGAAGTCAAGTCCGTCCGTTCCAGCGACAACCTAGCTCATCTTTTCACTAAGTCACTGCTAAAGTCAATATTTCAAAAATTTGTGCATAAAATTGGCATGCGTAGAGTTCATCATCAAACTATGTAGATTATTGTTGTTATCCGGGGGAGTTACAAATCAGGGGGAGCATCCATAAATATACTATCCATGACATATGCACGTACTCTTTTTCCTTTACTTTATTTTTTCCCACTGGTTTTCCTAGTAAAGGTTTTAACGAGTCAACGTCAAACGCAATCGAAACCAGTTAAGTGATTTGAAACAAAGTTGTACTCTTTTTCTTTCGCTTTGATTTTTCCCATTAGGTTTTCCTTGGCCAGGTTTTGACGAGGCAACTTTAATTGAATGGCGGACATTCAGAAGAGATTATTATAATAATGACATTATACGGTATTGCACTCTTTTTCCTTCGCAGATGTTTTTTCCCATTGGGCTTTCCTGGCAAGGTTTTAACGAGGCAATCATCATTGAAATTGTGGTCATCCAAAGAAGATTCATAGTCTTTGAAGTTTTCAAGTTCTACACTCCATAACAAGATTTTAACGAGACAACTGTCACTGAAATTACGGTGGGCGTCCAAGGGGGAGTGTTACAAAAATCACATGTAGATGCTATTGCTTTCTCCACTCCTTATTAATTTTCATGTGCATGTCCACCTCCCACCATGAATGGTGGATTGTTCCTTAATTTTTATGCTACTGCCTATTGAAGGTCACTTAATATATCACCTACAATATCCGGTTATACAAGTTGGTATATAACGTACCAAAACCACTTAAAAGATAAGGCATGAAAATCGCGGCTGGTTTGTTAAAGAATGCGTACAAGTGACGCTACAATTAACGGTTCTATAAGAAATCCAAACGGTCATAAATAGCCTATAGGTATTAATGGTTAACAATTCAAAAAATGATGTTTTTTCCTACATGTACAAGGTACAATCGATTATACCCACTAGGGATCTCTAATGGTTAATAGATATCACTGGTCAAAGATAGACCTTATCGATTAAGGAAATAAGTTGGGTATAGCTGGACTTAATAATTCAAAACCCAAAGCTTCTAAGGATAGATGCAATCCAACGGTGAGAAATCCTCAAGATTGTAATTGATCCTAAATCTAGAGATATAATCCAACGATACGAAACCACTCTAACCGAAATAGTCTTAAGATTTAAACCAATTAACGGTCTAATAACGACTCTCTCATCCAAATAGTCAAAATCGAAAGCTTTCATCCTAAGCTTAATTCAAGAAACCGAGAACTTAATTCCTATTGGAGGGTCAACTTCTCACAAGGATCAAGGCTCTGGCTAAGGTTCCTAAGCTTACACCCCCAGTGGTAAGAAGCGAACTTGATAGACTTGGATAATAACCGTTGGTCTAAGGTTTGAAACTCTCCAACGGATACCTGATAGTAAGCGGGCCGTGTGTTAGGGTGACTCTGGCACATTGTCCCCTTGTTTAGCTCGCATGGGGGAGTCCAAATGACTCGTTCGTGTGGAGGTTCAGGGTCATTAAAAAAATAAAATAAAAAATACCTATAGGCTATTTATGACCGTCGGATTTCTTATAGAACAGTTACTTATAACGTCAATTGTACGCATTCTTTAACAAACCACTCGCGATTTTCATGCCTTTCTTTTAAGTGGTTTTGGTATGTTATAATACCAACTTGTTTTTGTTATAAGTTGGTATAACCGGATATTATAGGTGATATATTAAGTGACCTCCAATAGACGGTAGCGTAAAATGTAATCATTCATCTTAGCCTTAGTATTCGAATCATCCTATAAAATTAATTGCAGCCCTTCATTCTCTTAGGGTTTCTAGAATACTCATTCACCCTCATGTATAAACTCTATTATACATTTTTCTAGGGTCGGTCAACTCATTATTAGAGTCATACTCACATTTGAGACCAAAATCCTTGAGAGATAGAAGAGGGTGTAGAAAGAGTGAGAGTTCCGCCCAAATCGATATATATATACACACACACAAAGTTAATTTTTTTAAAATTTAAATTCGGCCCACCCCTAATAGGACTTTTGGTGATTTTCCAATTTATTTCGCATCTTACATTACTTTTTGAGTATTAACTAATTTGTATTAATTGTTAGGTATTTATAACTTTATAATATTAATTGTTAGGTATTTATATAGTTGTTAATTAAAATACTATTTAATTATTTTAAAGCATTTATTTGGTGAATACTAAAAAATAAGCTTGAAAAAATTCGGCCCGGGGGATTCTGCCCCCGATCCCCCGGAAATCACCGCTAAGGTAGCCCGCCCCGCGTGAAATCTGGGCTCCGCCCATGTATAGGGCATTGCAAATGGAGCAAAAGTTAAATGACCCTTTTGTATATCATTACACTACTTCACTGTTGATATATATACTAGAAATTTATCGTCGAATATGTTGTGATCTGTAATGGTCAACTATGAAACCATCCAAGATGGGGGCTAATATCCAATTAATGGTAAAAAAAGGGAACCAAAAGCCAAATGTTACAAAAAAAAAACTCATTTTTGTTTTCTCTAATTTTTTCCTTTATACATTGTACAGTATTCCAACAACACTTGGGACTGGTCTCCCTTCAAAAATGCCATGGATGTCTATACCCTACAAGGATTATTGGTGCCTTTGCCGTGATGCAGTTCTCTCTTGCAAGCCAGATTTCAAGTCTCATATTCTTTAGTAATTAAAAAAGAAAAAAAATAGTTGCAGTTATTCAACAATACAAATTAACTTTTTTCTGTGCTACTTGATTGTAACTACTTTAGCGGGTTTATTACAGTTACACTGTTGATCATTATCAAGTCAATTTTGTAATGTTCTATTCTTGTCTAGTTAATGGTACTGTGCATATTTGATACAAATTCTTGTTCAGATTTCCCCCTTATTAATATTGCTTTGCAAAATTTGATCAACTTCTTAGATTGTTTAAATGCGTATGGCACATGTTTTTTTTCCCTATTATATTATTGTAGGAAGATCTAGTAAAATATGATCCTATTCTTATTTGTGCGCGTTAAGTCGAGTTGAATTAAGATTACTTTGAACCATTTTTGTGTAAGGATTTTCTGTTTTTGGGAGCTTGACAATTAAGTCCTTTCTACATAAGATATTTCCTCATTAGTTGTATGGAAGTAAAAAATTCTTAACAGGTTCTATTAACGCATGTTGTAAATATCCATTACATGTTTTAAAATAGGATCTATTAAAGCAAAAATATTTTTTCTTGAAGTAAAAAAATTTCTTAAAACCTATTAGATTACATACTTAATAAACGAGTCTACTTAGTAAAAATTCGTTTTTTTTTTTTTTGTTGTTGTGATGGGTGACCCAGCAGCGGGTTGACCAGTTGACACGACTTGTTTGTTTATAAACATGGTTGGTTCGGTTGAGAGTACTTTTTATTTCAGAGGCATTTAAAAATTTAGAATTTCATGTGTACGGTTGCGTGTTTTATGATTTTTTAAAACTCTAAAAAGTATATAAATATATGGCTTATTTATTTCTAGGCAACAATTAGTTCCCCTCCACCTCCCCCCCCCCCAAAAAATAAAAAATAAATAAATAAAATGTAACATTGACATCCCATATTAGAAGGCTCTGTTGAACAACAGTTTGCTTCATCGTTTGTGTATAGTAATAACCAAAATACCCTACTCTAACCTTCATTTCTCTCTCCTTGTGCTCTTCTTTCATTCCCTCTCCTCCTGGGGGAGCCATAGAAGCAGCTTAATATCTTCTGCAAATAATTGAAAAGAAATCCGAGACGCACATCTTTGTATACTCACTGCTGCAAACATACAAATACTCGTATGGGCACACTCTATACTTTTAGATCATAGAGAGAGAGAGTTGTGTCGTGGGGATGCAACGGTGCTTAGGAGTGGAGGGGTGGGGAGAGATGAGAGTGCTGAAGATTGATGAGATCTCACATAGAAGAGAGAGAGATTGTGTGGTGTGTGCGTGGGGGAATATTTTTTGATGTCTCTAAGTCATCAAAACTTTGATACCATGCGATTGGTTAGTTCGCTGACGGGGATCCATATCCATTAAATGATGTGGGTCCGTGCCAATGGCACTAACTCATTGCGTCTCTAAGACATTAAAGTTTTGACGTCTTAGAGACAAAAAATTCTTCCCTGGGTTGGGGTATCCTTTTGGGTTCCTCTTAACTTTAATTTATTTATTTTTCCTCATATATTATGGGGATGTGATGTATATAACGGCCAAAATAAGTCAAAGGACATAACCAATTTAATAATTGGGTGCCAATATTGCAATACAATTGGGAAAATGTTAACATGTGCGTTAAGGGCATATGTTTTGAGTATCAAAATAGTAAATATGAAAGCATCACATGAGTATCTGTGCCTTATTATTATTATTATTATTGTTGTTGTTGTTGTTGTTTTTTTTGGTGCTAAATCCCAAACGACAATAACTAATGGATGACTTGTCCCCTTGACAATGTGTGCGTGTCTTCGCGTGCGCACCTTTGGACAGTTAGTTTGGATAAAAAATGGGGGTATTCATTTTACTTGTATAATCCGAAGCTAGGGCTGTCAATCGCGCTAGGTGAGCTCGATTTGGCTATGCTCAAGCCCAACTCACAATTATTTCGGGCTTCGGGTTAGGAGGACCTAGAGTCAAACTTGGTTCAGACTTGATAGCAGGCCTCGAGCCTGCTCGAATAATTTTTTTATTTTATTTTTTTGCCCCATGAAATATTCATTTTATAAATAATACCTAAAGGAAAGAAAAATTTCATATTTATTCAGAAAACCAGTCGAGATTAAAGGATTATTCTATAACTTGAACTCAAAATGTTGATTTATTTGTTGTTCTCAAACTCAATACTTGCATTATAATGGTGTCATTACAATAATTAATATAACGTTATTCTAAAAAAGGTTAAAAAGATTATTACGATATATTCGCATGTATTTGAATATAATTATTTGGTTTAAAAGATAACCATGTTTTTATAAATTGCTAATAATCTTTGTTTTTATCAAGTTAATATGTATATAATAATAATAATAATAATAATAATAATAATAATAATAATATACATATATACATATATGTATATTCTTATTCGGGTTCGGGCCCAATTCGGGTTTGCCACATGTGGCTCAAGCTTAGTCCGAATATAATTCGACTTTCAAAGTTTGGACCAAGCTCAGCCAGATTTAAGCCCACTTACATATCGGGTCATATTAATCGGGCTGAACGGATGGGCTTCGGGCTTGCCTGTCTTAATTGACAACGCTATTCAAATCCAAGTTCCAAACCCACCTACTATAGCAAAAAAAAAACTACGGACGTAAGGGCAAAGTAGCTTGTACAACTAAAAATTTAGTTAAGGACTGAACAAATAAAATTGACCTTAGTAGCAAGAGGTATGCTGCTCCAAGGCTTTACCTTTAGTAAAAGGATTAATTACACTTAGGACTCTTGAACTTTGTCCTCCCTAGACTTTCCCATCCCAACTTCCAATTTGTTTATATAGCCCCTCGAACTTCCAACACGACTACAAATAACCTCTTGCCGTCCAACTCCGTTAATTTTTGGCGAAAAAAGTTAGGCATGTGCATGACATGTGACTTTTTAAATGTTATTTTGGTCATTTTGACATTTTTTAAAAACTCTCTCTCTCTCTTGTCCACACACAACCATGACAGCCCCCCTTACTCCAACCCTTCGCCCCTTGCAACACACCCCTAAGCCTAATCCGTGCTGTCCCCACCCCCACCCCCACCCCCACCCCCTTGTGACACCCAACCTATTTTAACCACGGGTGATCAGTCCTTTATTAAAATAACTAGGAAATCTCATTTGTTTCATTCTCAGCATAACTGTCGAAAACTTTTTAAATTTACTAACCACTTAAGTCAAATTAAGCCTGTGTCAAATTTTATCTTTCATTATAACAACATGCGGAAAATAAATAGAAAAACAAACCATCCACAACATAAATAATAATCTCAACCAATCACATAATAAGTAACTGAATAAATAATACCGAATAAACCATCGGTTCCCAAATAAAATCTAACTACAAGTCCAAGGCAAATAAAACAGGATCTGAATAAAATGTGATAAATATGCTGAAGAACTAAATAGTCTGAAGGGGTGACATGCTCAAATGAAATACTGAAAGAACTCTGAACTAGAAATGAATAAACTGAAGTGTCTAAAGTAACTACTTCAAGCTTCCACAAGTGCTACAGCTACGCATCCCTGGAATGAATCATCAAGCTGGGTGTCCTTGTGGCTGGACACCTAAAATATTTTGAAAAATAGATTTGACACGGGTCAGAGTCCAAGAAAACCCTTTGAAAATATTTTTGCAAGTATTTAAATCATAGTTTAAATAAGTTATTAGATACACACGTTAGTTCAATGTGCACTCCCTTGAGTTCCTCACCTCTCCACTAATGTGCATACCTAATGTTTCATACCTAGCTATGCTACCCAACCCAACCCAACCCAACCCAACCATATAACGTATCTAACTATCCACAAAAGGTCTAACTCCCTCGTATTACATATACGACACGCTACCACAGTATTAATAATTATTATTACCCACTTATTATTACTGAGTAAATTATTTAAGTTTCTCTACTTAAATTACTTTTAGATATACATAATCTATTAGTTCTACCGTCACACATAAGTAGAAAATTGCACTTGTATATATTTATCACACATATAATATATACAAATATAGCATCTCCGGAATGTCACCTCGTGATGCGGGCATACTTTGCTATCAAGTTCATGTACTTCTCGTACCAAATCAAGGATTATTGGTTCAGCATGTCTCATCGAACCCAAAATCAATCAACACACAATGGAGGTGAACATGGTTCTAAGCATTTGGGCTACGCACATATCTAACGTACCCAAATGACATGCCGATCCCACTAATACACTGCACATAGTTAGCCTCCCTAAGTTCCATGTTTTGGGATACACATCCAAACCTCACTGAAATTGTCAAGGTGAGATCGCCCTCTACGCGGAAACCTCCTGATAGCAGGCAGTGTAGGTACGTTCACGCACATAATTACATCACAACAATAGGTATTAACACAACCTATATATACATATTATTCAGTAGGCATACAGACAACCGAATCATATAAGTCCGCATGTAGTATATATCTCTCGCATACTCAACGTATTACCAATTACAATTATAACCTCTTATTGTATATTTTCGAGTATCGCTCACTACTCAAACGACCCTAGTTACCCCTTAATTAATATCAGTAGCTAATACACTACTGGTCGACCTCATAGGTTCACTCATCTCCCCGTGACCCGTTCTAAATCCCGCGAATTCATTAACTATGAATATTTGCTCGATAATTCCCGGCCTTAACTCTTTTCAATTTAAGTAAACCTCAACCCCCCCATAGGCTTACTGATATTTACTATATCCCTCTTTATAGTTTAAAAATACCCCAAAAGTTTTCCCATAATTTATTAATGAATTTAGGGAATAAAATAAAGAAACTAGACAAATCTGGGTAACCGAATCGATTCAGTGAAGGGACCGAATCGATTCGAAATGTCACAGGTCGTCTCCTTCATTACACTGTTACATTTTTCACCATTTTTAACCCACCAAATCTTCATGCAACATACCCAAACTCCAGCATGATTTATCCCAACATGAATTCAAAGTATATTAATAAGTTCTAACGAATTTCTATCATCGAAACATGATTAAATCTACAATTCTCAAGATTTCTTCAAGGTTTTTCTACACAAACCCTAGTTTTCCCTTTTCATGCATGTACTTCATAAGACCCAGTAATAATTCTCTTGTATCATCATAAATATTAGATTTCGTAAACCTCAAACCCAGAATCAAATCTTTAATGTATATTCCAATTACTACATGAATTTGTCCCATTATTTTATCACAAACAT
Source organism: Sambucus nigra (assembly GCA_949130495.1). Classification (NCBI taxonomy): domain Eukaryota; kingdom Viridiplantae; phylum Streptophyta; class Magnoliopsida; order Dipsacales; family Adoxaceae; genus Sambucus; species Sambucus nigra. The sequence continues at coordinate 59,992,623 of OX422218.1, read as the reverse complement.
CAGATTTCTTAGGGTTTGAATATGTTATGCTGCTGCCCCAACTAGTTAGCCTTAGGTTTATAATTTCAATTCCCGAAATTAGGCTAACGGGCCTAGTCCAAATGACCCGAACACCCCCATGTAAGCTCGGCTATGCTTAAAAAAGCCCCGGACCCAATTACTACCTTGAGTACACTAGTCCGACCCTTTCGGAATCAATCGTGACCTCGAAATCACCATTCGAGTCACTCTAAAATAATTTCCTATCTCGACCTCATATAGTCTACACACGACACCCGATTGAGATATACCGCTGTCACGTCACTATCACTCGCTATGACGTAAAATACTAAATCTCTATTCACTTAGTAATTTTATTCGATAAACATTAATCATTTTCTCTCCGATTAATATCTTAATCAGCACATAATATTTAATTCTATTTAATTACGTCACGCGTGTAATTTAAAAATTTATCGAATTAATTCAATTTTAAATACTTAGAAATATGTGGTGTTACATACTTCCCCCTTACAAAGGAATTTCGCCCTCGAAATGAGGACGTACCTGCGGTGAATGACTTTGGATACTTCTCACGCATGTCATCCTCCTGCTCCCAAGTCAACTCGTCAACATTGTGGTGCCCCCACTGAATTCTAACCAAGTGTACCACCTTAGATCGCAGCTTACGCTCACTAAGATCAAGTATCGCCACCAGTCTCTTCTTATACGAGATATCTGGATGTAAGTCGATCTCCACTAACGGGACATGACAAAAATCCCTCTCACTCCTCTGGTACTTCTTCAGCGATGACGCATGGAACACATCGTGGATCCGCTATAGGTGCTCCCATAGCCCCAACCTATATACTATTGGTCCCCCCCTTTCGATGATCGAAAACGGTCCCACATATCTCGGAACTAGCTTCCCTTCTTGCCCAAACTCATAACCCCCTTCATAGGATACACCAGCACCAACACCTGGTCGCCAATCTCAAGCTCTATTTGCCTCCCGTTTACATCGGCATAACTCATCTGCCGGTCTTGGGCTATACGGATTCGTCCCCGAATCAGCTCAATCTTAGCAGTGGTGTCCTGAATCATCTCTTGCCCCAATAAGTTGTTGTCCCACGCCTCTAACTAGCAAGCGGGCGAACGACAAGCCCGACCATACAATGCCTCAAATAGTGCCATGCCGATGGTGAACTGGTACGAGTTATCATAGGCAAACTCCACCAAAGGAAGATACTGCTCCCATCCACCCTCGAAGTCAAGTATGCACATTCGCAGTATATCTTCTAGTATCTGATTAACTCTCCTTGTCTGCCCATCTGTCTGTGGGTGATACGCTGTACTCAAACGTAAATTTGTGCCCATCGCCTCCTGAAAGCTCTGCCAAAAATGGGACACAAAGATCTTGTCCCGATCGAACTCAATATTAATCATAATCCCGTGTATCCGTACGATCTTAGCAATGAACAACTGTGTATACTGCCTCGTCTTAAAATCTATACGAATCGAAAGAAAATGGGTCACCTTAGTCAATCGATCCACTGCCACTCATATGGAGCTGTGACCTCGTTATGATGTCGGTAGCCCGGTAATGAAATCCATAGATATGGTCTGCCACTTTCACACTGGAATCTCGAGTGGCTGTAACATCCCCGTCGGTCTCTGGTGGTCTACCTTCACTACTTGGCAGGTAGCACACTTCGAGACAAACTCCGCTATGTCTAGCTTCACCCCTAAGCACCAATATTGCCTACACATATCCTGGTACATCTTATTCCCACCGGAATGTATCGCAAACCTGAACCCATGAGACTCTGACATCACTTCATGTCTAAAAAACGAGTCTCCCATTAAATCGCAAACCTCCCTTTGAACTGATTGAGTAAGACTCTGCCCCATCAGTTAGCAATTGGCGAACCTTAGCCTGATAATATTGATCCCCTACCTGTGGTTTCACCAACCTTACAATAATCTCGAGCATGACAGCTAATACGGACATATAGTCCTTGGCAATCTTGTCTTTGTGTCGAAGCTCTCTCCACATCGCCTTCCCAACCTCCGCCATCTCCCCAGCAGGCCACCGGCTCAACACATCTGCCACCACGTTAGCCTTCCCAGGATGATACTGAATATCAAACTGGTAATCCTTCACGAACTCCAACCACCTCCTCTGCCTCATATTCAGATCCTTCTGTGTGAACAAATAGCGAAGTGATTTATGGTCTGTGAACAAAGTAAACTATTGCCCCAACAGATAGTGCCTCCAAATCCTCAAGATAAATACAACCGCGGCTAACTTCAAGTCATGCGTGGGGTAATTCCTCTCGTGGGGCTTAAGCTTGCGAGATGCATAAGCAATAGCCCTCTCCTCTTGCTGTAGTATACCCCCAAGTCCCTAAAAGAATGCATCTATGTAAACACAGTACTCCACTCCTCCCCTTGGCAGTGCAAGTACAAGTGCCGAGGTCAATTTGTCCTTTAGCTCATCGAAAGCTAACTGATAATGGTCGTTCCAATCAAACGACACCCCCTTACGAGTCAGATTCGTCAGCAGACCCACAATCTTTGAGAAACCCCGAATAAACCGTTAATAGTACCCGTCCTGCCCTAGAAATCTACGAACTCTGATCGGTGTCGTGGGATTTCCCCACTCCCTCACCGCCGATACTTTACTCGAATCAACCGCTATAACCTTGTCAGACACAATATGACCCAGGAATTGCGCCTCCCAAAGTCAAAACCCACACTTCTCAAATTTGGCATATAACTGGTGATCCCGTAATGTCTGTAAAATCATCCGCAGATGTTCGACATGCTCATTCTCAGAGCGAGAGTAAACCATAATATCGTTGATGAACACAATCAGGAACTGGTCAAGGAATTCTCTAAAAACCCGGTTCATCAAATCCATGAACACTGTTGGCGCAGTAGTGAGCCCGAATGGCATCACCCTAAACTCATATGATCTATATCATCTTAGAAACACAGTCTTAGGAACGTCCTCCTCTCTGACGAGCAACTGATCATAACCAGACCTCAAATCTATCTTGGAGAAGTAAGCTTCTCCCCTCAGCTGGTAGAACAAATCATCGATTCGAGGCAGTGGGTACTTACTTCGGATCGTGACCTTGTTCAACTCCCTGTAATTGATACATAACCGAAGCGATCCATCCCTCTTCTTGACGAACAACACCGGTGCACCCCATGGTGATGTACTCCATCTGATGAAACCCTGCCCAGGAGCTGCTGAATCTTCTCCCTCAACTCCCTCATCTTAGATGGGGCCATGTGATAAGGTGCTCGTGTGATAGGCCTCGTACCCGACGCTAGGGTAATAACGAAATCAATTTTTTGGCTAGGCGGCAACCTATGTATCTCCTGGAACACGTCCTCAAACTCCCTCACCACTAAAATAGAGTCTAAAAGCACAACCACCCCCTGTGAGGTCTCCTTCTCAATATAATACAAATGTGTGCTTGACCCTCTCTCAGGAAGAGGCATCGCCACTAGGAACATCTCTTGCCCTGGAATTGAGAACACAATAGTCCTCCTAAAACAATCCATCTTCGCTCGGTATCCAAATAACCAATCCATACCCAAAATGACGTTATACCCCTACATATCTAACACGAGAAGGTCGCCGGCTAAACATAATCTACCCACATCGATGTCCACATCCCTACAGATCGAGTGTATAAGTGACCCACTACCCAACGGTGATTCTACACACATGAGGAGACTACCATCTGTCTTTAGTAGAGTGTCAGCTTGTGAAAATATGGTTGCTATGAAAGAGTGTGATGCCCCCGTATCAAATAGAATCCTACCCTCAACCCGTGAATAAGAAGCGCACCCTCTACTGCTGGTGGTGCCTGTGGGGCCTGCTGTATAACTGCATCCCGGACATTATAGACACGTTCATATTGTAACTGTCCCTGCTGAGGTGGGGATGGTGCTGTAGGTGGTATCTTCGCTTGTAGGTAGTCCCTTCTCTTGTGGACCGTCTGTCCACAAATAAAGCATTAGCCCAGGAAGTCTCTCTGCCTATGACCTTGTCGATGCTGACCCTACTGTTGGCCCTGCTGGCCTCCCTTATTATTCCCTTATCCCTGAGGAACATGCTGCTGTCGCTGCTACTGAGGGCCCCGCTGGGCCTGCCTAACACCTCCCTTGGGTAGGTAAACCCCAGATCTGAATCTCTTGGCAGAATCCCCTTATCGGGAATCTTTCCCCTGATGTCTGCCTATCTACTGCTACTATTGGGGTGCTCCACTAGTACCGCTACCCCCCGCCTTGCCCGTCTGGCTTGGACCACATCCTCTCTTGCTTCCCTTCACATGGAAGCGATGGTCCTGGCAGTGTAAAAGTGTTGCATTGACGACATCAGTATAAGTCACCAACGCGGGGTTGCCAATCAAATGCTGCCTGATCCTCCAGGATAGTACATCAATAAACTTCAAATTCTTCTTTTCTTCACAGTTCACCTCGTCTGGCACAAAATTAGCCAAACGAGTGAAATCCTTCTCGTACTCAGCTACTAAGCGATCACCCTGAGTCACCTCATTGAACCTCTTCCACATCTCTGTCTCAACAGTTGACGGAAAGTATTTGCAGTCAAACCGCACTTAGAACTCATCAATGGACATCGTGTCCCTCTCCTCGGCAGTGGTAACAGACTCCCACCGCTGTAAAGTTACTCCAACCAATCTGTATGTGGCCAACATCTGCTTATGGACATCGCTACACTCGACTATACGTAGGTGGCACTGAATATCTTTCTTCCACTAACACGCCAAAATCACGTCTGAGCTATCTTGGAACTCGAGTGGGTGGCCCTTCTGAAATGCCTCCCTCACTCTCTGCCAATCTGAGGGCCCTGGGTGGGCCTTGACAACTAGTTCCACTGGCTGCGGTGGCAGCTGTGCTTGAGGAAAGTGGAGAGCCATGGCAGTCATAGAGGCATTAATTGTGTGTGCCACAATTGTTGTCACCTCTGCTGCTGACACTGTCCCCAGTGGTGGCTGTGGAAGCAGTGCCTGTGGCTCCTACTAAGCCTCCCTCACATCGGCTCTAGTCGCTGCCCTCGCTAGTCGTCCTCTTCTGGGTGGCATCTGAAAATAGATCGAATTGTATGAGTTCACAGTCAATACAAATATTGTAAGATGTGGGTTCTTCAAATACTATTAGTATTAAGTGAGGCGTAACCCCTTATCAAGATCGGGACTAACACCGTTAAATATAGAGCACATGTCAGAACCACAGGCGAGTCAGAGACAGAGAGATTTAATATTCAAAGTTGCACTAAAGAACATATTGCCATGAGCAACATGTGGTAAACATAATAAATGAATGGGACCAGCAGTTAGCATGGCCGGAGGGAGAAAGAACAAGCACTCTAGTCACAATAAAGACAAGGCAGGAACTTCAAGTTCAGTTAATGCCCAATGGTGGGTGCATTGAATGTGTATGGGAGTTAATGCTCTTCTCGAGGGCTCTCTGGTATGAGGGAATTTGGGTAGTAATTCTAGGTTCTGGATGCCTCTCCCTTTATTTGTTTTGTTTCAGTCTTATTTATATGGAGGGAGAGGTTCCTCGAGTCAGCATGCCCTTGATCCCTTTAGCCTGATGCATTAAATGCATGAGATACTACATTTAATGCATGGGATTCGTTAGCTTTGGCGAGAGAGCGTTCTATTGGTTATAAGTATAGCAGTCATTAATGAAGGATATGACTTGTCAGCTTGAGCCTTACTCTAGGATGGCTATACGGTCAGATTTGGTGAACTAGACCTGCTATCCTAAGGATAAAGGCAGTTGAGTGCTGTATTCTTGAGTTCCTAAACATCAGGCGTCATGACGTCAGGGAGTGGTTCAAACAGTGGCTGTTGTTTGGTATCTAGTCACGTCAATCGGACGGGCTGACACCTGAGGTACCTCGAGGAGGTGACCTCGAAGGAGCAAGTATTGAGGGGATCAAATGCATCGAGGAGGTTTACTCGAATAGGTAAGCAATGAGTGGGCTCGAGTGACATTTGTCCTGGGTGAAGTTTTATTCAAGTGTTCCTAGAGGGTTGGTAATAACTCCCAACGTTACCTTATGCTGAATCCTTCAAACCATGTCCTTGCGAAGTTACTAGGAGGAGATAGCTTGATAGAGCATGAAATCTCTCCCATACCCTGCCAGGCATGGTCCCTCGTGGGTACCAAGCGACCCCACTCAACATATACATTCATAAGATAAAGTATATAATACAACATTCTACTGCTTATTACAAACTATTGTCATTCGGGTGACCATCGTTCTTCGAGCTAGGTCTTTCGAGCTAGGTTAGTTGGAGGCTCTTCGAGGTACAGTGGTGCTAGCTATTTGCTTATGAGGAGCCTTAGGGGTAGGTCCTGTGAGCTACTTTCATGGATAATCTTCGAAGTATGTTTGTGGGGCATCTTTCTCTATAGTCAATCAATTCACTTGGCTAAGTTAATCACCCATGTGGGGGAACACCCCTCCACATTTGCCCCTTCGTAGATATACTTGTTTATTTACATGAAGAAATATCTGTAAAAAACTTTCGCTTATCTATGATTTTCCCTCTTGGGGATAGTGAAGAGATTTTTAAAATTTCCCCCAAAGCTCTTCGTTCCTCAAGGTAGATAGGACCCCAGGCATGCTTCATTAAATGCATCTGTCGTTGCGTTTCAGTGCATCACACGTGGAAACGCTAGGGTGGGCGCATGAAGATGACGCGACTATTCGACATGTCACTCCCCAAATTAACATCATAGCAACCTTTAATCTTCCGCCATCACGCGCGTTTGGCTAATACGCCAACCACATAATTCTGAAATGCCATCATTGCTCTTTTCCAAACGTCACCTTTGTTACCGTCTTTTGGAATTTTGTGTTGCCCCTATAAAAGGGGACGCACCTTTAGTTAAGACTCACCTTTGGGTTTAACTTTCTGAGTTCAAGATTTTCTGTGAGAGTTTGGCAAAGGCAATCTTCATTTCTTCAAGCTCTTTTAATTATCTTCCACTCTCTTTTCTCTCATCTGATATGGCACCAGTAAAGAGAACTCTTTCTGTCAGGGGGGCTTCTCTTGCCACCCAGGCACGCCAGGATCAGTGGGAACGATACCGTCATGCCCCTTACTTTGGATAGGACAATCATTTCTGGACGACGGTCGAACGATTTCCTGGTGCTTTGGTGCCGACTGATGAGCCAAACTTGTTAATGGACGAAGGTGAAGATGCTGAGGAGTTCGCTTATGTCCCTACCGCTACTGTCACCCGTTTACGTATTGAGCGCGGTGATTTCCCCTCCTCTAAGGTGAAATTTGAGGCATCCTCTGGTGCTAGTGAAGGGTTGGGCACTTGGATGGAGTATATCTATGCAAAGTACTCAATTTAACTGGCCCTCGTAGGTTTGTTTTGTTCCATGTGGATGGGTGACCTTACCTTGGCCAAGAATAACACTGCTTTACAACTGTTGGTGTCGCGGTGGAGCCATAGGTCACACACCTTCGTGGCTGCCTGGGGTGAGTTCATTGTTACCCTTAAGGACGTGTGTGAACTGTTGGGATTGGAAGTTACTGGATATGACACCTTCTTCGAGGAGGCTATTTCTAGTGAAGAGAAAACTCTGAGGAATGAGTTAGAGGCCGTTGTGAAGGATTGCATGGTCACTTACAACAAGTGCACGTACTCTGAGGTCATCCAATACTTTTACTTTATTGAAGAGAAAGCTGTCATCAGAGCTCGCGAGGCTATTAGGGAAAACCTGCGAGGGAAAGAAGTCTTTGAGCAGCCTCCAACTGCGAAAGGCTACGAGTCCAAAGTTGAGCTAGCGGGGTACATATAGGTGATGCTGTCGAAGGTATACCTTCCGGGTAGGCCTGTAAATTGAGCCGAGAAAGCCCGAAGCCCGCTCGTTCGGCCCGATAAATTCGGGTCGAGCTTTAAGTGAGTTTTGACCGAGCCGAGTTTGAGCCAAATTGAGGCCCGTTTGTAATTCGGGCCGAGCTTGAGCATAGCAGTTTGAAGCCCGATTTGGGCCCGGCCCGAACTCAAATATATAATATATATATATATATATATATATAATTACATATGTAATTAGGTATATTTACCTTTTAGTCCCCTTATGAAAAATACATTATTAGCGTTAACTGGTGACCATTTGGTCATTTTATAACAGCAAAAAAAGGGGTAAAGAAACAACACTCATTTATTCCCATTTTACACCAAAACAGCCCCCCCTATTTCGTAAGTTACGCTCTCTCTCTCTCTCTCTCTCTCTCTCTCTCGTTCTGGTGGAGAAAAGAAGACAAACCTTAGGGTTTTTTCGCCGCCGCTGCTGATCCTCCGCTCTTAACCCGCCGCCATCGCCGCCGCTACTCAACAACTCACACACGTCAACCACTGCTGCTCTCAACCGCTCTCAACTCACACACGATCCCAAAACGGCTGCTGCTCAAACACAAAACCGCTCTCAACCACAAAACCGTTGCTGATCTCATTTGGTATTTTGGTAACAGTTATAGACTTCTAAACTGTTTTTGGTGTTTGTAACAAATATCTGTGTTTAAACCAAACCAACTCACATTTTTGGTGTTTGTAACAATTTTTGTTTATTCAAATTTCTAAGGTTACATTTCTAAGGTTACATTTATATTTCTAAGGTTATATTTCTAAAGTTACATTTTATTTATCAAATCCCAAGGTTACATTTCTGTTTAGACAAATTTCTGTTACCAATTTGTATGAACAAACCAAAGGGGCTGCTTGAAATTTCTGTATGAAACCAAAGGGGCTGTTTGAAATTTCTGTATGATATCAACGGGGGTATTTGAAATTTCTGTATGGTATCAAATTATTTATTGATTTGAATTGGTAATAGTTACAATTTTGAATTGGTAACAATTGTGTTTTTAACATTTATGGTTTTGTGCTTTGCAGATTCTACTTGCTAATTGCATTGTTAGCAGAACTCAGTATTTGTAGAACTCAAAACGGGAAATTCGAAGGAGGTATGAATTACTCTTGTAATATAATTGAATGTTAGTTGTCTTAATTTATAATTATATAATTTTTATGGTATATACTAAATTTTGTAGATGTCGGATGCAAACAATGAAGTCGATGCAAATAATTCTAATACCAATCCAAGTGATCCGCCTGATTCAAGTGTGGGTGATAAGCGAAAAAGAGAAGTGAAGACAAGATCTAAAGTGTGGCTGCATTTCTCAAAAGTTCCACCTAAGCCCGACGAACGTGATGAATGTAAGTGCAATTATTGTAATAAGTTATTTTCTTGTCCAAGCAAGTGTGGTGAATTTTTTAAACTAAAAAATTAGGTTAGTTTTTTGAACATTTCTAAACTAAAAGTGGGCTGATTTTTTAAATTGAAATATTTTTCAATTAAAACGTTTTTCAGATTTCAAATCGGGCCTGTCCGAAAATGGGCCCGAAGCCCGTGAGTTTGGTGAGCCGAGCCTGAGCATATACTTCTTATTTCAATTCGGACCGAGCTCGGGCCTGGGAAATGGATATGAAAATTCGGGCTGAGCCTGAGCTATTCCAAGCCCGGCTCACCCAACCCGATTTACAGGCCTACTTCCGGGTAAGCCCCATGACTGCCCTCGCAAGAAATTGATCAATCTGGCCGTTTAAATGGCCTGCGGTGTGAAGATCCCCCTCGTAGCTATTGTTTTTGGGTCTTTGTACACTTGGTTAGATCGAGTGTCTGCATACTCCGCCCGAAGCATTAGTAGATTCGATGTGTCTAACTATGCCAGCAATGTTCTTTTGACGACGTTCCTTTATGCGCATTTTAAGGATTATGCCCCCGCTGGTCACTTCCCTAGTTCACAGGATGTGAGAGTCCCTCGTATTTGCTGTTGGAAGAATAAGAGTGTGAAGAAACCTCTGTTAGCTCTGATTGACCGAGATGAGCAATTCAACCCTCGCCCTTATTTTGGGGTAAGCTAGTTTTTTACCAACAATTTCTTGGGTGAGGAGGAGAGTCCTATTGCTCCTATTGAAGAAGCCCTGGCCAGAAATTTCCCCAAGCATAGTGTCACCCTATTATTTATCCCTTCCTATTTGCCTTCATATACCGAGTGGTCATCATTTTACTCTATTTATAGCCCCCACAGGGTATCCATGCAGTTTGGCTACGATCAAGGGCCCCCCTGTTAAGTCATTTTACCAGAGAGAAGCCCACTAACTTCTCGTTTGCTTATTAAAACTTTCTCACGTCTACCGTTGCCAGTCTGTGTGCCCATTATCCTGCTAAACTCGTAATTCCGAGCAAGGGAGTTCGAGGAGGGAGGTCGACGATGTTTATAAATGTATCCTGGCAGAACCAATTGGCTCGTTTCGAAACTAACCTGCTCAAGGAATCCCGTTATCATGAAGTTGAGAGATTTTCGCCCATTGAGTTGGGTTTGAGAAACCGCACCACCTAATCATTTGTTTTTCCCCTCAGCATAGCCAATACCAGTGTTCCCCCCGAGCTGTCTCCCCCAACGCCTGTGGATCAGGCAGTTGTAAAGAGAAAGAGAGCCACTCAATATTTCGTTATTCTAATCGATGTTACCCCTAGTCCTTCGAGGCCGGTTGAGAGGACCAAGTCTCTTCGCGCTGTTTCAACCGATGCAGTAGTTAGGGACACTAGGAAGGCGCCCTTGAAGAAGCTTAAACCTACTCTGCAGGCTCCATTAGTCTCTTCCCCTGACCCAAAGATTTCCAAGGTGGTGAGCCGGATGGTGGATCGTCTTCGCCAGACTTGGGAACATTTTAGTGAAGAAGATCGGGCTTTTATGTTAGCCGAGATGTCTTCTCGAGAGTTTTCTTATGACCCCAAATCTGCTGAGGGTAGTAAAAAGAGGAAAATGGTTAGCCCCCTCAAGCTTGTGATGGAGGAGTCGAGCAGGTCCAGTGAGGAGGAGATTGCTGAGGAGCATTTGTCTGGTGGAGATGTTGCTGAAGGTGACGAGGAAGGAGAGGAGGAGGAGGAAAAAGAATAAGAGGATGATGAAGAGGAAGAGGAAGAGGAAGAGGAAGAGGAGGAAGAGACTGCCCTAGTATGTAGGCGTAGGTTGAAGGTAATGGTTTCTTCCTCGAAACCTGCCTCGCCCCCCCAAGGCTATGAAATTGTTGAGGATGTGATGGAAGAAGAGGTAAGTCTCTTACATATCTTACCCTAAGTGCCCTCCTTTTATTCATTCTTTCTCATGTTGAATCCCCCGAGTTTGCTGTAATTTGCTCTTTTTCTTCTATCCGGTTGGTGTGCAAGTTAATGCGCGTGATGTTGCTGAGGAGAATCTCCCTCTCGAAGCAGCTGCCCCTACTGTTTCTCAGGTAGTCTCCCATTTCCCCCCAGGGGAAGTTGTATCTGATACTTCGTCTAGTGGCGGCTATTCCCCCGACCCTTCTTTTTTGCGTAAGCAGGCTGGACTTGAGAGGGGTGTGCCTTTGGTCAAAGTTATTGAAGCTGTATCTGTACCTGTTATTGCTGCGACTTCGATGCCTTTGGTAAGTCTTTACTGTCTGCACTGATCTCCCCCTTTTACTGCTCCTATTGATTGTTCTGATTCAATTTCTGCTTTTCTTTCCTTCTTAAGGCTCCCATGCACCGTCCCCATGGTGCCTCCACCTTTGAACGATCAAATGATTGTTACTTCATTCGGGACTTCAATTTCGAACCCAGAAGGTGTTGAGCCAACTGCAGTCGCCTAGGGAGATGTTGAACAAGAACATGTTGAGATAGTGGATGATAGGCAAGAGTAGGTAGCGGAGGTTGGAGAAAATGGGATCACTCCTCAAAGTCATCCCCCATTGGTGGCCCTCGAGGTGGTTAAGGAGGAGGACGTGGTTCAGATGGACACTCGTGAGTTTGCTGAGGAGCAATAACCTGAGGTGTTTAAACTATTCAATCTATCTTCTGTATATAGATATATTATCTTTAAGATCAAAATGTTCCATAATCGAGGGTCAGGCGGGCCTAGTCTTATAGGCATAAATCTCCCATAACCGAGGGTTAGGTGGGCCTAGTCTTATAGACATAAATCTCCCATAACCGAGGGTCAGGCGGGCCTAGTCTTATAGGCATAAATATTCCATAACCGAGGGTCAAGCCGTCCTAGTATTATAGGCATAAATCTCCCATAACCGAGGATCAGGCGGGCCTAGTCTTATAGGCATAAATCTCCCATAACCGAGGGTCAGGCGGACCTAGTCTTATAGGCATAAATCTCCCATAACCGGGGTCAGACGGGCCTAGTCTTATAGACATAATCTCCCATAACTGAGGGTCAGGCGGGCCTAGTCTTATAGGCATAAATATCCCATAACTGAGAGTCAGGCGGGCCTAGTCTTATAGGCATAAATATCCCATAACTGAAGGTCAGGCGGGCCTAGTCTTATTAGCATAAATCTCTAAGTTAACATAATATATATTTTTTCATGCTTTCCTTTGTCTCTATTGCCGACTTTAACTATTTATTATGTTTCAGGTGGAGGTCGATCAATTAGCTGCTCATGGGCTCGAAGTGGAGCCCGTTGTTAATGAGTCAGTTCAAGCACCAATAGTAGTTTCAGCTGCTTCTTTGGGCGGGGCCCGTGTACTTGGGGATACTTCTGCACCCTGTGTTCCTCAAGTGCAAGCCAGTGATAGTGCTTCGCACACCCGACGACCATCTTCTAGTGATAGTATTTTCAGTATTCATCCACCTGAGGCATCCCCCGAGGTGGTTGTGCGATAAACTTTGGCCAACTTCCCTTCTGTTTAGACTGAGGGTCCTCGTTTGTTGATCGAGTGATTGTGAGCTCGCTTTCCTTCAACCTTTACTGTTCGATGTCTTCATCCGCTTCCTGGGATGATGGCTGGCCGGTTGTTTGGGCTCGCGATGGTATTAGAGGACATCCTCCGCACCACCTTTATGTCTCTTAGCCCTGACACTGTCAAAACTTTATTGGGCAGGGTTAACGTGTTAACCAATGATGATTTTTCCCTGACATGGCTGGTGGAGCTATTGCGGAGTTTAAAACAGGGTGACCTTTCTAGCGTCTATGACCGCCTCCAGAATTCCCATCGCGAGCATGTGGCTGTCTCTGAAGAACTTGTGGGTCTGGAATCCCAGTTGCTGGTGGCTGAGAAAGCAGCGCAAGAGGCTCGCGAGGAAGTTTCTCGTGCGGAGGCACAGTTGGTTGAAAAAGAGCAAGAGCTAGAAACCATCTACCAGGCTCAAGAAAGTTGCCAGAAGAATCTAGTTGAGCTTGTTGCAGAGCATAGCCAACTTGAGCAGAATCTTCCCCCACAGCACCACCGGCTGTTTGGTTTAGAGAATCTTCGCTTCATTATGGACGACCCCTAACTTCATTATCCAATGTTTCTTTTGTTGGTCTTGCCCTTTTCGTTGAAACTTTTGAATTTATTTTTCTAACTTGGTTGTAACCACAAATGCAAACATTTATTTTGAATAAAGAAAAGTTGGCAACTTTGGTGCTTCCCTTCTTTTTTATTGTTTAATTGATTTCGAACTATGCTTACACATCAATGCTAAGTAGCTCAACTATAATGAAGGGGTCGATTGATGGACTTGCGAAAATAAAATATTGATCTAGCATATACCGTCTGAATTTTGTTTCTGAATAAATAAAATGGGAAATTCCAATTGCTTTACAGCTTACATCTATAGTTTAATACAAAAAACAAAGCAAGTTATTGAATCAGAAGTGACATGACATACATTTAAACGTAATAAATCTTCATCCACATGTTGTTCAACTTGAAAGTCACATTATCTTCCAACTTAGATATCTCGCAGTAGCCCGAATCATGGACTGCGCGAACGATATAAGTCCCTTCCCAGTTAGCTTCGAACTTTGGTAGTGACAAGCCTCTTTTGTGTCTTGTGCATGATTTTAGAACCAAGTCTCCTTCCTTGAACTTCCTTGGCCTCACTAATTGGGAATAAGGTTTGGATAACTGCTTCCTATATATCTCGAAGTGTCTTGTGGAATTATTCATATGTTCTTCCAAGACTTCGAGCTGTACATGATGATTGTGAGGGAGCATAACACTTTGTAGGTTGTAGTGAGATGAAGGTACCTCGAGTTCGACTGGCAGCACATCTTCTGCCCCCAATACTAGGGAGAATGGTGTGTACCCTGTTGGATTTCTCTTTGTCGTTCTATAGGCCCATAATACTTCTGGGATATTGTCATCCCATGTACCCAAGAAGTCCTCAAACATCTTTGCCAAAATATTCACCAGCATCTTGTTGGTGGCTTCTGCTTGCCCATTACATTTTAGGTAGGCGACTGTAGACTTGTGATGGATGATGGAGTATTTTTCCGTTAGCAAGCGCACTTCACTATTCACGAAGGGAGTACCGTTGTCCGACAGAAACACCTTCGGGATGCCAAAGTGACAAATAATATATTCCTTTAGAAATCGAGCTACTACCCCCGCAGTGGCCTTCTTCAGTGGTATGGCCTCCACCCATTTCGTAAAACATTCTGTGTCTACTAAAATCCATATCTTTCCTCGTGACGAAGGGTTGATGTCTCCTACCAGATCGAAAGCCCAAGTGTGGAATGAGAATGGTGTGGATAAAGAGTGCAGGTCCACTGAAGGAGCGTGGATCATATTCCCGTGTAACTGGCAGGCTTTGCACTTTCTAACAAAATTGGCCGAGTCCTTCTCCACCGAAGCCCTTTGTTCTTAAAATATAAGTTGTTCCTGGACACAAAGTTCTATGATAAGTCGGCCAAGCTAAGGGGTCCTTCCCCTCTCTCTAGCTGCTTTCTGATTTCGCCTCTCCAATCATCGTTGTCTTTTGATGGCAGTATCTTAGATACTGTCGAGGGTGAAATTCGCTTTGTGACTCGTATCACGGTTGATTCCACATCAAAGGAAATCTTTTGTGCGATGGTGGGATAGGCATCCGCATGCCTGTTCATCGTTCTGGGTGCCTTTTTATCTCTATCGCCTCAAACTGGCTCACTAATCACTGGATGATCGTACGGTAAGGCGCTAAACTCATGTGCTTTAGTGCAAACTCCCCTGTCACTTGCTTCACCACCAAGCTTGAATCCACTTTGATTGTTAGTACCTGGATGCCCCTCCTCAGCGCTTCGAGTAACCCAAGGACCAGTGCTTCGTATTCAGCTTCGTTATTTGAACATTCGAACTCCAATTTGAATGACAAGAGAATCTCTTCAATGCCTTTTCGCAAGATGACTCCCATGTCTCCTTTATTCTTGGCTGAAGAGCCGTTGAACTCTATACTCCATTTGTCCAGGCCGGTGGCTACAAAATTGGTCTGGAGGTCATCACCCGGTAGCTCTTCAATAGGCGATTCAAATATTCTCGAGGGGAAAATAGCCAACAGATCTGCATACGCCTGACTTTTGATGGCCCAAGGGACCACACACTTCAGATCGTACTCTGAGAGGATTAGGAACCCTCTAGCTGCCCTGCTTATCAATACAGTTCTAGTAAGCAAAAACTTTATGGGGTCACATCTAGTTACAATATGAACTGTGAATGATAGCTGGTAGTGCATAAGCTTTTGCGGCACAAACACGAGGGCTAAACAATGCCTCTTAATGCTAGTGTATTTGGCCTCGTGTCCATGTATAATTATACTTAGATAATAAACAGGTTTTTCAATCCCTTCGCTCTCTTGGGCCAACAAAGCCCCAATAGACCGTTCTGTTGATGTGAGATATAAGCGCAAAGGGGTACCTACCTTCGGGGGGATCATCGCTTGAGGGGAGGTAAGTAGCGCCTTCAATTTGTCCATGGTCTCTTTGTGCGCTATTTCCCATGCAAACTTCACACCCTTCCTCAACAACTCCATTAAGGGATGCGTCACTTTCGCCAGCCCCGGGACGAACCGCCTCAAGTAGGACACCTTGCCAAGGAAACTCTTTAGCTCTTTCGCGGATTTTGGTCTTAGCATATCAAGGATAGCTTGTCATTTATCCAAGTCCATTTGTACACCCCGACGATTTACCATGAACCCCAAGAATTTCTCGCTCGTTAACCCCAAGGCGCATTTGAGGGGGCTCATCTTTAGCTTATATATCTTGCAGCGAGTGAATACCCTCCACAAGTCGTCTAGGTGGAATTATTCCTTTTGGGACTTAATCACCAAATCATCGACATAAAACTCCACAGTCTTGTGGAAAAGATCGTGGAATATGGCCATTATCATTCTCTGATAGGTGGCTCCTGCGTTCTTCAACCCGAAGGGAATGACTGTGTACATAAAATTGCCCGAGGGTGTTCGAAAGGTAGTCTTTTCCGCGTCAGCTGGATCCATTTTTATCTGATTATAACCCACATACCCGTCCATGAAGCTGTACATCTCATGGCCCGCTGTTGTGTCAATCAAGCTGTCAATGAAGGGCAGTGGGAATTCATCCTTCAGGCACGCCCTGTGCAGATCTTTGAAATCTACACATATCCTGATTTGGATTTTGTCCTTCTTTTCCACAAGTACAATACTGGACAACCATATTGGATGTTGTATCGGCACTATAAACCCCGCCGTGAGAAGCTTCTGTAGTTCTTCCTTGATCTTCAAATCTAACTCTGCTTTGTATGTTTGGGTGGCCTATTTTACTGGGATTGCTGAGGTCAAGACATTCAGTCTCTGGCAGCTTACCTCCGTGTCAACTCCCGGCATCTCGGTGTACTTCCACGCAAAAAAATATTTCAACTCAACTAGGAGTTTGATCAACCCCTCTCGAGGGGCTCCCTCCAAGTCCTTCAAAATAAAAATGGGGTTCGGATCCCCGCCTTCTCTAGCCAAATCAACCTTTTCCAATTCATGGATCTATGGCCTAGGGCCGTCTTTCATACATTCCAACTCTTCCTCCACTTCTTCTACAAACTCTTAGATCCTAGAGTTTTCAATTACTAGGCATTGCCCCTGATTATCTACTAGGAAGCATTCATACACCTGGTCAGCTTCGTCACCTAGCCTCTCAGCTGCCCGCTCACACCTTCATAGTTTATAAATAATTCTGCCGTTAGGCAAAACAACTCGCTTGCACTGTCGGTCCACGCCTCTTTGGAAAGGTCTTTTTCTACGATTCTCATCCACCTCTTTCATCTTCGCCTACTAAGAATGCTCCGTGTCTACAGTTGGAGCTCAATGGGATCGATCCGCGGGGTCATCCGATCACGAAGCTGTCTTGACTGGCTGGTTCGGCCTTGCTTCCCAAAGATCACGTTCTTCTTCATAATCACAGTCGTTCTAGCAGGTGACCTCACCCTCTCTCGAGTTAACGGGATCCTTATCCCCCCGGTACATCTTATCACCATAGTAGCTTCTGTCGTCAGATCGGTGTAGAAAGTTGCATCCGCCATATGGGCCTCTTCCTTTGCAAAAGGTTTCTTGGTAACTCGAATTACCACTTCCTTACCCTTTATGTCCGCCTTAGCACATTGATGATATGTTGAGGGTACCAAATCGTGGTTGTGCATCCATACCCTTCCTACTAACAGATGGTACGATGGCTGGCAATTAATGATGTGGAATTTAATATGGGAAGTAATATTCTCCATCGTGATGGCCACATTGACGTAGCCTACCGACTTGGAGGACTGATTATCATAACCCGATATTGCCAAGGAGTGGGGCACTATTCTTGTTTTCGATAACCCAGTAGCATAGAAGGATCTCACAGGCATTATGTTGATGGATGCCCCTCCGTCCAATAACACTCACGAAAAAACCCAATCATTCACCAATGCAGTAACATACAAAGGTCTATTGTGGGGGTACCTGATCATCCTGTCTGCCTTCGAGAATGTTACTTCTGAGAGGTATCTGCTCACCAATTTAGCTATGGGCCCCTTCCATTTCAAATGTGGGGCCATATTTTTCTTTACAATCTCCAGAATGGCTCTCGTAACTTCCATCCGGGAATCTTCAGGAAGGCCAACCTGGTCAAAGAACCAGCCAAACTTTGACGAGCAAGCCACGGCTGCACACTCAATCCACAGATCCGTTCGATCATCCTCAAGCTCATAAACTTCTTCCACATCTCTTTATGCAGCCGCATCATATGCTATCACTGCATTGACCTCCCCTAGAGAGCAGGCCCCTATCTTCCCGCTGAGCATCTCAACAACGTCGAATGCTTCTCCTTATCTTTAGCCTCATCATCTAAATTCATGCAAGCCAATTCGAAAGTGAATTCTTCTAGAGAATCCTTGAAGCCACTACCTTGAGTGCCCTCAGAGTCATTCCCTCCGAGCCATTGCTACATCGTTGATCGCTCGGCCTCCTCATCGAAGCCGCTAGCCATATGGGCCCCGTGGGGCGGTAAAGGGTTGTTGTTTACATCGTTTTGCAGCAACTCAATATCTCCATTCTTCACATGGAGGTCAGTCAATCTTCTTAATCATAAACACACCTTAGTAGGATGATTAACCCTGTTATGGAGAGTGCAATAGTGGGGTTTCTCTCTATCTTCCCGAGTGAGCGGCGCAGTGTAGACATTAACCGGCTTGCAAACTTTATCGCGGATCATGAGATCATAGAAGTTAGAAGATTGTTCCACCGTATAAGGTAGCTCGAGAGGATCATCCTCGTCTTCAAATATTCTCTTGTTGTTCTTACGCTTTCTACCTCCTCGATCGCCATTGCCTCCTTCTTTACCCCCATCATTCGCATAGTTGATCCTCGAGGGTATTCCCCTCCCCGAGGTAACTATTGGCCTCATCAGCAAACTAGACAAAGCGGGGGGTGGTACTATGGGTGTCACCACTAATGCGATATTCCTTCCCGCCTTCAAAAAGGCTACAAACGTACCTTCTCTTATCTCATTGATCAGGTGAGATATGTATTTAGGCAGTAAGCCATCTGTGCATACTTATAAAATCTTGTCTTCCCTCGTCTCCTCCCTCACATCTAGGGAGAGCTCGCGAAATCTTCGAATGTAGGCCACAACGTCCTCTCCTGGTTTCTGCTTCTCACGCGCGAGCTGGGTGAGTGTGAACTCGTCCTCAACCAAGAAAAACTTTTTCACAAATAAAACATGTAATTCCTCCCAAGAACCTACACTACCTAGGGCTAGGTGGGAATACCACGTGTAGGCTTTCTCTGTCAGGGATTTTGGGAACTCCCTTAGCCTTAACCTTTTGTCATTGCAATGGGACCCCAGATTCTCGATGAACCTATTCACATGTTCCTTAGGATTCACACCTTTCCCCGTGTACTTTTCAAAGATTGGGGGAATGTAACCCACTGGGTACGGTTCGTTATTATACTCCTCTGGGTAGGGAGTATCAAAATCATCGTATATAGATGAGTTCTCCCCCTTAGACAAAGCTATGAACTTTAACAACTCTTTCTTCAAGTCTTCTAAGCTGGCTGGCGAGGCGCTATCTGACAGCGGCGTTGCTGTCGCCATGGTTGTTGAGGCTAGCGCGCTTACTCCTTGACCTACCGCAACAGCTGGAGTAACGGGATCTACTTCTTCATTTTTTAAGATCGGTTCCATTCTCTCAGGTGGGGCCATAGGGAAGGTGTTAGCGGAGGCAGACGTCGCTACCCCCAGTAACAGTTGGAGCTGGTATATTAGCTGGCGGTGTGGTAAAGGAACTCACCCCCATGGGGGCTCCTAACATTGCTTGGGCTGCCAGAGTTTTAATGAACTCTATGAATAGTCCCATTAGCCCATGCATCTACACATGGCCTATTCTCCCTTGCGCAGCCATCGTTTCCGTAATACCAATGCCAGGTGCTCTAGGCTCTACCCTTGTCATCCTCACCGCTTCAGGCAATGCAGCGTTACTTGCTTCTTCTTCACGCTGTATGGCGTCGAAATCAATGTTTCTAATGGTGTTATCCTCTGGCATCTTTTCAAAAGAGAATACCTCCCTAACGGAGTCGCCAAATGTAAGATGTGGGTTCTTCAAATACTATCAATATTAAGTGAGGCGTAACCCCTTATCAAGATCGGGACTAACACTGTTAGATATAGAGCACAGGTCAGAACCACAGGTGAGTCAGAGATAGAGAGATTTAATATTCAAAGTTGCACTAAAGAACATATTTCCATGGGCAGTATGTGGCAAACATAATAAATGAATGGGACCGACAGGTAGCGTGGCCGGAGGGAGAAAGAACAATCACTCTAGGCACAATAAAGACAAGGCAGGAACTTCAAGCTCAGTTAATGCCCAATGATGGGTGCATTGAATGTGTATGGGAGTTAATGCTCTTCTCGAGGGCTCTCTGGTGTGAGGGAATTTGAGAAGCAATTCTAAGTTCTGGATGCCTCTCCTTTTATTTGTTTTGTTTCAGTCTTATTTATATGGAGGGAGTGGTTACTCGAGTCAGCATGCTCTCGATCCCTTTATCCTGATGCATTAAATGCATGAGATACCACATTTAATGCATAGGATTCGTTAATTTTGGCGGGAGAGCGTTCTATTGGTTAGAAGTATAGCAGTCATTAATGAAGGATATGACTTGTCAGCTTGGGCCTTACTCTAGGATGGCTATACGGTCAGATTTGGTGAACTAGACCTGCCATCCTAAGGATAAAGGCAGTTGAGTGCTGTATTCTTGAGTTCCTAAACATCAGGCGTCATGACGTCAGGGAGTGGTTCAAACAGTGGCTGTTGTTTGGTTTCTAGTCACGTCAGTCGGACGGGCTGACACCTGAGGTACCTCGAGGAGGTGACCTCAAAGGAGTAAGTATTGAGGGGATCGAATGACTCAAGGAGGTTTACTCGAATAGGTAAGCCATGAGTGGGCTCGAGTGACATTTGTCTTGGGTGAAGTTTTGTCCAAGTGTGCCTAGAGGGTTAGTAGTAACTCCCAACGTTGCCTTGTTCTCAATTTTTCAAACCATGTCCCTGCGAAGTTCCCAGGAGGAGATAGCTTGATAGAGCATTAAATCTCTCCTATGCCCTACTAGGCATAATCCCTCGTGGGTACCAAACGACCCCCTTAACATATACATTCATAAGATAAAGTACATAATACAACATTCTACTTCTTATTATAAACTATTGTCATCCGGGTGACCTTCGTTCTTCGAGATGGGTCTTTTGAGCTAAGTCAGTTGGAGGCTCTTCGATGTATAGCGCTGCTAGATATTTTCTTGTGAGGAGCCTTCGGGGTAGGTCCTGCGAGCTACTTGCATGGAGAATCTTCGAAGTGTGTTTGTGGGGCATCTTTCTCTGTAGTCAATCAATTCACTTGGATAAGTTAATCATCCATGTGGGGGAACACCCCTCCACAAATATAATAGCAGAAGAACGTAATCTCAAATACGTAATCATGAATGCAACAGTCCTAATAATAGGGCTCTATGTAGAATAACGCTACGCTGAAATTGTAGTAAGCCGTACATATCCTATGGACACTAGAACCTGATGTTCTGATACCACTTAGGACACCCACCTACTTTAACCACGAATGATCAGTCTTTTATTGAAATAACCAGGAAATCTCATTTGGTTCATTCTTAGCATCACTATCAAAATCTTTTTAAATTTACTAACCATTTAAGTCAAATTAAGCCGGTGTCAAATTTTATCTTTCATTATAACAACATGCGAAAATAATTAGAATAACAAACCACCCACAACATAAATAATAATCTGAACCAATCACATAATAAGTAACTAAATAAATAATACCAAATAAACCATCGGTTCCCAAATAAAATCCAACTACAAGTCTAAGGCAAATAAAACTGAATCTGACTAAATTTAATAAATATGCTGAAGAACTAAATAGTTTGAAGGGCGACATGCCCAAATGAAATACTGAAAGAACTCCTAACTAGGAATAAATAAACTGAAGCGTCTAAAGCAAATCCTGCAAGCCTCCACAAGTGCTGCAGCTATGCATCCCTGGAATGAATTATCAAGTTGGGCATCCATGTGGCTGGACACCTAAAAATGTTTTGGAAAATAAATTTGACATGGGTGAGAGCCGCAGAAAACCTTTTGAAAATATTTTTGCAAGTATTTAAATCATAGTTTAAATCAGTTATTAGATACATACGTTAGTTTAATGTACACTCCCTTGAGTTGCTCACCTCTCCACTAATGTGCACACCTAACGTCTCCTACCTAGCTATGCTACTCAGCCCAACCAGACAACGTATCTAAATATCAACAAAAGGTCTAACTCCCTCGTATTACACATACGACATACTACCATAATATCAATAATTAATATTACCCACGTATTATTATTGAGTCAATTATTTAAGTCTCTCTACTTAAATTACTTTTAAATATACACAATCTATCAGTTCTACTATCACACATAAGTAGATAAATCACGCTTGTATATATTTATCACACATATAATATATACAACTATAACATCTCTGGAATGACCCTCGTGATGCGAGTATACTCTGCTATCAAGTCCATGTACCTCTCATACCAAATCAAGGACTATTGGTTCGACATGTTTCTTCGAACCCAAAATCAATCAACACACATTGGAGGCGAACATGGTTCTAAGACTTTGGGCTACGCACATACCTAACGTACCCAAATGACATGTCGGTCCCACTAATAGACTGCACATTATGAGCCGCCCTAAGTTCCATGTTCTGGGGACACATCCAGACCTCACTGAAATCATCAAGGTGGGATCACCCTCTGCGCGATAACCTCCTGATAGTAGGCATCGTAGGTACGTTTACACATATAGTTACATCACAACAATAGGTATTCACACAACCTATATACACATATTATTAAGTAGGCATACACACAACCCAATCATATAAGTCTGTACGTAGTATATATCTCTCGCATACTCAATGTACTTCCAATTAAAATTATAACCTCTTTTTGTATATTTTCGAGTATTTCTCACTACTCGAAGGGCCCTAGTTATCCCTGAATTAATATCAGTAGCTAATACACGAATACACTTCTGATCGGCATTATAGGTTCACTCATCTCCCCGTGACCCGTTCTAAATCCCGCAAATTCATTAACAATGAATATATGCCTGATAATTCCTAGCCTTAACTCTTCTCAATTTAGGTAGACCTCAACCCCACCATAGGCCTACTAATATTTACTATATCCATCTCTATAGTTTAAAAATACCCTAAAAGTCTCCCCATAATTTATTAATGAATTTAGGGCATAAAATAAAGAAATTGGGCAAATCTGGGTAACCGAATCAATTCGGTGAAGGTACCGAATCGATTCAAAATGTCACAGGTCGTCTCCTTCGTTACGCTGTACGTTTTTCACCATTTAACCCACCAAATCTTCATGCAACACACCCAAACTCCAACATGATTTATCCCACCATCAAATCAGAGTATATTAATAAGTTCTAATGAATTTCTATCATTAAAACATCATTAAATCCATTATTCTCAAGAATTCTTCAAGGTTTTTCTACACAAACCCTAGTTTTCCCTTTTCATGCATGTATTTAATAAAACCCGGAAATAATTCTCTCGTATCATCATAAATATCAGATTTCGTAAACCTTAAACCCAGAGTTAAATCTTTAATGTATATTCCAATTTCTACATGGATTTGTCCCATTATTTTATTATAAAAATACATGCTCATGCTAGATTTCATCAAATCCTACCATGGGTATTGTAACTCATTAAAAACATTCAAGATAAACACTTTCCTTATTTGTTGTATGTTTGATTATGTGTTGCGAGTGATGAGGATGCTCTTTTCCTCGCGATTGCACTCCGATGGTAAAGATGATGCAAGAAAGGTGTTGGATTTTCTAAGAACCTCTCTTTTTCCTCTATAATTACTTCTCCTCTCTCCTCCTTTGATTCCTTAGGGTTAGAATATGTTTTGTTGATGCCCCAACTAGTTAGCCTCAGGTTTATAATTTTTAATTCCTGAAATAGGCTAGCGGGCCAAGTCCAAATGACCCGAACACCCCCCGTGTAAGTTCGGTTATGCCTAAAAGGTCCCGGGACCCAATTACTACCCTCTGGTATACTATTCTGACAATTTCGACCCTTTCAAAATCACCATTCGAGTCACTCTAAAATAATTTTCTATCTCGACCTCATATAGTCTACACACGACACCCGATTGCGATATACCACTGTTAGGTCACTACCACTCGCTAGGACGTAAAATACTAAATCACTATTAACTTAGTAATTTCATTCGATAAACTTTAATAATTTTCTCTCCGATTAATATCTTAATCATCACATAATATTTAATTCCATTAAATTACGTCACGCGTGTAATTTAAAAATTTACCAAATTAATTCAATTTTAAATACTCAGAAATACGAGGTGTTACACCCCCGCCCCCGCCCCCGCTACCCCAACCCCCATCCTCTGCTTCCCCGCCCCTCAACTTCTTATCAGCCTCCTATCTCCCATCTCTCTTTACACGCACATACATTTGTAAAGGTTAGATATAAGTTAAATTTGTAATTTTTTTTTGTTAGATTTGTAATGGTTGGATCTAGATTTGTTAAAGTTGTTTGTATCTAGATTTGGATTTTTTTTATATATTTTTCAGATTTCAAAAATATTTTTTCAGTTTTGTATTTGATTTAAAAAAAAATAATCTCTAAATTTTGTTTAGGTTTTGAATATATGTGTTTTTTGGGGAAAAGGTTTATGTTGGAAATATTTTTTTCTTCTAAAAAGATGTTTTATTTCCGATATTTAGTAAAAGTTTTTTGGATTTTCCCTAGATTTTTTGTATAATTTGCAGACTTGTTTATTATTTTTTTTCTTGATATTTGGTTATAGTTTTTTTATATATTAAAAAATAACTTATTTTTATCTAAAATTCTTTTTTTTTCTAGAAATAATTTTTATTTTGCTGGAAAATATTTTTTTTGAGTAAAACTACATGTACCCACAAAAAAACCAAAACGTGTACCCGCTTAATAGATAAAAATCAGTACAAACTTTTAATGCAGTGGATGAGACCCATTTCTATGCCCTGGCGGGACCCACAACAATAAGGTATAAGCGTTTAATGCGGTGAATATGGGTTTTTTTTGTGGGTCAACATAGTTTTCTCATTTTTTTTGGCTGCGTGACCAAATTTATTTTTTTATTTCTATTTATTTTTTGGATTTTTAATTTCAAGAAATTTCTATTTTTTCTATTTTTTTAAATAATTTTTCTATATTTGGCAATTTTTTTTGATATTTTATTGTTTTTCTAATTTATTAATTTATTTCCTCTTTAACAGGTCTATTTTTTGATTAGAAATTTGTTTTTTTTCTATTGGAATTTTTTTTTTATTAGAAATCTATTCTTTATTTATTGATATTTTTTTAAATTTTAATTAATATTTTTGTAATTTTTCTAATTTCAAATGATTTTTGACAATGTTGTGTATTGTTAAATATATTTTCCCTTTACAGGTTTTTTTTGCCATTTATTTTTTTCCCCTAATTTCTATATTTTTTATACGATTTGCCATATTTTTAGATGTTTTCTTTTTTGTATTTCAATGTATTTGTCAATATTTGTTAGTATTTTTAAATATATTTTCTGAATTAGTTTTTACGAATTTTCCAGATTTTAAATTATTTTTTGGTATTTTTTAGAAATTTCAAATATTTAGTTGTCATTTCCAAAATTTTAAAAAATGTTTGTAAAATATTTACTAGGATTTTTGATATTTTAAAATATTTTTTTTGTATTTTTCTTAATTTTTAAATATTTTTGTTGTTATTTTAAGGTTTAAAAATTATGTTAAGACGAAAATGTTCTCACTTTGAGTGCTACGTACATCCCTTACTTTTCCCGCCAACAACTAACGGAGTGAGACGAGGGGAAATTATTTGTAGTCGTGTTGGAAGTTTAGGGGGTTATCTAAAGTAACTGGAATTTGGGATGGGAAAATATACCCCGGGGGGGGGGGGGGGGGGGGGGGGGGGGAGGGGGGTAGACGACAAAGATGAGGAGCCCTAAGTGTAATTAACCCTTAGTAAGATGATATGTATTTCAAACATTCCAAAGTGCGGTTAGTGTAATTAACCCTTATACAAGGTACAAACGCTTATGCACGTTGAAGATGTTTTGGTGGATATTTTTGAAACTCCTTATTAATACCTTTGAAAACGAGTTATTGATAGTAAAAAATAAGAATAATGCTACGAGTTCCAAAAGCTTTCCCAAAGTTTATTAAGAGCATGTACATTGTGTGTGATCCACCCTAATGTACAAAAATGTTTGAGGTAAATATCATATTCCAAAAAATAAAAACTAGAAAATCACACGCAAGGAGGAAAAAAACCCGTAAATCAATTATAATTATGTTTCTCGTTTATATCAACTGTTGCATTGTAGCTAGTGCCAAAATCCCTCGATAATGAAAAGTAAAATCTTAAAAGCCAACTGCTCACATCGTCCTATTCACTGAATGCACATACTTTGGTTTTCAATGAAGAGAGAAAAAAAAAGAATATATATGTGAACCCCACACATATATTGAGATAGGGAGAAATGGGTTCTACCACAACACACTTGGTCTCATTCTGTGGCAAAACCATAGAAACAACAGTCACAAACAACCCCTCCACGGTTGATATATGGGTGACCAACATTTTGTGCACTCACATAGCCCAAAACATGATAGTAGGGATAGATTTCAAATATAACCCTCACCCCATTAGATCCATGAGTGATAAAATTGCAACCTTACAAATATGTGTCAACTCCAAATGTCTCATACTCCAACTACTCCACATGGACAATATTCCCCTATCCATTAAGAATTTCCTGATAAACCCTAGTGTCACATTTTGTGGTGTGGAGGTTGATGAAAATGGGTCAAAGCTATTGAGAGAATATGGGCTTAAATGTGGCAAGATGGTGAATATTTTTGCATTAGCAAAGGCTTGGTATCCAATAAGTTGTGGTGTGAAAATGAGCTTGAAATCTCTTGCATTGAATATTGTGGGGCTTACTATGAGGAAATGGAAGAAGGATTGTAAGTGTGATTGGGGATGTAGGGTTCTTGATGAGGAGATTATTGAGTCTGCT
Source organism: Sambucus nigra (assembly GCA_949130495.1). Lineage (NCBI taxonomy): Eukaryota > Viridiplantae > Streptophyta > Magnoliopsida > Dipsacales > Adoxaceae > Sambucus > Sambucus nigra. The sequence continues at coordinate 59,965,607 of OX422218.1, read as the reverse complement.
TGTGTTGATGCTTATGCTTGTCATAGGATTGCGCACAAGGTGGTCAAAGAGAAGTAGGTACGTTGATTTCATGGATTTTGTGTTTGAGTATGTGTATAAAAATTAAGAAAATCGTTGCTATATCATATAGCCTTTTTATTGCTTTTCATGAGTTAACTAAGGTTCTTGGAAGTAATGCATGGCATATATTTTTTCCGTTTATTATTTATTATTGTAGAAGCATATATGAAAATATAATTTATTTCTTATATGTGTTTATTCTCGAGTCAACCTAAAATGGGTTTAGACCAAATCTACTCCTTTTCGTGTGTGTGTTTGTGTTTGTTTTAAGAATGTTATGTGATGTGAGACATAATTGGCAACAGGTCGTGTCGAATTGAGTTTGTAGTGGATTTTCTCATATTCGAGGCTTATCGGGCTTGTGTCTGAATAAATGACATTTTTTCGAGTGAAAAAAATCCTATTAAAAATTGACTCGTATCTTAGCGGGTGTCCTGTTCAATTGGTATTTATCCATTAAGGTAATGAATCATTTTTTTATTAAATATATTGGTCGTCACTTTAATCGCTAAACAAGCTTAATTAGACTCATTAATTCAGTAACATGACTAAACTCTCATTTACCAAAAATTTACTCCCATCAAACTTCATTGTGGTAGCTGATGTTTAGTCACAAACAATCACTTAAACTTGATTAAATGAGACACGACATGATGACACAACATGAATAGACATGATATTGATTATTGGGTTTATTCTTAGTGATTTCAGATTATATCAGTTCTAGCTTGATAAGTCGTGATAATTAATGCGCTAGGCCTGGTGTTGAAGCCTTCTCATGTTTAAAAAGACCATTTATGATCTTTTAAATTTAAATAAATAAGCATGACATTTTAAAGAGTTTATATATTTTAATGCAATTTAATTTAAGTGAACGTGTGACAAGGTATGGAAAATGTAGTTGATTTTTTTATACGAATAAGAAAACAAAGCAAGAGGAATTCTAAGGAGTGGATTGCTTATAAATGGATTTTGGCACCAAAAGTATTTGTAAGAACCTTTGACCATGAACAAATCATTTTTCATTCTTTTAAATATGTTGTGCGTTATAAATTATCAGTGGGAGTTGTAAAATATCTTTGAGAAATTCAAAATACCCAACACTAATGTGCAAAGAACGCATGGCTTATATTAAACAGCTTCGGACAAAGACTCAGACCATAGGACCTTAGCAAATATAAGACAAGTGGACATCATAAATGAACTCGTATTTCCATTAATATCATCTTAGAAATGGTTATGAAAAAATTGGTAATGTGATACAGTATCATGATATATCCATTTTCTAATAATCATGGTATATACGTAACAATTATGTAAAGGAAAACGAAAGAGAAATGTGAAGTGTGGAACCAGAAGCAAATATATTAAGGGCACCTTAAGGGTGAAATCGTGACAATACCTTAGTTTTTGCCTTTATGATAACTTTTTTGATAAGTAAATTATATGAAAAGAACTACCTAAGGGGGCGGGATATCATATACAAGAGATCTACAAAGGTAAATAAGAATTAAAAAATATACAAAGGTCTAGTCAGGCACTAAAAACTAAAAGAGGATGGGGAGAAAAAATCCTCCCAATTCCTCCTCTACACGAGATTATACCTAGGAAACCAACAATCAATTTTCCATCCCCGAATCACCCAAAAAATTTATCAGACACTGGAGGGAGGAATGTGACTCTTCCTTGAACCACATATGCAAATAGCTCAAAAGACTGTATCGAAGTCTAGTTGGCTCGATTTCTTCACCCTCAAAACACCTCATGTTCCTCTCAATCAAATTGTCCAAAAATGCGTAACATAGCCATTCTCCAAATGGCCCAGACCTTACACCCCCATCCTATCCTCTCTCATAGATTTAACGCACGTCCATCCCACCCTGAATATGGAGTTAATGATCTCCCATAATCCCTAACAATCCAATAATGCAATAACAAATGTCATGTCTTTTACCTGCTTGCACATCTAGAACCTACTTGCAAAGCGTCTTCCTCTCTTCATAATACTTTCCATCATCATGATTTCCTGTTTCACAGTTGTCCAGGCAAAAAGCTACTTTGGGGTAGCCCGCGTATGGCATATGGATTTTCAAGGGAACTTGATCCATTCCCTGCCTATTAGCCCCACATAATAAGAACGCACAGAGAAAACCCCCTTCTTACTACCTTTCCACAACGCACAATCCTCGCCCCATTGAGGAAAACCCCTCCCTCCCACCCAACCAATCAAATATCTCCCCTACCACCTCCAACTCCAGTCTCTGAGTCTCCGTCTAAAACTAGGATTCCAAACATACCCTGCGGTGTAGTCAATTAGGAATCCCCAAAGGGTGGTTGGAAGGAATGATATAGTGGATCGCATCCACGAGAACTTTATTGGACCTCTTTCTTAGGGGTCTAGACTCCTATGTATAAGAAACCATGCATGTAACACCCCATGTTTTTTTAATTAATTCAATTAATTAATTAGAATATTCGAGAAAAATAAAATTTTGGATTTAATGATTTTTATTAGAAAAATATGTTGGTTATGATTTTAGAAGAATAAAACTTCAAGCGGAATTGAAATCGGAACTAAAATGGATTTTTAATTATTTTTTCCTTATAGGCATTTTGTGGGGGAACTGCCTGCCGACCTGGTCGATCGATCGATCGAGGCCTGGAGTCGATCGATCAACTCCCTCATTTTTTGCGCAAGTCAGAGATTCTGAAATAGGGTTTATTAGGATTAGGACTCCTAATCACTATATAACCTTATTAATCCGTAGGGGGACTTCTCATAATCACATTTTCTTAAGTTTTTCACCAGGGAACACTTCCAAATATTTTTCCTCTCAACTATAATTATTAACCTCCAACATAATAAAGTTTTTTGTCACAAGTTTTGGGAGGCTTAATTGGGATTTAATCAAGTTTGTTCAAGAACACTCCTTTATTAATTTTTAGAGAGGAATCCAACCGTGCTACTAGTTTTTCTTCAACTTAATCTCAGGCATGAATACTCTATTCATTTCCTTTAATATTATGTGTTTTAAGTGTTGCTTAAACCTTAATTTAATATTTTCTTAAAAGCAATTAGCAATTTAATTAGAGAAAATGGACACTAACTATGGGGTTGTTTTTATAAAATCTTTTAATCTGAATAATATTCATAACCCTTTGGGTACGTAGGATTGATGAACAAATTTTGGGTTGTATGGACATAGGTTGCATGTAGAAAAATCCTAATTTTGTAATAAATGAATTTGGGGGCGTATAACTCATGTAATTTGTGTTGAGATAATGAAATTGGAATTATAATGTTTTAAATGATGAAATAGCGATCTATTTAATTTAAAATAATTAAATGAGATTAATTGGATGTTTATGACGAGTTGATAATTAAATTGATATTTAATTGAATTGGACTATCATGCGTTGTTTTATACGTTGATTAATTATGATTGTTTGTGTGATTTGTTGGTATTATTATATTGTCTTTGTGACGACGGGATGTTGGGTAATTTTTCTCTCCTTATATTTTAGGATGCCTTCTAGGTATGGGACTAGTGGGTAGGCCTTTTAATGATTTACGCCTTCTAGGTATGGGACTAGTGAGGGTAGATTATTGCGACTTTATTATGTCGGGGGTGGGCTGATATTTGATACATTATCGTCATTACGCCACCCTAGGAATGAGACTAGGTCGAGGTTTATGTTAGAAATTCATCCTATACATAGGGTAGAACGGATTGATAACGTAGGACCCTTAGGTATGGGACTAAGGGATATTTTGAGGATCTCACATCGATAAAAGGGTGGGGTAATTTACAAATTGTGAAATTGAGAAATTGAGGATTAATGCCTAAGATAAAAACTAGTATTAAAATTTTTGACGACATAATGTGTCGGGGCTGACAGTTTAAACGAGTCAGAGGGCGATTTATATCATGCCGTGTGTGGAACCTTGTCATGTGTTGGGGCCGACAGTTTAAACGGGTCAAAGGGCGATTGACAAGGGGATGTGTGACATTTTGGTGGATTACCACGCGGGGCGGGAAGACCGCCATAATAAAAAGTGAGAACAATAATAAAATTGGGTTAATTAAATAAAATTAAGTACGTGGGGCTTGGGAATTTAAAATCATATTGGTGTGTTCTTCTAAAAGGGGGATCTCTCGGGTAGTTAGTAATTTATATATATCGCGGTTAATTATTCGTTTATTTAAAATACTCTATTGTGATATTTATTGCGTATAATGATATTGTCTGGGTTCACGGACCCTATTTGAGGAGAGTAGTGCGTATTCATGCTCGGGGCTCTGATCTCGTGCGTTGACTAACATTTCAGGTTAAGATTTGGAGAAGCTGCATAGGATTATCGAAGTTATCATTTGGAGGTGCAGCTGGAGTTATTCATTTTATGGCATAGTTTAGTTAGACTTTCCTTTTCAGTCGTATTTAATTATGATAATTCATTTGAGTTTTTGGGCAATTCGGTTCCAAAATTGTTTAGAGGATTTCTGTTGGATTATTCATATCTTTATTATTCAAATCTTTATTTAATCATTATTGGAGATTGGATTTATTCGGAGTTGGCATGTGATGGATCTTTTATCGCTTAGTTGTTTGTGATCATTTGAAATTGATTCAATTATTTATCTTATGGACTTATTTATTTAAGTCTCATATCTGTCTCATGCTAAGAATGGTATTTATTTAGTTCACGCCCGGTATAGTTCGACAGCTGGCCACCCCGTCTGTCGGATTTTACGAGGTGTGACAGATAGTTACAGAGCATGGTCTTAGGTCTCATAGGTTATGAGTTCGTTTTAGCTTCCACGTTGCTTATCTTTGATTCCTTTTAATGATTTGTACTCTTAGACATTCCGAGTCTGATGTTGTTTTGTTCCTATCTTTTCAGATGGCGAACACAAAGAAAGCTGGGAGTAGGAGAGAGGAGTCTTTTTCTGGTCCCGTGACTCAGGAGAGGCGACGTCAAATTGTTTTAGAGGTCAAGGAGTTAGCGGCTATCATTCGTGAGGCCACGACGACAACTATGGAGATGGGTGACTTTAGAGGCTCAGCAGCAGGGTGCACCCATTTTAGCTTGGGATAGGGTGAGAACCAGTTTTCTTAAGAGTAATACTCCCACCTTTGGAGGGAGATTTGACCCTACAGTTGCTCACTAGTGGAGGAGAGATATGTAGAGGCATTTGAGGACGGTGGATGTAACACCCCGCCCGCCCGGGGAGAGCGAACGGAGCGCTAATGCGATAAAATAAATCCAATTCCACAAGTGACAAGGTATAGAGCATCTAAATAAACCCATAATAATATAAATCCACTAATCTTCAATCTCTTCAATTACAACAAGTCTCTCGAATAAAAATTTTAACTATCTAACTCGAAAATAAAAGACAAATCTCCAATGCTCTATACAACAAAATAAATAATACAAATCTTCCAAAAATATTCTTCCAAAAATAATTCACTCTAAATTAATATCAATTGGTCCATACCGCTCAAATCCACGCTAACCTGCCAACTAAAAGAAAATATGAGGAGTACACAATACGACAGGAAATATGCTCAACAAATATATGTTAGCGATGAATAAAACATAACAACACGAGTACGAATATTCAAATAAAATGCAAATCTCAAAGCATTTATCAATAAATTTCTCAACAACACGTCAATGGGTCACCAGACCTCACCACATCCGTATATGCTTTATCAAGCCATAGCCCGAAAAACAGGAATTTTGGCGGGTGCCCAACATCCGTGCCATATTAAAATCTGATGACAACGTGTTCATCAACACTATAATGATACCACATGAATCAAAATAATTTCAACAATTATTTTCCAGATTTCAATGAATTTATCAATTCAAATATGAGTTCAATTAACAAGAATTCAAACAGAATGACACTCGCGAGATTTAAGGAGCATATTATGTAAAACCCCATACCTCAAACCATCATGAGAAACCAATGATCACATCCTCAAGATCAACTCAAAAGATCTAAAAAATCTCCTCCAAGAACCTCCAACAAAATAGCCCCAAGAACATCTCTAATATAAGGTTGGAACTCACAAATCTCAAGGGCCAATGTGTATATAAAAAGAAGAGGAATATAAAATATATTTGCTGCCAAAATTTGTGCCAAAAGTATGTTAAAAAGGATTTCCCACGACTTCCTTTTATAATGCAAAGAAATGAAGAGTTGGAATACAAAAGACTCCTTTAAATAATGCAAAGAAATGAAGAGTTGGAAGTCAAAACAACTCTTGAAAATTACTTAATGTTCGCCCACTTAGAATTCCAAGAGTTAAAAATATTTAAAAATCATTTTAAAATCCGTTTTAACTCCGTTTTTTAAACCGTTTGAAATTCTCGCCTTTAAAAATAATATTCAACATATTTGAGCAATAAAAATAATTTTATCAAAAACTCTATTTTCCTCCATTTTTCTAAATTAATTAAATAGCCCAAAATTACGCGGGTTGTTACACTTCCCCACTAACAATGGAATTTCGCCCTCGAAATTCGCCGAATGCCTAACTCTAAAAAATCAGGCCACTACACTAACTCCAAAAATAAATCACGTCACCAAAAATAAATTCCTCACCTGTAATCTCGAAACTTATAACGAATATCACCTAAAATTTTCTATCTCCAAAAATTTCTAACCACGCAATGAACCCAAAATTCAAGCCCCGAGGGTTGCCGTAAACCTAATCTCTGATACCATTTGTAACACCCCGCCCGCCCGGGGAGAGCGAACGGAGCGCTAATGCGATAAAATAAATTCAAATCCACAAGTGACAAGGTATAGAGCATCTAAATAAACCCATAATAATATAAATCCACTAATCTCAATCTCTTCAATTACAACAAGTCTCTCGAATAAAAAATTCAAGTATCTAACTCCAAAATAAAATACAAATCTCCAATGCTCTATACAACAAAATAAATAATACAAATCTTCCAAAAATATTCTTCCAAAAATAATCCACTCTAAAATAATCTCAATTGATCTATACCGCTCAAATCCACGCTAACCTGCCAACTAAAAGAAAATATGGGGAAGTACACAATACGACAGGAAAGATGCTCAACAAATATATGTTAGCGATGAATAAAACGTAACAACACGAGTACGAATATTCAAATAAAATGCAAATCTCAAAGCATTTATCAATAAATTTCTCAACAACATGTCAATGGGTCACCAGGCCTCACCACATCCGTATATGCTTTATCAAGCCATAGCCTGGAAAACAGGAATTTTGGCGGGTGCCCAACATCCGTGCCATATTAAAATCTCATGACAACGTGTTCATCAACAATATAATGATACCACATGAATCAAAATAATTTCAACAATTAATTTCCAGATTTCAATGAATTTATCAATTCAAATATGAGTTCAATTAACAAGAATTCAAACAGAATGACACTCGCGAGATTTAAGGAGCATATTATGTAAAACCCCATACCTCAAACCATCATGAGAAACTAATGATCACATCCTCAAGATCAACTCAAAAGATCTAAAAAATCTCCTCCAAGAACCTCTAACAAAATAGCCCCAAGAACACCTCTAATATAAGGTTGGAACTCACAAATCTCAAGGGCCAATGTGTATATAAAAAGAAGAGGAATATAAAATATATTTGCTGCCAAAATTTGTGCCAAAAGTATGTTAAAAAGGATTTCCCACGACTTCCTTTTATAATGCAATGAAATGAAGAGTTGGAATCCAAAAGACTCCTTTAAATAAGGCAAAGAAATGAAGAGTTGCAAGTCAAAACAATTCTTGAAAATTACTTAATGTTCGCCCACTTAGAATTCCAAGAGTTAAAAACATTTAAAAATCATTTTAAAATCCGTTTTAACTCCGTTTTTTAAACCGTTTGAAATTCTCGTCTTTAAAAATAATATTCAACATATTTGAGCAATAAAAATAATTTTATCAAAAACTTTATTTTCCTCCATTTTCCTAAATTAATTAAAATAGCCCAAAATTACGCGGGTTGTTACAGTGGACTGCACAGATGTGCAGAAGTAGATGTTAGAAACATTTAAGCCTACAAGGGATGCGTTGTAATGGTGGGTGATTCCACCACATCAGAGGGGAGAGATCAGTTGGGTTATGCAGAGATTCTGATAAAGTTTAATAAAAGTACTTTCCGTATGCAATTAGGAACGCAAAGAAGAAAGAATTTATGGACTTGAAGCAAGGTTCAAACTCGATTGTCGAGTATGAACAGGAGTTCATCAATTTATCTATGTTTGTACCAGAGGAGGTTAGCACTGAGATGAAGAAGATGGAGTGTTTCATGAAGGGATTGTCTTGGTCGATTAGGAAAATGGTGTTGGGGAATCCGGCATACACTACTTATGCGCAGGTGGTGGATGTCGGAATATTCCTATGGAAAGAGAAGGCGAATTATCAAAAGAAGTTGGGAAAGTGATAAGAGTCTAATGGACAGGGAGGTGAGAATCAGGGTCGCAACGATCAAACATGGAAGAGGCAGAGGACTAATCAGGAATAACAAGGTCAAGGAGAGGAGTAAGCCAATACTAGGCATTTCGGACCTTTTAGGGATGAATGCTTTATATGTGGAAAAGTAGGACATCCAGTGGCGAAGTTTTACAAGAGAGAGGGCCAACAAAACTAAGGAGAACCAGCCCAACAAGGTCAGGTTATGCAAGGAAAACAAGGGCAAGGAGTTCAGGGGCAGCTAGGACTGAGGTCTCCAATCTTAGCAATAGTTAGCGTTCAGGGAGCGCCAACAGCACCGATAGCATCATGTGTGCAGGGGGTGGTCACTGCACCAACTAATCTCAGTTATGGGAGGTGCTATGTACCTCAGGTTCAGTCAGAGCAGGAGAGATTGCATAGCTAGTGGATTATCACGGTACGTTATACCATTTTAAATACTTATATATGTAGGCTTTATATATTGTACTTTTGTTAAGGATTGCGTTCGGGTAGATTAGGTGTATGGGCGTCTAATTGTGTTATTCTACGTGTTAGGCATATGTGAGCCTTATTTTCTTTTGTGAGATTTACGCGTTGATGTGTATGCTTCATCTAATTTCGAGGACGGAATTTTTTGCTAGTGGGGAAGTATGTAACACCCCGTGTTTTTATTAATTAATTAATTGGAATATTCGAGAAAAATAAAGTTTCGGATTTAATGATTTTTATTAGAAAAATATGTTGGCTATGATTTTAGAAGAATAAAACTTCAAGCGGAATTGAAATCGGAATTAAAATGAATTTTCAATTGAGTTTTTAATTATTTTTGCCTCATAGGCATTTTGTGGGGGAACTGCCTGTCGACTTAGTCGATCGATCGATCGATGCCTGGAGTCGATCGATCGACTCCCTCAATTTTTGCGCAAGTCGGAGATTCTGAATTAGAGTTTGTTTAGGATTAGGACTCCTAATTAATATATAATCTTATTAATCCGCGGGGGACTTCTCATAATCACCTTTTCTCAAGTTTTCACTAGAGAACACTTCCAAATATTTTTCCTCTCAACTATAATCATCAACCTCCAACATAATAAAATTTTTGTCACAAGTTTTGGGAGGCTTAATTGGGGTTTAATCAAGTTCGTTAAAAACACTCATTTGTTAATTTTTCGAGAAGAATCCGACCGTGCTACCAATTTTTCTTCAACATAATCTCAGGCATGAATACTCTATTATTTTTCTTTAGTATTACGCGCTTTAAGTATTGCCTAAACCTTAATTTAATATTTTCTTAAAAGAAATTAACAATCTAATTAGAGAAAGTGGACACTAACTATGTGGCTGTTTTTATAAAATCTTTTAATCTGAATAATATTCATAACCCTTTGGGTACGTAGGATTGATGAGTGGATTTTGGGTTTTATGGGCATAGGTTGCATGTAGAAAAATCCTAGTTTTGTAATTAATGAATTTGGGGGCGTGTAACTCATGTAATTTATGTTGAGATAATGAAATTGGAATTATAATGTTTTAAATGGTGGAATAGCGGTATATTTAATTTAAAATAATTAAATGAGATTAATTGGATGTTTATGACGCGATGACAATTAAATTGATATTTAATTGAATTGGACTATCATGCGTAGTTTTATACATTGATTAATTATGCTTGTTTGTGTGACTTGTTGGTACTATTATATTGCCTTTGTGATGACGGGTTGGTGGGTAATTTTGTGTAATACCCTGTATTTCTACGTATTTAGAATTTAATTAATGGAGTGATTAAATAGAAAATATGGACCTTATATTTAAATTACGCGAGTAGAGTAATTTAATGTGACCTTATATTTAAATTACGTGAGTAGAGTAATTTGATGTGAGCTTTTATTTGAATTACGTGAGTAGAGTAATTTAAGATGATCTAAATGTTAAAACGGGATGATTTATTATTATAAGTTGAGTTACTGAAAATTACTTGTGAATAACTCATGAATATACCTAACGTCATAACGAGTGATATGGACGTATATGATTTAAATCTTAATCGAGAGCCAAACATGGGCTAATGAGAGGTTGAGATAAGAAATATTATATGAGTGACTCAAATGACAATTTAGATGTCACGGTTAGCTCCAGAAGGGTCAAAATAGTTGAAATAGTATACCTATGGGTACTAGTTGGGTCCCGGGATATTTTTGGGTTAAGTCGGGACCATTCAGGGGCATTTTGGTCTTTTAAAAGATAGGAGTGGGAAGACCTACGGATTTTGGAGTCTTTTATCACCAGATTAAATAAGGGATTAGGGTTAGAAACCTCATAACTCACGGAGAGGCCATTAGAGAGAAAAGACAGTCATTCTCAAAGCATAAAAAGATAAGTGTGAGAGATTCAAAGGAATCCTTGTGTGACAACCCTGCTTTTTATATCTAATTTGGTTAGCTACGCCCAATTAAACTAAAGCGGAGCGTCAATATGTTGACATTAGAAACAAAATTTAAATAAATGCAGTAAAGTAAACATGTACACTGTCATGTGTAACCAAATCATATAATAACAACTATAACAAGTGAAACCAACTCATAACTATTAACTGCAATAATCCATCAGTAATCTCAAACTGAAAATATAAAATGTCAATACATGCGACCCAACACAAAACGGGAAAGAATAATACAAAAATTCTCTCAAATACCAAGTATAAACAACGTGATATTAATCTCTGATGCCACCCTCAAGAAAAGGGAAACAAGCGACATAAATTAAAATTGAATAACTCCACCGCTACAGGAATCCTAAGATTGAGATCTCATCAAGCTCCATAGTCTATTGTCCATCGGGACGAGGACCTGTCATATATTATTTATATAGGAGAGGAGCAAGAAGCAAGAGAGACGAACGTCAAAGCAAGAAAATAAGCTATAAGATTATAAGATGTACTTATAATGAAAGCACACTAGTCATTACTTGTCTCCAGTAATTAAGTTGTTCAATTACCCAACCAATGTTCCTATGTCGTGACTACTCAACCAAAACTCGAGTAACGTGTAGTCTCATATCGTATCATGATTAATCATTATTAATCTCATTTCAGTATTTAACGTATCAAAATATTTCCTTCAAGTATAATATTAAATGCATCGATTCGGGATATTATTTTAAGACACAAACATAATATCTCACACAAGTCATATCGGGTTACTAACGTTACCCGGGGGAACAAGTCGTAACACTAGGCCTACACAAGAATACTCCCCAATATTACGTGGCAAGGGCAATCGTACTAAGTCCTAAATCACATGGCGTTCCAAGGTCTTTCTATCCGACCCGCATTACAACCATGTGTCTGGTTCCGGTGGTTTATCTCCGACATGGCACTCGAGCGGAACCTAACCGGATCAATCATAAAAAATTGCATTCAACATGTGCCTACGTCGACCGGAGGACTAGTCTAGTATATACTCGACAATATATATGTAAAACAATTTCACGCTTATATATATATACAATCGTGTCAAGTCTCTTACTCGAGTTATACAATAGTCATTATTTATAATATAACATAATTTACATCATTAATTTACTAATTCAACATCAAATCATTTCAAGGTTATATATCCCTAATAACCATAAGTATGTGATCAAGTTAGGATATTAGGCACAACACCACAATTATCTTACTAACAACATGAAAAATATTATCACTCTTATTTCAACAACATACTGCCCAGAATTTAAAATGCAGATTCGAGGCTCTTCCGATCCGTTTTTCGAAAAACTTAAAACTACAAAGTTGTTCGGAACGTGATTTTCTATAAAGACACATGGGCACGTTTCCATAGCCTGCAAAAAAAAGACCCGAAACTAATATATAATATTCACCCCTGTTTTCGACAACTTTCTGCCCAGAATTTTAAAACGCCGATTTGAGGCTTTTCTGATCCGTTTTTGGAAAAACTTAAAACTACAAAGTTGTTCGGAACGTGATTTTATACAAGGACACATGAGCACGCTACCGTAGACTACTTAAAACAGACCCGAAACTAACATATACAGTTCGGACCTGTTCACGACAACTTTCTGCGCAGAATTTTAAAACGCCGATTTGAGACTTTTTCGATCCGTTTTCGGAAAAACTTAAAACTATAAAGTTGTTCAGAATATGATTTTCTACCGGGCAGCGTGGACGAAACATTCATTTTCGGAACCAAAACAACTGAAAACAATTTTTAATATGACGATTTACTTAATTTCATAGATTTCTAAAATTCAAGAGGTTGTTCTACATCTCAATCCCTACAATGATATTATTGCATTTGAATCTATATGGATGATGATCCTAATACATTTCATATCATTTTTAACATCAATTTCATATTAATTTAGGGATCCAAATACATGTTTATGTGAAATTTCATTATAGATACATAATATACACATATAGGTTATTAACTTGCCTTGGATTGTATGGAGAAGTTGAATCTTCTTGAAATCCTCTTAGCTTTCTTCTCTTCTTACTCTCTCTCTCTACCAATCCTAGCCCCTTTTGTGAAATGATAAAATGAAGACTTCTTCTCTTCTTTTCTATTTATACCTAGGGTTAGTTTATTTACAAAAATGTCATTGCGCCAAATTTAACCCTCTCGATCCTTTTACGTGTTAATTCGCTTATAATATTTAAGTCGCACATTCGTATCTCAATAAATTCATTTTAAATTTTTATTTCCAAACATTTCGAATATATGTTGGCATAGTTTTTTTTTTTCAATTAGTTCAATTTTAATTCAATAAAAAAATGCGGGGTATTACACCTTGAAACTCAAGAAATTGAAGAGTGAAGATTGAAGAAGACAAGCAATCAAACTCTACAACAACCACGAAATCAGATCATCTTTGAATCAAGGCAAGTGGTTATTTACAAAATCTAAATCTGAGTTATAATATCCATGTATAAGATGTGTAGAATAAATGGTTTTTGAATAATTCTTGAAGAAAGATTTGATACGTGTTTGGGATAGGACTTGCATGTAGTTAGATTTACATCTGTAGAGGATTGAATTACAGACGAAATATGATTCCTATCTCGAAATATAAATCTGGGTATATGATGATTTAAGATAAAGAAACCATATGTATAGGGTTTTGAGAAGTCAAGAATAATTGTGGTCCTTGGATGATTTTTGTGAAGATTTGATGATATATTAATGTTAGGAATAGTCTATATCCACTTAAAAACTAATTGATGATGTTAGTAGAAAGTTCCAGAAGGTTTAATGGAGTTTTGAAGGGTTAAAACTTAAAAAAACGTAACAGGTAGAAGCTGCCCAGAATGATCGATCGATCGACTGTGAAGATCGATCGATCGATGTTCATCAGTCGATCGATCGATGATGAAGGTCGATCGATCACCCCTGCTGTTTCCTGAAAAATCTTATTGAGTGAATTTTCTTCGATGGCCGTCACTTATTGGGAAGTTTAGAGTGATTTTATACCTATCCTAGGACTTGATAAAGACCAGTAGGTAGAGAGTGGAGACCCATCATAGTCATTGAGAGGAAACTTAGAAAATGACTAAATAAGCAAAGAACGAACGGGTCGAGTATCGGAAATGGTGAATTTAAGTTACGAAGAGAGTTAACATGAATTCAAAATAATTATCAGTAGGGTAGAGATGAATTAACTACTGAATTAATTAGAGGGGTAACTAGGGCCCTTAGAGTAGTGCACATACTCAATTAAATGCGATAGTGAAATAAATCGTAAATTAACAAGTACGATGAATATTAGAGAGTAAAATATTACGTACAAACATGATTAATAGGTCGGGTGTGTACCTACTGAATTGTATGAACTTTTAGGTTAAGAGAATTATACCTAAATTGGTTATGTTAGGGTCGATGAGATATTCCGAAATAACATAGAGTTATTATATGTTTGGGGTCGATGAAGAATGCCGAACCAACCCTTAAAACTGGTGTCGTGATGAAAGAGTCCAAGCCAGAATATGTGTATATATAATAATAGTTGGGGTCGATGTATCATTCTGAACCAACTCTTACTTGGGGTCGATGAGTCATTCCGAACCAAGAGTCCTTTATATGTGTTATAAGGACATATTAGTGATAACTAATAATTAGTATATGTTGTGTGATAAATGTAAACTGTATGGATAATCCACTGACACGAGGTAGTAGATAAAAATATGGACTGATAATACTTTAGTAATAATTAAGTAGTGAGACTTAATTATGAAAAGAACAAAGATAACAAGAGATGAATAAGTTATCTACATATATAACATATGAGATATGGACTATTAAAATAATGTGTGTATGATATGGAGACTTAGAGAGTAGATAAGTCCAGTGGAGTATTCTAGTCTAGTTAGCTTGGGTTGTATAGCTAGATGGACTAAGTACCAACGTTTGGCGTACACTATAGGAGAGGGGTGAGGTAACTCAAGAGAGTGTACGAAATCTTAACATGTATAATCAATAACTCATATTTGTGATAGCTGCTTGCAAAATATTTTTAAATGTTTTGAGTACTAACTCTTGCTATGTAAAATCTTTTTAAAAACCTTTTAGGTGCCTACCCACAGGGACACCTAGCATGAATTCATTCCAGGGATTTTGGAGCTGTAGCACATGTGGATGTTGCAGGGCTTACTTAGACGACTCTTTACTTTAAGATCTAGTGTAGGATCTCAGTTTTAGTACTCTCAGTTTGGGGACATGTTGTCCAATCTTTACATTTGTAGTTATTCAGATATTTTGGATTTGGAGTTAGTTTTATTTCAACCGTGGTTTTCGGCGAGACTTTATTTCTTTCAGTTATTTATGATGATTGGTTTAGTACTACATAAATTATATTATTTCGCATGAGTTGTTTTATCTGTGTAATGAAGATAAAATTTGGCACTAGCTTAATTTCACTTAGGCGGTTAGTAACTAAAAAGTTTTGACAATGATGCTAAGAATGAACCATTTAAAGAACCTATTTTAAATTAAATTAAGGCTTGATCACCCAAGGTTTAATTAGGCGGAGTGTCACAGATGGTATCAGAGCATCAGGTTCTAGTGTCCCTAGGATCTGTACGGCTTCCTACATTTCAGCGTAGCATTCGGTTGTATGAGAGTCCTACTATTAGGACTGTTGATTCATTTTCCTCCTTTGAGATATCATACATCTGCGCTTAAAATTTTGTATAGACTGTGTACTTATACAAATTTGATCTTTTTCAAATGCCACCGAAGAGACAGCGAATGGAGAGGGCTGAGGCCAGGGATGAGGAAAAGGAGGCTCATTAGGAGCCATAGGTGTCACTATCCCCACCCCCACCTGAGTGATTTCCACTACTCAAGTTGCAGTGATAGTGGTTCAGGCAGTCGAGACATCGATGTGGGCCATGGAAGCCCATTTTCCTCAGCACCCAATACCACCTCCCATATCACCAGCAGTTTAGGTCCCAGCAGGGCCATCTTATTGGCAGCGGGTCAGAGAGACATTTCAGAAAGGGCATCCACCCGAGTTTCAGGGTAGTACCAATGTTTTGGAGGCGTGCAAATGGAAGAAGAATATCCAGCGCCACTTGCGCATGCTAGAGTGAACCGAAGTACATAAACAAATGCTATCTAATTTTTGTCTGTCGGGAGCGGCCTTACAGTGGTGGGAGTCAGTTACCACCACCGAGAAGAGGGACGCAATGGAAATTTCTGAGTTTTGGGTGAAGTTTGACCGCAAGTACTTCCCTCTAGCGGTAGAGTCTGAGACGAGGAAGAAATTCAGTGAGGTGGTTCAGGGAGATCGCTCGGTTGCTGATTACGAGGATGAGTTCACCCATTTGGCTAACTTTGTGCTGAACGAGGTGAGCGACGAGGAGAGGAAGAAGTCAAAATTCATGGATGGTTTGTCCTGAAAAATTAGGCAGCACTTGATCGGTAATACATAATTGGTAACTTATACAGATGTCATCAACGCCGCTCTACTACACTGTCAGGATCTTCGCTTCCATGCAAAGGGAAGCAAGAGAGGTGAGCCTAGCCAACCGGGCAAGGTGGATGGAGGTAGTGTTAGCAGCATATCGCAACAGTAGATAACGGGTTAGCTGGGGCAGGACTCCCGGCAGGGGAACTCTGCCAAGAGGTTTAGGCATGGGAGGCATCGATTTGACAGACAGGGCCAGCAGGGTCCCAGCAGCCAGTTCCTCAGGGCCAAGGGAACCAAGGAGGAGGCCAACAAGGCCAAGGGCATCAAGGCCAACGTCAGGGCCAATAGGGCCAAGGCAGTTTCAGGGACAATGTTTCACATGGGGCCAACAGGGTCACAAGAGTAGGAATTGTCCACAGAAAGATAGGGTACAACAGCAGGGTGCCCAATAAGGGTAACAGGCTCCGTTAGCCCCAGCAGTAGCACATGCCCCGCAGCAGCAGCCATGCCAGATGCACTACGACCATGTGTTCAACGTCCGGGACGTTCCATTCCAGCTAGCACCTCCAGCACAGCCGGTAGTCGCGGGCACGTTTCCTATACATGAACTAGAGGGTAGTATTCTATTTGACATGAGGGAGACACATTATTTTATTGCCACTAGATTTGCATGTGCACCCGACCTCTTAGAGACAGCAGACACTCATCTTATGTGTGTGGAGTCACCGATGGGTAGTGGGTCCTTGATACACTCGAGTTTTAGGGGTGTGGACATTATGATCGGGAGATTGAGTCTAGCGGCAGACCTCCTGGTGTTGGATATGGAGGGTTACGATGTCATCCTAGGGATGGATTGGCTCGTGGGTTATAGGGCGATGGTGGATTGTGATGAGAGGACTATCGTATTTTCCATTTCGGGATAGAAAATGTTCCTAGTAGCAATGCCTCTTCCCGAGGGAGGATCGCGCACTCATATCTATTACATTGAAGAAGAGACCTCACAGGAGGTGGTCGTCCCTCTGGACTCAATCCTAGTAATGAGGGATTTTGAGGACATCTTTCAGGAAATACTAGGGTTACCGCCTAGTACGGAGATTGAGTTCATTTTCGACTTAGCACTGGGAACGAGACCAATTGCCAGAGCATCGTATCGCATGGCTCCTTTAGAGATGCGAGAGCTGAGGGAGAAGATTCAGTAACTCTTAAGTCAAGATTTCATTCGGCGGAGTACATCACCGTGGGGTGCACCAGTTTTATTTGTAAAGAAAAGAGATGGATCATTGTGATTGTGTGTGGACTACAGAGAGCTGAACAAGGTGACGATACGCAACAAGTATCCGTTACCTAAGATAGAATACTTGTTTGATCAATTGAGAGGGGCTGCATACTTCTCAAAAATCGATCAAAGGTCGGGTTACCATCAGCTGCGAATAAGGGAGGAGGATGTGCCTAAAACCTCTTTCTTATCGCGGTATGGGTCATATGAGTTCAGAGTGATGCCGGTTAGACTCACTAATGTGCCTTCAGTGTTCATGGACCTCATGAATAGGATATTCAGGGAGTTTTTAGACTAGTTTGTGATCATGTTCATAGATGATATTCTGGTTTACTCTCGTACGGAGGAGGAGCATGCCGAGCACTTGCACATGGTTCTTCAGGCATTACGGGACCACCAGTTGTACGCCAAATTCAAGAAGTGTGGATTTTGGCTACGAAAAGTTCAGTTTCTTGGCCACGTTGTGTCAGACAGAGGTATTGCTATTGATCCGAGTAAACTATCTTCGGTGAGGGAATGGGGACAGTCCACGACACCGACTGAGATTCGCAGCTTTTTGGGGTTGGCCGGTTACTATCGTCGCTTCATCAAGGGGTTCTCAAAGATTGTCAGTCCTTTGATGAACTTGACTCGGAAGGGAGTACCGTTCGTATGGAGCGATCACTGTCAGTTAGCGTTTGATGAGATAAAGGATAGGTTAACGTCAACACCCGTACTAAAAAGTTTTCGATAGTGATGCTAAGAATGAACCATTTAAGGAACCTGTTTTAAATTAAATAAAGGCTTGATCACCCAAGGTTTAATTAGGCAGGGTGTCACATTTTGTTCTCCCTATATTTTAGGATACCTTCTAGGTCTGGGACTAATGGGCAGGCCTTTTTATGATTTATGCCTTCTAGGTATGGGACTAGTGAGGGTAGATTATTGCGACTTTATTATGTCGGGGGTGGGCTTATTTTTGATACTCTATCGTCGTTACGCTAGCCTAGGCATGAGACTAGGTCTAGGTTTAGGTTAGAAATTCATCCTATACATAGGGTAGGACGGATTGATAACTTAGGGACCCTTAGGTATGGGACTAAGTGGTATTTTTAGGATCTCACATCGATAAAAGGGTGGGGTAATTTACAAATTGTGAAATTGAGGATTAATGCCTATGATAAAAACTGGTATTAAAATTTGTGGCGAAATAATGTGTCGGGGCCGACAGTTTAAATGGGTCATAGGACGATTTATGTCGTGTCGTGTGTGGAAACTTGTCACGTGTTGGGGCTGACAGTTTAAACGGGTCAGAGGGCGATTGACAAGGGTATGTGTGACATTTTGGTGGATTACCACCCGGGGCGGGAGGACTGCCATAATAAAAAGTGAGAACAATTATAAAATTTGGTTAATTCAATAAAATTAACTCCGTGGGGTTTGGGAATTTAAAATCATATTGGTGTAAACTTCTAAAATGGGGATCTCTTGGGTACTTAGTGATTTATATTTATCGCGGTTAATTATTTGTTTAATTAAAATACTCTATTTTGATATTTATTGCGTATAATGCTATTGTCTGGGTTCACGGACCCTACCTGAGGGGAGTAGTGTGTATTCATGCTCGGGGTCTGACCTCGTTCGTTGACTAACTTTTCAGGATAAGATTTGGAGAAGCTGCATTGGATTATTGAAGTTATCATTTGGAGGTGCAACTAGAGTTATTCATTTTATGGCATAGTTTAGTTAGACTTTTCTTTTCAGTCATATTTAATTATTAGACTTCATTTGAGTTTTATTGGGCAATTCGGTTCCAAAGTTGTTTAGAGGATTCCTGTTGGATCATTTAGATCTTTAATATTCAGAACTTTATTTAGTCATTATTGGAGATTGGATCTATTCGGAGTTAGCATGTGATGGATATTTTATCGCTTAGTTGTTTATGATCATTTGAGATTGATTAAATTATTTATCTTATGGACCGATTTATTTATGTATCATATCTGTCTCATGCTAAGAATGGTATTTATTTAGTTCATACCCGACATAGTTCGGCGGCGGTGGCTGGCCACCCCGTCTGTCGGATTTTAAGGGGTGTGACAGATGGTATCAGAGCATGGTCTTAGGTCTCGTAGGTTATGAGTCCGTTTTAGCTTTCGCATTGCTTATCATTGATTCCTTTTAATGATTTGTACTCTTAGACATTCTGAGTCTGATGTTGTTTTGTTCCTATCTTTTCAGATGGCGAACACAAGGAGAGCTGGGAGTAGGAGAGAGGAGTCTGTTTCTAGTCCCGCGACTCAGGAGAGGCGACGTCAGATTGTTTTAGAGGTCAAGGAGTTAGCGACTATCATTCGTGAGGCCACGACGGCCGGTATGGAGATGGGTGACTTTAGAGGCTTAGTAGCAGGGTACACCCGTTTCAGCTTGGGATAGGGTGAGAACTAGTTTCCTTAAGGGTAATCCTCCCACATTTGGAGGGGGATCTTACCCTACGGTTTCTCACTAGTGGAGGAGAGATATGGAGAGGCATTTGAGGATGGTGGACTGCACAAATGTGCAGAAGCAGATGTTAGCAACATTTAAGCTGACAAAGGATGCGTTGCAATGGTGGGAGAGTGCCACCACATCAGAGGAGAGAGATCAGTTGGGTTATGCAGAGTTTTTGATGAAGTTTAACAAAAAGTACTTTTCGTATACAATTAGGAACGCAAAGAAGAGAGAATTTATGGACTTGGAGCAAGGTTCAAAGTCGATTGTCAAGTATGAACAGGAGTTCACCAATTTATCTATGTTTGTACCTGAGGAGGTTAGCACTGAGATGAAGAAGATGGAGTATTTCATTAAGGGATTGTATTGGTCGATTTGGAAAATGGTGCTGGGGAATTCGGCATACACTACTTATGCTCAGGTGGTGGATGTCGCAATGTTGCTATTACAAGAGAAGGCTAGTTATCAAAAGAAGTTGGGAAAAACACAAGAGTCTAATGAACAGGGATGTTAGAATAAGGGTCACAATGATCAAATATGGAAGAGGCAGAGGACCAATCAGGAACAACAAGATCAAAGAGAGGAGCAATCCAATACTAAGCGTTTCAGACCTTTTTGGGGTGAATGCTTTGTATGTGTAAAAGTAGGACATCCAGTGGCGAAGTGTTACAAGAGAGCGGGCCAACAAAACCAAGGATAACCGGACCAACAAGGTCTGGTTATGCAATGGCAACAAGGGTAGGGAGTTCAGGGGAAGCTAGGACTGAGGTATCCAGTCTTAGGAGCAATTAGCGTTTGGGAGCTCCAGCAGCACTGGTAGCATTAAGTGCGCAGGGGTGGTCACTGCACCAACCAATCTCAGTAATTGTAGGTGCTATGTACCTCAGGTTCAGTCAGAGCAGGATAGATTGTTTGGCTAGTGGAGTATCTCTATACGTAATCCTTCTTAGATACTTATTATATATGTAAGCTTTATATATATTGTATTTTTGTTAAGGTTTGCGTTCGGGTAGATTAGGTGCATGGGCGCCTAATTGTGTTATTCTACGGGGTAGGCATATGTGAGCCTTATTTTCTTTTGCGAGATTTACGCGTTGATGTGTATGCTTCGTCTAATTTTGGGGACAAAATTCTTTGCTAGTGGGGAAGTTTGTAACACCCCGTGTTTTTATTAATTAATTGAAATATTTAAGAAATATAAAATTTTGGATTTAATGATTTATTTAGAAAAATATGTTGGTTATGATTTAGAAAAATAAAACTTCAAGAGGAATTGAAATCGGAATTAAAATGGATTTTTAATTGAGTTTTTAATTATTTTTTCCTTATAGGCGTTTTGTGGGGGAACTGCCTGCCGACCTAGTCGATCGATCGGTCGACTCCCTCAGTTCTTGCGCAAGTTGGAGATTCTGAATTAGAGTTTGTTTAGGATTAGGACTCCTAATCACTATATAACCTTATCAATCCGTAGGGGTACTTCTCATAATCACCTTTTCTCAAGTTTTTCACCAGAGAACACTTCCAAATATTTTTCCTCTCAACTATAATCATCAACCTCCAACATAATCAAGTTTTTTGTCACAAGTTTTGGGAGACTTAATTGGGGTTTAATCAAGTTTGTTCAAGAATATTCGTTTGTTAATTTTTCGAAAGGAATCCAACTATGCTACCAGTTTTTCTTCAACTTAATCTCAGGCATGAATACTCTATTCTTTTCCTTTAGTATTATGTGTTTTAAGTGTTGCCTAAACCTTAATTTCATGTTTTCTTAAAAGCAACTAACAATCTAATTAGAGAAAGTGGATACTAACTATGGGGCTATTTTTATAAAATCTTTTAATCTGAATAATATTCATAACCCTTTGGGTATATAGGATTGATGAGTGGATTTTGGGTTGTATGGGCATAGGTTGCATTTAGAAAAACCCTAGTTTTGTAATAAATGAATTTGGGGGAGTATAACTCATGTAATTTGTGTTGAGATAATGAAATTGAAATTATGATATTTTAAATGATGAAATAGTGGTATATTTAATTTAAAATAATTAAATGAGATTAATTGGATGTCTATGACGAGGTGATAATTAAATTGAATTGGACTATCATGCATAGTTTTATACGTTGATTAATTATGCTTGTTTGTGTGACTTGTTGGTATTATTATATTGCCTTTGTGAGGACGGATTGTTGGGTAATTTTGCTCTCTCCCTATATTTTAGGATTCCTTCTAGGTATGGGACTAGTGGGTAGGAATTTTGATGATTTACGCCTTCTAGGTATGGGATTAGTGAGGGTAGATTATTACGACTTTATTATGTCGAGGGTGGGCTGATTTTTGATACTTTATTGTCGTTACGCTAGCCTAGGCATGAGACTAGGTCGAGGTTTAGGTTAGAAATTCATCCTATATATAGGGTAGGACGGGTTGATAACTTGGGGACCTTTAGGTATGGGACTAAAGGTATTTTGAGGATCTCACATTGATAAAAGGGTGGGGTAATTTACGAATTCTGAAATTGAGAAATTGAGGATTAATGCCTAAGATAAAAATTGGTATTAAAATTTGTGGTGACATAATGTGTCGGGGCCGATAGTTTAAAGGGGTCAGAGGGCGATTTATATCGTGTCGTGTGTAGAACTTTGTCATCTGTCAGGGCCGAGAGTTTAAACAGGTCAGAGGGCGATTGACAAGGGGACGTGTGACATTTTGGTGGATTACCACGCGGGGCGGGAGGACAGACATAATAAAAAGTGAGAATAATAATAAAATTGGGTTAATTCAATAAAATTAACTCCGTGGGGCTTGGGAATTTAAAATCATATTGGTGTGTTCTTCTAAAATGGTGATCTCTCGGGTAGTTAGTGATTTATATTTATCGCAGTTAATTATTCGTTTAATTAAAATACTCTATTGTGATATTTATTGCGTATAGTGCTATTGTCTGGGTTCACGGACCCTATTTGAGGGGATTAGTGTGTATTCATGCTCGGGGCTCCGAGGAGAAGCTGCATAGGATTATCAAAGTTATCATTTGGAGGTGCAACTGGAGTTATTCATTTTATGGGATAATTTAGTTAGACTTTCCTTTTCAGTCATATTTAATTATGAGACTTCATTTGAGTTTTATTGGGCCATTTGGTTCCAAAGTTTTTTAGAGGATTTCTGTTGGATTATTCAGATCTTTATTATTAAGATTTTATTTAATCATTGTTGGATATTTGATTTATTCAGAGTTAGCATGTGATGGATCTTTTACCGCTTAGTTGTTTATGATCATTTGAGATTGATTCAATTATTTATCTTATGGACTGATTTATTTATGTCTCATATCTTTCTCATGCTAAGAATGGTATTTATTTATTTCACGCCTGGCATAGTTCGGCGGCGGTGGCTGGCCACCCTGTTTGTCTAATTTTACGGGGTGTGACAATACCCTGGATGGATAGATAGGATTGAACTTCTAAGGGAATTTAAGTTTCTAACTTTTGCTTTATTTTTTAGCGATGGGAGTCAATCCATTGGCGTACATGTGTTCAGGTTCACAAGTCAGTGTGGTAATGCAAGTATAAATTTGGTTTTTGAAACAAAGGTTTTTATCTTATTCCTTAACTGAAGCTGCCTTTAAATGGTTTATAAGTCGGCAATCATATTTTGTACATAATTGATAAAAAATGGAAGACATTTTTCATGCACAATTCTTCCAAACCAAATAAGAAGTTTTGAGGGCTAATCTATCTAGATTAAGACAAAGGCCATGTGAAAAGTCCATCCACTTAATAAATAGGTTCAAGAGGGATAGGAACGATTGCAAGATAATACTACTAGAGTCAAAGTTTGTCAAATTAGCCCAAAATGACTTGTAATCAATGCTTTGAAAGAAATTCGATGTAGTTGAATTTAAGAATCTGGTAGAATTGAGTGATAAGTGTAATACCCCTTATTTATGAGCAATTGTTTTTATACTAATTTGCCTAGTGGGTTAATTTTATAAAATAAAAGAAGCTGAAGTAAATATTACTTTACGTGATTTAAGAAATAATATTTACTGAGTTTTGCATATTTACTGTTAAGTGAATGCAAATAGCACTGTATTATGTTTTGTTGCATCGTTGTGCCTTAAGCGATGGTTATGAATTACATTCCAACGAGATTATTATTGATGAATTACTATAATGTTGGAACATGAAATAATTTATGTTATCCTGGATGCCATTTTAGAGGGCGCGGTTAATCCGAAAACGGTTGAAATAGTCAAAATAAGTACCAAGTTGTATTTTTGGGTTCAGGGTACTTTTGACCGATTATGACTTAATTATGTTGTTACGAGTCATTTTAATTGTGTAGTAGCATTTAAAGTTGGACTTAATGTAATTTGCGTATTTTAGTGTTGCTAGAACATTTATTTCTCATTCATTCCTAAACCTAAAAGAGAATTAGAGAGAGAGAGAGAGAGAGAGAGAGAACTTGGGAGAAAAAGGAGAGAAAGAGGAGATTTATTGATTGGAGCTTGGAAATCATTGCTACAAAGATAATTTGAGACTACAAACTTGAGTCAAGTTTCTAACTTGCAATTATGTATGATTTAATGTGGGTAATTTGTGTTAATGGTTGTGTTTTTGGAGATGTAAACCATTTATGGGTTGTGATGAATTTTGGTGTTTAAACCCTTAAGTGTTGTATTAGATATGATTTGAGTTGGATTTATTAGTTAATGGTGGTGTAGAAAGGATTTGGGGTGAGTATTAGTTGATCATGTTGGGATTTGAGGGAAGAAGAATAAGTTTTGGGGTATTTAGGGTTCATATGACCCTTAGCCGAAATTGGGCTATCTGACCCAGGTGAATCGATTCGCCCCTAGCGAATCGATTTGCTAAAATGGTAGGCTATAGGTCTGTGTTTGGAGAATTGATTCGGACATATCGAATCGATTCGGCAAACAAGTAGAAAGATTTGTTCTCTTGATCGAATCGATTCGGCCAGGGCCAATCGATTCGGAAATCCTGTTGTTTTAGGATATTTTGCTAACTTAGTTTTTAGCCCTTTTCTCTTAGGTTTAAGGCCTAAGAACCTTCTCTTATGAAGTAATAAAGAGTACTAGAGTCTCATATTAGGGATATGAATATCCTAGATTAGAAAGGGGGTAATTGGGCTTATTTCGGGGGCTATTTAATAAAAGTTAGGGTAGTTTCTTCATTTAGTAATCTAGTCTAGGACTTAGGGAAAGTAGGGTAACATAATTTTGGACTTTTAGAGATTTATATGAGGTAAATTACACTTAGTGGCTCATAGGGATGTCGTTAACTCTTGGATACTAGTATGGGGATAATTAAACGTTGTGGTTGATGTTGTTAAACACATATGGTTCCGGATATATATTGTAATGCACATTTTAAATTGGAATATCTTGTGAATCATGAATGGCATATACATACCTCTCTAAATTATATCATAAGGGAAGTTACGTGAATGAGGTGAAGTCCCCTGGCCGATGAATGCAGGGTGAATACAGTCCTCGGCCATAGGACCGATGGTTATATTGTGTTGTTGTTTAATTCGAAGTGAGGTAATTTCGGGTATGGTTATGACTCACTATCGAAGGTATATGGCCGCTTCCCACGTGACGCGATTTAGGGTGACCAAGTGGTCTTGGTTATAGGCCCTAGAAGATGATAGCTATTTAGGGGCGCATCCAGTGGGGTGACTCCCGGAAAGATGCGCTTAGAATCGTTATATTTTGATTGCAACTATTCTCACAATTGTGGCATTTCATAAATGGCTAATGCATTTATAAATCAATTGTACGGATTAAGTTTCCTAATGAGGAATGGACTTGTGAAGTCATATTTTTCTAAACTGTAATTTAAGCTTATCAAAATGGAATTTAGTAAATTCTCTTGCATTGATGAATAGTTAACATTATAAATGGCATTACGCTTGGATATGCACTTTGATGAGAGGTGAGTATTATTCTTATTGTGAAGAGCGATTTAAAGTTGCTTATGATGTTAGAATTCATTACCGTTATGCATTTTATTCACACGTACATCATATCAATTCGGGCCCTGACCCATTTACATTTCTCTATTTTTTATGTACCCTATTTATGCTCAGGGGCTTCCTCGCAAGGACGCCCATGTTAATTTCTCGTTCTCAATGTCAGGGAGCTACTGGATTTTTACGGATGTTGTAGGATTTTTGCTATAGACACATCCATCTATTTTATATTATACTTATGATCAGTATGTACATTCGGGCTTGTTGCCCTAGTTTTGTACTTACATATATTGTGATATTTAACTGTAATACTTGGTGTAACCTATTTGTATTAGTCTGTTAACCGACAGCTTATTCGGTTATTATTTCGAGGAATAGTTGTAATCTGTTATATGTTTTACATGTTTATCCACCTTCTTTTAAATTGGATTGTCTAAATGGTTTTTACTAAACTTGCAAATTAATATGACATCCGTTTTCTAAAATAATTGGTGGCTATCTCGTACTATTATTTTCACAACAGTGATGCTAAAAATGGACCATCTATGATTCCTATATTTATTGGAATATTTGGCTGGACACCTCTTATTTTAATAAGCGGGGTGTCACAGATGGTATCAGAGCATCAGGTTCTGGAGTCCTTAGGATCTATACGGACTTATCACATTCTACCATTTCTTTCTTTGATATAGAGACCTATTGTTAGGGCTGTTCTGTTTTTGCATGCTTGCGATCTTCTACAAAGATAAATTATTTTAAATTGTATTCTGATCCAGTTGTTTCTTCATCTCAGATGCCGCCTAGAAGAGGTCGCCTGACAAAAGTAAATCGAGTTGTCGAGAATGTAGATCCCCCATCACTGCAAGGAACGAAAAATGCGGCGGAGGTGGCTAATATTGTTGCCCAGGCAGTCAACGCTGCAATGACTGCTATGGTCCAACAGTTTCCCCAAGCCCAACAACCGGCAGCACCGGAGGTTCAAGCCCATTGTTGATGCAAAAAATTGGACCGAATCCCATTTTTATGATCACAGATAAATAGATGAAAGCAATCCAATCAAGCACATAAGAGACAAAGATTTTAAAAGTGGTTCGGCTATGAATAAAGCCTACGTCCACTGTTATTTTATTCCCAGGGGTTTACAATAGCACCATAGGGTGTAGAGAGAGAAAGGATGTGTATCTTGTGTATGGGGTTTCTAGGTTCTCTTGGATCTCTCTCTACACCCTATGGTGCTATTGTAAACCCCTGGGAATTGTCCCTTCCCCTGGGACATCAACTTTACTTCTTCTTACCTCACCAGAACCAGTGGCAGGTTTCTCGAACAGAGTGGGAGGTCTTCTTCTCTTCATCCTTTCGCTTAAAGGGGCGTGCGATTCAGGCGAGGAGCTGGTGGAAGCTGGTACTGGCTCTGATTCACTTATTACTGGACGAGAAGTAAAATAGGTGGTGTAGCTCTTGTATTGCAGCAGATATGATGCCGACCTAATGTGCTCGTCAGCAACAGATTGTTGTAGGCTCCAGATAAGTTTCAAATGCCTTATATTGACATCTGCTTCTTTTGGGCACTTTCTTTTGTTATCAACTGCAAATAAATAAACATTGCCATCAATGACACATTTTATCAAACATAAAGGAAGCATAATTTCAAAATAAATAAAATAAAATAAAAATAACCTATCCCATTGCCATAAGGAGGGCATCTGGGACCCTGGTAAACCTCATCTCCAGTTAATAGAGGGTGTTGCCAATTTTTTATGACAACCCCGTGTTCAAAATAATCCCTATTGGCATCAGGGAGATTGACTACTAAGGTTCTATTCAAAATTCTAGTTTTTAAATAAAAAATGTTATCATTAACTGCCCATTTATAACAAAACATAATCTCAGGAATTCCTATGCGAGTTCCATGGATCTGATTTAATCTATGCACCCCATTAACTATTCTCCATGTGTTGGGGACTATTCTTGCAGGAACAACGTCAAAGTAATGACAGAATTACAGATACAAGGGATTTGGTGGAAAAGAAAATCCACACTCAGCAATAAAGAGGATGGGGAACCAATGTCCCTCAGCCAAATGGAAATAGTTAGAAGGCTCAGAAAGTTCTTCCAAGATAACCCAAGAGGGAATGGAAAAATCAGAGCGAAATTTATCAAGAGATTCAACAGGGTAAATCATGATGAATAAAAGAAATGAAGAAGAAGGAAGAAAATCTTACAGAAAAAGAGTGGATCTGATGATAACGGACGATGGAAGAGATGACTACACAGGAGAGAAAGAGACGACGAAAAACTCGAAGATAAAAATTTGAAAAGGTAGAAGACGATGGGAGTGTCTGTAGAGTTTAAATACCTTGCCTTGGGAAATGGTGAAGTAATGATTACAAAAAAGGATTATTACGTTATCGGCGGCTAAAAAAATGAAAATGGGCGCGGGAATCAAAGCGGCTAAAAGGACAAAAAGTACGCAGAAATCGAAGCGGTTATAAAAATTCAAAAAAAAAATGATTCTACGAATTTAGAAGGAGAAATAAATACGAAGGAAACACTCCTAAAAATCAGGAAGACCATTTAAAGTTACCATATTTCGAGAAAGAATGTTCCCTACTCCTCAAAATTCGAACTATGAAACATTGGGGGCTTCTGTTGATACCAAATTTAGTCTGCTGACATCGCCCAATTAAATGAAGACACGTGGCAATCTACATGGCAACAACAAACACTTCCGAGGAACTTACACGCTCCGAGGAATAAGATCACAACGAGGAACTCATACGCTCCGAGGAACTCATACGCTCCGAGGAACAAGACCTCACTGAGGAACTCTTAAGTACCAAGAAGCTTAGGCGGTCCGAGAATCTCAGGCGGTCCGAGCTGCACCTCGAACAAAGTATTAATAGCAGGATAACCAACAGTTCAAATGATTCATTAAATGCTTATCATTCAGACGCACACGCTTAAGGGGCATTAAATGTATTACCCTTTCACATGTATCCCATTTAATGTATTACCCTTTCACATTACATCCTCAGGGCTATAAATACATTCTACAATCCTCATTGTAGGGGGACCGGAATCGAGCTCGGAATTTCTTGATAGAACTTGTAATCGAGAATTCCCATACAAACAGCAATACCAAAACAGTGGACGTAGGCCATTCTTATAAGGCTGAACCACTTTAAAAATTCTTTGTCTCATTTATTTATCTGTGATTGAATAATTAGAGCGATCTAATTTTTTACATCAACACCCATGAAGGACCCTCCGCATGGGAGAGAGTTAGAGAATCTTTCTTAAAAGTCACCCCCCAGAATTTCAGGGTGGCGCCGATGTGATTGTAGCAAACCAGTGGAAGAGAGATATGCAACGTCATCTCCTAATGGTGGAGTGTAGCGGGGAAAGGAAGCAGATTCTCTCCACCTTCAAACTAGTAGGAGCATCTTTACATTGGTGGGAGCCGGTGATAACTCCGGAGCCGAGGGATACTAGGACTATCTTGAACTTTTGGGTTTTATTTGATCGAAAGTATTTTCCTCCCGCAGTCCAAAAGGAGATGAGGAGGAAACTCCAGGATGTCGTTCAAGGGGAAAGGTCAGTTGCGAAATATGAAGAGGAATTTATGCGTTAGCGAACTTTATGCCGGATGAAGTCATCCTGGAGGAGAGGAGGATTTCGAAATTTATTAGGGGTTTGAATTTAAGAATAAGGCAACACTTGTTGGGAAATACAGCTTTGCAAACGTTTGGTGATGTAATGAATGCAGCCTTGCTCCATTACTAAGATCACCGTCTTCATGTGAAAGGGAGTAAGAAGAGTACGAATTCGAGTGAAGATAGTAAGCAAGGAGGTAACGGCTCCGGTGGAGCACTACCCTCACCACAACAGTCAAGAACTAAATAGAAAGAGAGTGACCCCCAGCAGGGGGACTCGTCTAAGAAAAAACATTTCAGGGGTTTTAACTTTGGCGGAGGTGGTTATAGGCATGGTCAGGGTGCGCAAACACAACATCAGTTAGGCCAACAGGGCCAAGCAGGCAGAGGAAATAATAGAGGCCGAGGCCATCAGGGCTAAGGCATGGGGCAGTTTCGGAATAATAATCGGGGCCGTTATCCAGAAAATTTTGTGGGTCACTATTTTCAATGTGGTGAACATGGTCACTTTAAGAAAGCTGTTCCACAGTTGATCGGGGAACAGTTGCCTAGGGGTCCTCAGCATCAGTAGGCGCATCTACAGCCTCCAGCGCCAATGCAACTTTCCCTCTACAACAGGGGCAACTTCAGTACGGGCATGTGTATCATATTCAGGATGCTTTACTTCCTCCAGCCTCATCCGCACCGCCAGCTATTGAGGGTAAGTTTCCCATTCACGGGTATGTGGGTCGAGTGTTATTTGATACGGGCACAACGCACTCGTTTATTGCTAGGCATTTTTCTCATTCACGGGGTTGATTAAGTCTCCAGAGAGTACCTTTACTAGTGTAGAATCTTCCATGGGTGATGGTTCGCTTATATTCTTTGTTTGTAAAAGGGTAGGAATAGATCTTGGTAATTTAAGTTTTGAGGCCGATTTACTCGTCCTGGATATGGTTGGTTATGATGTTATTTGAGTATGGATTGGTTAGTGAAATACCGAGGCATGGTAAATTGTTATGGGAGGGGCATAGTCTTTGCCCTTCCCGGGAAAGAAATGTTTTTAGTGGCTATGCCTCTTTTGGAGGGAGGTTCGAACACATACTTATATTGTATTAAGGAGGAGACTTCACACAATATACTAGTTTCCTTATACTCGATTCCCGTTGTTAGAGAATTTAAGGATGTGTTTCAGGAGATTCCGGGCTTACCTCCAAGTTATGAGATCGAGTTTGTAGTTGATTTATCATCGAGAACTCAGCCGATTATGAGAACTCCATACCGTATGGCTCCTGTGGAAATGAGGGAGTTAAGGGATCAAATTCAGCAACTGTTAGAGCAAGGATTTATTCATCATAGCACATCGCCATGGGGTGCTCCTGTGTTGTTTGTGAAGATGATAGATGGTTCCCTTCGGTTATGCGTTGTTTACCTAGAACTGAATAAGGTCACCATCAGGAACAGATACCCGTTACCTCGGATCGATGATTTATTTGATCAATTAAGGGGAGCATAGTACTTCTCTAAGATATATTTGAGGACTGGGTATCATCATCTAGGAATTCGAGAGCAGGACGTGTCGAAAACTGCATTCTTGACTAGATATAGGTCCTATGAGTTTTTGGTCATGCCTTTTGGGCTAACCAATGCTCCTGCAGTATTTATGGACCTTATGAATAAAGTATTTTGGGACTTCCTAGACCAGTTTATCATAGTGTTTCTTGACGACATTCTAGTCTATTCTTGGATTAAAACCGATCGTGCTGAACATCTACGATTGGTCCTGCAAACGCTACTGGATCATCAACTGTATGCTAAGTTTGAGAAGTGTGGTTCTGGTTACACGAAGTGCAATTTTTGGGTCATATTGTGACAGCGGAGGGTATTGTAGACCCCAGTAAAGTTGTCGCTGTGAGGGAGTGGAGTCGGCCCACGAAGCCCACTAAGATTCGTAGTTTTCTGGGCTTGGTGGGTTATTATCGTCGTTTCATTAAGGGTTTTTCCAAGGTTGCTGGCCCTTTGACAAACTTGACCCGGAAGGGAGTGAAATTTGTTTGGGATGATTCATGTCAGCTAGCTTTTGATGAGTTGAAGGAGAAGCTGACTTTTGCTCTTGTACTCGTGTATCCAAGACCGGGAGTGGACTATTTAGTCTTTACTGACGCGTCTCTACAAGGATTGGTAGGTATGTTATAATAAGAGCATAGGGACATTGCTTATGCTTCTCGCAAGCTGAAGCCCCATGAGAAGAATTATCCCGTGCATGATTTGGAGCTTACCGCAGTGGTGTTGGCCTTGAAGATATGGAGACATTACCTCATGGGGGAGAAGTTTAGCCTTTTAACGGACCAGAAATTGTTTCAATATTTATTCTTGTAGAAATATCTGAATATGCGACAACGTCGGTGGTTGGAGTTCGTGAAGGACTATAAATTTGACATTCATTATCACCCAGGCAAGGTAAATGTGGTAGCGGATGCGCTAAGTCGAAAACCTACGGGGGAACTAGCGATGGTATGGAAGGCTAAATGGAAAGAGCTTAGCCAGGAGGATACTGTAGCAAGGGCATTTATGTTAATATTGACCGTTATGCGTGCGATTGTGATGAAAGTCGTGAAAGCGCAAGGAAGGGACAAAGATCGCCAATACCGGGTACGTTAGTTGTTAACCGAGGGAGCGGAGTCCTACTCTATTAGTTCTGAGGGTGGGTTATGTTTCCACGAAAGACCTATAGTCCCAGATGAGGGAGATTTGAGACGTGCTGTCATGACTGAATCCCATGGTTCAAAATTTGCAATACACCCAGGTGGAGACAAAATGTACCCAGACATGTGCAGTCTGTATTGGTGGGCGAGTATAAAAAGGGACATCTCTGAATTTATTTCCCAATGTACCACTTGTCAATTGGTGAAGGTAGACCACCAGCGATCAACGGGATTGTTACAACCATTAGAAATACTGGTATGGAAAAGGGAGAGTATCTCAATGGATTTCATCACATGATTGCTGACGTCGCAAAGCGGTCATGATTCCATTTGGGTTATCGTCGATCATCTGACCAAGTCGGCACATTTCTTATCGGTGCGTACAGATTACAATACGGCACGTTACGCCCAACTCTTTATTACGGAGATTATAAAACTCCACGGAGTGCCTATCAATATAGTCTCAGATCGAGACAAGATTTTTGTATCCCATTTTTGGTGAAGTTTCCAAGAAGCAATGGGAACCGAATTGAAGTTGAGTACCTCCTACCACCCGCAAATAGATGGGCATACGGAAAGAGTCAACCAGATGTTGGAGAATGTGCTTCGAATGTGCGTACTTGACTTTAAAGGAGGATGGGAGCAATACCTTCCATTGGTCAAATTTGCATATAATAATTCGTACCAATTCACAATAGATATGGCACCTTATGAAGGGCTGTATAGCCGACCGTGTAGATCACCTACTTGTTGGTTGGAAGTAGGAGATAATAAGCTCCTTGGACCTGAAATGATCCAAGATACTGTAACAACCCAGACTTTTGAGCGATTATTTTATATTATTTTGCCTGCTGGGCTAATTTTATAAAATAGAGGAAGTTGGGGTAAATATTATTTCCCGTGATACTAAGGGAAGGTAAATAGCTTTATATTGTGTTTTATTGCGTCGTTATGCTTTAAACGACGATTATGACCTATATTTAAGTTGGGCATAATTAATGAATTAAAATGAATCTGGAACATAAAAATATTGTACGTTACTTCGAATGCCAAATAGGGGGTGCAGTTAGTTTTGGAATAGTCGAGATAGTCAAAATAAGTGCCAGGTTATATTTTTGAGTTTCGAGCACTTTCGACAGATTATGACTCAATTAAGTAGTTACGAGTCATTTTAATGGTGTATCAACATTTAAAAGAGGGAAATTAATGTTTAAGACCCGTATAAGTCTCCCAACCCTTTTATTTTTCTCATTTTATGTTAGAAGCCAAGAGAGAGAGAGAGAGAGAGAGAAGAGAGAGAGTGGGGAGAAAATGGAGAAAAGAGAGAGAAATGGAGAATTGGAGCTGGAATCCGTTGCTATCGGGAGAGAATTCGAGCTTACAAACTTGAGGCAAGTTTCTTACTGGATAGATATTTATTTAATGTGATAAATTGCATGTATAGTTATATTTTTGGAGAATTAAACCGTTTTTGGGATTTATAGGTTTTAATGATTAAACCCTTAATCTTATAGTTTCATTTGATTTGAGTTGAGAAAATTAGTTAGTTGAAGTGTAGGGATGATTGGGTAGGATTAGTTGTTGTTGATGTTGATAAAAATGGAAGATTTGAGGTTTTGGGAAATTTAGGGTTCTTAAACCCGTAGCCCAAATTGGGCAAATTCTACAGGACCGAATCGATTCGCCCCTAGCGAATCGATTCGGTAATGGGTAAGGTGTCAGGTCTGAGTTGACCGAATCAATTCGGATAATCTTAATCGATTCGGGGTTATGCAGAATGTCAGGGTCTTCTTGACCGAATCGATTTGGCCTATTCGAATCGATTCGCTTTCAAGATCGAATCGATTCGGCCAGGGCGAATCGATTCAGAATGCCTGCATTTTTAGGATGTTTTTACAACTTAGTTCTCAATCCTTTTCTTTTAGGTTCGAGGTTTAAGAACCTTCCTTTGGTAAGTAATGAGGAGTCTTAGAGGTTGGTGTTGGGTAGACAAATGTCCTAGGCTAGCATGTGAATATTTGGGCTTATCCCCAGGGTTAGTTTATGTAGGTTAATGTTCAAATGATATAGGAAATGAACCTAAAGTTAATAGAAGATAAAATGATAATGTTTGGTACTTTTAGGAGATTATTATTGAGGGAGACTCACTTTGATGATTTATGATATTGTGTTGGACTCTTGGAGACTAGTTGAGGATAATGGCATTTCGGGTCTTAGGTCATTAATAAAATATGACTTTAAGCATAAGAAATGCATATTCTAAAATTTAGTACATATTGAATAAGCATAATGATTTTGTGAATACAAAAGTGGATGTTTTCAAAATGGGAAAAGAAATGATTTTAGTAAATGATAATTTATGTAAACACACCTCTCTAAATCGCTATCATATGGGAAGTTGCACAAGCAAGGTGAAGTACCCTGGCTAATGAATTATTTTGGTGAAGTCCACTTAGGAGTGAGTCATGTTCGTTTTAGCGAGCTTGGAATTATTTTGGTTTTTCGAGACCCGTACCGAGAGTGAAAAATGAGCGCCCGGTGATATTGAAGATTTTTGGTCAAAATGATAAATTTCGGTTAAACTTAGTGAGGATATTAGGAAACCTAACCCCCATGCCCAAGGGAGCATTGAATTGCGAGGAAAAAGTCAAAATGTAAAAAATTATGTTCAGAAAATCAAACCCTCCACGATGGGGTTTGGTTCCATAACCGAAGCTGAGGGTTTGGTCCCAAAACCGAAGCTAAGTGTTTGGTCTTAGAAGGGATCCAAATCGAACCAGTTCGGTCCTATGGGCGAACCAGTTCGCTGACCGAATCGGTTCGTCCCCTAGGGTGAACCGATTTGCTTTTCTGAATGTGCAACTTAAATTTTGCTCCATTTTCACCTTTCCCTCCCACCCTTTCACCTTCCCTCCTCCCAAATTCATCCTCATTCCCTCCAACCACGAAAATTCATCCAAAAATATTTCCTCTACCTTCAAAACCTTTCATTTTCCCAAATCCGCCCATTTCCCACCTAAACACCCTTTTCATTTCCCCTTCCTTGCACACCATTTCCAACCTATAAATACCCCACCCCTCCACTATTCTTCCCCACACCTTCAGCCTTCTCTCTTCTCCTATAATTCCCTCTAAGTTATTCCTAAATTTCCCATCTCTCCAAATGTTTCCCAAGCTCTATCTAAAAAAATACAACTCCACTGAGGTTGAGGAGGGTAACGACCAACAAACGTTTTGTTCCACACAAGAATGGAACTGGTGCCAAGAATCTTTCGATGTTCGATGCATGTTGTTTATCGAGGCGAAAATCATGTGGAATGAAATACCTGATAAATTCGTCTCTCTTTTCTCTCGGTTTGGGCGGGAGGAGTGGTTTGCCAAGGATTCAGACGCCATTTACGAGCCCATTGTCAAATAATTTTATGGGCACCTTGTTCGCACTTCCCAAGGAAAATACGAGGCCTATATTGACGGGGTCACAATTACATTTACCCTCCAAATTGTCAAGCACAAGACGAAAGCGACGGGTGTTAAATATTTCAAATCCTAAACCTTCCCATACCTCCGCAATGATATTCCTCATCTCGAACTTTCAAGTCGATGGGCCTCAGATTCTCCATGGACTCGAGAGAGCTTCCCTTCCGGGAAAATTTTGACCGGCACCCGATTGGAAAAAATTAATCACTTGCGGAACCATCCTCCCGACCAAAAATGAATCCACCATCCGTTTGAGGCACGAGACTTTCTTGTATTTCTTGTTCGACATGGAGGAGAAAATAAGCCTTGAACATATCTATTATGAAGATATGACCACCGCGGTCTATTGTCCTATGAGGATGACTTCTCTTCCATGTTCCCGCTTCATCATCTCCTTATTCTGGGGTTGTTACATGGGGTGACCAAGCCCGAGTGCCAAAGTCAATCAACACCATATCAATAGATCATAGCAACAATGCAGCCTGCAACGCGCCACCTCCCCCGAGCCAATTTTTGACGATGTCGAAATAGGGGAGGGAGGTGAAGACGATGGAGAAGAAGAAGAAGAAGAAGAAGAAGAAGAAGAAGAAAGTGATGATTAAAAGGAGGAGGGGTATTTTAATGAGGGCGAGCAAGAAGTTGATGATCCGATGGACCCAGATTTTGAAGGTGATTTTGATGAGCACGCTTATAACACGGCGGCGATCAATAGTCGCATGGATCAAATTGAGTCCCGTCTCGACAGTTTCATCTTCGATTATCGTGAGGATAGGTTGGATTACCGTTGGGATACTCAAATGATGATGCGGATCCAGGCCGACCTATATCGGCTAAGCATGGGTTCAGGCACTGAATTCCCCCACTACTTTTTGGACCTTTACGCTCGTGACATTGTTTATATCTAAAAAGGAAGCTATGTAATATTCTATCTCTTGCTTTAATGAACTTTGTGTTTGAGTTATATATTGTCTCATTGCATTTTAAATTTTTCTTATTTTATATTTCGCGCTCATTCTTTTCTTATTTAGATTTCAGTCCTTTTCATCGAGGGGCAATGCAAAGTCTAAGTTAGGGGGTGAAAGTGCGTCTTTTAAACTTCACAAATTTTAAAATGCCCCGTAAAATTGAAAAATGTCAAAAACTCTAAAAAATAAATAAGTCAAAAATATTTTTTTCCAAAATAAATAAAAATTGGAATTTAAAATACTTAAAAATATCGATAATTTTTTTTTGACGTCTCAATTTATAAAAACCCATTGCACTAAGTCGAAATTGATCAAAATGGAAATTAAGCCAAAATTGACGACTTATGGGAATAAGTGTGGATATTTTAACTCGGTGAGATTTTTGTGCTTTCCAAGTAATTAAATCAATCCGAGTTAAAAATTAACTCAAATGTTCTTTCAGTAGTAAATTCTTCATTGATCTCTAAATCTTTATTTGGACAGTTACGGAAAATGAGTGGAAATGTTTTAAAAATGCGCCTAAAGATGTCTCAAAAATAAAAATTAACCTCGAGATGCATATAGTAATTTGGCTTGTAATTCAGACATAAGTAGTTAAACCATCGTTTGTTCACCTAAAAATATTAACCATCAAAATTCATGTAAATAATATTTTTGAAAGCTAACTTGAGCCTAAATTAATGTACCTTTTTGTTTTATTAAACACCCAAACCCAAATTGGCCCGAAGTTGTGAAAAACGAAAAATTCAAAAATCAAGTCCAAATGGTACATGAAAAGGGGCATGAAAAATGGAAATATGCTCAAATAAAAATATAAAATTGAAAAAAAATGAGAAAAATATGAAAAAAATAAAAATAAATGCACTAAAAAAAGAAAAAAAATGAGTAAAAGCCCGAAAAAGTATTAACGAACATTCACAAGAAAATTTTCCAACTCTAAAAGTTCTGGATTTCCTATTAGTACCCAAAATACCATCACCAGAAAAAGTCCTAATCGAGTCCGATGACAGAGTCAATCACCGCGTGGAAAGCTACAAATACAAAAAAGATAATAAGGATACAAAATGGTTGGACTAAAGAATGATTTTTTTACCGTTTTCAATGATTGTAACCCGTTCATGAGATATTTTCACCATAAATTTTCATCTTTCAATTTGTGTGCGTGAACTCGTATCCCTTACATTTACTCTTAATTTCGCGTACACCAACATAAAAATCCACTATTTGAGTGATTCATTTGTGACTGAATTTCATGAGAAATTGAATCAAAGCAATTTTCAAAAAGTAACGTAATAATCAATCGGTGAAAGTTAGCGGTTTGAGTTTTATCGAGTAAATTTTTTTTTATGGAATTCAAATTCTACGATTTTTAATTATTTTGATAATTTCTTTGAGTCGTACCATGTGGTACAAACCGAATTTTGTGGATAAATTAACTGTAAACCTTCATGAGACACCATTTGTCCTACTAGGGTAACCTAGGATTTTAATGGCTTATTGCATACGCTAAATACTAAGAGAAATATTTTATGTGAACATCCGCATGGTTAAGCCACCCATTATCAAAGGTAGAGGTGGTACCAATAGATAAGGTATAATCCCCCAGACTAAAAATTTGAAGTACCTATTGATAGCTTAACAAGCTCCCCAAAATAACATCTTTGTGTACACAAGAGGACGTAATGAAAATAAAAGGATTGGACAAATTTCTTCTAGACATAGGGATAACTTGGACCATACCCAATTTCCTTGAGAATTGGGAAGACAAACATAACTCGCCTATAAGTTGCATACAATAGGTTTGGGGGGTGAGAGAGGGGGGGGGGGGGGGGATGATTAGTTACACCAAATAAATCTCTTGAAATAAAAAAGCTTCCCCAATTGTCATAAATGGTCTTACCAAGGACAAACCTCTCTAAAATAGGGTTAATCTAATTAGTTATGTGCTTAGGCAAAATCCCAATCATATGTTTGATTAGTTTGGCAGCTCGCAACTTGGGCATCCTTATAAACATGACCAAATGTTCTCCAGAGATATTTTTGGTAGGTAAACAACTATAATATATTTTTCCATTACTACAAAACTCTATCCCTAACATCTAATGACCAATATCAAGGAAATAAGCCTGGAGCCATATATGTAGGAAACGTTGGGGACCATGTTGGCTGTCATTGAAAAGGTCCTCAGATAGCTCATATAGAGACAACCCAAAAAGAAAGGATCCAAAGCAATCTTCCGACCAAAAACTAGAGCATCAACAATGAAAGAAAAAATTAACACTATGAGTACGGATTTAATGCAAAGGCGAGACTAGATAACCAAAAGAAGAGGAAAAATAGTATTTCTGGTCCTTACTAGGCCAATTTTTTTTTTATGTTTCTTTTTATGTACTAAAAGACAACAAAGAGTTATCTTCTTTAGAAGGAGGAACGTGTTTCGATTTAGGCAAAAAACGGGTACAAGTCTTCTCTAGTAGCGAAAAAATCTAGATGTCAATAACTGTGGAAAAACTGAACTCAAAGCCATTGAAAGCAATGTTCCAAAAGGAGACGGTGATGGACACAACATAGGGGTCATAAGCGATATATTTTATAGTTAAGTACACGACTTGTAAAATTCCAATTGCCTTTATATCTCTTTCTTTCTTAGCACACATCCTATACACGCATTTGCACCAATGGCTATCAATGGTTTTGGGCTAAACCCTAAACTTCAATGAAGAAAGAGGTTGGATAGGTTCTTGAAAGTGGAGGGTTTGATCAACAAACTGTGACAACCCGCTCCAAATAATAACGGGTGGCCAGCCCTATACTATAGTAAATCAGGTATCTCAGATGGCACAGTCTCAACATCAACTACTAAGCACTATAATATAAGGCTAACTACCCGAAATCATTAAGTGCGAATCGTCAAAATTTAGAACTTTTTATTTAACAACAACAACAAAACCAATAATGCACATAACCAACAATGAAATACCCAAATATGCTGTCGGGTAACAGACAATACAATAATTTGAGAAATGAAATATGGAAGTGTTAATCTACAACACTTGAATACTAACTCAAAATACAAACTGAATCCTAATCTAGATGTACAAAGATAGGAATCGACTAAAGCAAAGTGCCGCAACAGTCCGCTACTGCCACAGCTCCACAAATACCCTGGATGGATAACATCAAAGGCGTCCTTGAGGAGGAACACCTGAAGTAATACAATATATACAAGGAGGAGGAAAATATAAACGGGTCAGAGCCCGAGTTTGAAAAACATTTAATAACAAGTGTATTAAAATGCATAATAATTATAAATGCATTATTACATGATTTAGTTGGAATCGAGCTCTCCATAATAATTCAACTCACCTCTCATCTAAAGCGCGCACTAAACGTATGCACGTGATCTCCAAATGGATGCCCGGTTCTAAATAGGTAAGAGGGTCCTAACTTAAACCCAAAAGGAGTATTTAAGCAAAATCATCTAACCTATCTCCCAATACATTTGTTCCCATAATTTATGAGTTATATACATTAACTTTAATGTAATAGTTATAGTTATCTTTATAATGTTCATTTGTTGAACATATAAAGTTACATGATCCAATCATGCCCACATCATCACAATACATCAACAATCTCATTTACTAAAATTTATATTCTAGTGATGCCCATAGAAGGCATGAAACCATATAAATAATTATTATATGAGTTATTAGCATCAAGAGTTAAGGACTAAACTCCTCCCGATTCTCAACACGGTACTGCGTTTCATGCGTGGGACGTCTCGCCGAAGCGAAATCCAAACAAGGAACCCCCCGTTACACTACTCCTGGCCGTATCGATCCTCGGGGCTCATTATGCCCTCAATGCAATATGCATGTAACCCAAATGATTATTTTCTGATTTTAATTAATTAATATTCTCAATTCTCAACAGTACACGGCGTTTCATGCGTGGGACGTCTCGCCGAGGCGAAATCCAAACAAGGAACCCCCCCGGGATAGGTGATATATATATATATATATATATATATATATATATATATATATATATATATATATATATATATATATATATATATATATATATATATATATATATATAATTATGAGCATTAAGGACTAAACTTATCCCCAAGTTCCAACATTACACTGCGGTTCGTGCGTGGGACGTCTCGCCGAAGCGAAATCCAAACAAGGAACCCCCCCGATACACTAATCCTGGCAATGTAGGTCGTTGAGGTCCATTATTCCCTTGACACCCATAACAAACACAAGCAATAATAACCATCCAACCGAGCTATAACTCGAAGGACGCAGGCTCACATGCTATCATCTTCCAGCAGCACATACACGTAGCAAACTGGGGCCACCTGGTGGGGTTCAACGACACCCACCTCGTGATCTACTCACGCACACAACGTCCCGGGAAGCGGTCATAGCTCCTAACCGACAAGTGAGAGCGACACATAAACACGACCTCTCACCCCCAAAATAAATTAATGTATATATATATGTCATTTGCTGACCGCCATGGACGACTATGACCTGGGGAATATCCACATCCTGCGTTTCTAGTCAGAATGCTCACCCTCAATGCACGAAACTTCCCAATGATAGAAAGGAGGGGGTATGCTTAACATGTATATACACCATCATATAAGGTATACATACATCCCACATAATAAAGATACACCATTATATAAGGTATACCTGCACATCATTTCCATATTCATTATACGCCCTTAGGCGAAATAGATTAATATCATTATTTAGTATATCTCTCTCTTTTGATACACTAACCGTCATTTCTCGCACAATAACCCCACTTAGTATATGCTATACTAATACTCACTTGAAGCTCACATGACGCTTCTAATAATAAATTGTCTCACAATTCAATTCAAGTTAAGGATATTCTTGCTCCTAATAAACCTCAATTCGCATACACGACTCCCCATCCATAATATGGTTCAATTTATTTTATGAACCTATAAAGTTATCCCATTTGGGATTTGATCCTAAGATCCGGTATCTCTAAGTTATTCTCATTCTCAGATCGTGAAATTGTTATTATCACCAAATAAAATCCCAAATAGAAGTGGGCTTCCCCACTTAGAAAATCCCAAAATCTCCAATCGGTATTCCTCAAATACTAACCTCGATACTTAGAGGATTTTTCCCAAATTGATATACTCTTTTAGATTTTCACTTCTCAAAATCAATCACTAAAACTCCCCGACATTTTCATTTAGTCATTTATTTATCAATTAGCCTCATATATCGTCTTATGACTCTAATGTCTATAATCCCTTTATATAATCACTTAATCCTTTATGATATTCTGATTATGGAAGTCCATTCA
This sequence comes from Sambucus nigra, assembly GCA_949130495.1. Lineage (NCBI taxonomy): Eukaryota > Viridiplantae > Streptophyta > Magnoliopsida > Dipsacales > Adoxaceae > Sambucus > Sambucus nigra. The sequence continues at coordinate 59,923,261 of OX422218.1, read as the reverse complement.
TACAAACCCAAAGAAGAAGGGGATAACTTAAATTCTCAAACTTGAACTCAAAACAGAGGACCGGTCGACCGGTGCGCAAATCGCGGTCGACCGCGTTTCTATATTTTGCCTATGATCGAAGACAGTATGCCCAATTCTAGAGGCGCGGTCGACCGGCCCTCTGTACGCGGTCGACCGGCCCTAACAGGTACCACGGCCAACTCCATTTTTACACAACTCCAACTTCTCAAAACCCCCCCAATAATTACATTTAACCACAAATCTTCAACCCAACCATATTCATAACATTAATATTCATTCTAGAATACTTATAAACAAATTTCAATCCTTAAATCCATTTATATACTACAAATCTAAGGTTTTTCCCCAAAAGTTAGGTTTTAACAATTTAAACCTAAAACCCAAAATTTAATCCACAAATCATGCAATAATTGGTACACAACAATTATTTAGCAAGTTTAATCACTTGCCTCGGGTTCGTAGGGTCTGAATCCGCCTTGAGATCGCGTGGAAACCGAAAATCTCCACTTTCTCTCCCTTTTTTCCTTCTTTCTCTTCTTCTTTCTTCTTCTCTCTTTCTTCTTCTCGCTTTCTTTCTAGGGTTTTCCTCTTTCTCTTAAGTGAGAATGACTTCTCACGTGGCTTTTAAGCCTTATTCCACAAGATACACATCTTTAAATGATGATACACACTTTAAATGACCCGGTAACTTTAATTCGAGTCAAACGGTCCTAAATTATTTCGGAACCTAAATAGACCCCAAGTACAGTCATTTCGACTTTCTTGACCCTTCCGGAAACAATGGTACTCTTAGAATTGCCATTCGACACACTTTCTAACGACTCCAAATTTTGACCTCAATTGCCAATTTTTATTATTTCTCCAATAAAATATTATTTATTTCTCCCAAAATAAATAAATTGTTGTCTCCAAAACCTCGGGTTGTTACACAAACCTAGGTTAATAAATATAATATATCAAAGGATTACCTTCACCAAAGATAGGATAACAACAACACGACTGCCCTCCGCCGACGAATGATATGTACGGTACCTCATCAAGGATGGATGATTGTTTCCCCGTGGAATAAACATCCATTGTGTGAAACCTGTATTTGAAAACTTAGAATGATCAAGTGTAATTATTAAATTATACAAGTTTTCTTTACAATTAAATACCATCTTAGCATGGAATAAAATAACAATTAAAGATGTGTAAGATAGAGTACGATAAGATAAATCCCAATGATGAATAAAATATAATAAATTACCACCAATAAATACGAAATACAACATAAGTTGTCTCAATAAAATCTCAACAATGTAGCATAAGGATAAACCTACACCATCACATGCCACGATGGGACTTCACTGTCTCAATCTAAAAAAAATGAGTTCATAATGCAACAAAAATAAAGTAAATAAACCTCAGATTACTCAAACAGAAAAATAAATAAAATGGATAGATAAATGTAGGCATTTATATCCTCTAACATGAGGTAAAACTACGAAAAGGACATGGTGCTCTAAAATAAGAATGTTAAGCGGGGCGATCACGAGCACCTAAAACGTGAGTTCAACTACGATGGGTCGTGGCTACTGCAAGACAACAAAACTAGGCAACCCAAAACAATTACGTAAGTAAATGATAATTCCACACTTGTTATCCTACACAATTCCAACATATGAAAGCTCGACATTGTTCATTAGTTAGCCATTAATATTCCATAGTTTAATGATTTTCTTTCACTAGATATCTGTAATCTTGTCCATCCCTCAGTCCCCATCGAGGTCACAAATTTCACGTCGCGAACAAACTAAATAAATCAATTTAATAAAATAAATCCTAATCATCACAAGTGGTCCTGCCATTTACTATCACATGACATAAACAATATCCAACCGCCACCATATATACCCCAAATCTCTGCCATTCGCTATTCATGAAACCAAAATAATATCTCACCCTAATTCACATCATCAAAATAAATCCATTATCCACCATATATACCCCCATTAACACTTCAACAAAATAAATAATTAATCGTAACTCATCACATTAGGTCATGCACGGACACACATTAATTATTCCATATAACTTCACTAATTATTTTACCATTTATAATTTCATCCTCATATTATCATAAAATTTATCTCAAGACCATATATCTTTAAATCTTCCTTATTCCATTGCATTTAATCTTTAGTTATTTTAAATATAAATCTCATCTCAAATTCTTTTATCCATTAGTATAGTAACACTCCAACTAATTACTTTACAAAAATGCTTGGACAAATATGAATTTGATTATCTAAAAACATATGAAACATATAATGTTTGTAATTATAATTTATTTGGGACTTTTCCTAATTTAACCATTTTGGCATTCCAATAATAGTCGTTTAATTTATTATTTGTTGAGAATAACATAATATTAGAAAAAAATTTAGAAGTATGATTTTTTATAGAATTATATTAACATTACACAAAAAATTTATCAACTAAGTCCAACAACTCAACATGTTAAGGAAAGAAAAATGACTAACAAACTAACAACATTGTCATTTATCAAATAACACGAACTTAAATTTACAAGAAAGATTCACGATTTACTAATTATAACAAGATGGATTCTTAAATTAAAATTCCCATTTTCTTGAGAATTTACATAAACGTTTTAGTCCATGAGTCATATTAAAAGAGTGTTAAACTTTATAAACAAAATTTTATACAATGGTTTCTAACAAAGATTATACATGAATTTAAATAATTTCTCTAGAGATATTATAAAAGTAACTTCTATCAAGTCATATTCATCAATTTTATTTATTTAATTTTATAATTAGGTAACATATACATGTTAACCTAATAATCTCTACTTGTTTTTAAGTATTAGATCAGGTTTAGGTGAAAATTTCCATTTACATATATAAAAGGGGATGACTAGATTGTTAACTTGCCTTAATAATTAAATCCACAAGCAAAGTGCATATTTCTCCTTAAGAAAATACTCTTTTAATAAGATAATTCAAAGAATGCTTACAAATCCTAATTACTTCCAAACTCTCAAATTTTTCTCTTCAATTTATATATGTAAAATATATATTTATGGATGTTTAGTGAATGTTTGGTAGTAGGAAAAATGGGGAAAAAGTTCTAGGGTTTATGTAGAGATGATAAAGCGTTCAAGTGTAGAGAAGAAGGTTAAAATAGGTTGAGTTTTGTGTTATAAGAAGGCCTAACAGCCACCTCCGCATCTCACTTGCGAGCTACCCGCGACTCAACACACCCGTTGTCATGGAGTGTTAAGTCGCGATCACGAACCAAGTCCATAAATCAACTTTTGTTCTTTTTATTTATTTTAAATCCTCCGAAAATCCTTGACAAATAATTAGATATTTTCAATTAATTTTATCACATGTTTTCCTGTTCAACACTTAGTTAGCCCTAGACTTGCTCACCAAGTAAATACCAAAAGACTATCTTGACCTTAGGGTTAAACCAATATTTAACTCAACTCCTCCAACCCAATTCACCTAGCCCATTTAAATTAGTAAAACAACAAGATCATATAATTAGCATAATTATTAGCCCATTTATCAAAACAATCCATTATCACAAAAATCCATTTAAATAATAATATATAAATTTTAATACAAATAAAATGCTCAATTAAAAATTAAATCTCAACACATAATTAAATATATTATTCTTTTAATTTAATTAATGCATTTCCCAAATTTATTTTTCCATTAATTTATATTTGTATTTATTTATCCCTAATATGGGGTATTACATATCCTCAACCCTCATCTGACCAAACTTTTCGAAAAGCAAAGTGTCAGATTCAGGGTTGAAAGCCGTGAAAACTCAAGGGTTTGGAAAAAGAAAAGACTCAAAATCAAGCCTCTTGTGCCAGTGGTATATGGCTGTCACTGGGACACTGTTTGGGGGTGGATTGGGTTTGGTCCCCAGTTCGATCCTTGGCAGCGTAAAAAATAATGCTTGGCCAGCGGAAGCCACGAACCGCGAGCGGGGATTAGTCGAGGTGCGCGTAAGCTGGTCCGGACACCTCGTGGTATGAAAAATACATTACCAAAAAAAAAAAAAGAGAAAAGGCTCAAGGAGGTTTAGAAAGATATCGTTGTTAAAAGATGATGGCAAAGTGGCTTTTTGTTTGCATCAAAATGTTACTTATATCTTAATGGACAAGTTAACCTTGCAATGAGTTTAAAAATTCCCACCAAATTTAGAGTGATAAGTACGTGGTATGGACATACAACACTTTTTAAAGTGAAATTGTGATTAAATTACAGTCAACTAAATGTTATGATGAAATGGCTAAAAAGACTACATATTTGCTAACAGGATCCCAATTTTATCAATTTTTGGTTAAAAGAAGAATTTCTTTGAAAGTTTGAAGAAACCTCATTTGGTTTGTGGCTTCGAAGGTTAAAGTGACCATTGTTTGAAATTAAATGAATTGATTAATGTTTAACACAACCAAAGAAGGCCATTTAAACTAAAAAATGAAGTAAAACATGTCATAAGAAGATTAAAGAAATCCATATTGACATGATAAAACAAAATATTAAAATCACTAGGGTTCCAAACCTTCAAGGTTCAACAAAAGTTAAAGCATAGTAATGGGGGAATGCGTAGGTTATAAATTTATGGAAAGTATCCCACATTACGGATACAGAGCAAGGGACTCTTGGTTTAACAACCGTTGAAGAGATTGACTAGCGCATTCTTCCAGTTTAACATCCCTTAAAGCAATTTCAGTAGTAGTCAGAAAGGAGTTTGGATCATTTTCATTAAGAGGAATATTAGTATGGTTAGGGTAGATCTTTTCAATGTCCTCCCTATTAGATAAGAGGGCTTTTGCCTCACTTCAAAAAGTCTCATAAGAGTCTATTATATCTTAAAAGGTTGCCTTCAGGAAGAAAATCCGTCCTCTAACTTTAGGAAAGTAGGGAGGACAGTCAAGAAAAACTCCAATTGGGCCCTAACTATATGACAAAGTCTCTCTGAATGGCTTATGATCTCACTACCTAACTTGAAGTTATTAAAGGTATTGTACTGGAGAAGAATAGCGATAAGGAGGTGAAAAAAACGCATGAAACAACTCCCGAGCCTAAGTTTTTCAATCGATGTAGATGGATAAGGAGGTGAACCACATAGAAGTTGTTTGAGGGACACTTTTGAAATAAGACCTCAAGTCCAAAAAAGAATTCCCCATAAACTGAGGTAGAACTACAATAATTATTATTTTCTCTTGCAAGAGAAAAGTTTTGATGGGAGGTAAGAGCTGAGTTGTGACCAGATAGATGAGTTGATAAATCCCAGGTATGAATAGAGAAGTAGCTAGAATGGGAAGGTTCAGTATAAATAGTGTGCGCTAGAACAAGAATCACTCTTCAATCATTAACTTAGGGTTTCCACACCCTCATGGGTATCTTCCATAATAGATTGTATGGGAGGAGCAACAATAGCAGCCCATTCATAGAATGGTCTAACCCGAGAGGTCATGGTGTTTGCAATATTAAACTCAAAAATATTCTCATTTAAGGAAGATGTCTCGTGAGAAGGAGCCAAGAGAAGGTCTTCAAACTCATTCAATGTCTGCTCTAAAAGACTTGGAGAACATAGAACGTGGTGGTATGAAGAAGAAGAAGAAGAACGTAAGAAGCTTTTAAGAGATGAAGGAGGTGATGGAGAATCATAAACATATTCATCATCTAGTGGTAAGAAATGGTTACTTGATGGAAATCTCTAAGCAAAGATAGAAAATAAAAAATACGGGAGGAAATGCACCGAAATGGAAAAGCTCAAATGACCAGAATTAACTAAGTCGCGAGAAGATCTAAAAAAGATTACTCTTCTAGCTTCCATATTTGGACAATTTATTGTCAAATTATAAATTATTTCAAGTGCATGGACTATTATAATATATTATAAGTACCAGTTAAATTCACAAAAATTTATCAATTTTAATGTTTAAAATAATTATAACTCTTCAGCTAGACTAAATTTGGGTGTAGAAAAAATATGTAGAAAATAAAAAAATAAAAGCAACAATAGAAAACAAACACATGATATTTAGTAAATATGAAAAAATTACTAGGACCTAAGATCCATCTACTATTAATACTCGTTGGTGATTAATTAGTCTAGTTCGCATTCCCTTTATAAAACTCAAATTATTACCGACACTCGTCGCTTAAAATTCAGAATGTAAAACATTATAGTCTAAAAAAATATTTTAAACTCTTTTGGGTAGCATAAATTTGCATTCCCTTATAAAAATTAAAACTCAATTTTAAGCATAACTTATCAAACATAAGCATAGACTATCAAACGACTTAACGTAAGTATAATCTATCAAATATGAGCACAAAGTATCAAAGAATATAATTTTTAAAATTTAAACAAAAGGTTTAACATATCAATCTCGTGACTATTTTTATGAATACAAATTTTTAAAAATGTTTGAGAAAACGTAGGGAATTAAATCGAATTAGAACTAATTAAAAACACACTAAGTAATTATGACAACATAATCCTAGCATTTAATTTAAGCTAGAAACATAATTGAAACAAACAAATGCAAGATGAAATAAAAATTATCATTAATAATCAACTTATAAATTCGAGTTCCAAATATTGAATCCAAATACAAAATTTCCTCCCAAACTTGCACATAAATTGTCTCACTAACAAAATAAAAATCTGACTAAAAATTGTGTCCCTCAAATTGTATGTGAAAAAGTGAGCCTAAAGGTCTTTTTACAAGCCAAGATGCGAGGTATTTAATTTAGGGTAAAATTCCATTTGGTTAGTTGTATTTGGGTTGATAATTATCTTATGGGGTCTTGGGAAAAGTTGAAAAAAATTGGTAATTCTTTTTAATTTTTATTACTAATTTTCATTACTATTCACGTCACTAGCTTTAACTGCATTTTTTACCCCCAAAACTTTAAAATCTCATTTTTTTACCCGAACTTGAAAGTTGTGAGTCTTTTAAAAATATTTTGGGAAAACTATGGCACGATCTCAATGGAAACTCGAGCGATTTTATAAAAATCATTTAATATAGTTGTGTCAACTTTGTCTTGTCGCGACATATCCTAATAATTTTTGTATATCAACTCATTTGTTATCCAAACTCCCGGGATACATGTAAAACTTAAAAATAAAAATAATTAATTCAAATTTAGAGTCATAAAAGTTTAGAAAATTACATAATTATACTTAATTATATTTTAATCCTCGAAATTCAAAAGTTATTCGTTTTAACTCAGAATTCAACCAAATTTCAGGGAGAACTTTATTTTTCCAAGAAAAACTTTATAATATAATTATTAGACCCATAAAGTTTTTAAAATTACAGTTTTATCTCCTAAAATTGTTAAAATTTTATTTTTAACTCAAATTCTTTTCAAACTTATATTTTTCTTCTAAAATACTAAAATGACTCTAAAAGATCATTCTTTACGATACAATGGGCCTAAAAAGACCTAAATCTGGGCATAATTCATAAAAAAAAATGCAATCATCAAATACCCCCAAACCTAAACTTTTCTAGTCCTCGAGCAAAACTAAAATTTAAAAATCTAACTCACTTTCGTAGGAATCATGATTGCACTTAGTATATGCAATAAGTCGTTAAACTCCTAGGTTGCCCTAGTGGATGAATTTTGTGTCGTGAAGGTTTAGAGTTAATATACCCACAAAATTTTAAAACTTGATTCAATATAAAAGATGCAAAGTAATATAACCAAGTTTCAAATGTAAACTTCATAAATATAGTAGAACCTTACCTTTAAATCTCAACCTATTGTGCATATGTGTATAAACAATATAATTTTTCATTTCAAATGAATTGATCGTTATGTTTCTTACCCCAAAGTTCGTTTAGATTTCAAAATCTCACGAAATGCACTCTTAATCAAATAATAAAAAATTAATTATTTTTTCTCGATATACGTGAATAATAGAGTAAATTTAGATAGGCAAATTTCACATATACATAATCGAAAAATGGACATTTTATAATGGAAGGATATAATCTCATGAAAGGAAAATTGATTACTTTTTAAACATTGAATCACACGATAGATCCTATTTATCCTCTCACCGCACTTTAACTAACTTTACTTAGAATTGATTAGGAATTTCTTCGGTTGTATTGTAGGCTCGAGTTTTGACTAGAAAGAATGGATTTGGAGTTCGAAATTTAAAAAAATATAGAGGTTTTTTGATATTTTGACTTCTAGACAATTTCTCTAACCTCCATTTTCTTTTCTTTTTTTCCTTTTTTCTTTTTCTTTTTCTTTTCAAACTCAGATCTTTTTTTTTCTCGTTTCATTTTCTCATTCTTTCTTTCCTTTCTTTTTTATTCTTTTACTTTTATACATTATTCTTTGCAAATTTTATTTTCTTTTAGCCTTTTTCCTACCGTAATTTTACCCTAGTATTCTCAGAAGAATGGGTATGACTTCTTTTTATGGCTTTCAAACTCCTAGTTGGAGTTAGGTAAGATAATGGTGTTTTCAATAAAAGGATTATTTTTCTTTTTGGCTCAAATGGGCTTGCAACGGAATGACATAAAAAAGTCAGTTTAGGATTAGTTTTGGGCTTTCAAAAGATTGCCCAATCTCATTTCTCAATCTCCGTTGAGTTAATTTGTGTTTCAAGACGACTTACTAACATTTCTAGTGCTTAAGATTCACACTTTGACTTTTTATTTTCAGTAATCGAACAAAACAAAGAATTTGATATCATCGACAAATTTAGTGCTGAAGGAAGGTTTGAGTCATTTTAACTCAGATGGATTTAAATCTCTCAAAAATGATGAATGGCGCAAAATCTCATTGAGTTTTAAAATATCCACAGTTATTCGTTAACCATCAATATCAATTTTCGATCATATTATTTGGCTAATGTGTAAAAATTTCATAAGTTGAGAGATCCATGAATTAATTATATATTAGTAAATTATTTTAAAACTCAATTTTACTAAAAATCTTTTTAGATTTTTTAAAATTTTTTATGTTTCTAATTTCTTCATTTTTTTGAAACAAATATCATCCTTACCCCCAAACCTAAATTTCGTATTTTCCTCAATGTATGCTCAAATTAAAATATGGACAAAGAAAATAAAGTAGAGAAGTAAAATAATAATACTACCCGCGAACTTCCACTTGTGTTACCAACTTTCAACCAATCTCACTTGCGTTGCATCATAAATCAAAAGTATGAACAATTGGTAGTTAACTTAATACACAAAGTATAGACATGATGACACATAATGAATGCAATGAGTGAAATTATGGTGATGTGCAATTAAGATATGGCACGGATGGTCGTACATGAAGAGAATGTCATAATAAAATCCCGAAAGATACTTTAATCCTAGGTTCCTCGTAAAATCAAGAATGAATATATCAGGCTCTAAATCAGATGAAACTTTAGTCACGAAACTAAAAAATAAGTTATAATGTAGACTCACGACCACAAAAAAAAAATTGGAAAATATTAAAAATAAGAAACACTAGATTAGATGGTAAATTACATTATTTTCTAAAAAAATTCGTTAAAATGATATACATAGATATTTTTCTATGTATCATTGATATTTTCAGAATCAATACACGACTTTTTTCTTGAATCAACAAAAAATATTCTTGAGAAATATATTTAGAATAATGAAAAAAATAAAGAAAGAGTTAATGAAACAAATCAAAATACAATTCATTATATTTCGACTATAAAAAAGTCACTCGCATGACACCGGCGGTGTACGTTTTGAAAAAGGATAGTGCAACATGATAAAGCATTCTTCACCCATAGGAAGTGCTCGAATGATTTTCTCAACCATCTCGTCACTGGTAGATAAAACCTCATGTGTCAGCATACTTTCGACATCAAGGTTTGGTTCACAGAGTCTCTCTCTTCTGAGTAACAAAATGATTCCAATAATGGTTGGACTTCAACAATAAGATCCTCATCAACCATGCAGAATTCTTCCTCAAAATCTTATGGACTCATATCTAGAGACAAACTAGGTGGCCAATTATGGTGTTACTAACCGACGAGGTAGTGATATTGTGTACTTATTGTACATAACTTTATTTTATCCCTCATGATATGATGGATTATCTAAATAGAACAAATTAAAACCGATAGTCATATCCCCAATTGAAAAGTTCACTTGACCACTCTGACATGGGATTAAGCATAAAAAATAGCCCAAAAGGGTCAACCGAGGATGATCGGGAGTTGTGTAGATGAGTTTAGTATGTGTTACATGTCTAAGACTATAAGGTCAACCAAAAAGGCAAACTCACCCACTTTAATCAATTCATAATATATAACATTTTTAGGAACCTTAACGGATCGATCGATTAAGGACAATATCATTTTAGTGGGCTTTAACTCTCGTAAACCTAGTTTATCATATATAGTGTACAACATAAGGTTCACGCTAATTCCGAAAACTAAGAGATCTTCCTGGATAGTGTGCTCCTTTATCATAATAGATATTGTCGAAGTCCTGAGATCCTCATACTTGACATGGGTTTTATATGAAATAATTGAACTAGTTTGCTCGACGAGATATGCTTTCCTTAGAACGTTGGTGGTCCTCTTGAAGGTACAAAGTCATTTAAAAATTTATCATAAGATGGAACCTGTTGTATAGCATCAAGTAGTGGGATATTAATGTTCACTTACTTGAACACTTTCAACATCTTGTCCACTTGCTCCTTCTTCTTTTGAGGCACCAAACATTGGGGAAATGAAGCTTTAGGGACGTAGGTTTCTATGAATGGCTCATAAAACTTGGGTGGGGAGTGACTTAACCCTGACTATTTTCAAGGTTTAGTGGGGGGTCTTAATTCTCCCCGACTTTTTTAGTTTCATTTTTGGTCAACTCTTAGACCTTAGTGTCTACGTCCTTGCCGGACCTAAACATGATAATGGCTTAAATATACTCTTAGGCATGTGATGAACTAGAAACATCATGAATGGAATAGTGGGTTCCAAACTTGTTACCGTTTCGACTGGGTTTGGGTTGACTCGCTAACCTCCCTTTCTCTCTCTTGTTATGGCTTTGAGCTAGCTGGATTATTTGTACTTCGAGCCTGGCAATCGATTGAGTGTTTGCATGCAAAACTTGTTTCTTCGACTATTGGAATTGGAGTGCATTTTGGGTGAGCAAGGCAAATAAATCTTCGAGAGATTGAACTTTTCGTTGCATGGTGTAAGGACACAAATTTCCAAACGAGTCCTTTGTAGTTTTGACTCAATTCCGAACAAAAACGTTTGAGTCATAGGATAGAGTATATTGATCATCCTTCAAGCCTATGACGTGTTTGTTGAAGACGTAGCGGCCAAGTGTATAAAGCTTCATCATAATGCCGAGTTTGTTTGTGCCTCGTTTCTATGCCATCAACATGGTTCCATTGCTCCTAAGGTATGAATGCATTTAAATATATATATATAGGAGCTTGGAAATTTTTTTATAATGGGTGTAGTTTTAATTAAAAACTGTTGTTTATTTGTCAGAAAGATTTTATTAAACTTCTATATAAAGTATATAAAGTTTCTGGGCTAAATTCGTAATTTTCAACTTTCTAGTTTCTCGTTCGAACGAGATTGTCGTTCGAACGAGAATGTCGTTCGAACGAGAATGTCGTTCGAACGAAGCTTCCAACGAGCTTCCCCATAGGCCACTGGAACATTGTTCGAATGGTCGTTCGAACGAGATTTCAGGCGGGAAAATTTTATTTTCGTTTTTAGCAGTTTTTTACCCTTGTTTCCCACTCCCTTACCCCACTAACTTTTGACAGAACTTAATAGTGCGAGAACCAACCTTTTTGGTTTAGCTTTTTCATACACAACTATCTCCAAGAGAAAGTTTGAGAGAAAAATTGATTAAGGAAAAAGTTCATGTTTTAAAGTGTCTAAGTTTTCAAGAAAAATTGATTATACACTTTTGTTTTACACCCATATTATTTATTCAAGCTTCCATAGATATATTTGTACTTGCTTGGAGTTTTGGCTACGGTTTTTCATCTCTACCATTTGAAGAGACATTTTGGGTTTGCTTCTAAATCCCACAAAGAAGAAGAGGTTTTCGTTGTTTTAACCCACTTGGAGAAAGGCTCCTAGTTCGGGTGACGGTGACCATATAAATTCCGATCGGTGGATTTCTAGACCGTGATGGAGCTCCATGGTTATTCTCCAAGAAGAGGTTGATACAAGAAGACGCGTCGGGGTTTGAGAGAGATCGAGTCGAGTGTTGTAAGTCATCTTGCTTGTATTTTTAAATTCCGTACTTAGTGAATTTGAGGCTAGGGTCGTCCGAGATTTTTTCCCGTTGTGGGTTTTTCCTCGTACATCGTGGCGTAGTGGATTAATTGTTTATTTTATCTTTTGCAAAATCACCTAGAGCGCATGCTTAGGTAAAAAGATAAATTGGTTTAATTTAATCACTACTTGTTTAATTTGGTGCAAGTTAATTTTGGGTAATGTTTATGTTAATTTAATTCTAGTCATTTAATTTAATTGATAAAATTGGATTGGCCTAACTTGATAAAATTGCAAAATGTGACTTAGGCAAATTTTATAGGACTTGGATTAATTAACTTGGTTTAAGTGAAATTTAACATAAGTGTGTGTTTGAATCTTATTTCACTTTTATTTAATTTTAAATTTGAAAAGGAAATTAAAATTTGTAATTTGTTAAGTTATTTTAATTTGAACCATCATCTTACGTTTCCACATCTATATCTCAACAAGGAAATTATTTTTGAAGTATAAAAGAATTTTAAATTGGGGGCCAATCGTACACCTTTCACATGGGATATGTAGGAACGAGAGGAGTCTTTTATAAACCCGAGGGTTGGTAGAGAAAGCTTGTGCTTCTTGATACTGACCTTTGGACCATGAAATATTCGGGTGGTATTTTATCCCAAATTGTAGGAGTTCTAATACGAGTCGTACCGTGGCCTATTTTAATAAAGGGCATTTATTTGAGTGTGGGTCAATTTTTAACCAAATTATCAAATGTGTCATAGCGTAGACACAAAGGGGTGGATACATGTTGGGTAGTTGTCAATACAGGATGGGCTTTACCAATTTCAAATTCTTCTAAACGACAGACCAAGGTGGCCATTTTTAGCATTCATATCAAATCTATGGTCAAGTTGGTATGTGGTATTAACGTTGGTCAGGCTTTACCTTTCTCGATTTTGTTCCCAATGTTGGGGCTTTTTTGCTATGGCCTCTAAAAAATTCCATGCACCGGTTGCACTATTTTCCATAAAGTCACCATTGCACATTGATTCCAACATCTTTCGAGGTCAAATTCAAACCCTTTATAGAAGATTTGGACTAAGCATCCTAACTCGATCCCATGATGTGGACATTACTGTAGAAAGTCCTTAAACCGTTCTAAATATATACAAGGTGATTCTCCCTCCCGTTGACTAAATGTATTTAAGACAAGACATATTGATGCCTCTTTTGGTTCAGGAAGAATTTTTGTAGAAACTCTATACTCATTTGATTCCAAGTAGTGATGGAATGGAGTTCAAGTGATAGGATCCAACCTTTTGCCTACTCTTTTAACAAGAATGGGAACAATTTTTGTCTAACAACATCATTGGGGAGTTGTTGGTATTTCATCGGCCCGTAAATCTCATCGAATTCATGTGTACAAGTAGGGGTTTTCTTTCTCCGTAACCCAAATATGGGTAACATTTGGATGGTCCCCTTTTTAAATGAAAAGTTATCAGCATTATGTGGGGGAAGAATGATACATAATAGTTGACTCGGTCTATTGGGGTATTAGTAGTCCTGAAGTGTCTAGGGTGCTACTTCATGTAATACCCCGTATTATGGGAAAAGAAAAAAATTTAGTAGGAATTAATTTAATTTGGTGAAATTATCTAATTAGGGTCATGAATAATTGAACTTGTACTATTTATGATTATGTGAATGGGACTTTATTCGTTTGATAAATCCAAGTTGGATTTTATTTTTGAATAAAAATGATCTCATGTGTCATATCACATTTGAAAAATATACTTAAAAATAATCAAGATGCACTTTGGGAGGTTTTATGAACTCGTTAGGGTATATATATACATATATATATTGAGTTAGGAGGTTATTGGGCTAGTTGGGTTAGGTATTTAGGTCCATTTAGGGGTCCAATGTTTAGGCCTAAGTCCCAACTCGGGATTTATGTTTAAGTTATATAAATTAGGAGATTAAGGAATTCCCTATCATTTATCCAAGAACCCTAATTACAACTTTGGGAAAAGAGAGGCAAGAACTCTAGCTGTAGAATTAGGAGAGGAAGGATTCAATAAATCCTCAATAAAGCATCAAATAACTCAGACAAGAATTCTCTTGATAACTTTATTTAGTCCAAATTATTTCTTAACTCATCGTGTCTTCTATCCCATGTAGATTGTCTGTAAATTTAGAAAATTGTGATGATTTGATGATGACATTCAACTATATTCATAAAGGGGTTTGATTATGATAATATAATAGAAATCTAGAATTTAGGAAGGTGGATAATAAGGGGTTGAGTTGATAGAAAATCATGTTATAGGATCCTTGTTATGATTATTGTGATGATTCCCATGAAGAAGATTTCATCCATGATTAAAGTTCTAAAATTTCTATAAATAATAACCCTTGCATGTGGTAGAAGTTAGAGGACTTATGGACACAAATCTGAAATCGTATGAACACCCCTATAGCTTGAAATTCTATGATTTGGGACTTCAATCGGGTATTAGAACACGTAATAAATTATCCTCAGAGGTTAAAAAAAAAGTTATGGGAGCCTGTTTGAATAATTATATTAAGGATCAAACACTAAAATTATTTTTGGGTGAAAGATTAGAAATCCCATTCTTGAAATTTTTTGGTGAAGTTGTGTAGTCACCCAAGGGCGAATCGATCGACCCTATCCCGAACCGGTTCAGATTCCCTACTTAGCATAAGTCATGAATCTATCTTTTTTTGTTACAAACACGTGGCCTCTAGTTTCATATTTTTTTGATTTTTTTAATTAGTTGTGATTTTTCTACGGAAAAGTGTCCAAGACGAAAATCTATAGTTAGTAATCTCGGGATGGACTTTATTTTAGGCATGGATTAGCCAAATTATGTGAATATTAGTGGTTAATAAAATATAAGGGAGTCGGAATTAGACTCGGGACATTTAGCCTAGTGCTTCGGATGATAGCATGGCTTAGCCGAATTTTGTGATTATATATATATGGGTATAGAGGAAGAATATTATACGGGAAAACTTTAAGAGTTCATACGAGTTATTGGGACTTGTGCAGATAATTGGGGAATTTATTAAAAATATATTAGTGGTGTTACTAATAGGCAAGAGAATTAAATTAACATGTAGGTTAATTATATTCTATAAAAGAAAGGAAAGTGAAGAATTTACGAGATGGTAAACTATTGACATAGGTCGTTTATGGGAAGCTTAATACGGGGCAACTAAGGGGTATTTTATGATTCAATTACCGAAAGGAATTAAGTAGATGGTTAATTGTGTATGACAAAGAAAGGTTATTTAATAATTCATACATGGATGGACTGATTATTAAATGAGGATAATTACGGGAAATGCCTATGAGACAGTCAGGGGGTAACTATAGAGTAATTACATTTACATATTGTAATTGAAAAACTGTTACTAAAGACGTTTAATACAAGATTAAACTATTTAAGTAACTCCGAATAATTTTTTGAAGAAACTCTTTTCTAGAAATAAAATCAGTTTAATCACAAGACGTGTTTAAAAAATATGCACGAGATCTGTTTAAGATTTGTTAACTAGTTTTGAAAAAAAAAACTAAAATTGTTTTAAATCAGCACACTAAACAGAAAGGGATGAGGAGATGTAGGAAGATAAAGTAGAAGATATTTTTAACGTGGTAAAACCTCAACCAACTGAGGAAACATCCACTACTCCCTCTATGGAGTAAAAAGAAAAATCCACTAAAACAAATATAACAATTACAAACTATATAACACACATGCACACAAATCAGACATATACAAGTTTAGGAATGTACCCACTGGTGTCCTTATAACTTTCTGCAATTCTGATTGTTGATGTTGTTCTCCCAGTTTTCTAACTTCACTTTGTTCCAGTCTTTACGTCGACTCTTGTATCAAGATCTTATTACCAACACTTTCAGTGTTGTAGTGTGTAAGTGTTTGTGATGGTGATCTAACACATCCATGCACACACTCACGCCTATTTTTACAAACAGTCCTAGCAAATTACAAATTAGATCTATATGCTGTGATTTTTAGTTTCTCTTTTCTTAGGATACTTTGAACCTTATTTAACCTTTAAGATTAACCCAGAATCCACGACTATCTTTCTCACAAGACGTATTAAGATCTTAATCAATCTCAGGGTTTTAAAAATATTTTTGAGATTGAAAATCACCAAGTGCGATTCCAACTAGGTCAAAGGTCTTTTTTCAAAAGAACTAGAAACAAAAAATATTATTGTTGATTTTGAGTATGAAAACATTTACAGAAAAGAATCAACAATAGATTTCTCAAGATGAGAAACTATAAATGCACATCTAGGTATGATGTAACATAAGATGCTCAGATCTAAAATTTCTATGCAATAGAAACGCAGATCTAGCTTAATGCTTAAGTTGGAAACAAGATCTTAACACAAAGAGGTTACAACACGAAATAACTTAACAAACCAACTCTCAAACTCTCAAACACTCAAGGTTGTGTTTGGTATATAACTAGTTTTGAAAGAGGTTAGGGTTTGAAAGGTGTTTTGGATGATTTAGGGTTAGGTTTTCTAACTCTCTATCTCTCTGGTTTCTCTCTCTTTTCTTTCTTCTCTCTCTACTCTCTTCTCTCTCTATAAATGATGAAGTGATAAAAGATTCTAAATGTATGAGAGTAAGGCTCCTTATATAGGGGGCTGAGAAGGTTCGAGAATGAGGTTCAAAATCAAAGGCTATGATTTAGTCTTTAGCTGTTGACTTTGATCCAACGATATAAGAGAAGCGGTGGATTAAAACGCATTTGATTGGCTTAAGAGGGGTTTACAGGGATAAGCCAGAACGCATGCAGATCGTTGATTAAAACAATCCAAGGGCAGGAAATGAGCAAGGCTTATGTCTCACAGAAGAAACACAAAACGGACCGATATCTGGCTGACAGGTGTAAGGCTGAGATTGAGGCTGAAACGCGTGTTTTAAAAATAATTATACAAACACCTTGAAGTATTTAGCGCTTTTGGTTTCTACCATAGTGAACTTCCAAAGATAAAATTACCAATTCAAAATTGCAGATTGACCCCAAAACTTTTAATTCCATTTTTTAAATTAAAAAAAATATTTTTAAAAAAAAATTCCCAAAAAATTATTAAAATTCAAATTAAGCGAAATTAATATACATAATACACTCATAACCAATTATATGTAATATGGAATGTATGAATTAAATACTAATGTGTGTGAGTGTTGGTAAATATACCTTAGATCAAGAGGAATAAAATATAAAGAAGGTTTGAGGCTCTTTGGTTTCTAGGATGGGACTCAATTTTGTTTATATTTACAAACTAGATGAGCACTTATACAATATAGACTCAAGCGAGTCAAGAGTATAAAATGCTTCAGTAATATGTATCTCTCTATTTTGTGTGGACATACCTATGTTCGTGGACCGTCCTATCAGTTGGGGTTGTGTGTGTGCAGGACCGGAGCACACGTCGGCACAGGCGGCTAGGCATAGTGCAGGTAATATTTTAGGTACTACATGGTAACGCCACATATAGGAGTTAAGTTTTGATGTTGGGATCCAAGTGGCACCGCTTGGTATGGGTTATGCAATGGTGTAATTGCGTAGGTACCGCCCCACTTGCTTGTGTATTGTGATATCACTGGGCTTACCGATAGAGTACGAATGATGCTTTTGGTAAATGCATTAGTGTCGCATATATATATATATATGAATGGAAATGAAAAGATAAATTTCTAGTCTAATGATGTAAACTATAAAACACAGACTCAATGTTATGTAGTATACATGATAAATTGTTATATTCCTTTATGGGTAGTGACTGTGGTACTTTGGGTAGAAGTAATTGAAAATATAAATGATTCTATTTTAGTACATTAATTATGCTAGATACATCCTTATAATTACGTTAGCACGTTTATACGCTATCGCTTTTTGGACGTCAGTAGTTGTACGTTAAACATTGCTTTTAGATGAGAGGTGAGATTTTTAATGCATGTGAGTGACGATGGGAGCTATTCACTTGTTTACGTCAGGCCAAAGTTTAAGTTGGCATTTGATAGTACAAGTATAGCACCCTGCCGTGGCAGTACTTTGACAATCGCATTCAGGCCACATAGGCCGCGATAGGTATCTCACTCAAGGTGTGGCCAGAACTCCTGTAGGCCGCGGCAGGTATCCAGCTCAGGGTCCGCGGATCCCCTCCAACAGCTCAGCGCTGCTACTCTGTGGGACGCACGCCCTCGTCCACATCTACTGCAGCTTGGTATACGCCACGTGCTCAGGGCACGTGACTCAACACACTTCCTCATAAATAAAGGATCACACCTGGGAGTGAAGGATCGGTTCCAGACACACCCGAGGCACTACAACACAGATTCTCTCTACATCACCCCAAGATAAGCTTTGGAGGCCTAGAATCTACATCACAGCCACCTCACGGGCTCACCGGAATCTCTAATACTATCATGTACTCTCCTTTATTCTCATACTTGTATGCCTCTATGGGCACGATTATATGGTATAATGCAACACACATAATGAGAGGGGATCAACATAGTGGACGTAAGCCCATTTTAGGGGATGAACCACTCTATATCTTGTCTTCTCTCTGTTTGCTTGCTTTATCTATTTATTCTACACTTCATACTTGATTTGTTGGCACGAGATCTACCTATGTACGATTTCTCGTATCATCAATTTGGCGCCGTCTGTGGGAACGAGACATTTCAATCTTGTTTCTCTGCATATATGAGTTCTTCAAACACCTTATTCGATCCCGGGGGTCCTTTGGATCATCTCCTCACGGGTCGGTTACTGGTTGTTGGACTCCGCATCATAATCACACCCTTAGGTGGGTATTTCTTATATCCAGATATACTCCACCTTGTGGCTTTAGATCCATCTTGCATACCCCTGTGATATCATTCTATCTAGCTAGTATCGAAAAGCATGACGGGCTTTTGCCTCAAAAAGATGAATGATTAGGGAGGGATTGTATCTACTCCTTTTTTGCTGTTCTTGGCCTATGATCTAGGGCTTATCATTGAAACTGTGTCGTGATGTGCACCGAGAGGTTATTTACCCATGAACCAACCCTAGTAGGTGTGCTCTCCATAAGTTTCGGGAGAGAAACGCAGTTCCCGAGCTTCAGGTTTGGGATTGCTCCTTGCTGCCTAGGGGAGGATGCGACCAGACAATAAATATGTCTTAGGGCCGTGGCCTCCACTAGGGTAGTTGTTACAAAAGCTTCAAACGTTGAGGAGCGTAGTCAGTCGGGCTCTAGATCTACCATGGTGTATCATATAAGGCCACGGCGGTGCATCTTGCTACGTGCCTTATGGCCGCGACCGCGGTGCCCCGTAGCAGTGAATGCTGCATCCCCATTTCCTACTTGATTACTTCAGTATCTCTGAGATTGCTCACTTCTGTTAGTTTGTTCTCAGATTATATATATACATTGTAAAGACTAACAAAGGCAGATATGGAAGGAGAATCCAGCCGGAGTGCAGAAGTCAAGGATGAGATTGTGCAACTATACAATCACCTTAATCACCTCTATGACAGCCACGCCTCACTTCAGACCCAGGTCAATTTTCTAACTCAGAGAGTGCTAATGCTGGAGGCCGCGGTATCTAAGAACATAAGCACGAAAGTGGAGGAAATAACAAAGCCAGCCATGCCTGCCGCGGCGGTAAATGAAGCCGCGGAATCAACTGTCAGAGGCCAAAAAAGGCAGAAAAGTCGGGTTTCTATACTCAGTTGAGCCTCCCGATTGAAGAGATCTTCGAGTTCATCAAAGGGAACAAGATTTTGAGGTGGCCAAAAAAATTGAGAGCTCCACCCCACAAGAGGAACAAAGCTACCTGGTGCAGATTCCATCAGGACCATGACCACGACACAGAGCAATGCTATGCTCTGAAGGATGAAGTTGAAAGGCTAATCGGGCAAGGGATGCTGCAACGATTCCTGAAGAATGCATAAGGGATTCAGCCTGACCTAGCAGAGGCTGCCTATCGCATCTCATCCTTCGTCTTTCTAATTTCAACTATTTCTATTTATGTTTTATGAAGCTCACTGTAGCCTTAATACTCGAGACTTTATGTTTTGTTAACAAAGTCATTAGCTGCAGCATACATATATAAATATATGAACTAGCAAGTTTAGCTATATCTGATATTTCTCTTGGTTTCATAACCTGCTACCTCACAAAAAAACTTGTTGTCTCAAACAGATTTCAGAGGAAATATAACAAAATTATCTCGAAGGATTATTCTACTTCGGGATGCACTTATGGATGGGATACGACCTTCATTAGCTCAGAAGTTCCCCTCGCAATGTGAAACTACATCTTATCATATTCGCAGAAGCATCTGAGGATTCAAAGAGCTTTTATCAGCCACCAGGTCCTACAACGCCAATTCTCTGCTCTCGGAGTGCGACATTAGCCACGGGGGCTTATAACGCCCATTCTTAGCTTTTGGGACTCGTCATCGAGCCAGGAGGCTTACAATATCTAGCCAGAGATGACTTTATATATATTATTAGCCGTGCGTGGCTTAATAACATAACCCAGACTGGAGAGGCTTGATAGTGTCTCGCATATTAGCTGTGGGTGGCTTAATAACATAACCCAGCCTGAAGAGGCTTGATAGTGTCTCGCATATTAGCTGTGGGTGGCTTAATAACATAACCCAGCCTGGAGAGGCTTGATAGTGTCTCGCATATTAGCTGTGGGTGGCTTAATAACATAACCCGGCCTGGAGAGGCTTGATAGTGTCTCGCATATTAGCTGTGGGTGGCTTAATAACATAACCCAGCCTGGAGAGTCTTGATAGTGTCTCGCATATTAGCTGTGGGTGGCTTAATAACATAACCTAGCCTGGGGAGGCTTCATAGTGTCCCAAGATCGACTAAAGGAAATCCATGAAAGACAATCGAAGCGGCTATAGGAGGCTCTGTTACTATGATCATGAAGCATGTCAAACCTACAGAAGGATGGCCTCGATTTTCCAAGGGCAAGGTTCTACAGCCTTATTATCTTGTCAGCAGTCAAGTAGATGCCGTGGCATCCTCATCCACCGCTGCCCTAGCACTAGATGGCAACCTGCCACAGCTGAATGGAAAAAGCAACTGAGAGTCGCTGAGGTGGACTTGAATTCAGAACATTTGCCCTCGTTCAAAATTACCGCGGCATCGATCTATTCATTATTTCTACATAGCAAATGAGTAGATAACCAAAGGGTCCGTGGCTTCTACGAAAAATTGAAGAAATTAAGCCGCAGCCCCAAAACCATACTTCATTGGCACCGCGGCTTGGGGGATCACAACCCTACAGTGAGGTGCAGGGGCAAAACAAAAAAGGGCCAAAGTGACAAGGACACCGCGGATGATTAATAAGAGCAAGATTGCATTGAATTATACCATGCTGCCGCGGACCTAGCTACAAGTCCTACAAGCCTACAAGTTCATCCAATACAGAAAGCAAGTTGAAAATATGAGGCAGTAACGCGCAACCATTCATTATAGCAGGCAATGTAAAACATGCAATATTGAAAAGCAAGGAATACTAAGTAGGCAATTAGTGATAAAAGTATGGCCGCAGCCTTTGTATTAATAGTCATAGATTACAAAATGGAGGCCGCAGCCACAACGAAAATCTAAGATTACAAAAAGTTGATGCAACAGAAATTGAGAATTTAAGAGGCCGCGTCATCATCATCGTCAGCCTCTTCTCCGCCCGCGGCAGTCTCTGTCTCCTCGTCCTTAGCCGCTGCCTCTGCCTCTACTTGGGCTATCAGCCTTGCTCTTTCTTCAGCCGCGGCCTTCAGCTCAGCAATGCACTCTTGATGTTCTGTATCACTTAATTTCCAAGCGAGGACCGCCTCCTTGGCATCAGGGAAGCTCTTAATAATTCTTTGCCGCAGCTCCTGGTAGCCGCGGAGGTATGCCCTGTTGTTAATGAGGAAGAAATCCTTGGAGCCTTTGAATGATTCCACGGTATGATCTATGGCTAGCTGGAGGGCGTCGCAATGATCAACTTCCATCTTTTGTATGGCCGCGGCGTGGGCTTCATCCTTCTGAGCAGACTCGGCTTCTAGCTCTTGATATTTTTGCTGGAGGAGGGCGAGCTTGGCATTTGCAATCTCTGCAACACGGTCGGCTTCGGCTGTTTGGGCCTGTGATGATTTCATAGATTCCGCGGCTTGATTGAAATTCTCCTCCGCTTCCTCTCTGGCCTTGTTGGCCTTCTCCAAGTCCATATGGGCGGCCTGGAGGGCCGCGACAGAGGACGCTTTCCCTGCCTCAAAAGAAGAGGTCCGTGCAGACTGCAGGTCCGCGGCATGAGCACTCTTCTCGGCCTCTTTCAGCCTGTACAGAGCCTCATACTTCCTCTTCTGGACCACAATGACATCGGCGGCCTGTATGAAATAAAAGACGTTAGCAAAAGTACAGAAAAATATGAGATGCAAAGGTTAAATGACTAGTACGTACCCTCAAAAGGCTGTGGAGGCCACAGTCCTCCAGATCTTCGTGATCCTCCCCAACCAGCCTATCGAGGTCCGCGGCATCCAAGGCTCGCTTCATTCTCCGTGCAGCCTTTGCAGTAGTGTCCCAGGAGGAATTTGGGTCAGGCTGCCTTAATTGAGGCCTTGGCCTACCGTCTGGCCCGGACTCTCCGCGGAATTGGGGAGGTGGCAAATTGATCATCAGCATTGATCGGAGACAACATCACCTACATTTCAGTCTTTCTCGATAGTTCCTTGTGCTCGTGACGAGATTGTACAATCATTCTTTACGTCCACTCACCGTTGCACACTTTTTTTAGAAGTTTTTTCACTTGTCTTTTTTTATTCTCTTCTTTTTGTATTTATTAATGTGCAACTGAAAATAACACAAAAAAACTACACCAAGTGTAAGGTGTGACACAAAAAAATAATAAAAAAAATACGAATAACACGACACAAGCACTAATGGTATGTTTAACACTACAAAAACCAAGCACACTTACGAAATAATTTTTTTATTTTATTTTTTATATTTTGGAAATAAAAAAATTACTACAAAAAATAAAAATTATATTTTTAATTTTCAGATTTTTTAAAATTTTTTTAGGGATTACTTACATAAAAAATGAAATCTATAAATTATTTAAAAAACTACTTTTTATTTTCGAATTTGTTCAATTTTCCCCAAAAAACTTGTTGTCAAATTATAAATTACCGCAAGTGCACGGGCTATTATAATATAGCGAGTGCAAGTACAGTTCGAACCCGTTGAGATTTGTTAATTTTAATATATAAAATAATTATAACTTTTCGACTAAACTAAATTAGGTTGTAGAAATAGTATGTAGAGAAGAAATAAAATAAAATAAACTATGTAAAACAAACACATGATATATAGTATGTATGGAAAAATTACTAGGATGTGAGACATTAATACTCGTTGGTGATTAATTAGTCTAGTTCACATTCCCTTTATATAACTGAAAGTATTACCTACTCTCGTTGGGTAAAATTTCAGAATATGAAACATTAAAGTTCAAAAAATATTTTTATAACTCTTTTATATCCCATAAATTCGCATTCCCTTAAAAAATTAAAACTTATTGTTAAGCATAACTTGTCAAATATAAGAGTGGATTATCAAATGACTTAACATAAGTATAATCCATCAAACATAAGTACAAATTAATAAAGAATATAAATTTTGAAAATAAAATCGAAGGTTTAAATATCACTCTTGTGACTATTTTAATGAATGAAATTTTTTAAAATAGTCTTTGAACACACAGGGAATTAAACTGAAATAGATCTACCTAAAAATACAATAAGTAATCATGACAAACTTCACCTAATCCTAGGAATTAATTGAAGTTGGAAAAATAATTGAAACAAACAAATTACAAGATGAAATAAAAATTATTATTAATAATCAACTTACAAATTCGAATTCCAAATATTGGATCTAAATACAAAATTTCCTACCAAACTTACAAACAAAATGTCACACTAATAAAATAAAATTCTGGCTAAAAATTGTGTCCCTCAAATTGTGTGTGAAAAAGTGAGCCCAAGATTCTTTTTATAGGCTAAGATATGAAGTATTTTGTTTGGGGTTAAATTTCATTTGTTTGGTTGTATTTGGATTAGTAATTATCACATGGGATCATGTGAATATTTGGAAACAATTGAGAAGTCTTTTTTTTTTAATTATTATCACCAATTTTCATCACTATTCATGTTAAGATTCTAAGCACCAACTTTAATCGCCTTTTTTAATCCCAAAAAACTTAAAAATCTCATTTTGGCCCAAACTTCAAAGTGTTGAGTTTTTTAAAGACCTTTCTGAATAACTATGGTACGACCTCAACGGACACTCGAGCGATTTTAAAAAAAATCATTTAGTACAGTTGTGTCAACTGTGTCGTGTCTTGACATATCCTAACAATTTTTGCACATCAACTCCTTTGTGATAAAAGTAATTCAATTTTAGGGTCATAAAAGTTTAAAAATGAAGTAACTAACCTTTGTGACTACAGAAAATATCATAATAAAATATTCTACAAAAATAATCACAAATAGCAGAAAGTAAATGAAATCACATGCACAAGAATGATTTATGTGGTTGGCAACTTGCCCACGTCCACGGAGAGGTTACTTGTTCTTATTAAGTGTCTCTCAAAAGTTCCAATTTCAATCCCCTTGACCCGTGTTAGGGTGTACAATTTATAGATATGTCATTACAGAATTTGAGTTGTTCAAGGAACTCTAACTATCGTGTGAATTAGTCATAAGATACTTGAATATCTCGTTTAAGATTTTTGGTACTTGATTTGACCATATCCATAAGTGTTGTTATACCACTAAAGAAATACTCATGTGGAAATTGAGTCATGATTTGGGATGGGCCAAGTGTTTAATTTATCAGAACTTAGTTGGCTATTCTCATGGACTAAAGAAAATGGGCTCTCACAATTGCCCCTAAAATCTTTGGGCCAATAGTTTCTGGGCCAATAGATTTTAATTGAGCTAAAGGCGCAAGGCATGAAACGGCAAAATGGTATTTTTGTATTTGTGAGAGATGGCGAGGACGTGCTTGTCTTTAAGAGAGATTTGAAGCGTTGGGATCTTCTTAGGGAGGCGCGACTCATGATTTGAGATGTTTTGAAAACCGTTCGTGTGTAACTTAACCATCAGTTTAGTGTCTTAAGTAATTTTTTGCTCGTACTTCGTCTCTAAGCTTCCTCTTTCGTTCTCTGCTTCAAAAAATCAGAGTTCTTCATCTTATGTGCTTTTCCAACGCTTCGCCACTACTTGTAAGTTCTAGTCTTCATCTTCTCAATTATTCTTCTTCGAATTAGCTTATTACTGTAGCTAGGGTTTCGCTTCTTCTGGCATACTAATGGCGACTCTTGATAGCAAGTTTGTTTATGAGTTTAGAACATGTTATAATATTCCTCACTAGGAAGATATTAAATGTGTTCCAATGCCTCGAAATGTTCGTAGCATAAACGATGGCCACTGGATTTATACCTTGCTAGTTTCTCGGGGGGTTGACATTTCCCCCCAATCACCTATTTTTTCACTTCTTCTAATATTTTGATATCATTCCTACTCATTATACTCCAAACGTTTGGAAAATTATAAATGGAGTACATAGGATAAATGAGTTGTATGGTACTAACTTGGGGCTTGCTAAAATTTATTATTTGTTATGTCTTCCCACGCACAAAAGATGGACTTTTAAATTTAAAGGCTAGGAGTGCAAACAGGGTATTAGTTGTAAATTTTCCTAACTCTTATAAAGATTACTGGAGTGAAGGCTTTATTTATAGGAATTAGCAATATCCTCCCCAATCAGAGGGCATAGGGTACAGGGGGCCTCGGATCCCTACCTTTGGGAAGGAGTACATAGGTTGTGAACACTGTCTGTTTCTTTATTTTTTGCTCGCTTATTCCTATTCGTGATTTCTCAAACAATTTTTCTGGTTGTACTATAGCTAAAGCTAATAGCCAAGAACCAATAACCTGTTCGTCATGAATTCAAAGTTACTGATCTCTTGAAAGCTTGGAATATTAGGGCCACTCTTTCTGACAGTGAGCATCCCTGGTCTGCTACCTATTTTCTTAACTATAAGAACACCACCTCCAGCTTCAACGCCAGGACATTTGATTTCATTGCTGATTTGGAGGTTTCAGAGGAGGATATTGGTGGACCGTCTGAACCCATTCTTTTAGAAGAAGAAGAAGGGGAAGAAGAGAGAGAAGAGAAGGAAGATGGAGAAGGTAAAGAGGAAGACAGTAAAGAGGAAGAAGAAGAAGAAGAAGAGGGAATGATATCAGGAAGAAGGAGGTGTTTGATCAACTGTGATGCTGATGATGATCTGTTATCCGATCACATGAAGTCCTTAAAGAGGAAGGAAGGAGACTCCCCCAATACAGGTGGTTCCAAGTCAAAAGATAGGAGAGTGAAGTAGATAATAATAATAATAATAATAATAATAATAATAATAATAATAATAATAATAATAATAATAATAAGAAGAAGAAGAAGAAGAAGAAGAAGAAGAAGAAGAAGAAGAAGAAGAAGAAGAAGAAGAAAAAGAAGAAGAAGAAGAAGAAGCAAAAAGACAAGAGAAAGAGAAGAATACAGAGGATGACATAGGCCTTGAAGGCCCCTGTTATTCCTTCTTTTGTTGTTGTTGCTAAATAAAAGAAGAAGAAGAAGAAGAAGAAGAAGAAGAAGAAGAAGCAAAAAGACAAGAGAAAGAGAAGAATACAGAGGATGACATAGGCCTTGAAGGCCCCTATTATTCCTTCTTTTGTTGTTGTTGCTAAATGAAAGAGTGTGGATGATTCTCCCTATCTTTTCCCTACACTTCTAGAGGGGGTTATACTCGCTGTCGATCGCAAGAGGTCGCTGAAAGATGGGTGCCAACCTGTTAGCCCTAAAATCAGCTCAAGGGCTTGCATTAGTACGTCACCTTCCCTTTGTAATTCTTTTTATTGAATCTCGATAAATTATCTTACATTTTCTTTCTTTTTTACGTTTATTTTTTTATTTTACCACGTTGCTTTGTGGTCGGGCTGACTAGTTGAGAGAGTATGTTGAGCTATAAGAGTCCTTAAAGATCTTCGAAGAGGCTCTGGACAATGCTAAGGTCACTTTTGATCAAGAGAAACAGAAGTCCTTGGACGCCCTTAAGGAAAAATTGGTGAAAGAGCTGACCGACTTATAGGACGCTTATAGACAAGTAATTGCTGATAAGTTGAAGGTGGTTGAGGCCAACAAGGAGATGATCACTAAGATTGAGAAATTGGAGGGAGATGTTGTGTTCGTTTGGGATGGCGGGTAGAACAAAGGCTGTGAGGTGGTGTATGATGATGTTGAACGTCAGGTTGCCTATATTCGATAGTTGGGCTTTAAAAAGGGATGGGACCAAGCTTTGGTCACAACTGAAGTTCCAGTTGACTCCCCTTTGTTTTCCCAACACAAGTTAGGTCCAAACTCGATGGGTATTGGGGAGCCTGTAATACCCCGTATTTTTATGCTATAATTAATTTGGGGATTTATTTAATAAAAATCCGGAAATTAATTACGTTATAATTATTAACGTGACGTGAGTTAGTAATAATATGAAATTGTTGAATATTACTTAAGAGCATAGTAATATATGGTAAATGTCACGAGTGAATAAAAATGACAATTTTGGTAATTTTAGTCGGGACGCGCCCGTGTCGCGTCGGGACTAATTATTGAGATATAAAAGTAAATATTTTATGAGTTGTCCGTATGGTCGTTTTGAGTGCGTCAACGCGTCCGGAAGGGTCAAGATAGTCAGAAAAGTGTACCCGGGAGTTTAGTTTGGGTCTCGGGATGTTTTTAGGCTAAATTAGTGACCCGGGAGGGCGTTTTGGTCATTTTACATACTAGGGTAATTAAACCCACGAATTTTCAACCATCCTTAGCAGCCATTTAAGTCAGCCTTTAGGGTTAGATCATTCAGAACCCTAAGACGGCTAGTGGAGAAGAGAGGAGAGACCTTGCTAGGTGATTCAAGGCCAAAAACACCACCTTTTGCACCACCGTCACCACCAACGCGTAGATCGCGAGGAGGAGAACGCAGCCACACCAATATCTGCAGGAAACCAGACCTCTGAAATCCCAGGCAAGTGTTTAACTTGCGTATTTTCGTTAGTGCAATAATCATGTTAGTGTAGGAATGATTAAGAGTATAATCCATGGAAGAAACCCAATTTTGATAGGGATTTGCATGTAGAAATCATATGAACCTTATTCTGGAAATTAATATGTGAAGTAGATGTTTAACCCACGAAATTATGATGATTTGTTAGAAGGAATTTCTGGAGAAAACTGATTAGAACAAAGGTTAAGAAAACTGTAGGGTTCTTGATGATTAGATGAAATATTAGGTTGTTTAATCATGTTTATTGATGTATATACGCATGCTGATCGTTAAAGATAC
The DNA here is from genome assembly GCA_949130495.1 of Sambucus nigra. Classification (NCBI taxonomy): domain Eukaryota; kingdom Viridiplantae; phylum Streptophyta; class Magnoliopsida; order Dipsacales; family Adoxaceae; genus Sambucus; species Sambucus nigra. The sequence goes on along the minus strand of OX422218.1, from coordinate 59,894,437 downwards.
CTGGAATTATGTTAGGATGTAAGCAGTAGACTTCTTGGGTCAATTAGAGTTGGAAAATATGAGTTTTGATGAAGAAACTTAAGCAACCCCGTCACTGCAATTTCTGCAGAATTTTCACAGACCTGCTCGATCGATCGATCGACCCTAGATCGTCGATCGATCGAAGGTTCGATCGGTCGACCCCTAGACGTCGATCGATCGACCCTCCCTGGCAGCCTATTATTCCCCTTGTTTAATTAGTTGAATTATTTTATCGTGGAATAAACCTTGGGCATTCTAAATAAAATGATTTGGGAGATATTGAGGACCAGTAGGGTATATGGACATATGTTAGAACCTTTAATCTTCAACGAAGAGGGTAATTATGGGATGTTTACTTTAGGTTGTTAAATTTATGAAATTTAAGGGTGAGGTGCGTAAGAGAGTTACGTTGGAATCAAAAAAAGTTATTTACTGAATTCTAGAATTGTAAGGTTATAACCCATGAGTATTAGGTAATGAGTGAGAAAACCCTTCGAATTAAGGTTAGAGGCGAAACCTTATACATTATACTAATAAGGTGAAATTTAGGACAAAGGTTGTAATTATGGGTAATGAGAGTGACCTATATTAATATGATGAAATTGGTATAATTATATGAATGTGTGTACATATATTATATACATGTGAAAAACGTACCCGCGCTACTTGCTATCCCTGAGGTTACCGCGCTGGGACGATCGTATCCTGTGTTGCTTTATGGGGATATTGAATCGTACCCTAGAAGATAGAGATCCTAGGTACGGGCTATTAAATTGATAGTCGGACGGTCCTAAGAGACGTGTGGGTATGTACTAACCTCTTGGACTTGGAATCTATGCTTCGCCTCAACGTTGTTTTGTATATGTGAATACAGTTCGAGAGTGATTCCGAACTTGTATTTCCCTTTATGTGAACGATACGGGGATTGGATAGCAGAGTATGCCCGCACCATAGTTTAGTTGGGGTGCCATTTATATATATTTTATTCGAGTAGTTAATATATATATGAGGTTATAAACTTTGAACTGCCTACTGTGATTTGATAAGTAGAACATGGTTGTTGACTCAAATTATTAAATACTTGTTTTGTGAAAATATGAAAAGGCATGGGGAAATCTTATTATTTAATGAAGCTAAAACGAGAGGAATACTACAAATTGAAAGTAACCTTTTTATAACATTGTCATTGTTCAGTTTTGAAAACTTATGAGTAAGTTAAGATATACAAACCATTGGGAAGGTTAGTACGATAGGAGTGCACATTAGAAGAGAGGTGAGTATTTCTCAAGAGAGAGACGAACTAATATGATGTTGCATTGGCCTGTATCAATTTAAATACTTGCTTAACGTATTTTAAAATCAAACACACTTTCGGGCCCTGACCCGTTTCCTTTCTCTCTCTCTTCTGTGTATATATATGTATATTTTTCAGGTGCCCAGCCACAGGGGCGTCTTGCTTAGGATTCTTTGAGAAGAACGAGCTGCAGCTTAGGTGGGAGTTGCAGGTCCCTTGAGTAGACGGCTCCCGACATTGACTCCACTCTTATTACTCTCATTTATGGGGCACGTGTCGCCCTTTTCATCATTTCATTTATTGTTGGGGATTTTTATATTTCAGTTATTCCAGTATTGTTTATGGGATTTGTTTCAGGATGGTTTATGATTTTAGTTTTTACTATTGACTTTCGTTTGGTGAATGTATGGTTTTATTTAAATTTCGTGGTATGATTTTCTATTGTAGAAATGTTGTTTTGAATTAATAAAAGTCTTTTCTTTAATTAAAATTTGGAAGTTCGTATAAAAAAAATGTTTTTGACACTTAGCTTAATTATTTAGGGTGTTAAATTGGAAAATTATTTTTATCGACAGTGATGCTGAGAATGAACCAACTGTTTACCTTGATTTAATTTAATAAAGGAGTGATCGCCCGGTATTTAATTAGGCGGGGTGTCACAGGTGGTATCAGAGCATCAGGTTCTAGTGTCCATAGGATCTGTACGGCTTATTCTCGCTTTCAGCTTAACGTTATTGCTATAGAGCCCTATTGTTAGGACTGTTGTATTCTTGCTTTCACGTTTAAGTCTTCAGCTATTTGAGATTTGTTGATAACTGTAGACTAATAAACTTGTTCACGTTTCAGATGCCTCCGAGACGTGCTCCGAAGGATAGGCGTGCCCAAGCCGAGCAGCCAGCAGCTCCGGCACCAGGCACAATGAATGCGAATGAAGTGGCCGCCATCGTTGCTCAGGCTGTAAATGCCGCGATAGCGGTGATTCAGCAGGATCCACCATAGGTCCAGGCAGTGGCGCCAGTACCAGCATAGCTTCCATTTGCATGGGAGAGAGTTCGGGATGCTTTTCAGAAAGCACATCCCCCTGAGTTTTCTGGTAGCTCCGATATTATTACTGTCAGCCAATGGAAGAAGGACATCCAGCGGCACCTCCGTATGTATGAGTGCACCGAAGTGCAGAAGCAGCTATTGGCCTCTTTTAAACTGGTGGGAGCCGCATTACAGTGGTGGGAGTCCACTACTACTTTGGAGGAGAGGGATACGATCCCTATTCAGATGTTCTGGGAGCGGTTTGACCGCAAGTATTTTCCACCCGCAGTGCAGACTGAGATGAGGCGGAAATTGCTAAATCTGAAGCAGGAGAACCTTACTGTAGCCGAGTATGAGGAGGAGTTCACGAGACTTCTCACTATTGTGCCAGATGAGGCACCCACTGAGAGCAAGAAGATTTTGCTGTTCGTCGACGGGTTAGCTTGGAGGATCCGTCAGCACCTTATTGGAAATCTATCCCTGAGTACTTTCACTGACGTACTCAATGCAGCATTACTACATTGCCAGGATCACCGCTTCCATCTTCAGGGAAGCAAGAGAGTAGGAGAGTCCAGCCAGCAGGGCAGGACCGGGGGTAATAGTGCCAGTGGGGCACCAACTCAGGGACAGACTCGTCAGCACGAGCAGAGTTCCCATCAGGGGGACCCTGCTAAGCGATTCCGTTCAGGTGATTCTAGGCAGGGATTCGGGGGATTCAGGCAGGGCCATCAGGGTCAGCCTAATCAGCAGGGCCAGCAGGGCCAACACCGACCGCAGGGTCAACAGCAGGGCCAGCAAGGCCAACAGCATGCACATCAGGGCCAACAGGGCCAATGGCGTGGAGGTAACGGCCAGCAGGGCCGTGGTCAGCAGGGACAGAGGGGAGGTAATTTCAGAGGCCGGTGTTTTGTGTGTGGCAAGCACGGCCATAAGCGTCAGGATTTCCCCGAGGGCGATAGGGCTCCACAGCAGCAGGGAGCCCGTAATGAGCCACAGAGACCACTCTTTCCACCTGCCCTTCCAGCTCCAGCCCAGATGCCAGCCCTACCAGCCATTCCAGCAGCTCTAGTGCAGCAGGGGCAATTACAGTACGGACGTGTCTATAACGTCCACCAGGCAGCAGCTCCACAGGCACCATCCGCGATTGAGGGTATGTTTCCTATCCATGGTACTATGGGTAAAGTTTTGTTTGATACGGGGGCAACGCACTGTTTTATAGCTACGCATTTTGCGAAGTCCTTAGGATTGTTAGCCACAGCAGAGAGCACCGTGACGTGTGTCGACTCACCACTGGGGAGTGGGTCACTTATATTCTTTATATGCCGGGGAGTAGGGGTAGACATCGGTAGCTTGGTATTGCCTGCAGACATGCTAGTCTTAGACATGCACGAGCATGACGTGATTATTGGTATGGATTAGCTCGCATCTTATAGAGCCATGATTGATTGCTTCGGCGGGAGCATTGTTTTTGCCATTCCGGGGCAAGAGATGTTTATAGTGGCGATGCCTCGCCCAGAGGGAGGTTCGACCCCAGTTGTTAGGGAGTATTCCGATGTGTTTCAGGAGATACCAGGCCTACCGCCCAGTCGTGAGATAGACTTCGTTATAGACTTATTGCCGGATACGAGACCTATAGCACGCGCACCGTACCGTATGGCTCCGGCAGAGATGCGAGAGCTACGAGATCAGATTGAGCAGCTATTAGGTCAGGGTTTCATTCGTAGGAGTACCTCACCGTGGGGCGCTCCAGTCTTATTTGTGAAGAAGAGAGATGGCTCACTGAGATTGTGTGTGGACTACCAGGAGTTGAACAAGGTCACGATACGGAACAAGTATCCGTTGCCTCGAATCGATGATCTGTTCGACCAGTTAAGGGGAGCAACTTTCTTTTCGAAGATAGATCTAAGGTCGGGGTACCATCAGTTGCGAATTAGAGAGCAGGATGTTTCGAAGATTGCCTTCTTGTCAAGATATGGGTCCTATGAGTTCAGGGTGATGCCGTTCGGACTCACAAATGCCCCAGCCGTTTTCATGGACTTGATGAACCGAGTGTTCAGAGAGTTCTTGGATCAGTTCGTCATCGTCTTCATAGATGATATCTTGATATATTCACGCTCCGAGGAGGAGCATGCCGAACACTTGAGGCAGGTTCTTCAGACTCTACGAGAACATCAGTTGTATGCTAAGTACGAGAAGTGTGGATTCTGGTTGCGAGAGGTACAATTCTTGGGCCATGTTGTTTCTGAGCAGGGGATAGCAGTTGACCCGAGAAAACTGTCAGCGGTGAGGGAGTGGGGGCAGCCCACGACACCGACGGAGGTACGTAGTTTCTTGGGGTTGGCAGGATACTACAGGAGGTTCATTCGGGGGTTCTCCAAAATAGTAGGTCCATTGACGAATCTGACTCGCAAGGGGGTACCATATGTTTGGGATGACGCTTGTCAGTTGGCTTTCGACGAGCTGAAGGACAAGCTTACTTCGGCACCAGTCCTTGCTTTACCGAAGCCGGGTGTAGAGTACCTGGTTTACACAGATGCGTCCTTACGAGGACTTGGGGGAGTACTTCAGCAGGAAGAGAAGGCTATAGCTTTTGCTTCCCGCAAGCTTAAGCCGCATGAGAAGAATTACCCCACCCACGACCTGGAGTTAGCTGTGGTCGTCTTTGCATTGAGAATTTGGAGGCACTATTTATTGGGTGAGAAATTTCGTTTGTTCACAGACCATGAGTCACTGCAGAACCTGTTCACTCAGCGAGAGCTGAATATGTGTCAGCGCAGATGGTTAGAGTTTGTGAAAGATTACCAGTTCGATATACAGTATCATCCGGGGAAAGCCAACGTAGTTGCTGATGCGTTGAGCCGTAGACCGGTTGACGATGTAGCGGACATCTGGAAAGCAAAGTGGAAGGAGTTGGGTCACCAAGACGCAGTAGCACGTTCTTTCATATCCGTGATGACAGTCACACCCGAGATTGTTACGAAGGTGATACAGGCACAGACCACAGACCCGTTTTGTCAGGAGCAGATTGTACGACTCCTAGCCGAGGGTGCTGAGTCCTATTCTGTTAGTTCGGATGGAGGGTTGCGGTTTAATGGGAGATTAGTGGTTCCAGAAGGAGCAGAGCTACGTCATGAGGTGATGACTCATTCTCATGGGTCCCGATTTGCTGTACATCCGGGAGGCGATAAGATGTACCAGGATATGAGACGTCAGTACTGGTGGAGTGGGATGAAGAAGGACATCGCTGAATTTGTGTCCAAATGTTCTACTTGCCAGCTGGTGAAGGTGGACCACCAGAAACCGTCGGGATTACTTCAGCCGTTGGAAGTACCTGCGTGGAAGTGGGAAAGTATTTCCATGGACTTCATTACAGGGTTGCCTACATCACAGCGAGGCCACGATTCTATCTGGGTGATTGTAGACCGTCTGACCAAGGTGGATCATTTTCTGCCAGTAAGGATAGATTATACCACGGGTCAGTATGCCCAACTATTCATCGCGGAGATTGTCAGATTACATGGGGTGCCCCTGAATATTGTTTCAGACAGAGACAAGATTTTTGTGTCGCGTTTCTGGGAAAGCTTTCAGGAGGCTATGGGTACAGAGTTGAGACTGAGTTCAGCTTACCACCCACAGACAGATGGACAGACAGAGCGTACTAATCAGATGTTGGAAGATATGCTACGCATGTGTATCCTCGATTTCGGGGGAGGTTGGGAACCACATCTTCCACTGGTCGAGTTTGCTTATAATAACTCCTATCAGTTTACGATTGGCATGGCTCCATTTGAGGTTTTGTACGGCAGGCCTTGTCGCTCTCCAACCTGTTGGCTCGAGGTGGGGGACAACAAGTTATTAGGACCAGAAGTGATCCAGGAGACCTCCGCGAGGATTGAAATAATCAGGAGTCGTATTCGGGTAGCCCAAGACAGACAGAAGAGCTACGCCGATGCGAAACGATTCTTCCGGGAGTTTAATGTGGGAGATCAAGTGTTGTTGCGTGTATCTCCTATGAAAGGAGTGATGAGGTTCGGGAATAAGGGAAAGTTGGCTCCGAGGTACGTAGGACCATTTCCCATCATCGAGAGAATTGGGCCAGTAGCATACAGGTTGGGTTTGCCAGAACATTTACATCGTATCCACGATGTATTCCACATCTCATCGTTGAGACAATACCTTCGGGATGATATGGCCCATACTCACATTGCGATAGATGAGATCGACTTGCAGTCGGATAGCTCTTACGAGGAGAGACCGGTGGATATTCTAGACTACAGTGAGAGGAGATTGAGGTCGAAGATAGTTCCACTCGTGCGGGTCCAGTGGGAACATCATAATGTGGAGGAATCCACTTGGGAGCATGAGGAAGATATGCGTGAGAGATATCCAGAGTTGTTTTTACCAGGTATGCCTTATTTTCCGAATTTCGGGACGAAATTCCGTAATTAGGGGGGAAGTATGTAATACCCCGTATTTTTATGCTATAATTAATTTGGGGATTTATTTAATAAAAATCCGGAAATTAATTATGTTATAATTGTTAACGTGACGTGAGTTAGTAATAATATGAAATTGTTGAATATTACTTAAGAGCATAGTAATATATGGTAAATGTCACGAGTGAATGAAAATGACAATTTTGGTAATTTTAGTTGGGACGCGCCCGTGTCGCGTCGGGACTAATTATTGAGATATAAAAGTAAATATTTTATGAGTTGTCCGTATGGTCGTTTTGAGTGCGCCAACGCGTCCGGAAGGGTCAAGATAGTCAGAAAAGTGTACCCGGGGGTTTAGTTTGGGTCTCGGGATGTTTTTAGGCTAAATTAGTGACCCGGGAGGGCGTTTTGGTCATTTTACATACTAGGGTAATTAAACCCACGAATTTTCAACCATCCTTAGCAGCCATTTAAGTCAGCCTTTAGGGTTAGATCATTCAGAACCCTAAGACGGCTAGTGGAGAAGAGAGGAGAGACCTTGCTAGGTGATTCAAGGCCAAAAACACCACCTTTTGCACCACCGTCACCACCAACGCGTAGATCGCGAGGAGGAGAACGCAGCCACACCAATATCTGCAGGAAACCAGACCTCTGAAATCCCAGGCAAGTGTTTAACTTGCGTATTTTCGTTAGTGCAATAATCATGTTAGTGTAGGAATGATTAAGAGTATAATCCATGGAAGAAAACCCAATTTTGATAGGGATTTGCATGTAGAAATCATATGAACCTTATTCTGGAAATTAATATGTGAAGTAGATGTTTAACCCACGAAATTATGATGATTTGTTAGAAGGAATTTCTGGAGAAAACTGATTAGAACAAAGGTTAAGAAAACTGTAGGGTTCTTGATGATTAGATGAAATATTAGGTTGTTTAATCATGTTTATTGATGTATATACGCATGCTGATCGTTAAAGATACCTGGAATTATGTTAGGATGTAAGCAGTAGACTTCTTGGGTCAATTAGAGTTGGAAAATATGAGTTTTGATGAAGAAACTTAAGCAACCCCGTCACTGCAATTTCTGCAGAATTTTCACAGACCTGCTCGATCGATCGATCGACCCTAGATCGTCGATCGATCGAAGGTTCGATCGGTCGACCCCCAGACGTCGATCGATCGACCCTCCCTGGTAGCCTATTATTCCCCTTGTTTAATTAGTTGAATTATTTTATCGTGGAATAAACCTTGGGCATTCTAAATAAAATGATTTGGGAGATATTGAGGACCAGTAGGGTATATGGACATATGTTAGAACCTTTAATCTTCAACGAAGAGGGTAATTATGGGATGTTTACTTTAGGTTGTTAAATTTATGAAATTTAAGGGTGAGGTGTGTAAGAGAGTTACGTTGGAATCAAATAAAGTTATTTACTGAATTCTAGAATTGTAAGGTTATAACCCATGAGTATTAGGTAATGAGTGAGAAAACCCTTCGAATTAAGGTTAGAGGTGAAACCTTATACATTATACTAATAAGGTGAAATTTAGGACAAAGGTTGTAATTATGGGTAATGAGAGTGACCTATATTAATATGATGAAATTGGTATAATTATATGAATGTGTGTACATATATTATATACATGTGAAAAACGTACCCGCGCTACTTGCTATCCCTGAGGTTACCGCGCTGGGACGATCGTATCCTGTGTTGCTTTATGGGGATATTGAATCGTACCCTAGAAGATAGAGATCCTAGGTACGGGCTATTAAATTGATAGTCGGACGGTCCTAAGAGACGTGTGGGTATGTACTGACCTCTTGGACTTGGAATCTATGCTTCGCCTCAACGTTGTTTTGTATATGTGAATACAGTTCGAGAGTGATTCCGAACTTGTATTTCCCTTTATGTGAACGATACGGGGATTGGATAGCAGAGTATGCCCGCACCATAGTTTAGTTGGGGTGCCATTTTATATATATTTTATTCGAGTAGTTAATATATATATGAGGTTATAAACTTTGAACTGCCTACTGTGATTTGATAAGTAGAACATGGTTGTTGACTCAAATTATTAAATACTTGTTTTGTGAAAATATGAAAAGGCACGGGGAAATCTTATTATTTAATGAAGCTAAAACGAGAGGAATACTACAAATTGAAAGTAACCTTTTTATAACATTGTCATTGTTCAGTTTTGAAAACTTATGAGTAAGTTAAGATATACAAACCATTGGGAAGGTTAGTACGATAGGAGTGCACATTAGAAGAGAGGTGAGTATTTCTCAAGAGAGAGACGAACTAATATGATATTGCATTGGCCTGTATCAATTTAAATACTTGCTTAACGTATTTTAAAATCAAACACACTTTCGGGCCCTGACCCGTTTCCTTTCTCTCTCTCTTCTGTGTATATATATGTATATTTTTCAGGTGCCCGGCCACAGGGGCGTCTTGCTTAGGATTCTTTGAGAAGAACGAGCTGCAGCTTAGGTGGGAGTTGCAGGTCCCTTGAGTAGACGGCTCCCGACATTTACTCCACTCTTATTACTCTCATTTATGGGGCACGTGTCGCCTTTTTCATCATTTCATTTATTGTTGGGGATTTTTATATTTCAGTTATTCCAGTATTGTTTATGGGATTTGTTTCAGGATGGTTTATGATTTTAGTTTTTACTATTGACTTTCGTTTGGTGAATGTATGGTTTTATTTAAATTTCGTGGTATGATTTTCTATTGTAGAAATGTTGTTTTGAATTAATAAAAGTCTTTTCTTTAATTAAAATTTGGAAGTTCGTATAAAAAAAAATGTTTTTGACACTTAGCTTAATTATTTAGGGTGTTAAATTGGAAAATTATTTTTATCGACAGTGATGCTGAAAATGAACCAACTGTTTACCTTGATTTAATTTAATAAAGGAGTGATCGCCCGGTATTTAATTAGGCGGGGTGTCACAGAGCCTTTGACCGACTAACCTTCGATTCAAGCTAGGATAGAACTTGTTGGTCCTACTATTAGAGACCTTTCAATTGACCAAGTTGTAGGCAGTCTTGGTGCGATCGTGGTTGCTAGCGATCAAGCTACCCCAACTGCTGATAAGGGGAAGGGACCAGCATCTTCTGAGCAGGTGTAGACCTTTGCCACTGGTTTAGGGTTTTTTCTTTTTTATTATTTTATTATTGTCATGTTTGGTAATTTTTAGATTTGTACTCAGTGTATGCCCCCATTCATGTTTAAATGAAATGAAACGTTTTATTGGTGATCTTGTGTTGATATTGATGTTCATTGAATCTACTATTTATTTCATTGATTGTATCCCATTGACATAGATTAATATATACTTTTAAACTCTCCAGCGGGATAAATTCTTGGGCTAAATGTCTACCCGAAGGTTCCAAGGCCTTTATGAAGATCTGCAAATCCCTGAGGGCAAGAAACCAGCAGTACAAGGTCCAATCCGAATTGGTCGCCAAGTTGAAAGACAATCTCCAAGAGACGGAAGACGTTAGGGCCTTAGTCCGCTAAAATTTTGGATGTCGATGAGGTAAATCAAGTGAGCGAGATGATCCGGAAGGAGAATGACGATTTGAATAAAAATAATTGATAGGTTGAAGGAGAATTCCCCATTGGGGTCCTCTTTAGTTCTACAAGGATCTTCATCATCGTCCAAGAGGTCGCTCGAGCTGAGACCCAATATCTGCAAAGGGAGGTTTCTGAGCTGAAAGGGGATGTTCGGAGGGCACGTGTAATATTGTTGGTTTTCAGAGGGATGTGATGAGGTTGAGGCATTTGTTCAAAAGGGGTCCTAGACAGGTCTGGGAAGATGATTATAACCAGGGTTAGACTGATGACCCAGCATGGCTGAAGGAGTCATACGACCTTACCTTTGCCCGGGGGTGGCTCAGTTCCCTTATAGATCTAAAGATTCCTAAGGACTCTCCCTTGTGGTACAAGAATCAGATCAACTACCCGACTTATCGCCATAATCCTTTTTCCAGAGATGATTAGTGTGTCCCAATTGATGCTATTCCTACTCAGCTTTTGGAACATCACTTACAAGATACAGGAGAAGAGATTGTGACCCACCCAGATGATGGTCAAAGAGCACGTGTAGCAGATTACCTTGCTCTCCATCCTGGGTCATTATAAATTCTTTGCATATTCTAGTTCTGATTGTAAATGTAACTTTTTATTCTAATAAAAAATTATTACTTTCTGCTTCTCGATGTCTATGTTTTGACTCATGTTGACTAAATATTTGGTTTATTATATAATTACTTCAACCAAGCATCTTTTTGCCTCTAACTTTATCATTTTGAGCGTCACATTTGACTAAATGATATTAAGAGATATTGATGGTTTCATATTGTTTGTGTTTAACCATTCCCCCCATACAACAAGCCTTACCTATGTAGTTCCATCTACTTTACATCTTAGCTCGTGTCGTCACACTTCCTTAGGCTTAAGTAAGATGATGGCGAGAATGCATCAGGTTAATGGGCCATCCACCTGAGCTGGTTTTTATGACCAACAATGTTGGCGACCAATATAAGTTAGCTTTTATTGCGTAAAGATCCCATATAGATATTTTTATGGTTGTCGGGGCAACCCATGAGGTTCCTTGTGTTCACAACAAGAACTTGAGGTACATAGTAATTGAAATGAATCTATTGACTCTATGTAATTGCTACGAACCCTACTCGACATGTTAAGTTTCTTGATTTTAAAAACAAGTTGAATAACTTACAGTAATCTCAGAAGTTTAGTCATGCATGATGGAGGCATCGCTTGGAAAGGGTGCATATTAATGAGATGTTACCGATAAGAGTTAAGAAGCCAATGTAAAGATACGAAAGAAAATGGGTCAATTCATCCTTTATTCATTGAATACGATCTTAGCAGCGTAATGTTTGAAAAATAAAAAATTTGCATAAACTAACTAAAAAATAAAAGAGAAGGTCTAAAATTAGAACTTCTTGAGCTTGGTTATGTTCCATGCTCTTGGTATCTCCAAGCCCTCCAGTGTTTCAAAGTGGTATGCTATTTGAAGATTGAATCTGATTACTCTGAAGGGTCCTTCTTAGTTTGGTCCCAATTTATCGTCTGATGGTTTTACAGCACTACCGGGAACTTTTCTTAGGACATACTCCCCTATTAAAAACTTCCTGGGATTGACCCTCTGGTTGTACTACTTATCCAGTTACTCTTAGTAGGAGGTCAGCTTTATTAAAGACAACTCTCATCGCTCATCCGATAGGTCAAGCTCAGTGTATAGTTCTTCATTATTAAGGCCTTTGTTGACGAGAGTGATTCTCATAGTGCGGAGACCTGCGTTCAAAGGGATGATAGCCTTCGTTCCGTAAGTGAGTGAGAAGGGTGTTTCCCCAGTTGGTTTCCTAGGTGTGGAACAATAATCCCATAGAACATGAGGGAGTTCATCCACCCAAGCCCCTTTGACTCTTTCCAACCATTTTTTTAGTCCATCTATCATGGATTTATTAGAAGCCTCTGCTTACTCATTATTTTGGGGATACGCCACAGAGATGAAATGATGCTTTAAATTATGTACTGTTATCGGTGGTAATAGACATTAGTATCCCAAAGAGAGTTATGATGCTCCTCCATATGAACCTTGTCACATCAGAATCTCGAATGTTTGCCAATGGTTTTGCCTCTACCTATTTAATGAAGTAATATGTGGCAATCAATAGATACTTGCGATTTTCGAGTGCAGTAGGTAGTGGTTCTATGATGTCTAGTCCCATTGAGTGAAAGTTCATTGGCTAGTGAATGATTTTAGGTCGCTGGTGGGAAAGTGAATCATAGATGAGTTCTTCTGGCACTTTTTGCATTTGCATACGTAGGTACCAGCATCTTTTTGCATACGAGGCTACCAACATCCTTCCTTGATCGTGCGAAAGGCTAATGATCTTCCACCTACGTGAATCCCACAGATGCCCTCATGGATTTCACTAAGTACTTGTTATTTATCTTGTTGGTGAACGCACTGAAGGTAAGGTCTTGTAAATGATTTCTTATAAAGCTTCCCTTCAGGGTTGAGGTAGAAATGAGCAGCCTTGACCCTAATTTGAAGGCCGACCTCTTATCATCTGGCAGTATGTCACTCTCTAGATAATTGACTATGGGATCCATCCAACTAGAGTCCTATCTGTGAGGAGGAATTGCTCAGCTATGACTACTTAGTCGATACTAGGATGTGTAAGGAACTCTATCTGAATTGCTCTCCTAAGGTTAGTGCTGCTAAAGAGCCGGTGTGACTGTTCTGTCCTCAAGGGAACCGTTAAATTTCCACCGTTTTAAAGTCTTCCATGAGTCCTCTTTCTACATTTAGGTACATTTCCATTCGATCATATTTGGCATTAAAGTCCCCACTTAACTTCTTGGAGACTAGTTTGTAATCACCGAATACGTGGAGATGCTTTGCCCCCAGTAGTTTGGCTTTTTTCAAACCGGTGATCAGTGCTTCATACTGATATTCATTGTTGGAGGCCTCAAATTCCAATCTAATTCCTTGATCAATTATAGTGTTTTCTAGGGTGATGAGAACAATCCCTAATCCCACCGCCTTAGAATTTGAGGCTCCATCAACATACAAGGTCCAATCCTTGGATTGTGCTTCTTGTTCGATCAATAACTCAATATTTATTTAGTCTACTTGTTGATCTCATGTGAACTCTGTAATAAAGTCTGTTAGCATCTGTCTCTTGATCTCTATTCTAGGATGGAAGTGAATATCAAATATCTCTAGTTTGACTGACCACTTCGAGAACAACCTTGAGTGGAAAAGAGGTGATTATGATTATATAGTGGGCCTCAAAGTAATGCTTCAACTTCTTTGAAGCAACCACCAGTGCATAGGAGAGATTTTCTAGAGGCAAGTATCATTGTTCAGTATCTAAGAGTGTCTTACTAGCGTAGTAAATTGGGTGTTGTCCCCCCCTCCTTTTTACATACTAAGACAGAGCTCATAGCATGGTCTGATACTTCCAGGTAAAGATACAGATGTCTTCATCATTTGAAATAATAAGTAATGGCAGCTTGCTAAGGTAGGACTTGATTTCTTCCAGAGCTCGTGAATAGTTATCGTCCCATATGAGGCCTTTGCCTTTTTTTTAGAAGTTAAAAGAATGGTCGGTAGCATTTCAAAGACTTGGAGATGAAGCTATTAAGCACTGCGAGCATTCCAGTAAGCTTCTGAACATATCTCAATGTCTGAGGGGGCTGGACTCTAGTAATAGTATTAATTTGGTCTGGTTTGACATCAATTCCCCTCTTACTAACTACATAACCTAAGAATTTTCCTGGCTGGACATCGAATGATCACTTACTTGTATTAAGCTTCATCCAATACTTCCTGAGGATATCAAAGGTTATTGCTAAATCTGAGAGGTGATCGACCTTGTCCTTATTTTTAACAAGCATATCGCTGATGTATACTTCCATCGTTCCTCCCATCTTTTTGTTGAACATATTAGTTACCACTCTTTGATAATTTTCCTCAGAATTATTGAGGCCAAACGACATGACCTTGTAACAGTACAACCCGATTGAGGTTATAAAGGAGGTCTTATCTTGGTCTGGCTGGTATAATGGGATCTGGTGATAACCTGAGTAGGCATATAGGAATCTCATCCTCTCACGTGTCATTGTGGCATCAACCAACTGACCTATTTTGGGGAGAAGGAAGCTATCCTTGGGGCATGCCTTATTAAGGCCGGTGAAAATGATGCAAGCTCTCTAGTTGCCATTTCTTTTGGGTACCACCACTGGGTTGGATAATCATAGAAATTATCTGATAGATTATGCATCCATTAGCTTCCGTACTTCTTTATCCGTTACCTTAGCCTTCTCAAGGGATGGGAGAGACTTTTAAGTGATAGGCTTGAAGATAGGATTGACATGCATGCAGTGACAGGCCACACTGGGGTCAATCTCTGGTAACTCATAAGGCTCTCAAGTGAAAACATTTATGTTACTTTTGAGAAGTGAAACTAACTGCCTTTTCTCTTGATCGGTGAGAGCAACTCCGATCAGGAATTTCCTCTCTGTCAAGTTGTCATCGGATACAACTTCTTCCAGGATTTCTATGACCCTATCGGCGAGGTAGACCCTGGTCTCTTCCACCCCTGGTCGATCATACAATAGCTGCTATTCGAAGAGAACAACCACCTCCTGGGCTTTCTCATGGGAATTATCTGATTCCTTATTCTTTTCTTTCTTTGGGTGGATAGCTATAATAAAGAACTTTCTTGTTGTAGCCTGGTCACCATGGATCTCGACCACTCCTTGACCTGTAATGCACTTCAGCTTTCGATGATAGAAGGATGGCACGTCCTTCATGGCGTGGAGCCAACCCCTACCCAAAATAGCATGATATGGGGACTCAATGCCTACCACTAGTAACTCAATTAGCTTTGAAATGTTTCCTGCCTTAACCAGAAAGATCATCTTTATTAGCGATGGCTTGATCCTTCCTGCAAAGCCGACCAGTGGAACAGTGGCTTCATTGAGGTCGGCGGCATTCAGCTTCAGTTTATGGAATAATTCTAGGTACATAACTTTGGACGGATTCCCCTGATCCATAAGTATCTTGTCAACATCCTAATTAGAAATTCTGAGAGTGATCACCAATGCATCATGATGTGGGGTCCTTACCCCAACCGAGTCTTCTTAGGTGAATACGATATGCTTGGTGTAATTAACGTCTTCTGTTCACCGAACGTTTTTTTCCTGGGATTTAGCAGGGTCAATTTGAAAAGCTTCCATCACGGAAGTCACCTTCTTGAGTTCCATTCGAATGGCGTTACCCTAGATCTGCCTGAGGTCTAATGCCCCATGGATTAATAAAAGCACACGTCTTGTATCATCGTCGAGGATGTTATCTAGATTCGGGTCTCCATTAGCTACGACTCTCACGACCCCGACCCAAATTAGTAGTAGGGAACGAGTGTCTTGACATGCCACCAAGGCAATATATATTCTAACTTTAATTATTTCCTTAAATAAGTGCAACGAAAATACAATCACATGGTTATGAATCGTAAAATACTGAAAATAAAGGAATCACGTCATCAGAGCTTTCTAAAGGAAACTTCATTTATATAAGTGTTCTAAAAAATGCACCTAGGTGGAACCTAAGCACGCCTAGGCACGAGGCTTCTTAGATACGCCTCGTTTAGTCCCTAGGCATGGGCAAAGGCGTGGTCAACTCTGGTCAACATTTTTTTGGAAAAAGACGTTAAAAAATGCATTTTTTTATACGCTTAAACGTGCCTTAGGTAACGTTTTTTTTATTTAATTATTGGGTTAACCAAAACGACATCGTTTAGGTATGTTTTAAACCCAAAAAAAATCCCACGCCCAATAATGAAGCCAAAACTTAATTTACTCATTTTCTTCACCCGATCTCCCCTTTTATTCAACCGTTCTCCCCTTTTCTTCAGCCGATCGCCAAAAAGGAACGACGGAAAGGGACTTTCATTTTGAGGTTTTTGTTTTTGTATTTGTATACAAACGATTACTTTTTTTTTGGTATTTTGAGGTAGTTGAAGAACACTACGATGTTGTTAGGTCTAGTTATAGCTACGATGAGGTAGTTGAAGAACACTACTTTTTTGTATTTGATCCTATTTGTATACGATGTAGACATCGTATTTTTTTAGGTAGCTAAAGAACACATCCTATTTGTATACTACTATTAGGTCTAGTTCATCGTTTTCCCCATTTTTTGAAATTGCTCTTGTTATGCTTTTCCCCCTTTTCTGAAAATTGTTGTTGTTTTCCTATTTGATCCTATTTGTATACGATGTAGTTATTTTGATGTTTTCTCCCTTTTCTGAGAATGATCTTGTTATGCTTTGCTGAGAATGCCATATTGTTAGTCTACACGTGGGTTCAATTTTAAGTCTGCTTGTTATGCTTTGATGAGCTGTGATTTTTGGAAGATTAGTTTGACGTATTCAATTAAAGTCTGCTTGTTATGTTTTATTGCTGGCTCTATTTGTAAACACACTTCAACAGTGTAGAATTTGCTATATATTTTTGTGAAGTTTTTGCTATCTGTTTTTGCTAAAATAGTGTAGAATTTATCGTTAAATATGTAGAATTTGTATATTAATTGTTAATCTTTTTCTATCTTTGTAATCTGTTTTTGTAATCCAAATGCATATGGTGGTATTCAATTTCATAGAATTTTTGTAAACTGTTTTTGTAATCCATAGAATTTATGGAGCATGCACATGAAAAAGGGCCCCCAATGCATGTATTGGTATTCAATTTCAAGGTATGTATCATTTTCTATTTTATAAGTGGTGTGGGCACCCAAAATTTAGAAACATGGGCCTGGACGAGTAGCCCAGTCCTGGCGGCCCAAAGTCCAGGCCCCTCATCTCTTATATTGATCCGGTCTCCCCCCGTTCCCATAATTGGAAGTTATAGGGGAGATGGAAAACGTGGAGAAACCCATCACCTCCACTTACCCACATGTACATGTATATATTAAACCCAAGGTCCGGGGCAAAAGGACAAGTGGTATTCTTTGTAATTACTCTCCGGAGTATATAGAAATAATATCGACTGAACCACCGTGGATGTAGGCACATCTTTGCTGAACCACGTACATCCTTTGTTATGTGATTGGCATCTTATATTCCTTGTTCTTCCTTGATAATAGCTTCTCTCGCATTTATTTGTGTTGCGTAATAATCGTCACCACGATTGGCGCCGTCTGTGGGAAACTTTCATCTTTCCCTGAGAAGAGCCCACGTCAAGAAAGAAGTTTAAGATGTCTGGTCACAGCAGGAATGCCCCTCAAGCAGGAGATATTCAAGAGCCACCTGCTCCTCGCAGGATTAGGTCTGAAGTTCGACGTTCAGATTAGAGAGCTCACCTGGAAAGACCAGCCTTAGAAGAAAGTCAGGGACCAACGAGGTCCATGCAGATATCCAGATTGATGTGTATGAGGCAAGGCTCCACGAGCAGAGGGAGTCTTCTCGCAGATACGAGGCTGAGAATGCTCGCTTGAAAAGAAGACTGGAAAGACTGGAGAGGGAGCTTCGTCCTGATAACAGGAGATGCCCATATCGCACTCCTAGCCCTCAGGCGAGCAAATCTCGCAGCCGAGGAAGGATCCCTAGGAGAGAATCTCAAAAGGACGAAAGAGGTGAGTCAGACGACGACCTCCGCGAACAGCTACGAAGAGCTCACAGCCACCAGAGCCCTGCTTGCAGCGACGAGAACATACGAAACATGGTCACTAGGGAGATGGACCAGCATCCCGCTCACCACAAAACAAGATCAACCAGAGAACTCGTGAGGCGATCTCTCAAAACCCAGATGAAGTCACCCTTCACAAGGGAAATCGAAGAGGAGGAAGCTCCCAAGAAATTTGCCATTCCAAGGTTCAAGATTTACGATGGAAAAACTAATCCCATCGATCACGTCAGGCAATACCGACAAGCCATGACCCTCTAGAATCACCAAGATGCCCTGATGTGCCGCATTCCTTTATGATGTAGCACAGAAGTGGTTCGAAAGGCTCCCCCATCGGTCGATCAAGAATTTCAAATCCCTAGTCGAACTTTTTACGGCCCGATTCATTACCAGTAGCTCCCATCCCAAAAGGATGGATGCTCTGCTAACAATGAAGAAAATGCCTCAAGAGACCCTTCGAGATTACGCGAAGGGGTACTAGTAGTTATTCAATGAGATCGAGGACTGCACGGAGGAAGTGGCCATGGCCTCCTTCAAAATTGGGCTCCCTAGTTCTTCCCTCCTCTACCAGTCCCTGACGAAGAAGGAAGCTATAAGTATTGACGACCTAATCACCCGAATCGATAAATACGCAAAGGTGGAAGATGTCACTCGCCCTAATACAGGAGAAAATGGTCGAGCTAAGCTCACTACCAAGGTAGGTGAGAAAACTGAGAACCAGAAGAAAGGAGGAAAGAACGGAGGCAAAAATGGCTTCAAGAACGGAGGGAACCATGACGCGTCGAAAGTATTCCAGGCGGTCAACACCGTCTTCAAAGAACCAATTTACAAAATTCTCATGAAGATCAAAGATGAGCCATTCATCAAGTGGCCCAGGAAAATGGGAGGAGATCCCTCGAAGAGGAACAATGAGTTAAGATGCGCTTTCCACAAAAAGGGAGGACATAAGACCGAGAACTGCAAAGCTCTTAAGTCTCACCTTGAGGAGTTGGCCCAGTCTGGGAATTTGAACGACTTTGTGGAAAAGAGGGCAGAGAAAGTGGCTGCCAACAGAGAGGTGAGACCCGACAACGTGCTGGAGGATGATGCTGGACATAAGTTCACCGTAATCCACGGAGTATCTGACGTCAAGCAGATACAAAGGAACTCAGCTCGAATGGAAATGAAAAAACTTACAGCGGTAATGCAGGCTTTTCAAATCGATCCAGCAAAGTCACAGTCAGGAAAGCGTCGACGAGCAGAGGACGTCAACTATAACAAGCATATTGTTTTCACGGATGAAGATTTGGTGGGAGTAAGGACCCCACATCATGATGCACTGGTCATTACACTTCGGATAGCCAACTTTGATATCGATAAGCTGCTCGTCGATCAAGGAAGTTCATCCGAAGTAATATACCTCGACCTATTCAAGAAATTGAAGTTGAGCGTCGCCAACCTAAAGGAAGCTACTATTCCTTTGGTCGGCTTCGCTGGAAAAATGACCATGCCCCTGGGCAAGATAGTGCTGCCAGTTCGTGCTGGGAACATCTCCAAGATAATTGAGTTTTTGGTAGTTGACATCGAATCACCGTACCAGGCCATCCTCGACAGAGGATGGCTTCATACGATGAAGGCGGTCTCCTCGACCTACCATCAGAAGCTCAAGTATGTAACCGAGTAAGGAGTAATGGATATCCACGACGACCAAGCGATGGCGAGGAAGTGCTTCATAGCAGCCATCCGACCAAAGCCAGAGAAGAAGGCCGGTCAACCCAGCGAGAAAGTTGAAGAGGGTGTGATACCTTCCAAGTAGAAATTAAAGTATGGAAGACCTGGAGTAAAGGAGACCAGGATCCTCCCCACCGAGCGTGTTGTCGAGGACCTGGTAGAAGTTATGGCTGAAGCTGGTGACAGTAGCAGAGTCTTCTTGATTGGAGCATCTCTCACCGACCAAGAACAAAAGGATTTGACGACCTTATTGAGACACAACGTAGATGTTTTCGCATGGGAACCATACGAGCTACCTGGAATCAATCCTAGTATGGTCTGTCATCAGCTGGACGTCGACCCCACATTCAAGCCAATCATGCAAAAGGCACGGAGAACTACACCCGAGAAGGCTAAAGAGGTCGAAAAGGAAGTCAAAAAAACTGCTGGATGCAGGATCCATACGGGAAGTGCAATTCCCCAAGTGGTTGTCCAACCCAGTAGTAGTTCCGAATAATAATGGGAAGTGGAGAGTTTGCATCGACTTCACTGACCTCAACAAAGCATGGCCTACGGATAGTTTCCCCCTCCCGAAGATAGACCAACTAGTAGATGCCACTGCAGCTCACGAGCAAATGAGTTTTTTGGACGCATACTCAGGATATCACTAGATCCCTTTGTATGCCCCAGACCAGGAGAAAACGGCGTTCATCCAATAGTTGGGTTATATTGCTACAAGATCATGCCATTTGGGCTCAAGAATGCAGGGGCAACCTATCAGCGGCTGGTCACCAAAATGTTCAGGGATCAAATGGGAGACATAATGGAGGTCTACATCGATGACATGCTCGTTAAGAGAAAGAAGAAGGAAAATCACCTCTTAGACCTGTCAATGACCTTCGAAATCCTCAGGAAGTATCGAATGAAACTTAACGCGAGCAAATGTTCCTTCGGTGTCCAGTCAGGAAATTTCTTGGGTACTTGGTCAGTAAGAGAGGGATAGAAGCTAATCCAGACCAGATCGATGCAATCAACAGGGTACAACCCCCTCGAACAATCCGGGACGTGCAGAAGCTCACTAGAATGATCGCCGCCTTAAATCTCTTCATCTCCAAATCCTCCGAGAAGTGCAAACCTCTTTTACAGCTTCTAAAGGGGAGTAAACTGATAGAGTGGAGCCCAGACTACTCGCGAGCTTTAGACGAGCTCAAGTCCTACTTAAGCTCTCCACCGCTGCTTGTCATACCACAGAAAATGGATTCTTTGTACCTGTATCTCTCGGTATCCAATCACACTGTCAGCTCTGCGTTAATATGCGAGGTTGCAGGAATCCAACACCCCGTTTACTACGCGAGCAAGACCTTATTAGACGCCGAGCAAAGGTACCTGCCATTGGAAAAGCTTGCCTTTGCACTTGTAATAGCCTCGAGGAAGCTGAAGCATTATTTCGAAGCTCATACTATCATCGTCCTTACATCGCATCCCCTTAAGGCGGTCCTAAGGAAAGAAGACTTATCGGGCAGACTGTCTAAGTGGTCAGTCGAGCTCGGTCGGTTTGACATCCAATTTCAACCAAGGATAACTATCAAGGGTCAGATCCTTGCTGATTTCATAGCCGAATTCACGGGCGAGGAACTCTCCGACCAACCTCAACCAACAAGGCAAAAGAAGAACCAAGCAACAGAGAGAACCTGGAGACTCTTTATTGATGGAGCCTCCAACTCAAAGGGGGCAGGGGTAGGCATTGTCCTCATCACTCCAGAAAACACAATCCTCGAACAAGGAATCAGGCTTGGATTTGCAGCCTCCAACAATGAAGCAGAGTACGAAGCCCTAATAGTCGGTCTCCAAAAGGCACAAACTCTAGGAGAAAAACATTTACAGGTGTTCGGCGACTCTCAACTAGTCTCCAATCAGATAAGTTGAGATTACAATGCAAAGGATGAAAGAATGGCAGCCTACCTCGCCTTAGTGAGAGAATTAATGTCAAGCTTTGAAGAGATCAACATCCAGCTGTTTCCCAGGGGGCAAAATAGTCATGCTGATGCCTTAGCAGCCTTAAGTTCGGCAGTTGACTCTGACCTTAAGAGGGTCATCCCCATCGATTTCCTCATTTGTTCGAGCATTAACCACAACAACAAGTTACCAAATGTGGAACAAGTACTCCAGGTGGGTTCAGCCCCCATCTGGATGGACCCCTTAAGGGGCTATTTAAAGGATGGCACGCTCCCAGATGATAAGAAAACTTCCCACCAGATAAGAGTCAAAGCTGCTCGCTTTCACTTATCCACAGGACGCGACTTGTATAAGAAATCCTTCTTCGGTCCCTACCTTAGATACGTCCACCCAGGTGATGTCGAGAAAGTGCTACACGAGCTTCATGAAGGAATCTGTGGAAGTCATATCGGAGGAAGGTCTCTAGACTTTCGAGCAATGAAGGAAGGATATTGGTGGCCATACATGCAAAAGGACACCGCAGTATATGTTCGCAAATGCCTGAAATGCCAATTCCACGCTCCTATGGCCCACCAACCCACCAGCGATATGAAGTCCCTGTCCAGCCCATGGCCCTTCACCCAATGGGGAATGGACATCGTGGCACCGCTGCCTACCGTCGTCGGTAATCGCAAATACCTGTTGGTTGCGACTGACTACTTCACCAAATGGATCGAGGCTGAATCCCTGGAGAACATTCGAGATGCTGATATGATAAGGTTTATATGGAGAAATATAATCACTCGGTTTGGAATCCCCAGAACCATCGTCACCGACAATGGAACGCAGTTCGAAAGTGGCCCCTTTCAGAACTTCTGTAATGAATACGGGATCAGACACCACTTCAGCTCGGTGGCCTACCCTCAGAGCAATGGCCAAGCTGAAGCTTCCAACAAAACTGTGATCGATGGATTAAAGAAGCAATTAGAGAGAGCCAAAGGCGCATGGGTAACAGAGCTACCCCATGTTCTATGGGCGTACCGAACCACTCCTCGGTGAGCAACAAGAGAAACCCCATTTTCGTTGACATATGGCATGGAAGCAGTCATCCCACTAGAAGCAAGTTTGCCAACAATGAGATCCAACCTTGTCGACCAAGTCCTGAATGATGAAGCATTGCTCGTCGAACTCGACCTAGCCGACAAGCGTAGAGAGCTGGCCCTGGTGAAGCTAGCGAACTATCAGCAACAGCTCGCGAAGCATTACAATAAAAGGGTTAGCCCGAGGACGTTCCAAGTTAGGGACTATGTTCTAAGGAAGGTCCTGGGCAGCACAGTGAAGTCGTCAGACGACAAGCTAGGCCCAAACTGGGAAGGACCCTTTAAAGTAACTAAAGACGATCTGTAAGGTGCCTATCACTTGGAAACGATGGAGGGAAGAGAAATACCACGAGCATGGAACGCAGCTAATCTCAAGAAATTCTATTTTTAGATATTTTTCTTGTATTTCTTTTGTTATGAAAATAGAAGTTCATTTTCCTTATTACTAATGAAAGTTACTTAGTTGGTTACACTCTGATTGGTGACAATTGCACTCATCGCACATCTTTTCCAAATAACAAGCACCTTGATCACTACAGCAGGGGAATACCCCTCCTCAGGTCATCGTCATAAAACACGAGAGACCTCTTAGCATTGCCCCTGGTAATATATAAAGCCCTACAGAGGATTCTTAGGCAATACGACCAAATCTTATATTGGTCATCAAACCTACTTCGGTTGAACAAAATTCCGATCGGATGAAGACATCCAACACCAGGTGTGTCCTCGCCAATTGCCCTACTTAGGCCTAAGGGAGTGTGACGACACAACCTAAAAGGTAAGGTGGGGCACAATGGTACTTTGATATTATACTGGACTGGGGGGACACTTGCATGACAAAACAGAAGAGATCATAAAGCAACAAGGATATGAAAAGTAGGATATACACGTTCAGTTGGCCAAATCTCCCCAAAACACAAACTTTTCATTAATCCATTTTACTTACAACAATGATAATACATGTTTAGTCGGCGAGCTCGCCCAAAGCATTTACATTATCAAAAATAAAAAAATAGCGACTGGCAAAATCTCAAGGGGGTGGAAGCCTCCGAGCAAGATAATCAGCCACTCGAGCTCTTCGTCCGTTATCAGGAGCAGGAGAAAATTCTTCCACAACCTCATTCGCATCCGACTCCAATAATTATCGAGGAATAGCATCGATGGAATTCCATCGATCGTCCCTCCTGAATGGGTTGGGCACCAGAGTGGAGGAAGACATCTCATGGCGATACCATAGCACCGAGTTCCTCAGGACTTTGCGCTCCTTCAAGGCACTTAGCCATCCCCTGATGAAAGAAAGCTCCTCGAACTCAGATAGCCTTGTTGGAGCATCCGACCAGCCTTGATCATAACCGTCAGCCCATGCTTGCTTAGGACCTTTCTTGAACAAGTGCCGCAACCGGGTGGCATCCCTTTGAAGCCCAGCAGCAATTACATATGATCACCGAACATCATCGCGGAGTTCTTCCATCTCCTTATTATGAAGTTCTTCTGCTTCCCTGTTTCTGCCCCCGGTGATACTACCAGCTTGCGGAGGGGGAGGGCGAGTAGAGCCCCGCAGCACAGGACCAGATCTTGCTCGCGACGACGAGGAGCCCTGCAAAACTGTCGGAACAGTGCTCGGTGCTTGCTCCCTAAGTTGTAAGACTTCCCTCCTCAGGTATTCATTCTCCTGCTGAAGGAACTACCCAACTTGGTTGACCTCGGTGGCCTTTAGGAGTCTTATTCTCAGCACATTGACTTCCTCTTGCACTGAGCACCAATGTCCTCCATCTCCCGAAGCCTGTCTTTCAACTTAGCCACTAACTCGGATTTCTCCTTATACTTATGATTTCTAGACCTGAGGGACTTTCAAAGCTTAACAAAAGTGTGGCGAACTTCAAGGCTCGCATTGGGATCAAGGGTCCTACCCAACTGGGAAGTAGCAGGGATGTAATCATCCACATCAACTAAATACAAGCGAAAGAAAGATAAAGGAGAGAAAGAGATCAGCAGAAGAAGAAATGAAGCTTTTTTATTAATAAAAATTGAAGTTACATCAGACTGAAGAAAGAAAATTTACAGACTAGAAAACAAAAAATACAAAAACCCTAACAATTAGCAATGATGATGCTGGGAATCAGCACCACCAGGTAAGGTGTTTCCAAGCTCTATATGTATATAACAATGGTAGTATAGCTATAAAAAGAGAAGAGAAGGAGGTGAGGATATGTGGAGATTAACACCGGAATATGGGTGGTTCAGCCTGTTCTGGCCTACGTCCACAGTGAGCGTGTGAGTAATATCACTGATAGATGGTACTAATGACCATGGGTACAATTCCCTCAAGATCTCTCTCTCTACTGTATATTTTTACAGGGTTTCTGCTAGGGTTGCATGAATGAGATCCTTTTGCAAGGTAGGGGATGACCCCTATATATAGTGCCTAGGGGGTGTAATGTACCCCCATGCATGCAGTGAGCATGTGTGTGATATCCTCACCAATGGGGGAATGACACCTGTCCTAGTCACATGTAAGCAATGAAAATGAAATATTCTCCCTCATGTGGGGAATAATCTTGTTACAACTGATTTGTGTCCAGGTGTCCTTATCCAAATGTCAACAGATGCTCGGTAGTCATGTTGGGGAATGGCCTCGGCCTAGGAGAGGCCGAGCTATAGAGGTTGGGTGTCCGCTCAATCCGCAAAGTGTCATGAGGAATATCGGCCTGATGTCAGCCGAGGTATATGCTAGGGTCAGCCTGAGCCGAGGTTGGTCATGTGGCATGCTGATGTTTACTAATACCTCTGGTAACCTCGGCCCAAGCCGAGTTAGGATCCATGATGAAGGTGAATCGGTGGCTCCTTGTTATCTCGGCCTACTGATGGCCGAGGTTGCTATTCCTGGGCACTTGAGGGTGCTGTTGATATCTGCGACGTGTGTAGTATCCTTGGGGAGGTGCATGTAGTAACGTCGGCCGGGGCCGAGGTAGTCCTGGCCGAGGGATGATACCGGTGGTCTTTACCCCTTATTGGGCCTACCAATGTCTCGGCCACCATCTCGGTCGAGGTAGGTATCCCTGGATGAGGTTATACTTGGGCATATCAATCGCCCCCCAGCCCTTAGTCATTTGCGAGAGCAGGTGGCTAGGGGATTCTTGCCTCCGAGGCCTGTTCACCCCAAGGCCAACACCTGCGTGAGACCTGTCCCAAGCCAAGGCGTTCCCACTTGGCTGGCATGTGCTGTCAGTTGTCCCTTGGGCTTCCCAAGGTAATGATGAGCCTTGGGAATCGTGACCAAGTATTTAAAGGCTAAAAACCTTTCTTCCTCATTTCTCTCCTTCGCGCCCTTTTTTCTGCAACTCTCTCTCTCCGAAGCTCCCTCGTTCCAGTGCTCGTTCTGCAGGGGAATACCTCGTTTCTTGCGCGATTTCCTCTATTTCATTCATCAACCTACCCTCAGGTACCTCCCCCTCTCCATCTCCTTCATTTTGGCATTTTAACTTGAATTTTCCGGTTAGGGTTTGAATTCTCCGGTTAGGGTTTGAAATCTCCGGTTAGGGTTTGAATTCTCCGGTTAGGGTTTAGATTTTCTGGTGAGCTCGGTTTTCTGCAAAAGTTCTTTGGTTTGATCTTTGGCCCCCTTAATCTTTCAAGCCAAACTCGTTTGTATTTATTAGGATTTTTCCTCAAGTTTAGGGTCTGCCAAAGTTTTGGGTCGTCCCCAGATGCTCAGACCCCTGTATCAACTTCTTGAAGACTTCCCATCTCTTAGAGAAAAGACCTTAGAGAAAATTAGGCAAATAGAGAGAGCTCAGGAAGAAGCTCGTAGGTCACAGGAGTTCCCTGTCAGACCTCTCTTTCCTCCACCTCTCAAGGTGGTATACTCTCGTCCACCTGAGAATTTCTATCAAACAGACGCCTCTGCTAATAACTTGCCGATGTCTGAGTCTGAGTCTTCCACCTCTGACCCGATGTCTGTGGACTCTTTCCAAGAGGCCATGGACTTCACTCCTCAGGCTGGTCAGGACCCTAACCAGGCCGAGGTTTCTAGCCGGGCCTCGTCCCAAAATAGCACAAGTACCTCAAGTTCTTCTTCAGAGGTTGAGCTTGTTGGGCCAAGTGTGGCTGTGCCTCCCATTCTAAATGCCATCCCATTGTCGGCCGTTACTGGGGCCGAGTTTTCTCAAAGGTTCCCTGGTCGCCCGTCTACGTCTGCTCCAGCCGACGTTGAGTCTGACAACGATGAGGATGCCAAAAGTGAAGTTGATACCTCTGAGGCGGATGAGTACGAGAGCACGGACACTGGGGTGGATCTATTGCACTTCAGATACCTATACTCCTTCAGTCCCTCAATCCAATTAAGGAGACCTCTGAGGGAAGAGAGGGCCTATCATGGTCAAGAGGGAGAAGTCTTCTTGTACGAGAAGATGTTCAAACTAGGTTTTCATCTTCCCTTTCACCCTGTCATCAGGTCCATTCTTTCCTTCATCAATTTGTCCCCCTCGCAGCTCTCTCCCAATGCTTGGAGAGTTATTATAGGGGCCATCATCTTGTGGAGGACAGTCCACCACTCTGACCTCCCAGTTCAGGTCTTTGCTGGGTGTTACGTTCCCACCTCGGCCAAGAATCATCCGAGCTACTATCACTTCGTGGCTCAGAGGCCTGAGAAAAAATGCTCTTGGTCACTCAGACCTCGAACCATAATTGGAAACCTCAGTATTTTTTCGCCTCAGGGCCATGGGAATTCGGTCCTTCCATTCCCTCTTCCATTTATGAGCTGAGAATACCCCTTAAATGGGGAAACGTCACCATGTCTGCTAGGGCCGATCCTGGACTAAGTGTTCAAAATGGCAAAAAGGTGAAGGCCCTGCAAGACCAAGGGGCCCATGGGATGTTTGTCAAGTTCGAGCATCTGTTGACCCCCCAGTACCTCTCGGGGACGAGCTTAGGTGGAAGTCCGCTAGCTGACTTTGGTAAGGATTTTTATTTTTAATCCAAGTCTAACCTCTGATCATACTTACTTTATTTCTGACCTCTTATCTTTTCACTTTTGCAGAGAGACCACCAGGCATCTCGGACGAGTTGTGGGAAATGGCAGCTCCAAGCATAGCTAGACTTGTCAAGAAGACTGGTTTGAATGCTCCTCCACCTGCTCCCTTAACATCCAAGTCAAAGAAGAGGGACCCTGAGGTCCATCCCCTTGAGGATCAGAGGCCGAGCTCCAGGCAAAGGAAGACTCCAGACGCTGCGATCCCTATCACAGCCGACACCTTAGCTGCTCGTCTGGACCAGCTGAAGCTTACCGAGAGCGTGGTCGGCAACAGCAGGCAGGCCATGGATGCCCTTGCCAACGTAATGACTAATGCCGACAAGCGCTTTTACAGGGCCATGGACACTCATATGCTGGTTGAGTTCGACCTCCACAGAGCCGTCCAGGTATGGCAGGTTCATTTTGCCAATAATTTTGCAAGCGCGACCTCTGAATTTATTTCCCTCTAACCTCTTCATTGTCTGTGCAGAGTGTGACTGCCATATACCAGCTATCCAACTGGGCCCTGAGGAAGTTGCCTCTGATTCAGAAGGGGAAAGAGGCTGAGCAGGTGGAGAGCACCTTGAAGGCCGAGGTTGATCGTCTGAGGTCAGAGTTACAGAATGCTGAGACCAAGGCCCAGACATCTGAAAATAAGGCCCAAGGTCTAGAAAAGGACATCTCTGCACTCGTCCAGAGCCACACCAAGTCCATGAAGGACAAGGACGATACCCTGCAGAGGAAGGTCGATGCTGGAGTGAAGGCTTCTCTTGCAGATGCCTAGGAGAAAATAATTGCTGATTACAAGGTCTCCGAGGAGTTTGTAGGTTTTGGTCTTGAATACCTTGAAAGGGGTATCAAGGCCACCACCAAATGGGCCGAGGTCAGGGAGGCCGAGGTTGGCACCATAAAGGCCCCCGACTTTGTGGGCCTCGGCCTCACCGATGCTCAGTTTGCCCAGGCCTTGCAAGAGATAGAGGACGAGGCTACTGCCCCTGGTCAGACTGTTACTCTGGAAGGGACTGATCTCGGAGGGACTGACCCTGCAAATGAAGTGGCTGAGGTGACCAATGATGAGCAGGCCAACCCAGACGAGACATCGAATGTTCCTCCCTCAGATGTTTGACTTGGCCTTGTATTTTGCATTTTTTTGCTGTGACTTGTAATGTTAACATTTAAAATTTCTCAGACATGTAAATATTATGTAATTTCTATCATTGAATGCCACTGTCTTCCTTCATCTTGATTTCTGAATATATCTGAATGCCATGCAATCTCTGAAGTCATTACTTAATATGATGCCATAACCATTACTTAAGAGTCTGAGGTTGTCTAACCAAGGTGTCTGAGCTCAGACCTCGTCACCACCGAGTGTTATGAGGGTCTGAGGTCATCGTCTTGGGACGAGGTTAACCTCATAATAAATCACCAAATTTATGATGTTAGGGGTCTGAGGTCCTCTAACCCAGGTGTCTGAGCTCAGACCTCATCACCAATGAGTGATGTTATGAGGGTCTGAGGTCATCACCTGGGCCGAGGTTAGCCTCATAATAAATCACCAAATTAATGATGTTAGGGGTCTGAGGTCCTTTAACCTAGGTGTCTGAGCTCAGACCTCGTCACCAATGAGTGGTTATGAGAGTCTGAGGTCATCACCTGGGCCGAGGTTAGCCTCATAATAAATCACCAAATTAATGATGTTAAGAGTCTGAGGTCCTCTAACCTAGGTGTCTGAGCTCAGACCTCATCACCAATGAGTGATGTTATGAGGGTCTGAGGTCATCACCTGGGCCGAGGTTAGCCTCATAATAAATCACCAAATTAATGATGTTAAGAGTCTGAGGTCCTCTAACCTAGGTGTCTGAGCTCAGACCTCGTCACCAATGAGTGATGTTATGAGGGTCTGAGGTCATCACCTGGGCCGAGGTTAGCCTCATAATAAATCACCAAATTTATGATCTTAGGGGTCTGAGGTCCTCTAACCCAGGTGTCTGAGCTCAGACCTCGTCACCAATGAGTGATGTTATGAGGGTCTGAGGTCATCACCTGGGCCGAGGTTAGCCTCATAATAAATCACCAAATTAATGATGTTAGGGGTCTGAGGTCCTCTAACCTAGGTGTCTGAGCTCAGACCTCGTCACCAATAAGTGGTTATGAGGGTCTGAGGTCATCACCTGGGCCGAGGTTAGCCTCATAATAAATCACCAAATTAATGATGTTAAGAGTCTGAGGTCCTATAACCTAGGTGTCTGAGCTCAGACCTCGTCACCAATGAGTGATGTTATGAGGGTCTGAGGTCATCACCTGGGCCGAGGTTAGCCTCATAATAAATCACCAAATTAATGATGTTAAGAGTCTGAGGTCCTCTAACCTAGGTGTCTGAGCTCAGACCTCGTCACCAATGAGTGATGTTATGAGGGTCTGAGGTCATCACCTGGGCCGAGGTTAGCCTCATAATAAATCACCAAATTTATGATGTTAAGGGTCTGAGGTACTCTAACCTAGGTGTCTGAGCTCAGACCTCGTCACCAATGAGTGATGTTATGAGGGTCTGAGGTCATCACCTGGGCCGAGGTTAGCCTCATAATAAATCAACAAATTAATGATGTTAAGGGTCTGAGGTCCTCTAACCTAGGTGTCTGAGCTCAGACCTCGTCACCAATGAGTGATGTTATGAGGGTCTGAGGTCATCACCTGGGACGAGGTTAGCCTCATAATAAATCACCAAATTTATGATGTTAAGGGTCTGAGGTCCTCCAACCTAGGTGTCTGAGCTCAGACCTCGTCACCAATGAGTGATGTTATGAGGGTCGGAGGTCATCACCTGGGCCGAGGTTAGCCTCATAATAAATCACCAAATTAACTCGGCCTCTTATGAATAAGTAACCTCTCTTATGAACTCGGCCTCTTCCAACTTCTTTACCTCTTCCCTGATGACCTCATACTTCTCTCTGGAGTAGATCCTTCGCCTCTGTTTCATAGGTCTAGCATCTCCATCCACGTTGAGCTTGTGGGTCATGATCCAAGGGTTGATGCCAGGCATGTATGCATGACTCCACGCGAAGACGCTCTGCCTCCTCCTAAGGAAGTTTATCAGCTCTTCCTTGATCCCTTGCTCCAGGGCCTTGCCGACTTGGACGGTTTTTTTCGGCTCGTCCTCATATTTGGCGGCCATTGCCTCTTCCGTATTCATCACTCTCCCTGCGGCGGACAACAGCTCTGCCATAGACTTGGGGGGGTCCTCCGCCAGCTTCCACAATAGCTTCCCCTTCTGGAGGCCTCCTATCAGGGCGGTCATGGCTATACTTTCTTCGTAATCCTCTACCTTCAACTTCTCCTTGTTAAATCTTGCTATATAGTCTCTTAGGATTTCACCCTTAGCCTGTTTGACATACAAGAGGTGGGTGGTCTTCTTCTGAGGTCTTACCCCAAAGCAGAAGTTATGGATGAACTGCTCTGCTAGGCCCTTGAAGTTTTCAATCGAGTTCTTTGGAAGAGAGGTGAACCAACTATGAGCTGCCCCTGTCAAGGTCCCTGAGAAGGCCCTACACTTCATCTCATCAGGGATTGAGTAAATATCTGCCGCCGACTGATACATCTCGATATGGTGCACCGGGTTAGTGCTGCCATCATACTTTGGCGTCACCGTAGGAGGCTTGAACTTAGCTGGGGTTGGGAATCCCACTATCCTAGCTATAAACGGGGAGCCCTTCGAGTAGCCCCTCTGTAGTGGGTCCCTGCTCTTTATGAGATCCCCTATCTTTTCCTTGAGACATTGGATTGAGTCATTCCAGGGTCTTCTCCCTTCAGCCAGTCCGAGGTTGTCCCCTGCCACCTCCCTACGATGGACAGAGGGTTCCCCAGCCACAACATGCTGACTATTGACTTCTTCCTGCTCCCTGGCTCTTCTCTCCATGGGTTGGACTTGATCTGGTCGAGCCTGCCTATTCCCTCTTTGAGAGCCTGCCGTGCTCCTTGACCTCGATAGCCTCTGCCTCAGGTCATTGACTGGGCCTAGCCTCTCGAAGGCCGACCCTCTGCTTAATCTGTTAAAGGCCGACCCTCTCTGCTGGGCCTCATCTCTTCCATGGACGACACATCCTTGGCTTTGCTTATCAAAGGCCGACCCCCTATGTTGGGCCTCGTCTCTTCTTCGGCCGACACATCCTTGGCTCTGCCTAAGGGGTCGTACGGTGTTATCTGACACCTCATACGGCTCCCAGCAATCTTCCGGGGCCTCCTCAGCTTCTAGGTCATCATACCTGTCCTCTGGGTAAGGGTTTCCCTGCCTCCCCAGGCGCAAGCGCCTAGGGTCAGCAACTTCCCTCCTCCGCTGGGGTGAAGGTTGGTCCTTCATGGGCGCCAGGGGTGGTCCCCTGGCATCAGGATGGGGTTGAACTGCCGCCGGAGTTGTCATGTCCGGGGAGACTCCTGGTGGCCTCATCATCATGGTTTGGCTGAGTTGGGCAAATTACTCCTTCATGGCTTGTTGTGTTGCAGCTAAAGATTTCAAAGCTGCTGCCACCTCAGCCATTTCGGACTGGGGAGGAGCCTGACTGGAGCTAGCCCCTCCACCTCCGGGCGGTGTAAGAGGTGGTGGTAATTCGGGTGCCATGTGTTGATAATAAAGAGCTTGAACAACAAGTGAGCTTAATACCTTAAAGGACCTCTTTCAATGGTGAAACAGCTCCACACAAGGGGTGGCTCCTGGTTCACCACCAGAGTCTCC
Organism: Sambucus nigra; assembly: GCA_949130495.1. Lineage (NCBI taxonomy): Eukaryota > Viridiplantae > Streptophyta > Magnoliopsida > Dipsacales > Adoxaceae > Sambucus > Sambucus nigra. The sequence goes on along the minus strand of OX422218.1, from coordinate 59,861,960 downwards.
GGTGAGGTAAAGCAGAAAAAGAGGAAGAGATGTCCTCTCGTTTCCCACAGACGGCGCCATAAAAATGATGATGCTGGGAATCAGCACCACCAGGTAAGGTGTTTCCAAGCTCTATATGTATATAACAATGGCATTACAGCTATAAAAAGAGAAGAGAAGGAGGTGAGGATATGAGGAGATTAACACCGGAATATGGGTGGTTCAGCCTGTTCTGGCCTACGTCCACAGTGAGCATGTGAGTAATATCACTGATAGATGGTACTAATGACCATGGGTACAATTCCCTCAAGCTCTCTCTCTCTACTGTATATTTTGACAGGGTTTCTGCTAGGGTTGCATGAATGAGATCCTTTTGCAAGGTAGGGGATGACCCCTATATATAGTGCCTAGGGGGTGTAATGTACCCCCCATGCATTCAGTGAGCATGTGTGTGATATCCTCACCAATGGGGGAATGACACCTGTCCTAGTCACATGTAAGCAATGATAATGAAATATTCTCCCCCATGTGGGGAATAATCTTGTTACAACTGATTTGTGTCCATGTGTCCTTATCCAAATGCCAACAGATGCTCGGCAGTCATGTTGGGGAATGGCCTCGGCCTAGGAGAGGCCGAGCTATAGAGGTTGGGTGTCCGCTCAATTCGCAAAGTGTCATGAGGAATCTCGACCTGATGTCAGCCGAGGTATATGCTAGGGTCAGCCTGAGCCGAGGTTGGGCATGTGGCATGCTGATGTTTACTAATACCTCTGGTAACCTCGGCCCAAGCCGAGGTAGGATCCATGATGAAGGTGAATCGATGGCTCCTTATTATCTCAGCCTACTGATGGCCAAGGTTTCTATTTCTGGGCACTTGAGGGTGCTGTTGATATCTGCGACGTGCGTAGTATCCTTGGGGAGGTGCATGTAGTAACGTCGGCCGGGGCCGAGGTAGTCCTGGCCGAGGGATGATACTGGTGGTCTTTACCCCTTATTGGGCCTACCAATGTCTCGACCACCATCTCGGCCGAGGTAGGTATCCCCGGCCGAGGTTATACTTGGGCATATCAAGCAACCTCAGGAGGCCCAGAGGTGGATGGCCTCTTCTCCTTATCAGCATCAGCAGGAGCACTGTCCTCGGCAAGGCTAACCTCTATCCCCTCAACAAGAGAAACATCAACAGGAGTCACCTGAGGGATAGAATCAGGGCCTTCAATAGCTGGGGCAGGGTCCTCGTCTACGACTGTCCTCGGCCTTGGGTCATGCTCGTCAAAGAGTGGGGATGAAACATCCACCCCAGAAGCTACGAGAGCCTTATTCCATCCTTTCTTGAAGTTCAGACGACTGATATAACGTATCTGAACTTCAGCATCTTCGTATGCTGCATCCCAACCGGAATTGTAAGAGTCTTCCTTGGCAGTGACAACCTCGGACTCCTTTTTCTTCAGCTCTTCAGAAAGCACCCTTTTCTCCTCCAGCACAGCAAGTTTTCTCGAGCAAACTAGATCGTAGGCCTGCCTCAGCTCCCTTAGATCTGTGATCGCCGCATCCTTCTCCTTGCTCGCAGTGGCAAGAGCCAAGTCGGATGAGATCCGAGCAGCGTCAACAGCCTTAAAATTGGCCTCGAGCTCCTTACCCTTCAGCTTTAGGGCAGAATTTTTTTGCTCCAGTTCACTATTCTTCTTCACCAGCTCGTCGCGTGAATGATACAGCATGGCGAATTCAGTAACAAACTGCGAAAAAGAGAAGATATTAGAAGAGTAAAATGAGGGAAGTCGAAAAAATGCAAGAGAAAAAGAAACCTTACCAGAGCAAGCCTCTGACTAGCCTGAAGGGCCGAGTGCTCTGAACCTACTGCCCTTTGGCGATCAGCCGGGAGGATAGCTCTCTCGATCAGAGCCGGGGGTAGCTGAGGAGAAATTGCCACGGAGGCCCCTTTAGGCAGAGCAAATACTGGGACTAAGGCCTGCCCAGCCTTCGTCCTCGCCTTAGCCCTCCTATTCTCCTCCTCCTTCTCGCTCTACCTCTTCTTCCTCTCCTCGGCTCTCCTCTTTTCTTCCAATTTCTTCCTTTCTTCTTCCTTTTTCCTCTCTCTCTCTCTCACCTGCTCCTCTTCCTTACTTCTCCTCTCCTGCTCCTGAGCGGAGGACCGGGAACCAGTAGCCACGACCCCAGAAGTGGCTTTTTGTTTCTTTGACCTCTGTGCAAGGAGCACGTGGTCCTCATCATCATTATCCCTAATCAAGTTCTTCCTCGGGGGAACCATCTCTTCACTTGAACTGCTAGAAGTGCTCGATGAACAGCTACTATTAAAGCTCCCTCCACCTAAATTACTCACGGCTCCTGCAAAGTCACTTTCAGAGCTGCTCTCCTCCTCGTCCAGCTGGATAGGCTCTGCAGTAGTATCTTCGAAGGAGTCAAACTCTGGTATACTATCCACAGGCCTCGCTATGAAGCTAGAGACAACGTTATTATACTCGAGCAGGAAGGCAGCAGATCTGGGGTGCTCGCCGTCACCTAAGGGCTCCCTGATTTTCCAAGCCTTTACCAATTCTGAAAGACGGACCTCGTTGAGTGCAGGTTCCAAGTTCTTTGACTTCGCTGCACAAGAAAAAGCAAAGAAGAGTTAGAAAGGTCACAAATCAGCAAAAGTTGAAACAACAGTACAATGTCTACCTATATATTCCTCCCCGTAAAAAGGAATAGAGAACCTCTCAGACCTCGACCCTTCAAATTGGGGAGGGAACTGGCAATTCCTAACAAGGAAACCTTCTTGCCAGTAGTCCTTATGGGAATCAGGTAGATTTACTACCAATACCCTGTCAGGGCTCCTAGCTTTGAGGTATAGGACACTTGAGCTAGTTCGAGAAAAGGAGTAACAGAAACAGACCTCGGCAAGTCCTAACCTAGTACCATACAATTGATTTATCCTATGGACGCCGTTTACTATTTTCCACACATTGGGCGAGCATTGTGCAGGAATAATATTGAAATAGCCAAAGAAATGCAGGAACAAATTATTGGGAGGAAAAGTGAGTCCCCCCTGGGAAAACAACATAACATGGATCCAGTGAGCATCATATATATCCCTAACATTCCTAGGAGGGGAGGCACAACACTCAATATCTACCCACTCAGGAATGTTGTAAAACTTCCTACATTCAGAGATTGACCTATTCCCAATCTTCGCCATTGAAAGACCCAAGAAAAGCTACAAACCAAAGAGAAAGTACAAGGAAAGGGCACAAGAAACTTACAAAATAGATAATCAGCCCAAGTGATAAAGAAGCATAAGCTTAGCCAATCAGTCCAAGTGATGAAGAAGCACGAGCTCAGACAACTAAGAAACTATGGGAATGGAAATTTAGAGAAGAAGGTACGAGGCGCTAGAGTTCTCAGAAGATAGAAGAGTACTGGAAAGGCTGAAGTGACGGTAGAGAAAGTGGCTATTCCAACAAGCCTTCAAATTCTAATCATAGCGCACAATAAGTGAAGTGGGTGCCGCCAAATCAACTTCACATCTTTCGAGGAATCGCAAATCAGCCATAATGGATGATCATTTAAATCCATTGAGCCCATAAACATGGCCCAACAAATTTAGGGGCAATTGTGGGTACCCGAAATTTAGAACCATGGGCCTGGACTAGTAGCCCAGTCCGGGCCCCTCATCTCTTATATTGATCCGGTCTCCCCCACGTTCCCACAATTGGAAGTTATAGGGGAGATGGAAAACGTGGAGAACCCATCACCTCCACTTACCTACATGTACATGTATATATTAAACCCTAGGTCCGGGGCAAAAGGACAAGTGGTATTCTCTGTAATTACTCTCCGGAGTATATAGAAATAATATCGACTGCACCACCGTCGACGTAGGCACATCTTTGCTGAACCACGTACATCCTTTGTTGTGTGATTGGCATCTTATATTCCTTGTTCTTCCTTGATAATAGATTCTCTCGTATTTATTTGTGTTGCGTAATAATCGTCACCACAAGTGGCTATTTTGATTTTATTCATATTGATTAATATTATTTATTTAAATTATTTTATTGACTACTTTGAATTTTAATTGCATGGAATTGGGTGATAATATGATGATGACTTATGGAGCATGCATATGGAAAAGGAGTCCCAATTGAAAATATACGGACATATTTTTCAGGTATGTACCATTTCAGTTTTATTTTTATTGGGTATGTACCATTTTCAATATTTTTATTAGCCTTTTTATAATTAAAAAAATATCAAAATATATTTAAAAAGGCCTACACGTCTTTTTACGCCAAGGCCCGCCTAGGCTTCTAAGGCTTAAGGTTTGGCCTCCACGCCTCGATCACGCCCCGCATTTTTTAGAACCTTGATTTAAATTAAAAGTAACGATGAATTACAACTTAAGAAAAAATTTAAAAACTTATTACAAGAGAGACAAACATGCTCTAAATGATAAATCAAACATAATAGCAAAAAGAGCTCTAAAAGATGAATCTTCAACAAAGTCCTTTTTCGTTCCCTCCGCGAACCTACTTATTTCCTGAAAAATGGTTATTTATACAACATCAGCTAAAAGCTGAGTGAGATTTAATCTCCAGACATTTTAGGGTATTTCAGAAAATTAATACCTATTTAATTTACAACATAAGGCATATACATATATGGACAGGAATTTACAGTAAAACATATAAAGTAAACTAGCAATATATATTTTCAGAATAAACAGTTCAAAATAGAACAAATAAAGTAATTGATCAATATGTCAATTATTTAATTTTATTTTGATGGCTATGTACGCTCTAATACCCAGATAAACAGATAGTGTTACCAAATGTTTCCACCCGGCAATAACACAGACAGAAAATCATGATCTCTGAAACTACGTCTTATTTAGGGCACACCAGCGATAAACCAGCTGGGAAGGTACCACCCAAATATTTCCACCCGGTATTCAAGGCCAACATAGTAAGAGAGTTTCCATAGTCCGAATCAATAAATTTAGAATTCAAATCAGATGCATATATCGAGAGATATACACATATAACAATTGACGGAATCATCGGTATCGGATGTATTTTGAGGATAAAACATTTCACAAAATAGATATAGTTTGAATAACATTATATAATCAAAATACGCAAGGAATGTCATAGAGTACTCAATTAGAACAGAAGTCTGAAATCACAGATGCTGAGTCTTGGATCACTCGTTAATTCTTAAGATGAAACTTCTCCTTAAACTTTCCCATATTTTCTCTCACTATTTATCTCTAATCTTTGGAATGAATTTCGTGTAAGAACTAATCCTAAGGCCTTATTTATAGTTTCCCAAAGTTATTTGGGTGTTGACACGTGTCTGGGTGACTAAGCTTCCATTTTGGTGAGTCGGTGTTGACGTGTCGCGTAACGGGGCTATCTTGCAGTCTTTATTTCAACCAATGACAACATGTATTTTAGCCTTATTTAAAAGCATGACATGTGTTTTATCCTTATTTATATGGATGACACGTGGTATAGCACGAGGTGTAAAGTTATTAAGGGTATAAGGGTCATTTTACACATGAAGGGTATTTTAGTAATTTTACACCATACATTTTCAATATTTCTTAGAGGTCCTTGAAAATATTTTTTTTACAAAATTGTCCTTTTATATTTTTATTTTAGTCCCTGAAACATTCTTTATTTAAAATCAAGTCCCTAAAGTTTCATAAATTTATATTTTCTACCCCAAAACTTATCATTTAGCTTTGGATATGCCATAAGACTTTGATTTAATCAATTTTGATGAAGAAGGAGGTTATTTCAAAGTGTTTAAGTCGGACAAACCATCCTCCCCTTCAACCAATCAAAATATTACACATGGTGTGGTAATAAGACAAAATATGACTTAAAGGATGGACAAATTTGCCCTTATTTCGTAATTTTGGTATAACTTCTTTCTCGGACCTCCGTTTAAAAAACTATTTGTTGTGTTACAAACATAATTCAAATATATACAACTTTTTAGTTTTTGCCTCAAGTTAATTATTATATTATAATGGTCAAAACTAGTCTCTGATATGAACATTTCTATCGAAAATTTTAAAATTTTATGTTTGTAACTAATTTGATATTTCATGATATATGAATGAAGGATTAGACTAAAATAATAAATTAACATTATCCATATCACATATGAAATAATATAACATTTAAAACTATATATGAACATATAAAAGTGGGGTCATTACATCCTACCCTCTTTAGAAAAAGATTGGTCCCCAAACTTTACTTACATAAATTTTCAAACAGGTATGGATATCGCTCCTTTATTTCATCTTCCCGCTCCCATGTTGCATCTTCAATGGAATGATTACTCCATAATACTTTGACCAGTGGAATTACCTTAGTTCGTAATATTTGATCTTTATGGTCCAAAATTTCTACTAGATGCTCAATGTATGTTAAATCTTCTCTAACTTGAAGAGGTTCATGACATAGGATATGCGTTGGATCTGGGACGTATTTATTTATCATTGACATATGAAACACATTATGCATACTGGAGCATTCAGGGGGTAAGGCTATTCTATATGTAACAACTCCTATCCTTTCAAGGATTTTAAAAGGTCCTATGTATCTTGGACTCAACTTCCCTTTTTTCCCAAATCGGATTACTCCATTTGCTCGTGATACTCATAAGAAGACATAATCCACTCTTTGGAATTCCAACTCTCATCGGCGATTGTTAACACAACTCTTTTGATGGCTTTGAGCGATTCGAATTCGGTCTTGTATCAATTTCACTTTCTCTGTTATGATCTGGATCAATTCTGGTCCCAATAATTTTCTTTCTCCAACTTCTACCCAACATGTAGGGGAACGACGCCTTCTTCCATAGAGTGCCTCATACGCAGCCATTTGAATACTTGCTTGATAACTATTATTATATGTGAATTATACTAACGGTAAATGATCATCCCAATTCCCCCTCAGATCAAGTACACATGCCCTAAGCATATCCTCTAAGGTTTGAATGGTTCTCTCAGATTTTCCATCTGTTTGAGGATAAAAAGTGGTGCTGAAATTCAATTGTGTTCCCATGGCTGCTTGTAGGCTTTTCTAAAAGCGAGACACAAATCTAGGGTCACGACCAGAAACAATTGAAATTGGAGTTCCATGAAGCCTAATAATTTCTCGCACATACAACTTAGCTAACTTTTCTAAAGACTGGGTAATCTTAATGGCAAGAAAATGAGCAGATTTATTTAACCTATCAATAATTACCCAAATAGAATCATTACCATTCGAACTCCTCGATAAAAATGTCACAAAATCCATAGTAATATGTTACTATTTCCACTCAGGGATAGGTAGGGGTTATAGTAATCCTAATGGTTTCTGATGTTCATCTTTTACTTGTTGGCAAACCAAACACTGAGATAAAAATTTCGCTATCTCCCTTTTCATGTTATTCCACCAAAATACTTCTCGAAGATCCCTATACATCTTTGTACATCCCGGATGAAATGTGAATCTCGAGTAATGACTTTCCTCCAAAATTTTCCTCTTGTTGGACATCACATGGCACACACAATCTATTTCCAAACCTCAATATATCATCTCGTATCGCAAATTCAATCCTCTTCCCTTTAATAATATATTCCCTAATTTTCTTCAATTATGGGTCATTTACTTCTGCAATTTTGATCATTTCCATCAACATGGGTTGTACTTGTAAGTTTGCGATTATTCCTCCTTTACTATAAATACATACATCTGTTTCCATACTTCTCAAATCCTTCAACAGTGCTTCCTGGCTTGTAATAAGACACGTTAAATTTGGTGTAGACTTCTAACTTAAAGCATCAGCTACTATATTAGCTTTCCCCGGGTGATAATGAATATTCAAATCATAATCCTTCATTAATTTTAACCACCTCCTTTGTCTCATGTTCAATTCTTTTTAGGTAAAAATATATTTCAAACTCTTATGATCGGTATAAATCTCACAAGTCTCACCATACAAATAATGTCTCCACATCTTAAGAGCAAAAATTACAGCTGATAATTCTAGGTCATGGGTTGGATAATTTTTGCTCATATGGTTTTAACTGTCTCAAGGCATAAGCTACTACCTTTTCATTTTGCATTAGCACACATCCCAAATCATTTTTAGAAGCATCACTATAAATCACAAATCCCCTTGTCCCAAAAGAAATAGTCAAAATTGGGGCAATTACTAATCAACTCTTAAGTTATTGAAAATTAGACTCAACTTCCTCAGACCATTATATTTCACCTTCTTTTGGGTTAACCTAGATAGAGGTTTGGCAATACTAGAAAATCCTTCAACCAATCTTCGATAATAGCCTGCTAATCCAAGAAAACTATGAATCTCCGTCACATTAGTTGGTGTAGGACAACCTAGTATAGCAACGATCTTTTGAGGGTCAACCGACACTCCCTCCTTAGAAATGACATGTCCTAGAAAAGAGATGCTAGGTAACCAAAACTCACACTTCTTTAATTTTGCATATAATTTCTCCTTCCTTAGGATTTGTAACACCATCTCTAAATGCTTTTCGTGTTCTTCAATACTTTTGGAATAAATAACGATGTCATCAATGAAAACAACCACACACTAATCCAAATATTTTCTAAACACCCTATTCATCATATCCATAAAAGCGGATGGTACGTTAGTTAGTCCAAATGGCATCACAAGAAATTCGTAGTGACCATATCTAGTACGAAAAGATGATTTTGAAATATCATCTTCTTTAATCTTCAATTGGTGATAGCTTAACCTAAGGTCAATCTTTGATAATACTTGCGCACCTTGAAGTTGGTCAAATAAATCATCTATACGAGGTAAAGGGTATTTATTCTTAATGGTCACCTTCTTTAGTTCACGATAATCTATACATAATCTCATCGTCCCATCCTTCTTTTTAATAAATAACACTAGAGCACCCCAAGGGGATACATTTGGTCTAATAAAACCCTTGTGTAACAGATCTTGTAATTTAATTTTTAGTTCCCTTAATTCTAAAGGTGTCATACGATAAGGTGGTTTCGAGATTGGTATAGTTTCAAGAATAAGGTCAATCGTAAAATCTATTTGTCTACTAGGAGGAAGACTGGGTAAATCATCATGAAAAACATCTGGAAAATGTTTAGCTATAGGAATATCTTCTAAAATAGGCTCTTTTGTTTGCAAATCAATAACACTTATAAGGAATCCTTAACATCCCTTCTTAGGACTTGGTCGGTTGCTCTCACAGACTAAAGAAAGTGAGTTCCCACACCTTTAATTGCATTTTAAAGCGTAAAATTCATAAGTTACTAGTTTTAACTAGAAAAATAACCAAATTTGAAGGAGAACTTTATTTTTTGTAGATAAAATATGAAAAAATAACTTTTAGGCTAGTAAAATTTCTGAAATTATGATTTTAACCCTTGGAATTGTTAAATTTTTATTTTTAACTCAAATTTTTTTCAAACTTGTATTTTCTTCTAAAATGACTATAAAAGCTCATTAGTTATGATACAATGAGAATAACAAGGCCTGGATTTGGGCATTTCATACAAAATAATGCACTTATCATTAGTATTACCAATTTTTAAATGTGGGAAGACTAACCAACCATCATTTTTTAAGCTGAGAAGTGTGCCAGTTTAAGAGGAAAGAACAACAATCAACTAGTTAACTTTTTCTCAAAAATTAACTAGTGCCAGGGGGGATATGTTTACACCATGTCCAATATGACAATGTATCGGTGACACATGGAAAATTAATGAGAGGAAAATATCGTGATTAGAATGGCCTTAAGTAAATATAACAATCACATGACTCCAAGGACACATTGGTGCCTAGCGAGGTTGCACATGGAAATAGATGTGTGTGGACAGTTACTAAAAGAGAGTGGTCACACGTGTGGGTGTGAACATTTATTATAATTCAAAAGGAAAATTTCCAACAGTTATATAACAAAAATAATTACAATTCAGAGGATTGCAAAGAATTAGGGGACAAAACTATAAGATGACTCTCCAAAAGAAACCCTTCACTTCATTTTTATTTTACTATTTTATTTCTTCTTCGAATAAGTTTGTGAGGTTAAATTTGGTTCTTATTTCAATTGTCATGTAACTTTCCATTTAATTTACAATTTAACTTTAAGTTCCCAACATTTCAATTTAGCTATTCAAATTGTTTTATTTTCCCTTACATTTCAAATTCACTTTTATCCTCTTCTATAGCCGTATCTATTTTGATTTTTATGCACTTTCCTCTTTTAAATGCCTAGTTCACTATAATTCTAAAAAATAGCACTTTGTAAAAAGTCTTATTAATTGAAGCAATCGAACGTATTACAATTATCTGATCCTTTACTGACTAAATATAATTCATTTTGTTTGGCAAGAACCATAATCCTTTCCTGGCACAATCGTAAAATTTTCATAAGTCAAGCCACCAAAATATGACTGTATCACAAAATGTGAAGGATTATTGTTTGATTTTAAGGAAATTAGGGTTTGATCGAAGTATTGAGTTTGGTTTGGTTTTTATTTCTAATTTGAGTTTTTTTGGGTTTGATTTTGATTTTGATTTGGGTTTAACGTATATAGTCGTTTTCCCTGGAGTTATTTGTTAGAGAAGGTGACTTTTTTCTTGGAAATGGTATTGACGGTGTGAGTTTTTATGTAGGATATCAATCGTGAAACATCAAGAAATAATAATAAATGAAGAGGGTAGTTTGAACCAAAGATGTTTATTAACAGTCCAAATATATTATTTTATGTCCAGAAAGAAAAAATGAAGAAGAAGACACACACACACATATATAGATATACATATATGTGTGTGTGTGTGTGTGTGTCTATATATATATATATATAGGGAGAGAGAGAGAGAGAGACCCCCTCCTGTAAGGACTCCTTATGGTGCAGACTTACATACCATTTTTTTTAAAATAGTAAAAAAATAAATTTTTTGATGATACTTGATGGACATGATCTCCACTGTGAGAAGAAAATCTGCAAAGATTTTTATTAAAAAATTCAATAAGAAAACCATTGAGATGAGGTGATGTGTAAAAAAATAGTATAAATATGCATTTTCGACCGTTGAAATTATGATGATCATCTCACCTACTTTTTAATTTATTTTTTTATTAAACTTCATGGATATGATGTCGACAGTGAGAAGATCATAAACGATTTTTTATTGAATTTTTTGGTGAAAAAAATTGAAAGTTATCTTCTCATTATGAAGATCATATCTATGAAGTTTCATCAAAAAATTCTTTTTTTACTATTTTAAAAATATGGTATGTACCGGGATCTGCACCATAAGGAGTCCTTACAAGAGACTTTCTGTATATATATATATATATATATATATATATATATATATATATATATATAGAGAGAGAGAGAGAGAGAGAGAGAGAGAGAGAGAGAGAGAGAGAGAGGGAGGGAGATAAAGGGTGTAAATTTGATTCATTTTGAAAGTCTTTTTGATATTTCCATTAATTTTGTAAACAGCAGTTGACAAAAAGGGTATTTTAACACATTTAGTACATCAGGTGGTAAATCAAGACAAAAAAAATGATTGTAATTGAGATATGGAAATAGTTTAAGAGACATATTTATAATTAACTCTTATTCATACATTTAACAAAATCGAAATTATTTCTATGTAAAATAAATAACACAAAAGAATAAATTATATTAGACTTGAGTGTGGCATAATATCATGTTGTGGCATATTTATTCATTTAATAATGTTCTCATCATCGTTACATACAAATGAAACCTTTTTTTATTTAAGTTGGATCATTGAGCTTTACCTCCACAATATCGCACAATACAGAAATCCCACAAAACCAACCAAACAAACTCTGAAAATATTAATAGAGGAGAGAGTAGAGAGAAGATAAATCATCGGGATTTACCTCCACAATCTTGCAAGAGCGAGAGAAGAAATCGAGAGAGGTAGGGTTGAGTGGCTTCAGGCATGGGTGGGTACGGTATGAAGTCGAGTGCAGAGGTTGAGTGTAGTATGAGGTTGAGTGACATTTGATCGTGAGGTGATTGAGATGAGAGTATGGTTTTTTACAAAAAATACCCATTAATCTGAAACAAAGTGAAGGTGAGAATGGGAAAAGATGGGAAACAAAACGTGAGCCATTGGATTCAATTTTGCCCCATTCAATCCTAGCCTCTAATTAAGTTATCATTATATATATATATATATATATATATATATATATATATATAGAGAGAGAGAGAGAGAGAGAGAGAGAGAGAGAGGAGGGAGGGAGATAAAGGGTGTAAATTTGATTCATTTTGAAAGTCTTTTTGATATTTCCATTAATTTTGTAAACAGCAGTTGACAAAAAGGGTATTTTAACACATTTAGTACATCAGGTGGTAAATCAAGACAAAAAAAATGATTGTAATTGAGATATGGAAATAGTTTAAGAGACATATTTATAATTAACTCTTATTCATACATTTAACAAAATCGAAATTATTTTTATTCAAAATAAATAACACAAAAGAATAAATTATATTAGACTTGAGTGTGGCATAATAGCATGTTGTGGCATATTTATTCATTTAATAATGTTCTCATCATCGTTACATACAAACGAAACCTTTTTTATTTAAGTTGTTTTCTAGTTACGATTATATACGTTTATTCCTCATATTCCCCTTATTTTATAAATTTCTCCCTAATATTAATATTATTAATTTGTGCTCATTTCCAAATCCTTACGGTAACCGAACAAACAATGTAGCTCTAAATTTGGGCATATGGATTCACTAAATCTTTGTAAATTTGTACAAAAAATATATTCTATTTTCTCTATATATATTTGTGTCGGTTCTTCCTTTTTTGCTGATCATTATAAAATATTGGATTTCATAAGTGATATGTGACCAAAATCACATTTATTTTTCCCTCAATGTCCAAGGTTGAATTCTGGGCAACTATGAGGGAGTTGTGGGCATTGCTACCTTGGAGCAATCTCAACCAGTGAACTATTCCCCCCTAATCATTGCGATGATTGAATTTCGGTCGATTCACTATTTCTTAGCTTGTTCAGACTTTTTTCTTCTCAATGTTCATCTTCTCCAGAGTGGAGATGATCCCGTTTTTGTAGATGACAAATAAACCTTGAGCTACCTAATCAGAGTGGTTGCCCCTGCTCTTCAGATTTTCCCTAGCAGTGTTAAGATCGACCATGCACGTAGGGCGACCTATCATATCCTTTGAGTGTTGGTGGAAGCTGAACTATTCCTACTCCTCTTTTTCTTTTACCTCTTCCCATAGATGACTTGAGGGACCTACTTCCTCATACAAAAATAGACATGAAAGTCATCGTAAAAGATATCTTGTTCATGCTAAGCCAATTCAAACTCCTTTAGATGGATGTAGATCACGTAGGTCGGTGAAGACACGTCACCAACATAGACAATCATTACCTCAAAATTTAGGATATGTCATTATAGCGTAGGGGACAATTGTAAAGTCCTTAGATAATGCAACAGTTAATTTGTAGTCAATAAACAAGTAAGTTTCTCTCCCAAGTGTTTTCGTAATCTGTAAAAAGTTTGCGATCCCATTTATTTTTTCAAATCGGCCAGTCTGACCTCAATGTTTCTTGGATTCCTCTTCTGATGTGTATCTGCATGAAAATATCAAAGACTGATCAACAATTGATGAAGTTACAATTTAAAAGAGATAATAATAAGTGGTAACGAACCTATTAATATCTCCAACCTCCACATGCATAAGAAAACCAGTGTAGTTCTCACAACAAATTTGCCGAAAGGACACCAATATGTCACTAGCAGTGTCCTTTTGGGTCCCGTGTAACCAAATAACCATATTGCGAGACTTTTATAAGTGTTATATTTGGGAAAAGTCCTCAAGTCATAATATGGACACCCTGATTTGCAATCGAGGTATTTGTTTTATCCCTTTTGAAAAAATACCCTGAACTCAAAACGCACAAAAAAATTACAAAAGTGGAAAAAATAAGAGGGTCAAAGTCCCCATGAATAAAACTCTGAGGGGTTAAAATGCAAATATCAAAAATCCAAAAAAGGCCAAAAATCCTTCTCGTGGTTGCTTTAGCCGAATGGTTAAAGGTTTATATCCTCTTTAACCGAACAGTCAACCCTGCTTAAGATAATGATTACCAAATCTTTACATATCTCTCCCCGACCATACACATGTCCCCCACCCCTCATCTACCATACATATGGAAAAATGGATGATCGAGCGGTAAAAGGACACAAACGACCGAATGGTCAAAGGAACCTAATTGACCTTATAATTAGAGGTCCCCACTAACCTTGAAAAGAACCTAAAAATCCAACATTGATTCGCTTTTCTAACTTTCTTTAATCTCGAGTGCCCGAGATACTCGATCTCGTTCTGAAAAGTTTCAAGTGAAGTTCGTTCTTCCTAAAGTCTTTTTACCCCAGGAAAGTTTGTATTTATAAAAAGTCTCCTCCCCCTGATTGAAGTTCATACTTCTGAAAAGTTGCTTCCTTCGAGAAACATTGGCAAATCTTATGTGCACCCTGTGAAAACCGACTCTTCCAAATGAAGCTTTTCCTAATAGGGGACATAAAAGGGAACACTGCTCATGCTACAATGTTAAAGAAACCATGTTTACCCGAATCTAAGGGGACTTTGTTCAGCTCTTCCCCTTTGAAGTAATTACCACACAAAAAATAGAAATACTAAAATAACATCCACATACAGTTGAAACAGATATAAGAATTGCATAAATAATACATACATATGTGAGTCCTTTTTCCCATATGTATTATCCTTTTATCAGTCCATATGTCTACAAAATCTTGAACAAAAGTGCTCCGACTTTTTTTGCAGTCACTGTTACTAGCAAATAATTCACACTAAGTTCTTACACTGGAAATGTGTCTTTGCACTCTGTGCGGTCATCTTATTTTCATTAGTGATCTCCTCACCCACGATTGTCAAGTCTGATCCACACAATACTTCATGTCTATCGAAGAAAACCAAGCTACATCTGTAATTGATCGAGTTTTGAGACAACTCGAGAACCTCACCGCCTCCCAGAATACTATGCAATCATAAATGAAGGAATTGAAAAGAGAGAAAGAGCATATGTCAATCCTACAATAAGAATAGTAGACAACGTACTCCCTCCCACCATCCCCAACACTAGTACACCACCTACAGCGAATGTCGAGGAAGTTCTGACTAATCCCCAGGATTTTCCTACACCAGTTTTAGAACTGGCTCCCCTTTTAATGTCGACGACTCCCATTTCCAAGTACGCTTTACCCCAAATGGATAGTTTAAACCCTACCATCAGTACCCCATACCGCCTTCCAAGGAAACCTTTAGAAGAATCTGTAGATCCTCTGCCGATAGAAGAGCTTGTTCCCCCACCTCCAAACCAATTGATAATGCAAGCCCAATCTAAACTTCGTCTCCTAAAAAAATCCATCAGAAAGATGCAAATTGCAGACTAGCTTACAAATATCATGAATATAGATCTCTATCATGAAGCCCTATTTTCGAAAAAATTCAAAATGCGTATCTTTAAAGCATATAAAGGAATGGGCTCCCCATCTACCTATTTATCCAACTACCACCTTTAGATGCATGTCTGAGATTTAAGCTTAGGAAAAAAATGTTGACCTCCACTCTATTTGGGGGAGCCCTTACCTAGTATATAGGCTTGAAACATGGGTGAATGGCCAAAATATGGGATGATATATGTCGGGTCTCTTGGATCCTCTCAACCCTAGATTACCCTGTACCTTCCCCAATAAGAATTGGTAAGCCGACTCAAATTATGAGTTCCATGAGGTACCCAGTCTTATTACAGATAACTGATTGACCTAAAATTTCGCCATCTAAGATCCCATTAATATCGGGAGCCACATCCCATCCAAACCTAATGTTTCTAATAACCTCCTACCATATCATCTCAATATCGACACCAATGCCTTCTCAGATATCACATCCCAAACATCGGACCATCAACCTTGATAGTCCTTATTCATCGCAGACCGAGGATGGGGACACCATCTCACTTCCAAACAGTAACCCTTCTCGGCCCGCCATCACCTTCCTTATAAATCATCACCGAAACTAAGACCATGATTGATAATATTAAAATTTTCATTATGGCTATACACTTACTACAAACTAACCACTGAAGCCTGAACTTACTTCAGACCATTGAGATTTTTCTCTCAAAAGAGCCAGGACTTCTTACTCCATCCTTGGAAGAAACATATCACCCGGTCGAATGGGAGGAGATGTACGACAAAGCCCTCCAGTAAACCAAGAATATCACATTGGTAGTGTTAATCCAATCCTACAGATGGGGAGGATCAACCTCTAAAACACACTTACTTGCCTTCATGGACTCAGGAACCGATAGTAGTTCCCATTCACCCACTACTTCAAATACGTTCTCGATCAACTCTTCAAGAACCACTAATAGCGTTATGTCTACCAGCCTACAGACAGAAAAACTCATGATTTGAACACCTTAATATCCTAGCCCCCGATACAAATAATGGAAAGAGACTAAAAACTCTGGCACAATGATTATATTAGGTGGAAATATCGATTCCATCACTAGTATAATATATGAGGAGGAAGAGAGGTGGAAAGTCCATATCACCCCAAGAGATATCACTTGGGAAGACAAATTAAGGGACAACCCTAGTCCAATAGAGTACGTTCCACATCTAAACCTCCTAATAAAAAGGTGGAACCTACTCCACGAGAACTAAAGGATCATGGTTACGTACATTCTATTCCAAGATGAGTACGAAAGACATCATGGGATAACTAATCGATCCCCTCTCTGAGTATCTATAACACAAGTCTTACCCCTGGGTAACATTCACATGATATGAACAGATGCCAAAGGCGACATTAACTCCTCTCAACTGATAGGCCAAAAATCGGTGCTTAGCCTAATTATGAAAAACACTGGTTTCTACAAACGAGATGCTACTCCCAGACCTTTGACCTCTAATTATAGAATTCTTAGACCATCTCTTGATAACTTAAGGGAACGCATCACCATAATCCAAGGATGAATTTGTCCTTAACCCCTAAATCTGGGAAATGATGACACAACAGGACTACTCCTCAGGAAATGGTCTAGGACTTCACGAACGAGAACCTACATCTTTCGGAGCTCCAAAAATCTGAGATTAAAAATTTAATATTGGATAAGAGATATTGTAAAAGATATTAATAAAATCAAATAGTATGAACATTGGACAAGTCGTATAAAAAAGTTAGGCTATACTGCAGACAATCTACAACTGGGTCTCTTATATGAAGGACCACTTATCCAATTCTTCAACAATAGAAGAAAACTCTAACACCTTAATGTCAACGTATACCAAAGTATTCGGTCCACTAGCTGGGATGATTTTCTCCTGGAAATACAGAAACCATTCATCATACTATAGAGGTCGGCCCTGATCCTCATGAGGTCATTTTTCCCAAAGAAGACACCATCGATCCTTATAGTGGGCTCAACCTTCTTTCTCTACAACTAGCATCTGACCTCTTCGTACTTAGGGTATTACCCTGGATCCACCATTACACCGATGCATCACTCGTAGTCAAAGAATATATGGGAGTACTTACGTCGATATAATCCACATATTTAACATAATCGAACTTTATGATGAGATAACTCACCAAGATTGTCCCCTTCTAGAAGGCCCCCCTCCTAAAGATATTCATATACCAATGATATGGAATTGGTCAACCCTGTTCTCCATGACCATTTATGTGGAAAGTTTGACAGTTTGTAATACGTAGTGTCTGCACTTACCCATTCCTAGTTTGTTATGGAGATCTTGCCCTAGGGGCCAGGATATGTTGAATACCAATATTATTACGGGGACATATATTGCAAGACCTCTAGAATCGTGAAAAAGTGAACCGATATGAGCCTAAAACCTCTTTCGATGATGAGGAGCACCAAAAAACATACTCCGATAATGAAATTTGTTCGGCATCATCCATGTCTATTGAATCATCACCTGATAATCTCGACCAAAAAAATGAACAAGTCCTGGAAATGGTGGCAGAAATCTTCACCCCCACCCAGAACTTTAATGTAGCTATACGATGGATAGATGACTCCATGTCCCAGACTCCCTCTAAAAATCAGGGCGAGTCTTCTAAAAGCCCAAAACTAGCCCCTGGCCTGGATTAGACCAAAGTGATGGGCCCAAAGCCAATACTGCCTACCTATGACCACACATCCTTGACTAACTTTGAGCTCCATCCAAGCAAAGAGGTTCACTTACTCACGAGGACAAGACGACACTCCACTAGAAGAACCTCCTCAAATAAACTATCATCTCCCTCCTTGGAAAAATAATAAAATCTAGGAATAACTCAGTTAGACATGAACTAATAGCACTATCTGGGAGTTGCTAGCTATGTCCCAAGAGAATCGAGATGCACTCATCCATCTATTTGTCTCATGCTTCTGTTCTTACGGATCTGATTACGCCCGAGATGTCAACCACCATCAGGTATATCATCATACAATAACACATCAGCTTCTTTGATTAGGATCGTCCTATGCAAGGCCATAATCATGGATTCACACTATACATCTCCACTGAGGCCTACAGACAGATTGTTCCCTACTGCGGATAGATAATGGGTCCACCATTAATATGTGCTTGATTTGCATAATTACCAGTCTAGGATAAACCATCTCAAAATTTACACCATCTTCTACGACCATCAAGGCCTATGATAATACTCACGAGAGGTCCTAGGATCCATCACCCTCACTCTCATAGTTGATCCTATCAAATGTGATGTGGAGTTTTGGGTAATCGACGTCTTATCTAGTTTTCGGTGGTCCTGAATACACCCTATGGGGCATTACCTCCATCACTTCAAAGGAAATATAGGTTCCAATTCGATACGAAGGTTATTATGATCCAAGGGGATAATGGTTGGGCCACAATTTCCAGCACTAGTACCATCCCCTTCGTGGATACCTACACTATAATAGCGATATCTGCCGGATGAATTTTGAGTCATCCGACTCACTCACATGATAAAAGGAGGATTTTATTATTCACAATGTAGTCCCCCAGATCATTCACAAAATAGGATACCAGACAAGTTTTGGACTTGGAATGAATCACTAAGGAACCCATAAAGTCATCATCGCTATGGAACACAAGGGAAAGTTCGATCTTGGGTATACCCCTAATGGGAAAGCTATAACCCAAGTCTTAAATACCCCCATCAAGGGTGTAATGATCACTTTTACCTCTAAGGATAGGACTTCCCCTTATCACGGTCTCCCTAAACCATGGTGGGATAAAGCAAAGTAATCCTTAGCGATTGGAATGTAGATCCTCTATGAGGAAGAATTATACGTGGATTACCCAAAAATCTATGAGGTAGGAAAAAACGAGATCAACTTATCATGGGTTACTATGGAAGATAAATAAATACTAGGGCCATAACCTAAATAGGGATTACCCACACTATTTTCAGATGTAGTTTCTCTAGTATCCATGTTAGGGTCTTTAGACTTGATGCCCGTAGATAGCTTCCACGACTGGTACACCACTTTCACTACCCAGGATATCAAAATCAAGAAGGGACAATTAGTCACCATCCCTTAACTTAATCTCTACCTTAGTATACTAGACTCAAAAGCACCACTATTTGAGACACCGCCTTTAGTGGAACCTCAAGATATAACGTGTCAGCTCTCATGGGACTACCAGTGGAATGAAGAATGTCATCAACACTTGCTGTAAACACTTTCCAAGGAACTTCCCTACACTGATCCCACTGCAGGACTGTAAGGAATTTTTTTTAAATGAGTCATTATATATGTGTTGGGTTCATTTTGTAGTTGGACAAAACTTATTTGAGTCATTAATTAAGACTTGAGTTCTTTGTCCTTTAATCATGTGGCGTGTTACCGAAGACTGTAGCAGCTAAAGATAAAGCGACATAGAGTATACATCGTCTTTCAAGGTGAATTTTGTCTTCATCATCCGAGGGATCTCAGTTAGGTATGAATACATGTTTATATTGGACCCCTGGATTTTTTTAGGTATTAGGTTATAAAAATGATTTTATTCGTTATAAATATATATATTTTTTAAATATTCTTTTTTTGTGTGGTCGTTAGAACGACTTTGATGTCGTTCGAACGAGACACACTATTTTGTCAGAACAAGGTTCCAATAAACTTCAAACGAGACATATTTTGTCCCTCTCGGAAATCTTATTGGAAGTTTAAATCAAAGACTATTCAAATAAGATGGGTATTGCGCTCGAATGAGATGTACCTCATTCGAACGAGCCAGCGTATTTTTTTAATATTTTGAGATTTTTCTTAAGTGTTTTATCCTTATCTCATTTTTGGAAAACCTCTTTTAAATAGGAGTGCAGAGCACTATATTTATGCGAGAGTTTTCCAGGATTTTTAAGTTCCTAAACTTATTTAAAAAGTCTCGATGTTTTTATGATCTTCTACGATCAAGTTTTCAAAACCCAGTTTTACACCGATGATTGATATCCATGAATCATACATACATATATCATTTTTAGATCTCCCAATTTTACACCAAAGTGACTTTTTCTTCATACTGCAAGCATTTCCTGTAGTGGATATCATGTTTGGTTTTGTGCTGGATCTGAATTAGTCACGAGACAAGTAAGATCGATGAAATATCAAGACATGAGAAAGCGCCTACGTTGTGTGGTTGTTGTAAGGCATCTAACAGTGATTATGAAGAATGTTACAAGGATCAAGGAAGCACATCGACGCTTAAAAGCATCGAGTCTGTGAGTAAGTCTAAATTGGTATTGTTAACAGCCTATATTATAGTGGACTTGTGTGGTTAGGTCGTCCGAGCTATTTTTCATTTTGAGTTTTACTCATACATAATCATGTTGTGATTTACTTATTTTATTCTTACTTATACTCACCTAGATGCATGCTTAGGTCAGAATAAAATTGGAAAATTATTTTACACAACAATTATGATTTTCAAAATTAGTGCAAATTAGTTAAAAATTATGAAGATAAAATTTGGTGGTGTTTTCTAAAAAACCCTATGGCACTTAGCTTTCTGAAATTGGTATCATAGCGGGTACAGTAAGTTATCATGTAGATTCATCGTTTCGTGTTGTTTTAGGGTGATTTGTCTCTCTATCTTTCTTTATCTCTCTCTCTCATGTTTGTTTGTTTCTCTCGATTGGTCATTATAGTGATAAATTATCTGATGCATTTAGTGATGATGATGACTTTGATATTCGAGAAGAGTTTAATGATCTCCATAATCACGATGAAAAATTAACTCATTTGAATTTGAAGTTTGCAAAAGGAGTTAAATTTCTGGAAAAAGAAATTTTGTGTTTTAAATATGAAATGGAATTTTTGATAAGTGCTCGAACTCAAAGAGGTATACTTCATGAGAAGCTCATGGACATGAATCGTGATATTAAAATTTTTAAAGTGTCCAAGAAAGAGAATGATGATATAGTCTGATTTTTTGAGAATGAAATAAAGGACTCTAAAGTTTCTAGGGTAAATGAACATTCCATTGACGATAATTATAAATTGATAAAAGTTTTAAAGTCACGTGAAAAGACTCTTAGGGATAATTTTGCTTACATTGATGGGGAGTGAGATAACCTTTTAGGAATTATTAAAAATATGAATAAGGAGTCCCAAACATTTGAATAGTCTAAATTTTTGCTTGAGTCTAGAATTTTAAAGTTATAATATTATCTAAGAGACTTATGTAATGTTAGTATTGGCTTCGATATTCAAAATTCTTCTGCTGCTAAAGCCAAGACCAACGTTTGTTTAAGAGTGTTAACTGTTGTCCAGGATATTTGAAAAGGTCAACCCAAAGTCGTCTTCCTTAAGCTTACACATGTTCATATTTTAGTATGAAAGGTCTCCTTAAGATGTTTTGTTTTGCATCTTACAAAAGGTCATTGAAAGTTTATATATAGTGTCACCGTAGTTCCTAAAACCCGATGCGTAAGGTATTCATCTATTTGGGTTAAGAAATACATTTTAGAGGTGATAAATGTTAGACTCGTTAATTCTCTCATGCTCGCATGTGACTACTCACAGGCTATGTCTTATGGGTGATTTCTTTCATATTTCCCATACAATAGCTTTTGTATTTCATGTTATATCTGCTAGTTGGTTGTATGATTTTTATCTTTTTTTTATTTTGATTTTTCATTTTTGGGTCTTATTGAGGAAAAATACAAAAAGATTTTATTTGTCTTTTGAGTCATTTTGAAAAAATATTTAATTGTTTAGGTCTAGTTTAGTTTTACACATATTGTTTGGCATATTGGTGTGCTTGAATCCTCTTTCTTCCATATATTCATGTGACTAGGACTTTTAGTTATGATTTTTAATGCTTAGTATTGTTCTTAATCATGCTTTCATGGAGTAGTTCGAAATTGATTTTCAATATAGATTCAATTTATATATGCCTCTACACATATTTTGCCCAAGCTCTTTTAGATTTTAACATCATATGCCACACGAGATAAGCGGGTTGTTCTCCAAACAATCTTGTCATATGCATAAAACTTTTAACTATGGGAAAGTTATGCATGTAAAAATCATTGCCCAAGAGTTTTTTTGCTTTATTTAAGATATGAGTGTGTACGAAAAAGGGATACGGAAGGAGAAGTCTCCTTTGCATAAAAGGCCACCCTTGGCAAGAGCCTAAAAATTGAGAGGCGATAAAAATAGAAACATTGCCATGGACAAATATTTTATATTATTGTTTCTTAAATTGGATATTTAAAAAGAATAAGAGAGAGAGAAATCATACAATTTTTTTAGGGTGTTTAGGGTAAGATCAATGGGTTTTGCACAATGATTCCTAGTTAAGCTTGATTATTTTGACACTATTGATTCTAGAATAATAAAAAAATTTAGGCTAATGTGCATTGTATTTATTTGTCCTTTTGAGTTCTTTAATTGGCATATGAGACTAAATTAAATCTTGATAAATTATGACGGTCAAATATAATTATGTAGACATTTTTGAGTGATTGGGTTATTTTATCCTGGTCCTAATTCATGCCCCTTCATTCCGTACCACCATGTTTAGACACAATGGTAGTATGTGAGTGTGTAAAGCTTATGTGTTTGTGTCTTTTATCGTAGTTTATACCTTTATATAGTTGTGTCTTATCGGTATATGTGTGGTTATATACAGAATATGTTTTGTGTTTTGAGTATTGAATTTTCATGTAATTCGTGTTTGCCTTATTCTTAATCTTTGATTTATATTTGCATGTGTTATGATCATCTTGGTATATTATACTTAGATGCTTTCATCTTAGTTGATATCATTTATCTGTAATTTTTATTATTTGTGCTTGTGTGACCAAATTGTTTTTCGCCACATGCTTGCTTCGCACCATTGCATGATATATTTTCTTTCCTTATTTTATATGTTTTAACATTATGAGAGGGATTTGGTTTATTAATTGTACAACTTATTCTTTGTCTATTCCTGAACAAAATGGGGGAAATGGTATCTAACTATTTTCATATGGGGGGGGGGGGGGGGGGGGGAGGGATCTTTAGCTTATGGAAATACGTCATTTCTTCAATAGAGATGGTTAGACAAAGGGGGGGCCACATGTAGTTTATTTATTATTATGTTCTATTCAAATTTAAAGATGTGCTTAAGTGTGCAGGTTAGCAGCGATGCAACAAAGGTTTACACAAGAGCAAAGCTACTCTAGTTTGTGTCCGTCAAGCATTTGTACTTTCTTTTTTGGGGTTGCGGATTGAGTCTTAATGAGCTTGACTTCCCTGTAGGTTTTTCGTTTTGAGTTTTGTCCTAGAATGGCCAAAGAGGGAGATTTTTAAGGACATATTTTCGAATCGAGTGAATTCATATGCACTGGCTTAACTTCATATTTAGATAAAAATGTGTTTGATTCATAGGTTAGAACTTGAGTTGTTTTTCCTTCAAGCGTGTGACGTATTATTGAAGATTGTAGTGGCCAAATATAAAGAGACATCGAGTATACATCGTGTTTCAAGACGAGTTTAGTATTCATCATCTGAGCTCAATGAGGTATGAATACATTTTTAATCTTAATCCTTGGATATCGTATTAGGTGTTATGTTTTTATAAAAATGTTGAAAAAATATTCTTGATTGTCGTTAAAATGATTTTGATTTCATAGAAAAGGGTTCCAAAGAACTTCCAGCGAGACATGTTTGGCCCTCTCAAAAATATCATTAGAAGTTTCGCTAGAAGCTGATTATAACGAGATAAGGTACTTCATTCAAATGAGATGTACCTCATTGGAACGAGTGAACGTATTTTTTTAACATTTCGAGATTTTCTTCAAATGTTTTATCATTATCCCATTTTTAGAAAACCCCCTTATAAATAGGAGTGGGATGAGTGGTTTTATGCAAGACTTTTCTAGGATTTTTAAGTTCCCACACTTATTTAGAAAGCTCTTCGTGTTTTGGTGATCTTTGACGATCAAGTTTTCAATACCCTAGTTTACACCCATGTTTGATATCCAATAACCATACATATATATATACATATATATATATATATACATATATATATATACATATATATATATATACATATATATATATATACATATATATATATATATACATATATATATATATACATATATATATATATACATATATATATATATATATGTCCTTTTGAGATCTCCCTATTTTGCATCAAAGTAGTTTGCTATTCATATTGTGAGCATTTCATCCAGTGAATATTACATTTCGTGTTGTGTGGCGGCTAGAATGGTCACGAGACAAGTAAGATCAGTAGGATATCGAGACATGGGTTGCGCGTGCATTATGTGGTTATTGGAAGACGTCCAACAGTGACTGCGATGAAGGTTACAAGGATCAAGGAAGCAAGTCAAGGCTTGAACGCATCGAGTCTGTGAGTAAGTCTAAATTGGTCTTGTAAACTGTCTATATCATAGTGGACTTATGTGGCTGGGCCATCCAAGGTTTTTTCTATTATGGGTTTTCCTCGTACATCACCATATTGTGATCCACTTATTTTAATTTTAGTTATACTCACCTAAATGCATAATTAGGTCAAGACTAAAATTTGTAAATTATTTTACACAATACTTGTGGTTTTCTAAATAGGTGACAGTTAGTTAAAAATTGTGAAGAGAAAAATTTGGCGGTCTTTCTGCGCAAACCCAAGGGCATTTAGTTTTCTCAAGGATTAATTGGAAACCTGGGGGCAACCCCCAAATAAGAGATATCCCAGCTCAAGCGACACTGCCTGCCTCAACCTATAATCTGTGCTAAGGTTCCAGGGCACTCGAAGACCAATCTAAAGGTCCCTCGACAGAATGCAGCCCACCTCATCACCAACATCACAAGAGCAACAATACTCAACAACTAAACTTTTTTCATATTCATCCAAATTCCCATCATTCAGAGGCCCTTTGAGTCTGTCCTATTAGCAAAAGCGTGCCCCCTTATCCCCTCTCCTAATGTATACATGTATCAAGTAGAGTTTTTTACTATTATCACTGTTGTCCTTTCTCCCTTTGATGACATAATAAACAATGATTTCAAGTATTTTCCTGCATGTGATAACTATGAATCTAATGATGGATTAGAATCCACACCTAATATTAATGACTCTGTGATTATAAAATACTTAAAACACTCGCAAAAAATTATCCAAGGTCAAAATAGACGAATGTCTCCCAACGAGGATGACACGATAACATAAAGTTGGATACTCACCAAAACCACAAACAGTAAAAGTTAGGGTCCTCTCTCGATGAGAATGAAAAAAGGGATCTTATAAACCTTCTCACTAGTTTCGTAGACGGATTCGCTTAGTCTCACTCCGACAGGCCTGACATCTACCCCACTATCGTCATACACGAGACACTTAATATTTATATAAATTAAGTGTCCAACCCACACACGTCCAAAAAGAACCGAAACATGGACAGAGAATGTAGGGGTGAACACAGTTTATAGGAAAATCAACGTAGACAAACATAACATATGTGCACGAAGGAATGAGATACCACTAACGCAAGATCTTAAAGTCAACCTAAGGTGTAAAAATGGTGAACTCAAGTGAAATTAATTTATTCTATTCAACTAGTCAAGCCCGTGAATGATTTCCATACCAATAATGTCCAAAACTATGTAATGCTTTTATGAGACTTTTTTGAGACGTGCAAACTTATTGATCTTCGACTAAAATCCCTCAAACCTCACATATTGAATTTTTCCTCTCAACTCTTTTGTTTTGAATAAATCAATGCTCATATGTAGTGAAGCATCAATGTTGTTTGAAATTGGCCTGGCACTTTCTATTTTTTTCCTTTTTTATATGCCTTTATCTTTTAGGCTCTTTTCTTTTGCAAATGGTGACTATGCACGCAAAGACAATTTGTCTTTTATAGTTTGATTACATTGATTTAAATATATACCATATTTACTAGAGATATGATTTTCCATTTTTCTAATCCGAGCAATGGTTCTTACAAGCAATACTTTCATTATCTCATTTTTTAACATTTGGTTCGTTTTAAAATCAGGAGTGAGATGAAAACACTACAATCGATACGTGAAAGGTAAGTGAAATACTCAAATAAGTTCGTTCTCATGTGCATTAAAGGTGACAATGAGTCAAGCATGTAGCAAGTAGTCATCATATCACATCTTAATGACTCCACACATTATAAAGCACAAAAGGAAAAGTTGTCACATCTCAAAACACTATAAAAGAGCCACGTGGATAAGGAATGAATGGGTGACTCAGACATCTTTAATTTTCATCTACATATAGTGAAAAAAAAATATAACTCTTTTTGAATTTTTCAAAAATTTTATCAAAAATAAAATCTTTTTGTCTTTTTCACTTTTTCTTAAAAACGAAACTGAAAATCTTTTTGTACTTTTCAAAAAATTTCAAGAAAAATAAAACTCTTTTTGGATTTTTCAAAAAATATACCAAAATGAAAAATATAAGAACAATAATAGTACAATCTAGCAATAAGCATGAATGATATAAACATGAAAAGCATCCTATGCTAGAATCAAGTCTCAACCTCAATTAATAGGCTCGGAGGAGTTCTCCAAAGGGGATGGCATCCTATGAAAAACATCCATCAATCTTGTGAAGTTTTGATTAAATACTCAACCTGCTCTGGAAAACTCTTAAAATCTCTTATGTGATGTGCGGGAGTATGCGTAATAACATGTGTGGGAGTGCGTGCGAGAACATGTATAGTAGGATATCATGAAAGATACATATGAGACACACTACTAAACTTAAAGCAAAATTCCCTAAGGTAACTTTTTATATTTAAAAATAGACTCAATCTATATTTATAATCTAAGATAAAATAGTATAGTAAGCCAATCACACACACAAGAGAAGAGATTTTAGAGTGGTTCAACTGTAAAATAGACTACGTCCACTATTGGTTGTATTTATTAGGATTGCAATTAGCTTAATATGGTGTGCGTATGAATGATTTGACTTATCCCTTGATCTAAGGGAGTAGTTTGTATTTATATGGGTGTAAAACCCTAGCAATGGAGTGCCTTTATATTGTCAGGCATTTACATCTTTGTATAATAAATTAACCTCTTGTAATTTAGTGCTGGTTGGTATCCCAGTAGAGTAACTATTGATATTAATATTGGTTGGTCTTTCAAGAATTGGTCGGCCTTCAAGCCGACTAAGTATCTCTGATGTCGATCAAAGTGGTTGGTCGACCACATAGGAGGACAGGTGTACATTCACCATTGGTCCACGTATGAGAGTAAATTTTACATACAATAAAAGCCCCCAATGCTCCATGCTTGATGATTGATCAGATGTATGGAGCAGTAAGTCCAGGACATTATTCAGAGTATTATTTGAGTATTTGATCAATAGCCGACTTCCCACACTTGTAAAAAATTCCACTGTTACTGTTTGATTATGGCATTTTTGTAAATAATTTAAACTTTTTTGAACTGCCAAAGGATACAATATTTTTTTGAAGCTCAGGGAGGCGTGCATCCGACGGTAGTTCAATAGTTTATTTATTTAATCATTTCTTTACCTTTTATTAAGGCGACCTATAAATAGGTACGAAGTTTCCCTCCTTTATTTTCCCCTCAAACCTTCTGAACTTAGCACTTCCTTTGTCTTCAAGATTTTTCTTTACTATTGCTTGCTGCCATTTTTTCTTTATCTTTTTCAATCGTCTCTTGCAATCTTCTTAGAACCCTGTAAGCCTTATTTTCCCTTTTCTCTATTTTACCATCTTTTTCTATATTTCCACTGTGGTTCACATTGTAGATGAGAGTTCATTAGAAGAGTTTAAAGAGAAAATGAAAATCCCAACTTAGGTAGATTTAGATATATCCCGTGGTCCCATAGATGTTTATTCTCTGCCTGAGGGTCACTGGATCCCCACTTTATTCATAGCTGAGTGTGGCATCACCTTTCCACCAAACCCCCATTTTTTGAATTTTGATAATAATTCGATGTAGTTCCTACCAGAGTTGCACCCAATACTTGGAGGGTTGTAAACGGTGTATATAGGTTGAATGGACTTTATGGGACCCATATTAGGGTCTTGGAGTTGATGTCTACTACTATTGGAGGAAGTACATATTATTTTAAGACTAGGTAAGCCAATATGGCTTTACTGGTATATCTACCGGATTCCAATAAGGATTATTGGAATTATAGTGTAGTTGTATAAAAATGGCAACATGATCCCCTCCCTACTGGAGTATCTTATATTGGTCTTAGATGTCCTCAATCAAGATGTGGAATAGGTTATAATTCTGTTAACAATCTTTCCTTTTTTGTTATGCATTTTTTATGTGTGCTGACTAAATTTGTTGTTTCTTTTTAATGTAGAGGAAAGTAAGAAGAGGTGTCCCAAAGAAGGAGAAATTAACCTTGACGAGCTGAAGTATCTGTGGGGACTTAACCAGAGTGTGGGAGAAGAACAACCTCAATCAGCTTCTTTGTTGTTATAGTACAAAAGTTCAATTACTTCTTTTATTTCCCGACCAACACTTGTTCTGCCCCAAGTTGTTATCAACTTTAAAGAGGATCCTATACTTACCTCTTCAGCTACTGAGTCTCCCGGTGCTGATTTTATTCAGGGAGGAACTTCTTCCTTATTTGAGTCTTTTGATATTTTTGATATTTCCACAGACATGACTAAGAGGAATATGCCCAATTTGATGAGTGTTCCATTTTCTCCTCTCCATAAGAAGAATGTTGACACTGGTACGAGGACAGTTGAGAAGAATTATCAAGTTAGTGATAAGAGGCCTATTGGTTCTAAGGAGACTCAAACTACTGAGTCTCATCTTAAGAGATTAAAGAAAGGTTTGCCTGACCCTCCAAAATAGGCCTAGAAGACTTAAGCCGACCAGCAAGCATTGGCTAGAAAGAAGAACTTGGCCGACCAATAAGAGTTGGTGAGAAAAATCCAAGATGACCTTAACACTGGGTCAGCATCTATGGCTATTAACCCTAGACTGGCCAGGGGTTTTATTAAGTCTAGGACATTTCCTGCTAATAAGGTTGCACCAGCCGCCATGCCTAGGTCCAAGCTGATTACGAGGGCTTGCCATAACCTGGCATTGGTAATTTTCTCATTTTATGTTATTTTCTCCATGTTGTTGAACTCTTTCTAATAATCTTGTGTTTTTTTCTTCTAATTTTACAGTTTTTAGTTAACTCCAACCAAATGATGAAAAAGGACGATCAACTAAGGTCTTGTCCTAGTGAAGTGGAAGAAGCTTTTGAAGGCTTAAAATAGTCCTTAGAGGCATCCCAACAAGCTTTGGAGACAAAGCATAAATCATGGGAAGAGGATTTGAAGAAGGACAATGACTGGTCTACTGCAGTGTAACAACCCCCATTTTCTCACGTAAAGGCTGGCCAGGCACGATATGCCGAAGATGGGGCTTGTCGATCAATTAATACCATTCTTAGCACAACATAATATAAATACTATTAATTTAAAGGCCGATACTTTAATGCTAATAAATATTACACTAACAATAACTTAAACTCAACCAAACCAACTAGAATAACAAATTTAGCAGCAAGTAAAATATTACAACTCCAGCATAATGTCAATAAATAAATAAAATTTGGGCTTATGCCCTTATAAATTTTATTTCTAAATAAAATATCTGAACTCTGGCAGAAAAGAACCTAGGCTAGATTTAACAAAGTTGAAATCTGACAAGTCTGAGAGATCGCTAGGTTGGTACAACAACAGTCCCGCTATCCGTGTCTATAAACAACCTAGTGGGGGAAAACATTTATAATTTGGGTCAGAGTCCGAGATATGCAAGAATTGACTTAATTAATGTATGATGCAATAATACAGTTTATGCAAAATAAGTATTCCCCCTTTTCGACACTCACATGCGTATAACACCCCGCATCCCAAAAATCCCCAAATAATAACTACGACTACATGCCAATTTTAAATAAAATGACTAAATGATTTAAGTGTACCGGTTACATTTAATTATTAATTTCCAAAATTTTCCAGTCTCATAATTTCCACAAAATAAGCATGAATATCTACTATGCAATAAAGGATTACAATTTTAATTTAAGTTCACATTCTTAGATATTTAAATTTATTTCCATAGTATCCGGGGAATTAATAATATATGTCATTCCATATATGTTACACACAAGGGCCTCTACTGTTTTTGTCTAATTTGTGCTCTATCGGCAAGTCTGAAGGAATCCCTTATCCTAAACGGACACCACAAATCACACACAAGTTAGGGGCGATTCCTATGCATGACACCTATACACGACTTATACCCAGCGGTGATATAGGAACAGTCAGCGCCAACCTTACCTCTCGAGGGTGTATCCTCCACGTAGTACCTATATGGCCTACACAACGTCAAGCCCACCTGTGCTAACGTGTGGTACGCAACCCGACGTGCGAACCCCCAAGTCGATAGGACGGTCCACTGGTATGTCCACACACTTATATATAATAGTACACATTATTATTCCATATAATATGTAGGGGTAATTACTCCATAATTACCGTAAAAAGTCCAACTACAATCCACACTATAAAATTAATAATTTACCATCTAATAGATTATTAATTTCCATTCCATAAAGTAATTACTTAACCATCTAGTTTTCTGTAATTATCATTAATTCAAATGTGGTAATAACATTGTTCCCTTAATTAATTAACCCATAATTCATACTGATTTCATTTAAATAATAATTTATAGTCTAATAAATTATTAATTCCCATTCCATAAACAATTACTTAATCACTAATTTATCTAGAATTGTTGATTAGGCATAAATTATTCCAAATTTATCCCTTTAATTTAGTTACTTTTAGCACCTCGAACAACGTAATCGATTTGATTTTATCTCATAATCTTGATACTGACTTATTCTAACGAGTACACCGAGTTTCAAGTATTTCGTACTAATTTTACAGGCATTCAATGTCAATAAAGAAAGAAAGAAACCGGAAGAATCGAGAAAGAAAAAAAGGAAAGTCGAAAAGGGCAAAATTGTAATTTTTACCCAGAATTCAGATGAGGCATCTAAAGAAAAGTTGAAGATATCAAGTTCACGAGCACATAGGAAGAAACAACACCTCAATCGGAGTCCCAGTGTGAAAGTTATGAGCAATCAAAGCTTGATGAAAAAGTCAAAGGAAATTCAGACCGATCCAAAATGCCAATTTCCAGAGAACCCCAGACCAAAGACGAATCGTTGCTGAAGGAAAATAAATGAATCGATCCGCACCGGATCGATCCGGCCAAGAAATAAATGAACCGATCTGGATTCAAACTGGATTGATCCGATTGTCGAATTTTGATTTTTTACTCTTCCTCTAATGGAGAGTCCTAGTTCAGCTAAAACTCTTGGAGAATTGTAGGGTATTTAAACCCGATTTATTATCATTCTAAACAATGGAGAATCAATCTAATTTTCCATTCTTTTCACTAAAACCCTAGTTTGAAGATAGATTATAATTTTAATTCCAAGATTGAAGATTATTCAGATTTCTGTGATTACAAGTACTTTTAGTTGATGATTTACGTGCTTTGGTAAGATTAGTGATTAATTTTCTCTGTCTAATTTCCTATTTACATCATTCTTTAATTTTTCCTTAGTATAATCATGACTTCCTGCAATTCCAAAATCGTTTTCATTACTTTCATCATGGTAGGCTAGACTTTTAAGGGTCGGGATGCATGAACCCAACCCGATGTGGTAGTTGCATGTGTGTAAAATTAATCCTCTAAATTTAATGATTTTATTACGACCGTATTACGTAGGAACGTGATAATTGTAGATCTTTGGATCTCGTTTTATTCAGGGTAATCGGGATGCTTTAGAATACAATTCGAGTGCAACTATTGCAATACCGATTTACTTGCCCTCTGATTAAGTATGGTGCGGGCTTGAACCTCATATACGTAATGCTTAGGAGTACTAAATTATGGGTCTAATTAATCATTTAAATTTACGGTTAGTTTTATATCATCAATACACTAAGGTTGGGGGATTGTATTCATGTCCTATTTTTCTCATCACATAGTTCGAATTTTTGAATCATTCACCGTTAGTATTTTAGGTTATTTAGAATAGTTGCATTTAATTCTTACTGAAGTTCATTAGTCACTTATTTTCAAAATTGCATGTAGTTGTAGTAAATCTACAAAACCAATAATCTTTTCCTTTTTCTTTAGAGTCGGAGTTAGGATTCATTCATCTATCCAACGTCGTTATAATTCCAATCCCGACTTACCGGGTTTATTACTAACGCGACAGGCTTGCACTTGAGCCTAGAGAGTACGCACGTCTGAGATACATTCTTAGTCGCGTCAAGTTTTTGGCGCCGTTGCCGGGGAAGTAGGTAGACTTAGGATTAGATCGAGTCAATCTAAAACTTTGACCAAAAATCCAAAAAAACATAAAAAAAATTGAAAAAAGCACAAAAATAGTCATCATCATCATCTCTCATAAGCCCGTTAATGCAAAATTCTGAACTCACTCCAACTCCCCATAATACTCCAACCCATATTCATGAAAATCCAGTAGTTGAGTACGACCCTCATAGCCCTCACACTCCTAACGCTCCACAATTTTGGGTTCTACCTCCCATACCATCACACTCAATCTCAAATAACACCCAGTTTTCCTTCTTAGGACACACTTCAGAGCACAGTCCGAGTATACCAAGTGAGGATACCGAATCTTTGAGAGAGAGAGACATGTCACAACACGGTAGTGCAGCCGCCGAAGAGGAAGAGGCCCCATATCGCCCTTTGAGAGATGTCTTATATCCTGGGCGCACTGTCACTCCGGGATGCATTTTACTCCCGTACAATGCTGGGCAATTTTGCTTAAGGAATGGGATGGTCCAGATACTTCCCACCTATCATGGAATGGATTCAGAAAATCCATATGCCCACATCATGGAATTTGAAGAGGCGTGCGAGACTCTCAGTGATCAAACTTGCACAAAAGATATGCTCCGCCTTAAACTCTTCACATTATCGCTAAAGGATAAGGCTAAGACATGGCTATGGTCTTTACCTCCAAACTCGATTTCATCATGGAACGAGCTTCAATCCAAATTTCATAAGAAGTTCTTTCTTCCACATCGAACGAATTCCATCAAGGCTCAATTTCAAACATTCTGATAATTAGAAAATGAGTCATTCGATCGATGCTACGAGCGTTTCAATGAGTTAATTGCTTCGTGTCCCCATCATGGTTTTGATAAAATGTAAATCATTACCTTTATCCATAATGGGCTGAACATTAATTCCAAGAAACTCGTTGAAACCATGGGTAGTGGTCCATTTGTCGACTTAGACACCCACGATGTTGAGCTTCACTTGAGGTATGTCTCCGAGACTACCCAATCCTGGGATACATCTGACCCTAATGCTCAAAATTGAAATCATCAAGTGACCACCACTCCATCGGCATCCGACCTATTTCATGTAGCGGACAGTCGACTCGATATTCTTGAGAAAGGAGTGCGAGACCTATGTGAAGTATATGGAAGAGGACCAACTGGATCCATCCCAAACCTCATCGAGAAGGTGTGTGCGATTTGTGAGGCGGGTCATTCAACTGAGGAATGCTCGACTATAACCGTCTACAAAGTGATGCGTCTAGAGTAAGTCAGTGGCATAGGAGTATTTCAGGGTAATTTCGGTGACCGCACGGGAATTCTTACAATCCTTCATGGAAAAATCACCCTGGTTTTAGGTATGGGCAACAACATGCTGTGATAAATCCTAATTCACATGTTGCCCCTCCTCCACCATCGCACTTTCAATAAGCTCCACACATGCAAGGACATGTGCAAGCACCACCACCTCAAGGAGCATATATCACTCCACCGCGAAGAAATCTTGAGGATACGATCAACCACTTTATCAATACCCAGACTGTAACTAATGATAAGCATGAGCTCATGATCAATGACATGAATGCGAACATTTCACGGTTGTAATCATCATTGAGTATCCAAGAGAAAGGGAAGTTTCCTGCCTAGGGCCAAAGACCGCCCCAAGGCCAAGCTGTGACCACTCTTCGTAGTGGGAGAGTCGTTGATTTATCACCTCCCCCGCACGACGCAACCAAAGACAAGGAGATTTTACTTGGCACGAAAGAGGCCGAAGATGTCCCCTTGAAGGAGAGTGATAAAGAGGACACTAGTGAGCCCGAAGTAGTAGTGAAACCACCCACCGCGGCACCGTTTCCTCACAGGTTGGTTCCTTCCCATAAAGGAAACCCCCGTGATGAAGTGCTAGACTCACTAAATTTACCTTTCCTCGATGCTATTAAGCAAATTCCATCTTATGCAAAAGTCATCAAAGACTTGTTGACGGTAAAAAGGAGGATGAAGGTAAAGAACAATGTCTTTCTAGCATAGAATGAGAGCTCCATCCTACTCAATGATCTCCCGCCCAAGTTTAAAGATCCCGATGCACCCACCATTTCCTGCATCATTGGACAAAATAAAATTGAGAAAGCCTTACTTGATTTAGGAGCAAGTGTCAATATCCTCCCTTACGCCATCTATAGGCAACTTGATTTGGGGGACCTCAAGCCCACAAAGGTCACTCTCTAGTTAGCGGATTGAACTGTGAAGATCCCAAGAGGCATAGTTGAGGATGTGATCGTCCAAGTTGACACTTTCTACTTCCCGGCAGACTTTGTCATTTGGGACACAAAGCCCTCTTTCACCTCGAGCAATCATGTTTCCATCATTCTTGGGCGCCCGTTCTTAGCTATGGCTAACGCAATCATCAATACTCGGAATGGGAAAATGCAACTCACTTTTGGGAACATGACTTTAGAGAGTAACATCTTCCATATCGCCCAACAGACAGGGGAAGAAGATGATCTTCATATGGTGAGCCTAATAGACGAGATCGTAGAGGAGTATTTCGAGGAAAATTATTCTGGAGATGCCCTAGGGTCCTGTTTAGTGTCGAGCCACGAGAGTGAGGGCACATACACCGCATTCGAGAGTTACTTGATGAGAGAGTGTCGGACGAGGATGCAAGAGATGTAAGTTGGGTTTCTAGATTTGAGGAGTTACCATCGAGGGATACACGTATGGTTCCCTCCAATGAAAAATTTCCCACCCTCGAATTGAAGAAACTCCCCTCCCATATTAAATATGCATACCTAGGAGAGGATGAGACATTTCCTGTAGTTGTCTCATCTAGCCTAGATGAAGAGCGGGAGGGTAAATTGCTAAAGATTCTGAGGAAGCACCAGGGTGCTTTTGGTTGGTGCATTGCTGATTTGAAAGGGATAAGTACCTTTATTTGCACCCACAAGATCCATCTCGAAAAGGATTTCAAACCCTTGAGAGAAATGTAAAGAAGGCTAAACCCTAATATGAAAGTAGTGGTGAGGACCAAAATCATCAAGTTATTGGATGTCGGAATTATCTACCCAATCTCAGATAGCAAGTGGGTGAGCCCTATTCAAGTTGTCCCAAAGAAGTCGGGCATGACAGTTATTTAGAATGCTAAGGGAGAGCTAGTTCTCCAACGTACCACCACCGGGTGGCGCATTTGCATTGATTATCAGAAATTCAATGCGGGAACTAGAAAATACCATTTCCCCTTACTATTTATTGATCAGATGCTTGAGATAGTAGCGGTCCACCCTTACTATTTCTTCCTTGATGGTTATTCCGAATATAACCAAATTGAGGTAGATGTACTTGACCAAGAGAAAACAACCTTCACTTAACCTTTTGGTACGTTTGCCTAGAAACGTATGCCATTCGGCTTGTGTAATGTACCCGCGACCTTTCAAAGGTGCATGTTGAGCCTAATTAGAGACATGGTCGAGATAGGACTTGAAGTGTTCATGGACGATTTCAGCGTTTTTGGTACCTCTTTAGATCTTTGTCTTGAAAAACTGGAAAAGGTACTTTCCCGGTGTGTGGAAAAGAACTTAGTGCTAAATTAGGAGAAATGCCATTTTATGGTCACCGAGGGAATAGTTCTTTGCCACATAGTTTCATCCAAGGGGATAGAAGTTAATAGAGCTAAGATAGATGTCATAGCCGATCTACCCCCACCACAATCGCTCAAAGACGTGCACTCTTTCTTGGGCCATGCGGGGTTTTATCGAAGGTTCATTAAGGACTTTAGTGCCATCGCTAGGCCTTTAAACAACCTACTCATGAAGGACACCCCATTTGAGTGGAAGGAAGCATGCCAAAGCGCTTTTGAAAAATTGAAAACCATGGTTGTGTCCGCTACCATCATACAAGTTCCGGATTGGTCTTTACCATTAGAACTTATGTGTGATGCTAGCGATTATGCGATAGGGGCTATTTTGGTCCAAAGAAAAGATAAACAGGCTCATGTCATCTACTACGCTAGTCGGACTCTTATCGGACCACAACTCAATTACTTCACTATCGAGAAAGAGTTGCTAGCGGTAGTCTTTGCTCGTAACAAATTTTGTCCCTACCTTGTCAGTTCTCCCATCACTTGCTTCACCGACCACGCGGCGTTGAAATACCTACTTACGAAGAAAGACACAAAATCGCGCCTCATAAGGTGGATCCTACTCCTACAAGAGTTTAATCTCTCTATTAAAGATAAGAAATGAGTAGAAAACGTCGTTGCTGACCACTTATGATGGATTTCGTTCGACGTGCCTAGTGATCCAATACCCATAGATGAATACTTTCCGGATGAGCAACTCTTTGCTACCTCTTCTCTGCCCTACTTTGCGGATATCGTGAACTATCTTGTCACGGGTCCCCCCCGATTAGACACCACAAGATAAGAAGAGATTTATTACTTGGTCACGCATGTTTTTCTATGATTATCCTTTTTTGTTTAAATATTGCGTCGACCAAATCATCCGACATTGTGTACCGAATGACGAGATCCCGAAAGTCATCCAATTTTGTCATTCAGAAGCTTGTGGAGGCCACTTTTTGACGAAAAAGATGGCCGCTAAATATTTTGGGATGTGAACAATGCTTGTAAATCTTGCAATAGGTGCCAAAGGATGGGAGCTATTACCCAACGAGACATAATGCCATTAACCCCGATACTCATTATTTAGATCTTCGACTGCTGGGGTATTAACTTTATGGGCCCTTTCCCCCCGTCCTTTGGTTTCCTATACATCTTTATTGTGGTCGACTAAGTTTCCAAATGGGTGGAAGCCATAGCGACCAAGACAAATGACAGCAAAGTGGTGATTAAGTTCCTATAGGAACACATACTTTCCCGTTTCGGTGCTTCGAAAGAGATAATTAGTGATAATGGCACACACTTTTGCAATAGGCCATTCACGAAGCTCATGAGAAAGTATGGTGTCGTTCACAAGGTTGGAACGACTTATCACCCACAAACGAATGGGCAGGCCGAACTAGCAAATCGGGAAATCAAGAACATTCTTGAAAAGATCGTCAATCCTACCCAGAAAGATTGGTCACTTAGATTGAACGATTCATTATGGGCCTATCGTACCGCATATAAAATCTGCTCGGCATGTCCCCATTCCTCTTTGTGTATGGCAAACCTTACCATCTTTTCGTGGAATTAGAACACAAGGCGTATTGGGTGATTAAGGAGTTGAACTTTGCCATGGATAAGGCCGGTGAAGCTCGCAAGCTTCAATTGAATGAGTTAGAAGAGATACGCAATGATGCGTACGAGAACGCAAAAATCTCCAAATAAAGGATGAAACTCTCTCACGATAACATCATTCACCGCAAAGAGTTTCTTCTTGGACAAAAATTGCTTTTCTATAACTCACGGCTTCATCTCTTTCCGGGCAAGTTGCGGTCACGATGGTCTGGCCCGTTCATTGTGAAAAATGTTTTCCCTCATGGAGCTGTCGAGTTAGACGATTTGAAAGGGGGAAATACATTTAAAGTAAATGGACAATGCCTAAAGCCATATCTAGAGGTGTGTGTGGAAGAAGTCGACACCGTTTGGTTGTCGGACCCCGTCTACGGGGTAGAGTGAGCTGCTACAGTAAGGTCGTCGCACCCCCGATGCTTATGGGGTGAATTTTTATTTATAGTAGATGAGAGTCGTGTGAGTAGTGAGAGTCCCTAGGATTAGGGTGAAATAGGGTGAAAGCATTCACATGTTTCGAGAAATTGAGTCAAGCTGCGTTGACCATAGATATCGAGAGGGTTTTGAGTCCAAATTGATAGGAAGCAGTGCGGAGAGTCGAAAACTTTCAGAGAAGAGTGATCGAAATTAAGTTAGGGGGAGAAATCCAGCTCAATGCAAGAACCGGATCGATTCTTTTATTTTTGAGCCGGACCGGTCCAGGCCGGATCGGTTCATTTCTTTTACAGCCGGATTGATCCGGTTATTAAAAGACTGGAAAATTAAAAGGACCAGACCGGTCCAATCCTATACCAGCCGGATCGATCCAGTTTCTGCAGTCTTTCCCCTTCCCTAGGTGCACCCCCTTCTCCTCAATCTCTTCCCTTCCCTCCCAATTCGTCCCACCATACCCAACCCTTCAATTTCCCTCCCAAATACATCCCCTCTTTCCATCCAAACCCTTTTCCTCCATTTACAAAACCCTACCCACCCCTCACTTATAAATACACTCCCAATTTCCCCATTTTCCTCCACACCTCCAACCACATCCCTCCTCTCTTCTCTCTACCTATTTTTTTTCCAGTAACCTCTCCTTGTCCTCATGGCCCAATGACCTGACCCCGTCAAATACGACTCCACTAAAATCCTACCCTCAGGCCATGGTGAATTATGTTCCCACCAAGAGGAGCGGTGGTGCAATCGTTTCTTTGGTCCGGATCGTAAACTCCACATGGAGCGCGCAGTCCAATGGACGGGGCTACCCAATTTCGTCACCGCTCTCTTCATACCTAGGGGTTGGTGCCATTTCCTTAATGAACCATACGACGCAGTTTGGGCAGCCGAGGTCTGCTCCTTCTATGGCTCCCTTATATGAATGGGCCAATTCAAGTCTCAAACCTATATTGACGGTAACGTCATTCCCTTTTCTTTGGCCCTTCTTACTGCCAAGTTGGGCGAATACGACGTTCCCGATGTTTAAAACTACAAATACCTAAGGAATGTCGCCCCGGTAGCCAAGGAACTGATTATGGAGCGAATTGCCCCCGGCATTGCATGGAGGGGGAAGATTGTCTCTGTTTGTCGACTTAACGAGAAAGCACGCCTCACATTCCAAATTGTGTGTGCTAACATTTTGCAAATATCCAATAATTCCGCGATGCATCCCCGTCAAGCCACATTGACATACCACCTCTTCGATCCCCACACTCCAATTAACCTGGCTCGCACCCTATACGCTGACATCAACGTCGCAGCCATGGATGATAAAGGTGCATCCCTACTTCCATACGCACGTCTGATTACCTTCATTCTCAAAGATGCTGGCAATGAGGCGCCACTTGACCGTACTCGCCTCCCCGGTCCCTTTGGACAGGGAACCTACACTCGGAGTGCCAAACAGCTAGCCATCCTTCGGGCGAGGCGTGGAAGTAATGACGAGGACGATGTTGCCTCGAGTGAGGAAGAGAAAGAGGAAGAAGAAGAGGCAGTTGTCATGTGGAGATGGGAGAAGTGGCAGTAGATGAAGAGTCGGCCGAAGAAGAAGACGACCCTGATTTCGAATGGGCGGGTAGCGACCTCACTAATCATATGTCGGCCCTAGAGACGCGATTCAACAACTTTATGACCGACTATCATCGCGATACAAACATGATGTTTTGTTTCCAAGCGGACTTGTACCGACACCAAGGGGATCCCATCGAGCCATTGCCATTCTACTTTTATGACCCTTATGGCCCCGACGTGCCCAGCTCTTCCCACCCACCACCCCAGTGAAGCTTTGTTTGTTTG
Source organism: Sambucus nigra (assembly GCA_949130495.1). Classification (NCBI taxonomy): domain Eukaryota; kingdom Viridiplantae; phylum Streptophyta; class Magnoliopsida; order Dipsacales; family Adoxaceae; genus Sambucus; species Sambucus nigra. The sequence continues at coordinate 59,821,456 of OX422218.1, read as the reverse complement.
TGACAGTTTTTAGTTGTTTCCCTTGTTCACATGTTATATGCTTTTTCCTGTTATTGTACCACAGCCCTGTTATATAAAAATCTCCATTTTCTCCATTTGTTTATTTTATTTATCGCACTTCTTATTTTGCCTTGTTTAGATTTTAGTCCTTTTTGCTTGAGGACAATGCAAAAGTCTAAGTTAGGGGGGGTCACAAGTGCGTATTTCTAAAACTTCACAAATTTTCAAAAATGCCCAAAAATCTCAAAAAATCATAAAATTTTGAATAATAAAAAAAACTATTTTTGTTCAAAATAAAGAAAAATTGAAATTCAAAATTTTCAAAAATATCATTAAAAGTCGGTTAAAGTCTCAAGTTGTAAAATTCAAATGCACAAAGCTTAAATAGACCAAAGATGGAAATTGTGCGAAAATTGACGACTTAACGAATAAGTGTGGAGATTAACAAACCCGGTGAGATTCGAGCCTTTCATCTTTGTGAAATTTATAAATCAATCCGAGTTAATTGTTAACTTAAAGTTCTTTTCAGCGTCTAAAAAGTCATCGAGGATCTCAATCCTTTCATTTTGACCGGTTATGAAAAATGTGTGTGATATTGCTTTGAAAAATATGCCAAAATTGATCTCTAAACTTAATTCATCTCGAAACGCATATGGTAATGCAATTAGTATGTTGGACAATGAAGTAGGCCCTCGTTTGTTACCCAAAAATATTGGTCGTAAAAACTTGTGAAAAATTATCCCTTTTGTAACCCAAATTGAGCCGAATAATTTTTCCTTTCGTTTGACAACCCGAAAAATCCAAAAAGCCCGAAATTGTGAAAATCAAATATTTATCTAATAAAGTCCGAAAAGTGCATAAAAAGGGGCAAGAAAAAAATAGACATGCTCAACAAAAATAGCAAGAAAAGAAAAGAAGTGAAAAACAGACAAAAATAAAGAAGAGCAAATGAGCAAAAGCCCGAAAAAAGCACAAATGGACATCATAAATGACTTTTCCAATTCCAACCTTCCCTGTCATTTTGATTTTACCCAATACACCTTCAACCCGTAAAAGTCCTAACCGAGTCCAAAATTACGAAATTGGTTACCGCGTGGAGAGCTAAAACACCAAAAGATATTAAAAGAGATTGAATGCATGAATAAGAGGTAATGTTCCCGTTTTTAAAACCATAGTCCGTTGATGAGATCCTATCACTATAAAATTTTCGTCTTTCTACTTGTGTGTGTGACTTTTCATCCATTATATTTACTCTTTTTATCACGCATACCGAGAGAATAGCCACATTCTGAGATATTCGTTTATGAGAGTATACCGTGAGAATTTAAAGTCAAAACTAATTTTCGGATAAGTAACGTAATGATCAATCGGTGGAAATTCGCCGTTAGATTTCTGGCTTCGCACACACGCATTATGATTTGAGACTCTTGAGCATGAATTGATGATGATTATTTTCTGGGAAAGTTTGAATTATATAATTTTTGCGTATTTTGAAGTTTCTTTGAGTCGAATTTTGTGAGTATATTCTCTGCAAACCCTCACGAGACACAACTCCTCCTACAAGGGTAACCTAGGGGTTTAAAGGCTTGTTACATACGTTAAATGAAATCGTTTGCCCGCGAAAAAGGTATTCTATCCCAATAAAAATATTTCCAAAGAGTTGAGCCTTGCTAGGATTCTTTTACATTGCTCGGGATGCGCAAAGTTCTAAGTTAGGGAGATTTGATTAGGCATAAATTCTTCCAAATTTATCCCTTTAATTTAGTTACTTTTAGCACCTCGAACAATGTAATCGATTTGATTTTATCTCATAATCTTGATAATGACTTATTCTAACGAGTACACCGAGTTTCTGGTATTTCGTACTAATTTTACTGGTATTCAATGTCAATAAAGAGAGAAAGAAACTGGAAGAATCGAGAAAGAAAAGAAGGAAAGTCAAAAAGGGTAAAATTGTAATTTTTACCCAAAATTCGAATGAAGCATCTAAATTAAAGTTTAAGATATCAAGTTCACAAGTACATAGGAAGAAACGTCACCTCAATCGAAGTCCCGGTGTGAAAGTTATGAGCAGTCAAAGCTTAATGAAAAAGTCACAGGAAATTCGGACCGATTCGGATCAGACCGATCCGAAATGCCAATTTCTAGAGAACCCTGGACCGAAGACGGATCGATGCTGAAGGAAAATAAACGAACCGATCCGCACCGGATCGATCCGACCAAGAAATAAATGAACCGATCCGGATTCAAACCGGACCGATCCGATTGTCGAATTTTGATTTTTTACTCTTCCTCTAATGGAGAGTCCTAGTTCAGCTAAAACTCTTGGAGATTTATAGGGTATTTGAGCCCGATTTATTATCATTCTAGACAATGGAGAATCTATCTAATTTTCCATTCTTTTTAGTAAAACCCTAGCTTGAAGATAGATTATAATTTTAATTCCAAGATTGAAGATTGTTCAGATTTCTGTGATTACAATTACTTTTAGTTAATGATTTCAGTGCTTTGGTAAGATTAGTGATTAATTTCCTCTGTCTAATTTCCCATTTACATCATTCTTTAATTTTTCCTTAGTTTAATCATGACTTCCTATAATTCCAAAATCGTTTTCATTACTTTCATCATGGTAGGCTAGACTTTTAAGGGTCGGGATGCATGAACCCAACCCGATGTGGTAGTTGCATGTGTGTAAAAGTAATCCTCTAAACTTAATGATTTGATTACGACCGTATTGCGTAGGAACGTGATAATTATAGATCTTTGGATCTCGTTTGCTTCAGGGTAATGGGGATGCTTTAGAATACAATTCGAGTGCAACTATTGCAATACCGATTTACTCGTCCTCTGATTAAGTATGGTGCGGGCTTGAACCTCATGTACGTAATGCTTGGGAGTACTAAATTCTGGGTCTAAATAATCATTTAAATTTACGATTAGTTTATATCATCAATACACTAAGGTTGGGGGATTGTATTCCTGTCCTATTTTTCTCATCACATAGTTCGAATTTTTAAATCATTCATCGTTAGTATTTTAGGTTATTTAGAATAGTTGCATTTCATTCGTACTTAAGTTCATTAGTCACTTATTTTCAAAATTGCATTTAGTTGTAGTCAGTCTCCAAAACCAATAATCTTTTCCTTTTTCTTTAGAGTCAGAGTTAAGATTCATTCATCTGTCCAACATCGTTACAATTACATTGTCCTATTTCCCTGTGGATACGATCCCGGTTTACCGGAATTATTACTAACGCGACAGGCTTGCACTTGAGCCTAGAGAGTCCGCACTTCTGAGACACATTCTTAGTCGCGTCAATTATCATTGATTTAAAATTGGGCATATTATTACTAAACCATTAATTAAAGTTCCCATTCTACATTCCCTCTTTTACCCAATTCCAAAATGCCGGATAATTCTTCCTAGTGAAATACATGAATCTCAGAAATAAAAAATGTCCCCAAGCCCCAAACATAAACTGAACAAAGTGGCAAAAACCTCCTAGCGTCGCTTGAACGAGGGTGCGGTCTCTCACACGATAGGGATAGTCGCTCGAACGACATGTGGCATCGCTGGAAGGATCCTCTTGTCCTCTTTTCCCACGCTACTTCGATTTTCTTGTTCTCCTAATATCCCAAAACTTTCAAACCCATAAACATATAATTCTCCTAATAGTTATCCCTACTCAAAATGAACACAGAGATATATAATGCAGATTTATAAATGCACTGCAGAATCAAACCCCCACCAAATTATTCACCCAATCCAGATTTTAACGTCCCAATATTCTCCCAATATTTAACTAGATTGATTTCATAACATGGGCATTCAGTTGGGGATCTAAATTTATAAATTCAGTCCATTAATAATTAACAACAATTTATACTTTGGTTATTCAAATATCCCAAAATTCTTATAAAAAACTTAAGGAAATATAACATCAATATTCAAATTTGTGATACGTAATTTCTGGGACAATCTTTACATATAAACCCAATCCTTTACATGTGTTGTTCATAATCAAAGAAAGACATCAAGTCCTAAATCCCAAAATCTAAAGGGAATAATCTATAACGCATCGAGAGATAAATTGGAAGACAAATTAAGCAAGAGAATTCTTGACTTAAAATTGTAGAAGATGAACCCCTTCAAAACCCTTGATTTCTTCTTTGTTCTTTCCCCTTTTCCCCTCTTTTGGTTCTTCTCCTATATTTATCATGTGGCTGCTAAATTAGGTTTTGTGGAATGATAGTGGGGGAGTGGTTTACCCCCACTTAAACAGTAATTAAAGGGCTAATCCCGAGTTGGACCTATAACCCAACTTTTGAGCCTCCAAGTAAGCCCGAAACCATGACCCAACTAGCCCAAAAGTTTTGTAACTCATATATCTATAACCTGTGACCTATTTTAAATATTTAAAATACCAAATCGAGTCTCTAACGCTCCCCAAAATGCGTCATAATTATTTTTATTTCACTTGGACATTTTACTATGTTAAAAAAACACCCGCCCAAAATTTTATTTAAATAAAAAGAATTCACTCGTTTAATTTAAATCATCCCATTTTAAATTTTTTCTCAAGAAAAATCCAACATTATAAATTTATTTATGTCGTAATATTTTATTATGAAATTACAGGGTATTACATGCGGCTAAAGGACAAATAAAGGCTACTGATGAAAAGGCGCAACCTGTCGAGAAGAATCGAAATAATGTTGAAGGCAGGGCCAAGGCTGACGAGGACAAGCTTTCAGACACCACAGCTCAGGCATAAATTGCTGAAGACAAGGTGGTTGTCTTGAGTTCTGAGGTAACTTCCTTAAGGGCCAAAGGTAAAGTTGCCTTTGATAAAGGTGTAGCCAAAGGCAAAGCTGCCTTTAATACAGGTGGCAAGGAACTTTTTGGAAACTTTTTTTAAGATGGAAAATTTGGAATTGAAACTAATCATTAATTAAAGGTGTAACCATTATACTCTGAAAAACAAAATACAAAAAGAATGTATAATGGAGAAAAACCTGAAATTTCATTAACTTGAATAACCAATTACATTAGGAATAAAATTTCTAAAAATTAAATTACTAATAATACTTACGCAAATGGTCTGTGTCCCAAGGATTCTTGGATTCTTCTCCTTCCAGAGTTTCCAAGTGATAAGTTCCTGGTTGGATAACCGTCGAGATACGGTATAGACCATGCCAATTAGGCTCCAACTTGTTACTCTTCTAGATTACTTTCTTGAGTTCCAGATCCCCCTGCTTTAGCTTGGTCGGCTTGACCGTTCAATTATAAAACCTCGATGTCCTTTGTTGGTAGATGTGACCATCCCATATCTTTCCCCTTTCTCCCAGTAGGGGGAGGGGTGGAGAAAAGGTCTCGCGCGAACTTCTTCTAGGAGTGCTTCGGTCGTCGTCGGTGTGGGGTGATGTAAAAAGATGGAGTCACCAACCTATTTTGCACAAAACAGGTAAAATAATTTGTCGTCGCCTCAATAGAGGCACATCAAAGACAAACTGATGCTTACGAAACCAATAATTCGAGGATTCGGGAGCTAAGTTAAGGAATGGGAAGGTGTTCACCCATACGACCCTTTCGGTCTCTCATGGGCTTGTGGTACTATTTTCCTTAATTTCTCCGTGAAGTATGTGTACATTTATATATAAATGGAGATTGGAATCACCCAACTCACATTATGGAAAAGATGGAGTGAGGTCATCCATAGGAATGTTTTCAAAATAATATCTAAGTAATACGATGTATGCCTTTATCGATATATTGATCGCTATAATGAAACAATAATATATGTCGGATAAAATGCCAAAAAAGGATCTCAAATATAATATATCTTATATAATGTATATATGAAAAGGATGAAAATGCGAAAATGGGAAAATTGGACTCAAGTCCCGGGTTTTAGCCCGAAACACCTACGTAGCCAATAAAGGCATCAAAGTCTGCGTAGTTCGCATGCGGCATAAGGGTGGGGTTTATCCCATAGATTCAAACGGAATTTTTTTATATGTGTGTGTGTAGAAAATGTTTTTTAGTTTTGAGAACTTGTGGGGGAGAATCCCGTTGGAATTTATAGGTGTAACCATATTTTTCATTATTTTGGGTTTTTTTTTAATAGAAAATAGAGTATGTGAAATTTAGATAATAAAGGGTGAAGTATTAATGTTCATGAACTAAAGTAAAAGCTAGATTAAGAATTTATGTAACTATTGCGAAAGTAAAGAATTTAAAGACAAAGAAGGATTTTTGGACCTTCTTTGGAGAATTGAAGCTTGATCTTGATCTTTGATGAGCTCCCTTGAATGTTGAGGTGAATGTTGGATGTGAGAGAATGATATTTTTGCTAAATTGGGTAGTAAAAGGATGGGAATAAAAGATGAAAAGGAATTTCACACAAGTAAACTTCGTTGATTGCCAGAGAATGTTGTCTAAATCACTGATATTAATGGATCTGAGGTGTTCTTTGGGAGTGAGGTCATGCGATATATGTATAGGGTAAGGGGCTTGCTGATCAGCATAGCCCTAGCCTTGCCAATCGATAGGTAACCCTAGGCACACTGCCGATAGGCAGGGAAATGGACCTGCCAATCGGCATTCTCTTGCAGATTTTTTTGAAATAATGGTCATAGAACGCAATTCGTAAATCCAAATCGTGCATGGGGCATGCCATTATAAAGGTAATTTATAAACCTTCAAGATTACTTGGGCATCTCCCGGGTTCGGGAGTTGACTTTTGTTCAAATGGGGATGAAAAGCGCTCGTCGATTCTTTAAACGGGGGACCATTGGACGGAAACGGATTGTTCATCGAAACGGTAAGTCAAAATTGCGCACTGGATGGACCATTGGAAAGGTTATACAATGTACTTAGACATTCCAAAGAGCTTTTCTCAGTTCGAAAGGTTGACTTTGCTCAATTAGGGGTCAGAAGTGCCAGGTGATCTTTCGGAGTAAAAGGGGTTGTTCGTCCGTACCGTAAGGATGATTCGCACATGGTGCGGACCATTGGAAAGGGTATTAAGTTTCCTTCAAATATCTATTCAGTATCATTTAAGATATAGAGTTTACCTTGGTCAAACGGAGCCCAGGAGCGTCTGGTGGCCTCCAAATCAATTTTTTAGGGAAAATGGATCTTTCGTCTGAACGATTATGCCATTTTAGGCATGAGGTAGACCGTTGGAAAGGGGTTTCAGTTACCTTTGAATATTTAAAGATTTAAAGAGATTTCTCTCTAGATCAATTTTTGATGGTAAAATGGTTCGTTCGTTCAAACCGTTATGCCGATTCGTGCACGAGACGGACCGTTGAAAAGGGGATTCTAAGACCTTTGAATATTCCTTGAGATTTTGCTCTGATAATAGAGTTGAACAGATTCAAATGGGACTCAAGAGTGCTCGATAGTGACTAGATCGTTACTCACAGTATGACCTAGGATTTGTAGTGAATGGGGAGGTTCTACGGACCTAAGGAGAGACTTGGGGGGGGTCCTAAAATGTGGTTTATACAAATCCTCTGGACGAGTGAGCTTAGAACTAGTGAAAGCCATTGAAAAGACACCACATGATGTTTTGGAGGGAGGTCAATTCTACAGACCTAAAGGGACAAGGATGATCGATTCAGAGGGTCGAGGCCAATTTTAAGGACTCAAGTAAATGTTGTGGATGGCTGATTCTATGGGCCGAGGTCAATTCTTAGGACCTAGGGTAGAGAGAGGCCAATTCCGAGGGTGAAGCCAATTCTTAAGGCTTAAGATGGGAGCGACCAATTATGTGGGTTGAAGCCAATTCTAAGGGCCTTAAGTAGATACGACCAATTCTGGGGCTCAGAGCCAATTCTAAGGGCCGAGGTCAATTCTGAGGGTCGAGGTCAATTTCGAGGACCTCAGTAGAGGTGACCAATTCTATGGGTTAGAGCTAATTTTGAGGGCTGAAGTGGAAGCCACCAATTCTAAGGGCCGAGGACAATTCTGAGGACCTAAATAGAGGCAACCAATTCTGCGAGCCGAGGTTAATTATGAGGACCTTAAGTAGAGATAACCAATTATACGGGTCAGATCCAATTCAGAGGGATGAAGTGGGAGCAACCAATTCTGAGGGACGAGATCAATTCTGAGGACCATAAGTAGAGGTGACCAACTCTGCAGGTCGAGGTCAATTCTAAGGACCTTAAGCTGTAACGACCAATTTTGAGGGTCGAAGCCAATTCTGAGGGCTCAAGTAGGAGCGACCAATTCTAAGGATCGAGGTCAATTATGAGGACCTTAAGTAGGAGAAAAAAATTCTGAGAGTCAAATCCAATTCTGATGGCTTAAGATGGGGTGACTAATTCTGCGGGTCGAAGCCAATTCTGAGGGTTTAAGTGGAAATGACCAATTTCGAGGGCCAAGGTCAATTCTTAGGACCTTAGGTAAGTTGTGTGGCATAATTTTCTTGGAAAAATTTAGAGAGTCCACTGGGGATAAGATATTAATCCAAAGAATGGGTGCATCCTTGCTAGGGGATTTTTTTTCATTCCTACGGTGTCTCTTGGAGACGTTGCTGGGGAGATATCCAATTAGATTTGGGAATTCCTCTAGGGAAGTAATTCTGAGAGGTTTAAAAAATGTTTTTCTTGGTGAAAAAGGTTCTAAACTTCATTGGGTAATTTTAGGAATTTTCTAGGGAATTTTGGGACTTTCTAGCATTTTTGGGGATGTTTTGTACAAAATTTCAGGGAGGTGTCGGAGGTGCCAAACGGTAGTGTCAAGGTCTTTTGGACTACCTAAGGCAGGTGAAGGGACAGTGCCAATCGGTATGTGGTCGATGTGCACTGGGTTTTGAAAGGCCTAACGAGCAATCGGGTAAATTCTTCTTTCCTTTGGAGATCATTTTTCTCTATTAACCTTTTGAGATATTGATTTTTATGTTGGGGATCATGCAGGTGACATTCTATCCCTAGGGGATGGTCATTCAGCATATGGGGGAGATCGGGGAAACACGCAGCTACATCATTTGTTAGTGCATGAGTTTGGCTACTGATGGTACCTGGGGGAGAGAATAGTCCGATAGGTGTTGGAAGATGAGGTGATGGTTTCATATGCGATGCCCCCGAGGTATATGAAGCGATTGCAGGAGATACCGGATGAGGCGAGGATGGTGCGATGATGAGCGAGTATTATTCATCGTACACCGATATGGAGGCGACCTATGATTATCTATATTTTATGTCAAGCTAGATGATTTCGCCCAGCATATATGACGTTATGCCTCTTCCCCCTGCGATTTTTGGTAGGGGCATGAGTCATCCAATGGGGTCTGCCCACAGTGCAGGTGGCGCATCGACATCGGCTGTAGTGGTTATATCAGAGATTTCATTGGGACTCGCTCCTCCTTCCTATAACATCAGACAACCTAATGGAGGACCAGTACGTATGCGGCATCGCCCCAATACAATGGACTTGGAGGTTCTGGGGATGGCAAATTATGTCCTTCAGCCTGAGGTATTCATTTCTTTAACTTTTATTTTTCTGATTGATTCTTTACCTCAAATTGACTGATTTGATGTTTTTTCTTTTTCTGCAGTATGTTCAGGTGTCAACTACCTCGTTGAAGGACATTTAGGATTGGGTGGCTTATGCAACAGCTCATATTCGGGACTCGATCCTGATTCCTTCTTGCTTGGTGTCATCTTCCTCGTCTAGGGAGGGGTCTGAATTAGAGAGAGGATGTTCCTCATCTCGTCACCAGGGGAAGCGCACGCTGCAAGGATGGGGGGTCTTAGAGAGAAATAAAAAGAAAGAGAAGGTGAAAGAGAGATTATTTTGGGGGTTCGGGTTGAGTATCGTTGTTTTTGTGTTTTCCTGCAAGGAAAAATGTAATAAAGCAATATTTAAGCAATGAAATGGGAGGGAAACTTTATTTTAAAACAGATGAGTAAAAATATAGGGAGAAGGAAATTTTGAATCCCTTTGAATAAAAATTATTTTTATTGAGTTTTTAATTTTGACAAAAAAGGAAAAAGATAACTTTCCAAAAATAGGGGGCTGTCGATCGACATACCCTTTGTCCTGCCTATTGGCAGGTCAGTTCAATCGAATCACTCCAAGGCTTTGATTGCACTTTCTTCAACAACTTGGTCCTTAATGGGGCAGGGTTTCCTCCAGGATTTTCTGGACTTTTATCGTTGGCTAAGTTTTTCAAGTATAAAAAGGGGTAATGGTGGAGTATTCACTTCACCCACCCACATTTCCTTTCTTTTGCTCACTTCTTGCTTCTTGTCTCATCATTTTTCAATATGGCTCTCCCTAAAAGTGTTGAATTCACTCTTACCTAGAAAACTTAGAGGCTATGTGATCATATAATTTATACTGCAATGATTTCAACATGCATCGAGTTTTATTATGGTGCAATCGGCCTATTGAATGGAACATGTTGATGGTAGCGGTATAATTCTGGCACCCCAAGGACTGTGTCTTTTTCTTTGGCTTGGACAAAGTCTGTCCGACTTATGAAGAGTTATCTGCCATAATGGGGATAAATTCCAGTGTTGCGACGGCCATGTCTGAATTTTCTTTGTCTCCTCGGGAGCTATTAGCAGGAATTCTCCCTATTTTTTCCTCAACAACTCGGTCATTGGTTACGAGCGAAATGATCTCTCTCATAATTATACTGTATTATGTGCTTATGTAAGATGTTGGTGATGCAATCTATGATGGAGTCGTCGTCTTTGCCTTAACTTCAAAATTACAATTGGTGATCGGGGACATATTGATGGATCAATAACTTGCAGTCATCACTTTGTGGATGTCATACCGTCGTAATCCTTCGGCGGTTATACTGGCGAAGACTCTAAATGTTCTAGACGCTTGGTGAGAAAGTCGTTATGACTTTTTGAGGGGTAGCCTAGTTATGCTGTTCAGGTGGTTATCGGAGAGATTTTGCACGTCGATCCCTCCTGAATATCCCTTGGTTGTGGTGCCAGACTTCTTTACTCGCTACTTTATCAGCGTGGGCCTGAATATTGAAAGCTGAGAGAACTCGTTTGTGGAGCATAGGGCTCGAGGTTTGCGTTGGTTAGTGATTTGGTGGGGAGAGTTACAAGCTATTCTAGAATTGGGGGAATACTAGTATGTTTAGTTGGTTGGCCTCCGTCAGACCTCATTCTACTTTCCTTGGTGGCTCATGCATCAAGTAGGGTGGGAGAAAATTATGCCATCTTAGACACTAGACTTCTTTCTTGTGGAGGATTTAACAAAATGTTTGTGCATACATTTGGGATCTCTGTGGGAGAATCGTCAGCCATCGACTCGTCCCTCCCAATCTATTGGCAGAGTTTGATATGTTTATGAGGATTACATGAAGTGGTCATGGAGGAGATTAGTTGCCAAGATAAAGGCCGAGTAGGCCGAGCAGAGGTGGTTCGCTATGTTTGACACCTTGGAGGGAGGTGTTATTGTTTTCCCTAGGCTAGTCCAGGCTTACCGTTTCATGGAGCGCCTTTGGTATTCCATCCAAGTAGGGGATGTTTGGGGACCTCAAGATGTAGATGATGATGGGGATGGTTCTTTTGGCAGTTGCAGATAGGATCCCTTGGGAGTTTTTATTTGTGAAGCTTTTGTATGGTGTTTGGTTATGTATGGGAATAAATTTGGGAAGGTTGTCTGGGAGTAGTTTGTCTTTTTTTGTTTTTTACAAAAATAAGGTTAGGTTGGTGGAGGAAGTTGTTTGACTCCTTATGCTAATGTAATTGTAACGGAATTTTTTTATTAATGAAATGAAGAAAATTTTAATTATATTGTTGTGCCTCTTGATGCGTTTTTCATTTGAATTATCTATACCAATCACTAAGGCATATATAATCTTTTTGTTCATGTATATGATAAAACTGAACCGTCGTTATCGGAGATAAGAAAAGAATAGCATTTTATGAAAAGAAGGGGGGCATGCTCATGTAAAGCATATGAGTTGCCTACGTACCTCTGGAGGTTTTGAAAATTATTTGAATTTCATTTTTTAAAGTAAATTTTTTTTATAGAGGATCAGTCCCCACGTAGTTCTGAGTAGAGGGAAATGAAGAATTATTTTTTCTTATAATATAAGGGAGATAAGAAGTCATAGCGTGCCGAGATTTTGGACTAAGGGTAGAATTTCTTAAGACTGTCCAAGTTGACTAGATGGGACTTCTCTCCCCTATCAAGGTCGATGAGCATAGCGACGCTACCAGATAGGATATTCTTCACAATGTAGGGGACACTCTAATTGGGCTTGAATTTCCCTTTGGGGTCCCGAATGGGATCTATAATTTTTTAAGAGCTAAATCCCCTTCTTGAACACCACGGTCCTTGACTCTATTATTAAATGATCATGTTATTCGATGATGGTATCCTTGTATGTGTATAGAGCTTTTATTCTCCTTTTGTATAAGAGTGACAACTCGTCAAGATGGCTCTCATGCCAGTCTTCATTACTGACTTTGCTTCCAAGCATGACGCATAGTGAAGGAATTTTTATCTCAACGAGTAGGATTTCTTCCATGCCATATACTAGAGAGTAAGGGGTAGCCCCAGTAAATGCTCGAACTGAAGTGTGGTAGCCCCAGAGGGCTTAAGGGATACGATCGACCAAATCTCACCAACTCTTGGTCATTTTATTGATGATTGCTTTGAGGTTCATATTAGTGGCTTTGACTGCACCGTTGGTTTGAGAGCCTCCATATATGGGGGGGGTGAAGTAAACATAACTCTAGCAATATAGACCGGGCCTGCTTCCCATTCATTCTTTTATAAGGATGCTCTTCGGCTGGTCAATAGGGCACATCGCTTTCGCTTCTGTAATAGAGGCGCTTGGCTAACGAATAAAAACCTTGGTCCGCTTTCATTGGTCTAGTCCGGTCATTGCTTATCTCTTTCTTCTCTATCGGTGAATTGGGGGAAAGAGTGCACCAATAAGGGGAGGTTAAAAAGCAAGAAATAGGGAAGTAGAATAGTTGGCACACGCTAGTCAATCCAGTACGTACGTCGCTTTCGTTTTTTCCATTCAATATGTCCTCTCCTCCGGTAATACGTCTATGTCTCTGGATCCCACACTCGTCGACTAATTCCGTGACTTTTGCCTCAAAATGTAACCCATTGTTTGACACTAGCTCATGTGGGACCCCATATCGACAAATGATATTTTTCGGATGAATTTGGACACCTTTTTGGCATTTAGAATCCTGTATAACTCGGCTTCTACCCATTTGGTGAAGTAATCGATGGCAACCAAGATAAATTCATGCTCGTTGGAGGCCTTGGGGGTAACTTTCCCTATGATATCGATGCCCCATAGAGAACGGCTAGGGAGAAGTCATATTGTACAATTCTTATGGAGGCAAATATTAGAGGTTGGAAAACTGGTGGCATTTAAGGTATCTCTGAACATAAGTAGTGCAATCCTGAACCATGGTAGTCCAATAATAACCCTGTCGGATGATCTTATTGGCAAGCATATGGCCATTCATATGGGGTCCGCACTCCTCGCTGTGGATTTTCTGCATCATCTCTTCAATGTCAACCCCTGCGATGCAGTGTAAATGGGTTCCATTAAAATTTCTCTTGAACAGTGCTTTATCATAGATAATGTACTGGGCATCCAATTTATGGAGGGTTTCTCGGTCTTTCTTATTAAAATCTTGAGGATACCTACCATGCTTGAGGAGTCATCAAATATCATAGTACCAGCAATCGATTATATCAGGATCTTCTTCGATGACTAGCTCAATGTGGTAGCAGTGGTTAGCTTTAGTTTTTTTTTTAACTAGGAAGGGGGCCATTGTTATTCCTTGGGGCATGTTGACCATGAACTCTAAGATAGCAAGGGCATCGGATAAGTTATTTTTTGCTAGAGGCATGTAGTGGAAGGTGATATCTTAAAATTAGGAGAACGGTTCTTATAGGTGGGCATGGAAGGATAAGAGTTGCTCGTCCTTGACTTTTCATCTTCCGAGGACTTGATTGATGATGAGGGTTAAATCCCCATAGACATCTAGGTATCGAATTCCTTTATTGAGAGTGACTTTGAGGCCCACTGTGCATGCCTCATATTGGATCATGTTATTAGTGAAGGGAAAATCCATCTTGATGGCAATGGAAGTGTGTATTTCAATACCATACCCTTTCTTATTGGATGCGCCGTCAAAGAAAATTTTCCATCAGAGGTCTTATTGGGAGATACAAAGGATATTTTCATCTAGGAACTAAGAAATCCAAACATCGGTTTCTTTCATAGGGTAGTCAGCGAGGTAGTCAGAGATGGCTCTTCCTTTCATGGCTTTCTGCGTGACATACACAATATCAAATTTGGCTGGTAGCGTCAACCATGACCATTCGGCCAGACAGGGCAGGTTTCTTCAGTAGATATTTGATAGGATCCATTCGGGTTATAAGTTTGATGGAAAAAATGAGCATACAGTGCCGTAATTTTTTGGTGACTCGGATAGGGGCGACACATACTTTTTCTAAGGCAGTGTAATTAACTCCATACCCGACCAATTTATTACGGGAGTAGTAGATGGTTTTATCATTACTAGACTCTTCAAGGTATTGGGTAACTAAGCCCCAACTGCGGTGTCTATTACAATCAAGTATAGGAGCAGGGGAAGACCAGGCTGTGGTGTCATGAGTACTGGAGGTCGGGTTAGGTATTATTTGATTAGGTCAAAGAATTCTTGATAATATTCACTGCAAACTATAGTGGAATCCTTCTGGATGAGTTTAAAGATGAGTTCACAGATAGAAGTCAACTGGCTAATGAACCGGTTGATATACTATAATTTTCTAAGGAATTCCTGAACTTCTTTCTCTATTCGAGGTGGTGGCATTTCGATGGCTTTCAGTTTGGCAGGATCTGATTTAATCCCCTCTTATCTAACCATGAATTCCAAGAGTTTTCCTTTGGTAACGCTAAAAATACAATTATGTGGGTTAAGTTGAACTGGTATTGCCGTAGTCACTCGAAGAACTTTCGGAGAGCGGGGACATGACCTTCCCTAGTTTTAGAATTGATAATCATATCATCCATATAGACCTAGAATTCTTTGTGTATCAAACCATGTAATATGGTTGTGGAAGCCCTCTTGTAGGTAGCTGATGCGACGCAAATATTGCATTTTTCACCCATTAACATACGCGTTATTAGCCCCCTCAGGTATATTTATCCCTATATTTATGCTCGTTAACCAGACAACCTCGGATTTCTATGCTAACATGTTTTGCAGGGGTTAATTGAGCTTTTGTAGGTGTTTGGATGCTTAGTATGAAAGTCGGACGCATTCCGCTCAATTTCCGTACACTATCGCACGCGCAAGGGCAATCCGGTCATTTCACATTTTGGGCACCTGGCCCGACATCTACACGGAAGTTGTATCTCTCCTCTCTAGCTTCGCGTGGCCACGAACGGTGCGCGATTCCGATTCATAACAACAAAGTTACGGCGATTTGAGCGACGTTGGATTGTATGCCAATGCAGGGGAAATTGCAGGCTGCCCCTGCTTGATCGATCGATCGAGCCTGGGGGTCGATCGATCGAGCCTGGGGGTCGATCGATCGAGCCTTATTATTTTTGCCACGAATTACAATGTAGATCGATCGATCACAGGGGTCGATCGATCGATCCCCTATTTTTCCCCTGCAGATATTTTCTTTCTTCTTTTCTTTTATTACAACTTACTATATAAGTTGGTTTTTGTTGTAATAAGAGATAGATATTGAGACACATATTCTGATTTAGAGAGTTGTAGTTAGGGTTTGGTTTTGGAGAGTTCATTTCTCTCTTCTTCTTGGATTGACAACCCATGTGGTTTGTAAGATTGAACTATTCACTTCCTCTCCATTAATATAGCTTGTTCTTCTTCTTTCCTTGCCTTGTAATTTAGTTTCCATGCTTTCTAACTAGTTTACATGTTTTAATTCTTTCTTTCCTAGCCTAATTAGCATAATTTAGTTTAACTCACCATGTACCCTTAAATAAATAAGGTCGGGATTTCATTTCCGCCATTTTCGGGCCCCGAGCTCCGAAAACTAGGTTTTGTGCAAAATCGCGTTTAATTGAAACCGCGTGTATTAAAGTTGGATTGTTATGCATTTAACTTTATTTGTCACGCAACTTTAGTGTTTATAGCGACAATCCGAATTTAATCCGCGTGCGACCATTTTCCATTAAATGTTTAATCTCGCAACTTTGGCTTAAATTCCTTATTGTGTGATGTTTATGCTTAATTGGAAATGCTCGATTAAATTGCTTTTGAGCCTTAACTCTAATTAGTAGTTGTTTCGATCCGTTTGGTAGAATGCGATCCCGATCCTCGCTTTACTTTGTTTAGCGTTAACTTATTCTTTTCTTTTGTCACCATTTCCAACCTATCACCTTTTACACTTTTATTCCTGAAGTAATTAAAACAATTAACATCTAAAATTCAATAACTCCCTGTGGATTCTCGATACCCGACTTACCGCTGTGCTTGCTTGTCAAGTGTAGTAGTAGCTTAGGTTTTCTTTTGTATCGCGGCGGCGAAACACACGACGACTGTGCACTTACACGCGCACACTTTTTCCGCTGCACCACAAAATGGCGCCGTTGCCGGGGAGTAATTGTTTTAGATATTAATCGTTTTGTTATTTCGTAGTATTTTGTATTTTTTATTTGTATTCTTTGTTTTAACCTTTTTTGCAGGATTTGCATACTTTGAGCGCTAAGAAACTTTGATTCGAGGTTGCTCACTTTCTTGCTCGGATTCTCCATCTGCAAACAACGAGGTAATCATGTCCTACTTTTATAGTTATAGCGGTCATTCTAATGATTCTTACTTTGGGGATAGTTTTCAAGTTTTCCATTTTCAAGATTTTCTTGAAAATGAAAGACTTGAAAACATTTATAGGAATGAAAATCGTTATTGGGAGCTTGAGTTGGATTCATTATTCAAATCCAATGACGATTCTCATTTCATTACTTTCGAAGACGAGTTTCAACCAAATGAGGAGTCCGAGGCTCTTAAGCCGAGGAAACCTACTTTGGAAGAGACTTTGCTTCTTTACTCCCAAGGTTTGGAAAGCCTAAATGATGCTGGAACAAGACTTGGTGCACTTTGCGACGAGATGAATTCTTATGCATAAAACAACGAGGAGGTGGAAACTTGTATTTCACCTCAATTTTTCAAAGAATTTCTCATCAAGTGTGAATCTCTCTCCCCCGAAATTCAATTTCCTTCCGACGATGAGTCGATTGAGATTGAATTTGTTTCATCACCATATACATTTTCCGTCATTGAACCATTAGAATTACCGGTTGATTCCTATGAGTCGGTAGAAATTAAAATTTCTACACTTTTTGCCGATGAGGACTCTTTACCGGACTTGTTTTCGATGGATGGTATCCCAACGTGTGCACCATCTCCCATTCCGTTTGAAAAATCTTTGGGAGATGAATTAACTTTTCTTGAACCTCAGGTGTACCTTTCCCCCTTGTTATCCAAATCCCCCATCGTCCGCATAGAATTTCAAATTGGCGATGGTTCATTTCTTTCAACGCCCACATGCCTTCTGTTGTTCAAACGGAATTCCTATTTTTCGGGAGGCATGCATGTTCGGGAGGGTCCACCGTTGATCCTCCAAAGTCAAATCGTGTTTTGGATGGACCCTCAAAAATTTAAACTTTTGGTATATAGTTAATTGCGCATCCCGAGTGTAGGTTGTACTAACTTCTTCATTTTTGTTTTTCTTAATATTAGCCTAGTGTAATTAGTTAATCTCTTTTTATTTCTTTTTGTATGCTTGGTTCTAACTCTTTTGCAGGTTCAACGGACCTGAAATTGCAGAGACTATGCGCCCCGGCACACATTTATTAAGAAAACAATCAAAAAAATCACAAAAACATTTTTTCCTTTGTTTCTCACACACGCATCCTCACGCATTTGCATTTGTTTTTCTTTTTCTTTTCTTTCCTTTTTCATTTTTTTTTGTCGTGAATATGCGTGTGCGTTGCTCATTGTACATATTTTTTTTTTTTTTTTTTTAGCATAGGCCTTTTAGTGTGTATATGTATGCCTATGTGTAATTATTTTTATTTTTATTTTTCTATTTTTATTTCATATTTTTATGTATATATATATATAATATATTTATAGTTATTTTATATTTATACCCCATAACTATCCCTTAATTGCAATTTCCCCCCCCCCCCCCCATAAAAAATTGGATGCAGTGGGCCTGGCCCTGCTCGATCGATCGATTGAGCATGGCCTCGATCGATCGATCGACCAGGTTAAGCCGAGGTCTGCTATTCTTTTTCCCCACTTCTCTTATTCTATTCGCTCCTCTCTCAAACCGATTGTGCCCTAGCTTTCTCCCCACACCACATTCTCCATTTTTCATCCAAATTCTACACATCCAAGGTATAATCTACATTACTTATGCTTGAATTTGTAGCTTTTATTTGAATTTTGTCACAAATTACTAGTTTAAACCCTTGTTTGACACATGTTTGAATGTTGGTGTTTACCCCTGATTTCGTTTGTTCCAATTGTATTTTTTGCATGATTCTTGATATAAATCCACTCATGAACATGTTTAGATTGCTACATTGTTGTTTGTTCATGAGTGGGGTGATTTTGTTGGTTCAAACTCGGTATTTTCGACCTTGACGCTCATTACGCACGCCAAGTGTTCGTCAAAATGCCTAAAACAGATTTCAATCCTAATTTTGACGCACATTTGGGTGATTTTCATGCCTTGTCGCATTCCGACATTTTTCATCGCAATGTTGCATATTTTCACCTCAGTTTTGCGCACTTGCACCACCATTTCAACTTTTACACTACTAACCATAAACTGTGCTTACACTTGCTTTGTTTTGTGTAATTCTTGTTTTGTAGGTTGAAATGGCACCAAAAAAATATTCTTCTACTAGGTGTGTGCCCGCCGGGGGCGTCGATGGTTTCCGCTCAGAGCAGGAGCGGGATTGGTTCCGTGCGTACTTTCATACTTCTGAGCGACCGCTTGGTAATCATTTTGCGTGGGTCCTTGAGGACATACCGAGGGAAGCGCGGGTTCTGTTGCGCCGTCAGGGGTGGGAGCCCTTTCTTGCTACTAACGGGCGTGTCAACGAGGAATTGGTTCGTATATTCTACGCGACGTTAGTAGAGGTGAAGAGCAGAGATGGGCCGACTACATATGAGGCCATGGTTCGTGGGGTGAGGATTCCATTTAGTATTTCAGAATTGGCATATTTTATGAATGTTCCTCTCCCCGCGGATCCAGTCAGTTTTCTCCATGGGAGTATTTTCGGCCGAGGGACATTGATAGAGGCCCTTGCACCGGGCGAGGCGTGGAAGAGGGGTGCTTTTCGCTCGGCTGCGATGGAGGACTTGTCTCGATTACTACACTACATCAATGTCCATTCCTTCATGGTTACGAACAACCGGTCTGAGGTTCGTCACAAACATGCTGCATTGATCTACACGATGATTAATGGATTGGGCAGTATCAGCCTGCCCAGTATTTTTCTAGATATGATGTGCGCTACTGCGAAGGAGGTCGCTTGGAGATATTCCCTTCCTTTTCCTGCCCTTATCACGAAGATATGTATTTCACACGGTTGCTCGGAGATGGACGCAGACCGTAGGCATGTGCCACTTGGGCTTCTCTCTAATGACAACATCTCAAAAATGCTGAAGCGCGAGTGGGGGCAACCGGCTGGGAAGAGACCGAGGGAAGATATGGCTGACTTGCCTGACGACGAGGAGGATGAGATCAGAGAGATGGAGATGGGTGAGGTTTCTCACGTGCCACACACAGAGGATGATGCCCGCTTTGCGGCATTCCAGGCCGTGCAGGACCAGCGCTGGGAGGAGACCCAGCTCAGGTGGGCGACTTGGGAGTCCCGCCTGGATCAGCAGCAGGCTCAGCAGGAGCAGTTTCAGGTCGAGCATCGGCAGGAGTGGGCCGTGCAGAGGCAGGCGAGGGCACAGAGCAGACAGGATTACCGGATGATGCAGCGGATGATGAGAGATCTTTATCTGCAGCGCAGTGATTCCGACTCACCAGTGCCTCCTCATTTTCAGGACCCCTCTGATCCTAGTGGTTCTGGCGACTAGGCTGTTGCTGTACTGGGTTTCATTTTTGTATTCTGGGATCGGATAGTATATTGTACTTTTTATTTTTATTTTTATTTTTATTTTTATTTTTATTTTTATTTTTATTTTTATTTTTATTTGTATTTGTATTTCTTTTATTTCAGGAGTTGTAATGTATTAAGTAATTTTGTATTGAACTTATGAAATGAGAAATGAAAATGTAGTTTGTGGTTGTTTATTGGATTTTGATGTGTGTGACCTTCCATTTTATAAAATCAAAAAGTTCACCATCAATTTATCTAGTATTTGCACTTTAGCCCCTCTATATTATTGTGACTTGTGACATAGATTCTCTTAACTTAATACATCGGTACATATTCTTCATATGCTTTGTACTAACTTGTTTTGCAGCTTCATTTGGACTTGTACTTATGGAGATTGCTCCACATGTGGGTAATATCATTCTTTTCCTAGCTTTGTGTTGTGTTCTTTAATGGACGCATTGGGGACAATGCAACATTTAAGTTAGGGGGTGTAGGATATTTTATCCATTTTGCTGTTTAGTCCTTGGATTTGATTATAATTTAGTTACAAAGCATGTTTTTGTTAAAAATTTGAAAATTTTCAAAAATATTTTCTTTCTTTTTTCTCCTTTATTGGGCATTTTTCCCTGTTTCCGATGATAAATTTTAATAATTGCCCAATCAAATAGACAATTCAACTATGCATGTTCTCGATTTTAGAAGTTATTAGATTTTAGTCCCTAAATCATTGATATTATGAATAACTTCATGAATTAAACTTTATCCGTGAACATATGCACCATTCTTGTTACATTGATTTGGTTTAAGATTTTTATAACTCGGTATGCTTTTGTTGCATTGTATATACTTACACCGAGTGAGATTAGAGACTTATCTTCATTTGTGAGTGTATACACTATTCTTTCCTCTTTGAAAACGTCACATTCGTCGATAATCTCTTTATTCTTTCATTGACCGTTCATTAATTGAGTTCATCCTTGAAATGTGTTACTTGAGCATGATTTTCATATATTGTTTTGACTCGAGAATTGTATATGCTTTGTGAAATGATCATAGGCCCTCTTTGATTTATCACCCATATGACCTTGACCTCACCCTTTATATGTTCCCTAGTCAACCCACTTGAGCCTAAATACTAGCCTTTCTTTTCATTACCCAAAATCCCATAACCAACTCCAAATTGGAGTTTTATACCATATATATTACCTTACATACCCTTGTTTGGATTTTTGCTTGGAATTGAATGTTATTATTGTTGTGTGGTTGCAATTTGAGTATGAAAAGAGTAAGAAAAAGTAATAAAAAGAAAGTAGTAAAAAAAAAAGTGTGAAAAAGAGAAAGCAAAAAGCAAAAGAAAACAAAAGAAAAAGTGAGAAAAGGAAGAAAAGAAAAAGAAAGAGAAAGTTGTTTATATTGTTTGTAGTGTTTCAATAAGCTTTGATTACTCTCTCGATTGTTATATCTATGCTCGTTTGGACATCTTTGTCCAACTTTTGATATTGCCCACTTTTTTACATTATTCTGAGTTTCATCCCCAAACACTTTGAATCCGTATATACATCCCTTTCATTTCGTACCTTAACCTAGCCTACATTACAACCCTATACAAGTCATATGTGATCTTAAGTAGATATAATTCAAAAGTTTAAATAGTTTTGATAATATGTGAAAATGCATTTCGCCTCTTTTATATGTGCGGTATCCTTTCACTGAGATTGCAATTTTTATTTCCTATATAGCGTTCTTCATTTGTGACATGTGTGCGGCCTAGTTTCCATTTACATTTACTCCTTATGCCCGCATGTCCCGTGTGTTACCTCCCTGTTTCAAGTGAATTCATTTGATGAGTGTGATGCCCGTGAGGATTGAATATATGCTTGCTTTAATGTATATCCGGTTTATTTAAGTTTTTTCCAAATCACACTTTGCATGTGCTCACTCCCCTCCCACATTTTAAGGTTTCAATTCATTGAGGTGCATTCTATAATGTTAATGATTTGGACTTTTGTGTGAATTCTTTCACTTTGCTAATAATGCGTATGAAATCCTTTTCGCCATTATTGGGCTTGTCGCATGTTTGATTGGGCATATTTTGAGGAAACTTTATGATGTTTGTGGGTTTCATCACTGAAAACCCTCACGAGACGACACTCGTCCACTAGGGTAACCTAGGGGTTTAACGGCTTATTGCATACGCTAAATGCAATCGAATCGCCCGCCAAAGTGGCCTTATCTTTTTATTGCTTTTATACCATACTTTTGTACTCTCTCCTGTGTTGGTTTACTTGTTCTTCTTATTGCATCCTATTTCATTGCTAGGGACTAGCAATGTGTAAGTTAGGGGGTGTGATGCGACGCAAATATTGCATTTTTTCACCCGTTAACATACGCGTTATTAGCCCCCTCGGGTATCTTAATCCCTATATTTATGCTCGTTAACCAGACAACCTCGGATTTCTATGCTAACATGTTTTGCAGGGGTTAATTGAGCTTTTGTAGGTGTTTGGATGCTTAGTATGAAAGTCGGACGCATTCCGCTCAATTTCCGTACACTATCGCACGCGCAAGGGCAATCCGGTCATTTCACATTTTGGGCACCTGGCCCGACATCTACACGGAAGTTGTAGCTCTCCTCTCTAGCTTCGCGTGGCCACGAACGGTGCGCGATTCCGATTCATAACGACAAAGTTACGGCGATTTGAGCGACGTTGGATTGTATGCCAATGCAGGGGAAATTGCAGGCTGCCCCTGCTTGATCGATCGATCGAGCCTGGGGGTCGATCGATCGAGCCTTATTATTTTTGCCACGAATTACAATGTAGATCGATCGACCACAGGGGTCGATCGATCGATCCCCTATTTTTCCCCTGCAGATATTTTCTTTCTTCTTTTCTTTTATTACAACTTACTATATAAGTTGGTTTTTGTTGTAATAAGAGATAGATATTGAGACACATATTCTGATTTAGAGAGTTGTAGTTAGGGTTTGGTTTTGGAGAGTTCATTTCTCTCTTCTTCTTGGATTGACAACCCATGTGGTTTGTAAGATTGAACTATTCACTTCCTCTCCATTAATATAGCTTGTTCTTCTTCTTTCCTTGCCTTGTAATTTAGTTTCCATGCTTTCTAACTAGTTTACATGTTTTAATTCTTTCTTTCCTAGCCTAATTAGCATAATTTAGTTTAACTCACCATGTACCCTTAGATAAATAAGGTCGGGATTTCATTTCCGCCATTTTCGGGCCCCGAGCTCCGAAAACTAGGTTTTGTGCAAAATCGCGTTTAATTGAAACCGCGTGTATTAAAGTTGGATTGTTATGCGTTTAACTTTATTTGTCACGCAACTTTAGTGTTTATAGCGACAATACGAATTTAATCCGCGTGCGACCATTTTCCATTAAATGTTTAATCTCGCAACTTTGGCTTAAATTCCTTATTGTGTGATGTTTATGCTTAATTGGAAATGCTCGATTAAATTGCTTTCGAGCCTTAACTCTAATTAGTAGTTGTTTCGATCCGTTTGGTAGAATGCGATCCCGATCCTCGCTTTACTTTATTTAGCGTTAACTTATTCTTTTCTTTTGTCACCATTTCCAACCTATCACCTTTTACACTTTTATTCCTGAAGTAATTAAAACACTTAACATCTAAAATTCAATAACTCCCTGTGGATTCTCGATACCCGACTTACCGCTGTGCTTGCTTGTCAAGTGTAGTAGTAGCTTAGGTTTTCTTTTGTATCGCGGCGGCGAAACACACGACGACTGTGCACTTACACGCGCACACTTTTTCCGCTGCACCAGTAGCCCCTGCATTTTTTTGACGAAATGGCATAGTGGTGTAACAGAAGGTTCCCAAGGGGTGATGAATGCAGTTTTCTCTTTATGATTCGGGTGCATCTTGATCTGATTGTATCCGATAAAACCATTAATAAATGACTTGAGAGCGTGGCTATCTATGTTATCGACAGTCATGTCGATATTGGGTAGGGGATAATCATCCTTCGAAGAGTCATTATTCAAATCTCGATAATCAATGCACATGCGAACCTTTTTTTTGGATTTCGACACGAGTACGATATTGGCTAGCCATGTGGGATATTCGATCACACGAATGAAATCCATGTTTAACTCTTTGATAACTTCTTCCTTAACCTTGAGCGACCATTTGGTGCAAAGCTTTCATAGTTTCTGTTCAACCGATTTTCATTCTGGGAGAGCTAGAATCTCGTGGTGAACGATCTTGGGATCAATGCCGGGCATGTAATTGTAGGACCATGCGAAGACATCCATAAATTCCTTCAATAATTCTTCAAAGTTTGTGTACTTATGCTCGTCAAGGGTAGACCTCATCCTAATTTTATTTGGTTGGCTACTAGAATCGAGATTAATAACAACCGTTTCATCTTCATTAACTTGAACGTAGTTATGTTATTTGTTATTAACCTTACTAAGATCAGTTAAGAATTATTCATTTTTAAAATTATCTTCATCAAGAGTTTGATTAGAATTAAGACAATTAATATAAGGCACAACAAGATACTCAAAATCTTTATTTATTTTATTGTTGGGAAAACAGCGTTGAGAACCTCATCAAAGTAGGTCTCGATTACATTAGAATAGGGAGGAATAACAAAAGAAGCGAAAATAAGATAAACATCAGAGTTGGGTTATATTTTATCAAGTGGAACTAGTATAGCATACCAGTTAAGGAGAGGTGCATCAGCAACTTTGATTAGGCGGGATGGATCCGATGATGTAGAGCTTGAGTGGATCATGCAGAATGTCAGCCCTAGTGTGTGTAAGTTGAATGAATCCTCGAAATCACTTCCCTCAAAATCTTTGGTAACAACTATAATCTTCTCCATGAGTTATTGCATATGATGCTGGGAACTTTCAGCCTATAAGTAGTTGTCTTGAAAAAATATGTCCATTCCTAAATTCATCTTTTTGTCCACATGATCATACTATGGTTCGGTAAAGACACAAAAGGGGAAATATTCAACCTATTTAATGAATCTTCCGTTCAAGGAACCTTTTAAGACAATCTTGGCATTTTATATCCTTCTCTTCAACCGAGGTTGGCGGAGCATGCTGATAACCTAAGCCGCAAGAAGGAAAGGTTTTTTTCAGTACTATGGGTTCCAGTATTCCCTGTTGTCATCATTCTAATCCCAATCTGAGCATGAAGTGCATGTTTTTGAATATATATATCACATTGACATTGAAATGAGGGTTATGTTCTGGACAAACTCTATCTCTAAAATTATCCCCTGTAGGGAGTGAAAGTGGTTCAACTCAAAAAACTAATAGAAGCATATCATTTGCCCCATGTTGTATCTCCAGTACCAGATTACTGATGCTTTCATTCTTAGTATTATAGTCGTTGCCCAAGATGGTGATGACCTACCAATTGGTGAAGAAATTTAGTTTATGATGGAGGGAAGAAGACATACGCTTGAAACTATGGAGCCATGGTCGTCCGAGCAAAAAGTTAAAATAGGTCGGGATATCGATGACTTGGAATTCAACAACGGGATTTATATGCCAGCCTATATTGTAAGCTTTATGGATCCCATCACTTCTCGATGAGGGTTATCATAAGCGTGCACCGTAGCAGAGGTTGGAGCAAGGTCGCTCATTTTCAGTCCTAAGCAATTGAGCGTCATCAATGGGTAAAGATTAAGAGTTGATCCATTATCGATAAGCAAAAGTGGGACGGTCTTTACCATGACTTCAATAGAGATATTGAGAGCATAGTTATGATTTAGACCAAACTTAGGAATCTCTTCTTCAAAGAACGAGAGCATTCTAGTAAAGGTTAGAGATTCGACTAGATTCATAACTTCTTTTGGCGTGGTCGAAGGAGGGACTGTGGGCCCAGTAAGTAATTTGATGAAGGCATTTCGGTGAAGCTGGGAAGACATAAAGAGTCACCATAAAGTGATGTTAGCTTGGGTTTTCTTCAACGGATCAAGGATCTTGCTCTCCTCGAAGTTTATCAAAACCTTTTCCCTTGTCGATCGCTGATGACTGCGGGTCTGGAATCTAGAAATGTCTCCCTGATCTAGTCATATGGTTCACATAAGAGGGGAAAAATAGAAACCCAATTTCCTCATCTATCTTGGGTTGTTCAACCACCTTGTTGATTTCTCATTGCATCTTCTCAAATGATATCATTCCACATATAATGACTATTGGGCTAGTCTTTTCTGGGGGTTGCTCTTCATCTGAACTATCGAATTTGTCCCCCCATCCAATAGCAACGACATTATCTTTCCACGAGAAGTAAATACACTCCACAACCTCAATGGCTTCTTCGTATATACCCTCCCACACAATGCGGATATGTTAAAGTGAAGGTACCAAGATGCCTTATAGTTTTAAAGAATTAAGTAGCTTGGTCATACTGCAAATTTCATCGAGCTATCGAAATAAGTCTGCCATGATCAGGACAACATCATCTAAACTGACTTCATCGATAGGTACCACCCAATTATTTGACTCTTGATCCCATCTCTGAGCTTTCAAGAATAGTGTACTGAATCTCTGGAAGTAACGGTCATCTCTAAGGGAAATTTTAGCTCGAAAATTATTTTAATAATGCTGATAATTCTATATCTTGCCCTCTGGAACGAGTACGAATAACAATGCATGCTTTAATAAAGAGCGACAGAGGTTGATTGGTAAAACAGGTAGGATGCAGGAGAAAATATGGGCAAACTTAGAGGGGTTTAAGGAAATATATGGGTATGATGGGTGATTTACGGGGCATAATCTGGGTAGATGGATAAAATTTTGAGTCTTCTTCGAGGAAAATGACATTTGTATGATTTGGGATCGGATTGTGGGTAGTGTTTATCTTAGGATTGGCTGGGGGCGATGATACCCCAGTCAATCAAACCTTAAATTACATTTCAAAGGGGGAAGCACTGATCAGTGGTGTGGCCGGCACTTTGGTGAAAGTCGCAATGGGCATATTTGAAATTTTTGGGAAGTCAATTTGGTAATGGACGAGGGTCCAATGGATTGATGAGATTTTGACTTAAAAAGGCTTGGTAAACTTTAGATAGGGGAGCGTGAATCTCGGTGTATTCCTTTTATTGGGTTAGGGAGATTTTCGGTGCCTATGAAGTGGTAGGTTGAGAGATGTTATTGATGGTTGGAACTTCAATATTGGCAAGCTTCTCATACTTTTTGGGAGTAAACTGTTTGGATACTTTCTTCAGCTCAACTTCTATCATGGTAAGACTTCCTTCGATCTCCACTCCAACTTCTCAGAGGGTTAAAAAATGGGGGTAGTATTCTCCTCCTATAGTTGCTCAAAAATGGGGTAAGAAGTTCTTTTTTAAGATGCTGACTTGCTCCTCTTCAAAAGGATGATTGGTCATGGTGGTCGCTTTTTCTCTACACCTTGCTATGAAATTACTGACAGATTCCTCAGGATTCTAGTTGACAAGCTCTAAATCACAATGGGTAACCTCCAACTCTTCGTTATACTTGTACTGTGACATGAATTCACAAGCAACATTTTCCCAACTGCGAATTCGGGACTCCTTAAGAGATAAGAACAGGTGAAGAGCATTGTCCTTAAAATTATGTTGGGACATTTAGGCCATTATTTCCTCGGAGGCACCTAGGAGAGTCATGGCTCGGTGGTAACTTCGGGGATAAATAATTGGGGGTCCACTACCCCCGAATTTCTCAATGTTAGGCATCTTAAACTTTTTGGCAGCCTTGCTTTAGGATAGGGAGACATATGGGTGTAATCCATGTAGTTACCAGATATTTAAACTTGGTCTAATTTCTTAGTCAACAGCTTGAGGTTCTTCTTGACCTTATTCAACTCTTCTTCCTTCGAATAAATGATCATGGGCAGGTTAGCCCCTGGCTCGGCGAGATTTGGCATAAGGAGCTGATCTGCCGGTGGCCCATTAGCAGGAGGGGTACGTGGAGTGTGTTGATATTCCTCGGGGACCTAACTAGGCTTAGGCGTGAGCGGACCCATAACGTGAGTGAAAAGAACCTCGGGTTCTTCGAGAATAAAGACCCGATTTTGTTACATCTTATGAACCTTAATTTGAAGGTTGTCAATCTTGATAGTGAGTTGGGCTAGGAACGTCATCAAATATGGCTGCACATTTGGTACTTGTCAGCTAGAAGGATATTGCAGAGTTTATTTCAAAATGTGACACTTGTCAGCTAGTAAAGGTGGATCATCAGAGATCGGCGGGACTTCTGCAGCCATTAGAGATTCCTAAGTGGAAATGGGAAAGCATTTCCACGGACTTCATCACGGGATTACTTACATCGCAAAGAGATCATGATTCGGTATAGGTGATAGTGTATCGGCTGACCAAGGTAGCCCACTTTCTGCCAGTCAGGACAGACTACACCACGGGACAGTACGCCCAGATATTCATAGCAGAAATATTAAGACTCCATGGAGTACCTCTTAATATCGTGACTAACAGAGATAAGGTGTTTGTATCTCGATTTTGGGAGAGTTTTCAAGAGGCGTTGGGTACGGAGTTGCGACTGAGCACAGCCTATCACCCGCAGACGGATGGTCAGACCGAGTGAACAAATCAGATGTTAGAGGATATGTTACGTGTACATCATTGATTTTAGCAGAGGCTGGGAGCAGTACCTTCCACTGGTGGAGTTTGCCTATAATAACTCCTACCAGTTTACTATCGGTATGGCTCCATTCGAGGCACTATACGGTAGACCTTTTCGTTCCCCATCATGTTGTCTAGAGGTGGGGGAAAACAAGTTACTTGGTCTGGAAGTGATTTAGGATACTTCGACGAGGATTGAGTTGATACGGATCCGTATTCGGGTTTCTCAAGATCGATAGAAGAGCTACGCTGACACCAAATGGTGTTTTCGTGAGTTCAATATTGGATATCAAGTGTTACTTCGGGTGTCTCCTATGAAGGGAGTTATGCATTTTAGGAATAAGGGAAAGTTGGTTCCTAGGTATATAGAGCCCTTCCCCATTATCGAGAGGATTGGGTCAGTTGCTTATAGACTTGGGTTACCGGAGCACTTGCATAGAGTCCATGACGTGTTCCATATCTCTTAGCTGAGGAGATTTCTTCAAGATAAATTGGCCCACACCCACAATGCGTTGGAGGAAATAGACTTACGGCCTGCTAGTTCCTACGAGGAGGGGCCAGTCGCTATTCTAGACCGTAGCGAGAGGAAATTGAGATCGAAAATAGTACCACTAGTACGTGTTCAGTGGCGGCACCATAATATTAAGGAATCAACCTGGGAGCACGAGGACGACATGCGTGAACGTTATCCAGAGTTATTATTGTCAGGTATATATACATTCTTTCCGAATTTTGGGACGAAATTCTGTTATTAGGGGGGAAGTATGTAATACCCCGTGTTTTTATGCATATTTATTTTTATGAAATTATGGAAAATGGGGATTAATTAAATTAAAAGGAGAAAATTTAAATTGTAATTAATCCAATTTTATGATAATAATTACTAGCGTGATGAGAGTTAGTAGTTATTAAAATAATATTATGATCGGGGCTGAGATACACGGCAATTATGTTATAAATATTTGGAACGCGTATGAATCGTGTCACTAGTATGTATTTGGGCATTTAATAAGGTAAATTATTTTTTAATAACTCGGATGACTATTTTGAGTGCTCCAGAGTGTCCGAAAGGGTCAAGATAGTCAGAAAACACTACTCGGGTATTTTATTTGGAGTCCGAGACATTTTAGCCCAAAACGACACCCCGGAGGGGTATTTTGCTCTTTTGGAATTTTTGGATAATTAAATAGACGAAAATTAGGTTTAATTAAAAGCATTTAGGGTTAGTGGCCTATCAGTTTCAACCTACGTGAGGAAGAGAGGAAAAGAGAGAGAAAACCAAGGAAGAAGAAGAAGACTCCATTAGAGCCCTAAGCCAAGAACTCAAGCTTTCACACCAAAAAGTACACCAACGCGTAGATCGTGTCAAGAGGATCGTTCCCATACCAATTTCAACCCGCGAATCAGAAGTTTATTTTAAGGCAAGTGATTATCTTTCTCTTTCTCTTAGCATTTATTATTCTTGTTAACATGTGTTGAGGGTTTAGAACTATTAATACCAAAATTGGTTTGCCATGATGAGGTTGTGCAAGAATCTTAGAAATTTGATCGGGGTTTGCATGTAGAGGATTTTTCCCCTTAATAGGAATGTGAAATTTGGTAAATTAGATGTTAATCACGAAATAAAAATGGGATTTTTATTTATTAATAATTCTGGGTTTATATAAATATGACTCATGGGAAAATTTAGGAATTTGTTGAATTTACTTGATGATTAGAGGGATTTGACCCCTGAATTATGCTAAGAAGTGTTCTAGGGTGACTTAGAGTAGTTTGGAAATCTTATACTTGGGTTGTAATGGGTTTAGGTTGAGATTATAGAGGAGAAAATCTAGAAAAATGAACTTTGAAGATGAACTCGGCAACTGCGGAAATTTTGTTAGAAGTTCAGTCCAAGTCGTTCGAACCACGTGGTTCGAACGAGACTTCTAACGAGATTCCAGTGGCCCTTCTAAAGAGTTTGGTAGTTCGTTCGAAGTGGGATTCATTCGATCGACCCTCGTTCGAATGACGTCGTTCGAACGAGATTTCCTTGGTCTTCTAACGAGATTCTA
Organism: Sambucus nigra; assembly: GCA_949130495.1. Taxonomy (NCBI): domain Eukaryota; kingdom Viridiplantae; phylum Streptophyta; class Magnoliopsida; order Dipsacales; family Adoxaceae; genus Sambucus; species Sambucus nigra. Next base: position 59,790,648 of record OX422218.1, on the reverse strand, counting down.
GAATGACTCTTAAGGCCCGATTTTTATTTCAAACTTCCCGTAGGCTTATTTAAATGAGTGTTAGACCTGTATGAATGTCGAGTGACTTAAAAATTATAATTATTAGTGAGCGGAGAAAATGTCGACCCTCGGAAGGTATGAAAAATCATAGAATTAAAGTGATACGAAAATACAAGGGAGAATATATAAAAATAAGGTACGGGGTATAATAGGGGATATATTATACGTACTTTTGGAAGGTTTCAGTATTTTCTTCTTCTTCAAGGGAATTTTGGTAATTTCATACTACATAATTTGGAAGGTTTCAAAACAGAATCATGTAGATAATTGAATTAGCTTCGCGTCAGTTCCGACCATGCATCATTTCAATATCGTATGTGGGAGTTATGGCCATTTACGTGAAACGCGTGAAAATTGGTTCAGAGAGGAAAATGGGGTTGTCAAAAGCGAGTTCGACCGGCCCAAAAAGAGAGGTCGACCAGGCCCATCCGATATGGATGAAACATGACTTATTTGGGTTTTTTTTACTTGGTTTTGTTAGGGATTTATTTTGGGGTATTAATATAATGCTAGGCTACGGGAAAACCAATGAATTTATATAAGTTGTGTGTATGCTTATTACTCAAAATATTATGTGTATGACATACCTAGAAACTGGCTATCAAACGGAGGTTAACGCATTATGGACGACCGGATCTTGTGTGCCTTCGGGGGATTTAGAGTCATACCACTAGAGCATGGAACCTAGATACGGGCTATCCATGAGAATGGTAGTGATGATGGTCGTATGGGTGCGTAGGTATGTGTGTAGCCCATCGACTTGGGACTATGTTCGCCTCTAATATGTGTTTGTGTTTTTATTGGTTCTCGAGAGATTGAACCAGTTGTCCTCTATGTGTGAGCGTTGCAGTGGGACTAGATAGCTGAGTATGCGTAGCACTAAGGTTTTCTCAACCAGGGGTGCAATATTGCTATATTTATATGTAAATTGATATGTATACATAAGAGAATAATGTATATATACTGAAATCCTATTTAGTGTCTTATATTAATGACTCTATTTTTAAGAAGTGTACTTATGGTATTATCAGCTGGGCATTTAGAAGAATATGAGAATACACTAAAGTAATTCTAAACCTATATCAACATCTTAAGAACATAGGCTTTGATTTATGTAGGGAGTCTTTCGAGCATAATAGTATGTACTTAGTATCCAGTCAGGGTTTCATGACTAGTATGGGTAGTTAGACTCGTTAGGCGTTTATACTAGACCGAGGGGTAAGTATATCAAGTGAGTACACTAAGTTAACTTGAATAATAATTGTGCTAATTCAATCAATTTAAGCACTTGATATTTTAAACTATTTTCAACTCGGGCTCTGATCCGTTTTTCTATATATCTTTCTATTGTTCCATTATTTATAGGTGCCTGACCATAGGGACACCACCCTTAGGAGACTTTATTCAGTTGTCGTATTGTAGCTGCTGTGGAAGCTGTAGGATATTTGCTAGTAGATGACTCAGTATATTCTTTCTTTTTTAGTTATCTATTCTGTTGGACATGTCATCCTTTCTTCTGTTTACATGCAGAGATTTAGTTGTTTTAAATTCTCTCATAGATTTGATTTTCTTTTATTGGATTTATTGTATGGGATTGTATCTGGATATGTTTTACTCCGGGCATTTATTTTACTTCAGTTAGATTTTATTTATACTATTGTGATGCATGGCATTTGTTGGTATTCTTTTTGATATTGATTAGTAACAAGATAAAATTTGGACATCACCCTTTTTAAATACTAGGTGGTTAGCTTTTATTAAATTAAAATTTGAGTTTTCGACAGTGATGCATTATCTGAACCAACTTGATATTCTAGAATTAATTAATTAAGGACTGATCACCCGGTAATTAATTAGGTGGGGTGTCACAATATCCTCTTGAAATGAAGTGGCATCCAGAGGTTATCATACTGACCTCCACTTCTGGTTCATCAAGTTTCTTCGAAAAGTCTGGATCTTCTTCAAAATCATTATTCCTTGACCTATTATTGTCTTCCCTTGCTCGGGTTGGATATTCAAACCTTCTTCTATCATGTCGGTTGCTATTTTGATCAACAAACTTGCTCAATTTTCCCTACCAAATAAGATTTGCAATCTTATTCTCCAATGCAATGCAGTTGTTGGTGTTGTGCCCATGATCCCTAAGAAAATCACGATACTTGGACTTATCCATGTTATTAGGCATGTCTTTAGATTTCCATGTCAATTCAATTCTCGATTTCCCTTGATTTCCTCTAGGATATGATGAACGACTTTAATGAGAGGTGTATATTCATCATATTCTTGGTACTAATAATTTTTTTTGTCTTTTTGCTCCTTGTTGAACGAGTTCAAATTATTTTTCTTATTTTCACCCTTGGTCTAAGGGGTTTCCTTGGTTGTCATAGCCTCATCGACATTCATTATCTTTCCAGTCTTAGCCATTAATTTTGTCATGGTCATGGGTGGATTCTTCGCTAAAGAATAGTAGAGATCTTTAGCGAGCACTCACTCATAAGTACCGCAATGGCTGACTTCTCCTCATAATCCATCACCTCTACTTTTTCATTATTAAAATGTGTAATATATTTTTCTAGTGCTTTCTCCCAATTTTTATCACACGGTTAAGAGAAGAGTGACACTCTTGATCGGCTTACACCCAAAATAAAAGTTATTTATGAATAATTCAACTAACTAGTGAAAGCTAGAACTTTTACCTCTTAGGAGATTATTATACCAGATGTGGGTTGGGCCTATGATGGAACCAAAGAAAGCTTCACATCTCATTTCGTCAGGCACTGAGTAGATATTGGTAGAAGCTTGATATTGCTATATGTGCATGACTGGATCATTATTCCCATCATACTTGGGAGTGACCACTGGTGGCTTGAACTGGGAAGTTGTGGGGTATTCCACAATATCCTAAATGAAATGTGAGCCTTTAACGAAAATCCTTTGCAATGGATTCTTAGTTTTGTCCATTTCACCAAACCGATCTTCTAATCGCTGCATGGATCCCTTATAGGGAGGTTCTTCTAGCTTAGATTTGGCCAAGGTAGATTTATTTGCTTTATTATGTCTATGTGCTGAACTCACCTCCTTAGAGGTCTGCTCGGTATGCACAGATCCCCTCATACTGTCCCGAGATCTTATGGAGCTTTTTCTGTATTCACTATGATGCTCCTGCTCCCTATGATGTCCTCTAGCTGCTCGGGGACCTAGATGATCAAAAGAAGATCCCCTTCTTAGCCTCTACAAGACACTTGGTCTTTCTTTAAAAAAATATCTACCATCATAGTAATCTATTGATCGGAATGATGAAGTTACTCCAGGACGATATGACCTATCATGAGAAGATCGAGAATGATGACTCATTTTATTTTTGGCTGGTGAAGGTGGAATATCCCTTATAGAACTAGAAGACTTGGCTTGCATGTGTAGTTCAATTTCTTAACAGATTCTTGCACGACTACAGCCCTCTAACAAGATTGAGCAGGATTCCCTGTAAATTTGTTGCACTTGGAGGAGTAGATGGAATGATGGTATTCCCTTCATTTCTAGTGCTATTTTTCAGGATAGTCCTTTTTTAAAAGCAAAAAAATGACACAAATGGTAGAGAACGATGACAGACAAACATCCCCATAAAAGGCGCAAATTTATTGATGTCTAAAAATGGACTCAATTCAAATTTATAAACACGAATAAAATATAGTATAGTAAGCCAATCACACACACACAAGAAAATAAATTTTAGAGTGGTTTAGTTGTAAAATAGCCTACGTTCACAGTTGGTTATATTTAGTAGGGTTACGATTAGATCGGTATGGTGTGCATATGAGTGATTTGACTTATCTCTTGAGCTAAAGGAGTGGTTTGTATTTATATGGGTATAAAACTCTAGAGATGGAACGCCTTTATATTTCCAGGCATTTACATCTGTGTACAATAAATAAAACTTTTGAAATTTAGTGTTTGTTGGTATCCCATCCGAGTAACTATTGATATTCATATTGGTTTGCCTTTCTGGAGTTGGTCAGCTTCAATCCTACTAAGTATCTCTGATGTCGGTCAAAGAGGGTGGTTGGACACATAGGAGGACAGGTGTACATTCATCATTGGTCCACGTATGAGAGTAAATTTTACATACAACCATGACTTATTTTCTTACAATAGTAACAAACACGGGCTTAGGTCTACCTCTCTCAAAATGTCTAGGACGAGCTCTCCAACATGGATCCGGACGCTTACGTGGGTTGGGTCAAGGGACATATGGATTTAACACAATCTCAGGAATTGTCTCGGGTGAAATATGAGAAGTGGACGCATCTTCATAACCTATTCCTAGCCTATCCACTTTACCTAAAGCGGGACCGAGGAGCATCTTTCCTACCTTCTTAGATGTGTCCTCTAAAGTAACCTTGACCTCCCGAGAACATTCGATATCTCTCTCGAGTTGGGACACGAGCTTTAATTTTCTCATGAGTCTCTAACAAATATTAAAGATCTCCCGTAAGACTAGCCACGGTGTTGGCTAATTAACTCTTTTCCCGGTTTAAGACGATTAAATGCTCATAAAAAGACATCTTCACCTTCTCGAGTTGACTCGCCAACACCTCACACACCCTCATAACTTCCACCTCTCTCTCCAAATATAACACCCTAAAAGACTAATCTTCGTTTAACTTTTTGGTTTTCAATGTCTCGGTGTACAAATGAGTAAAGGCATTTTGGAAATTCCCTTCTTCCTCACTTGCAATATCATCCTCACAGTCACTAGTATGGCTTGAAACATCATCGAGGATCTCACATTTACAAGTGTCATCATCGTCATGGGACAAACTAGAAGTACTCACGTGACTAGCCATGAAGCAACACACTTTTCATGTGATGATTCTCCCCCTGAATCAGCTGACTCGATATCATTATCACTAAGAGTTGCTTTATTTTCAATCTCTTTGCCTTTCATCTTTAGCCTAGTGGGACACTCATTAGCCTTGTGCCCTTTGCCCTTACACTCATAATATCTTACTTTTTTCTCACCGTTATCCTTGACCTTATTCTTCTTTTTGTTTTTCTCAAAAATCTTTTTATTGGAAGAATTATTTTTAGAAATCTTAAGAAACTTTTTAAAAAAATTTACAAACAAGGCCACGTCATTGAAATCAACCTCACCCTCATATTCAGACTCACAAACTCTCTCATTTTTCTTCTTCTTAGGTTGATTCTTTAAATCTACCCTTATACCTTTGGTTTAATGGTTTTAGGGAACATATATATCTCACAAGTCTGAAGGTCTCCTACGAGTTCTTATAACCTAAGAGTGTTTAAAATCCTTAATGATTTATGCACGGTGACCTCAGGAATAAAATGGTTAGGGAGTGATCTCAAAATATTTTTAATGACCCTAGTCTTAGGAATTTTCTCACCTAAATTAAAACTAGTGCTTACGATGTCCAACAACAGGGTATAAAACTCATCAAACCTCTCAGACTCAAACATAGTGATGGCCTCAAATTGGGTGGCCAAATTTTGAATCTTAAACACCTTGACAGTGTTGGTACCCTCATGTGTCAGCTGGAGAATATCCCATGCTTCCTTAGACGTAGTGTACATCATGATAGGTCAGAACTCGTTCGAGGTGACGGCCCCAAAAATAGCACTAAGGCCACAGGAGTTGTAGGTACTCCACTTAAACTCATCATTGGTCCAGGAAGAGATAGGGTTGGGATTTGTGACATTATCAACCATGATCGTGGGAGGATTCCACCCTCTTTCACAAACAAACCAGACTCGCTCATCCTTCGCTTTTAAGAAAAACCTCATTCTGGCCTTCCAGTATGGATAATTAGTACCATCGAAGATGGGCACTCGATTATAAAAATTCTCCATTAAAATCAAATTTTCAAAGATAAAAAATTATCAAAAAAATTGTTATCAAAAGAAAAAAAAATTGCAAAAAAAGGATCTCGCAATAATTTAGTGAAACCGGCTCTGATACCAATTTGAGAGTGCACTATTTTAATCTTAATGGAATATTTATATAAATTAAGTGTCGAACACATTTAAGTACAAATTTTATCTTATTATCCTAAACATTCATCTAGGTGATAAAGCTGATAAAATAAATCATGCATTCAATAAAGCCAAATTAAGGAAAAAAAACTTTCAGCTAAAACCTCTTTTCATTAACCACTTTAGAGAGTATACAAAACTATCGACTTACAGACTACTTGATAATCTCCACAAGTATAATGTGCAGTGCCTAGAAAGTCTCTGAAGAATATGGCTCGATCGAGAGTCGTCCACACGCGGCCTTCTACGCTCGGTATCCACCGATAAGCCTTCGTTATCAGTAGTGAATCTCCCCGGGTTTCACAAGATCAGTTGTGAAGAAACTCTCTCCAAAAGAGTTGTATACTAGATACAAGCGATAGGTTTTAAACTTAATTCACTAAAATAAACTTTGGAGATGATGATTTGTGAATAAAAATATTTTCTAAATAAAAAGTTTGAAAACTTTTACAAAGGATATGCAGAATCAGTTCTAGTAAAAGTCTTAATGAAATTAAACACGGAACAGGTATTTATAGGACATTTACAAATTTCAAGGCGGGGGCATCGTTCGAATGAAAAAGCATTATTGTTCTAACGAGATTATCATATCATTCGAACGAGCTATGTCTCGCTTCTTACGACATTAACAAAATCAAAACAGTGAGCCCTCGTGAGATGTTCGATTGAAGAAACCTTCTAACGAACCCTTATGAGGAGATACCAATATCGTTTGAATGATATTACCATCTTCGTTTGAATGAGATAGACGTTAAAAATGTATATTTAAACAAAGTAAAAATTGCATCAATTTTTATAGAAAAAATCTTGTTTCCAGTTTTAATAAAAAACGATCATCTCAAAATAAATTTAAGGAATAAATTCAAACACTAAGGAGATGCTAAAATGTTAGAGAATATGGATCGTTGAACTTTATCTCGGCTTTAATCAAACAGTAAAGGGATATGCCAAAAACTAAATGTAAGCATATTCTATTTGAGCAATGAGAGAAAATATGCTCTTACAGATACCCACTCTCCCTGACACAAAACCTATAAAGCAGGGACTCCATAAGCTGATACTCGAATGGTCCTTTAGAGTTAATGAAGAATTAAAGAAATTCATTAGCGCCAGTTTCATTTGTATAGTGGAATATCCCACTTGACTAGACAACATCGTACGAATACCTAAAACTAACGAAAAAGTCAAAATGTGAGTAAACTACAAGGATCTCAATCGGTCTTGTCCCAAAGATGGTTTCCTTCTACCCCATATTGACTTATTATAAATATCATAGCAAACAATGCATTCAAGTAATTGGACTCGTCGATCTCCTAGCTTCTTAACTGATCGACTATTTGTTAGTCGCTTAGCTCAATTCCTTTTGTAAATTTTGTAATAAAATCTACTCACACTTGACTTTTAATCGCCATTCTTGGTTAATAGTGTATATTAAACCTCCCAAGTTCGATCGACCATTTGGACATTCGTCCAGATAGGTAGGCTTTTTGAAGAACGTCTTTGAGGGGAAATAAAGTGATGACTATGATCGAGTGACCTTCAAATTAATTCTTCAATTTGTGCAATGTGACGACCAAGGAATATGCCAATATTTTTAGTGGGAGGTAGTGTTGCTCGACGTTTAGGAGTGCTTTGCTAACATAGTAAAGGGGGGATTGGCATCCCCCTTTCCCGCAGACTAAGGCCAAACTGACTGCATGGCTTGAAACTGTTAGGTAGAGATAAAGAGGATCTCTTAGATATGGAATGGTCAGTAAAGGAGGTTTTCTCATATATGATTTTATTTTTCAAGGGCCTTTAAGCATTCCTTATTCCAGGTGAGGCCTTTTCCTTCTTCAATATCTAAAAAAATGGTCGGCATTGTTCTGAGGAATTTGATATGAAAAGGTTAAAGGATGTTAACATCGCTGTTAACTTTTTAATCTCGTTCAGTGTTTTTAGAGGCACAAGGTTGTTGATCGCGACTATCTAGTTGGAGTTGGCCTCAATACCCTTTTTGTTGACCAAGTACCCTAGGAACTTTTTGGATTGAACCCAAATGAGCATTTGGTCGTGTAGATTTTAATTGTGTAATGCTTGATGATCTCAAAAGTCTCCGCTAAATCCTTTAGATAATTGGCTTTGTGGTTGCTCTTAATGATCATGTCATTAATATACACCTACATCTTCTCTCCCAATTGTTGCTTGAACATCCTTGTAACGAATTTGGTATTCGGATCCTGTATTTTTAAGGCCAAAAGGCATGACCTTACAACAATACAATACCCGAGTGGTTATGAATGAAGTTTTGTCTTGGTCAGGGCCGAATAAAAGGATTTGATGATACCCTGAGTATGCATCTAGAAAACTTATTCGCTCATGGTTGATTGTGGCATAAACCAACTTATCGATCTTAGTCAAAGGAAAATTGTCTATGGGGAAAGTCTTATCGAGATCAGTGAAGTCTATGCACACTCTCTATTTATCGTTACTCTTTTTACCACCATCGGGCTTGATAGCTATTTTGGGAATTGAACTTCTTTGATGGACCTTGCCTTCTGAAGTTTCCCTACTTTTGTTCCCACTACCTTTGCTTTTTTGGGGGTAGTTCGACAAGCCTTATGTGTGATCGACAAATACGTGGGCTTCATGTGAAGTTTATGGCATGCAACTTTTGGACAGATCTCCGTTATATCATACGACTACCATGTGAATACATCTTGATTCTTCTTCTATAAGGAAATTAACTCCTCCCTCTCTTGTTCGGATAATGTGGTGCCGATTAGCTATTTTATTTTTGGTTGAATCTCATACAAAGCTATCTCTTCTAATTTCTCCATAACCCTATCTACAGGGTCAACTCTCGTCTATTCCACTCCTGGTCTTTCATATTTTAGTTGCTATTTAGATGGTGTAACTCCGTCTTGAGACGTTTTAAGCATAACCTTATTTTCTTTCTTATTTTCTTATTTAGGCCTAATGGTAGTGATAAAACACTTCCAAGTAATAACCTAGTTGCCTTTTATTTTCATTATTTCTAGCTTTGTGATTCACTGGAGTTTTTGTGGTAAGTGGGGGGAACAACCTCCATGGCATGCAACCGCCCTTTTATAAGAGGGGCATGATAAGGCGAGTCAATGTCCACCACTAAGAACTCTCCCAGCTTCGAGATATTTTTTGCCCTAACTGGTAGGACCACCTTTCCCAATGGCATAGTCATTCTTCCAGCAAAATCGACCAGAGGGATGGTCACTTCCTTCAAGTATTTAAATTTAGTTTAAGCTTGTGAAAAATCTCCAAGTACATGATTTCTAACGAGCTCCCTTAAATGACTAATAGCTTATTCACGTCCCAATTTACGATCCTGAGGGTGATTACTAGCGCATGATGGTGTGGGGTCCTCACTCTGATCAAATCGTCTTCCATAAATACTATATGCTTGTTATAGTCCACATCTTCTGGTCACCTGTGCTTGCCAACTGGGCTTTTTACAGGGTAAATTTTGAAGGCCTCCATAACCGCAGTGACCTTCTAGAGTTCCATTAAAATAGCATTGCCTTGGATCTTCTTGGGAGTTGAAGCGCCATGGAAAATAATGAACATATGCCCCAACTCATCCTCCAAAATGTTATCTGGTTTTTGGTTGGTGCTGGGGGCAACCTTATCACCCTTATTTTCTACATACTCGCTTAAATACCCCACCCGGCCAATTCCTCCAGATGGGACTTAAGGGCCTTGCAATTCTTCATTTATGCCCATTTTTCTCTTGATACGCGCATCTGAATGAGCTATTTATCTTACATGGATCTTCCCCCATTTTATTCAGGTATTTGAGGAATTATTGGTATTTGATATTTCCTAAGATCTTATAAATTGTGTGACACCCTGCCCAATTAAATATCGGGTGATCAGTCCTTTATAAAATTTATAACAGAATGTTCGATTGGTTCATTCTTAGCATACTGTGAAAAACTTAAATCCAATTAATTACCTAACATTTAATTAAGCTAGTGTCAAAACATTTTCCAATTAAACTCGAAACTAATTAATTTAATAAATTTTGACATGTAAATATAAACCATACACAAGGATTAAATGCTGACTGAATCAAATACTGAATAGATATGACTGGATAAAACCATCCAGTTCACATTTACAAACCAAACCATAATAAATACTCAAACCAACTGAGAATAACTACAAAGAAAACTGAGTTCAACTCCGCTAATGAGAATTGGCGACACATGCCCTAACTGAGATATCTGAACTAGGAACTGAATGAAATGAGACAAGCGTCTATTCTCAAATATCCCGCAACTTCCACAACAACTGCAGCTCGGCAAACCATCCAAGTAACTAGAACCGGTATCCCTATGGGTGGTCACCTATACTAATATATACATACATACATACATATATATATATATATATATATATAGCAAAAGAGAGAAGAAATCCAAGAGACGGGTAAGAGCCCGATGCGTAAAAATATTTGTTTTAGCAAGTATTTAAAAGTGCATTAAAGTAAGGATTATATGCATGTTAGTTCGAACTCTCACATGAGATTCTCACCTCTCGACTAGTGTGGACGCCTAATGTACATCTACTCCAACCTAGCCATCTGAAACTTCTAACTAGGTGATAGGCTTATCCATTTAATTACCCCTCATAGTAGTGTTCCGTATATGATCTGAACGCTTATCATTTTAAATAAGTGTTAACACACTAACGTCAAGTATTCACTATTTACGTTACTGAAGATTTCACTATCTTAATGATTTGATATTGTCTCATATTACATATACCAAAAGCATACATATATATCTTTCACTATTATATATATATGTATTAACCCAATCTTAATAGCCTACAATTATCACATTGTAAGTATAACCCAAGTATATATGAATATCCACCACTATTATATATATACTAACACAGGACCCCAAGGCTATACCTGTAGTGCATTGCATACTCTGCTATCATGTCCTGGTACCTCTCGTACTCAAATAAGGACTATCAGTTCAGAAGTCTCCCACGAACCATATATACAAAACACACATAATGGAGGGGAACATAGCTCACATACCTATGGGTAAAGCACATACCTACACTCCCATAGTCAGCAACATACCAACTCCGAAGTAAGTCTTCACAGTCATATGTTCTGAGATACAAGTCAAAATCCCCTCATGATAAGACTGTCTCTACACCGCCTCCTGTGATAGCAAACAGTTAGGTATGTCATACACATAATACTAGCAAGTAATAGGTATTCACCCAACCCATCCAATAAAACAGTACACACAACCAAGTGTCATTTCCCATACGTAGTATTTTTGTCACTAAATACTATCAACGTATTTTAAGTTACGATACTCCCTCTCTCGTAATATATTTCTAAGGATAATATGTCACCCGAAAATCCTTAATACAAAATCACAATCAGTCCCACAATTAACCACTAATTTTTATTCTTTTACATTCTATTTCTTCAGGACTAATATCGTAAGTATTTATCACTCAATACTCTCAACGCATTTACAATTACGATTATCTCTCTCTCGTAATCTCCAAGGTAATCTCCCCGTCCCGAATATTTGAAATCATTACCCCTAAATAACTCCCAATAATTCTGCACTATTTTGGGTTCATCGAACACGAGTTTTCCTCACTCAAATTAACCATTTACCAACATAGGGGAAAAATAGGAATTTCCCTAAAATTAGCGATCTCGCTCGAACCAGAAGGGATCTCACTCGAACGACTTCAACATGTCGCTCGAACGACTTCGCGCGACATCCCTATCTCGCGCGAACGACTTCGCACGAGCTGGGTTGTTTCGTCTTCAACCTTAGACAACTTCATTTTTCACCATTTTTAACCCTAAAACCTCTAATATATCATCCCAAACTCCAATCAATTATTCCCAAATCGAATCCTAACATTTGTAAATGAATTCTAACAATATAGAATCATTAAATCATCAACAATCATTCATATAATTCGAAATCCCCAAATTTTATTGTCAAGAACCCTAGTTCTTAAATTAATATGCATAACTTCAAATTAAACCCAGATTTGTTCATAGAGATCATCCAAATTACGTAGGCATCATCCTATCTACACGTGGTATTCAAATCCTTATCAAATCAACCATAATTAATGATATAGTTCTCCAATTTCACCCAAATTAATTTTCATCACAAGGTTTATTAACCGAGACTAACATGAACATAATTATCGCTAATAAAAGCAAGCAATAAACACTTGTCTCAATTTCGAAGGTCTGATCCATTGATGTTGTTGGTATGGATGTGTTCCTCGCGTTCCGATCTACACGATGGTGGTGGTGGTTGTGCAAGGTGGTGAAAATGGCTTCTCCTCCTTTGGAAATTGCTCTACCTCACCCACTATGGATCTCTCTTAATTTTGGCGTCACCTAACCCTAACTGTCTACAATTAGCTGATATAATATTCCTCTAATTTTCGTCCATCTAATTCCTCAAAAAATCCAAATTACAAAACTACCCCCACCGGGTGCCGGCTTGACCTAAAAATGTCCCAGAGTCCAAATAAAATATCCGGGTAGAGTTTTCTGACTATCTCGACCCTTCCGTACTCAATGGCGCACTCAAAATGAACATTCGAGTTACTTAAAAATAATTTACCTTTATATTCCACTTAATTAATCCTGGCACGACTCACACGCGCGTTCCGACTTAATATATTAAACTGTCGTATTTCTCTATCACAACAAGTTATATAAAATCATCATTCCATATTACTTATTCTCGTAGCAATACTAATAGTTACTAACTTCTCATCACGCTAGTAAATATTCAACTTTAATCCGGATGAATAATTAATTCTCACATTTTAATTTAATTAATCCCACAATAATAATAAATCACATACTTATTTAAGTCTTCGAAACTACGGGGTATTACATACTTCCCCCCTAATAATAGAATTTCATCCCGAAATTCGGAAAATAAGGCATTTCTGGTAAGAAAAACTACGGGTATTAACCTCACATCGCATGTAATCTACGCAGTACCGCCCATACTCTGAATACCCTGAATAATGAACACCTCAGTGATTAATTACTCTCCAAGCCTTACCATTTAAGTTTCACCACTTAACTTATATATAGTCACTATCTAGCCTCCTACTACTCTCACTAGTAGGTTAATTGATATTTAGCTATATACAATTTGTCTTACACACGATACATACTATAAATGTTAACACATTTTCGCCATACGACCTCCGCATAGGAATATGGAGCCTAAGCCTGTATGCTACCGGCTCAACTTAACAATAATAGGAAAAAATCCCAAACTACACCAAAACTGGCGATTGGTCACGGCCAAAATCCCTGACCAAAACTGTGATTCGCGGACTTGGGCCGTGACCATTTCTTGCGTGACCATTTTCGTGGGTCGTGGCCCAAGTCCGTGACCAAAAAATGGTCACGACCGAGAGGGGTCACGACAGATGGTCGCGAACTTGGGCCGTGACCCATACCGTGATGAGTCACGACCCTCATCCGTGACCCACAGCCATGACAAATTGGTCGCGAACTTGGGCCGTGACCCATACCGTGATGAGTCACGACCCTCATCCGTGACCCACAGCCATGACAAATTGGTCGCGGTCAAAGTCCGCGACCCACGTCCGTGACAAAAAAATTAAAAAAAATGGTCGCGCCCTCATCCGTGACACACAATCGTGACAAATTGGTCGTGGCCAAAGTCCACGACCCACGACTGTGACAAAAAAATTAAAAAAAAATTGGTCGCGGTTCTCATCCGTGACCCAAAACCGTGACAAATTGGTCGCGGCCAAAGTCCGCGACCCACAACCGTGAAAAAAAAAATGGTCGCGGCCCAAGTCCGTGACCCACAAACCGTGACGGAAAAAAAATGGTCGCGGATTTTGGCCGCGACTATTTTTATGCGCGAAGAAAAAAATAAAAATGGTCATGGACAAAGTCCATGACCATATTTAACTATAATTTTTTAAAAAATGTATTTTTTTGGTCCAATCCTAAAATTGGGGTTCCTGTGAGTGCACCGTTGGTTGCTACGTGTAACGTTGGACGCGTACGAGGTGTTACAAATATTTATTATTGGCAAAACAATAAAAAAAATCACAAATTGCGAATCGAGAACGTTGTTAATAAACAAATATATATACAAACTAAAAAATATTACACGTCTTAATAATTCAAAGACAAAAAAAAAATTGGGCAGGGTTTCCTCTATTTTCTTTACATTCCAAACCCTGTAAATGTAAAACATGTTTATTATAAAGCCCGCACGACCATAAAATTCAACAATCAAATTATAAAAGCCCGCACGGCCATAAAACTAAGCAATAAAATCCCGCATGACCATAACACATAAAAAACAAAATCCTGAATGTCCACAACATATAAACAATCTTCATGTTGTGAACCATTGCCTCCTCCATTTGTTCTGCGTGCACAAATCCTACAAATGATAGTATACATAAGAAAAAATATCAGTAACCAAGTAGATTTACAAAAAATTAAATCACGCTGAAAAATTGCATATATGAGTTAAAATTATCAACATATCAATATTTTTATGCCTAAGTCTAGAAATATGCAAAATTATCGTCGTATTATCAAACTGGGAGTCCCGCGGCAGCGTGGTCAGTTCCTACGAGTTACATTAGTCCCGTGGGAGGCGTTGGTGTCACCCACGGGGCCGTTCGGGGGCTGTTTTGGATTTTCACCCTCTAACGTCATGTTTTTAAGCCTAAGTCTAGAAATATACAAATTAGCATCGTATTCTCAAACCGCGAGACCCGTGGCTACGGGGTCAGTTCCTACGAGTTACATTAGTCCCGTGGGAGGTGTTGGTGCCACCCACGGGGCTGTTCGGGGGTTGTTTCGAGTTTTCACCCTCTAATGCCATGTTTTGCTTAAGTATATAAATATGCAAATTATCGTCGTACTCTCAAATCGGGAGTTTCGCGGCTGGGCGGTCAGTTCCTACGAGTTACATTGGTCCTGTGGGAGGTGTTGGTGCCACCCACGGGACCGTTTGGGGGCTGTTTTGGGTTTTCACCCTCTAACGCCATGTTTTTAAGCCAAAATCTAGAATATACAAATTACCGTCGTATTCTCAAATCGGGAGTCCCGCGGCTGCGCGATCAGTTCCTACGAGTTACATTGGTCTCGTGGGAGGTGTTGGTGCCACCCACGGGGCCATTCGGGGCCTGTATGGGTTTTCACCCTCTAACGACATATTTTTAAGCCTATGTCTAGAAATATGTAAATTATCGTCGTATTCTCAAACCGGGAGTCCCGTGGCTGCGTTGCCAGTTCCTACCAGTTGGTCTCGTGGGAGGTGTGGGTACCACCCACGGGGCCGTTCAGGGGCTGTTTAGGGTTTTCACCCTCAAACGCCGTATTTTTATGCCTAAGTCTAGAAATATGCAAATTATCGTCATATTCTCAAATCGAGAGTCCCGCGGCTGCATTGCCAGTTCCTACGAGTTACATTGGTCCCGTGGGAGGTGTTTGGCCACCCACGGGGCCGTTTGGGGGTTGTTTTGAGTTTTCACCCTCTAACGCCATGTTTTTAAGCCTAAGTTTATAAATATTAAAATTACCATCGTATTCTCAAATCGGGAGTCCCGCGGCTGCGGGGTCAGTTCCTACGAATTACATTGGTCCCGTGGGAGGAGTTTGTGCCCCCCACGGGGATGTTCGGGGGCTGTTTCGAGTTTTCAACCTCTAACGCCATGTTTTTAAGCCTAAGTCTAGAAATGTGCAAATTAACGTCGTATTCTCAAATCGAGAGACCCGTGCCTGCAGTTCCTACGAGTTACATTGGTCCCGTGGGAGGTGTTAGTGCCACCCACGGGGAGGTTCGGGGGTTGTTTTGAGTTTTCACCCTCTAACGCCATGTTTTTAAGCCTAAGTCTAGAAATATGAAAATTGTCACCGTATTCTCAAACCGGGAGACCCGCGACTGCGTGATGAGTTCCTACGAGTTACATTTGTCCCGTGGGAGGTGTTTGTGCCACCCGTGGAGACGTTCGGGGGCTGTTTCGAGTTTTCATCCTCTAACGCCATGTTTTTAAGCCTAAGTGTAGAAATTTAAAAATTACCGTCGTATTCTCAAATCGGGAGACCCGCGACTGCGTGGTCAGTTTCTACGAGTTACTTTTGTCTCATGGGAGGTGTTGGTGCCACCCACGAGGACGTTCGGGGGCTGTTTCGAGTTTTCACCCTCTAACGCCATGTTTTTAAGCCTAAGTCTAAAAATATGCAAATTATCATCATATTCTCAAACTGGGAGTCCTGCGGCTGCGTGGTCAGTTCCTACTAGTAACATTGGTCCCGTGGGTGGTGTTGGTACCACCCACGGGGACGTTTGGTGGCTGTTTCGAGTTTTCACCCTAAAACGCCATGTTTTTAAGCCTAAATCTAGAAATATGCAAATTACCGCATTATTCTCAAATTGGGAGACCCGCGGCTGTGGGGGCAGTTCCTACGAGTTACATTGGTCCCGTTGGAGGTGTGGGTGCCACCCACGGGGACGTTCGGGGGCTGTTTCGAGTTTTCACCCTCTAACGCCATGTTTTTAAGCCTAAGTCTAGAAATATGCAAATTACTGTCGTATTCTCAAACCGGGAGTCCCGCGGCTGCGTGGTTAGTTGCTACGAGTTAAATTGGTCTCGTGGGAGGTGTTGGTGCCACCCACGGCCACCCACGGGGACGTTCGGGGGCTGTTACGAGTTTTCACCCTCTAACGCCATGTTTTTAAGCCTAAGTGTAGAAATAGACAAATTACCGTCGTATTCTCAAACCGGGAGACCCACGACTGCGTGGTCAGTTCCTACGAGTTACATTGGTCTCGTGGGAGGTGTTGGTGCCACCCACGGGGACGTTCGGCGGCTGTTTCGAGTTTTCACCCTCTAACGCCATGTTTTTAAACCTAAGTCTAGAAATATGCAAATTACATTCGTATTCTCAAACCGGGAGTCCCACGGCTGCGTGGACAGTTTCTACGAGTTACATTGGTCCCGTGGGTGGTGTTGGTGACACCAACGGGGACGTTCGGTGGCTGTTTTGTGTTTTCACCCTCAAACGCCATGTTCTTAAGCCTAAATCTTGAAATATGCAAATTACCATATTATTCTCAAATCGGGAGACCCGCGGCTGCGGGGTCAGTTCCTACGAGTTACCTTGGTCCCGTGGGAGGTGTTTGTGCCACCCACGGAGACGTTCGGGTGCTGTTTCGAGTTTTCACCCTCTAACGCCATGTTTTTAAGCCTAAGTCTAGAAATATGCAAATTACCGTCGTATTCTCAAACCGGGAGACCCGCGACTGCGTGGTCAATTCCTACGAGTTACATTGGTCTCGTGGGAGGTGTTGGTTCCACCCACGAGGACGTTCGGCGGCTGTTTCGAGTTTTCACCCTCTAACGCCATGTTTTTAAACCTCAGTGTAGAAATATGCAAATTACCGTCGTATTCTCAAACTGGGAGTCCCGCGGCTGCGTGGTCAGTTCCTACGAGTTACATTGGTCCCGTGGGTGGTGTTGGTGCCACCAACGAGGACGTTCGGTGGTTGTTTCGTGTTTTCACCCTCAAACTCCATGTTCTTAAGCCTAAATCTTGAAATATGAAAATTACCATATTATTCTCAAATCGGGAGACCCGCGGCTGTGGGGTCAGTTCCTACTAGTTACCTTAGTCCCGTGGGAGGTGTGGGTGCCACCCACGGGGACTTTCGGGGCCTGTTTCGAGTTTTCACCCTCTAACGCCATGTTTTTAAGCCTAAGTCTATAAATATGCAAATTACTGTCGTATTCTCAAATCGGAAGTCCCGCGGCTACGTCGTTAGTTCCTACGAGTTACATTGGTCTCGTGGGAGGTATTGGTGCCACCCACGAGGCCGTTCGGGGGCTGTTACGAGTTTTCACCCTCTAACGCCATGTTTTTAAACCTCAGTGTAGAAATATGCAAATTACCATCGTATTTTCAAATCGGGAGACACACGGCTGCGAGGTCAGTTCCTACGAGTTACATTGGTCTCGTGGGACGTGTTGGTGCCACCCACGGGGAGGTTCGGAGGCTGTTTCATGTTTTCACCTTCTAACGCCATGTTCTTAAGTCTAAGTGTAGAAATATGAAAATTGTGATCGTATTCTAAAACCTGGAGACCCGCGACTGCATGGTGAGTTCATACGAGTTATATTTGTCCCGTGGGAGGTCTTTGTGCCCCCCACGGGTATGTTCTAGGGATATTTCGAGTTTTTACCCTCTAACACCATGTTTTTAAGCCTAAGTGTAGAAATATACAAATTACCATCGTATTCTCAAACCGAGAGACCCGCGGCTGCGAGCTCAGTTCCTACGAGTTACATTGGTCCTGTGGGAGGTGTTGGTACCACCCACAGGGAGATTCGGGTGCTGTTTCGAGTTTTCACCCTCTAACGGCATGTTTTTAAGCCTAAGTATAGAAATTTGAAAATTATCGTCGTATTCACAAATTGGGAGACCCGCGGCTGCGTGGTAAATTCTTACGAGTTACATTGGTCCCGTGGGAGGTGTTTGTGCCATCCACGGGGCCGTTCGGGGGTTGTTTCGAGTTTTCACCCTCTAACGCCATGTTTTTAAGCCTAAGTCTAAAAATATGCAAATTACCATCATATTCTCAAACGGGGAGTCCCTCTTCTGTGGGGTCAATTCCTACGAGTTTCATTGATCCCGTGGGAGGTGTTGGTACCACCCACGGGGAAGTTCGGGGACTGTTTCGAGTTTTCACCCTCAAATGCCATATTTTTAATCCTATGTCTAGAAATATGCAAATTTCCATCGTATTCTGAAATCGGGAGTCTCGCGGCTGCGTGGTCAGTTCCTACGAGTTACATTGGTCCAGTGGGAGGCTTTGGTACCACCTACGTGAACGTTCGGTGGCTGTTTAGAGTTTTCACCGTCTAACGCCATGTTTTTAAGCCTAAGTATAGAAATATGCAAATTACTGTCATATTCTCAAACCGAGAGTCCCACGGCTACGTGGTTAGTTCCTACGAGTTACATTGGTCTCGTGGGAGGTGTTAGTGCCACCCACGGAGACGTTCGGGGGCAGTCACGAGTTTTCGCCCTCTAACGCCATGTTTTTAAACCTAAGTCTAGAAATATACAAATTACCATCGTATTCTCAAATCGGGAGACACGCGGCTGCGAGGTAAGTTCCTACGAGTTACATTGGTCCCGTGGGACGGATTGGTACCACCCACGGGGAGGTTCGATGGCTGTTTCGAGTTTTCACCTTCTAACACCATGTTTTGAAGCCTAAGTCTAGAAATATGAAAATTGTCATCGTATTCTCAAACCTGGAGACCCGCGACTGTGTGGTGAGTTCCTACAAGTTACATTTGTCCCGTGGGAGGTGTTTGTACCACCCACGAGGACGTTCGGGGACTTTTTCGAGTTTTCACCCTCTAACGCCATGTTTTTAAGCCTAAGTGTAGAAATATACAAATTACTATCATATTCTCAAACCGGGACACCCGCGACTGCGAGGTCAGTTCCTACGAGTTACATTGGTCCTGTGGGAGATGTTGGTGCCACCCACGGGGAGATTCGGGTGATGTTTCGAGTTTTCACCCTCTAACGGCATGTTTTTAAGCCCAAGTCTAAAAATATGAAATTTATCATCGTATTCTCAAATCGGAAGATCCGCGGCTACGTGGTCAGTTCCTACGAGTTACATTGGTCCCGTGGGAGGTGTTTGTGCCACCCACGGGGCCGTTTGGGGGTTATTTCGCGTTTTCACCCTCTAACGCCATGTTTTTAAGACTAAGTTTATAAATATGCAAATTACCGTCGTATTCTCAAACCGGGAGTCCCGCGGCTGCGGGGTCAGTTCCTACGAGTTTTATTGGTCCCGTGGGAGGTGTTGGTGCCACCCACGGGGAAGTTCGGGGCCTGTTTCGAGTTTTCACCCTCTAACGCCATATTTTTAAGCCTATGTCTAGAAATATGCAAATTACCATCGTATTATCAAATCGGGAGTCTCGCGGCTGCGTGGTCAGTTCTTACGAGTTACATTGGTCCCGTGGGAGGTGTTGGTGCCACCCACGGGGACGTTCGGTGGCTGTTTCGAATTTTCACCATCTAACGCCATGTTTTTAAGCCTAAGTCTAGAGATATGCAAATTACCGTCGTATTCTCAAACCGGGTGTCCCACGGCTGCGGGGTCAGTTCCTATGAATTTTATTTGTCCTGTGGGAGGTGTTGGTACCACCCACAGGGACATTCGGTGGCTGTTTCGATTTTTCACCCTCTAAAGCCATTTTTTAAGCTTAAGTCTATAAATATGAAAATTACCGCCGCATTCTCAAACTTGGAGTCCCGCGGCTGCGAGGTCAGTTCCTACGAGTTACATTGGTCTCGTGGGAGGTGTTTGTGCCACCCACGGGGACATTCGGGGACTGTTTCGAGTTTTCACCCTCTAACGCCATGTTTTTAAGCCTAAGTCTAGAAATGTGAAAATTAATGTCGTATTCTCAAACCGGGACACCCGCGCCTGCTTGGTCAGTTCCTACGAGTTACATTGGTCCCGTTCGAGGTATTTGTGCCACCCATTTGGACGTTGGGGGGATGTTTCGATGTTTCACCCTCTAACGCCATGTTTTTAAGACTAAGTCTAGAAATATGCAAATTACCGTCGTATTCTAAAAAAAAGGGAGACCCGCGGCTACGACGTCAGTTCCTACGAGTTACATTGCTCCCATGGGAGGTGTTGGAGCCACCCACGGGGACGTTCGGTGGTTGTTTCGAGTTTTCACCCTCAAATGCCATGTTTTTGAGCCTAAGTCTAGAAATATACAAATTACCGTCGTATTCTCAAACCGGGAGTCTCGCGGTTGCGTGGTCAGTTTCGACGAGTTACATTGGTCCCGTGGGAATTGTTTGTGCCACCCACGGGGACGTTCGGGGACCGTTTCGAGTTTTCAACCTTTATCGCAATGTTTTTAAGCCTAAGTCTAGAAATATGAAAATTACCATCGTATTCCCAAACCGGGAGTCCCGCGATTACGGGGTCAGTTTCGACGAGTTACATTGGTCCCGTGGGAGGTGTTTGTGCCACCCACTTGGACGTTCCGGGGCTCTTTCGAGTTTTCACCCCCTAACGCCATGTTTTTAAGCCTAAGTCTAAAAATATGCAAATTACCGTCGTATTCTCAAATCGGGAGAGCCGCGGCTGCGGGGTCAACTCCTACGAGTTACATTGGTCCTGTGGGAGGTGTTGGTGCCACCCACGGGGACGTTAGGGACTGTTTCGAGTTTTCACCCTCTAACGCCATGTTTTTAAGCGTAATTCTAGAAATATGCAAATTACTGTCGTATTCTCAAACCGGGAGTCCCGCGGCAGCGTAGTCAGTTCCTATGAGTTACATTGGTCTCGTGGGAGGTGTTTGCGCCACCCACGGGGACGTTCGGAGGCTATTTCGAGTTTTCACCCTCTAATGCCATGTTTTTAAGCCTATATCTAGAAATATGAAAATTACTGTCATACTCTCAAACCGGGAGACCCGCAACTGTGAGGTCAGTTGCTATGAGTTACATTGGTCCCGTGGGAGGTGTTGGTGCCACCCACGGGGAGATTCGGGGGCTGTTTCAAGTTTTCACCCTCTAACGCCATGTTTTTAAGCCTAACTCTAGAAATATGAAAATTATTATCGTATTCTCAAATCGAGAGACCCACGGCTGCGGGGTCAGTTCCTACGTGTTACATTGGTCCCATGGGAGGTCTTTGTGCCACCCACGGGGACGTTCGGTGGATGTTTCGAGTTTTCACCCTCCAATGCCATGTTTTTAAGCATAAGTCTAGAAATATGCAAATTATCATCGTATTCTCAAACCGGGAGTCATGCGGCTGCGTTGCCAGTTCCTACGAGTTACAATGGTCCCGTGGGAGGTGTGGGTGCCACCCACGGGCCCGTTCGGGTGCTGTTTTGGGTTTTCACCCTCTAACGCCGTATTTTTAAGCCTAAGTCTAGAAATATGCAAATTATCGTGGTATTCTCAAATGGGGAGACCCGCGGCTATGGGGTTAGTTCCTACGAGTTACATTGGTCCCGTGGGAGGTGTTGGTGCTACCCACGGGGACGTTCGGGGACTGTTTCGAGTTTTCACCCTCTAACGCCATGTTTTTAAGCCTATGTCTAGGAATATGCAAATTATCATCGTATTGTCAAATCGGGAGACCCGCGGCTGCGCGGTCAGTTTATAAGAGTTACATTGGTCCCGTGGGGGGTGTTTGTGCCAGCCACGGGGACGTTCGGGGGCTGTTTCGAGTTTTCACCCTCTAACGCCATATTTTTAAGACGAAGTCTAGAAATATGCAAATTACCATCGTAATCTTAAAGCGGGAGTCCCGCGGCTACGTGGTCAGTTCCTATGAGTTACATTGGTTCGAGGGGAGGTGTTGGTGCCACCCACGGGGACGTTCGGTTGCCATTTCGAGTTTTCTCCCTCTAACGTCGTATTTTTATGCCTAAGTCAAGAAATATGCAAATTAGCGTTGTATTGTCAAATCTAGAGACCCGCGGCTTTTTGGTCAGTTCCTACGAGTTACATTGGTCCCTTGGGAGGTGTTCGTGCCACCCACGGGGACGTTTGGTGGCTGTTTCGAGTTTTCACCCTCTAATTCCATGTTTTTATGCCTAGGTCTAGAAATATGCAAATTACCGTCGTATTCTTAACCCGGGAGTCCCGCGGCTGCGTGGTCAGTTCCTACGAGTTACATTGGTCCCGTGGGTGGTGTTGGTGGCACCCACGGGGACGTTCGGTGGCTGTTTCGAGTTTTCACCCTCAAACGCCATGTTTTTAAGCCTAAATCTATAAATATGCAAATTACCTTATTATTCTCAAATCGGGAGACCCGCGACTGCGGGGTCAGTTCCTACGAGTTACATTGGTCCCGTGGGAGGTGTGGGTGCCACCCACGGCGACGTTCGGGGGCTGTTTCGAGTTTTCACCCTCTAACACCATGTTTTTAAGCCTAAGTCTAGAAATATGCAAATTGCCGTCGTATTCTCAAAACAGGAATCCTGCGCTGTGTGGTTAATTCCTACGAGTTACATTGGTCCCGTGGGAGGTGTTTGTGCCACCCACGGGCCCGTTCGGGGGTTGTTTCGAGTTTTCTCCCTCTAACGCCATGTGTTTTAGCCTATGTCTAGAAATATTCAAATTATCATCGTATTCTCAAACCGGGAGTCCCGCGGCTCCGGGGTCAGTACCTACATGTTTTATTGGTCCCGTGGGAGGTGTTGGTGCCACCCACGAGGAACTTCGGGGCCTGTTTTGAGTTTTCACCCTCTAACGCCATGTTTTTAAGCCTATGTCTAGAAATACGCAAATTACCATCGTATTCTCAAATCGGTAGTCTCACGGCTATATGGTCTGTTCCTACGAGTTACATTGGTCCCGTGGGAGGTGTTGGTGCCACCCACAGGGACGTTCGGTGGCTGTTTCGAGTTTTTACCCTCTAACGCCATGTTTTTAGGCCTAAGTCTAGAAATATGTAATTTACCATCGTATTCTCAAACCAGGAGTCCTGCGGCTGTGTTGTTAGTTCCTACGAGTTACATTGGTCCCGTGGGAGGTGTTTGTGCCACCCACGGGCCCGTTCGGGGGTTGTTTCGAGTTTTCGCCCTCTAACGCCATGTTTTTTAGCCTAAGTCTAGAAATATTCAAATTACCGTCGTATTCTCAAACCGGGAGTCCCGCGGATGCGGGGTCAGTTCCTACGAGTTTTATTGGTCCCATGGGAGGTGTTGGTGCCACCCACGAGGAAGTTCAGGGTCTGGTTTGAGTTTTCACCCTCTAACGCCATGTTTTTAAGCCTGTGTCTAGAAATACGTAAATTACCATCGTATTCTCAAATCGGGAGTCTCGCGGCTATGTGGTTAGTTCCTACGAGTTAGATTGGTCCCGTGGGAGGTGTTGGTGCCACCCACGGGGACGTTCGGTGGCTGTTTTGAGTTTTCACCCTCTAACGCCATGTTTTTAAGCCTAAGTCTAGAAATATGCAAATTATCATCGTATTCTCAAACCGGGAGTCCTGCGACTGTGTGGTTAGTTCCTACGAGTTACATTCCCGTGGGAGGTGTTTGTGCCACCCACAGGCCCGTTCGGGGGTTTTTTCGAGTTTTCTCCCTCTAACGCCATGTTTTTTAGCCTAAGTCTAGAAATATTCAAATTACCGTCGTATTCTCAAACCGGGAGTCCCGTGGCTGCGGGGTCAGTTCCTACAAGTTTTATTGGTCCCGTGGGAGGTGTTGGTGCCACCCACGAGGAAGTTCGGGGCCTTTTTCTAGTTTTCACCCTCTAACGCCATGTTTTTAAGCCTACGTCTAGAAATACGCAAATTACCATCGTATGCTCAAATCGGGAGTCTCGCGGCTATGTGGTCAGTTCCTACGAGTTACATTGGTCCCGTGGGAGGTGTTGGTGCCACCCATTGGGACGTTCGGGGGCTGTTTCGAGTTTTCACCCTCTAACGCCATGTTTTTAGGCCTAAGTCTAGAAATATGCAAATTACCATCGTATTCTCAAACCGGGAATCCCGTGGCTACAGGGTCAGTTCCTATGAGTTTTATTGGTCCTGTGGGAGGTGTTGGTTCCACCCACGGGCACGTTCGGTGGCTGTTTTGAGTTTTCACCCTCTAACGCCATGTTTTTAAGTCTAAGCCTAAGTCTATAAATATGAAAATTACCGTCGTATTCTCAAACTGGGTGTCCCGCGGCTGCTGGGTCAGTTCCTACGAGTTACATTGGTCCCATGGGAGGTGTTTGTACCACCCACGAGGACGTTGGGGGACTGTTTCGAGTTTTCACCCTCTAACGCCATGTTTTTAAGCCTAAGTCTAGAAATATGCAAATTACCGTCGTATTCTAAAAAAAAGGGAGACCCGCGACTGCGACGTCAGTTCCTACGAGTTACATTGCTCCCATGGGAGGTGTTGGAGCCACCCACGGGGACGTTCGGTGGCCGTTTCGAGTTTTCACCCTCAAATGCCATGTTTTTAAGCCTAAGTCTAGAAATATGCAAATTACCGTCGTATTCTCAAACCGGGAGACCCACGGCTACGAGGTCAGTTCCTACGAGTTACATTGCTCCCATGGGAGGTGTTGGAGCCACCCACGGGGATGTTCGGTGGCTGTTTCGAGATTTCACCCTCAAACGCCATGTTTTTAAGCCTAAGTCAAGAAATATGCAAATTATCGTTGTATTCTCAAACCGGGAGTCCCGAGGGTGCGTTGCCAGTTCCTACAAGTTACATTGGGCTCGTGGGAGGTGTGGGTGCCACCTATGGAGCCGTTCGGGGGCTATTTATGGTTTTCACCATCTAATGCCGTATTTTTATGCCTAATATGCAAATTATCATCGTATTATCAAATCGAGAGACCCGCGGCTATGGGGTCAGTTCCTACGAGTTACATTGGTCTCGTGGGAGGTGTTCGTGCCACCCACGGGGCCGTTTGGGGGTTGTTTCGAGTTTTCACCCTCTAACGCCATGTTTTTAAGCCTAAGTCTGTAAATATGAAAATTACCATCATATTCTCAAACCGGGAATCCCGGGGCTGCGGGGTCAGTTCCTACGAGTTACATTGGTCCCGTGGGAGGTGTTTGTGCCACCCACGGGGACGTTCGGGGGATGTTTCGAGTTTTCACCCTCTTACACCATGCTTTTAAGCCTAAGTCTAGAAATGTACAAATTAACATCGTATTCTTAAACCGAGAGACCCGTGCCCCCTTGGTCGGTTCCTACGAGTTACATTGGTCCCGTGGGAGGTGTTGGTGCCACCCACGGGGAGGTTCGGGTGCTGTTTCGAGTTTTCACCCTCTAACGCCATGTTTTTAAGCCTAAGTTTAGAAATATGAAAATTTTCATCATATTCTCAAACCGGGAGACCCGCGACTGCGTGGTGAGTTCCTACGAGTTACCTTTGTCCCGTGGGAGGTGTTTGTGCCACCCGCGGGTACGTTCAGGAGCTATTTCGAGTTTTCACCCTCTGACGCCATATTTTTAAGCCTAAGTGTAGAATAATACAAATTATCGTCGTATTCTCAAACCGGGAGATCGACGAATACGTGGTCAGTTCCAACGAGTTACATTGGTCTCGTGGGAGGTGTTTGTGCCACCCACGGGCCCGTTCAGGGGTTCTTTCGAGTTTTTGCCCTCTCACGCCATATTTTTAAGCCTAAGTCTAGAAATATGCAAATTACTATCGTATTCTTAAACCGGGAGTCTCGCGGCTACGGGGTCAGTTCCTAGAAGTTTTATTGGTCCCGTGGGAGGTGTTGGTGCCACCCACGAGGAAGTTCAGGGCCTGTTTCGAGTTTTCGACCTCTAACGCCATGTTTTTAAGCCTATGTCTAGAAATACGTAAATTACCATCATATTCTCGAATCGGGAGTCTCGCGGCTACGTGGTCAGTTCCGATGAGTTACATTGGTCCCGTGGGAGGTGTTGGTGCCACCCACGGGGACGTTCGGTGGCTGTTTCGAGTTTTCACCCTCTAATGCCATGTTTTTAAGCCTAAGTCTACAAATATGCAAATTATCATCGTATTCTCAAACCGGGAGTCCCGCGGCTACGGGGTCAGTTCATATGGGATTTATTGGTCCTGTGGGAGGTGTTGGTGCCACCCACGGGCACGTTGGGTGGCTGTTTTGAGTTTTCACCCTCTAACGCCATGTTTTTAAGCCTAATCCTAAGTCTATAAATATGAAAATTACTGGCGTATTCTCAAACTGGGAGCTCCTACGAGTTACATTTCTCCCATGGGAGGTGTTGGAGACACCCACGGGGACGTTCGGTGGCTGTTTCGAGTTTTCACCCTCAAACGCCAAGTTTTTAAGCCCGAGTCTAGAAATATACAAATTACCATATTATTCTCAAACCGGGAGACCCGCGGCTGCGGGGTCAGTTCCTACGAGTTACATTGGTCCTGTGGGAGGTGTTGGTGCCAACCACGGGGACGTTCGGAAGCAGTTTCGAGTTTTCATCCTCTAACGCCATGTTTTTAAGCCTAAGTCTAGAAATATGCTAATTACTATTGTATTATCTAACCGGGAGTCCCGCAGCGGCGTGGTCAGTTTCTACGAGTTACATTTGTCTCATGGGAGGTGTTGGTGCCACCCACGGGGACGTTCGGGGGCTAATACGAGTTTTCAACCTCTACGCCATGTTTTTGAGCCTAAGTCTAGAAATTTGCAAATTATCGTCGTATTCTAAAATTGGGATACCCGTGGCTGCGAGGTCCGTTCCTACGAGTTACATTGGTCCCGTGGGAGGTGTTGGTCCCACCCACAGGGATGTTCGAGGGATGTTTCGAGTTTTCACCCTCAAACGCCATGTTTTTAAGCCTATGTCTAGAAATATGCAAATTACCATATTATTCTCAAACTGGGAGACCCGCGGCTGCGGGGTCAGTTCCTACGAGTTTCATTGATCCTGTGGGACGTGTTGGTGCCACCCACGAGGACATTCGGGGGCTGTTACGAGTTTTCACCCTCTAACGCCATGTTTTTAAGCCTAAGTCTATAAATATTCCAATTATTGTCGTATTCTCAAACCGAGAGTCCCGCGGCTGCGTGATCTGTTCCTACGAGTTATATTGGTCTCGTGGGAGGTGTTGGTGTCACCCACAGGGACGTTCGGTGGTTGTTACGAGTTTTCACCTTCTAACGCCATATTTTTAAGCCTAAGTCTAGAATTATGAAAATTGTCATCGTATTCTCAAACTTGGAGACCCGCAACTGCATGGTGAGTTCCTACGAGTTACATTTGTCCCGTGGGAGGTGTTTGTGCCACCCACGGGGACATTCGGGGGCTATTTCGAGTTTTCACCCTCTAACACCATGTTTTTAGGCCTAAGCCTCGAAATATGGAAATTACTGTCGTACTCTCAAATCGGGAGACCCGCGGCTGCGAGGTCAATTGCTACGAGTTACATTGGTCCTGTGGGAGGTGTTAGTGCCACCCACGGGGAGATTCTGGTGCTGTTTCGAGTTTTCACCCTCTAACGCCATGTTTTTAAGCCTAAGTCTAAAAATATGCAAATTACCGTCGTATTCTCAAACCGGGAGTCCCGCAGCTGCGTCGTCAGTTCCTACGAGTAACATTGGTCCTGTGGGTGGTGTTGGTGCCACTCACGGGGACATTTGGTGGTTGTTTCGAGTTTTCACCTCAAACGCCATGTTTTTAAGCCTAAATCTAGAAATATGCAAGTTACAGTATTATTCTCAAATCGGGAGGCCCGCGGCGGCGGGGTCAATTCCTACGAGTTACATTGGTCCCGTGGGAGGTGTGGGTGCCACCCACGGGGACGTTCGGGGGCTGTTTCGAGTTTTCACCCTCTAACGCCATGTTTTTAAGCCCAAGTCTAGAAAAATGCAAATAACTTTCTTATTCTCAAACCAGGAGTCCCGCGGCTGCGCGGTTCGTTCCTACGAGTTACATTGGTCTCATGGGAGGTTTCGGTGCCACCGATAGGGACGTTCGGGGGTTGTTACGGGTTTTCACCCTCTAACGCAATGTTTTTAAGCCTAAGTGTAGAAATATACAAATTACCGTCGTATTCTCAAACCAGGAGACCCGCGACTGCGTGGTCAGCTCCTACAAGTTACATTGGTCTCGTGGGAGGTGTTGGTACCACCCACGGGGACGTTCGGGGGCTGTTTCGAGTTCTCACCCTCTAACGCCATGTTTTTAATCCTAATCTAGAAATATGCAAATTACCATCGTATTCTCAAACCGGGTGTCCCGCGGCTGTGTGGTCAGTTCCTACGAGTTAGATTGGTCCCGTGGGTGGTGTTGGTGGCACCCACGGGGACGTTCGGTAGCTGTTTCGAGTTTTCACCCTCAAATGCCATGTTTTTAAGCCTAAATCTAGAAATATGTAAATTAGTGTATTATTCTCTAATCTGGAGACCCGCGGCTGCGGGGTCAGTTCCTACGAGTTACATTGGTCCCGTGGGAGGTGTGGGTGCCACCCACGGGGACGTTCGGGGGCTATTTCGAGTTTTCACCCTCTAACGCCATGTTTTTAAGCCTAAGTCTAGAAATATGCAAATTACCGTCGTATTCTCAAACCGGGAGTCCTGCGGCTGTGTGGTTAGTTCCTACGAGTTACATTGGTCCCGTGGGAGGTGTTTGTGCCACCCACGGGCCCGTTCGGGGGTTCTTTCGAGTTTTCTCCCTCTCTCGCCATATTTTTAAGCCTAAGTCTAGAAATATGAAAATTTCCATCGTATTCTTAAACCTGGAGTCTCGCAGCTGCGGGGTCAGTTCCTACAAGTTTTATTGGTCCCGTGGGAGGTGTTGGTGCCACCCACGAGGAAGTTCAGGGTCTGTTTCGAGTTATTTACCTCTAACGCCATGTTTTTAAGCCTATGTCTAGAAATACGTAAATTACCATCGTATTCTCAAATCGGGAGTCTCGCGGCTACGTGGTCAGTTCCGATGAGTTACATTGGTCCCATGATAGGTGTTGGTGCCACCCACGGGGACGTTCGGTGGCTGTTTCGAGTTTTCACCCTCTAATTCCATGTTTTTAAGCATAAGTCTACAAATATGCAAATTACCGTCGTATTCTCAAACCGGGAGTCCCGCGGCTACGGGGTCAGTTCATATGGGATTTATTGGTCCTGTGGGAGGTGTTGGTGCCACCCACGGGCACGTTGGGTGGCTGTTTTGAGTTTTCACCCTCTAACGCCATGTTTTTAAGCCTAATCCTAAGTTTATAAATATGAAAATTACTGGCGTATTCTCAAACTGGGAGTTCCTACAAGTTACATTGCTCCCATGGGAGGTGTTGGAGACACCCACGGGGACGTTCGGTGGCTGTTTCGAGTTTTCACCCTCAAACGCCAAGTTTTTAAGCCTGAGTCTAGAAATATACAAATTACCATATTATTCTCAAACCGGGAGACCCGCGGCTGCGGGGTCAGTTCCTACGAGTTACATTGGTCCCGTGGGAGGTGTTGGTGCCAACCACGGGGACGTTCGGAAGCAGTTTCGAGTTTTCATCCTCTAACGCCATGTTTTTAAGCCTAAGTCTAAAAATATGCTAATTACTATCGTATTATCTAACCGGGAGTCCCGCAGCGGCGTGGTCAGTTCCTGCGAGTTACATTTGTCTCGTGGGAGGTGTTGGTGCCACCCACGGGGACGTTTGGGGGCTATTACGAGTTTTCAACCTCTACGCCATGTTTTTGAGCCTAAGTCTAGAAATTTACAAATTATCGTCATATTCTAAAACCGGGATACCCGCGGCTGCGAGGTCCGTTCCTACGAGTTACATTGGTCCCATGGGAGGTATTGGTCCCACCCACAGGGATGTTCGGGGGATGTTTCGAGTTTTTACCCTCAAACGCCATGTTTTTAAGCCTATGTCTAGAAATATGCAAATTACCATATTATTCTCAAATCGGGAGACCCGCGGCTGCGGGGTCAGTTCCTACGAGTTTCATTGATCCTGTGGGACGTGTTGGTGCCACCCACGAGGACATTCGGGG
This sequence comes from Sambucus nigra, assembly GCA_949130495.1. Taxonomy (NCBI): domain Eukaryota; kingdom Viridiplantae; phylum Streptophyta; class Magnoliopsida; order Dipsacales; family Adoxaceae; genus Sambucus; species Sambucus nigra. The sequence continues at coordinate 59,759,968 of OX422218.1, read as the reverse complement.
GTTGTTTCGAGTTTTCACCCTCTAACGCCATGTTTTTAAGCCTAGGTCTAGAAATATGCAAATTATTGTCGTATTGTCAAACCGAGAGTCCCGCGGCTGCGTGATCAGTTCCTACGAGTTATATTGGTCTCGTGGGAGGTGTTGGTGTCACCCACGGGGACGTTCGGTGGTTGTTACGAGTTTTCACCTTCTAACCCCATGTTTTTAAGCCTAAGTCTAGAAATATGAAAATTGTCATCGTATTCTCAAACTTGGAGACCCGAAACTGCGTGGTGAGTTCCTACGAGTTACATTTGTCACGTGGGAGGTGTTTGTGCCACCCACGGGGACATTCGGGGGCTATTTCGAGTTTTCACCCTCTAACACCATGTTTTTTGGCCTAAGCCTCGAAATAAGCAAATTACTGTCGTTCTCTCAAATCGGGAGACCCGTGGCTGCGAGGTCAGTTGCTACGAGTTACATTGGTCCTGTGGGAGGTGTTGGTGCCACCCACGTGGAGATTCTGGTGCTGTTTTGAGTTTTCACCCTCTAACGCCATGTTTTTAAGCCTAAGTCTAGAAATATGAACATTATCGTCGTATTCTCAAATCGGGAGACCCGCGGTTGCGTGGTCAATTCCTACGAGTTACATTGGTCCCGTGGGAGGTTTTTGTGCCACCCACGGGGACGTTCGGTTGTTGTTTCGAGTTTTCACCCTCTAACACCATGTTTTTATGCCTAAGCCTCGAAATGTGCAAATTGTCATCGTATTCTCAAACCTGGAGACCCGCAACTACGTGGTGAGTTCCTACGAGTTACATTTGTCCCGTGGAAGGTGTTTGTACCACCCACGGGGACATTCGGGGGCTATTTCGAGTTTTCACCCTCTAACACAATGTTTTTAAGCCTAAGCCTCGAAATATGCAAATTACCGTCGTACTCTCAAATCGGGAGACCCGCGACTGCGAGGTCAGTTGCTACGAGTTACATTGGTCCTATGGGAGGTGTTGGTGCCACCCACGGGGAGATTCTAGGGCTGTTTCGAATTTTCACACTCTAACGCCATGTTTTTAAGCCTAAGTCTAGAAATATGAACATTATCGCCGTATTCTCAAATTGGGAGACCCGCGGTTGCGTGGTCAATTCCTACGAGTTACATTGGTCCCGTGGGAGGTGTTTGTGCCACCCACGGTGACATTCGGGGGCTATTTCGAGTTTTCACCCCCTAACACTATGTTTTTAAGCCTAAGTCTCAAAATATGCAAATTACCGTCGTACTCTCAAATCGGGAGACCCGCGGCTGCGAGGTCCATTTCTACGAGTTACATTGGTCCCATGGGAGGTGTTGGTGCCACCCACGGGGAGATTCTGGGGCTATTTCGAGTTTTCACCCTCTAACGCCATGTTTTTAAGCCTAAGTCTGGAAATATGAAAATTATCGTCGTATTCTCAAATCGGGAGACTCGCGGCTGCGTGGTCAATTCCTACGAGTTACATTGGTCCCGTGGGAGGTGTTTCTACGACCCACGGGGATGTTCGGTGGTTGTTTAAAGTTTTCACCCTATAATGCCATGTTTTTAAGCCTAAGTCCCGAAATATGCAAATTATCATCGTATTCTCAAACCGGGAGTCCCGCGGTTGCATTGCCAGTTCCTACGAGTTACATTGGTCTCGTGGGAGGTGTGGGTGCCACCCACGGGGCCGTTCGGGGGCTGTTTAGGGTTTTAACCCTCTAATGCCGTATTTTTATGCCTAAATCTAGAAATATGCAAATTATCGTTGTATTCTCAAATCGAGAGACCCGCGGCTATGGGGTCAGTTCCTACGAGTTACATTGGTCCCGTGGGAGGTGTTCGTGACACCCACTGGGCCGTTTGGGGGTTGTTTCGAGTTATCACCCTCTAACGCCAGGTTTTTAAGCCCAAGTCTGTAAATATGAAAATTACCATCGTATTCTCAAACCAGGAGTCCCACGGTTGCGGGGTCAGTTCCTACGAGTTACATTGGTCCCGTGGGATGTGTTGGTGCCTCCCACGGGGAGATTCGGGGTCTATTTCGAGCTTTCACCCTCTAATCCCATGTTCTTAAGCCTAAGTCTAGAAATATGGAATTTAACGTCGTATTTTCAAACAGAGAGAGCCACGCCTGTTTGGTCTGTTCCTACGAGTTACATTGGTCTCGTGGGAGGTGTTGGTGCCACCCACGGGGAGGTTCGGGGGTTGTTTCGAGTTTTCACCCTCTAACTTCATGTTTTTACGCTAAGTCTAGAAATATGAAAATTGTCATCGTATTCTCAAACCGGGAGACCCGCGACTGCGTGGTGAGTTTCTACGTGTTCCATTTGTAATGTGGGAGGTGTTTGTGCCACCCACGGGGACGTTCGGGGGCTATTTTGAGCTTTCACCGTCTAACGCCATGTTTTTAAGCCTAAGTGTAGAAATATACAAATCACGATCGTATTCTCAAACCGGGAGACCCGTGACTGCGTGGTCAGTTCCTACGAGTTACATTGGTCTCCTGGGAGGTGTTGGTGCCACCCACGGGGACGTTCGGGGGCTGTTTCAAGTTTTCACCCTCTAATGCCATGTTTTTAAGCCTAAGTCTAGAAATATGCAAATTACAGTATTATTCTCAAATCGGGAGACCCGCGGCAGCGGGGTCAGTTCCTACGAGTTACATCGGTCTCGTGGGAGGTGTGGGTGCCACCCACGGGTTCGTTGGGGGGCTGTTTCGAGTTTTCACCCTCTAACGCCATGTTTTTAAGCCTAAGTCTAGAAATATGCAAATTATTGTCATATTCTCAAACCGGGAGTCCCGCGGATGCGTGGTCAGTTCCTACGAGTTACATTGGTCTCGTGGGAGGTGTTGGTGCCACCCACGGGGACGTTCGGGGGCTGTTTCGAGTTTTCACCCTCTAACGCCATGTTTTTAAGCCTAAGTCAAGAAATATGCAAATTACCATCGTATTCCCAAACCGGGAGTCCCGCGGATGCGTGGTCAGTTCCTACGAGTTACATTGGTCTCGTGGGAGGTGTTGGTGCCACCCACGGGGACGTTCGGGGGCTGTTTCGAGTTTTCACCCTCTAACGCCATGTTTTTAAGCCTAAGTCAAGAAATATGTAAATTACCATCGTATTCCCAAACCGGGAGTCCCGCGGCTGCGTGGTCAGTTCCTACGAGTTACATTGGTCCCGTGGGTGGTGTTGGTGCCACCCACGGGGACGTTCGGTGGATGTTTTGAGTTTTCACCCTCAAACGCCATGTTTTTAAGCCTAAATCTAGAAATATGCAAATTACCATATTATTCTCAAATCGGGAGACCCGTGCTTGTTTGATCAGTTACTATGAGTTACATTGGTCCCGTGGGAGGTGTGGGTGCCACCCACTGGGACGTTCGGGGGCTGTTTCGAGTTTTCACCCTCTAACACCATGTTTTTAAGCCAAAGTCTAGAAATATGAAAATTGTCGTCGTATTCTCAAACCGGGAGTCCCGCGGCTGCGTGGTTAGTTCCTACGAGTTACTTTGGTCTCGTGATAGATGTTGGTGCCACCCACGGGGACGTTCGGGGGCCGTTACGAGTTTTCGCCCTCTAACGCCTTGTTTTTAAGCCTAAGTCTAGAAATATGCAAATTATCGTCATATTCTCAAACCAGGGGACACGCGGCTGCGGGGTCAGTTCCTACGAGTTACATTGGTCCCGTGGGACGTGTTGGTGCCACCCACGGGGAGGTTCGGGGGCTGTTTTGAGTTTTCACCTTCTAACGCCATGTTTTTAAGCCTAAGTCTAGAAATAAGAAATATTGTCATCGTATTCTCAAACCTAGAGACGCGCGACTGCGTGGTGAGTTCCTACGAGTTATATTTGTCCCGTGGGAGGTGTTTGTGCCACCCACGGGGACTTTCGGTGGCTATTTTCTGTTTTCACCCTCTAACGCCATATTTTTAAGCCTAAGTGTAGAAATATATAAATTACCCTCGTCTTCTCAAACCGGGAGACCCGCGGCTGTGAGGTCAGTTCCTGCGAGTTACATAAGTCCCGTGGGAGGTGTTGGTACCACCCACGGGGATATTCGGTGTGGTGTTTCGAGTTTTCACCCTCTAACGGCATGTTTTTAAGCCTAAGTCTAGAAATATGAAAATTATCGTCGTATTGTCAAGTCGGGAGACCCGCGGCTGCGTCGTCAATTCCTACAAGTTACATTTGTCCCGTGGGAGGTGTTTGTGCCACCCACGGGGCAGTTCAAGGGTTGTTTCGAGTTTTCACCCTCTAATGCCATGTTTTTAATCCTAAGTCTAGAAATATGCAAATTACTATTGTATTCTCAAACCGGGAGTCCCGCGGCTGCGGGGTCAGTTCCTATGAGTTTTATTGGTCCCGTGAGAGGTGTTGGTGCCACCCACGGGAAAGTTCGGGGGCTGTATCGAGTTTTCACCCTCTAACGCCGTGTTTTTAAGCCTATGTCTAGAAATACGCAAATTACCATAGTATTCTCAAATCGGGAGTCTCGCGGCTGCGTGGTCAGTTCCTACGAGTTACATTGGTCCCGTGGGAGGTGTTAGTGCCACACACGGGGACGTTCGGGGGCTGTTTCGTGTTTTCAGCCTCTAACGCCATGTTTATAAGCCTAAGTCTAGAAATATGCAAATTACTGTCGTATTCTCAAGCCGGGAGTCCCGCGGCTGCGTGGTTAGTTCCTACGAGTTACATTGGTCCCGTGGGAGGTGTTGGTGCCACCCACGGGGACGTTCGGGGGCTGTTTCGAGTTTTGATCCTCTAACACCATGTTTTTAAGCCTAAGTCTAGAAATATGCAAATTACTGTTGTATTCTCAAACCGGGAGTCCCGCGGCTGCGTGGTTAGTTCCTACGAGTTACATTCTTCCCGTGGGAGGTGTTGGTGCCACCCACGGGGAGGTTCGGTGGCTGTTTCGAGTTTTCACCCTCTAACGCCATATTTTTAAGCCTATGTCTAGAAATATGCAAATTACCATCGTATTCTCAAATCGGGAGTCTCGCGGCTGCGTGGTCAGTTCTTACGAGTTACATTGGTCCCGTGGGAGGTGTTGGTACCACCCGCGGGAACGTTCGGGTGCTATTTCGAGTTTTCACCCTCTAACGCCATGTTTTTAAGCCTAAGTGTAGAAATATACAAATTACTATCATATTCTCAAACCGGGAGACCCGCGGCTGCGAGGTCAGTTCCTACGAGTTACATTGGTCCTGTGGGAGGTGTTGGTGCCACCCACGGATAGATTCGGGTGATGTTTCGAGTTTTCACCCTCTAACGGCATGTTTTTAAGCCCAAGTCTAAAAATATGAAATTTATCATCGTATTCTCAAATCGGAAGATCCGCGGCTGCGTGGTCAGTTCCTACGAGTTACATTGGTCCCGTGGGAGGTGTTTGTGCCACCCACGGGGCCGTTCGGGGGTTATTTCGAGTTTTCACCCTCTAACGCCATGTTTTTAAGACTAAGTCTAGAAATATGCAAATTACCGTCGTATTCTCAAACCGGGAGTCCCACGGCTGCGGGGTCAGTTCCTACGAGTTTTATTGGTCCCGTGGGAGGTGTTGGTGCCACCCACGGGGAAGTTCGGGGCCCGTTTCGAGTTTTCACCCTCTAATGCCATATTTTTAAGCCTATGTCTAGAAATATGCAAATTACCATCGTATTCTCAAATCGGGAGTCTCGCGGCTGTGTGGTCAGTTCTTACGAGTTACATTGGTCCCGTGGGAGGTGTTGGTGCCACCCACGGGGAGGTTCGGTGGCTGTTTCGAGTTTTCACCCTCTAACGCCATGTTTTTAAGCCTACGTCTAGAAATATGAAATTTGTCATCGTATTCTCAAACCGGGAGACCCAAGACTGCATGGTGAGTTTCTACGAGTTACATTTGTCCCGTGGTAGGTGTTTGTGCCACCCGCGGGGACGTTCGGGGGCTGTTTCGAGTTTTCACCCTCTAACGCCTTATTTTTAAGACTAAGTGTAGAAATATACAAATTACCGTCGTATTCTCAAGCCGTGAGACCCGTGACTGCGTGGTCAGTTCCTACGAGTTACATTGGTCTCGTGGGAGGTGTTTGTGCCACCCACGGTGACGTTCGGGGGCTATTTCGAGTTTTCACCCTCTAACTCCATGTTTTTAAGCCTAAGTCTCGAAATATGCAAATTACCGTCTTACCCTCAAATCGGGAGACCCGTGGCTGCGAGGTCAGTTGCTACGAGTTACATTGGTCCCATGGGAGGTGTTGGTTCCACCCACTGGGAGATTCTGGGGCTGTTTCGAGTTTTCACCGTCTAACGCCATGTTTTTAAGCCTAAGTCTAGAAATATGAAAATTATCATCGTATTCTCAAATTGGGAGACCCGCGGCTGCTTGGTCAATTCCTACGAGTTACATTGGTCAGGTGGGAGGTGTTTGGGCCACGCACGGGGACGTTCGGTGGTTGTTTCGAGTTTTCACCCTCTAATGCCATGTTTTTAAGGCTAAGTCCAGAAATATGAAAATTATCATCGTATTCTCAAACCGAGAGTCCCGCGGCTACGTTACCAGTTCCTACGAGTTACATTGGTTTCGTGGGAGGTGTGGGTGCCACCCACGGGGCCGTTCGGTGGATGTTTAGGGTTTTAACCCTCTAATGCCGTATTTTTATGCCTAAGTCTAGAAATATGCAAATTATCATGGTATTCTCAAATCGAGAGACCCGCGGCTATGGCGTCAGTTCCTACGAGTTACATTGGTCCCGTGGGAGGTGTTCGTGCCACCCACGGGGCCGTTTGGGGGTTGTTTTGAGTTTTCACCCTCTAACGCCGTGTTTTTAAGCCCAAGTCTATTAATATGAAAATTACCATCGTATTCTCAAATCGGGAGTCCCATGGCTGCGGGGTCAGTTCCTACGAGTTATATTGGTCTCGTGGGATGTGTTTGTACCTCCCACGGGGACGTTCGAGGGATGTTTCGAGTTTTCACCCTCTAACGCCCTGTTTTTAACCCTAAGTCTAGAAATGTGCAATTTATTATCGTATTCTCAAACCGAGAGACCCGCGCCTGTTTGGTCAGTTCCTACGAGTTATATTGGTCCCGTGGGAGGTGTTGGTGCCACCCACGGGGAGGTTCGGGGGCTGTTTCGAGTTTTCACCCTCTAACGTCATGTTTTTAAGCCAAAGTCTAGAAATATGAAAATTGTCGTCATATTCTCAAACCGGGAGACCCGCGACTGCGTGGTGAGTTTCTACGAGTTACATTGGTCCCGTGGGAGGTGTTTTTCGAGCTTTCACCCTCTAACGCCATGTTTTTTAGCCTAAGTCTAGAAATATGCAAATTACCATCGTATTCTCAAACCAGGAGTCCCGCGGCTGCGTGGTCAGTTCCTACGAGTTACATTGGTCCCGTGGGTGGTGGTGGTGCTGTTTTGAGTTTTCACCCTCAAACGCATTGTTTTTAAGCCTAAATCTAGAAATATGCAAATTATAGTATTATTCTCAAATCGGGAGACCCGCGGCTGCGGGGTCAGTTCCTACGAGTTACATTTGTCCCGTGGGAGGTGTGGGTGCCAACCACGGGGACGTTCGTGGGCTGTTTCGATTTTTCACCGTCTAACGAAATGTTTTTAAGCCTAAGTCTAGAAATATGCAAATTACTGTCGTATTTTCAAACCGGGAGTCCCGCGGCTGCATGGTCAGTTCCTACGAGTTACATTGGTCTCGTGGAAGGTGTTGGTGCCACCCACAGGGACGTTCGGAGGCTGTTTCGAGTTTTCACCCTCTAACGCCATGTTTTTAGGCCTAAGGCTAAAAATATGCAAATTACCATCGTATTCTCAATCCGGGAGTCCCGCGGCTGCGTGGTCTGTTCCTACGAGTTACATTGGTCCCGTGGGTAGTGTTGGTGCCACCCACGGGGACGTTCGGTGGCTGTTTCGAGTTTTCACCCTCAAACGTCATGTTTTTAAGCCTAAATCTAGAAATATACAAATTACCGTATTATTCTCAAATCGGGAGAACCGCGCCTGTTTGATCAGTTCTTACGAGTTACATTGGTCCCGTGGGAGGTGTGGGTGCCACCCACGGGGACGTTCGGGGGCTTTTTCGAGTTTTCACCCTCTAACGCCATGTTTTTAAGCCTAAGTCTTGAAATATGAAAATTGTCGTCGTATTCTCAAACCGGGAGTCCCGCAGCTGCGTGGTTAGTTCCTACGAGTTACCTTGGTCTCGTGGGAAGTTTTGGTGCCACCCACGGGGACGTTCGGGGGCTGTTACGAGTTTTCATCCTCTTACGCCATGTTTTTAAGCCTAAGTCTAGAAATATGCAAATTACGGTCGTATTCTCAAATCGGGAGACACGCGGCTACGAGGTCAGTTCCTACGAGTTACATTGGTCCCGTGGGATGTGTTGGTGCAACCCACGGGGAGGTTCGGGGGCTGTTTTGAGTTTTCACCTTCTAACGCCATGTTTTTAAGCCTAAGTCTAGAAATATGAAAATTGTCATCGTATTCGCAAACCTGGAGACCCGCGACTGCGTGGTGAGTTCCTACGAGTTACATTTGTCCCGTGGGAGCTGTTTGTGCCACCCAGGGGGACGTTCGGGGGCTATTTCTAGTTTTCACCCTCTAACGTCATATATTTTAAGCCTAAGTGTAAAAATATATAAATTACCCTCGTATTCTCAAACAGGGAGACCCGCGGCTGTGACGTCAGTTCCTACGAGTTACATTGGTCCTGTGGGAGGTGCTGGTGCCACCCACGGGGATATTCAGGTGCTGTTTCGATTTTTCACCCTCTAACGGCATGTTTTTAAGCCTAAGTCTAGAAATATAAAAATTATCATCGAATTGTTAAATCGGGAGACCCGTGGCTGCGTGGTCAATTCCTACGAGTTACATTGGTCCCGTGGGAGGTGTTTGTGCCACCCACGGGGCCGTTCGGGGGTTGTTTCGAGTTTTCACCCTCTAACGCCATGTTTTTAAGCCTAGGTCTAGAAACATGCAAATTACTATCGTATTCTCAAATCGGGAGTCCTGCGGCTGCGGGGTCAGTTCGTACGAGTTTTATTGGTCCCGTGAGAGGTCTTGGTGCCACCAACAGGAAAGTTCGGGGGCTGTTTTGAGTTTTCACCCTCTAATGCCGTGTTTTTAAGCATATGTCTAGAAATACGTAAATTACCATCGTATTCTCAAATCGGGAGTCTCGCGACTGCGTGGTCAGTTCCTACGAGTTACATTGGTCCCGTGGGAGGTGTTGCTGCCACACACGGGGACGTTCGGGGGCTGTTTCGAGTTTTCACCCTCTAACGCCATGTTTTTAAGCCTAAGTCTAGAAATATGCAAATTACTGTCGTATTCCCAAACCGGGAGTCCCGCGGCTGCGTGGTTAGTTCCTACGAGTTACATTAGTCCCGTGGGAGGTGTTGGTGCCACCCACGGGGAGGTTCGGGGGCTGTCTCGAGTTTTCACCCTCTAACGCCATGTTTTTAAGCCTAAGTCTAGAAATATGAAAATTGTTGTCGTATTCTCAAACCGGGAGACCCACGACTGCGTGGTGAGTTTCTACGAGTTACATTTGTCCCGTGGGACATGTTTGCGCCACCCGCGGGGACGTTCGGGGGCTGTTACGAGTTTTCACCCTCTAACGCCATGTTTTTAAGCCTAAGTGTAAAAATATACAAATTACCATCGTATTCTCAAACCGGGAGACCCATGACTGCGTGGTTAGTTCCTAGGAGTTACATTGGTCCCGTGGGAGGTGTTCGTGCCACCCGTGGGGACGTTCGGGGGCTGTTTCGAGTTTTCACCCTCTAACGCCATGTTTTTAAGCCTAAGTGTAGAAATATGCAAATAACAATATTATTCTCAAATCGGGATACCCGCGGCTGCGGGGTCAGTTCCTACGAGTTACATTGGTTCCGTGGGAGGTGTGGGTGCCACCCACGGGGACGTTCGGGGGCTATTTTGAGTTTTTACCCTCTAACGCCATGTTTTTCAGCCTAAGTCTAGAAATATGTAAATTACTGTCGTATTCTCAAACCGAGAGTCCCGCGGCTACGTGGTCAGTTCCTACGAGTTACATTGGTCCCGTGGATGGTGTCGGTGCCACCCACGGGGTCGTTCGGTGGCTATTTCGAGTTTTCACCCTCAAACGCCATGTTTTTAAGCCTAAATCTAGAAATATGCAAATTATGGTATTATTCTCAAATCGGGAGACCCGCGGCTCTTTGGCCAGTTCCTACGAGTTACATTGGTCCCGTGGGAGGTGTGGGTGCCACCCACAGGGACGTTCGGGGGCTATTTTGAGTTTTTACCCTCTAACGCCATGTTTTTCAGCCTAAGTCGAGAAATATGTAAATTACTGTGGTATTCTTAAACCGAGAGTCCCGCGGCTACGTGGTCAGTTCCTACGAGTTACATTGGTCCCGTGGATGGTGTCGGTGCCACCCACGGGGTCGTTCGGTGGCTATTTCGAGTTTTCACCCTCAAACGCCATGTTTTTAAGCCTAAGTCTAGAAATATGCAAATTATGGTATTATTCTCAAATCGGGAGACCCGCGGCTCTTTGGCCAGTTCCTACGAGTTACATTGGTCCCGTGGGAGGTGTGGGTGTCACCCACGGGGACGTTCGGGGGCTGTTTCGAGTTTTCACCCTCTAACGCCATGTTTTTAAGCCTAAGTCTAAAAATATGAAAATTATCATCGTATTCTCAAACCGGGAGTCCCGCGCCTGCGTGGTTAGTTCCTACGAGTTACATTGGTCTCGTGGGAGGTGTTGATGCCACCCATAGGGACGTTCGGGGGCAGTTACGAGTTTTCACCCTCTAACGCCATGTTTTTAATCCTAAGTCTAAAAATATGAAAATTATCATCGTATTCTCAAACCTGGAGACCCGCGACTGCGTGGTGAGTTCCTACGAGTTACATTTGTGCCGTGGGAGGTGTTTGTGCCACGCACGGGGACATTCGGGGGCGATTTCGAGTTTTCACCTTCTAATGCCATGTTTTTAAGCATAAGTGTAGAAATATACAAATTACCCTCGTATTCTCAAACCGGGAGACCCGCGGCTGTGAGATCAGTTCCTACGAGTTACATTGGTCCTGTGGGACGTGTTGGTGCCACCCACGGGGAGGTTCGGGGGCTGTTTCGAGTTTTCACCTTCTAACGCCATGTTTTTAAGCCTAAATCTAGAAATATGAAAATTGTCACCGTATTCTCAAACCTGGAGACCCGCGACTGCGTGGTGAGTTCCTTTGAGTTACATTTGTCACGTGGGAGGAGTTTGTGCCACCCACGGGGTCGTTTGGGGGCTATTTCGAGTTTTCACCCTCTAACACCATCTTTTTAAGCCTCAGTATAGAAATATATGAATTACCCTCGTATTCTCAAACCGAGAGACCCGCGGCAGTGAGGTCAGTTCCTACAAGTTACATTGGTCCCGTGGGAGGTGTTGGTGCCACCCACGGGGAGATTCTGGGGCTGTTTCGAGTTTTCACCCTCTAACGGCATGTTTTTAAGCCTAAGTCTAGAAATATGAAAATTATGGTCGTAGTCTCAAATCGGGATACCCGCGGCTGCATGGTCAATTCCTACGAGTTACATTGGTCCCGTGGGAGGTGTTTGTGCCAGCCACGGGGCCGTTCGGGGGTTGTTTCGAGTTTTCAACCTCTAACACCATGTTTTTAAGCCTAAGTCTAGAAATATGCAAATTACTGTCGTATTCTCAAACTGGGAGTCCCGCGGCTGCGTGGTTAGTTCCTACTAGTTACATTGGTCCCGTGGGAGGTGTTAGTGCCACCCACGGGGACGTTCGGGTGCTGTTACGAGTTTTCGCCCTCTAACGCCATGTTTTTAAGCCTTAGTCTAGAAATATGCAAATTACCATCGTATTCTCAAACCGAGAGTCACGCGGCTACGAGGTCAGTTCCTACGAGTTACATTGGTCCCGTGGGACGTGTTGGTGCCACCCACGGGGAGGTTCGGGGGCTATTTCGAGTTTTCACCTTCTAACGCCATGTTTTTAAGCCTAAGTCTAGAAATATGAAAATTATCATCGTATTCACAAACCTGGAGACCCGCGACTGCGTGGTGAGATCCTACGAGTTACATTTGTCCCGTGGGAGGTGTTTGTGCCACCAACGGGGACATTCGGGGGCTATTTCGAGTTTTCACCCTCTAACACCATGTTTTTACGCTTAAGTGTAGAAATATGCAAATTACCCTCGTATTCTCAAACCGGGAGACCCGCGGCTCTGAGGTCAGTTCCTACGAGTTACATTGGTCCTGTGGGAGGTGTTGGTGCCACCCACGGGGAGATTCGGGAGCTGTTTCGAGTTTTCACCCTCTTACGGCATGTTTTTAAGCCCAAGTCTAGAAATATGAAAATTATGGTCGTATTCTCAAATCGGGAGACCCGCAGCTGCGTGGTCAATTCCTACGAGTTACATTGGTCCCGTGGGAGGTGTTTGTGCCAGCCACGGGGCCGTTCAGGGGTTGTTTCGAGTTTTCAACCTCTAACGCCATGTTTTTAAGCCTAGGTCTAGAAATATGCAAATTACTATCGTATTCTCAGACTGGGAGTCCTGCGGCTGCGGCGTCAGTTCCTTCGAGTTTTATTGGTCCCGTTAGAGGTGTTGGTTCCACCCACGGGAAAGTTCGGGGACTGTTTCGAGTTTTCACACTCTAACGCCGTGTTTTTAAGCCTATGTCTAGAAATACGCAAATTACCATTGTATTCTCAAATCCAGAGTCTCGCGGCTGCGTGGTCAGTTCCTACGAGTTACATTGGTCCCGTGGGAGTTATTAGTGCCACACACGGGGACGTTCGGGGGCTGTTTCGAGTTTTCACCCTCTAACGCCACATTTTTAAGCCTAAGTCTAGAAATATGAAAATTACTATCGTATTCTCAAACTGAGAGTCCCGCGGCTGCGTCGTTAGTTCCTACGAGTTACATTGGTCTCGTGGAAGATGTTGGTGCCACCCACGGGGACGTTAGGGGACTGTTACGAGTTTTCGCCCTCTAACGCCATGTTTTTAAGCCCAAGTCTAGAAATATGCAAATTATCATCGTATTCTCAAACCGGGAGACACGCGGCTGCGAGGTCAGTTCCTACGTGTTACATTGGTCCCGTGGAACGTGTTGGTGCCACCCACGGGGAGGTTCGGGGGCTGTTTTGAGTTTTCACCTTCTAACGCCATGTTTTTAAGCCTAAGTCTAGAAGTATGAAAATTGTCATCGTATTCTCAAACATGGAGACCCGCGACTGCGTGGTGAGTTCCTACGAGTTACGTTTGTCCCGTGGGAGGTGTTTGTGGCACCCACGGGGACATTCGGGGGCTATTTTGAGTTTTCACCCTCTAACGCCATGTTTTTAAACCTAAGTGTAGAAATATAAAAATTACGGTCGTATTTTCAAACCGGGAGACCCGCGGCTGTGAGGTCAGTTCCTACGAGTTACATTGGTCCTGTGGGAGGTGCTGGTGCCACCCACGGGGAGATTCGGGTGCTGTTTTGAGTTTTCACCCTCTAACGGCATGTTTTTAAGCCTAAGTCTAGAAATATGAAAATTATCGTCGTATTCTCAAATCGGGAGACCCGCGGTGCGTGGTCAGTTCCTACGAGTTACATTGGTCCCATGGGAGGTGTTTGTGCCACCCACGGGGCTGTTCGGAGTTTTTTTCAATTTTCCACCCTCTAACGCTATGTTTTTAAGCCTAAGTCTAGAAATATTCAAATTATCATCGTATTCTCAAACCGGGAGTCCCGCGGCTGCGGGGTCAGTTCCTACGAGTTTTATTGGTCCGGTGGGAGGTGTTGGTGCCACCCACGGGGAAGTTCGGGGACAGTTTCGAGTTTTCACCCTCTAACGCCGTGTTTTTAAGCCTATGTCTAGAAATATGCAAATTACCATCGTATTCTCAAATTGGGAGTCTCACGGCTGCGTGGTCAGTTCCTACGAGTTACATTGGTCCCGTGGGAGGTGTTGGTGCCACCCACGGCGACGTTCGGGGGCTGTTTCGAGTTTTCACCCTCTAACGCCATGTTTTTAAGCCCAAGTCTAGAAATATGAAAATTGTCATCGTATTCTCAAACCGAGAGTCCCGCGGCTGCGTGAGTAGTTCCTACGAGTTACTTTGGTCTCGTGGGAGGTTTTGGTGCCACCTACGGGGACGTTCGGGGGCTGTTACGAGTTTTCTCCCTCTAACGCCATGTTTTTAAGCCTAAGTCCAGAAATATGCAAATTACCGTCGTATTCTCAAACCGGGAGTCACGCGACTGCGAGGTCAGTTCCTACGAGTTACATTGGTCCCGTGGGACGTGTTGGTTCCACCCACGGGGAGGCTCGGGGGCTATTTCGAGTTTTAACCTTCTAACGCCATGTTTTTATGCCTAAGTCTAGCAATATGAAAATTGTCATCGTATTCTCAAACCTGGAGACCCGCGACTGCGTGGTGAGTTCCTACGAGTTACATTTGTCCCGTGGGAGGTGTTTGTGCCACCCACGGGGACATTCGGAGGCTATTTCGATTTTTCACACTCAAACGCCATGTTTTTAAGCTTAAGTGTAGAAATATACAAATTACCCTCGTATTCTCAAACCGGGAGACCCGCGGCTATGAGGTCAGCTCCTACGAGTTACATTGGTCCTGTGGGAGGTGTTGGTGCCACCCACGCTGAGATTCGGGCGCTGTTTCGAGTTTTCACCCTCTAACGCAATGTTTTTAAGCCCAAGTCTAGAAATATGAAAATTATGGTCGTATTCTCAAATCGGGAGACCCGCGACTGCGTGGTCAATTCCTACGAGTTACATTTGTCCCGTGGGAGGTGTTTGTGCCACCCACGGGGCCGTTCGGGGGGTGTTTCGAGTTTTCACCCTCTAACGCCATGGTTTTAAGCCTAGGTCTAGAAATATGCAAATTACTTTCGTATTCTCAAACTGGGAGTCCCGCGGCTGCCGGGTCAGTTCCTACGAGTTTTATTGGTCCCGTGAGAGGTGTTGGTTCCACCCACGGGAAAGTTCGAAGATTGTTTCGAGTTTTCACCCTCTAACGTCGTGCTTTTAAGCCTATGTCTAGAAATACGCAAATTACCATCGTATTCTCAAATCCAGAGTCTCGCGGTTGCGTGGTCAGCTCCTACGAGTTACATTGGTCCTGTGGGAGGTGTTGGTGCCACACACGGGGACGTTCGGGGGCTGTTACGAGTTTTCATCGTCTAACGCCATGTTTTTAAGCCCAAGTCTAGAAATATGTAAATTACCGTCGTATTCTCAAACCGGGAGACACGCGGCTGCGAGGTCAGTTCCTACGTGTTACATTGGTCCCGTGGGAGGTGTTTGTGCCACCCACGGGGACGTTCGGAGGCTATTTCGAGTTTTCACCATCTAACGCCATGTTTTAAGCCTAAGTGTAGAAATAAATAGATTACCGTCGTATTCTCAAACCGGGAGACCCGCGGCTGCGAGGTCAGTTCCTACGAGTTACATTGGTCCTGTGGGAGGTGTTGGTGCCACCCACGGGGAGATTCGGCACCCTGTAACGGGATGTTTTCAAGCCGAAGTCTAGAAATATGAAAAATATCGTCGTATTCTCAAATCGGGAGACCCGCAGCTGCGTGGTCAGTTCCTACGAGTTACATTGGTCCCATGGGAGGTGTTTGTGCTACCCACGGGGCTGTTCGGTTTTTTTTTTATTTTTCACCCTCTAACGGTATGTTTTTAAGCCTAAGTCTAGAAATATTCAAATTATCGTCGTATTCTCAAACCGGGAGTCCCGCGGCTGCGGGTTCAATTCCTACGAGTTTTATTGGTCCCGTGGGAGGTGTTGGTGCCACCCACGGGGAAGTTCGGGGACAGTTTCAAGTTTTTACCCTCTAACGCCTTGTTTTTAAGGCTATGTCTAGAAATATGAAAATTACAATCGTATTCTCAAATTGGGAGTCTCACGGCTGCGTGGTCAGTTCCTACGAGTTAAATTGGTCCCGTGGGAGGTGTTGGTGCCACACACGGGGACGTTCGGGGGCTGTTTCGAGTTTTCATCCTCTAACGCCATGTTTTTAAGCCTAAGTCTAGAAATATGCAAATTACTGTCGTATTCTCAAACTGAGAGTCCCGCGTCTGCGTGGTTAGTTCCTACGAGTTACATTGGTCTCGTGGGAGGTGTTGGTGCCACCCACGGGGACGTTCGGGGGTTGTTACGAGTTTTTGCCCTCTAACGCCATGTTGTTAAGCCTAAGTCTAGAAATATGCAAATTACCGTCGTATTCTCAACCCGGGAGACACGCGGCTGCGAGGTCAGTTCCTACGTGTTACATTGGTCCCGTGGGATGTGTTGGTGCCACCCACGGGGGGGTTCGGGGGCTGTTTCGAGATTTTACCTTCTAACGCCATGTTTTAAGCCTAAGTCTAGAAATATGAATATTGTCATCGTATTCTCAAACCTGGAGACCCGCGACTGCGTGGTGAGTTCCTACGAGTTACATTTGTCCCGTGGGAGGTGTTTGTACCACCCACGGGGATGTTCGGGTGCGATTTTGAGTTTTCACCCTCTAACGCCATATTTTTAAGTCTAAGTGTAGAAATATATAAATTACCCTCGTATTCTCAAACCGGGAAACCCGCGGCTGTGAGGTCAGTTCCTACGAGTTACATTGGTCCCGTGGGAGGTGCTGGTGCCTCCCACGGGGATATTCGTGTGTTGTTTCGAGTTTTCACCCTCTTACGGCATGTTTTTAAGCCTAAGTCTAGAAATATGAAAATTATCATCGTATTATCAAATTGGGAGACCCGCGGTTGCGTGGTCAATTTCTACGAGTTACATTGGTCCCGTGGGAGGTGTTTGTGCCACCCACGGGGCCGTTCGGGGGTTGTTTCGAGTTTTCACCCTCTAACACCATGTTTTTAAGCCTAAGTCTAGAAATATGCAAATTACTATCGTATTCTCAAACCGGGAGTCCTGCGGCTGCGGGGTCAATTCCTACGAGTTTTATTGATCCGGTGAGACGTGTTGGTCCCACCCCCGGGAAAATTCGGGAGTGGTTTCGGGTTTTCACCCTCTAATGCAGTGTTTTTAAGCATATGTCTAGAAATACGCAAATTACCATCGTATTCTCAAATCGGGAGTCTCGCGGCTGCGTGGTCTGTTCCTACGAGTTACATTGGTCCCGTGGGAGGTGTTGCTGCCACACACGGGGACGTTCGGGGGTTGTTTCGAGTTTTTACCCTCTAACGCCATGTTGTTAAGCCTAAGTCTAGAAATATGGAAATTACTATCGTATTCCCAAACCGGGAGTCCCGCGGCTGCGTGATTAGTTCCTACGAGTTACATTGGTCCCGTGGGAGGTGTCGGTGCCACCCACGGGGAGGTTCGGGGGCTATTTCGAGTTTTCACCCTCTAACGCCATGTTTTTAAGCCTAAGTCTAGAAATATGGAAATTGTCGTCGTATTCTCAAGCCGTGAGACACGCGATTGCGTGGTGAGTTTCTACGAGTTACATTTGTCCCGTGGGAGGTGTTTGTGCCACCTGCGGGGATGTTCGGGGGCTGTTACGAGTTTTCACCCTCTAACGCCATGTTTTTAAGCCTAAGTGTAGAAATATACAAATTACCGTCGTATTCTCAAACCGGGAGACCCGTGACTGCGTGGTCAGTTCCTACGATTTACATTGGTCCCGTGGGAGGTGTTTGTGCCACCCGCGGGGACGTTCGGGGGCTGTTTCGAGTTTTCACCCTCTAACGCCATGTTTTTAAGCCTAAGTGTAGAAATATAAAAACTAACGTCCTATTCTCAGAATGGGAGACCCGTGACTGCGTGGTCAGTTCCTACAAGTTACATTTGTCTCGTGGGAGGTGTTGGTGCCACCCACGGGGACGTTCGCGGGCTGTTTCGAGTTTTCACCCTCTAACGACATGTTTTTAAGCCTAAGTCTAGAAATATGAAAATTATCGTCGTATTGTCAAATCGGGAGACCCGCGGTTGCGTGGTCAATTCCTACGAGGTACATTGGTCCCGTGGGAGGTGTTGGTGCCCCCCACGGGGACGTTTGGTGGCTGTTTCGAGTTTTCACCCTCTAACACCATGTTTTTAAGCCTAAGTCTAGAAATATGCAAATTACTATCGTATTCTCAAACTGGGAGTCCCGCGGCTGCGGGGTCAGTTCCTACGAGTTACATTGGTCCCGTGGGACGTGTGGGTGCCACCCACGGGGACGTTCGTGGGCTGTTTCGAGTTTTCACCCGCTAACGCTATGTTTTTAAGCCTAAGTCTAGAAATATGCAAATTAACGTCGTATTCTCCAATCGAGAGACCCACGCCTGCTTGGTCAGTTCCTACGAGTTACATTGGTCCCGTGGGAGGTGTTTGTGCCACCCACGGGGACGTTCAGGGGCTGTTTCGAGTTTTCACCCTCTAACGCCATGTTTTTAAGCCTAACACTCGAAATATGCAAATTACCGTTTTATTCTCAAACTGGGAGACCCGCGGATGCGAGGTCAGTTCCAACGAGTTACATTGGTCCCGTGGGAGGTGTTGGTGCCTCCCACGGGGTGATTCGGGGGCTGTTTCGAGTTTTCACTCCTCTAACGCCATGTTTTTAAGCCTAAGGATAGAAATATAAAAATTATCGTCGTATTCTCAAATCGGGAGACCCGCGGCTGCGTGGTCAATTCCTATGAGTTACATTGGTCCCATGTGAGGTCTTTGTGCCACCCACAGGGTCGTTCGAAGGCTGTTTCGAGTTTTCACCCTCTGATGCCTTATTTTTATGCCTCAGTCTAGAAATATGCAAATTACCGTCGTATTCTCAAACCGGGGATCACGGGGCTGCGAGGTTAGTACCTACGAGTTACATTGGTCCCGTGGGACGTGTTTGTGCCATCCACGGGGAGGTTCGGGGGCTGTTTCGAGTTTTCTCCATCTAACGCCATGTTTTTAAGCCTAAGTCTAGAAATATGAAAATTGTCATCGTATTCTCAAACCTGGAGACCCGCGACTGCGTGGTGAGTTCTTACGAATTACATTTGTCCCGTGGGAGGTGTTTGTGCCACACACGGGGTCGTTCGGGGGCTATTTCAAGTTTTCACCCTCTAACGCCATGTTTTTAAGCATCAGTATAGAAATATACAAATTACCCTCGTATTCTCAAACCGAGAGACCCGCGGCAGGGAGGTCAGTTCCTACGAGTTACATTGGTCCTGTGGGAGGTGTTGGTGCCACCCACGGGGAGATTCGGGTGCTGTTTCGAGTTTTCACCCTCTAACGGCATGTTGTTAAGCCTAAGTCTTGAAATATGAAAATTATGGTCGTATTCTCAAATCGGGAGACCCGCGGCTGAATTGTCAATTCCTACGAGTTACATTGGTCCCGTGGGAGGTGTTTGTGCCATCCACGGGGCCGTTCGGGTGTTGTTTTGAGTTTTCAACCTCTAACGCCATGTTTCTAAGCCTAAGTCTAGAAATATGCAAATTACTGTCGTATTCTCAAACTGGGAGTCCCGTGGCTGTGTGGTTAGTTCTTACGAGTTACATTGGTCCTGTGGGAGGTGTTGATGCCACCCACGGGGACGTTCAGGTGCTGTTTCGAGTTTTCCCCCTCTAACGCCATGTTTTTAAGCCTAAGTCTAGAAATATGAAAATTACCGTAGTATTTTCAAACTGGGAGACCCGCGACTGCGAGGTCCATGCCTACGAGTTACAATGGTCCTGTGGGAGGTGTTGGTGCCACCCACGGGGAGGTTCGGGGGATGTTTCGAGTTTTCACCCTCTAACGCCATGTTTTTAAGCCTATATCTAGAAATATGCAAATTATCGTCGTATTCTCAAACCTGGAGACCCACGACTGCGTGGTGAGTTCCTACAAGTTACATTTGTCCCGTGGGAGGTGTTTGTGCCACCCACGGGGACGTTCGGGGTCTATTTCGAGTTTTCATCCGCTAACGCCATGTTTATAAGCCTAAGTGTAGAAAAATACAAATTACCCTCGTAGTCTCAAACGGGGAGACCCGCGGCTGTGAGGTCAGTTCGTACGAGTTACATTGGTCCTGTGGGAGGTGTTGGTGCCACCCACGGGGAGATTCGGGCGCTGTTTCGAGTTTTTACCCTCTAACGGCATGTTTTTAAGCCCAAGTCTAGAAATATGAAAATTATGGTCGTATTATCAAATCGGGAGACCCGTGGCTGCGTGGTCAATTCCTACGAGTTACATTGGTCCCTTTTGAGGTTTTTGTGCCACCCACGGGGCCGTTCGGGTGTTGTTTCGAGTTTTCACCCTCTAACGCCATGTTTTTAAGCTTAGGTCTGGAAATATGCAAATTACTGTCGTATTCTCAAACTGGGAGTCCCGCGGCTGCGGGGTCAATTCCTACGAGTTTTATTGGTCCCGTGAGAGGTGTTGGTTCCACCCACGGGAAAGTTCGGGGACTGTTTCGAATTTTCACCCTCTAACGTCGTGTTTTTAAGCCTATGTCTAGAAATACACAAATTACCATCATATTCTCTAATCCGGAGACTCGCGGCTGCGTGGTCAGTTCCTACGAGTTACATTGGTCCCGTGGGAGGTGTTGGAGCCACACACGGGGACATTCGGGGGCTGTTTCGAGTTTTCACCCTCTAACGCCATATTTTTAAGCCTAAGTCTAAAAATATGCAAATTACTGTCGTATTCTCAAACTGAGAGTCCCGCGGCTGCGTGGTTAGTTCCTACGAGTAACATTGGTCTCGTGGGAGGTGATGGGCCCACCCACGGGGACGTTCGGGGGCTGTTACGAGTTTTCTCCCTCTAACACCATATTTTTAAGCCTAAGTCTAGAATTGTGCAAATTACCGTCGTATTCTCAAACCGGGAGACACGCGGCTGCGAGGTCAGTTCCTACATGTTACATTGGTCCCGTGGGACGTGTTGGTGCCACCCACGGGGAGGTTCGGGGGCTGTTTCGAGTTTTCACCTTCTAACGCCATGTTTTTAAGCCTAAGTCTAAAAATATGAAAATTGCCATCGTATTCTCAAACATGGAGACCCGCGACTGTGTGGTGAGTTCCTATGAGTTACATTTGTCCCGTGGAAGGTGTTTGTGCCATCCACGGGGATGTTCGGGGGCTATTTTAGTTTTCACCCTCTAACGCCATGTTTTTAAGCATAAGTGTATAAATATACAAATTACCATCGTATTCTAAAACCGGGAGACCCGCGGCTGCGAGGTCAGTTCCTACGAGTTACATTGGTCCTGTGGGAGGTGTTGGTGCCACCCATGGGGAGATTCAGGTGCTGTTTCGAGTTTTCACCCTCTAACGGCATGTTTTTAAGCCTAAGTCTAGAAATATGAAAATTATCATCGTATTCTCAAATCGGGGGACCCGCCGCTGCGTGGTCAGTTCCTACAAGTTATATTGGTCCCATGGGAGGTGTTTGTGCCACCCACGGGGCTGTTCGGGGTTTTTTTTCGATTTTTCACCCTCTAACGCCATGTTTTTAAGACTAAGTCTAGAAATATTCAAATTATCATCGTATTCTCAAACCGGGAGTCCCGCGACTGCGTGGTCAGCTCCTACGAGTTACATTGGTCTCGTGGGAGGTGTTGGTATCACCCACGGGGAAGTTCAGGGACAGTTTCGAGTTTTCACCCTCTAATGCCATGTTTTTAATCATATGTCTAGAAATATGCAAATTACCATCGTATTCTCAAATTGGGAGTCTCACGGCTGCGTGCTCAATTCTTACGAGTTACATTGGTCCCGTTGGAGGTGTTGGTGCCACCCATGGGGACGTTCGGTGGCTGTTTCAAGTTTTCACCCTCTAACTCCATGTTTTTAAGCCTTAGTCTAGAAATATGCAAATTACCGTCGTATTCTCAAACCGGGAGTCCCGCGGCTGCGGGGTCAGTTCCTACGAGTTTTATTGGTCCTGTGGGAGGTGTTGATGCCACCCACGGGGACGTTCGGTGGTTGTTTCGAGTTTTCACCCTCTAACGCCCTGTTTTTAAGCCTAAGTCTATAAATATGAAAATTACAGTCGTATTCTCAAACCGGGAGTCCCCCGGATACGGGGTCAAATCCTATGAGTTACATTGGTCCTGTGGGAGGTGTTTGTGCCACCCACGAGGACGTTCGGGGACTGTTTCGAGTTTTCACCCTCTAACTCCATGTTTTTAAGCCTAAGTCTAGAAATGTGCAAATTAACGTCGTATTCTCAAATCGGGAGACCCGCGCCTACTTGGTCAGTTCCTACGAGTTACATTAGTCACGTTCGAGGTGTTTGTGCCACCCACTTGGACGTTCAGGGACTGTTTCGAGTTTTCCCCCTCTAACGCCATGTTTTTAAGCCTAAGTGTAGAAATATGCAAATTACCGTCGTATTCTCAAAACGGGAGACCCGTGGCTACGAGGTTAGTTCCTACGAGTTACATTGCTCCCATGGGAGGTGTTGGAGCCACCCACGGGGACGTTCGGTGGTTGTTTCGAGTTTTCACCCTCAAACGCCATGTTTTTAAGCCTAAGTCTAGAAATATGCAAATTACAATATTATTCTCAAACCGGGTGACCCGCGGCTACGGGGTCAGTTCCTACGAGTTATGTTGGTCCTGTGGGAGGTGCTGGTGCCAACCATGGGGACGTTCGGGGGCTGTTTCGAGTTTTCCCCCTCTAACACTAACGCCATGTTTTTAAGCCTAAGTTTAGAAATATCTAAATTACTGTCGTATTCTCTAACTGGTCAGTTCCTATGAGTTACATTGGTCTCGTGGGAGGTGGTGGTGCCACCCACGGAGACGTTCGGGGGCTGTTACGAGTTTTCAACCTCTACGCCATGTTTTTAAGCCTAAGTCTATAAATATGAAAATTATTGTCGTATTTTCAAACTGGGAGACCCGCGGCTGCGAGGTCCATGCCTACGAGTTACAATGGTCCTGTGGGAGGTGTTGGTGCCACCCACGGGGAGGTTCGGGGGATGTTTCGAGTTTTCACCCTCTAACGCCATGTTTTTAAGCCTATGTCTAGAAATATGCAAATTATCGTCGTATTCTCAAACCTGGAGACCCGCGACTGCGTGGTGAGATCCTACAAGTTACATTTGTCCCGTGGGAGGTGTTTATGCCACCCACAGGGATGTTCGGGGGGCTATTTAGAGTTTTGATCGTCTAACTCCATGTTTTTAAGCCTAAGTCTAGAAATATGCAAATTACCGTCGTACTCTCAAACTGGGAGACCCGCGGCTGCGAGGTCAGTTGCTACGAGTTTCATTGGTTCCGTGTGAGGTGTTAGTGCCACCCACAGGGAGATTCGGGGTCTGTTTCGAGTTTGCACCCTCTAACACCATGTTTTTAAGCCTAAGTCTAGAAATATGAAAACTATCATCGTATTCTCAAATCGGGAGACCCTCGGCTGCTTGGTCAATTCCTACGAGTTTCATTGGTCCCGTCGAAGGTGTTTGTGCCACCCACGGGAACGTTCGGTGGCTCTTTCAAGTTTTCACCCTCTAATGCCAAGTTTTTAAGCCTAAGTCTAGAAATATGTAAATTATCGTCGTATTCTCAAACTGGGAGTCCCGCGGCAGTGTTGTCTGTTCCTACGAGTTACATTGGTCTCGTGGGAGGTGTGGGTGCCACCCACGAGGCCGTTCGGGGGTTGTTTCAAGTTTTCACCCTCTAACGCCATGTTTTTAAGCCTAAGTCTAGAAATATGCAAATTACGGTCGTATTCTCAAACCGGGAGTCTCGCGGCTGCTGGGTCAGTTCCTACGAGTTTCATTGGTCCCGTGGGAGGTGTTGGTACCACCCACGGGGACGTTCGGCGACCCATGTCCGTGACCCACAACCGTTATGAAAAAAAGAGAAAAAATGGTCGTGGACTTTGGCCGCGACCATTTTTATGCGCGACGAAAAAAATAAAAATTGTCATGGACAAAGTCCATGACCATATTTAACTATAATTTTAAAAAAAATGTATTTTTTTGTCCAATCCTAAAATTGGGGTTCCTGTGAGTGCACCGTCGGTTGCTACGTGTAACGTTGGACGCGTACGAGGTGTTACAAATATTTATTATTATCAAAACAATAAAAAAAAATCACAAATTGGGAATCGAGAACGTTGTTAATAAACAAATATATATACAAACTAAAAAATATTACACGTCTTAATAATTCAAAGTCCAAAAAAAATTGGGCAGATTTTCCTCTATTTTCCTTACATTCCAAACCCTGTAAATGTAAAACCTGCTTATTATAAAGCCCGCACAGCCATAAAACTAAACAATAAAAGTCCGCACAGCCATTACAAATAAAAAACAAAATCCTGAATGTCCACAACATATAAACAATCTTCATATTGTGAACCATTGCCTCCTCCATTTGTTCCGCGTGCAAAAATCCTACAAATGATAGTATACATAAGAAAAAATATCAGAAACCAAGTAGTTTTACAAAAAATTAAATCAAGCTGAAAAATTGCATATATGAGTTAAATTGCCAACATATCAATATTTTTATGCCTAAGTCTAAAAATATGCAAATTACCGTCGTATTCTCAAACTCGGAGTCCCGCGGCAGCATGGTCAGTTCCTACGAGTTACATTGGTCCCGTGGGAGGCGTTGGTGTCACCCACGGGGCCGTTCGGGGGCTGTTTTGGGTTTTCACCCTCTAACGTCATGTTTTTAAGCCTATGTCTAGAAATATACAAATTACCGTCATATTCTCAAACTGGGAGATCCATGGCTGCGGGGTCAGTTCCTACGAGTTACATTAGTCCCATGGGAGGTGTTGGTGCCACCCACGGGGCCGTTCGGGGATTGTTTTGAATTTTCACCCTCTAATGCCATGTTTTGCTTAAGTATAGAAATATGCAAATTATCGTCGTATTCTAAAACCGAGAGTCTCGCGGCTGGGCGGTCAGTTCCTACGAGTTACATTGGTCCTGTGGGAGTTGTTGGTGCCACCCACGGGACCGTTTGGGGGCTGTTTCGGGTTTTCACCCTCTAATGCCATGTTTTTAAGCCAAAATCTAGAAATATGCAAATTACCGTTGTATTCTCAAACCGGGAGTCCCACGGCTGCGCAGTGAGTTCCTACGAGTTACATTGGTCTCGTGGGAGGTGTTGGTGCCACCCACGGGGCCGTTCGGGGGCTGTTTGGGTTTTCACCCTCTAACGCCATATTTTTAAGCCTATGCCTAGAAATATGCAAATTATCATCGTATTCTTAAATCGGGAGACCCGCGGCTATGGGGTCAGTTCCTACGAGTTACATTGATCCCGTGGGAGGGGTTGGTGCCACCTACGGGGTCGTTCGGGGGATGTTTCGAGTTTTCACCCTCTAACGCCATGTTTTGCTCAAGTCTAGAAATATGCAAATTATCGTCGTATTCTCAAACCGGGAGTCTCGCAGCTGGGCGGTCAGTTCCTACGAGTTACATTTGTCACGTGGGAGGTGTTGGTGCCACCCACGGGGCCATTCGGGGGCTATTTTTGGTTTTCACCCTCTAACGCCATGTTTTTAAGCCTAAGTTTATGAATATGCGAATTATCATCGTATTCTAAAACCGAGAGTCCCGCAGATGCGTGGCCAGTTCCTACGAGTTACATTGGTCTCATGGGAGGTGTTGGTGCCAGCCACGGGGAGATTCGGGGGTTGTTTTAGGTTTTTACCCTCTAACGCCGTATTTTTAAGCCTAAGTCTAGAAATATGCAAATTATCATCGTATTCTCAAATCGAGAGACCCACGAGTATGGGGTCAGTTCCTACGAGATACATTG
Organism: Sambucus nigra; assembly: GCA_949130495.1. Taxonomy (NCBI): domain Eukaryota; kingdom Viridiplantae; phylum Streptophyta; class Magnoliopsida; order Dipsacales; family Adoxaceae; genus Sambucus; species Sambucus nigra. Next base: position 59,734,268 of record OX422218.1, on the reverse strand, counting down.
GTCCCGTGGGAGGTGTTTGTGCCACCCACGGGGACGTTCGGTGGCCGTATTGAATTTTATCCCTCTAACGCCATGTTTTAAAGGCTAAGTCTATAAATATGCAAATTACCTTCGTATTCTCAAACCGGGAGTCTCGCGGCTGCGTGGTCAGTTCCTACGAGATACATTGGTCCCGTGGGAGGTGTTTGTGCCACCCACGGGGACGTTCGGGTGCGGTTTCGAGTTTTCACCCTCTAACGCCACGTTTTTAAGCATAAGTCCAGATATATGCAAATTACCGTCGTATTCCCAAATCGGGAGACCCGCATCTGTGAGGTCAATTCCTATGAGTTATATTGGTCCCGTGGGAGGTGTTTGTGCCACCCACGGGGACGTTCGGTTGCTGTTTCGAGTTTTCGCCCTCTAACATCATGTTTTTAAGCCTAAGTCTAGAGATATGCAATTTACCGTCGTATTCTCAAATCGGGAGATCCGCGACTGCGTAGTCAGTTCCTACGAGTTACATTGGTCTCGTGGGAGGTGTTTGTGCCACCCACGGGGACGTTCGGGTGCGGTTTCGAGTTTTCACCCTCTAACGCCATGTTTTTAAGCCTACGTCTAAAAATATGAAAATTACCATCGTATTATCAAACCGGGAGACCCACAGCTGCACGGTCAGTTCCTATGAGTTACATTGGTCCCGTGGGAGGTGTTTGTTCCACCCACGGGGACGTTCGGAGGCTGTTTCGAGTTTTCCCCCTCTAACGTCATGTTTTTAAGCCTAAGTCTAGAAATATAAAAATTACCATCGTATTCTCAAATCGGGAGTCTCACGACTGCGTGGTCAGTTCCTACGAGTTACATTGGTACCGTGGGAGGTGTTGGTGCCACCCACGAGGACGGTCGATGGTTGTTTCCAGTTTTCACCCTCTAACGCCATGTTTTTAAGCCTAAGTCTAGAAATATACAAATTACCATCGTATTCTCAAACCGGGAGTCTCGCGGCTGCGTGGTTAGTTCGTACGTGTTACATTGGTCCCGTGGTAGGTGTTTGTGCCACCCACGGGGACGTTCGGGGGCTGTTTCGAGTTTTCATCCTCTAACGCCATGTTTTTAAGCCTATGTCTGTAAATATTAAAATTACCATCGTATTCTCAAACCGGGAGTCCCGAGGCTGCGGGGTCAGTTCCTACGAGTTAGATTGGTCCCGTGGGAGGTGTTTGTGCCACCCACGGGGACGTTCGGGGGTTGTTTCAAGTTTTCACCCTCTAACGTCATATTTTTAAGCCTAAGTCTAGAAATATACAAATTACCATCGTATTCTAAAACCGGGAGTCCCGCGGCTGCGTGGTCAGTTACTCCGAGTTACATTGGTCCCGTGGGCGGTGTTGGTGCCACCCACGGGGACGTTCGGTGGCTGTTTCGAGTTTTCACCCTCGAACGCCATGTTTTTAAGCCTAAGTCTAGAAATATACAAATTACCATTTTATTCTCAAACCGAGAGACCCGCGAATGCGGGGTTAGTTCCTACGAGTTACATTGGTCTCGTGGGAGGTGTTTGTGCCACCCACGGGGACGTTCGAGTGCGGTTTCGAGTTTTCACCCTCTAACGCCATGTTTTTAAACCTAAGTCTAGAAATATGAAAATTACTGTCGTATTCTCAAACCGGGAAACCCGCAGCTGCGCTGTCAGTTCCTACGAGTTACATTGGTCCCGTGGGAGGTGTTTGTTCCACCCACGGGGACGTTCGGAGGCTGTTTTGAGTTTTCCCCCTCTAACGCCATGTTTTTAAGCCTAAGTCAAGAAATATAAAAATTACCATCGTATTCTCAAATCGGGAGTCTCACGGCTGCGTGGTCAGTTCCTACGACTTACATTGGTCCCGTGGGAGGTGTTGGTTCCACCCACGGGGACTTTCGGTGGTTGTTTCAAGTTTTCACCCTCTAACGCCATGTTTTTAAGCCTAAGTCTAGAAATATACAAATTACCATCGTATTCTCAAACAGGGAGTCTCGCGGATGTGTGGTCAGTTCGTATGTGTTACATTGGTCCCGTGGTAGGTGTTTGTGCCACCCACGGGGACGTTCGGGGGCTGTTTCGAGTTTTCACCCTCTAACGCCATGTTTTTAAGCCTAAGTCTAGAAATATGAAAATTGTCGTCGTATTCTCAAACCTGGAGACCCGCGACTGCGTGGTGAGTTCCTACGAGTTACATTTGTCCCGTGGGAGGTGTTTGTGCCACCCGCGGGGACGTTCGGGGGCTATTTCGAGTTTTCACCCTCTAACGCCATGGTTTTAAGCATAAGTGTAGAAATATACAAATTACCATCATATTCTAAAACCGGGAGTCCCACGGCTGCGTGGTCAGTTACTCCGAGTTACATTGGTCCCGTGGGCGGTGTTGGTGCCACCCACGGGGACGTTCGGGGGCTGTTTCGAGTTTTCACTCTCGAACCCTAGGTTTTTAAGCCTAAGTCTAGAAATATACAAATTATCGTCGTATTCTCAAACCGGGAGTCCTGCCGCAGTGTGGTCAGTTCCTAAGAGTTACATTGGTCCCGTGGGGGGTCTTGGTGCCACCCACCGTGACTTTCGGTTGCTGTTTCGAGTTTTTACCCTCTAACGCCATGTTTTTAAGCCTAAGTGGAGAAATATACAAATTACCGTCGTATTCTCAAACCGGGAGTCCCGCGACTGCGTGGTCCATTCGTACGTGTTACATTGGTCCCGTGGGAGGTGTTGGTACCAACAACGGGGACGTTCGGGGGCTGTTTCGAGTTTTCACCCTCTAACGCTATGTTTTTAAGCCTATGTCTATAAATATTAAAATTTCCATCTTATTCTCAAACCGGGAGTCCCGCGGCTGTGGGGTCAGTTCCTACGAGTTACATTTGTCCCGTGGGAGGTGTTTGTGCCACCCATGGGGACGTTCAGTGGTTGTTTCGAGTTTTCACCCTCAAACGCCATGTTTTTAAGACAAAGTATAGAAATATGCAAATTACCGTATTATTCTCAAACCGGGAGACCCCTGGCTACGGGGTCAGTTCCTACGAGTTACATTGGTCCCATGGGAGGTGTTAGTGCCACCCACAAGGACGTTCGGGGGCTGTTTCGAGTTTTCACCCTCTAACGCCATGTTTTTAAGCCTAAGTCTAGAAATATGCAAATTACCATCTTATTCTCAAACCGGGAGTCCCGCGGCTGCGTGGTCAGGTCCTACAAGTTACATTGGTCTCGTGGGATGTGTTGGTGCCTCCCACAAGGATGTTCGGGGGCTGTTACGAGTTTTCACCCACTAACGCCATATTTTTAAACCTAAGTCTAGAAATATGCAAATTACCGTCATATTGTAAAACCTGGAGACTCGCGACTGCGTGGTGAGTTCCTACGAGTTACATTTGTCACGTGGGAGGTGTTTTTACCACCCACGGGGACGTTCGGGGACTGTTACGAGTTTTCACCCTCTAACGCCGTATTTTTAAGCCTAACTCTGGATATATTCAAATTACCGTCGTGTTCTCAAACCGGTAGACCCGCGGCTGTGAGGTCAGTTCCTACGAGTTACATTGGTCCCGTGGGAGGTGTTGGTGCCACCCAGGGGAGATTCGGGGGTTGTTTCGAGTTTTCACCCTCTAACGCCATGTTTTTATGCCTAAGTCTAGAAATATAAAAATTATCGTCGTATTCTCAAATCGGGAGACCTGCGGCTGCGTGGTCAAATCCTACGAGTTACATTGGTCCCATGGGAGGTGTTGGTGCCACCCACGGGGACGTTCGGGGGCTGTTTCGAGTTTTCACCCTCCAACGCCTTATTTTTAATCCTAAGTCTAGAAATATGCAAATTACCGTCATATTCTAAAACCGGGAGACCCACGGCTACGAGGTCCGTTCCTACGAGTTACATTGGTCCCGTTGGAGGTGTTGGTGCCACCCACGAGGACGTTCGGGGGCTTTTATGAGTTTTAACCCTCTAACGCCATGTTTTTAACCCTAAGTCTATAAATATGCAAATTACCATCGTATTCTCAAACCGGGAGATCCACGGCAGCGAGGTCAGTTCCTACGAGTTACATTGGTCCCGTGGGAGGTGTTGGTGCCACCCACGGGGAGATTCGTGGGTTGTTCCGAGTTTTCACCCTCTAACGCAATGTTTTTAAGCCTAAGTCTAGAAATATGAAATTTATCATCGTATTCTCAAACTTGGAGACCCGCGACTGCGTAGTGAGTTCCTACGAGTTACATTTGTCCCATGGGAGGTGTTTGTGCCACCCACGAGGACGTTCGAGGGCTATTTTGAGTTTTCACCCTCTAACGCCATATTTTTAAACCTAAGTGTAGAAATATACAAATTACCATCGTATTCTTAAACTGGGAGATCCGCGGCTGCAAAGTCCGTTCCTACGAGTTACATTGGTCCTGTGGGAGGTGTTGGTGCAACCCACGAGGAGGTTCGAGGGATGTTTCGAGTTTTCACCCTCTAACGCCATGTTTTTAGGCCTAAGTCTAGAAATATGAAAATTATCGTCGTATTCTCAAATCGGGAGACCCGCGGCTGCGTGGTCAATTCCTAGGATTTACATTGGTACCGTGGGAGGTGTTTGTGCCACCCACGGGGACGTTCGGTTGTTGTTTCGAGTTTTCACCCTCTAATGCCATGTTTTTAAGCCTAAGTCTAGAAATATGCACATTACCATCGTATTCTGACACCGGGAGACCCGCGGCTGCGTGGTCAGTTCCTACGAGTTACATTGTCCCGTGGGAGGGGTTTGTGCCACCCACGGGGACGTTCGGGGACGGTTTCGAGTTTTCACCCTCTAACGTCATATCCTTAAACTCACGTCTAGAAATATATAAATTATTTTCGTATTCGCAAACTGGGAGTCCCGCGGCTGCAGGGACAGTTCCTACGAGTTACATTAGACTCGTGGTAGGTGTTGGTGCCCCCCACGGGGACGTTCGGGGGCTGTTTCGAGTTTTCAACCTCTAACGCCATGTTTTTAAGCCTATGTCTATAAATATTAAAATTACCATAATATTCTCAAACCGAGAGTCCCGCGGATGCGTGGTCTGTTCCTACGAGTTACATTGGTCCCGTGGGAGGTGTTTGTACCACCCACAGGGACGTTCGGGGACTGTATCGAGTTTTCACCCTCTAACGCCATTTTTTTAAGCCTAAGTCTAAAAATATGCAAATTACCGTCGTATTCTCAAACCGGGTGATCCACGGCTGCGAAGTCAGTTCCTACGGGTTACCTTGGTCCCGTGGGAGGTGTTCGTGCCACCCACAGGGATATTCGTGGGCTGTTCCGAGTTTTCATCCTCTAACGCCATGTTTTTAAGCCTAAGCCTAGAAATATGCAAATTCCCGTATCATTCTCAAACCGGGGGACCCGCGACTGCGGGGTCAGTTCCTACGAGTTACATTGGTCCCGTGGGAGGTGTTGGCGCCACCCACCTGGACGTTCGGTGGCTGTTTCGAGTTTTCACCCTCTAACGCCATATTTTTAAGCCTAAGTCTAGAAATATGCAAATTACCATGGTATTCTCAATCCAGAAGCCCCGCGACAGCGTCGTGAGTTCCTACGAGTTACGTTGGTCCCGTGGGTGGTGTTTGTGCCACCCACGGGGACGTTCCGTGGTTGTTTCGAGTTTTCACGCTAAAACGCCATGTTTTTAAGCCTAAGTCTAGAAATATGAAAATTACCGTATTATTCTCAAACCGGGAGACCCGCGGCTACGGGTTCAGTTCCTACGAGTTACATTGGTCCCGTGGGAGGTGTTGGTGCCAGCCACGGGGACGTTCGGGGGTTGTTTCGAGTTTTCACCCTCTAACGCCATGTTTTTAAGCCTAACTCTTGAAATATGCAAATTATCATCGTATTCTGAAACCTGGAGACACGCGACTGCGTGGTGAGTTCCTACCAGTTACATTTGTCCTGTGGGAGGTGTTTGTGCCACCCGCGGGGACGTTCGGGGGCTATTTTGAGTTTTCACCCTCTAACACCATGTTTTGAAGCCTAAGTGTAGAAATATACAAATTACCGTCGTATTCTCAAACCAGGAGACCCGAGGCTGCGTGGTCAGGTCCTACAAGTTACATTGATCTCGTGGGAGGTGTTGGTGCCACCCGCGGGGATGTTCGGGGGCTGTTTCGAGTTTTCACCCTCTAACGCCATGTTTTTAAGCCTAAGTGTAAAAATGTCAAAATTATCGTCGTATTCTCAAATTGGGAGACCCGCGGCTGCGTGGTCAATTCCTACGAGTTAAATTCGTCCTGTGGGAGGTGGTTGTGCCACCCACGGGGACGTTCGGTGGCCATTTCGATTTTTCACCCTCTAATGCCACGTTTTTAAACCTAAGTCTATAAATATGCAAATTAATGTCGTATTCTCAAACCGAGAGACCCGCGCCTGCTTGGTCAGATCCTACGAGTTACATTGGTCCCGTGGGAGGTGTTTGTGCCACCCACGGGGACGTTCAGGGGCCGTTTCGAGTTTTCACCCTCTAACGCCATGTTTTTAAGCCTATCTCTCAAAATATGCAAATTACCATCGTATTCTCAAACCGGGAGACCCGCGGCTGCGAGGTCAGTTCCTACGAGTTACATTGTTCCCGTGGGAGGTGTTGGTGCCTCCCACGGGGAGATTCAAGGGTTGTTTCATATTTTCACCCTCTAACGCCGTGTTTTTAAGCCTAAGTCTAGAAATATAAAAATTATCATCGTATTCTCAAATCGGGAGACCCACGACTGCGTGGTCAATTCCTATGAGTTACATTGGTCCCGTGGGAGGTGTTGCTGCCACCCACGGGGACGTTCGGGGACGATTTCGAGTTTTCACCCTCTAACGCCATGTTTTTAAGCCTAAGTCTATAAATATTAAAATTACCATCATATTCTCAAATCGGGAGTCTCGAGGATGCGTGGTCAGTTCCTACGAGTTACATTAGTCCCGTGGGAGGTGTTGGTGCCACCCACGGGGACGTTCGGTGGCTGTTTCAAGTTTTCACCCTCTAACGCTATGTTTTTAAGCCTAAGTCTAGAAATATGCAAATTACCATCGTATTCTCAAACCGGGAGTCTCGCGACTGCGGGGTCAGTTCCGACGAGTTACATTGGTCCCGTGGGAGGTGTTTGTGCCACCCACGTGGACGTTCGGGGACTGTTTCGAGTTTTCACCCTCTAACGCCATGTTTTTAAGCCTAAGTCCAGAAATATACAAATTAACGTCGTATTCTCCAATCGAGAGACCCACGCCTGCTTGGTCAGTTCCTACGAGTTACATTGGTCCCGTGGGAGGTGCCGTTTCGAGTTTTCACCCTCTAACGCCATGTTTTTAAGCCTAACTCTCGAAATATACAAATTGCCGTCGTATTCTCAAACTGGGAGACCCGCGGTTGCAAGGTCAGTTCCTACGAGTTATATTGGTCCCGTGGGAGGTGTTGGTGCCTCCCACGGGGAGATTCGGGGGCTGTTTCGAGTTTTCACCCTCTAACGCCATGTTTTTAAGCATAAGGATAGAAATATAAAATTATCGTCGTATTCTCAAATCGGGAGACCCGCGGCTACGTGGTCAATTCCTACGAGTTACATTGGTCCCGTGGGAGGTGTTTGTGCCACCCACGGGGACGTTCGAAGGCTGTTTCGAGTTTTCACCCTCTGACGCCTTATTTTTAAGCCTCAGTCTAGAAATATGCAAATTATGGTCGTATTCACAAACCGGGTGTCCCGCGACTGTATCGTTAGTTCCTATGAGTTATGTTGGTCCCGTGGGTGGTGTTGGTGCCACCCACGGCGACGTTCGGTGGTTGTTTCGAGGTTTCACCCTCAAACGCCATGTTTTAAGCCTAAGTCTAGAAATATGCAAATTACCGTATTATTCTCAAACCGGGAGACCCTCAGCTGCGGGGTCAGTTTCTAAGAGTTACATTGGTCCCGTGGGAGGTGTTGGTTCCACCCACGGTGACGTTCTAGGGCAGTTTGGAGTTTTTACCGTCTAACGCAATGTTTTTAAGCCTAAGTCTAGAAATATGAAAAATTATTATCGTATTCTCAAACCGGGAGTCCCGCGGCTGTGGGGTCAGTTCCTACGAGTTACATTGGTCCCGTGGGTGGTGTTTGTGCCACCCATGGGGACGTTCAATGGTTGTTTCGAGTTTTCACCCTCAAACGCAATGTTTTTAAGCCAAAGTCTAGAAATATGCAAATTACCGTATTATTCTCAAACCGGGAGACCCCCGGCTATGGGGTCAGTTCCTACGAGTTACATTGGTCCCGTGGGAGGTGTTAGTGCCACCCACAAGGACGTTCGGGGGCTGTTTCGAGTTTTCACCCTCTAACGCCATGTTTTTAAGCCTAAGTCTAGAAATATGCAAATTACCATCTTATTCTCAAACCAGGAGTCCCGCGGCTGCGTGGTCAGGTCCTACAAGTTTCATTGGTCTCGTGGGATGTGTTGGTGCCTCCCACGAGGACGTTCGGGGGCTGTTACGAGTTTTCTCCCACTAATGCCATGTTTTTTAGCCTTAGTCTAGAAATATGCAAATTACCGTTATATTGTCAAACCTGGAGACCCGCGACTGCGTGGTGAGTTCCTACAAGTTACATTTGTCCCGTGGGAGGTGTTTTTGCCACCCACGGGGACGTTCGGGGACTGTTACGAGTTTTCACCCTCTAACGCCGTATTTTTGAGCCTAACTCTCGATATATGAAAATTACCGTCGTGTTCTCAAACCGGTAGACCCGCGGCTGTGAGGTTAGTTCCTACGAGTTACATTGGTCCCGTGGGAGGTGTTGGTGCCACCCAGGGGAGATTCGGGGGTTGTTTCGAGTTTTCACCCTCTAACGCCATGTTTTTATGCCTAAGTCTAGAAATATAAAAATTATCGTTGTATTCTCAAATCGGGAGACCTGCGGCTGCGTGGTCAAATCCTACGAGTTACATTGGTCCCATGGGAGGTGTTGGTGCCACCCACGGGGACGTTCGGGGGCTGTTTCGAGTTTTCACCCTCCAACGCCTTATTTTTAAGCCTAAGTCTAGAAATATGCAAATTACCGTCATATTCTAAAACCGGGAGATCCACGGCTACGAGGTCCGTTCCTACGAGTTACATTGGTCCCGTGGGAGGTGTTGGTGCCACCCACGGGGACGTTTGGGGGCTTTTATGAGTTTTCACCCTCTAACGCCATGTTTTTAACCCTAAGTCTATAAATATGCAAATTGCCGTCGTATTCTCAAATCGGGAGATCCACGGCAGCGAGGTCAGTTCCTACGAGTTACATTGGTCCCGTGGGAGGTGTTGGTGCCACCCACGGGGAGATTCGTGGGCTGTTCCTAGTTTTCACCCTCTAACGCAATGTTTTTAAGCCTAAGTCTAGAAATATGAAAATTATCATCGTATTCTCAAACCTGGAGACCCGCGACTGCGTGGTGAGTTCCTACGAGTTACATTTGTCCCATGGGAGGTGTTTGTGCCACCCACGAGGACGTTCGGGGTCTATTTTGAGTTTTCACCCTCTAACGCCATATTTTTAAGCCTAAGTGTAGAAATATACAAATTACCATCGTATTCTCAAACTGGGAGACCCGCGGCAGCGAGGTCCATTCCTACGAGTTACATTGGTCCTGTGTGAGGTTTTGGTGCAACCCACGAGGAGGTTCGAGGGATGTTTCGAGTTTTCACCCTCTAACGCCATGTTTTTAAGCCTAAGTCTAGAAATATGAAAATTATCGTCGTATTCTCAAATCGGGAGACCCGCAGCTGCATGGTCAATTCCTAGGATTTACATTGGTACCGTGGGAGGTGTTTGTGCCACCCACGGGGACGTTCGGTTATTGTTTCGAGTTTTCACCCTCTAATGCCATGTTTGTAAGCCTAAGTCTAGAAATATGCACATTACCATCGTATTCTGACACCGGGAGACCCGCGGCTGCGTGGTCAGTTCCTACGAATTACATTGTCCCGTGGGAGGGGTTTGTGCCACCCACGGGGACGTTCGGGGGCTGTTTCGAGTTTTCAGCCTCTAACGCCATGTTTTTAAGCCTATGTCCATAAATATTAAAATTACCATCATATTCTCAAACCGAGAGTCCCACGGATGCGTGGTCTGTTCCTACGAGTTACATTGGTCCCGTGGGAGGTGTTTGTACCACCCACAGGGACGTTCGGGGACTGTTTGGAGTTTTAACCCTCTAATGCCATGTTCTAACTCTCGAAATATACAAATTACCGTCGTATTCTCAAACCGGGAGACCCGCGGCTGCGAGGTCAGTTCTTACGAGTTACATTGGTCCTGTGGGAGGTGTTTGTGCCACCCACGGGGACGTTCGAAGGCTGTTTTGAGTTTTCACCCTCTGACGCCTTATTTTTAAGCCTCAGTCTAGAAATATGCAAATTACCATCGTATTCTTAAACCGGGTATCCCGCGACTGTATCGTTAATTCCAACGAGTTATGTTGGTCCCGTGGGTGGTGTTGGTGCCACCCACGGCGACGTTCGCTGGTTGTTTCGAGGTTTCACCCTCAAACGCCATGTTTCTAAGCCTAAGTCTAGAAATATGCAAATTATCGTATTATTCTCAAACTGGGAGACCCGCAGCTGCGGGGTCAGTTCCTACGAGTTACATTGGTCCCGTGGGAGGTGTTGGTGCCACCCACGGGGACGTTCGGGGGCTGTTTCGAGTTTTCACCCTCTAATGCCATGTTTTTAAGCCTCAGTCTAGAAATATGCAAATTACTGTCGTATTCTCAAACCGGGAGTCCCGCGGCTGCGTGGTCAGTTCCTACGAGTTACATTGGTCTCGTGGGAGGTGTTGGTGCCACCCACGGGGACGTTCGGGGCCTGTTACGAGTTTTCACCCTCTAACACCTTATTTTTAAGCCTAAGTCTAGAAATAAGAAAATTACCGTCGTATTCTCAATCCAGGAGACCCACGGCTGCGAGGTCAGTTCCTACGAGTTACGTTGGTCCCCTCGGAGGTGTTGGTGACACCCACGGGGACGTTCGGTGGTTGTTTCGAGTTTTCACCCTCAAACGCCATATTTTTAAGCCAAAGTCTAGAAATATGAAAATTACCATTGTATTCTCAATCCAGAATCCCCGCGGCTGCGTCGTGAGTTCCTACGAGTTACGTTGGTCCCGTGGGTGGTGTTGGTACCACCCGCGGGGACGTTCGGTGGTTGTTTCGAGTTTTCACCCTCAAACGCCATGTTTTAAGCCTATGTCTAGAAATATAAAAATTATCGTATTATTCTCAAATCGGGAGACCCGCGGCTGCGGGTTCAGTTACTACGAGTTACATTGGTCCAGTGGGAGGTGTTGGTGCCACCCACGGGGACGTTCGGGGGCTGTTTCGAGTTTTCACCCTCTAACGCCATGTTTTTAATCCTAAGTCTTGAAATATGCAAATTATCGTCGTATTCTGAAACCTGGAGACCCGCGACTGCGTGGTGAGTTCCTACCAGTTACATTTGTCCCGTGGGAGGTGTTTGTGTCACCCGCGGGGACGTTCGGGGGCTATTTCGAGTTTTCACCCTCTAACGCCATGTTTTTAAGCCTAAGTGTAGAAATATACAAATTACCGTCGTATTCACAAACCGGGAGACCCACGGCTGCGAGGTTAGTTCCTACGAGTTACATTGGTCTTGTGGGAGGTGTTGGTGCCACCCATGGGGAGATTCGGGGGCTGTTTTGAGTTTTCACCCTCTAACGCCATGTTTTTAAGCCTAAGTCTAGAAATGTCAAAATTATCATCGTATTCTCAAATCGGGAGAGCCGCGGCTGCGTGGTCAGTTCCTAAGAGTTACATTGGTCCCGTGGGAGGTGTTGGTGCCACCCACGGGGACGTTCGGGGGCTGTTTCGAGTTTTCACCCTCCAACGCCATGTTTTTAAGCCTAAGTCTAGAAATATGCAAATTAACGTCGTATTCTCAAACCGAGAGACCCGCGCCTGCTTGGTCAGATCCTACGAGTTACATTGGTCCCGTGGGAGGTGTTTGTGCCACCCACGGGGATGTTCAGGGGCCGTTATGAGTTTTCACCCTCTAACGCCATGTTTTTAAGCCTATCTCTCGAAATATGCAAATTACCGTCGTATTCTCAAACCGGGAGACCCGCGGCTGCGAGGTCAGTTCCTACGAGTTACATTTAATTCCACGGGAGGTGTTGGTGCCTCCCACGGGGAGATTCGAGGGCTGTTTCGTGTTTTCACCCTCTAACGCCATGTTTTTAAGCCTAAGTCTAGAAATATAAAAATTATCATCGTATTCTCAAATCGGGAGACCCGCGGCTGCGTGGTCAATTCCTATGAGTTACAATGGTCTCGTGGGAGGTGTTGCTTCCACCCACGGGGACGTTCGGGGACTGTTTCGAGTTTTCCCCCTCTAACGCCATGTTTTTAAGCCTAAGTCTATAAATATTAAAATTACCATCATATTCTCAAATCGAGAGTCTCGAGGATGCGTGGTTAGTTCCTACGAGTTACATTGGTCCCATGGGAGGTGTTGGTGCCACCCACGGGGACGTTCGGTGGTTGTTTTGAGTTTTCACCCTCTAACGCCATATTTTTAAGCCTAAGTCTAGAAATATGCAAATTACCATTGTATTCTCAATCCAGAAGCCCCGCGGTTGCGTCGTGACTTCCTATGAGTTACGTTGGTCCCGTGGGTGGTGTTGGTGCCACCCACGGGGACGTTCGGTGGTTGTTTCGAGTTTTCACCCTAAAACGCCATGTTTTTAAGCCTAAGTCTAGAAATATGAAAATTACCGTATTATTCTCAAACCGGGAGACCCGCGGCTGCGGGTTCAGTTCCTATGAGTTACATTGGTCCCGTGGGAGGTGTTGGTGCCACCCACGGGGACGTTCGGGGGCTGTTTCGAGTTTTCACCCTCTAACGCCATGTTTTTAAGCCTAACTCTTGAAATATGCAAATTATCATCGTATTCTGAAACCTGGAGACCCGCGACTGCGTGGTGAGTTCCTACCAGTTACATTTGTCCCGTGGGAGGTGTTTGTGCCACCCGCGGGGACGTTCGGGGGCTATTTTGAGTTTTCACCCTCTAACACCATGTTTTGAAGCCTAAGTGTAGAAATAAACAAATTACCGTCGTATTCTCAAACCAGGAGACCCGCGGCTGCGTGGTCAGGTCCTACAAGTTACATTGATCTCGTGGGAGGTGTTGGTGCCACCCACGGGGACGTTCGGGGGCTGTTTCGAGTTTTCACCCTCTAACGCCATGTTTTTAAGCCTAAGTCAAAAAATGTCAAAATTATCGTCGTATTCTCAAATCGGGAGACCCGCGGCTGCGTGGTCAATTCCTACGAGTTAAATTCGTCCTGTGGGAGGTGGTTGTGCCACCCACGGGGACGTTCGGTGGCCATTTCGATTTTTCACCCTCTAATGCCACGTTTTTAAACCTAAGTCTAGAAATATGCAAATTAACGTCGTATTCTCAAATCGAGAGACCCGCGCCTGCTTGGTCAGATCCTACAAGTTACATTGGTCCCATGGGAGGTGTTTGTGCCACCCACGGGGACGTTCAGGGGCCGTTTCAAGTTTTCACCCTCTAACGCCATGTTTTTAAGCCTATCTCTCGAAATATGCAAATTATCGTCGTATTCTCAAATCGGGAGACCCGCAGCTGCGAGGTCAGTTCCTACGAGTTACATTGTTCCCGTGGGAGGTGTTGGTGCCTCCCACGGGGAGATTTAAGGGTTGTTTCATGTTTTCACCCTCTAACGTCGTGTTTTTAAGCCAAAGTCTAGAAATATAAAAATTATCATCGTATTCTCAAATCGGGAGACCCACGGCTGCGTGATCAATTCCTATGAGTTACATTGGTCCCGTGGGAGGTGTTGCTGCCACCCACGAGGACGTTCGGGGACTGTTTCGAGTTTTCACCCTCTAACGCCATGTTTTTAAGCCTAAATCTATAAATATTAAAATTACAATCATATTCTCAAATCCGGAGTCTCGAGGATGCGTGGTCAGTTCCTACGAGTTACATTGGTCCCGTGGGAGGTGTTGGTACCACCCACGGGGACGTTCGGTGGCTGTTTCGAGTTTTCACCCTCTAACGCCATGTTTTTAAGCCTAAGTCTAGAAATATACAAATTACCATCGTATTCTCAAACCGGGAGTCTCGCGACTGCGGGGTCAGTTCCGACGAGTTACATTGGTCCCGTGGGAGGTGTTTTTGCCACCCACGGGGACGTTCGGGGACTGTTTCGAGTTTTCACCCTCCAACGCCATGTTTTTAAGCCTAAGTCCAGAAATATGCAAATTAACATCGTATTCTCCAATCGAGAGACCCACGCCCGTTGGTCAGTTCCTACGAGTTACATTGGTCCCGTGGGAGGTGCCGTTTCGAGTTTTCACCCTCTAACGCCACGTTTTTAAGTCTAACTCTCGAAATATACAAATTACCATTGTATTCTCAAACTGGGAGACCCGCGGTTGCGAGGTCAGTTCCTACGAGTTATATTGGTTCCGTGGGAGGTGTTGGTGCCTCCCACGGGGAGATTCGGGGGCTGTTTCGAGTTTTCACCCTCTAACGCCATGTTTTTAAGCGTAAGGATAGAAATATAAAATTATCGTCGTATTCTCAAATCGGGAGAACCGCGGCTGCGTGGTCAATTCCTACGAGTTACATTGGTCCCGTGGGAGGTGTTTGTGCCACCCACGGGGACGTTCGAAGACTGTTTCGAGTTTTCACCCTCTGACGCCTTATTTTTAAGCCTCAGTCTAGAAATATGCAAATTATGGTCGTATTCTCAAACCGGGTGTCCCACGACTGTATCGTTAGTTCCTACGAGTTATGTTGGTCCCGTGGGTGGTGTTGGTGCCACCCACGGCGACGTTCGGTGGTTGTTTCGAGGTTTCACCCTCAAACGCCATGTTTTAAGCCTAAGTCTAGAAATATGCAAATTACCGTATTATTCTCAAACCGGGAGACCCGCAGCTGCGGGGTCAGTTTCTATGAGTTACATTGGTCCCGTGGGAGGTGTTGGTGCCACCCACTGTGACGTTCGGGGGCCGCTTGGAGTTTTTACCGTCTAACGCAATGTTTTTAAGCCTAAGTCTAGAAATATGAAAAATTATTGTCGTATTCTCAAACCGGGAGTCCCGCGGCTGCGTGGTCAGTTCCTACGAGTTACATTGGTCTCGTGGGAGGTGTTGGTGCCACCCACGGGGACGTTCGGGGGCTGTTACGAGTTTTCACCCTCTAACACCTTGTTTTTAAGCCTAAGTCTAGAAATATGAGAATTACCGTCGTATTCTCAATCCAAGAGACCCGCGACTACGTGGTGAGTTCCTACGAGTTACATTTGTCCCGTGGGAGGTGTTTGTGCCACCCACGGGGATGTTCGGGTGCTATTTCGAGTTTTCTCCCTCTAACCCCATGTTTTTAAGCCCAAGTCTAGAAATATACAAATTACCATCGTATTCTCAAATCGAGAGACCCGCCCCTGCTTGGTAAGTTCCTACGAGTTACATTTGTCCCGTGGGAGGTGTTTGGTCCACTCACGGGGACGTTCAGGGGCCGTTTTGAGTTTTAACCCTCTAACGCCATGTTTTTAAGCCTAACTCTCAAATTATACAAATTACCGTCATATTCTCAAACCGGGAGACCCGCGGCTGCGAGGTCAGTTCTTACGAGTTACATTGGTCCTGTGGGAGGTGTTTGTGCCACCCACGGGGACGTTCGAAGGCTGTTTTGAGTTTTCACCCTCTGAGGTCTTATATTTAAGCCTCAGTCTAGAAATATGCAAATTACCATCATATTCTTAAACCGGGTGTCCCGCGACTGTATCGTTAGTTCCAACGAGTTATGTTGGTCCCGTGGGTGGTGTTGGTGCCACCCACGGCGACGTTCGCTGGTTGTTTCGAGGTTTCACCCTCCAACGCCATGTTTTTAAGCCTAAGTCTAGAAATATGCAAATTATCGTATTATTCTCAAACTGGGAGACCCGCAGTTGCGGGGTCAGTTCCAACGAGTTACATTGGTCCCGTGGGAGGTGTTGGTGCCACCCACGGGGACGTTCGGGGGCTGTTTCGAGTTTTCACCCTCTAATGCCATGTTTTTAAGCCTCAGTCTAGAAATATGCAAATTACTGTCGTATTCTCAAACCGGGAGTCCCGCGGCTGCGTGGTCAGTTCCTACGAGTTACATTGGTCTCGTGGGAGGTGTTGGTGCCACCCACGGGGACGTTCGGGGGCTGTTACGAGTTTTCACCCTCTAACACCTTGTTTTTAAGCCTAAGTCTAGAAATATGAAAATTACCGTCGTATTCTCAATCCAGGAGACCCACGGCTGCGAGGTCAGTTCCTACGAGTTATGTTGGTCCCCTCGGAGGTGTTGGTGACACCCACGGGGACGTTCGGTGGTTGTTTCGAGTTTTCGCCCTCAAACGCCATATTTTTAAGCCAAAGTCTAGAAATATGCAAATTACCATTGTATTCTCAATCCAGAATCCCCGCGGCTCTGTCGTGAGTTCGTACGAGTTACGTTGGTCCCGTGGATGGTGTTGGTACCACCCACGGGGACGTTCGGTGGTTGTTTCGTGTTTTCACCCTCAAACGCAATGTTTTAAGCCTAAGTCTAGAAATATAAAAATTACCGTATTATTCTCAAACCAGGAGACCCGCGGCTGCGGGTTCAGTTACTATGAGTTACATTGGTCCCGTGGGAGGTGTTGGTGCCACCCACGGGGACGTTCGGGGGCTGTTTCGAGTTTTCACCCTCTAACGCCATGTTTTTAATCCTAAGTCTTTAAATATGCAAATTATCGTCGTATTCTAAAACCTGGAGACCCGCGACTGCGCGGTGAGTTCCTACCAGTTACATTTGTCCCGTGGGAGGTGTTTGTGCCACCCGCGGGGACGTTCGGGGGCTATTTCGAGTTTTCACCCTCTAACGCCATGTTTTTAAGCCTAAGTGTAGAAATATACAAATTATCGTCGTATTCACAAACTGGGAGACCCACGGCTGCGAGGTTAGTTCCTACGAGTTACATTGGTCTTGTGGAAGGTGTTGGTGCCACCCTTGGGGAGATTCGGGGGCGGTTTTGAGTTTTCACCCTCTAACGCCATGTTTTTAAACCTAAGTCTAGAAATGTCAAAATTATCGTCGTATTCTCAAATCGGGAGACCCGCGGCTGCGTGGTCAGTTCTTAAGAGTTACATTGGTCCCATGGAAGGTGTTTGTGCCACCCACGGGGAAGTTCGGGGACTGTTTCGAGTTTTCATCCTCTAACGCCATGTCTTTAAGCCTAAGTCTAAATATATATAAATTATCATCGTATTCTCAAATCGGGATTCTCGCGAATGCGAGGTCAGTTCCTACGAGTTACATTGGTCTCGTGGGAGGTGTTGGTGCCACCCACGGGGACGTTCGGGGGCTATTTCGAGTTTTCACCCTCCAACGCCATGTTTTTAAGCCTAATCCTGGAAATATGCAAATTAACGTCGTATTCTCAAACCGAGAGACCCGCCCCTGCTTGGTCAGATCCTACGAGTTACATTGGTCCCGTGGGAGGTGTTTGTGCCACCCACGGGGACGTTCAGGGTCCGTTATGAGTTTTCACCTTCTAACGCCATGTTTTTAAGCCTATCTCTCGAAATATGCAAATTACCGTCGTATTCTCAAATCGGGAGACCCGCGGCTGCGAGGTCAGTTCCTACGAGTTACATTTAATCCCATGGGAGGTGTTGGTGCCTCCCACGGGGAGATTCGAGGGCTGTTTCGTGTTTTCACCCTCTAACGCCATGTTTTTAAGCCTAAGTCTAGAAATATAAAAATTATCATCGTATTCTCAAATCGGGAGACCCGCGGCTGCGTGGTCAATTCCTATGAGTTACAATGGTCCCGTGGGAGGTGTTGCTTCCACCCACGGGGACGTTCGGGGACTGTTTCGAGTTATCCCCTCTAACGCCATGTTTTTAAGCCTAAGTGTATAAATATTAAAATTACCATCATATTCTCAGATCGAGTGTCTCGAGGATGGGTGGTCAGTTCCTACGAGTTACATTGGTCCCGTGGGAGGTGTTGGTGCCACCCACGGGGACGTTCGGTGGTTGTTTCGAGTTTTCACCCTCTAACGCCATATTTTTAAGCCTAAGTCTTGAAATATGCAAATTACCATTGTATTCTCAATCCAGAAGCCCCGCGGTTGCGTCGTGAGTTCCTACGAGTTACGTTGGTCCCGTGGGTGGTGTTGGTGCCACCCACGGGGACGTTCGGTGGTTGTTTCGAGTTTTCACCCTAAAATGCCATGTTTTTAAGCCTAAGTCTAGAAATATGAAAATTACCGTATTATTCTCAAACCGGGAGACCCGCGGCTGCGGGTTCAGTTCCTACGAGTTACATTGGTCCCGTGGGAGGTGTTGGTGCCACCCACGGGGACGTTCGGGGGCTGTTTCGAGTTTTCACCCTCTAACGCCATGTTTTTAAGCCTAACTCTTGAAATATGCAAATTATCATCGTATTCTGAAACCTGGAGACCCGCGACTGCGTGGTGAGTTCCTACCAGTTACATTTGTCCTGTGGGAGGTGTTTGTGCCACCCGCGGGAACGTTCGGGGGCTATTTTGAGTTTTCACCCTCTAACACCATGTTTTGAAGCCTAAGTGTAGAAATATACAAATTACCGTCGTATTCTCAAACCAGGAGACCCGCGGCTGCGTGGTCAGGTCCTACAAGTTACATTGATCTCGTGGGAGGTGTTGGTGCCACCCACGGGGACGTTCGGGGGCTGTTTCGAGTTTTCACCCTCTAACGCCATGTTTTTAAGCCTAAGTCTAAAAATGTCAAAGTTATCGTCGTATTCTCAAATCGGGAGACCCGCGGCTGCGTGGTCAATTCCTACGAGTTAAATTCGTCCTGTGGGAGGTGGTTGTGCCACCCACGGGGACGTTCGGTGGCCATTTTGATTTTTCACCCTCTAATGCCACGTTTTTAAACCTAAGTCTAGAAATATGCAAATTAACGTCGTATTCTCAAACCGAGAGACCCACGCCTGCTTGGTCAGATCCTACGAGTTACATTGGTCCCGTGGGAGGTGTTTGTGCCACCCACGGGGACGTTCAGGGGCCGTTTCGAGTTTTCACCCTCTAACGCCATGTTTTTAACCCTATCTCTCGAAATATGCAAATTACCGTCGTATTCTCAAACCGGGAGACCCGCGGCTGCGAGGTCAGTTCCTACGAGTTACATTGTTCCCGTGGGAGGTGTTGGTGCCTCCCACGGGGAGATTTAAGGGTTGTTTCATGTTTTCACCCTCTAACGCCGTATTTTTAAGCCAAAGTCTAGAAATATAAAAATTATCATCGTATTCTCAAATCGGGAGACCCACAGTTGCGTGATCAATTCCTATGAGTTACATTGGTCCCGTGGGAGGTGTTGCTGTCACCCACGGGGACGTTCGGGGACTGTTTCAAGTTTTCACCCTCTAACGCCATGTTTTTAAGCCTAAATCTATAAATATTAAAATTACCATCATATTCTCAAATCGGGAGTCTCGAGGATGCGTGGTCAGTTCCTACGAGTTACATTGGTCCCGTGGGAGGTGTTGGTGCCACCCACGGGGACGTTCGGTGGCTGTTTCGAGTTTTCACCCTCTAACGCCATGTTTTTAAGCCTAAGTCTAGAAATATGCAAATTACCATCGTATTCTCAAACCGGGAGTCTCGCGATGCGGGGTCAGTTCCGACGAGTTACATTGGTCCCGTGGGAGGTGTTTGTGCCACCCACGGGGACGTTCGGGGACTGTTTCGAGTTTTCACCCTCTAACGCCATGTTTTTAAGCCTAAGTCCAGAAATATGCAAATTAACGTCGTATTCTCCAATCGAGAGACCCACGCCTGTTGGTCAGTTCCTACGAGTTACATTGGTCCCGTGGGAGGTGCCGTTTCGAGTTTTCACCCTCTAACGCCATGTTTATAAGCCTAACTCTCGAAATATACAAATTACCGTCGTATTCTCAAACTGGGAGACCCGCGGTTGCGAGGTCAGTTCCTACGAGTTATAATGGTTCTGTGGGAGGTGTTGGTGCCTCCCACGGGGAGATTCGGGGGCTGTTTCGAATTTTCACCCTCTAACGCCATGTTTTTAAGCGTAAGGATAGAAATATAAAATTATCGTCGTATTCTCAAATCGGGAGACCCGCGGCTGCGTGGTCAATTCCTACGAGTTACATTGGTCCCGTGGGAGGTGTTTGTGCCACCCACGGGGACGTTCGAACGCTGTTTCGAGTTTTCACCCTCTGACGCCTTATTTTTAAGCCTCAGTCTATAAATATGCAAATTATGGTCGTATTCTCAAACCGGGTGTCCCGCGACTGTATCGTTAGTTCCTACGAGTTATGTTTGTCCCGTGGGTGGTGTTGGTGCCACCCACGGCGACGTTCGGTGGTTGTTTCGAGGTTTCACCCTCAAACGCCATGTTTTAAGCCTAAGTCTAGAAATATGCAAATTACCGTATTATTCTCGAACCGGGAGACCCGCAGCTGCGGGGTCAGTTTCTAAGAGTTACATTGGTCCCGTGGGAGGTGTTGGTGCCACCCACTGTGACGTTCGGGGGCAGTTTGGAGTTTTTACCGTCTAACGCAATGTTTTTAAGCGTAAGTCTAGAAATATGAAAAATTATTGTCGTATTCTCAAACCGGGAGTCCCGCGGCTGCGTGGTAAGTTCCTACGAGTTACATTGGTCTCGTGGGAGGTGTTGGTGCCACCCACGGGGACGTTCGGGGGCTGTTACGAGTTTTCACCCTCTAACACCTTGTTTTTAAGCCTAAGTCTAGAAATATGAGAATTACCGTTGTATTCTCAATCCAGGAGACCCGTGACTACGTGGTGAGTTCCTACGAGTTACATTTGTCCTGTGGGAGGTGTTTGTGCCACCCACGGGGATGTTCGGGTGCTATTTTGAGTTTTCACCCTCTAACCCCATGTTTTTAAGCCCAAGTCTAGAAATATACAAATTACCGTCGTATTCTCAAATCGAGAGACCCGCCCCTGCTTGGTAAGTTACTACGAGTTACATTTGTCCCGTGGGAGGTGTTTCTTCCACTCACGGGGACGTTCAAGGGCCGTTTCGAGTTTTAACCCTCTAACGCCATGTTTTTAAGCCTAACTCTCAAATTATACAAATTACCGTCGTATTCTCAAACCGGGAGACCCGCGGCTGCGAGGTCAGTTCTTACGAGTTACATTGGTCCTGTGGGAGGTGTTTGTGCCACCCACGGGGACGTTCGAAGGCTGTTTTGAGTTTTCACCCTCTGACGCCTTATTTTTAAGCCTCGGTCTAGAAATATGCAAATTACCATCGTATTCTTAAACCGGGTGTCCCGCGACTGTATCGTTAGTTCCAACGAGTTATGTTGGTCCCGTGGGTGGTGTTGGTGCCACCCACGGTGACGTTCGCTGGTTATTTCGAGGTTTCACCCTCAAACGTCATGTTTTTAAACCTAAGTCTAGAAATATGGAAATTATCGTATTATTCTCAAACTGGGAGACCCGCAGCTGCGGGGTCAGTTCCTACGAGTTACATTGGTCCCGTGGGAGGTGTTGGTGCCACCCACGGGGACGTTCGGGGGCTGTTTCGAGTTTTCACCCTCTAATGCCATGTTTTTAAGCCTCAGTCTAGAAATATGCAAATTACTGTCGTATTCTCAAACCGGGAGTCCCGCGGCTGCGTGGTCAGTTCCAACGAGTTACATTGGTCTCGTGGGAGGTGTTGGTGCCACCCACGAGGACGTTCGGGGACTGTTACGAGTTTTCACCCTCTAACACCTTATTTTTAAGCCTAAGTCTTGAAATATGAAAATTACCGTCGTATTCTCAATCCAGGAGACCCACGGCTGCGAGGTTAGTTCCTACAAGTTACGTTGGTCCCCTCGGAGGTGTTGGTGACACCCACGGGGACGTTCGGTGGTTGTTTCGAGTTTTCACCCTCAAACGCCATATTTTTAAGCCAAAGTCTAGAAATATGCAAATTACCATTGTATTCTCAATCCAGAATCCCCGCGGCTGCGTCGTGAGTTCCTACAAGTTACGTTGGTCCCGTGGGTGGTGTTGGTACCACCCACGGGGACGTTCGGTGGTTGTTTCGAGTTTTCATCCTCAAACGCCATGTTTTAAACCTAAGTCTAGAAATATAAAAATTACCGTATTATTATCAAATCGGGAGACCCGCGGCTGCGGGTTCAGTCACTACGAGTTACATTGGTCCTGTGGGAGGTATTGGTGCCACCCACGGGGACGTTCGGGGGCTGTTTCGAGTTTTCACCCTCTAACGCCATGTTTTTAATCCTAAGTCTTGAAATATGCAAATTATCGTCGTATTCTAAAACCTGGAGACCCGCGACTGCGTGGTGAGTTCCTACCAGTTACATTTGTCCCGTGGGAGGTGTTTGTGCCACCCGCGGGGAAGTTCGGGGGATATTTCGAGTTTTCACCCTCTAACGCCATGTTTTTAAGCCTAAGTGTAGAAATATACAAATTACCGTCGTATTCACAAACCGGGAGACCCACGGCTACGAGGTTAGTTCCTACGAGTTACATTGGTCTTGTGGGAGGTGTTGGTGCCACCCATGGGGAGATTCGGGGGCTGTTATGAGTTTTCACCCTCTAACGCCATGTTTTTTAGCCTAAGTCTAAAAATGTCAAAATTATCGTCGTATTCTCAAATTGGGAGACCCGCGTCTTCGTGGTCAGTTCCTAAGAGTTACATTGGTCCCGTGGAAGGTGTTTGTGCCACCCACGGGGAAGTTCGGGGACTGTTTCGAGTTTTCATACTCTAACGCCATGTCTTTAAGCCTAAGTCTAAATATATATAAATTATCATCGTATTCTCAAATCGGGATTCTCGCGAATGCGAGGTTAGTTCCTACGAGTTACATTGGTCTCGTGGGAGGTGTTGGTGCCACCCACGGGGATGTTCGGGGGCTGTTTCGAGTTTTCACCCTCCAACGCCATGTTTTTAAGCCTAAGTCTAGAAATATGCAAATTAACGTCGTATTCTCAAACCGAGAGACCCGCGCCTGCTTGGTCAGATCCTACGAGTTACATTGGTCCCGTGGGAGGTGTTTGTGCCACCCACGGGGACGTTCAGGGGCCGTTATGAGTTTTCACCCTCTAACGCCATGTTTTTAAGCCTATCTCTCGAAATATGCAAATTACCGTCATATTCTCAAACCGGGAGACCCACGGCTGCGAGGTCAGTTCCTACGAGTTACATTTAATCCCATGGGAGGTATTGGTGCCTCCCACGGGGAGATTCGAGGGTTGTTTCGTGTTTTCACCCTCTAACGCCATGTTTTTAAGCCTAAGTCTAGAAATATAAAAATTATCATCGTATTCTCAAATCGGGAGACCCGCGGCTGCGTGGTCAATTCCTATGAGTTACAATGGTCCCGTGGGAGGTGTTGCTTCCACCCACGGCGACGTTCGGGGACTGTTTCGAGTTTTCCCCCTCTAACGCCATGTTTTTAAGACTAAGTCTATAAATATTAAAATTACGATCATATTCTCAAATCGAGAGTCTCGAGGATGCGTGGTCAGTTCCTACGAGTTACATTGGTCCCGTGGGAGGTGTTGGTGCCACCCACATGGACGTTCGGTGGCTGTTTCAAGTTTCACCCTCTAACGCCATGTTTTTAAGCCTAAGTGTAGATATATGCAAATTAACATCGTATTCTCAAACTGGGAGTCTCGCGACTGCCTGGTCAGTTCATACGTTTTACATTGGTCCCGTGGGAGGTGTAAGTACCATCCACGGGGACGTTCGAGGGTTGTTTCGAGTTTTCACCCTCTAACGCCATGTTTTTAAGCCTAACACTCGAAATATGAAAATTACCGATGTATTCTCAAACTGGGAGACCCGCGGCTGCGAGGTCAGTTCCTACGAGTTACATTGGTCCCGTGGGAGGTGTTGGTGCCTCCCACGGGGAGATTCGAGGGCTGTTTCGAGTTTTCACCCCTCTAATGCCATGTTTTTAAGCCTAAGGATAGAAATATAAAAATTATCATCGTATTCTCAAATCAGGAGACCTGCGGTTGCGTGGTCAATTACTATGAGTTACATTGGTCCCGTGGGAGGTGTTTGTGCCACCCACGGGGTCGTTCGAAGGCTGTTTTGAGTTTTCACCCTCTGAAGCCTAATTTTTAAGCCTCGGTCTAGAAATATGCAAATTACGTGTCGTATTCTCAAACTGGGTGTCCAGTGACTGTATCGTTAGTTCTTACGAGTTATGTTGGTCCCGTGGGTGGTGTTAGTGCCACCCATGGCGACGTTCGGTGGTTGTTTCGAGGTTTCACCCTCACACGCCATGTGTTTTAAGCCTAAGTCTAGAAATATGCAAATTACCGTATTATTCTCAAATCGGGAGACCCGCAGCTGTGGGGTCAGTTCCTACGAGTTACATTGGTCCCGTGGGAGGTGTTGGGGCCACCCACAGGGACGTTCGGGGGCTGTTTTGAGTTTTCACCCTCTAATGCCATGTTTTTAAGCCTCAGTCTAGAATTATGCAAATTATTGTCGTATTCTCAAACCGGGAGTCCCACGGCTTCGTGGTCAGTTCCTACGAGTTACATTGGTCTCGTGAGAGGTGTTGGTGCCACCCACGGGGATGTTCGGGGGCTGTTACGAGTTTTCACCGTCTAACACCTTGTTTTTAAGCCTAAGTCTAGAAA
Organism: Sambucus nigra; assembly: GCA_949130495.1. Lineage (NCBI taxonomy): Eukaryota > Viridiplantae > Streptophyta > Magnoliopsida > Dipsacales > Adoxaceae > Sambucus > Sambucus nigra. Next base: position 59,709,600 of record OX422218.1, on the reverse strand, counting down.
TATGAAAATTACCGTCGTATTCTCAATCCAGGAGACCCACGGCTGTGAGATCAGTTCCTACGAGTTACATTGGTCCCGTGGGAGGTGTTGGTGCCATCCACGGGGAGGTTCGGGGGCTGTTCCGAGTTTTCACTCTCTAACGCCATGTTTTTAAGCCTTTGTCTAGAAATATAAAAATTGTCGTCGTATTCTCAAACCTGGAGACCCGCGACTGCGTGGTGAGTTCCTACGAGTTACATTTGTCCCGTGGGAGGTGTTTGTGCCACCCACGGGGACGTTCGGGGGCTATTTCGAGTTTTCACCCTCTAACCCCATGTTTTTAAGCCCAAGTCTAGAAATATACAAATTACCATCGTGTTCTCAAATCGAGAGACCCGCCCCTGATTGGTCAGTTCCTACGAGTTACATTTGTCCCGTGGGAGGTGTTTGTGCCACTCACGGGGACGTTTAGGGGCCGTTTCGAGTTTTAACCCTATAACGCCATGTTTTTAAGCCTAACTCTCGAAATATACAAATTACCGTCGTATTCTCAAACCGGGAGACCCGCGGCTGCGAGGTCAGTTCTTAGGAGTTACATTGGTCCCGTGGGAGGTGTTTGTGCCACCCACGGGGACGTTCGAAGGCTGTTTCGAGTTTTCACCCTCTGACGCCTTATTTTTAAGCCTTAGTCTAGAAATATGCAAATTACCGTCGTATTCTCAAACCGGGTGTCCCGCGATTGAATCATTAGTTCCTACGAGTTATGTTGGTCCCGTGGGTGGTGTTGGTACCACCCACGGCGACGTTCGGTGGTTGTTTCGAGGTTTCACCCTCAAATGCCATGTTTTTAAGCCTAAGTCTAGAAATATGCAAATTACCTTTATATTCTCAAACCGGGAGACCCGCATCTGCGGGGTCAGTTCCTACGAGTTACATTGGTCCCATGGGAGGTGTTGGTGCCACCCACGGGGACGTTCGGGGACTATTTTGAGTTTTCACCCTCTAATGCCATGTTTTTAAGCCTCAGTCTAGAAATATGCAAATTACTGTCGTATTCTTAAACCGGGAGTCCCGCGGCTGCGTGGTCAGTTCCTACGAGTTACATTGGTCCCGTGGGAGGTGTTGGTGCCACCCACGGGGAGGTTCGGGGGCTGTTCCGTGTTTTCACCCTCTAACGCCATGTTTTTAAGCCTTTATCTAGAAATATAAAAATTGTCATCGTATTCTCAAACCTGGAGACCCGCGAATGCGTGGTGAGTTCCTACGAGTTACATTTGTCCCGTGGGAGGTGTTTGTGCCACCCACGGGGACGTTCGGTGGCTATTTTGAGTTTTCACCCTCTAACCAATGTTTTTGAGCCCAAGTCTCGAAATATACAAATTACCGTCGTATTCTCAAATTGAGAGACCCGCCCCTGCTTGGTCAGTTCCGGCGAGTTACATTTGTCCCGTGGGAGGTGTATGTGCCACTGACGGGGACGTTCATGGGCCGTTTCGAGTTTTAACCCTCTAACGCCATGTTTTTAAGCCTAACTCTCGCAATATACAAATTACCGTCGTATTCTCAAACCGGGAGACCCGCGGCTGCGAGATCAGTTCTTACGAGTTACATTGGTCCCGTGGGAGGTGTTGGTGCCACCCATGGGGATGTTCGGTGGCTGTTTCGAGTTTTCACCCTCTAACGCCATGTTTTTAAGCTTAAGTCTAGAAATATGCAAATTATCATCGTATTCTCAAACCGAGAGTCTCGCGGCTGCGTGGTCAGTTCGTTCGTGTTACATTGGTCCCGTGGGAGGTGTTGGTACCACCCACGGGGACGTTCGGGGGCTGTTTCGAGCTTTCACCCTCTAACGCCATGTTTTTAATCCTATGTCTATAAATATTAAAATTATCGTTGTATTCTCAAACCAGGAGTCCCGCAGCTGCGTGTTCAGTTCCTACGAGTTACATTGGTCTCGTGGGAGGTGTTAGTGCCACCCACGGGGACGTTCGGGGACTGTTATGAGTTTTTACCCTCTAACGCCTTGATTTTTAAGCCTAAGTCTAGAAATATGCAAATTACCATCGTATTCTCAATCCAGGAGACCCACGGCTGTGAGGTCAGTTCCTACGAGTTACATTGGTCCCGTGGGAGGTGTTGGTGCCACCCACGGGGAGGTTCAGGGGATGTTTCGAGTTTTTACCCTCTAACGCCATATTTTTAAGCCTAAGTCTAGAAATATAAAAATTGTCGTCTTATTCTCAAACCTGGAGACCCGCGACTGCGTGGTGAGTTCTTACTAGTTACATTTGTCCCGTGGGAGGTGTTTGTACCACCCACGGGGACGTTCTGGGTTCACCCTCTAACGCCTTATTTTTAACCCCAAGTCTATAAATATACAAATTATTGTCGTATTCTCAAACTGGGAGACTTGCGGCTGCGAGGTCAGTTCCTACGAGTTTCATTGGTCCCGCGGGAGGTGTTAATGCCACCCACGGGGAGATTCGGGGGTTATTTCTAGTTTTCACCCATTAACGCCATGTTTTTAAGCCAAAGTCTAGAAATATCAAAATTATCGTCGTATTCTCAAATCGGGAGACCCGCGGCTGCTTGGTCAATTCCTACGAGTTACATTGGTCCCGTGGGAGGTGTTTGTGCCAACCACGGGGACGTTCGGTGGTTGTTTCGAGTTTCACCCTCTAATGCCATGATTTTAAGCCTAAGTCTAGAAATATGCACATTACCATCGTATTCTGAAACCGGGAGACCCGTGGCTGCGTGGTCAGTTCCTACGAGTTACATTGGTCCCGTGGGAGGTGTTTGTGCAACCCACGGGGATGTTCGGGGGCTGTTTCGATTTTTCACCCTCTAACGCCATGTCTTTAAGCCTAAGTCTAGAAATATATAAATTACCATCGTATTCTCAAACGGGGAGTCCCGCGGCTACGGGGACAGTTGCTACGAGTTACATTGGACCCATGTGAGGTGTTTGTCCCCCCCCCACTAGGACGTTCGGGGGCTGTTTCGACTTTTCACCCTCTAACGCCATGTTTTTAAGCCTAAGCTAGAAATATGCAAATTACCGTCGTATTGTCAAACCGGGAGACCCGCGGCTGTGCGGTCAGTCTGTACGAGTTACATTGGTCCCGTGGGAGGTGTTTGTGCCACCCAAAGGGACGTTCGGGGTCTATTTCGAGTTTTCACCCTCTAATGCCATGTTCATAAGCCTAAGTCTAGAAATATGCAAATTACCATCGTATTCTCAAATCGGGAGTCTCGCGGCTTCGTGGTCAGTTCCTACGAGTTACATTGGTCATATGGGAGGTGTTAGTGCCACCCATGGGGACGTTCGATGGCTGTTTCGAGTTTTCACCCTCTAACGCCATGTTTTTAAGCCTAAGTCTAGAAATATGCAAATTAGCATTGTATTCTCAAACCGGGAGTCTCGCGGGTGTGTGGTAAGTTCCTACGTGTTACATTGGTCCCATGGGAGGTGTTAGTACCTCCCACGGGGACGTTCGGGGGCTGTTTCGAGTTTTCACCCTCTAACGCCACGTTTTTAAGCCTAAGTCTATAAATATGAATATTATCGTCGTATCCTCAAATCGGGAGTCCCACGGCTGCGGGGTCAGTTCCTATGAGTTACATTGGTCCCGTGGGAGGTGTTTATGCCACCCACCGGGACGTTCGAGGACTGTTTCGAGTTTTCACCCTCTAACGCCCTATTTTTAATCCTAAGTCTAGAAATATGCAAATTAACGTTGTATTCTCAAATCGGGAGACCCGCACCTGCTTGGTCAGTTCCTACGAGTTACATTGGTACCGTGGGAGGTGTTTGTGCCACCCACGGGGACGTTCAGGGGCTGTTTCTAGTTTTCACCCTCTAACGCCATGTTTTTAAGCCTAACTCTCGAAATATGCAAATTATCGTCGTATTCTCAAACCGGGAGACCCGCGGCTGTGAGATCAGTTCCTATGAGTTACATTGGTTCCGTGGGAGGTATTGGTGCCACCCACGGGGAGATTCGTGGGTTGTTTCGAGTTTTCACCCTCTAACGCCATGTTTTTAAGCCTAAGCCTAGAAATATGAAAATTACCTTCGTATTCTGAAATCGGGAGACCCGCGGCTGCGTGGATAATTCCTACGAGTTACATTGGTCCCGTGGGAGGTGCTTGTGCCACCCACAGGGACGTTCGGGAGCTGTTTTGAGTTTTCACCCTCTAACGTCTTGTTTTTAAGGCTAAGTCTAGAAATATGAAAATTACCATCGTATTCTCAAACCGGGAGACCCGCGGCTGCGGGGTCAGTTTCTAAGAGTTACATTGGTCCCGTGGGAGGTGTTGGTGCCACCCACGGTGACATTCGGGGGCAGTTTTGAGTTTTCACCCTCTAACGCAATGTTTTTAAGCCTAAGTCTAGAAATATGTAAATTATTGCCGTATTCTCAAACCGGGAGTCCCGCGGATGCGTGGTTAGTTCCTACGAGTTACATTGGTCTCGTGGGAGGTGTTGGTGCCACCCACAGGGATGTTCGGGGGCTTTTACGAGTTTTCACCATCTAACGCCATGTTTTTAAGCCTAAGACTAGAAATATGTAAATTACTGTTGTATTCTCAAACCGGGAGACCCACGATTGCGAGGTCATTTCCTACGAGTTACATTGGTCTCGTGGGAGGTGTTGGTGCCTCCCACGGGGAGATTCGGGGGCTGTTTCGAGTTTTCACCCTCTAACGCCATGTTTTTAAGCCTAAGTCTAGAAATATAAAAATTATCGTCGTATTTTCAAATCGGGAGACCCGCGGCTGCGTGGTAAATTCCCATGAGTTACATTGGTCCCGTGGGAGGTGTTTGTACCACCCGAGGGGACGTTCGGGGGCTGTTTCGAGTTTTCACCCTCTAATGCCTTGTTTTTAAGCCTTAGTCTAGAAATATGCAAATTACCATTGTATTCTCAAACCGGGTGTCCCGCGGTTGCGTCGTTAGTTCCTATGAGTTACGTTGGTCCCGTGGGTGGTGTTGGTGCCACCCACGGGGACGTTTGGTGGTTGTTTCGAGTTTTCACCCTCAAACGCCATGTTTTTAAGCCTAAGTCTAGAAATATGCAAATTACCGAATTATTCTCAAATCGGGAGACCCGTGGCTGCGGGGTCAGTTCCTACGAGTTACATTGGTCCCTTGGGAGGTGTTTGTGCCACCTACGGGGACGTTTGGTGGTTGTTTCGAGTTTTCACCCTCTAACGCCATGCTTTTTAACCTAAGTCTAGAAATATGCAGATTATCGTCGTATTCTCAAACCGGGAGTCCCGCGGCTGCGAGGTCAGTTCCTACGAGTTACATTGGTCGCGTGGGAGGTGTTTGTGCCACCCACGGGGACGTTCGGGGACTGTATCGAGTTTTCACCCTCTAACGCCATATTTTTAAGCCCAAGTCTAGAAATATGCAAATTAACATCGTATTCTCAAATCGAGAGAACCGCGCCTACTTGGTCAGTTCCTACGAGTTACATTGGTCCCGTGGGAGGTGTTTGTGCCACCCACGGGGATGTTTAGGGGCCGTTTCGAATTTTCACCCTCTAACGCCATGTTTTTAAGCCTAACTCTCGAAATATACAAATTACCCTCGTATTCTCATACTGGGACACCCGCGGCTGCGAGGTCCGTTCCTATGAGTAACATTGGTCCCGTGGCAGGTGTTGGTGCCTCCCACGGGGAGATTCGGCGCTGTTTCGAGTTTTCACCCTCTAACGCCTTGTTTTTAAGCCTGAGTCTATAAATATAAAAATTATCATCGTATTCTCAAATTGGGAGACCCGCGGCTGTGTGGTCAATTCCTACGAGTTACATTGGTCCCGTGAGAGGTGTTTGTGCCACCCACGGGGACGTTCGGGGGCTGTTTCGAGTTTTCACCCTCTGACGCATTATTTTTAAGCGTTGGTCTAGAAATATGCAAATTACCGTCATATTCTAAAACCGGTTGTCCCACGACTGTATCGTTAGTTCCTACGTGTTATGTTGGTCCTGTGGGTGGTGTTGGTGCCACCCACGGGGACGTTCGGTGGTTGTTTCGAGGTTTCACCCTCAAACACCATGTTTTTAAGCCTAAGTCTAGAAATATGCAATTTACCGTATTATTCTCAAACCGGGAGACCCGTGGCTGCGGGGTCAGTTCCTACGAGTTACATTGGTCCCGTGGGAGGTGTTGGTGCCACCCACGGGGACGTTCGTTGGCTGTTTCGAGTTTTCACCCTTTAACGCCATATTTTTAAACCTCAGTCTAGAAATATGCAAATTACTGTCGTATTCTTAAACCGAGAGTCCCGCGGCTGCGTGGTCAGTTCCTAAGAGTTACATTGGTCCCGTGGGAGGTGTTAGTGCCACCCACGGGGACGTTCGGGGACTGTTATGAGTTTTCACCCTCTAACGCCTTGATTTTTAAGCCTAAGTCTAGAAATATGCAAATTACCGTCGTATTCTCAATCCAGGAGACCCACGGCTGTGAGGTCAGTTCCTACGAGTTACATTGGTCCCGTGGGAGGTGTTGGTGCCACCCACGGGGAGGTTCAGGCGCTGTTCCGAGTTTTCACCCTCTAACGCCATGTTTTTAAGCCCAAGTCTAGAAATATAAAAATTGTCGTCGTATTTTCAAACCTAGAGACCCGCAACTGCGTGGTGAGTTCCTACTAGTTACATTTGTCCCGTGGGAGGTGTTTGTACCACCCACGAGGACGTTTGGGGTTCACCCTCTAACGCCTTATTTTTAAGCCCAAGTCTAGAAATATACTAATTATAGTTGTACTCTCAAACCTGGAGACCCGCAGCTGCGAAGTCAGTTCCTTCGAGTTACATTGGTCCCGTGGGAGGTTTTAATGCCACCCACGGGGAGATTCGGGGGCTGTTTCTAGTTTTCACCCATTAACGCCATGTTTTTAAGCCAAAGTCTAGAAATATCAAAATTATCGTCGTATTCTCAAATCGGGAGACCCGCGGCTGCTTGGTCAATTCCTACGAGTTACATTGGTCCCGTGGGAGGTGTTTGTGCCAAACACGGGGACGTTCGGTGGTTGTTTCGAGTTTTCACCCTCTAATGCCATGTTTTTAAGCCTAAGTCTAGAACTATGCACATTACCATTGTATTCTGAAATCGGGAGACTCGCGGCTGCGTGGTCAGTTCCTACGAGTTACATTGGTCCCGTGGGAGGTGTTTGTGCCACCCACGGGGACGTACGGGGGCTGTTTCGAGTTTTCACCCTCTAACGGAATGTCTTTAACCCTAAGTCTAAAAATATATAAATTACCATCGTATTCTCAAATTGGGAGTCCCGCAAAAGCGGGGACAGTTGGTACGAGTTACATTGGACTCTTGGGAGGTGTTAGTGCCACCCACGGGGACGTTCGGGGTTTTTTTCGAGTTTTCGCCCTCTAACGCCCACGCTTTTAATCCTAAGTCTAGAAATATGCAAATTACCGTCGTATTCTCAAACTGGGAGTCCCGCGACTGCATGGTCAGTTCCTACGAGTTACATTCGTCCCATGGGAGGTGTTGGTGCCACCCACGGGGACGCTCGGTGGCTATTTCGAGTTTTCACCCTCTAACGCCAGGTTTTTAAGCCTAAGTCTAGAAATATGCGAATTACCGTCGTATTCTCAAACCGGGAGTCTCGTGGTTGCGTGGTCAGTTCGTACGTGTTATATTGGTCCCGTGGGAGGTGTTGGTACCACCCACAGGAATGTTCGGGGGCTGTTTCGAGTTTTCACCCTCTAACGCCATGTTTTTAAGCCTATGTCTATAAATATTAAATTTATCGTCGTATTCTCAAACCGGGAGTCCCACGGCTGCGGGGTCAATCCCTAAGATTTACATTGGTCCCGTGGGAGGTGTTTGTGCGACCCACGGGGACGTTCGGGGACTGTTTTGAGTTTTCACACTCTAACGCCATGTTTTTAAGCCTAACTCTAGAAATATGCAAATTAACGTCGTATTCTCAAATCGAGAGACCCGCACCTGCTTGGTCAGTTCCTACGAGTTACATTGGTCCCGTGGGAGGTGTTGGTGCCACCCACGGGGACGTTCGGGGGCTGTTTCGAGTTTTCACGCACTAACGTCATATTTTTAAGCCTCAGTCTAGAAATATGCAAATTACTGTCGTATTCTCAAACCGGGAGTCCCGCGGCTGCGTGGTCAGTTCCTACGAGTTACATTGGTCTCGTGGGAGGTGTTAGTGCCACCCACGGGGACGTTCGGGGGATGTTACGAGTTTTCACCTTCTAACGCCTTGTTTTTAATCCTAAGTCTATAAATATGCAAATTATCGTTGTATTCTCAATCTAGGAGACCCACGGCTGTGAGGTCAGTTCCTACGAGTTACATTGGTCCCGTGGGAGGTGTTGGTACCACCCACGGGGAGGTTCAGGGGCTGTTTCGAGTTTTCTCAAACTTGGAGACCCATGACTGCGTGGTCAGTTCCTACTAGTTACATTTGTCCCGTGGGAGGTGTTTGTGCCACCCATGGGGACGTTCGGGGTTCACCCTCTAACGCCATGTTTTTAAGCCCAAGTCTAGAAATATGCAAATTAACGTCGTATTCTCAAACCGGGAGACTCACACCTGGTTGGTCACTTCTTACGAGTTACATTTGTCCCGTGGGAGGTGTTTGTGCCACCCACGGGGACGTGCAGGGGATGTTTCTAGTTTTCACCCTCTAACGCCATGTTTTTAAGCCTAACTCTCGAAATGTGCAAATTACTGTCGTATTATCAAACTAGGAGACCCGCGGCTGCGAGGTCAGTTCCTATGAGTTACATTGGTCCCGTGGGAGGTATTGGTCCCACCCACGGGGAGATTCGTGTGCTGTTTCGAGTTTTCACCCTCTAACGCCTTGTTTTTAAGCCTAAGTCTAGAAATATGCAAATTACCATTTTATTCTCAAACCGAGAGACCCGCGGCTGCGGGGTCAGTTCCTAAGAGTTACATTGGTCCCGTGGGAGGTGTTAGTGCCATCCACGGGGACGTTCGGGGGCAGTTTCGAGTTTTCACCCTCTAACGCAATGTTTTTAATCCTAAATCAAGAAATAAGCAAATTATTGTCGTATTCTCAAATCGGGAGTCCCGCGAATGCGTGGACAGTTCCTACGAGTTACACTGGTCTCGTGGGAGGTGTTGGTGCCACCCATAGGGATGTTCGGGGGCTGTTACGAGTTTTCACCCTCTAACGCCATGTTTTTAAGCCTAAGACTAGAAATATGTAAATTACCATTGTATTCTCAAATCGGGAGACCCATGACTACGAGGTCAGTTCCTACGAGTTACATTGGTCCCGTGGGAGGTGTTGGTGCCTCCCACGGGGAGATTCGGGGGCTATTTTGAGTTTTCACCCTCTAACGCCATGTTTTTAAGCCAAAGTCTAGAAATATCAAAATTATCGTCGTATTCTCAAATCGGGAGACCCGCGGCTGCGTGGTCAGTTCCTACGAGTTACATTGGTCCCGTGGGAGGTGTTGGTGCCACCCACGGGGACGTTCGGTGGTTGTTTCGAGTTTTCACCCTCAGACGCCATGTTTTTAATCCTAAGTCTAGAAATATGAAAATTATCGTATTATTCTCAAACCATGAGACCCGCAGCTGCGAGGTCAGTTCCTACGAGTTACATTGGTCCCGTGGGAGGTGTTGGTGCCACCCACGGGGACGTTTGGTGGTTGTTTCGAGTTTTCACCCTCTAACGCCATGCTTTTAATCCTAACTCTAAAAATATGCAAATTATCATCGAATTATCAAACCAGGAGACCCGCGGCTGCGTGGTCAGTTCCTAAGAGTTACATTGGTCCCGTGGGAGGTGTTTGTGCCACCCACGGGGACGTTCGGGGACTGTATCGAGTTTTCACTCACTAACGCCATGTCTTTAAACCTAAGTCTAGAAATATATGAATTAGCGTCGTATTCTCAAACCGGGAGTCCCTCGGCCGCGGGGTCAGTTCCTATGAGCTACATTAGTCTCGTGGGAGGTGTTGGGGCCACCCACAGGGACGTTCGGGGGCTGGTTCGAGTTTTCAGCCTCTAACCCCATGTTTTTAAACCTAAGTCTAGAAATATGCAAATTACTATCATATTCTCAAATCGGGAGTCCCGCGGCTGCGTGGTCAGTTCCTACGAGTTACATTGGTCTCGTGGGAGGTGTTAGTGCCACCCACGGGGACGTTCGGTGGACATTACGAGTTTTCACCCTCTAACGCCATGTTTTTAAGCCTAAGTCTAGAAATATGTAAATTATCGTCGTATTCTCAAATCGGGAGACCCACGGCTGCGAGGTCAGTTCCTACGAGTGACATTCTACCGTGGGAGGTGTTGGTGTCACCCACGGGGAAGTTCGGGGGTTGTTTCGAGTTTTCACCCTCTAACACCATGTTTTTAAGCCTAAGTCTAGAAATATAAAAATTGTCATCGTATTATCAAACCTGGAGACCCGTAATAGCGTGGTGAGTTCCTACGAGTTACATTTGTCCCGTGGGAGGTGTTTGTTCCACCCGCGGGAACGTTCGGGTGCTATTTTGAGTTTTCACCCTCTAACGCCATATTTTTAAGCCTAAGTGTAGAAATATTCAGATTACAGTCATATTCTCAAACTGAGAGATCCACGACTGCGTGGTCAGCTCCTATGAGTTACGTTGGTCCCGTGGGTGTTGTTGGTGCCACCCACGAGGACATTCGTTGGCTGTTTCGAGTTTTCACCCTCAAACACCATGTTTTTAAACCTAAGTCTAGAAATATACAAATTACCATTTTATTCTCAAACCGGGAGACCCGCGGCTGCCGGGTCAGTTCATAAGAGTTACATTGTTCCCGTGGGAGGTGTTGGTGCCATCCACGGGTACGTTCGGGGGCAGTTTTGAGTTTTCATCCTCTAACACAATGTTTTTAAGCGTAAGTCTAGAAATATGCAAATTATTGTCGTATTCTCAAACTGTGAGTTCCGCGACTGCGTGGTCAGTTCCTACGAGTTACATTGGTCTCGTGGGAGGTGTTGGTGCCACCCACGGGGATGTTCGGGGGCTGTTATGAGTTTTCACCCTCTAACGCCATGTTTTTAAGCCTAAGTCTAGAAATATAAAAACTATCGTCATATTCTCAAATCGGGAGACCCACGGCTGCGTGGTCAATTCCTATGAGTTACATTGGTCCCGTGTGAGATGTTTGTGCCACCCACGGGGACGTTCGGGGGTTGTTTTGAGTTTTCACCCTCTTACGCATTATTTTTAAGCCTCGGTCTAGATATATACAAATTACCGTCGTATTCTGAAACCGGGTGTCCCGCGACTATATCGTTAGTTCCTACGAGTTATGTTGGTCCCGTGGGTGGTGTTGGTGCCACCCACGGGGACGTTCGGTGGTTGTTTCGAGGTTTCACCCTCAAACGCCATGTTTTTAAGCCTAAGTCTAGAAATATGCAATTTACTGTATTATTCTCAAACTGGGAGACCCGCGGTTGTGGGGTCAGTTCCTACGAGTTACATTGGTCCCGTGGGAGGTGTTGGTGCCACCCACGGGGACGTTTGAGGGCTGTTTCGAGTTTTCACCCTCTAACGCCACATTTTTAAGCCTCAGTCTAGAAATATGCAAATTACTATCGTATTCTCAAACCGAGAGTCCCGCAGCTCCGTGGTCAGTTCCTACGAGTTACATTGGTCTCGTGGGAGGTGTTAGTGCCACCCACGGGGACGTTCAGGGGCTGTTACGAGTTTTCACCCTCTAACGCCTTGATTTTTAAGCCTAAGTCAAGAAATATGCAAATTACCGTCGTACTCTCAATCCAGGAGACCCACGGCTGTGAGGTCAGTTCCTACGAGTTACATTGATCCCGTGGGAGGTGTTGGTGCCACCCACGGGGAGGTTCAGGAGCTGTTCCAATTTTCACCCTCTAACGCCATGTTTTTAAGCCTAAGTCTAGAAATATAAAAATTGTCATCGTATTCTCAAACCTGGAGACCCGCGACTGCGTGGTGAGTTCCTATTAGTTACATTTGTCCCATGGGAGGTGTTTGTAAACCCACGGGGACGTTCGGGGTTCACCCTCTAACGCCTTGTTTTTAAGCCCAAGTCTAGAAATATACAAACTATCATCGTATTCTGAAATCGGGAGACCCGCGGCTGCGAGGTCAGTTGCTACAAGTTACATTGGTCCCGTGGCAGGTGTTAATGCCACCCACGGGGAGATTCGGGGGCTGTTTAATGTTTTCACCCATTAACGCCATGTTTTTAAGACAAAGTCTAGAAATATCAAAATTATCATCGTATTCTCAAATCGGGAGACCCGCGGCTACTTAGTCAATTCCTACGAGTTACATTGGTCCCGTGGGAGGTGTTTGTGCCAACCATGGGGACGTTCGGAGGTTGTTTTGAGTTTTCACCCTCTAATGCAATGTTTTTAAGCCTAAGTCTAGAAATATGCACATTATCATCGTATTCTCAAACAGGGAGACCCGCGGCTGCGTGGTCAGTTCCTACGAGTTACATTGGTCCCGTGGGAATTGTTTGTGCCACCCACGGGGACGTTCGGGGGCTGTTTTGAGTTTTCACCCTCTAACGCCATTTTTTAAGCCTAAGTCTAGAAATATATAAATTACCATCGTATTCTCAAACCGAGAGTCCCGCGGCTGCGGGGACAGTTGCTACGAGTTACATTGGACTCGTGGGAGGTGTTGGTGCCACCCACGGGGACGTTCGGGGGGTTGTTTCGAGTTTTCACCCTCTAACGCCACGCTTTTAACCCTAAGTCTAGAAATATGCAAATTACCATCGTATTCTCAAACTGGGAGTCCCGCGGCTGCGTGGTCAGTTCCTACGAGTTACATTGGTCCCATGGGAGGTGTTGGTGCCACCCACGGGGACGTTCGGTGGCTATTTCGAGTTTTCACCCTCTAACACCATATTTTTAAGCCAAAGTCTAGAAATATACAAATTATCATCGTATTCTCAAACAGGGAGTCTCACAGCTGCGTGGTCAGTTCCTACAAGTTACGTTGGTCCCGTGTGAGGTGTTTGCCCCCCCCCCACTAGGACGTTCGGGGGCTGTTTCGAGTTTTCACCCTCTAACGCCTTGTTTTTAAGCCTAAGTCTAGAAATATGCAAATTACCGTCGTATTGTCAAACCGGGAGACCCGCGGCTGCGCGATCAGTTTCTACGAGTTACATTGGTCCCGTGGGAGGTGTTTGTGCCACCCAAGGGGACGTTCGGGGGTCTATTTCGAGTTTTCACCCTCTAATGCCATGTTCTTAAGACTAAGTCTAGAAATATGCAAACTACCGTCGTATTCTCAAATTGGGAGTCTCGTGGCTTCGTGGCCTGTTCCTACGAGTTACATTGGTCCCGTGGGAGGTGTTAGTGCCACCCATGGGGACGTTCGATGGCTGTTTCGAGTTTTCACCCTCTAATGCCATGTTTTTAAGCCTAAGTCTAGAAATATAGAAATTAGCATTGTATTCTCAAACCGGGAGTATCGCGGCTGAGTGGTAAGTTCCTACGTGTTACATTGGTCCCGTGGGAGGTGTTAGTACCTCCCACGGGGACGTTCGGGGGCTGTTTCGAGTTTTCAGCCTCTAACACCACGTTTTTAAGCCTAAGTCTATAAATATGAATATTATCATCGTATTCTCAAGCCGGGAGTCCCGCGGCTGCGGGGTCAGTTCCTACGAGTTCCATTGGTCCCGTGGGAGGTGTTTATGCCACCCACGGGGACGTTCGAGGACTGTTTTGAGTTTTCACCCTCTAACGCCCTGTTTTTAATCCTAAGTCTAGAGATATGCAAATTAACGTCGTATTCTTAAATCGGGAGACCCGCACCTGCTTGGTCAGTTCCTACGAGTTACATTGGTCCCATGGGAGGTGTTTGTGCCACCCATGGGGACGTTCAGGGGCTGTTTCTAGTTTTCACCCTCTAACGCCATGTTTTTAAGCCTAACTCTCGAAATATGCAAATTACCATCGTATTCTCAAACCGGGAGACCCGCGGCTGCGAGGTCAGTTCCTATGAGTTACATTGGTCCCGTGGGAGGTATTGGTGCCACCCACGGGGAGATTCGTGGGCAGTTTTGAGTTTTCACCCTCTAACGCCATGTTTTTAAGCCTAAGTCTAGAAATATAAAAATTATCATCGTATTCTCAAATCGGGAGACCCGTGGCTGCGTGGGCAATTCGTACGAGTTACATTGGTCCCGTGGGAGGTGCTTGTGCCACCCACGGGGACGTTCGGGGGCTGTTTTGAGTTTTCACCCTCTAACGTCTTATTTTTAAGCCTAAGTCTAGAAATATGCAAATTACCATCGTATTCTCAAACCGGGAGACCCGCAGCTGCGTGGTCAATTTCTACGAGTTACGTTGGTCCCGTGGGTGGTGTTGGTGCCACCCACGGGGACGTTCGGTGGCTGTTTCGAGTTTTCACCCTCAAACACCATGTTTTTAAGCCTAAGTCTAGAAATATGCAAATTACCATTTTATTCTCAAACCGGAAGACCCGCGGCTGCGGGGACAGTTTCTAAGAGTTACATTTGTCCCGTGGGAGGTGTTGGTGCCACCCACGGTGACGTTTGGGGGCAGTTTCGAGTTTTCACCCTCTAACGCAATGTTTTTAAGCCTAGGTCTAGAAATATGTAAATTATTGTCGTATTCTCAAACCGGGAGTCCCGCGGATGCGTGGTCAGTTCCTACGAGTTACATTGGTCTCGTGGGAGGTGTTGGTGCCACCCACGGGGACGTTCGGGGACTGTTTTGAGTTTTCACCCTATAAAACCATGTTTTTAAGCCTAAGTCTAGAAATATGCAAATTAACGTCGTATTCTCAATTCGAGAGACCCGCACCTGCTTGGTCAGTTCCTACGAGTTACATTGGTTCCGTGGGAGGTGTTTGTGCCACCCACGGGGACGTTCATGGGCCGTTTTGAGTTTTCACCCTCTAACGCCATGTTTTTAAACCTAACTCTCGAAATATGCAAATTACCGTCGTATTCTCAAACTGGGAGACCCGCGGCTGCGAGTTCCGTTCCTACGAGTTACATTGGTCCCGTGGGAGGTGTTGGTGCCTCCCATGGGGAGATTCGTGGGCTGTTTCGAGTTTTCAACCTTTAACGCTATGTTTTAAAGCCTAAGTCTATAAATATAAAACTTATCATCGTATTCTCAAATCGGGAGGTGTTTGTGCCACCCACGGGGACGTTCGGGGGCTGTTTCGAGTTTTCACCCTCTGACGCCTTATTTTTAAGCCTTAGTCTAAAAATATGCAAATTACTGCCGCATTCTCAAACCGGGTGTCCAGCGACTGTATCTTCAGTTCCTACGAGTTATGTTGGTGTCGTGGGTGGTGTTCGTGCCACCCATGGGGACGTTCGGTGGTTGTTTTGAGGTTTCACCCTCAAACGCCATGTTTTTAATCCTAAGTCTAGAAATATACAATTTATCTTATTATTCTCTAACCGGGAGACCCGCTGCTGCGAGGTCAGTTCCTACGAGTTACATTGGTCCCGTGGGAGGTGTTGGTGCCACCCACGGGGAGATTCGTGGGTTGTTCCGAGTTTTCACCCTCGAACGCCATGTTTTTAAGCCTAAGTCTAGAAATATAAAAATTGTCGTCATATTCTCAAACCTGGAGACCCATGACTGCGTGGTGAGTTCCTACTAGTTACATTTGTCCCGTGGGAGGTGTTTGTGCCACCCATTGGGACGTTCGGGGTTCACCCTCTAATGCCATGTTTTTAAGCCCAAGTCTAGAAATATGCAAATTAACGTCGTATTCTCAAACCGGAAGACCGGAACCTGCTTGGTCAGTTCCTACGATTTACATTGGTCCCGTGGGAGGTGTTTGTGCCACCCACGGGGACGTTCATGGGCCGTTTCGAGTTTTCACCCTCTAACGCCATGTTTTTAAACCTAACTCTCGAAATACGCAAATTACCGTCGTATTCTCAAACTGGGAGACCCGCGGCTGCGAGTTTCGTTCCTATGAGTTACATTGGTCCCGTGGGAGGTGTTGGTGCCTCCCACGGGGAGATTCGTGGGCTGTTTCGAGTTTTCAACCTTTAACGCCATGTTTTTAAGCCTAAGTCTATAAATATAAAAATTATCATCATATTCTCAAATCGGGAGGTGTTTGTGCCACCCACGGGGACGTTCGGGGGCTGTTTCGAGTTTTCACCCTCTGACGCCTTATTTTTAAGCCTTAATCTAGAAATATGCAAATTACTGCTGCATTCTCAAATCGGGTGTCCCGCGACTGTATCTTCAGTTCCTACGAGTTATGTTGGTGTCGTGGGTGGTGTTGGTGCCAACCATGGGGACGTTCGGTGGTTGTTTTGAGGTTTCACCCTCAAACGCCATGTTTTTAATCCCAAGTCTAGAAATATGCAATTTATCATATTATTCTCTAACCGGGAGACCCGCGGCTGCGAGGTCAGTACCTACGAGTTACATTGGTCCCGTGGGAGGTGTTGGTGCCACCCACGGGGAGATTCGTGGGCTGTTCCGAGTTTTCACCCTCGAACGCCATGTTTTTAAGCCTAAGTCTAGAAATATAAAAATTATCGTCGTATTCTCAAACCTGGAGACCCATGACTGCGTGGTGAGTTCCTACTAGTTACATTTGTCCCGTGGGAGGTGTTTGTGCCACCCACTGGGACGTTCGGGGTTCACCCTCTAACGCCATGTTTTTAAGCCCAAGTCTAGAAATATGCAAATTAACGTCGTATTCTCAAACTGGGAGACCGGCACCTGCTTGGTTAGTTCCTACGAGTTACATTGGTCCCGTGGGAGGTGTTTGTGCCACCCACGGGGACGTTCAGGGGCTGTTTCTAGTTTTCACCCTCTAACGCCTTGCTTTTAAGCCTAACTCTCGAAATATGCAAATTACCGTCGTATTCTCAAACAGGGAGACCCGCGGCTGCGAGGTCAGTTCCTATGAGTTACATTGGTCCCGTGGGAGGTATTGGGGCCACCCACGGGGAGATTCGTGAGTTGTTTCGAGTTTTCACCCTCTAACGCCATGTTTTTAAGCCTAAGTCTAGAAATATAAAAATTATCATCGTATTCTCAAATCGGGAGACCCGCGGCTACGTGGATAATTCCTACGAGTTACATGGGTCCCGTGGGAGGTGCTTGTGCCACCCACAGGGATGTTCGGGGGATGTTTTGAGTTTTCACCCTCTAACGCCTTGTTTTTAAGCCTAAGTCTAGAGATATGAAAATTACCATCGTATTCTCAAACCGGGAGACCCGCGGCTGCGTGGTTTGCTCCTACAAGTTATGTTGGTCCCATGAGTGGTATTGGTGCCACCCACGAGGACGTTCGGTGGCTGTTTCGAGTTTTCACCCTCAAACGCCTTGTTTTTACGCCTAAGTCTAGAAATATGCTAATTACCATTTTATTCTCAAACCGGGAGACCCGCGGCTGCGGGGTCAGTTCCTAAGAGTTACATTGGTCTCGTGGGAGGTGTTGGTGCCACCCACGGGGACCTTCGGGGGCAGTTTCGAGTTTTCACCCTCTAAATCAATGTTTTTAATCCTAAGTCTTGAAATATGCAAATTATTGTCGTATTCTCAAATCGGGAGTCCCGCGAATGCGTGGTCAGTTCCTACGAGTTACATTGGTCTCGTGGGAGGTGTTGGTGCCACCCACGGGGACGTTCGGGGGATGTTACGAGTTTTCACCTTCTAACGCCTTGTTTTTAATCCTAAGTCTATAAATATGCAAATTATCGTTGTATTCTCAATCTAGGAGACCCACGGCTGTGAGGTCAGTTCCTACGAGTTACATTGGTCCCGTGGGAGGTGTTGGTACCACCCAGGGGGAGATTCGGGGCTGTTTCGAGTTTTCACACTCTAACGCCATATTTTTAAGCCTAAGTCTATAAATATAAATATTATCGTCGTATTCTCAAATCAGGAGACCCGCGGCCGCGTGGTCAATTCCTACGAGTTACATTGGTCCCGTGGGAGGTGTTTGTACCACCCACGGGGACGTTCGGGGACTGTATCGAGTTTTCACCCACTAACGCCATGTCTTTAAACCAAATTCTAGAAATATATAAATTACCGTCGTATTCTCAAACCGGGAGTCCCTCGGCCGCGGGGTCAGTTCCTACGAGCTACATTGGACTCGTGGGAGGTGTTAGTGCCACCCACAGGGACGTTCGGGGGCTGTTTCGAGTTTTCAGCCTCTAACCCCATGTTTTTAAACCTAAGTATAGAAATATGCAAATTACTGTCATATTCTCAAACCGGGAGTCCCGCGGCTGTGTGGTCAGTTCCTACGAGTTACATTGGTCTCGTGGGAGGTGTTGGTGCCACCCACGGGGACGTTCGGTGGACGTTACGAGTTTTCACCCTCTAACGCCATGTTTTTAAGCCTAACTCTAGAAATATGCAAATTATCGTCGTATTCTCAAACCGGGAGTCCCACGGCTGCAAGGTCAGTTCCTACGAGTGACATTGGTACCGTGGGAGGTGTTGGTGTCACCCACGGGGAAGTTCGGGGGCTGTTTCGAGTTTTCACCTTCTAACGCCATGTTTTTAAGCCTAAGTCTAGAAATATGAAAATTATCATTGTATTATCAAACTTGGAGACCCGCGACAGCGTGGTGAGTTCCTACGAGTTACATTTGTTTCGTGGGAGGTGATTGTGCCACCCGCGGTGACGTTCGGGTTCTATTTCATGTTTTCACCCTCTAACGCCATATTTTTAAGCCTAAGTGTAGAAATATAAAAATTACAGTCGTATTCTCAAACCGAGAGACCCGCGGCTGCGTGGTCAGCTCCTACGAGTTACGTTGGTCCCGTGGGTGTTGTTGGTGCCACCCACGGGGACGTTCGGTGGCTGTTTCGAGTTTTCACCCTCAAACACCATGTTTTTAAGCCTAAGTCTAGAAATATACAAATTACCATTTTGTTCTCAAACCGGGAGACCCGCGGCTATCGGGTCCGTTCATAAGAGTTACATTGGTCCCGTGGGAGGTGTTGGTGCCACCCATGGGGACGTTCGGGGGCAGTTTTGAGTTTTCATCCTCTAACGCAATGTTTTTAAGCCTAAGTCTAAAAATATGCAAATTATTGTCGTATTCTCAAACTGGGAGTCCCGCGGATGCGTGGTCAGTTCCTACGAGTTACATTGGTCTCGTGAGAGGTGTTGGTGCCACCCACAGGGATGTTCGGGGGCTGTTACGAGTTTTCACCCTCTAACGCCATGTTTTTAAGCCTAAGTCTATAAATATAAAAACTATCATCATATTCTCAAATCGGGAGACCCGCGGCTGCGTGGTCAATTCCTACGAGTTACATTGGTCCCGTGTGAGGTGTTTGTGCCACCCACGGGGACGTTCGGGGGTTGTTTCGAGTTTTCACCCTCTTACGACTTGTTCTTATGCCTCAGTCTAGAAATATGCAAATTACCATCGTATTCTCAAACCGGGTGTCCCGCAGCTGCGTCGTTAGTTACTACGAGTTACGTTGGTCCCGTGGGTGGTGTGGGTGCCACCCACGGGGACGTTTGGTGGTTGTTTTGAGTTTTCACCCTCAAACGCCATGTTTTTAAGCCTAAGTCTAGAAATATTCAAATTACCGTATTATTCTCAAATCGAGAGACCCGCGGCTGCGGGATCAGTTCCTACGAGTTATATTGGTCCCGTGGGAGGTGTTGGTGCCACCCACGGGGATGTTCGGTGGCCATTTCGAGTTTTCACCCTCTAACGCCATGTCAAGAAATATATAAATTATTGTCGTATTCTCAAACCGGGAGTCCCTCGACTGCGGGGTCATATCCTACGAGTTACATTGGTCTCGTGGGAGGTGTTGGTGCCACCCACAGGGACGTTCGCGGGTTGTTTCGAGTTTTCAGCCTCTAACCCCATGTTTTTATGCCTAAGTCTAGAAATATGCAAATTACTGTCGTATTCTCAAACTGGGACTCCCGCGGCTGCGTGGTCAGTTCCTACGAGTTACATTGGTCTCCTGGGATGTATTGGTGCCACCCACGGGGACGTTCGAGGGATGTTACGAGTTTTCACCCTCTAACGCCATGTTTTTAAGCCTAAGTCTAGAAATATAAAAATTATCATCGTATTCCCAAATCGGGAGACCCGAGGCTGCGTGGTCAATTCCTACGAGTTACATTGGTCCCGTGGGAGGGGTTTGTACCACCCGAGGGGACGTTCGGGGGCTGTTTCGAGTTTTCACCCTCTAACGCCTTGTTTTTAAGTCTAAGTCTAGAAATATGCAAATTACCATCGTATTCTCAAACCGGGTGACCCGCGGCTGGGTGGACAGTTCCTACGAGTTACATTGGTCCCGTGGGAGGTGTTGGTTCCACCCACGCGGACGTTCGGTGGTTGTTTTGAGTTTTCGCCCTCAAACGCCATGTTTTTAAGCCTAATTTTAGAAATATGCAAATTACCGTATTATTCTCAAACTGGGAGACCCGCGGCTGCGTGGTCAGTTCCTACGAGTTACATTGGTCCCGTGGGAGGTGTTCGTGCCACCCACGGGGACGTTCAGTGGTTGTTTCGAGTTTTCACCCTCTAACGCCATTCTTTTAAACCTAAGTCTAGAAATATGCAAATTATCGTCGAATTCTCAAACTGGGAGACCCGCGGCTGCGTGGTCAGTTCCTAAGATTTACATTGGTCCCGTGGGAGGTGTTTCTGTCACCCACGGGGACGTTCGGGGACTGTATCGAGTTTTCACCCACTAACGCCATGTCTTTAAACCTAAGTTTAGAAATATATAAATTACCGTCGTATTCTTAAACCGAGAGTCCCTCGGCCGTGGGGTCAGTTCCTACGAGCTACATTGGTCTCGTGGGAGGTGTTTGTGCCACCCATAGGGACGTTCGGGGGCTGTTTCGAGTTTTTAGCCTCTAACCCCATGTTTTTAAACCTAAGTCTTGAAATATGCAAATTACTGTCATATTCTCTAACCGGGAGTCCCGCGGCTGCGTGGTCAGTTCCTACGAGTTACATTGGTCTCGTGGGAGGTGTTGGTGCCACCCACGGGGACGTTCGGTGGACGTTACGAGTTTTCACCCTCTAACGCCATGTTTTTAAGCCTAAGTCTAGAAATATGCAAATTATCGTCATATTCTCAAACCGGGAGACCCACGGCTGCGAGGTCAGTTCCTACGAGTGACATTGGTACAATGGGAGGTGTTGGTTTCACCCACGGGGAAGTTCGGGGGCTGTTTCGAGTTTTCACCCTCTAACGCCATGTTTTTAAGCCTAAGTCTAGAAATATGAAAATTATCATCGTATTATCAAACCTGGAGACCCGCGATAGCGTGATGAGTTCCTACGAGTTACATTTGTCCCGTGGGAGGTGTTTGTGCCACCCGCGGGAACGTTCGGGTGCTATTTCGAGTTGTCACCCTCTAACGCCATGTTTTTAAGCCTAAGGGTAGAATTATACAAATTACAGTCGTTTTCTCAAACCAAGAGACCCGTGGCTGCGTGGTCAGCTCCTACGAGTTACGTTGGTCCCGTGGGTGTTATTGGTGCCACCCACGGGGACGTTCGGTGGCTGTTTCAAGTTTTCACCCTCAAACGCCATGTTTTTAAGCCTAAGTCTAGAAATATACAAATTACCATTTTATTCTCAAACCGGGAGACCCGCGGCTATCGGGTCCGTTCATAAGAGTTACATTGGTCCCGTGGGAGGTGTTGGTGCCACCCACGGGGACGTTCGGGAGAAGTTTTGAGTTTTCATCCTCTAACGCAATGTTTTTAAGCCTAAGTCTAGAAATATGCAAATTATTGTCGTATTCTCAAACTGGGAGTCCCGCGGCTGCGTGGTCAGTTCCTACGAGTTACATTGGTCTCGTGGGAGGTGTTGGTGCCACCCACGGGGATGTTCGGGGGCTGTTACGCGTTTTCACCCTCTAACGCCATGTTCTTAAGCCTAAGTCTAGAAATATAAAAACTATCATCATATTCTCAAATCGGGAGACCCGCGGCTGCGTGGTCAATTCCTACGAGTTACATTGGTCCCGTGTGAGGTGTTTGTGCCACCCACGGGGACGTTCGGGGGTTGTTTCGAGTTTTCACCCTCTTACGACTTGTTCTTATGCCTCAGTCTAGAAATATGCAAATTACCATCGTATTCTCAAACCGGGTGTCCCGCAGCTGCGTCGTTAGTTACTACGAGTTACGTTGGTCCCGTGGGTGGTGTGGGTGCCACCCACGGGGACGTTTGGTGGTTGTTTTGAGTTTTCACCCTCAAACGCCATGTTTTTAAGCCTAAGTCTAGAAATATTCAAATTACCGTATTATTCTCAAATCGAGAGACCCGCGGCTGCGGGATCAGTTCCTACGAGTTATATTGGTCCCGTGGGAGGTGTTGGTGCCACCCACGGGGATGTTCGGTGGCCATTTCGAGTTTTCACCCTCTAACGCCATGTCAAGAAATATATAAATTATTGTCGTATTCTCAAACCGGGAGTCCCTCGACTGCGGGGTCATATCCTACGAGTTACATTGGTCTCGTGGGAGGTGTTGGTGCCACCCACAGGGACGTTCGCGGGTTGTTTCGAGTTTTCAGCCTCTAACCCCATGTTTTTATGCCTAAGTCTAGAAATATGCAAATTACTGTCGTATTCTCAAACTGGGACTCCCGCGGCTGCGTGGTCAGTTTCTACGAGTTACATTGGTCTCCTGGGATGTATTGGTGCCACCCACGGGGACGTTCGAGGGATGTTACGAGTTTTCACCCTCTAACGCCATGTTTTTAAGCCTAAGTCTAGAAATATAAAAATTATCATCGTATTCCCAAATCGGGAGACCCGAGGCTGCGTGGTCAATTCCTACGAGTTACATTGGTCCCGTGGGAGGGGTTTGTACCACCCGAGGGGACGTTCGGGGGCTGTTTCGAGTTTTCACCCTCTAACGCCTTGTTTTTAAGTCTAAGTCTAGAAATATGCAAATTACCATCGTATTCTCAAACCGGGTGACCCGCGGCTGGGTGGTCAGTTCCTACGAGTTACATTGGTCCCGTGGGAGGTGTTGGTTCCACCCACGCGGACGTTCGGTGGTTGTTTTGAGTTTTCACCCTCAAACGCCATGTTTTTAAGCCTAAGTCTAGAAATATGCAAATTACCGTATTATTCTCAAACTGGGAGACCCGCGGCTGCGTGGTCAGTTCCTACGAGTTACATTGGTCCCGTGGGAGGTGTTCGTGCCACCCAGGGGGACGTTCAGTGGTTGTTTCGAGTTTTCACCCTCTAACGCCATTCTTTTAAACCTAAGTCTAGAAATATGCAAATTATCGTCGAATTCTCAAACTGGGAGACCCGCGGCTGCGTGGTCAGTTCCTAAGATTTACATTGGTCCCGTGGGAGGTGTTTCTGTCACCCACGGGGACGTTCGGGGACTGTATCGAGTTTTCACCCACTAACGCCATGTCTTTAAACCTAAGTTTAGAAATATATAAATTACCGTCGTATTCTTAAACCGAGAGTCCCTCGGCCGTGGGGTCAGTTCCTACGAGCTACATTGGTCTCGTGGGAGGTGTTTGTGCCACCCATAGGGACGTTCGGGGGCTGTTTCGAGTTTTTAGCCTCTAACCCCATGTTTTTAAACCTAAGTCTTGAAATATGCAAATTACTGTCATATTCTCTAACCGGGAGTCCCGCGGCTGCGTGGTCAGTTCCTACGAGTTACATTGGTCTCGTGGGAGGTGTTGGTGCCACCCACGGGGACGTTCGGTGGACGTTACGAGTTTTCACCCTCTAACGCCATGTTTTTAAGCCTAAGTCTAGAAATATGCAAATTATCGTCATATTCTCAAACCGGGAGACCCACGGCTGCGAGGTCAGTTCCTACGAGTGACATTGGTACAATGGGAGGTGTTGGTTTCACCCACGGGGAAGTTCGGGGGCTGTTTCGAGTTTTCACCCTCTAACGCCATGTTTTTAAGCCTAAGTCTAGAAATATGAAAATTATCATCGTATTATCAAACCTGGAGACCCGCGATAGCGTGATGAGTTCCTACGAGTTACATTTGTCCCGTGGGAGGTGTTTGTGCCACCCGCGGGAACGTTCGGGTGCTATTTCGAGTTGTCACCCTCTAACGCCATGTTTTTAAGCCTAAGGGTAGAATTATACAAATTACAGTCGTTTTCTCAAACCAAGAGACCCGTGGCTGCGTGGTCAGCTCCTACGAGTTACGTTGGTCCCGTGGGTGTTATTGGTGCCACCCACGGGGACGTTCGGTGGCTGTTTCGAGTTTTCACCCTCAAACGCCATGTTTTTAAGCCTAAGTCTAGAAATATACAAATTACCATTTTATTCTCAAACCGGGAGACCTGCGGCTGCCGGGTCAGTTCATAAGAGTTACATTGGTCCCGTGGGAGGTGTTGGTGCCACCCACGGGGACGTTCGGGAGAAGTTTTGAGTTTTCATCCTCTAACGCAATGTTTTTAAGCCTAAGTCTAGAAATATGCAAATTATTGTCGTATTCTCAAACTGGGAGTCCCGCGGCTGCGTGGTCAGTTCCTACGAGTTACATTGGTCTCGTGGGAGGTGTTGGTGCCACCCACGGGGATGTTCGGGGGCTGTTACGCGTTTTCACCCTCTAACGCCATGTTCTTAAGCCTAAGTCTAGAAATATAAAAACTATCATCATATTCTCAAATCGGGAGACCCGCGGCTGTGTGGTCAATTCCTACGAGTTACATTGGTCCCGTGTGAGGTGTTTGTGCCACCCACGGGGACGTTCGGGGTTTATTTCGAGTTTTCACCCTCTTACGCCTTGTTTTTAAGCCTCAGTCTAGAAATATGCAAATTACCATCGTATTCTCAAACCGGGTGTCCTGCAGCTGCGTCGTTAGTTCCTACGAGTTACGTTGGTCCCGTGGGTGGTGTTGGTGCCACCCACGGGGACTTTCGGTGGTTGTTTCGAGTTTTCCCCCTCAAACGCGATGTTTTTAAGTCTAAGTCTAGAAATATGCAAATTACCGTATTATTCTCAAACCGGGAGACCCGCGGCTGCGGGATCAGTTCCTACGAGTTATATTGGTCCCGTGTGAGGTGTTGGTGCCACCCATGGG
This sequence comes from Sambucus nigra, assembly GCA_949130495.1. NCBI lineage: Eukaryota > Viridiplantae > Streptophyta > Magnoliopsida > Dipsacales > Adoxaceae > Sambucus > Sambucus nigra. Next base: position 59,684,580 of record OX422218.1, on the reverse strand, counting down.
GACGTTCGGTGGCTGTTTCGAGTTCTCACCCCCTAATGCCATTCTTTTAAGCCTAAGTCTAGAAATATGCAAATTACTGTCGTATTCTCAAACCGGGAGACCCACGGCTGCATGGTCAGTTCCTACGAGTTACATTGTTCCCGTGGGAGGTGTTGGTGCCTCCCATGGGGAGATTCGGAGACTGTTTCGAGTTTTCACCCTCTAACGCCATCTCTTTAATCCTAAGTCTAGAAATATGAAAATTGTCGTCGTGTTCTCAAACCTGGAGACCGTCGGTTGCGTGGTGAGTTCCTACGAGTTACATTTTTCCCGTGGGAGGTGTTTGTGCCACCCGCGGGGACGTTCGGGGCCTATTTCGAGTTTTCGACCTCTAACCCCATGTTTTTAAGCCAAAGTGTAGAAATATACAAATTAACGTCGTATTTTCAAACTGGGACTCCCGCGGCTACGTGGTCAGCTCCTACGAGTTACATTAGTCTCGTGGGAGGTGTTGGTGCCACCCACGGGGACGTTCGGGGGCTGTTACGACCTTTCAACCTCTAACGCCATGTTTTTAAGACTAAGTCTAGAAATATGCAAATTACCGTCGTATTCTCAATATGGGAGATCCACGTCTGAGAGGTCAGCTCCTACGAGTTACATTGGTCCCGTGGGAGGTGTTGTTGCCATCCACGGGGAGTTTCGGGGGTTGTTCCGAGTTTTCACCCTCTAACGCCATGTTTTTAATCCTAAGTCTAGAAATATGAAAATTATCATCGTATTCTTAAACCTGGAGACCCGTGACTGCGTGGTGAATTCCTACGAGTTACATTTGTCCCGTGGGAGGTGTTTGTGCCACCCACGGGGACGTTCGGGGACTGTTACGAGTTTTCACCCTCTAACGCCATGTTTTTAAGACTAACTCTCGAAATAAGCAAATTACCATCGTATTCTTAAACCGGGAGACCCGCAGCTGCGAGGTCAGTTCCTACGAGTTACATTGGTCCCGTGGGAGGTGTTGGTGCCACCCATGGGGAGATTCGGGGGCTGTTTCGAGGTTTCACCCTCTAACGCCATGTTTTTAAGCCTAAGTCTAGAAATATAAAAATTATAATCGTATTCTCAAATCGGGAGTCTTGCGACTGCGTCGTGAGTTCCTACGAGTTATGTTGGTCCCGTGGGTGGTGTTGGTGCCACCTATGGGGACGTTCGGTGGTTGTTTCGAGTTTTCACCCTCAAACGCCATGTTTTTAAGCCTAAGTCTATAAATATGCAAATTGCCGTATTATTCCCAAATCGGGAGACCCGCGGCTATGGGGACAGTTCCTACGAGTTACATTGGTCCCGTGGGAGGTGTTGGTGCCACCCATGGGGACGTTCGGGGGGTTTTTCGAGTTTTCACCCTCTAACGCCATGTTTTTAATCCTATGTCTAGAAATATTAAAAATTACTGTCGTATTCTCAAACCGGGAGTCCCGCGGTTTCTTGGTCAGTTCCTATGAGTTACATTGGTCTCGTGGGAGGTGTTGGTGCCACCCACGGGGACGTTCGGGGGCTGTTACGAGTTTTCACCCTCTAACGCCATGTTTTTAAGCCTAAGTCTAGAAATATGCAAATTACTGTCGTATTCTCAAACCGGGAGACCCACGGTTGCGAGGTCACTTCCTACGAGTTACATTGGTCCCGTGGGAGGTGTTGGTGCCACCCAAGGGGAGATTCGTGGGCTGTTCCGAGTTTTCACCCTCGAACTCCATGTTTTTAAGCCTAAGTCTAGAAATATAAAAATTGCTGTCGTATTATCAAACCTCGAGACCCGCGACAATGTGGTGAGTTCCTATGAGTTACATTTATCCCGTGGGAGGTGTTTGTGCCACCCACGGGGATGTTCGGGGGCTATTTTGAGTTTTCGCACACTAACGCCATGTTTTTAAGCCTAAGTCTAGAAATATATAAATTGTCATCGTATTCTCAAACCTCGAGACCCGTGACTGCGTGGTGAGTTACTACGAGTTACATTGGTCCCGTGGGAGGTGTTTATGCCACCCACGGGGACGTTTGAGGACTGTTTCGAGTTTTCACCCTCTAACGCCATGTCTTTCAGCCTAAGTCTAGAAATATATAAATTACATTCGTATTCTCAAACCGAGAGTCTTGCGACTGCGTGGACAGTTGGTACGAGTTACATTGGACTCGTGGGAGGTGTTGGTGCCACCCACGGGGACGTTCGGGGGGTGTTTCGAGTTTTCACCCTCTAATGCCATGTTTTTAAGCCTAAGTCTAGAAATATGAAAATTATCATCGTATTCTCTAATCGGGAGACCCGCGGCTACGTGGTCAATTCCTACGAGTTAAATTGGTCCCGTGGGAGATGTTTGTCCCACCCAAGGGGACGTTCGGGGGTCTATTTCGAGTTTTCACCCTCTAATGCCATGTTTTTAAGCCTAACTCTAGAAATATGCACATTACCGCCGTATTCTCAAACCGGGAGACCCGCGGTTGCGTGGTCAGTTCCTACGAGTTACATTTGTCCCGTGGGACGTGTTTGGGCCACCCACGGGGACGTTCGGGGACTGTTTCGAGTTTTCAACCTCTAACGCCATGTCTTTTAGCCTAAGTCTAGAAATATATAAATTACATTCATATTCTCAAGCCGGGAGTCCCGCGACTGCGGGGACAGTTGCTATGAGTTACATTCGACTCGTGCAAGGTGTTAGTGCCACCCACGGGGATGTTCGGGGAGCGTTTCGAGTTTTCACCCTCGAACGCCACGCTTTTAACCCTAAGTCTAGAAATATGTAAATTATCGTCGTATTCTCAAACCGAGAGTCCCGCGGCTGCGTGGTCCGTTCCTACGAGTTACATTGGTCCCATGGGAGGTGTTGATGCCACCCACGGGGACGTTCGGTGGCTATTTCGAGTTTTCACCCTCTAACGCCATGTTTTTAAGCCTAAGTCTAGAAATATGCAAATTATCGTCGTATTTTCAAACTGAGAGACTCGCGGCAGCGTGGTCAGTTCCTACGTGTTACATTGGTCCCGTGGGAGGTATTGGTACCACCTATGGGGACGTTCGAGGGCTGTTTTGAGTTTTCACCCTCTAACGCCATGTTTTTAAGCCTAAATCTATAAATATGAAAATTACAGTCGAATTCTCAAACCGGGACTCCCGTGGCTGGAGGGTCAGTTCCTACGAGTTACATTGGTCCCGTGGGAGGTGTTTATGCCACCCACGGGGACGTTCGAGGACGGTTTCGAGTTTTCACCCTCTAACGCCCTCTTTTTATGCCTAAGTCTAGAAATATGAAAATTAAAATTGTATTCTCAAACTGGGAGACCCGCACCTGCTTGGTCAGTTCCTACGAGTTACATTGGTCCCGTGGGAGGTGTTTGTGCCACCCACGGGGACGTTCAGGGGCTGTTTCTAGTTTTCACCCTCTAACTCCATGTTTTTAAGCCTAACTCTCGAAATATGCAAATTACCATCGTATTCTCAAACCGGGAGACCCGCGGCTGCGAGGTCAGTTCCTATGAGTTACATTGGGCCCGTGGGAGGTATTGGTGCCACCCACGGGGAGATTCGTGGGCAGTTTTGAGTTTTCACCCTCTAACGCCATGTTTTTAAGCCTACGTCTAGAAATATAAAAATTATCGTCGTATTCTCAAATCGGGAGACCCGCGGCTGCATGGACAATTCCTACGAGGTACTTGGTCCCGTGGGAGGTGCTTGTGCCACCCACGGGGACGTTCGGGGGCTGTTTTGAGTTTTCACCCTCTAAGGTCTTGTTTTTAAGCCTAGTCTAGAAATATGCAAATTACCGTCGTACTCTCAAACCGGAAGACCCGCGGCTGCGTGGTCAGTTCCTACGAGTTATGTTGGTCCCGTGGGTGGTGTTGGTGCCACCCACGGGGACGTTCGGTGGCTGTTACGATTTTTCACCCTCAAACGCCATGTTTTTAAGCCTAAGTCTAGAAATATGCAAATTACCATTTTATTCTCAAACCGGTAGACCCGCGGCTGCGGTGTCAGTTTCTAAGAGTTACATTGGTCCCGTGGGTGGTGTTGGTGCCACCCACGGTGACGTTCGGAGGAAGTTTCGAGTTTTCACCCTCTAACGCAATGTTTTTAAGCCTAAGTCTAGAAATATGTAAATTATTGTCGTATTCTCAAACTGGGAGACCCGCGGTTGCGTGGCCAGTTCCTATGAGTTACATTGGTCTCGTGGGAGGTGTTGGTGCCACCCACAGGGATGTTCGGGGGCTGTTACGAGTTTTCACCATCTAACGCCATGTTTTTAAGCCTAAGACTAGAAATATGTAAATTACTGTTGTATTCTCAAACCGGGAGACCCGCGACTGCGAGGTCAGTTCCTACGACTTACATTGGTCTCGTGGGAGGTGTTGGTGCCTCCCACGGGGAGATTCGGGGGCTGTTTCGAGTTTTCGCCCTCTAACGCCATGTTTTTAAGCCTAAGTCTAGAAATATAAAAATTATCGTCGTATTCTCAAATCGGGAGACCCGCGGCTGTGTGGTCAATTCCTACGAGTTACATTGGTCCCGTGGGAGGTGTTTGTACCACCCGAGGGGACGTTCGGGGGCTATTTTGAGTTTTCACCCTCTAACACCTTGTTTTTAAGCCTCAGTCTAGAAATTTGCAAATTACCATCGTATTCTCAAACCGGGTGTCCCGCAGCTGCATCGTTAGTTCCTACGAGTTACGTTGGTCCCGTGGGTGGTGTTGGTGCCACCCACGGGGACGTTCGGTGGTTGTTTCGAGTTTTCACCCTCAAACGCCATGTTTTTAAGCCTAAGTCTTAAAATATGCAAAATACCGTATTATTCTCAAATCGGGAGACCCGAGGCTGCGGGGTGAGTTCCTACGAGTTACATTGGTCCCGTGGGAGGTGTTTGTGCCACCCACGGGGACGTTCGGGGTTCACCCTCTAACGCCATGTTTTTAAGCCCAAGTCTAGAAATATGCAAATTAACGTCGTATTCTCAAACCGGTAGACCCGCACCTGCTTGGTCAGTTCCTACGAGTTACATTTTTCCCATGGGAGGTTTTTGTGCCACCCACGGGGACGTTCATGGGCTGTTTCTAGTTTTCACCCTCTAACGCCATGTTTTTAAGCCTAACTCTCGAAATATGCAAATTACCGTCGTATTCTCAAACCGGGAGACTCACACCTGGTTGGTCAGTTCCTACGAGTTACATTTGTCCCGTGGGAGGTGTTTGTGGCACCCACGGGGACGTTCAGGGGATGTTTCTAGTTTTCACCCTCTAACGCCATGTTTTTAAGCCTAACTCTCGAAATATGCAAATTACTGTCGTATTATCAAACTAGGAGACCCGCGGCTGCGAGGTCAGTTCCTATGAGTTACATTGGTCCCGTGGGAGGTATTGGTCCCACCCACGGGGAGATTCGTGTGCTGTTTCGAGTTTTCACCCTCTAACGCCTTGTTTTTAAGCCTAAGTCTAGAAATATGCAAATTAGGATTTTATTCTCAAACCGAGAGACCCGCGGCTGCGGGGTCAGTTCCTAAGAGTTACATTGGTCCCGTGGGAGGTGTTAGTGCCATCCACGGGGACGTTCGGGGGAAGTTTTGAGTTTTCACCCTCTAACGCAATGTTTTTAATCCTAAGTCAAGAAATATGCAAATTATTATCGTATTCTCAAATCGGGAGTCCCGCGAATGCGTGGTCAGTTCCTACGAGTTACACTGGTCTCGTGGGAGGTGTTGGTGCCACCCATAGGGATGTTCGGGGGCTGTTACGAGTTTTCACCCTCTAACGCCATGTTTTTAAGCCTAAGACTAGAAATATGTAAATTACCATTGTATTCTCAAATCGGGAGACCCACGACTGCGAGGTCAGTTCCTACGAATTACATTGGTCCCGTGGGAGGTGTTGGTGCCTCCCATGGGGAGATTCGGGGGCTCTTTTGAGTTTTCACCCTCTAACGCCATGTTTTTAAGCCTAAGTCTAGAAATATAAAAATTATCGTCGTATTCTCAAATCGGGAGACCCGCGGCTGCGTGGTCAATTCCTACGAGTTACATTGGTCCCGTGGAAGGTGTTTGTACCACCTGAGGGGACGTTCGGGGGCTGTTTCGAGTTTTTACCCTCTAACTCCTTATTTTTAAGCTTATGTCCAAAAATATGCAAATTACCATCGTATTCTCAAACCGGGAGACCCGCGGCTGCGTGGTCAGTTCCTACGAGTTACATTGGTCCCGTGGGAGGTGTTGGTGCCACCCACGGGGACGTTCGGTGGTTGTTTTGAGTTTTCACCCTCAAACGCCATGTTTTTAATCCTAAGTCTAGAAATATGCAAATTATCGTATTATTCTCAAACCGGGAGACCCGCAGCTGCGAGGTCAGTTCCTACGAGTTACATTGGTCCTGTGGGAGGTGTTGGTGCCACCCACGGGGACGTTTGGTGGTTGTTTCGAGTTTTCACCCTCTAATGCCATGCTTTTAAACCTAAGTCTAGAAATATGCAAATAATCATCGAATTATCAAACCAGGAGACCCGCGGCTGCGTGGTCAGTTCCTAAGAGTTACATTGGTCCCGTGGGAGGTGTTTGTGCCACCCACGGGGACGTTCGAGGACTGTATTGAGTTTTCACCCACTAACGCCATGTCTTTAAACCTAAGTCTAGAAATATATAAATTACCGTCATATTCTCAAACCGGGAGTCCCTCGGCCGCGGGGTCAGTTCCTATGAGCTACATTAGTCTCGTGGGAGGTGTTGGTGCCACCCACAGGGACGTTCGGGGGCTGTTTTGAGTTTTCAGCCTCTAAACCCATGTTTTTAAACCTAAGTCTAGAAATATGCAAATTACTATCATATTCTCAAACCGGGAGTCCCGCGGCTGCGTGGTCAGTTCCTACGAGTTACATTGGTCTCGTGGGAGGTGTTAGTGCCACCCACGGGGACGTTCGGGGGTTGTTTTGAGTTTTCACCTTCTTACGCATTATTTTTAAGCCTCGGTCTAGATATATACAAATTACCATCGTATTCTTAAACCGGGCGTCCCGCAGCTGCGTCGTTAGTTCCTACGAGTTACGTTGGTCCCATGGGTGGTGTTGGTGCCACCCACGGGGACGTTCGGTGGTTGTTTCGAGTTTTCACCCTCAAACGCCATGTTTTTAAGCCTAAGTCTAGAAATATGCAAATTATCGTATTATTCTCAAACCGGGAGACCCGCGGCTGCAGGATCAGTTCCTACGAGTTATATTGGTCCCGTGGGAGGTGTTGGTGCCACCCACGGGGAGTTCGGTGGCTGTTTCGAGTTTTCACCCTCTAATGCCATTCTTTTAAGCCTAAGTCTAGGAATATGCAAATTACAGTCGTATTCTCAAACCGGGAGACCCACGGCTGCGTGGTCAGTTCCTACGAGTTACATTGGTCTCGTGGGAGGTGTTAGTGCCACCCACAGGGACGTTCGGGGGCTGTTTCGAGTTTTCAGCCTCTAACCCCATGTTTTTAAACCTAAGTCTAGAAATATGCAAATTACCGTCGTATTCTCAAACCGGGAGACCCACGGCTGCGTGGTCAGTTCTTACAAGTTACATTGGTCCCGTGGGAGGTGTTTGTGCCACTCACGGGGACGTTCAGAGACTGTTTCGAGTTTTCACCCTCTAACGCCATGTCTTTAAGCCTAAGTCAAGAAATATATAAATTATTGTCGTATTCTCAAACCGGGAGTCCCTCGGCTGCGGGGTCAGTTCCTACGAGTTACATTGGTCTCGTGGGAGGTGTTGGTGCCACCCACAGGGACGTTTGGGTGTTGTTTCGAGTTTTCAGCCTCTAACCCCATGTTTTTATGCCTAAGTCTAGAAATATGCAAATTACTGTCGTATTCTCAAGACGGGACTCCCGCGGTTGCGTGGTCAGTTCCTACGAGTTACATTGGTCTCGTGGTACGTATTGGTGCCACCCACGGGGACGTTTGGGGGATGTTACGAGTTTTCAACCTCTAACACCATGTTTTTAAGCCTAAGTCTGGAAATATGCAAATTATCGTCGTATTCTAAAACCGAGAGACCCACGGCTGCGAGGTATGATCCTACCAGTGACATTTCTCTCATGGGAGGTGTTGGTGCCACCCACGGGGACGTTCGGGGGCTGTTTCGAGTTTTCACCCTCTAACGCCATGTTTTTAAACCTAAGTCTAGAAATATGAAAATTGTCATCATATTCTCAAACCTGGAGACCCACGACTGTGTGGTGAGTTCCTACGAGTTACATTTTTCCCGTGGGAGGTGTTTGTACCACCCGCGGGGACGTTCGTGGGCTATTTCAAGTTTTCACCCTCTAACGCCATGTTTTTAAGCCTAAGTGTAGAAATATATTAATTACTGTCGTATTCTCAAATCGGGAGACCCACGACTGCGTGGTCATCTCCTACGAGTTACATTGGTCTCGTGGGAGGTGTTGGTGCCACCCACGGGGACGTTCGGGGGCTGTTACGACTTTTCAATCTCTAACACCATGTTTTAAGACTAAGTCTAGAAATATGCAAATTACCATCGTATTCTCAATATGGGAGATCCACGGCTGAGAGGTCAGCTCCTACGAGTTACATTGGTCCCGTGGGAGGTGTTGTTGCCATCCACGGGGAGATTCGTGGGCTGTTCCGAGTTTTCACCCTCTAACGCCATGTTTTTAATCCAAAGTCTAGAAATATGAAAATTATCATCGTATTCTCAAACCTGGAGACCCGCGACTGCGTGGTGAGTTCCTACGAGTTACATTTGTCCTGTGGGAGGTGTTTGTGCCACCCACGGGGACGTTCGGGGACTATTACGCGTTTTTGCCCTTTAATGCCATGTTTTTAAGCCTAACTCTCGAAATATGCAAATTACCATCGTATTCTAAAACCGGGAGACCTGCAGCTGCGAGGTCAGTTCCTACGAGTTACATTGGTCCTGTGGGAGGTGTTGGTGCCACCCACGGGGAGATTCGGGGGATGTTTCGAGGTTTCACCCTCTAACGCCATGTTTTTAAGCCTAAGTCTAGAAATATAAAAATTATCATCCTATTCTCAAATTGGGAGTCCTGCGACTGCGTCTTGAGTTCCTACGAGTTACGTTGGTCCCATGGGTGGTGTTGGTGCCACCTACGGGGACGTTCGGTGGTTGTTTCGAGTTTTCACCCTCAAACGCCATGTTTTTAAGCCAAATCTAGAAATATGGAAATTATCGTATTATTCTCAAACCGGGAGACCCGCGTCTTTGGGGACAGTTCCTACAAGTTACATTGGTCCAGTGGGAGGTGTTGGTGCTACCCACGGGGACGTTCGGGGAGGTTTTCGAGTTTTCACCCTCTAACTCCATGTTTTTAAGCCTAAGTCTAGAAATATGAAAAATTATTGTCATATTCTCAAACCGGGAGTCCCGCGGCTGTGTGGTCAGTTTCTATGAGTTACATTGGTCTCTTGGGAGGTGTTGGTGCCACCCACGGGGACGTTCGGGGGCTGTTACGAGTTTTCACCCTCTAACGCCATGTTTTTAAGCCTAAGTCTAGAAATATGCAAATTACTGTCGTATTCTCAAACCGGAAGACCCACGGCTGAGAGGTCAGTTCCTACGAGTTACATTGGTCCCGTGGGAGGTGTTGGTGCCACCCACAGGGAGATTCGTGGGCTGTTCCGAGTTTTCACCCTCTAACGCCATGTTTTTAAGCCTAAGTCTAGAAATATAAAAATTATCATCGTATTCTCAAACCTCGAGACCCGTGACTGCGTGGTGAGTTCCTATGAGTTACATTTGTCCCGTGGGAGGTGTTCGTGCCACCCACGGGGATGTTCGGGGGCTATTTCGAGTTTTCACACTCTAACGCCATGTTTTTAAGCCTAAGTCTAGAAATATAAAAATTGTCGTCGTATTCTCAAACCTCGAGACCCGCGACTGCGTGGTGAGTTCCTATGAGTTACATTTGTCCCGTGGGAGGTGTTTGTGCCACCCACGGGGATGTTCGAGGGCTATTTCGAGTTTTCACACTCTAACGTCATGTTTTTAAGCCCAAGTCTAGAAATATACAAATTATCGTCGTATTCTCGAACCGAGAGACACGCGGCAGTGAGGTTAGTTCCTACGAGTTACATTAGTCCCGTCGGAGGTGTTTCTGCCACCCACGGGGAGATTGGGGGGCTGTTTCGAGTTTTCACCCTTTAACGCCATGTTTTTAAGCCTAAGTCTAGAAATATGAAAATTATAGTCGTATTCTCTAATCGGGAGACCCGCGACTGCGTGGTAAATTCCTACGAGTTACATTGGTCCCGTGGGAGGTGTTTGTGCCAACAGCGGGGACGTTCGGTGGTTGTTTCGAGTTTTCACCCTCTAATGTCATGTTTTTAAGCCTAAGTCTAGAAATATGCACATTACCGCCGCATTCTCAAACCGGGAGACCCGCAGTTGCGTGGTCAGTTCCTACGAGTTACAATGGTCCCGTGGGAGGTGTTTGTGCCACCCACGGGGACGTTCAGTTGTTGTTTCGAGTTTTCACCCTCTAACGCCATGTTTTTAAGCCTAAGTCTAGAAATATGAAAATTATTGTCGTATTCTCTAATCGGGAGACCCGCGGCTGCGTGGTCAATTCCTACGAGTTACATTGGTCCCGTGGGAGGTGTTTGTGCCAACAACGGGGACGTTCGGTGGTTGTTTCGAGTTTTCACCCTCTAATGCCATGTTTTTAAGCCTAAGTCTAGAAATATGCACATTACCGCCGCAATCTCAAACCGAGAGACCCGCGGTTGCGTGGTCAGTTCCTACGAGTTACATTTGTCCCGTGGGAGGTGTTTGTGCCACCCACGGGGACGTTCGGGGACTATTTCGAGTTTTCACCCTCTAACGCCATGTCTTTCACCCTAAGTCTAGAAATATATAAATTACATTCATATTGTCAAACCGAGAGACCCGCGGATGCGGGGTCAGTTCCTACGAGTTGCATTGGTCCCGTGAGAGGTGTTTGTGCCACCCACGGGGACGTTCGGGGGCTGTTTCGAGTTTTCACCCTCTGACGCCTTATTTTTAAGCCTCAGTCTAGAAATATGCAAATTATCGTCGTATTCTAAAACTGGGTTTCCCGCGACTGTATCGTTAGTTCCTACGAGTTATGTTGGTCCCGTGGGTGGTGTTGGTGCCACCCACGGGACGTTCGGTGGTTGTTTCGAGGTTTCACCCTCAAACGCCATGTTTTTTAGCCTAAGTCTAGAAATATGCAATTTACCGTATTATTCTCAAACCGGGAGACCCGCGGTTACGGGGTCAGTTCCTACGAGTTACATTGGTCCCGTGGCAGGTGTTGGTGCCACCCACGGGGACGTTCGAGGGCTGTTTCGAGTTTTCACCCTCTAACGCCACATTTTTAAGCCTGAGTCTAGAAATATGCAAATTACTATCGTATTCTCAAACCGAGAGTCCCTCAGCTCCGTGGTCAGTTCCTACGAGTTACATTGGTCTCGTGGGAGGTGTTAGTGCCACCCACGGGGACGTTCGGGGGCTGTTACGAGTTTTCACCCTCTAACGCCTTGATTTCTAAGCCTAAGTCAAGAAATATGCAAATTACCATCGTAATCTCAATCCAGGAGACCCACGGTTGTGAGGTCAGTTCCTACAAGTTACATTGATCCCGTGGGAGGTGTTGGTGCCACCCACGGGGAGGTTCAGGGGATGTTCCGATTTTCACCCTCTAACGCCATGTTTTTAAGCCTAAGTCCAGAAATATAAAAATTGTCATCGTATTCTCAAACCTGGAGACCCGCGACTGCGTGGTGAGTTCCTATTATTTACATTTGTCCCATGGGAGGTGTTTGTAAACCCACGGGGACGTTCGGGGTTCACCCTCTAACGCCTTGTTTTTAAGCCGAAGTCTAGAAATATACAAATTATCGTGGTATTCTCAAATCGGGAGACCCGCGGCTGCGAGGTCAGTTCCTACAAGTTACATTGGTCCCGTGACAGGTGTTAATGCCACCCACGGGGAGATTCGGGGGCTGTTTCTAGTTTTCACCCATTAACGCCATGTTTTTAAGCCAAAGTCTAGAAATATCAAAATTATCATCGTATTCTCAAATCAGGAGACCCGCGGCTGCTTAGTCAATTCCTACGAGTTACATTGGTCCCGTGGGAGGTGTTTGTGCCAACCACGGGGACGTTCGGAGCTTGTTTTGAGTTTTCACCCTCTAATGCCATGTTTTTAAGCCTAAGTCTAGAAATATGCACATTATCATCGTATTCTCAAACTGGGAGACCCGCGGCTGCGTGGTTAGTTCCTACGAGTTACATTGGTCCCGTGGGAATTGTTTGTCCCACCCACGGGGACGTTCGGGGGTTGTTTTGAGTTTTCACCCTCTAACGCCATTTTTAAGCCTAAGTCTAGAAATATATAAATTACCATCGTATTCTCAAACCGGGAGTCCCGTGGCTGCGGGGACAGTTGCTACGAGTTACATTGGACTCGTGGGAGGTGTTGGTGCCACCCACGGGGACGTTCGGGGGGTTGTTTCGAGTTTTCACCCTCTAACGCCACGCTTTTAACCCTAAGTCTAGAAATATGCAAATTACCATCGTATTCTCAAACTGGGAGTCCCGCGGCTGTGTGGTCAGTTCCTAAGAGTTACATTGGTCCCATGGGAGGTGTTGGTGCCACCCACGGGGACGTTCGGTGGCTATTTCGAGTTTTCACCCTCTAACACCATATTTTTAAGCCAAAGTCTAGAAATATACAAATTATCATCGTATTCTCAAACAGGGAGTCTCGCAGCTGCGTGGTCAGTTCCTACAAGTTACATTGGTCCCGTGTGAGGTGTTTGTCCCCCCCCCCCCACTAGGACGTTCGGGGGCTGTTTCGAGTTTTCACCCTCTAACGCCTTGTTTTTAAGCCTAAGTCTAGAAATATGCAAATTACCATCGTATTGTCAAACAGGGAGACCCGCGGCTGCGCGGTCAGTTTCTACGAGTTACATTGGTCCCGTGGGAGATGTTTGTGCCACCCAAGGGGACGTTCGGGGGTCTATTTCGAGTTTTCACCCTCTAATGCCATGTTCTTAAGCCTAAGTCTAGAAATATGCAAACTACCATCGTATTCTCAAATTGGGAGTCTCGCGGCTTCGTGGTCTGTTCCTACGAGTTACATTGGTCCCGTGGTAGGTGTTAGTGCCACCCATGGGGACGTTCGATGGCTGTTTCGAGTTTTCACCCTCTAATGCCATGTTTTTAAGCCTAAGTCTAGAAATATAGAAATTAGCATTTTATTCTCAAACCGGGAGTCTCGCGGCAGCGTGGTAAGTTCTTACGTGTTACATTGGTCCCGTGAGAGGTGTTAGTACCTCCCACGGGGACGTTCGGGGGCTGTTTCGAGTTTTCAGCCTCTAACGCCACGTTTTTAAGCCTAAGTCTATAAATATGAATATTACCGTCGTATTCTCAAACCGGGAGTCCCGCGGCTGCGGGGTCAGTTCCTACGAGTTACATTGGTCCCGTGGGAGGTGTTTTTGCCACCCACGGGGACGTTCGAGGACTGTTTTGAGTTTTCACCCTCTAATGCCCTGTTTTTAATCCTAAGTCTAGAAATATGCAAATTAACGTCGTATTCTCAAATCGGGAGACCTGCACCTGCTTGGTCAGTTCGTACGAGTTACATTGGTCCCGTGGGAGGTGTTTGTGCCACCCATGGGGACGTTCAGGGGCTGTTTCTAGTTTTCACCCTCTAACGCCATGTTTTTAAGCCTAACTCTCGAAATATGCAAATTACCGTCGTATTCTCAAACCGGGAGACCCTTTGCTGCGAGGTCAGTTCCTATGAGTTACATTGGTCCCGTGGGAGGTATTGGTGCCACCCACGAGGAGATTCGTGGGCAGTTTTGAGTTTTCACCCTCTAACGCCATGTTTTTAAGCCTAAGTCTAGAAATATAAAAATTATCATCGTATTCTCAAATCGGGAGACCCGCGGCTGCGTGGGCAATTCCTACGAGTTACATTGGTCCCGTGGGAGGTGCTTGTGCCACCCACGGGGACGTTTGGGGGCTGTTTTGAGTTTTCACCCTCTAACGTCTTGTTTTTAAGCCTAAGTCTAGAAATATGCAAATTACCATCGTATTCTCAAAGCGGGAGACCCGCAGCTGCGTGGTCAATTTCGATGAGTTACGTTGGTCCCGTGGGTGGTGTTGGTGCCACCCACGGGGACGTTCGGTGGCTGTTTCGAGTTTTCACCCTCAAACACCATGTTTTTAAGCCTAAGTCTAGAAATATGAAAATTACCATTTTATTCTCAAATCGGTAGACCCGCGGCTGCGGGGTCAGTTTCTAAGAGTTACATTTGTCCCGTGGGAGGTGTTGGTGCCACCCACGGTGAAGTTCGGGGGCAGTTTCGAGTTTTCACCCTCTAACGCAATGTTTTAAAGCCTAGGTCTAGAAATATGTAAATTATTGCCGTATTCTCAAACCAGGAGTCCCGCGGATGCGTGGTCAGTTCCTACGAGTTACATTGGTCTCGTGGGAGGTGTTGGTGCCACCCATAGGGATGTTCGGGGGCTGTTACGAGTTTTCACCGTCTAACGCCATGTTTTTAAGCCTAAGACTAGAAATATGTAAATTACTGTTGTATTCTCAAACCGGGAGACCCACGACTGCGAGGTCAGTTCCTAAGAGTTACATTGGTCTCGTGGGAGGTGTTGGTGCCTCCCACGGGGAGATTCGATGGTTGTTTCGAGTTTTCACCCTCTAACACCATGTTTTTAACCCTAAGTCTAGAAATATAAAAATTATCGTCATATTCTCAAATCGAGAGACCCGCGGCTGCGTGGTCAATTCCTACGAGTTACATTGGTCCCGTGGGAGGTGTTTGTACCACCCGAGGGTACATTCGGGGGCTGTTTCGAGCTTTCACCCACTAACGCCTTGTTTTTAAGCCTCAGTCTAGAAATATGCAAATTACCGTCGTATTCTCAAACCGGGTGTCCCACGGCTGCGTCGTTAGTTCCTACGAGTTACGTTGGTCCCGTGGGTGGTGTTGGTGCCACCCACGGGGACGTTCGGTGGTTGTTTCAAGTTTTTCACCCTCAAACGCCATGTTTTTAAGCCTAAGTCTTAAAATATGCAAATTACCATATTATTCTCAAATCGGGAGACCCGTGGCTGCGGGGTCAGTTCCTACGAGTTACATTGGTCCCGTGGGAGGTGTTGGTGCCACCCACGGGGACATTCGGTGGTTGTTTCGAGTTTTCACCCTCTAACGATATGCTTTTAAACCTAAGTCTAGAAATATGAAAATTACCGTCGTATTCTCAAACCGGGAGTCTCGTGGCTGCGTGGTCAGTTCGTACGTGTTATTTTGGTCCCGTGGGAGGTGTTGGTACCACCCACGGGAATGTTCAGGGGCTGTTTTGAGTTTTCACCCTCTAACGCCATGTTTTTAAGCCTATGTATATAAATATTAAAATTATCGTCGTATTCTCAAACCAGGAGTCCCACGGCTGCGGGGTCAGTTCCTAAGATTTACATTGGTCCCGTGGGAGATGTTTGTGCCACCCACGGGGACGTTCGGGGACTGTTTTGAGTTTTCACCCTATAAAGCCATGTTTTTAAGCCTAAGTCTAGAAATATGTAAATTAACATCGTATTCTCAATTCGAGAGACCCGCGCCTGCTTGGTCAGTTCCTACGAGTTACATTGGTTCCGTGGGAGGTGTTTGTGCCACCCACGGGGACGTTCATGGGCCGTTTTGAGTTTTCACCCTCTAACGCCATGTTTTTAAACCTAACTCTCGAAATACGCAAATTACCGTCGTATTCTCAAACTGGGAGACCCGCGGCTGCGAGTTCCGTTCCTACGAGTTACATTGGTCCCGTGGGAGGTGTTGGTGCCTCCCATGGGGAGATTCGTGGGTTGTTTCGAGTTTTTAACCTTTAACGCCATGTTTTAAAGCCTAAGTCTATAAATATAAAAATTATCATCGTATTCTCAAATCGGGAGGTGTTTGTGCCACCCACGGGGACGTTGGGGGGCTGTTTCGAGTTTTCACCCTCTAACGCCTTATTTTTAAGCCTTAGTCTAGAAATATGCAAATTACTGCCGCATTCTCAAACCGGGTGTCCAGCGACTGTATCTTCATTTCCTACGAGTTATGTTGGTGTCGTGGGTGGTGTTGGTGCCACCCATGGGGACGTTCGATGGTTGTTTTGAGGTTTCACCCTCAAACGCCATGTTTTTAATCCCAAATCTAGAAATATGCAATTTATCGTATTATTCTCTAACCGGGAGACCCGCTGCTGCGAGGTCAGTTCCTACGAGTTACATTGGTCCCGTGGGAGGTGTTGGTGCCACCCACGGGGAGATTCGTGGGCTGTTCTGAGTTTTCACCCCAGAACGCCATGTTTTTAAGCCTAAGTCTAGAAATATAAAAATTGTCGTCGTATTCTCAAACCTGGAGACCCATGACTGCGTGGTGAGTTCCTACTAGTTACATTTGTCTCGTGGGAGGTGTTTGTGCCACCCACTGGGACGTTCGGGGTTCACCCTCTAACGCCATGTTTTTAAGCCCAAGTCTAGAAATATGCAAATTAACGTCGTATTCTCAAATCGGGAGACCGGCACCTGCTTGGTCAGTTCCTACGAGTTACATTGGTCCCGTGGGAGGTGTTTGTGCCACCCACGGGGACGTTCATGGGCCGTTTCGAGTTTTCACCCTCTAACGCCATGTTTTTAAACCTAACTCTCGAAATACGCAAATTACCGTCGTATTCTCAAACTGGGAGACCCGCGGCTGCGAGTTCCGTTCCTACGAGTTACATTGGTCCCGTGGGAGGTGTTGGTGCCTCCCACAGGGAGATTCGTGGGCTGTTTCGAGTTTTTAACCTTTAACGCCATGTTTTAAAGCCTAAGTCTATAAATATAAAAATTATCATCGTATTCTCAAATCGGGAGGTGTTTGTGCCACCCACGGGGACGTTCGGGGGCTGTTTCGAGTTTTCACCCTCTGACGCCTTATTTTTAAGCCTTAGTCTAGAAATATGCAAATTACTGCCGCATTCTCAAACCGGGTGTCCCGCGACTGTATCTTCATTTCCTACGAGTTATGTTGGTGTCGTGGGTGGTGTTGGTGCCACCCATGGGGACGTTCGATGGTTGTTTTGAGGTTTCACCCTCAAACGCCATGTTTTTAATCCCAAGTCTAGAAATATGCAATTTATCGTATTATTCTCTAACCGGGAGACCCGCTGCTGCGAGGTCAGTTCCTACGAGTTACATTGGTCCCGTGGGAGGTGTTGGTGCCACCCACGGGGAGATTCGTGGGCTGTTCTGAGTTTTCACCCCAGAACGCCATGTTTTTAAGCCTAAGTCTAGAAATATAAAAATTGTCGTCGTATTCTCAAACCTGGAGACCCATGACTGCGTGGTGAGTTCCTACTAGTTACATTTGTCTCGTGGGAGGTGTTTGTGCCACCCACTGGGACGTTCGGGGTTCACCTAAGGCCATGTTTTTAAGCCCAAGTCTAGAAATATGCAAATTAACGTCGTATTCTCAAATCGGGAGACCGGCACCTGCTTGGTCAGTTCCTACGAGTTACATTGGTCCCGTGGGAGGTGTTTGTGCCACCCACGGGGACGTTCATGGGCCGTTTCGAGTTTTCACCCTCTAACGCCATGTTTATAAACCTAACTCTCGAAATACGCAAATTACCGTCGTATTCTCAAACTGGGAGACCCGCGGCTGCGAGTTCCGTTCCTACGAGTTACATTGGTCCCGTGGGAGGTGTTGGTGCCTCCCACAGGGAGATTCGTGGGCTATTTCGAGTTTTTAACCTTTAACGCCATGTTTTAAAGCCTAAGTCTATAAATATAAAAATTATCATCGTATTCTCAAATCGGGAGGTGTTTGTGCCACCCACGGGGACGTTCGGGGGCTGTTTCGAGTTTTCACCCTCTGACGCCTTATTTTTAAGCCTTAGTCTAGAAATATGCAAATTACTGCCGCATTCTCAAACCGGGTGTCCCGCGACTGTATCTTCATTTCCTACGAGTTATGTTGGTGTCGTGGGTGGTGTTGGTGCCACCCATGGGGACGTTCGATGGTTGTTTTGAGGTTTCACCCTCAAACGCCATGTTTTTAATCCCAAGTCTAGAAATATGCAATTTATCGTATTATTCTCTAACCGGGAGACCCGCTGCTACGAGGTCAGTTTCTACGAGTTACATTGGTCCCGTGGGAGATGTTTGTGCCACCCAAGGGGACGTTCGGGGGTCTATTTCGAGTTTTCACCCTCTAATGCCATGTTCTTAAGCCTAAGTCTAGAAATATGCAAACTACCGTCGTATTCTCAAATTGGGAGTCTCGCGGCTTCGTGGTCTGTTCCTACGAGTTACATTGGTCCCGTGGTAGGTGTTAGTGCCACCCATGGGGACGTTCGATGGCTGTTTCGAGTTTTCACCCTCTAATGCCATGTTTTTAAGCCTAAGTCTAGAAATATAGAAATTAGCATTTTATTCTCAAACCGGGAGTCTCGCGGCAGCGTGGTAAGTTCCTACGTGTTACATTGGTCCCGTGAGAGGTGTTAGTACCTCCCACGGGGACGTTCGGGGGCTGTTTCGAGTTTTCAGCCTCTAACGCCACGTTTTTAAGCCTAAGTCTATAAATATGAATATTACCGTCGTATTCTCAAACCGGGAGTCCCGCGGCTGCGGGGTCAGTTCCTACGAGTTACATTGGTCCCGTGGGAGGTGTTTTTGCCACCCACGGGGACGTTCGAGGACTGTTTTGAGTTTTCACCCTCTAACGCCCTGTTTTTTAATCCTAAGTCTAGAAATATGCAAATTAACGTCGTATTCTCAAATCGGGAGACCTGCACCTGCTTGGTCAGTTCGTACGAGTTACATTGGTCCCGTGGGAGGTGTTTGTGCCACCCATGGGGACGTTCAGGGGCTGTTTCTAGTTTTCACCCTCTAACGCCATGTTTTTAAGCCTAACTCTCGAAATATGCAAATTACCGTCGTATTCTCAAACCGGGAGACCCTTTGCTGCGAGGTCAGTTCCTATGAGTTACATTGGTCCCGTGGGAGGTATTGGTG
Organism: Sambucus nigra; assembly: GCA_949130495.1. Classification (NCBI taxonomy): domain Eukaryota; kingdom Viridiplantae; phylum Streptophyta; class Magnoliopsida; order Dipsacales; family Adoxaceae; genus Sambucus; species Sambucus nigra. Next base: position 59,665,526 of record OX422218.1, on the reverse strand, counting down.
CCACCCACGGGGAGATTCGTGGGCAGTTTTGAGTTTTCACCCTCTAACGCCATGTTTTTAAGCCTAAGTCTAGAAATATAAAAATTATCATCGTATTCTCAAATCGGGAGACCCGCGGCTGCGTGGGCAATTCCTACGAGTTACATTGGTCCCGTGGGAGGTGCTTGTGCCACCCACGGGGACGTTTGGGGGCTGTTTTGAGTTTTCACCCTCTAACGTCTTGTTTTTAAGCCTAAGTCTAGAAATATGCAAATTACCATCGTATTCTCAAAGCGGGAGACCCGCAGCTGCGTGGTCAATTTCGATGAGTCACGTTGGTCCCGTGGGTGGTGTTGGTGCCACCCACGGGGACGTTCGGTGGCTGTTTCGAGTTTTCACCCTCAAACACCATGTTTTTAAGCCTAAGTCTAGAAATATGCAAATTACCATTTTATTCTCAAATCGGTAGACCCGCGGCTGCGGGGTCAGTTTCTAAGAGTTACATTTGTCCCGTGGGAGGTGTTGGTGCCACCCACGGTGAAGTTCGGGGGCAGTTTCGAGTTTTCACCCTCTAACGCAATGTTTTAAAGCCTAGGTCTAGAAATATGTTAATTATTGCCGTATTCTCAAACCAGGAGTCCCGCGGATGCGTGGTCAGTTCCTACGAGTTACATTGGTCTCGTGGGAGGTGTTGGTGCCACCCATAGGGATGTTCGGGGGCTGTTACGAGTTTTCACCGTCTAACGCCATGTTTTTAAGCCTAAGACTAGAAATATGTAAATTACTGTTGTATTCTCAAACCAGGAGACCCACGACTGCGAGGTCAGTTCCTAAGAGTTACATTGGTCTCGTGGGAGGTGTTGGTGCCTCCCACGGGGAGATTCGAGGGTTGTTTCGAGTTTTCACCCTCTAACGCCATGTTTTTAACCCTAAGTCTAGAAATATAAAAATTATCGTCATATTCTCAAATCGGGAGACCCGCGGCTGCGTGGTCAATTCCTACGAGTTACATTGGTCCCGTGGGAGGTGTTTGTACCACCCGAGAGTACATTCGGGGGCTGTTTCGAGCTTTCACCCACTAACGCCTTGTTTTTAAGCCTCAGTCTAGAAATATGCAAATTACCGTCGTATTCTCAAACCGGGTGTCCCACGGCTGCGTCGTTAGTTCCTACGAGTTACGTTGGTCCCGTGGGTGGTGTTGGTGCCACCCACGGGGACGTTCGGTCGTTGTTTCAAGTTTTTCACCCTCAAACGCCATGTTTTTAAGCCTAAGTCTTAAAATATGCAAATTACCATATTATTCTCAAATCGGGAGACCCGTGGCTGCGGGGTCAGTTCCTACGAGTTACATTGGTCCCGTGGGAGGTGTTGGTGCCACCCACGGGGACATTCGGTGGTTGTTTCGAGTTTTCACCCTCTAACGATATGCTTTTAAACCTAAGTCTAGAAATATGAAAATTACCGTCGTATTCTCAAACCGGGAGTCTCGTGGCTGCGTGGTCAGTTCGTACGTGTTATTTTGGTCCCGTGGGAGGTGTTGGTACCACCCACGGGAATGTTCAAGGGCTGTTTTGAGTTTTCACCCTCTAACGCCATGTTTTTAAGCCTATGTATATAAATATTAAAATTATCGTCGTATTCTCAAACCGGGAGTCCCACGGCTGCGGGGTCAGTTCCTAAGATTTACATTGGTCCCGTGGGAGATGTTTGTGCCACCCACGGGGACGTTCGGGGACTGTTTTGAGTTTTCACCCTATAAAGCCATGTTTTTAAGCCTAAGTCTAGAAATATGTAAATTAACATCGTATTCTCAATTCGAGAGACCCGCGCCTGCTTGGTCAGTTCCTACGAGTTACATTGGTTCCGTGGGAGGTGTTTGTGCCACCCACGGGGACGTTCATGGGCCGTTTTGAGTTTTCACCCTCTAACGCCATGTTTTTAAACCTAACTCTCGAAATACGCAAATTACCGTCGTATTCTCAAACTGGGAGACCCGCGGTTGCGAGTTCCGTTCCTACGAGTTACATTGGTCCCGTGGGAGGTGTTGGTGCCTCCCACGGGGAGATTCGTGGGTTGTTTCGAGTTTTTAACCTTTAACGCCATGTTTTAAAGCCTAAGTCTATAAATATAAAAATTATCATCGTATTCTCAAATCGGGAGGTGTTTGTGCCACCCACGGGGACGTTGGGGGGCTGTTTCGAGTTTTCACCCTCTAACGCCTTATTTTTAAGCCTTAGTCTAGAAATATGCAAATTACTGCCGCATTCTCAAACCGGGTGTCCAGCGACTGTATCTTCATTTCCTACGAGTTATGTTGGTGTCGTGGGTGGTGTTGGTGCCACCCATGGGGACGTTCGATGGTTGTTTTGAGGTTTCACCCTCAAACGCCATGTTTTTAATCCCAAATCTAGAAATATGCAATTTATCGTATTATTCTCTAACCGGGAGACCCGCTGCTGCGAGGTCAGTTCCTACGAGTTACATTGGTCCCGTGGGAGGTGTTGGTGCCACCCACGGGGAGATTCGTGGGCTGTTCTGAGTTTTCACCCCAGAACGCCATGTTTTTAAGCCTAAGTCTAGAAATATAAAAATTGTCGTCGTATTCTCAAACCTGGAGACCCATGACTGCGTGGTGAGTTCCTACTAGTTACATTTGTCTCGTGGGAGGTGTTTGTGCCACCCACTGGGACGTTCGGGGTTCACCTAAGGCCATGTTTTTAAGCCCAAGTCTAGAAATATGCAAATTAACGTCGTATTCTCAAATCGGGAGACCGGCACCTGCTTGGTCAGTTCCTACGAGTTACATTGGTCCCGTGGGAGGTGTTTGTGCCACCCACGGGGACGTTCATGGGCCGTTTCGAGTTTTCACCCTCTAACGCCATGTTTTTAAACCTAACTCTCGAAATACGCAAATTACCGTCGTATTCTCAAACTGGGAGACCCGCGGCTGCGAGTTCCGTTCCTACGAGTTACATTGGTCCCGTGGGAGGTGTTGGTGCCTCCCACAGGGAGATTCGTGGGTTGTTTCGAGTTTTTAACCTTTAACGCCATGTTTTAAAGCCTAAGTCTATAAATATAAAAATTATCATCGTATTCTCAAATCGGGAGGTGTTTGTGCCACCCACGGGGACGTTCGGGGGCTGTTTCGAGTTTTCACCCTCTGACGCCTTATTTTTAAGCCTTAGTCTAGAAATATGCAAATTACTGCCGCATTCTCAAACCGGGTGTCCCGCGACTGTATCTTCATTTCCTACGAGTTATGTTGGTGTCGTGGGTGGTGTTGGTGCCACCCATGGGGACGTTCGATGGTTGTTTTGAGGTTTCACCCTCAAACGCCATGTTTTTAATCCCAAGTCTAGAAATATGCAATTTATCGTATTATTCTCTAACCGGGAGACCCGCTGCTGCGAGGTCAGTTCCTACGAGTTACATTGGTCCCGTGGGAGGTGTTGGTGCCACCCACGGAGAGATTCGTGGGCTGTTCTGAGTTTTCACCCTCGAACGCCATGTTTTTAAGCCTAAGTCTAGAAATATAAAAATTGTCGTCGTATTCTCAAACCTGGAGACCCATGACTGCGTGGTGAGTTCCTACTAGTTACATTTGTCTCGTGGGAGGTGTTTGTGCCACCCACTGGGACGTTCGGGGTTCACCCTCTAACGCCATGTTTTTAAGCCCAAATCTAGAAATATGCAAATTAACGTCGTATTCTCAAATCGGGAGACCGGCACCTGCTTGGTCAGTTCCTACGAGTTACATTGGTCCCGTGGGAGGTGTTTGTGCCACCCACGGGGACGTTCAGGGGCTGTTTTTAGTTTTCACCCTCTAACGCCTTGTTTTTAAGCCTAACTCTCGAAATATGCAAATTACCGTCGTATTCTCAAACTGGGAGACCCATGGCTACGAGGTCAGTTCCTATGAGTTACATTGGTCCCGTGGGAGGCATTGGGGCCACCCACGGGGAGATTCGTGAGTTGTTTCGAGTTTTCACCCTCTAACGCCATGTTTTTAAGCCTAAGTCTAGAAATATAAAAATTATCATCGTATTCTCAAATCGGGAGACCCGCGGCTACGTGGACAATTCCTACGAGTTACATGGGTCCCGTGGGAGGTGCTTGTGCCACCCACGGGGACGTTCGGGGGATGTTTTGAGTTTTCACCCTGTAACGCCTTATTTTTAAGCCTAAGTCTAGAGATATGCAAATTACCATCGTATTCTCAAACCGGGAGACCCGCGGCTGCGTGGTCAGTTCCTACAAGTTATGTTGGTCCCATGAGTGGTGTTGGTGCCAACCACGAGGACGTTCGGTGGCTGTTTCGAGTTTTCACCCTCAACTGCCTTGTTTTTACGCCTAAGTCTAGAAATATGCTAATTACCATTTTATTCTCATATCGGGAGACCCGCGGGTGCGGGGTCAGTTCCTAAGAGTTACATTGGTCCCGTGGGAGGTGTTGGTGCCACCCACGGGGACGTTCGGGGGCAGTTTCGAGTTTTCACCCTCTAAAGCAATGTTTTTAATCCTAAGTCTTGAAATATGCAAATTATTGTCGTATTCTCAAATCGGGAGTCCCGCGAATACGTGGTCAGTTCCTACGAGTTACATTGGTCTCGTGGGAGGTGTTGGTGCCACCCACAGGGATGTTCGGAGGCTGTTACGAGTTTTCACCCTCTAACGCCATGTTTTTAAGCCTAAGACTAGAAATATGTAAATTACCATTGTATTCTCAAACCGGGAGACCCACGACTGCGAGGTCAGTTCCTACGAGTTACATTGGTCCCGTGGCGGGTGTTGGTGTCTCCCACGGGGAGATTCGGGGGCTGTTTCGAGTTTTCAAACTCTAACGCCATATTTTTAAGCCTAAGTCTATAAATATAAAAATTATCGTCGTATTCTCAAATCGGGAGACCCGCGGCCGCGTGGTCAATTCCTACGAGTTACATTGGTCCCGTGGGAGGTGTTTGTACCACCCGAGGGGACGTTCGGGGGCTGTTTCGAGTTTTTACCCTCTAACGCCTTGTTTTTAATCCTAAGTCCAGAAATTTGCAAATTACCATCGTATTCTCAAACCGGGAGACCCGCGACTGCGTGGTCAGTTCCTACGAGTTACATTGGTCCCGTGGGAGGTGTTGGTGCCACCCACGGGGACGTTCGGTGGTTGTTTCGAGTTTTCACCCTCAAACTCCATGTTTTTAAGCCAAATTCTAGAAATATGCAAATTACCGTATTATTCTCAAACGGGGAGACCCGCGGTTGCGTGGTCAGTTCCTACGAGTTACATTGGTCCCGTGGGAGGTGTTTGTTCCACCCACGGGGACGTTCGGTGGTTGTTTCGAGTTTTCAACCTCTAACGCCATGCTTTTAAACCAAAGTCTAGAAATATGCAAATTATCATCGAATTCTCAAACCGGGAGACCCGCGGCTGCGTGGTCAGTTCCTAAGAGTTACATTGGTCCCGTGGGAGGTGTTTGTGCCACCCACGGGGACGTTCGGGGACTGTATTGAGTTTTCACCCACTAACGCCATGTCTTTAAACCAAATTCTTGAAATATATAAATTACCGTCGTATTCTCAAACCGGGAGTCCCTCGGCCGCGGGGTTAGTTCCTACGAGCTACATTGGACTCGTGGGAGGTGTTGGTGCCACCCACGGGGACGTTCGGGGGCTGTTTCGAGTTTTCACCTTCTAACGCCATGTTTTTAAGCCTAAGTCTAGAAATATGAAAATTGTCATCGTATTATCAAACCTGGAGACCCGCGACAGCGTGGTGAGTTCCTACGAGTTACATTTGTTCCGTGGGAGGTGTTTGTGCCACCCGCGGGGACGTTCCGGTGCTATTTCGAGTTTTCACCCTCTAACGCCATATTTTTAAGCCTAAGTGTAGAAATATACAAATTACAGTCGTATTCTCAAACCGAGAGACCCGTGGCTGCGTGGTCAGCTCCTACGAGTTACCTTGGTCCCGTGGGTGTTATTGGTGCCACCCACGGGGACGTTCGGTGGCTGTTTCGAGTTTTCACCCTCAAACACCATGTTTTTAAGCCTAAGTCTAGAAATATACAAATTACCGTTTTATTCTCAAACCGGGAGACCCGCGGCTATCGGGTCCGTTCATAAGAGTTACATTGGTCCCGTGGGAGGTGTTGGTGCCACCCACGGGGACGTTCGGGGGCATTTTTGAGTTTTCATCCTCTAATGCAATGTTTTTAAGCCTAAGTCTATAAATATGCAAATTATTGTCGTATTCTCAAACTGGGAGTCCCGCGGATGCGTGGTCAGTTCCTACGAGTTACATTGGTCTCGTGAGAGGTGTTGGTGCCACCCACAGGGATGTTCGGGGGCTGTTACGAGTTTTCACCCTCTAACGCCATGTTTTTAAGCCTAAGTCAATAAATATAAAAACTATCATCATATTCTCAAATTGGGAGACCCGCGGCTACGTGGTAAATTCCTACGAGTTACATTGGTCCCGTGTGAGGTGTTTGTGCCACCCACGGGGACGTTCGGGGGTTGTTTCGAGTTTTCACCCTCTTACGACTTGTTCTTATACCTCAGTCTAGAAATATGCAAATTACCATCGTATTCTCAAACCGGGTGTCCCGCAGCTGCGTCGTTAGTTATTACGAGTTACGTTGGTCCCGTGGGTGGTGTGGGTGACACCCACGGGGACGTTCGGTGGTTGTTTTGAGTTTTCACCCTCAAACGCCATGTTTTTAAGCCTAAGTCTAGAAATATTCAAATTACCGTATTATTCTCAAACCGGGAGACCCGCGGCTGCGGGATCAGTTCCTACGAGTTATATTGGTCCCGTGGGAGGTGTTGGTGCCACCCACGGGGATGTTCGGTGGCCATTTCGAGTTTTCACCCTCTAATGCCATTCTTTTAAGCCTAAGTCTAGATATATGCAAATTACTGTCGTATTCTCAAGCCGGGAGACCCACGGCTGCGTGGTCAGTTCGTACGAGTTACATTGGTCCCGTGGGAGGTGTTTGTGCCACCCACGGGGACGTTCGGAGACTGTTTAGAGTTTTCACCCTCTAACGCCATGTCTTTAAGCCTAAGTCAAGAAATATATAAATTATTGTCGTATTCTCAAACCGGGATCCCCTCGACTGCGGGGTCATATCCTACAAGTTACATTGGTCTCGTGGGAGGTGTTGGTGCCACCCACAGGGACGTTCGGGGGTTGTTTTGAGTTTTCAGCCTCTAACCCCATGTTTTTATGCCTAAGTCTACAAATATGCAAATTACTATCGTATTCTCAAACTGGGACTCCCGCGGCTGCGTGGTCAGTTCCTACGAGTTACATTGGTCTCGTGGGATGTATTGGTGCCACCCACGGGGACGTTCGAGGGATGTTACGAGTTTTCACCCTCTAACGCCATGTTTTTAAGCCTAAGTCTAGAAATATAAAAATTATCGTCGTATTCTCGAATCGGGAGACCCGCGGCTGCGTGGTCAGTTCCTACGAGTTACATTAGTCCCGTGGGAGGTGTTTGTACCATCCGAGGGGACGTTCGGGGGCTGTTTCGAGTTTTCACCCTCTAACACCTTGTTTTTAAGTCTAAGTCTAGAAATATACAAATTACCATCGTATTCTCAAACCGGGTGACCCGCGGCTGGGTGGTCAGTTCCTACGAGTTACATTGGTCCCGTGGGAGGTGTTGGTTCCACCCACGCGGACGTTCGGTGGTTGTTTCGAGTTTTCACCCTCAAACGCCATGTATTTAAGCCAAAGTCTAGAAATATGCAAATTACCGTATTATTCTCAAACCGGGAGACCCGCGGCTGCGTGGTCAGTTCCTACGAGTTACATTGGTCCCGTGGGAGGTGTTGGTGCCACCCACGGGGACGTTCGGTGGTTGTTTCGAGTTTTCACCCTCTAACGCCATGCTTTTAAACCTAAGTCTAGAAATATGCAAATTATCGTCGAATTCTCAAACTGGGAGACCCGCGGCTGCGTGGTCAGTTCCTAAGATTTACATTGGTCCCGTGGGAGGTGTTTCTGCCACCCACGGGGACGTTCGGGGACTGTATCAAGTTTTCACCCACTAACGCCATGTCTTTAAACCTAAGTTTAGAAATATATAAATTACCGTCGTATTCTTAAACCGAGAGTCCCTCAGCCGCGGGGTCAGTTCCTACGAGCTACATTGGTCTCGTGGGAGGTGTTTGTGCCACCCATAGGGACGTTCGGGGGATGTTTCGAGTTTTTAGCCTCTAACCCCATGTTTTTAAACCTAAGCCTAGAAATATGAAAATTACTATCATATTCTCTAACCGGGAGTCCCGCGGCTGCGTGGTCAGTTCCTACGAGTTACATTGGTCTCGTGGGAGGTGTTGGTGCCACCCACGGGGACGTTCGGTGGACGTTACGAGTTTTCACCCTCTAACGCCATGTTTTTAAGCCTAAGTCTAGAAATATGCAAATTATCGTCGCATTCTCAAACCGGGAGACCCACGACTGCGAGGTCAGTTCCTACGAGTGACATTGGTACCGTGGGAGGTGTTGGTGTCACCCACGGGGAAGTTCGGGGGCTGTTTCGAGTTTTCACCCTCTAACGCAATGTTTTTAAGCCTAAGTCTAGAAATATGAAAATTATCATCGTATTATCAAACCTGGAGACCCGCGATAGCGTGATGAGTTCCTACGAGTTACATTTGTCCCGTGGGAGGTGTTTGTGCCACCCGCGGGGACGTTCGGGTGCTATTTCGAGTTGTCACCCTCTAACGCCATGTTTTTAAGCCTAAGTGTAGAATTATACAAATTACAGTCGTATTCTCAAACCAAGAGACCCACGGCTATGTGGTCAGCTCCTACGAGTTACGTTGGTCCCGTGGGTGTTGTTGGTGCCACCCACGGGGACGTTCGGTGGCTGTTTCGAGTTTTCACCCTCAAACGCCATGTTTTTAAGCCTAAGTCTAGAAATATACAAATTACCATTTTATTCTCAAACCGGGAGACCCGCGGCTGTCGGGTCAGTTCATAAGAGTTACATTGGTCCCGAGGGAGGTGTTGGTGCCACCCACGGGGACGTTCGGGGGAAGTTTTGAGTTTTCATCCTCTAACGCAATTTTTTAAGCCTAAGTCTAGAAATATGCAAATTATTATCGTATTCTCAAACTGGGAGTCCCGTGGCTGCGTGGTCAGTTCCTACGAGTTACATTGGTCTCGTGGGAGGTGTTGGTGCCACCCACGGGGATGTTCGGGGGCTGTTATGCGTTTTCACCCTCTAACGCCATGTTCTTAAGCCTAAGTCTAGAAATATAAAAACTATCGTCATATTCTCAAATTGGGAGACCCGCGGCTGCGTGGTCAATTCCTACGAGTTACATTGGTCCCGTGGAGGTGTTTGTGCCACCCACGGGGACGTTCGGGGTTTATTTCGAGTTTTCACCCTCTTACGCCTTGTTTTTAAGCCTCAGTCTAGAAATATGCAAATTACCATCGTATTCTCAAACCGGGTGTCCCGCAGCTGCGTCGTTAGTTCCTACGAGTTACGTTGGTCCCGTGGGTGGTGTTGGTGCCACCCACGGGGACTTTCGGTGGTTGTTTCGAGTTTTCACCCTCAAACGCGATGTTTTTAAGTCTAAGTCTAAAAATATGCAAATTTCCGTATTATTCTCAAACCGGGAGACCCGCGGCTGCGGGATCAGTTCCTACGAGTTATATTGGTCCCGTGTGAGGTGTTGGTGCCACCCACGGGGACGTTCCGTGGCTGTTTCGAGTTCTCACCCTCTAATGCCATTCTTTTAAGCCTAAGTCTAGAAATATGCAAATTACTGTCGTATTCTCAAACCGGGAGACCCACGGCTGCGTGGTCAGTTCCTACGAGTTACATTGTTCCCGTGGGAGGTGTTGGTGCCTCCCACGGGGAGATTCGGAGACTGTTTCGAGTTTTCACCCTCTAACGCCATCTCTTTAAGCCTAAGTCTAGAAATATGAAAATTGTCGTCGTGTTCTCAAACCTGGAGACCCTCGGCTGCGTGGTGAGTTTCTACGAGTTACATTTTTCTCGTGGGAGGTGTTTGTCCCACCCGCGGGGACGTTCGGGGGCTGTTTCGAGTTTTCGGCCTCTAACCCCATGTTTTTAAGCCAAAGTGTAGAAATATACAAATTACTGTTGTATTCTCAAACTGGGACTCCCGCGGCTACGTGGTCAGCTCCTACGAGTTACATTGGTCTCGTGGGAGGTGTTGGTGCCACCCACGGGGACGTTTGGGGGCTGTTACGACTTTTCAACCTCTAACGCCATGTTTTTAAGACTAAGTCTAGAAATATGCAAATTACCGTCGTATTCTCAATATGGGAGATCCAAGTCTGAGAGGTCAGCTCCTACGAGTTACATTGGTCCCGTGGGAGGTGTTGTTGCCATCCACGGGGAGATTCGGGGGCTGTTCTGAGTTTTCACCCTCTAACGCCATGTTTTTAATCCTAAGTCTAGAAATATGAAAAATTACTGTCGTATTCTCAAACCGGGAGTCCCGCGGTTGCATGGTCAGTTCCTATGAGTTACATTGGTCTCGTGGGAGGTGTTGGTGCCACCCACGGGGACGTTCGGGGGCTGTTACGAGTTTTCACCATCTAATGCCATGTTTTTAAGCCTAAGTCTAGAAATATGCAAATTACTGTCGTATTCTCAAACCGGGAGACCCACGGCTGCGAGGTCACTTCCTACGAGTTACATTGGTCCCGTGGGAGGTGTTGGTGCCACCCACGGGGAGATTCGTGGGCTGTTCCGAGTTTTCACCCTCGAACGCCATGTTTTTAAGCCTAAGTCTAGAAATATAAAAATTGTTGTCGTATTATCAAACCTCGAGACCCGCGACAGCGTGGTGAGTTCCTATGAGTTACATTTATCCCGTGGGAGGTGTTTGTGCCACCCACGGGGATGTTCGGGGGCTATTTTGAGTTTTCACACACTAACGCCATGTTTTTAAGCCTAAGTCTAGAAATATATAAATTGTCGTCGTATTCTCAAACCTCGAGACCCGTGACTGCGTGGTGAGTTCCTATGAGTTACATTTGTCCCGTGGGAGGTGTTTGTGCCACCCACGGGGATGTTCGAGGGCTATTTCGAGTTTTTCACACTCTAACGCCATGTTTTTAAGCCCAAGTCTAGAAGTATACAAATTATTGTCGTATTCTCAAACCGGGAGACACGCGGCTGTGAGGTCAGTTCCTACGAGTTACATTGGTCCCGTCGGAGGTGTTTCTGCCACCCTCGGGGAGATTCGGGGGCTGTTTCAAGTTTTCACCCTCTAACGCCATGTTTTTAAGCCTAAGTCTAGAAATATGAAAATTATCATCGTATTCTCTAATCGGGAGTCCCGCGGCTGCGTGGTCAATTCCTACGAGTTACATTGGTCCCGTGGGAGGTGTTTGTGCCAACCACGGGGACGTTCGGTGGTTGTTTCGAGTTTTCACCCTCTAATGCCATGTTTTTAAGCCTAACTCTAGAAATATGCACATTACCGCCGTATTCTCAAACCGGGAGACCCGCGGTTGCGTGGTCAGTTCCTACGAGTTACATTTGTCCCGTGGGACGTGTTTGGGCCACCCACGGGGACGTTCGGGGACTGTTTCAAGTTTTCAACCTCTAACGCCATGTCTTTCACCCTAAGTCTAGAAATATATAAATTACATTCATATTGTCAAACCGAGAGACCCGCGGATGCGGGGTCAGTTCCTACGAGTTGCATTGGTCCCGTGAGAGGTGTTTGTGCCACCCACGGAGACGTTCGGGGGCTGTTTCGAGTTTTCACCCTCTGACGCCACACTTTTAACCCTAAGTCTAGAAATATGAAAATTATCATCGTATTCTCAAACCGAGAGTCCCGCGGCTGCGTGGTCCATTCCTACGAGTTACATTGGTCCCGTGGGAGGTGTTGGTACCACCTACGGGGACGTTCGAGGGCTGTTTTGAGTTTTCACCCTCTAACGCCATGTTTTTAAGCCTAAATCTATAAATATGAAAATTACAGTCGTATTCTCAAACCAGGAGTCCCGCGGCTGCGGGGTCAGTTCCTACGAGTTACATTGGTCCCGTGGGAGGTGTTTATGCCACCCACGGGGACGTTCGAGGACGGTTTCGAGTTTTCACCCTCTAACGCCCTCTTTTTATGCCTAAGTCTAGAAATATGAAAATTAACATTGTATTCTCAAACTGGGAGACCCGCACTTGCTTGGTCAGTTCCTACGAGTTACATTGGTCCCGTGGGAGGTGTTTGTGCCACCCACGGGGACGTTCAGGGGCTGTTTCTAGTTTTCACCCTCTAACGCCATGTTTTTAAGCCTAACTCTCGAAATATGCAAATTACCGTCGTATTCTCAAACCGGGAGACACGCGGCAGCGAGGTCAGTTCCTATGAGTTACATTGGTCCCGTGGGAGGTATTGGTGCCACCCACGGGGAGATTCGTGGGCAGTTTCGAGTTTTCACCCTCTAACCCCATGTTTTTAAGCCTAAGTCTAGAAATATAAAAATTATCGTCGTATTCTCAAATCGGGAGACCCGCGGCTGCATGGACAATTCCTACGAGGTATATTGGTCACGTGGAAGGTGCTTGTGCCACCCACGGGGACGTTCGGGGGCTGTTTTGAGTTTTCACCCTCTAACGTCTTATTTTTAAGCCTAGTCTAGAAATATGCAAATTACCGTCGTATTCTCAAACCGGGAGACCCGTGGCTGCGTGGTCAGTTCCTACGAGTTATGTTGGTCCCGTGGGTGGTGTTGGTGACACCCACGGGGACGTTCGGTGGCTGTTTCGATTTTTCACCCTCAAACGCCATGTTTTTAAGCCTAAGTCTAGAAATATGCAAATTACCATTTTATTCTCAAACCGGTAGACCCGCGGCTACGGGGTAAGTTTCTAAGAGTTACATTGGTCCCGTGGGTGGTGTTGGTGCCACCCACGGTGACGTTCGGAGGAAGTTTCGAGTTTTCACCCTCTAACGCAATGTTTTTAAGCCTAAGTCTAGAAATATGTAAATTATTGCCGTATTCTCAAACCGGGAGTCCCGCGGATGCGTGGTCAGTTCCTATGAGTTACATTGGTCTCGTGGGAGGTGTTGGTGCCACCCAGAGGGATGTTCGGGGGCTGTTACGAGTTTTCACCATCAACGCCATGTTTTTAAGCCTAAGACTATAAATATGTAAATTACTGTTGTATTCTCAAACCGGGAGACCCGCGACTGCGAGGTCAGTTCCTACGACTTACATTGGTCTCGTGGGAGGTGTTGGTGCCTCCCACGGGGAGATTCGGGGGCTGTTTCGAGTTTTCACCCTCTAACGCCATGTTTTTAAGCCTAAGTCTAGAAATATAAAAATTATCGTCGTATTCTCAAATCGGGAGACCCGCGGCTGCGTGGTCAATTCCTACGAGTTACATTGGTCCCGTGGGAGGTGTTTGTACCACCAGAGGGGACGTTCGGGGGCTATTTCGAGTTTTCACCCTCTAATGCCTTGTTTTTAAGCCTCAGTCTAGAAATTTGCAAATTACCATCGTATTCTCAAACCGGGTGTCCCGCGGCTGCATCGTTAGTTCCTACGAGTTACGTTGGTCCCGTGGGTGGTGTTGGTGCCACCCACGGGGACGCTCGGTGGTTGTTTCGAGTTTTCACCCTCAAACGCCATGTTTTTAAGCCCAAGTCTTAAAATATGCAAATTGCTGTATTATTCTCAAATCGGGAGACCCGTGGCTGCGGGGTGAGTTCCTACGAGTTACATTGGTCCCGTGGGAGGTGTTGGTGCCACCCACTGGGACGTTCGGGGGTTGTTTCGAGTTTTCACCCTCGAACGCCATGTTTTTAAGCCTATGTCTATAAATATTAAAATTGTCGTCATATTCTCAAACCGGGAGTCCCGCGGCTACGGGGTCAGTTCCTACGAGTTACATTAGTCCCGTGGGAGGTGTTTGTGCCACTCACGGGGACGTTCGGGGGCTGTTTCAAGTTTTCACCCTCTAACGCCATGTTTTTAAGCCTAAGTCTAGAAATATGCAAATTACCGTCGTATTCTCAAACTGGGAGACCCGCGGCTGCGAGGTCCGTTCCTACGAGTTACGTTGGTCCCGTGGGAGGTGTTGGTGCCTCCCACGGGGAGATTCGAGGGCTGTTTCGAGTTTTCACCCTCTAACGCCATATTTTTAAGCCTAAGTCTATAAATATAAAAATTATCATCGTATTATCAAATCGGGAGACCCGCGGCTGCGTGGTCAATTCCTACGAGTTACATTGGTCCCGTGGGAGGTGTTTGTGCCACCCACGGGGATGTTCGGGGGTTGTTTCGAGTTTTCACCCTCTAACGCCTTATTTTTCAGCCTTAGTCTAGAAATATGCAAATTACTGTCATATTCTCAAACCGGGTGTCCCGCGACTGTATCGTTAGTTCCTACGAGTTATGTTAGTGGCGTGGGTGGTGTTGGTGCCACCCACGGGGACGTTCGGTGGTTGTTTTGAGGTTTCACCCTCAAACGCCATGTTTTTAATCCTAAGTCTAGAAATATCCAATTTATCATATTATTCTCTAACCGGGAGACCCGCGGCTGCGGGGTTAGTTCCTACGAGTTACATTTGTCCCGTGGGAGGTGTTGGTGCCACCCACGAGGACGTTCGGAGGCTGTTTCGAGTTTTCACGCTCTAACGCCAAATTTTTAAGCCTCAGTCTAGAAATATACAAATTACTGTCGTATTCTCAAATCGAGAGTCCCGCGGCGGCGTGGTCAGTTCCTACAAGTTACATTGGTCTCGTGGGAGGTGTTAATGCCACCCACGGGGACGCTCGGGGGCTGTTACGAGTTTTCACCCTCTAACGCCTTATTTTTATGCCTAAGTCTAGAAATATACAAATTACCGTTGTATTCTCAATCTAGGAGACCCACGGCTATGAGGTCAGTTCCTACTAGTTACATTGGTCCCGTGGGAGGTGTTGGTGCCACCCACGGGGAGGTTCGGGGGCTGTTCCGAGTTTTCACCCTCTAACGCCGTGTTTTTAAGCCTAAGTCTAAAAATATAAGAATTGTCATCGTATTCTCAAACTTGGAGACCTATGACTGCGTGGTGAGTTCCTATTAGTTACATTTGTCCCGTGGGAGGTGTTTGTACCACCCACGGGGACGTTTGGTGTGCACCCTCTAACGCCATGTTTTTAAGCCCAAGTCTAGAAATATGCAAATTAACGTCGTATTCTCAAATCGGGAGACCCGCACCTGCTTGGTCAGTTCGTACGAGTTACATTGGTCCCGTGGGAGGTGTTTGTGCCACCCACGGGGACGTTCAGGGGCTGTTTCTAGTTTTCACCCTCTAACGCCATGTTTTTAAGCCTAACTCTCGAAATATGCAAATTACCATCGTATTCTCAAACTGGGAGACCCGCGGCTGCGAGGTCAGTTCCTATGAGTTACATTGGTCCCGTGGGAGGTATTGGTGCCACCCACGGGGAGATTCGTGGGAAGTTTTGAGTTTTCACCCTCTAACGCCATGTTTTTAAGCCTAAGTCTAGAAATATAAAAATTATCGTAGTATTCTGAAATTGGGAGACCCGCGGCTGCGTGGACAATTCCTACGAGTTACAGTGGTCCCGTGGGAGGTGCTTGTGCCACCCACGGGGACGTTCGGGGGCTATTTTGAGTTTTCACCCTCTAACACCTTGTTTTTAAGCCTATGTCTAGAAATATGGAAATTACGATCGTATTCTCAAACCGGGAGACCCGCGGCTGCGTGGTCAGTTCCTACGAGTTATGTTGGTCCCGTGGATGGTGTTGGTGCCACCCACGAGGACGTTCGGTGGCTGTTAATAGTTTTCACCCTCAAACGCCATGTTTTTACGCCTAAGTCTTGAAATATGCAAATTACCATTTTATTCTCAAACCGGGAGACCCGCGGCTGCGGGTCAGTTCTTAAGAGTTACATTTGTCCCGTGGGAGGTGTTGGTGCCACCCACGGGGACGTTCGGGGTCAGTTTCGAGTTTTCACCCTCTAACGCAATGTTTTTAATCCCAAGTCTAGAAATATGCAAATTATTGTCGTATTCTCAAATAGGGAGTCCCGCGAATGCGTGGTCAATTCCTGCGAGTTACATTGGTCTCATGGGAGGTGTTGGTGCCACCCACAGGGATGTTCGGGGGCTCTTACGAGTTTTCACCCTCTAACGCCATGTTTTTAAGCCAAAGACTAGAAATATGTAAATTACCATTGTATTCTCAAACCGGGAGACCCACGACTGCGAGGTCAGTTCCTACGAGTTACAATGGTCTCGTGGAGGTGTTGGTGCCTCCCATGGGGAGATTCGAGGGCTGTTTTGAGTTTTCACCCTCTAACGCCATATTTCTAAGCCTAAGTCTAGAAATATAAAAATTATCTTCGTATTCTCAAATCAGGAGACCCGTGGCCGCGTGGTCAATTCCAACGAGTTACATTTGTCCCATGGGAGGTATTTCTACCACCTGAGGGGACGTTCGGGGGCTGTTTCGAGTTTTCACCCTCTAACGCCTTGTTTTTAAGCCTAAGTCTAGAAATATGCAAATTACCATCGTATTCTCAAACCGGAGACCCACGGCTGCGTGGTGAGTTCCTACGAGTTACATTGGTCTCGTGGGAGGTGTTGGTGCCACCCACGGGGACGTTCGGTGGACATTACGAGTTTTCACCCTCTAACGCCATGTTTTTAAGCCTAAGTCTAGAATTATGCAAATTAACGTTGTATTCTCAAACCGGGAGACCCGCGCCTGCTTGGTCAGTTCCTACGACTTAAATTGATCCCTTGGGAGGTGTTGGTGTAACCCACGGGGAATTTCGAGGGCTGTTTCGAGTTTTCACCCTCTAACGCCATCTTTTTAAGCCTAAGTCTAGAAATATGAAAATTTTCATCGTATTATAAAACCTAGAGACCCGCGACAACGTGATGAGTTCCTACGAGTTACATTTGTCCCATGGGAGGTGTTTGTGCCACCCGCGGGGACGTTCGGGTGCTATTTCGAGTTTTCACCCTCTAACGCATTGTTTTTAAGCCTAAGTGTAGAAATATACAAATTATAGTCGTATTCTCAAACCGAGAGACCCGCGGCTGCGTGGTCAGCTCCTACGAGTTACATTGGTCCCGTGGGAGGTGTTTGTGCCACCCACGAGGACGTTCGGTGGTTGTTTCGAGTTTTCACCCTCTAACGCCATGCTTTTAAACCTAAGTCTAGAAATATGCAAATTATCGTCGAATTCTCAAACTGGGAGACCCGCAGCTGCGTGGTCAGTTCCTAAGAGTTACATTGGTCCCGTGGGAGGTGTTTGTGCCACCCACGTGGACGTTCGGGGACTGTATCGAGTTTTCACCCACTAATGCCATGTCTTTAAACCTAAGTCTAGAAATATATAAATTACTGTCGTATTCTCAAACTGGGAGTCCCTCGACCGCGGGGTCCATTCCTACGAGCTACATTGGACTCGTGGGAGGTGTTGTTGCCACCCACAGGGACGTTCGGTTGACATTACGAGTTTTCACCCTCTAATGCCATGTTTTTAAGCCTAAGTTTAGAAATATGTAAATTAACATCGTATTTTCAAACCGGGAGACCCGCGCCTGCTTGGTCAGTTCCTACGACTTACATTGGTCCCGTGGTAGGTGTTGGTGTAACCCACGGATAATTTCGGGGTCGATTTCGAGTTTTCACCCTCTAACGCCATATTTTTAAGCCTAAGTCTAGAAATATGAAAATTGTCATTGTATTATCAAACTTGGAGACCCGCGACAGCGTGGTGAGTTCCTACGAGTTACATTTGTCCCATGGGAGGTGTTTATGCCACCCGCGGGTACGTTAGGGTGCTATTTCGAGTTTTCACCCTCTAACGCCATGTTTTTAAGCCTAAGTGTAGAAATATACAAATTACAGTTGTATTCTCAAACCGAGAGACCCGCGGCTGCGTGGTCTGCTCCTACGAGTTACGTTTGTCCCGTGGGTGTTGTTGGTGCCACCCACGGGGACGTTCGGTGGCTGTTTCGAGTTTTCACCCTCAAACGCCATGTTTTTAAGCCTAAGTCTTGAAATATACAAATTACCGTTTTATTCTCAAACCAGGAGACTCGCGGCTGCAGGGTTAGTTCATAAGAGTTACATTCGTCCCGTGGTAGGTGTTGGTGCCACCCACGGGGACGTTCGGGGGCAATTATGAGTTTTCATCCTCTAACGCAATGTTTTTAAGCCTAAGTCTAGAAATATGCAAATTATTATCGTATTCTCAAACTGGGAGTCCCGCGAATGCGTGGTCAGTTCCTACGAGTTACATTGGTCTCGTGGGAGGTGTTGGTGCCACCCACGGGGATGTTCGGTGGCTGTTACGAGTTTTCACCTTTTAATGCCTTGTTTTTAAGCCTAAGTGTAGAAATATAAAAACTATCGTCATATTCTCAAATCGGGAGATCTGCAGCTGCGTGGTCAATTCTTGCGAGTTACATTGGTCCCGTGTGAGGTGTTTGTGCCACCCACGGGAACGTTCGGGGTTTGTTTCGATTTTTCACCCTCTTACGCCTTATTTTTAAGCCTCAGTCTAGAAATATTCAAATTACCGTCATATTCTCAAACTAGGTGTCCCGCAGCTGCGTCGTTAGTTCCTACGAGTAACGTTTGTCCCGTGGGTGGTGTTGGTACCACCCACGGGGACGTTCGGTGGTTGTTTCGAGTTTTCACCCTCAAACGCCATGTTTTTAAGCCTAAGTCTAGAAATATGCAAATTACCGTATTATTCTCAAATCGGGAGACCCGCGGCTGCGGGATCAGTTCCTACGAGTTATATTGGTCCCGTGGGAGGTGTTGGCGCCATCCACGGGGACGTTCGGTGGCCGTTTCGAGTTTTCACCCTCTAATGCCATTCTTTTAAGCCTAAGTCTAGATATATGCAAATTACTGTCGTTTTCTCAAACCGGGAGACCCACGGCTACGTGGTCAGTTCCTACGAGTTACATTGGTCCCGTGGGAGGTGTTTGTGCCACCCACGGGGACGTTCGGAGACCGTTTCGAGTTTTCACCCTCTAACGCCATGTCTTTAAGCCTAAGTCAAGATTTATATAAATTATTGTCGTATTGTCAAGCCGGGAGTCCCTCGACTGCGGGGTCAGTTCCTACGAGTTACATTGGTCTCGTGGGAGGTGTTGGTGCCACCCACAGGGACGTTCGGGGGTTGTTTCGAGTTTTCAGCCTCTAACCCCATGTTTTTATGCCAAAGTCTAGAAATATGCAAATTACTGTGATATTCTCAAACTGGGACTCCCGTGGCTGCGTGGTCATTTCCTACGAGTTACATTGGTCTCGTGGGACGTATTGGTGCCACCCACGGGGACGTTCGGGTGATGTTACGAGTTTTCACCCTCTAACGCCATGTTTTTAAGCCTAAGTCTAGAAATATGCAAATTATCGCCGTATTCTCAAACCGGGAGACCCACGACTGCGAGGTCAGTTCCTACGAGTTACATTGGTCCCGTGGGAGGTGTTGGTGCCTCCCACGGGGAGATTCGGGGGCTGTTTCGAGTTTTCACCCTCTAACGCCATGTTTTTAAGGCTAAGTCTAGAAATATGAAAATTATCGTCCTGTTCTCAAACCTGGAGATCCGCGACTGCGTGGTGAGTTCCTACGAGTTACATTTTTCCCGTGGGAGGTGTTTGTGCCACCCGCGGGGACGTTCGGGGGCTATTTCAAGTTTTCACCCTCTAACTCCATGTTTATAAGCCGAAGTGTAGAAATATACAAATTACCGTCGTATTCTCAAATCGGGAGACCCGCGGCTGTGTGGTCAGCTCCTACGAGTTACATTGGTCTCGTGGGAGATGTTGGTGCCACCCACGAGGACGTTCGGGGGCTGTTACGACTTTTCAACCTCTAACGCCATGTTTTTAAGACTAAGTCTACAAATATGCAAATTACCATCGTATTCTCAATACGGGAGATCCACGGCTGAGAAGTCAGCTCCTACGAGTTACATTGGTCTCGTGGGAGGTGTTGTTGCCATCCACGGGGAGATTCGGGGGCTGTTCCGAGTTTTCACCCTCTAACGCCATGTTTTTAATCCTAAGTCTAGAAATATGAAAATTATCATCGTATTCTCAAAACTTGAGACCCGTGACTGCGTGGTGAGTTCCTACGAGTTATAATTGTCCCGTGGGAGGTGGTTGTGCCACCCACAGGGACGTTCGGGGACTGTTACGAGTTTTCACCCTCTAACGCCATGTTTATAAGCCTAACTCTCAAAATAAGCAAATTACCATCGTATTCTTGAACCGAGAGACCCGCAGCTGTGAGGTCAGTTCCTACGAGTTACATTGGTCCCGTGGGAGGTGTTGGTGCCACCCACGGGGAGATTCGGTGGCTGTTTCGAGGTTTCACCCTCTAACGCCATGTTTTTAAGCCTAAGTCTAGAAATATAAAAATTATCATCGTATTCTCAAATCGGGAGTCCTGCGGCTGCGACGTGAGTTCCTATGAGTTATGTTGGTCCCGTGGGTGGTGTTGATGCCACCTACGGGGACGTTCGGTGGTTGTTTCGAGTTTTCACCCTCAAACGCCATGTTTTTAAGCCTAAGTCTAGAAATATGCAAATTATCGTATTATTCTCAAACCGAGAGACCCACGGCTATGGGGATAGTTCCTACGAGTTACATTGGTCCCGTGGGAGGTGTTGGTGCCACCCACGGCGACGTTCGGGGGTTTTTTCGAGTTTTCACCCTCTAACATCATGTTTTTAAGACTAAGTCTAGAAATATGAAAATTACTGTCGTATTCTCAAACCGGGAGTCCCGCGGCAGCGTGGTCAGTTCCTATGAGTTACATTGGTCTCGTGGGAGGTGTTGGTGCCACCCACGGGGACGTTCGGGGGCTGTTACGAGTTTTCACCCTCTAACGCCATGTTTTTAAGCCTAAGTTTAGAAATATGCAAATTATAGTCGTATTCTCAAATCGGGAGACCCACGGATGCGAGGTAAGTTCCTACGAGTTACATTGGTCCCGTGGGAGGTGTTGGTGCCACCCACGGGGAGATTCGTGGGTTGTTCCGAGTTTTCACCCTCTAACGCCACGTTTTTAAGCATAAGTCTAGAAATATAAAAATTGTCGTCGTATTCTCAAACCTCGAGACCCGCGACTGCGTGGTGAGTTCTTATGAGTTACATTTGTCCCGTAGGAGGTGTTTGTGCCACCCACGGGGATGTTCGAAGGCTATTTCGAGTTTTCACACTCTAACGCCATGTTTTTAAGCCCAAGTCTAGAAATATACAAATTATCGTCGAATTCTCAAACCGAGAGACACGCGGCTATGAGGTCAGTTCCTACGAGTTACATCGGTCCTGTCGGAGCTGTTTCTACCACCCACGGGAGATTCGGGGGTTGTTTCGAGTTTTGACCCTCTAACGCCATGTTTTTAAGCCTAAGTCTAGAAATATGAAAATTATCGTCGTATTCTCTAATCGGGAGACCAGCGACTACGTGGTCAATTTCTACGAGCTACATTGGTCCCGTGGGAGGTGTTTGTGACAACCACGGGGACGTTCGGTGGTTGTTTCGAATTTTACCCCTCTAATGCCAGGTTTTTAAGCCTAAGTCTAGAAATATGCACATTACCTCCGTATTCTCAAACCGGGAGACCCGCGGTTGCGTGGTCAGTTTCTACGAGTTACATTGGTCCCGTGGAAGGTGTTTGTGCCACCCACGGGGATGTTCGGGGACTGTTTCGAGTTTTCCCCCTCTAACGCCATGTCTTTCAGCCTAAGTCTAGAAATATATAAATTACATTCGTATTCTCAAACCGAGAGTCCTGCGGCTACGGGGACAGTTGCAACGAGTTACATTGGACTCGTGGGAGGATTTGGTGCCACCCACAGGGACGTTCGGGGGGTGTTTCGAGTTTTCACCCTATAACGCCACGCTTTTAACCCTAAGTCTAGAAATATGCAAATTATCATCGTATTCTTAGACTGAGAGTCCCGCGGCTGCGTGGTCCATTCCTACGAGTTACATTGGTCCCATGGGAGGTGTTGGGGCCACCCACGGGGACGTTCGATGGCTATTTCGAGTTTTCACCCTCTAACGCCATGTTTTAAAGCCTAAGTCTATAAATATGCAAATTATCATCATATTCTCAAACCGGGAGTCTCGCGGCTGCATGGTCAGTTCCTACGAGTTACATTGGTCCCGTGTGAGGTGTTTGTCCCCCCCACTAGAACGTTCGGGGGCTGTTTCGAGTTTTCACCCTCTAACGCCATGTTTTTAAGCCCAAGTCTAGAAATATGCAAATTACCGTCGTATTGTCAAATCGGGGGACCCGCGACTGCGCGGTCAGTTTCTACGAGTTACATTGGTCCCGTGGGAGGTGTTTGTGCCACCCACGGGGACGTTCGGGGGCTATTTCGAGTTTTCACCCTCTAATGCCATGTTCTTAAGCCTAAGTCTAGAAATATGCAAATTACAGTCGTATTATCAAATCGGGAGTCTCGCGGCTGCGTGGTCATTCCTACGAGTTACATTGGTCCCGTGGGAGGTGTTAGTGCCACCCACAGGGACGTTCGATGGTTGTTTCGAGTTTTCAGCCTCTAACGCCATGTTTATAAGCCTAAGTCTAGAAGTATGCAAATTAGCATCGTATTCTCAAACTGAGAGCCTCGCGGCTGCGTGGTCAGTTCCTACGTGTTACATTGGTCCCGTGGGAGGTGTTGGTACCACCTACAGGGATGTTCGGGGGCTGTTTTGAGTTTTCACCCTCTAACGCCATGTTTTTAAGTCTAAATCTATAAATATGAAAATTACCGTCGTATTCTCAAATCGGGAGTCCCGCGGTTGCGGGTTCAGTTCTTACGAGTTACATTGGTCCCGTGGGAGGTGTTTATGCCACCCACGGGGACGTTCGAGGACTGTTTTGAGTTTTCACCCTCTAACGCCCTCTTTTTATGCCTAACTCTAGAAATATGCAAATTAACATCGTATTCTCAAATTGGGAGACCCGCGCTTGCTTGGTCAGTTCCTACGAGTTACATTGGTCTCGTTGGAGGTGTTAGTGCCACCCACGGGGATGTTCAGGGGCTGTTTCTAGTTTTCACCCTCTAACGCCATGTTTTTAAGCCTAACTCTCGAAATATGTAAATTACCGTCGTATTCTCAAACCGGGAGACCCGCGGCTGCGAGGTCAGTTCCTATGAGTTACATTGGTCCCGTGGGAGGTGCTTGTGCCACCCACGGGAACGTTCGGTGGCTATTTCGATTTTTCTCCCTCAAACGCCATTTTTTTTAAGCCTAACTCTAGAAATGTGCAAATTACCGTTTTATTCTCAAACCGGGAGACCCGCGGCTGTCGGGTCAGTTCATATGAGTTACATTGGTCCCGTGGGAGGTGTTGGTGCCACCCACGGGGACGTTCGGGGCCAGTTTTGAGTTTTCACCCTCTAACGCAATGTTTTTAAGCCTAAGTCTAGAAATATGCAAATTATTGTCTTATTCTCAAACCAGGAGTCCCGCGGCTGCGTGGTGAGTTCCAACGAGTTACATTGGTCTCGTGGGAGGTGTTGGTGCCACCCACGCGGATGTTCGGGGTATGTTTCTAGTTTTCACCCTCTAACGCCATGTTTTTAAGCCTAAGTCTAGAAATATGCAGATTATCATCGTATTCTCAAACCGAGAGACCCACGGCTATGAGGTCAGTTCCTACGAGTGACATTGGTCCTGTGGGAGGTGTTAGTGCCACCCACGGGGAGGTTCGGGGGCTTTTTCGAGTTTTCACCCTCTAACGCCATATTTTTAAGCTTAAGTCTAGAAATATGAAAATTGTCATCGTATTCTCAAACCTGGAGACCCGCGACTGCGTGGTCAGTTCCTACGAGTTACATTTGTCCCGTGGGAGGTGTTTGTGCCACCCACGAGGATGTTCGGGGGCTATTTCGAGTTTTCACCCTCTAACGCCATGTTTTTAAGCCTAAGTGTAGAAATATACAAATTACCGTCATATTCTCAAACTGAGAGACCCGCGGGTGTGTGGTCAGCTCCTACGAGTTACATTGATCTCGTGGGAGGTGTTGGTGCCACCCACGGGGACGTTCGGGGGCTGTTCCGAGTTTTAACTCTCTAACCCCATGTTTTTAAGCCTAAGTCTAGAAATATGAAAATTACCGTTGTATTCTAAAACCGGGAGTCCCACGGCTGTGTGGTCAGTTCCTCCGACTTACATTGGTCCCGTGGGCGGTGTTGGTGCCACCCAGGGGGACGTTCGGTGGCTGTTTCAAGTTTTCACCCTCTAACGCCATGTTTTTAAGCCTAAGTATAGAAATATGAAAATTAACGTCGTATTCTCAAACCGGGAGTCCCGTGGCTGCGTGGTCCGTTCGTACGTGTTACATTGGTCCCGTGGGAGGTGTTGGTACCACCCACGGGGACGTTCGGGATCTGTTTTGAGTTTTCACCCTCTAACGCCTTATTTTTAAGCTTATGTCTATAAATATTAAAATTACTGTCGTATTCTCAAACCAGGAGTCCTGCGGCTGCGGGGTCGGTTATTACGAGTTACATTGGTCCTGTGGGAGGTGTTTGTGCCACCCACGGGAACGTTTGGTGGTTGTTTCGAGTTTTCACCCTCAAACGCCATGTTTTTAAGCCTAAGTCTAGAAATATGCAAATTACCGTCTTATTCTCAATCCGGGAGACCCGCGGCTGTGGGGTCAGTTCCTACGAGTTACATTGGTCCCGTGGGAGGTGTTGGTGCCACCCACGGGGACGTTCAGGGGCTGTTTCAAGTTTTCACACTCTAACGCCATGTTTTTATGCCTAGGTCTAGAAATATGCAAATTACCGTTGTATTATCAAACCAGGAGTCCTGCGGCTGCATCGTGAGTTCCTACGAGTTACATTGCTCTCTTGGGAGGTGTTGGTACCACCCATTGGGATGTTCGGGTGCTGTTACGAACTTTTCAACCTCTAACGCTATGTTTTTAAGCCTAAGTCTAGAAATATGCAAATTACCGTTGTATTCTCAAACCGGGAGACCCACGGCTGACAGGTCAATTCCTACTAGTTACATTGGTCCCGTGGGAGGTGTTGGTGCCACCCACCGGGAGATTCGAGGGCTGTTCCGAGTTTTCACCCTCTAACGCCATGTTTTTAAGACTAAGTCTAGAAATATGAAATTATCGTCGTATTCTCAAACCTGGGGACCCGCGACTGCGTGGTGAGTTCCTACGAGTTACATTTGTCCTGTGGGAGTTGTTTGTCCCACCCACGGGGACGTTCGGGGACTGTTATCAGTTTTCACCCTCTAACGCCATGTTTTTAAGCCTAAGTCTATAAAAATAAAAATTATCATCGTATTCTCAAATCGGGAGACCCGTGGCAACGTGGTCAATTCCTACGAGTTACATTGGTCCCGTGGGAGTTGTTTGTGCCACTAACGGGGACGTTCGGGGCTATTTCGAGTTTTCACCCTCTAACGCCTTGTTTTTAAGCCTCAGTCTAGAAATCTGCAAATTACCGCCGTATTCTCAAACTGGGAAACCAACGGCTGCGAGGTCATTTCTTACGAGTTACATTGGTCCCCTGGGAGGTGTTGGTGCCACCCACGGGGAGATTTGAGGGGTTGTACCGAGTTTTCACCCTCTACCGCCAAGTTTTTAAGCCTAAGTCTAAAAATATGAAAATTATCGTCGTATTCTCAAACCTGGAGACCCGCGACTGCGTGGTGAGTTCCTAGGAGTTACATTGGTCCCGTGGGAGATGTTTGTGCCACCCACGGGGACGTTCGGTGGTTGTTTCGAGCTTTCACCCTCTAGTGACATGTTCTTAAGCCTAAGTATAGAAATATGCACATTACCGCCGTATTCTCAATCCGGGAGACCCGCGACTGTGTGGTTAGTTCCTACGAGTTACATTGGTCCCGTGGGAGGTGTTTGTGCCACCCACAGGGATGTTCGAGGACTGTTTCGAGTTTTCACCCTCTAACGCCATGTCTTTAAGCCTGAGTCTAGAAATATATAAATTACCGTCGTATTCTCAAACTGGGAGTCTCGCGGCTGCGGGGACAGTTCCTACGAGTAACAATGGACTCGTGGGAGGTGTTGGTGCCACCCACGGGGACGTTCGGGGGCTGTTTCAAGTTTTCATCCTCGAACGCCATGTTTTTAAGCCTATTTCTATAAATATTAAAATTACATTCGTATTCTCAAACCGGGAGTCCCGCGGCTACGGGGTCGGTTCCTACGAGTTACATTGGTCCCGTGGGAGGTGTTTGTGCCACCCACGGGGACATTCGGGGGCTGTATCGAGTTTCCACCCTCTAACGCCATGTTTTTAAGCCTAAGTCTAGAAATATGTAAATTAACGTCGTATTCTCAAACCGGGTGACCCGCGCCTGCTTGGTCAGTTCCTACGAGACACATTGGTCCCATGGGAGGTGTTTGGTCCACCCACGGGGACGTTCGGTGGTTGTTTCTAGTTTTCACCCTCAAACGCCATGTTTCTAAGACTAAGTCTAGAAATATGCAAATTACCATATTATTCTCAAACTGGAAGACCCGTGGCTACAGGGTCAGTTCCTACGAGTTACATTGGTCCCGTGGGAGGTGTTGGTGCCACCCACGGGGACGTTTGGGGGTTGTTTCAAGTTTTCACCCTCGAACGTCATGTTTTTAAGCCCATGTCTATAAATATTAAAATTGTCATCATATTCTCAAACCGGGAGTCCCGCGACTACGGGGTCAGTTCCTACGAGTTACATTGGTCCCGTGGGAGGTGTTTGTGCCACCCACGGGGACGTTCGGGGGCTGTTTCAAGTTTTCACCCTCTAACGCCATGTTTTTAAGCCTAAGTCTAAAAATATAAAAATTATCATCATATTCTCAAATCGGGAGACCCGCGGCTGCGTGGCCAATTCCTACGAGTTACATTGGTCCCGTGGGAGGTGTTTGTGCCACCCACGGGGACGTTCGGGGGTTGTTTCAAGTTTTCACCCTCTAACGCCTTGTTTTTACGCCTCAATCTATAAATATGAAAATTATCGTCGTATTCTCAAACCGAGTGTCTCGCAGCTGCGGCGTTAGTTCCTACGAGTTACGTTGGTCCCGTGGGTGGTGTTGGTGCCACCCAGGGGGATGTTCGGTGGTTGTTTCGAGTTTTCACCCTCAAACGCCATGTTTTTAAGCCTAAGTCTAGAAATATGCAAATTATCATATTATTCTCAAACTGGGAGACCCGCGGCTGCGGGGTCAGATCCTACGAGTTATATTTGTCCCGTGGGAGGTGTTGGTGCCACCCACGGGGACGTTCGGGGATTGTTTCGAGTTTTCACCCTCTAACACCATGTCTTTAAGCCTTAGTCTAGAAATATATAAATTACTATCGTATTATCAAACCGGGAGTCCCTCGGCTGTGGGGTTAGTTCCTACGAGTTACATTCGTCTCGTGGGAGGTGTTGGTGCCACCCACAGGGACGTTCGGGGGCTGTTTCGAGTTTTCATCCTCTAACCCCATGTTTTTAGCCCTAAGTCTAGAAATATGAAAATTAGTGTCGTATTCTCAAACCGGGAGTCCCGCGGCTGCGTGGTCAGTTCCAACGAGCTACATTGGTCTCGTGGGAGGTATTGGTGCCACCCACGGGGACGTTCGGGGGGATGTTTTGAGTTTTCACTCTCTAACGCCATGTTTTTAAGCCTAAGTCTAGAAATATGCAGATTATCATCGTATTCTCAAATCGGGAGACCCACGGCTGCGAGGTCTGTTCCTACGAGTGACATTGGTCCCGTGGGAGGTGTTGGTGCCACCCACGGGGAGGTTCGAGGGCTGTTTCGAGTTTTCACCCTCTAATGCCATATTTTTAAGCCTAAGTCTAGAAATATGAAAATTGTCAACGTATTCTCAAACCTGGAGTCCCGCGACTGCATGGTCAGTTCCTACGAGTTACATTTGTCCCGTGGGAGGTGTTTGTGCCACCCACGGGGACGTTCGGGGGCTATTTCGAGTTTTCACCCTCTAACGCCATGTTTTTAAGCCTAAGTGTAGGAATTTACAAATTACCATCATATTCTCAAACTGAGAGACCCGCGGCTGCGTGGTCAGCTCCTACGAGTTACATTGATCTCGTGGGAGGTGTTGGTGCCACCCACGGGGACGTTCGGGGGTTGTTCCGAGTTTTCACTCTCCAACCCCATGTTTTTAAGCCTAAGTCTAGAAATATGAAAATTACCGTCATATTCTAAAACCGGGAGTCCCGCGGCTGCGTGGTCAGTTCCTCCGAGTTACATTGGTCCCGTGGGGGGTGTTGGTGCCACCCACGGGGACGTTTGGTGCTGTTTCGAGTTTTCACCCTCTAAAGCCATGTTTTTAAGCCTAAGTATAGAAATATGAAAATTACCGTCGTATTCTCAAACCGGGAGTCCCGCGGCTGCATGGTCCATTCGTACGTGTTACATTGGTCCCGTGGGAGGTGTTGGTACCACCCACGGGGACGTTCGGGGGCTGTTTCGAGTTTTCCCCCTCTAACGCCATATTTTTAAGCCTATGTCTATAAATATTAAAATTATCATCGTATTCTCAAATCGGGAGTCCCGCGGCTGCGGGGTCAGTTATTACGAGTTACATTGGTCCCGTGGGAGGTGTTTGTGCCACCCACGGGGACGTTTGGTGGTTGTTTCGAGTTTTCACCCTCAAACGCCATGTTTTTAATCCTAAGTCTATAAATATGCAAATTACCGTCTTATTCTCAATCCGGGAGACCCGCGGCTGTGGGGTCAGTTCCTACGAGTTACATTGGTCCCGTGGGAGGTGTTGGTGCCACCCACGGGGACGTTCGGGGGCGATTTCGAGTTTTCACACTCTAACGCCATGTTTTTATGCCTAAGTCTAGAAATATGCAAATTACCGTTGTATTATCAAACAAGGAGTCCTGTGGCTGCATCGTCAGTTCCTACGAGTTACATTGCTCTCTGGGAGGTGTTGGTACCACCCACGGGGATGTTCGGGGGCTGTTACGAGCTTTTCAACCTCTAACTACATGTTTTTAAGCCTAAGTCTAGAAATATGAAAATTACCTTGTATTCTCAAACCGGGAGACCCACGGCTGAGAGGTCAGCTCCTACGAGTTACATTGGTCCCGTGGGAGGTGTTGGTACCACCCACGGGGAGATTCGAGGACTGTTCCAAGTTTTCAACCTCTAACGCCATGTTTTTAAGACTAAGTCTAGAAATATGAAATTATTGTCGTATTCTCAAGCCTGGGGACCCGCGACTGCGTGGTGAGTTCCTACGAGTTACATTTGTCCTGTGGGAGTTGTTTGTCCCACCCACGGGGACGTTCGGGGACTGTTATGAGTTTACACCCTCTAACGCCATGTTTTTAAGCCTATGTCTATAAATATAAAAATTATCATCGTATTCTCAAATCGGGAGACCCCTGGCAACGTGGCCAATTCCTACGAGTTACATTGGTCCCGTGGGAGGTGTTTGTGCCACTAACGGGGACGTTCGGGGCTATTTCGAGTTTTCACCCTCTAACGCCTTGTTTTTAAGCCTCAGTCTAGAAATATGCAAATTACCATCATATTCTCAAACCGGGAGACCAACGGCTGCGAGGTCATTTCCTACGAGTTACATTGGTCCCCTAGGAGGTGTTGGTGCCACCCACGGGGAGATTCGAGGGGCTGTTCTGAGTTTTCACCCTCTAACGGCATGTTTTTAAGCCTAAGTCTAAAAATATGAAAATTATCATCGTATTCTCAAACCTGGAGACCCACGACTGCGTGGTGACTTCCTAGGAGTTACATTGGTCCCGTGGGAGGTGTTTGTGCCACCCACGGGGACGTTCGGTGGTTGTTTCGAGCTTTCACCCTCTAGTGTCATGTTCTTAAGCCTAAGTATAGAAATATGCACATTACTGCCGTATTCTCAATTCGGGAGACCCGCGACTGTGGGGTTAGTTCCTACGAGTTACATTGGTCCCGTGGGAGGTGTTTGTGCCACCCAGGGCGATGTTCGAGGAGTGTTTCGAGTTTTCACCCTCTAACGCCATGTCTTTAAGCCTAAGTCTAGGAATATATAAATTACCGTCGTATTCTCAAATTGGGAGTCCTGTGGCTGCGGGGATAGTTCCTACGAGTTACATTGGTCCCGTGGGAGGTGTTTGTGCCACCCACGGGGACGTTCGGGGGCTGTATCGAGTTTCCACTCTCTAACGCCATGTGTTTAAGCCTAAGTCTAGAAATTTGTAAATTAATGTCGTATTCTCAAATCGGGAGACCCGGGCCTTCTTGGTCAGTTCCTACGAGATAAATTGGTCCCGTGGGAGGTGTTTGGTCAACCCACGGGGACGTTCGGTGGTTGTTTCGAGTTTTCACCCTCAAACGCCATGTTTTGAAGCCTAAGTCTAGAAATATGCAAATTATTATCGTATCCTCAAACCGGGAGACCCACGACTACGAGGTCAGTTCCTACGAGTTACATTGGTCCCGTGGGAGGTGTTGGTGCCTCCCACGGGGAGATTCGGGGGCCGTTTCGAGTTTTCACCTTCTAACGCCATGTTTTTAAGCCTAAGTCTAGAAATATAAAAATTATCATCGTATTCTCAAATCGGGAGACCCGCGGCTGCGTGGTCAATTCCTACGAGTTACATTGGTCCCGTGGGAGGTGTTTGTACCACCCGAGGGGACGTTCGGGGGCTGTTTCGAGTTTTCACCCTCTAACGCCTTGTTTTTAAGCCTCAGTCTAGAAATATGCAAATTACCATCGTATTCTCAAATCGGGTATCCCGCGGCTGCATAGTTAGTTCCTACGAGTTACATTGGTCCCGTGGGTGGTGTTGGTGCCACCCACGGGGACGTTCGGTGGTTGTTTCGAGTTTTTCACCCTCAAACACCATGTTTTTAAGCCTAAGTCTTATAATATGCAAATTACCGTATTATTCTCAAATCGGGAGACTCGTGGCTGCGGGGTCAGTTCCTACGAGTTACATTGGTCCCGTGGGAGGTGTTGGTGCCACCCACGGGGACATTCGGTGGTTGTTTCGAGTTTTCACTCTCTAACGCCATGCTTTTAAACCTAAGTCTAGAAATATGCAAATTACCGTCGAATTCTGAAACCGGGAGTCTCTGGCTGCGTGGTCAGTTCGTACGTGTTATATTGGTCCCGTGGGAGGTGTTGGTACCACCCACGGGAATGTTCGGGGGCTGTTTCGAGTTTTCACCCTCTAACGCCATGTTTTTAAGCCTATGTCTATAAATATTAAAATTATCGTCGTATTCTCAAACCGGGAGTCCCACGGCTGCGGGATCAGTTCCTAAGATTTACATTGGTCCCATCGGAGGTGTTTGTGCCACCCACGGGTACGTTCGGGGACTGTTTTGAGTTGTCACCCTATAACGCCATGTTTTTAACCCTAAGTCTAGAAATATGCAAATTAACGTCGTATTCTCAAATTGTGAGACCCGCGCCTGCTTGGTCAGTTCCTACGAGTTACATTGGTCCAGTGGGAGGTGTTTGTGCCACCCACGGGGACGTTCAGGGGCCGTTTCGAGTTTTCACCCTCTAACGCCATGTTTTTAAGCCTAACTCTCGAAATATGAAAATTACCATTGTATTCTCAAACTGGGAGACCCGCGGCTCCGAGGTCCGTTCCTACGAGTTACAATGGTCCCGTGGGAGGTGTTGGTGCCTCCCAGGGGGAGATTCGAAGGCTGTTTCTAGTTTTCACCCTCTAACGCCATGTTTTTAAGCCTAAGTCTAAAAATATAAAAATTATCATCATATTCTCAAATCGGGAGACCCGCGACTGCGTGGTCAATTCCTACGAGTTACATTGGTGCCGTGGGAGGTGTTTGTACCACCCACGGGGACGTTCGGGGGCTGTTTCGAGTTTTCACCCTCTGACGCCTTATTTTTAAGCCTTAGTCTAGAAATAGGCAAATTACTATCATATTCTCAAAACGGGTGTCCCGCAACTGTATCTCTAGTTCCTACGAGTTAAGTTGGTGTCGTGGGTGGTGTTGGTGCATCCCACGGGGACTTTCGGTGGTTGTTTTGAGGTTTCGCCCTCAAACGCCATGTTTTTAATGCTAAGTTTAGAAATATGCAATTTATCGTATTATTCTCTAACCGGGAAACCCGCGGCTGCGAGGTCAGTTCCTACGAGTTACATTGGTACCGTGGGAGGTGTTGGTGCCACCCACGGGGAGATTCGTGGGATGTTCTGAGTTTTCACCCTCGAACGCCATGTTTTTAAGCCTAAGTTTAGAAATATAAAAAATGTTGTCGTATTATCAAACCTGGAGACCCATGACTGCGTGGTGAGTTCCTACTAGTTACATTTGTCCCGTTAGAGGTGTTTGTGCCACCCACGTGGACGTTCGGGGTTCACCCTCTAACGCCATGTTTTTAATCCCAAGTCTAGAAATATGAAAATTAACGTCGTATTCTCAAACCGGGAGACCCGCACCTGCTTGGTCAGTTCCTACGAGTTACATTGGTCCCGTGGGAGGTATTGGTACCACCCACGGGGAGATTCGTGGGCTGTTTCGAGTTTTCACCATCTAACGCCATGTTTTTAAGCCTAAGTCTAGAAATATAAAAATTATCGTCGAATTTTCAAATCAGGAGACCCGCGGCTGCGTGGACAATTCCTACGACTTATATTGGTCCCGTGGGAGGTGCTTGTGCCACCCACGGGGACGTTCGAGGGCTGTTTCGAGTTTTCACCCACTAACGCCTTGTTTTTAAGCCTAAGTCTAGAAATATGCAAATTACCATCGTATTCTCAAACCGGGAGACCCGCGGCTGCGTGGTCAGTTCCTACGAGTTATGTTGGTCCCGTGGGTGGTGTTGGTGCCACCCACGAGGACGTTCGGTGGTTGTTTCGAGTTTTCACCCTCAAACGCCATGTTTTTACTCCTAAGTTTAGAAATATGCAAATTACCATTTTATTCTCAAACCGGGAGCCCCGCGGCAACGGGGTCAGTTCCTAAGAGTAACATTGGTCCCGTGGGAGGTGTTGGTGCCACCCACGGGGACGTTCGGGGGCAGTTTTGAGTTTTCACCCTCTAATGCAATGTTTTTAATCCTAAGTCTAGAAATATGAAAATTATTGTCGTATTCTCAAATCGGGAGTCCCGCGAATGCGTGGTCAGTTCCTACGAGTTACATTGGTCTCGTGGGAGGTGTTGGTGCCACCCACAGGGATGTTCGGGGGCTGTTACGAGTTTTCACCCTCTAACGCCATGTTTTTAAGCCTAAGACTAGAAATATGTAAATTATCGTTGGATTTTCAAACCAGGAGACCCACGACTGCGAGGTCAGTTCCTACGAGTTACATTGGTCCCGTAGGAGGTGTTGGTGCCTCCCACGGGGAGATTCGGGGGCTGTTTCGAGTTTTCACACTCTAACGCCATATTTTTAAGCCTAAATCTAGAAATATAAAAATTATCGTCGTATTCTCAAATCGGGAGACCCGTGGCCGCGTGGTGAATTCCTACGAGTTACATTGGTCCCGTGGGAGGCGTTTGTACCACCCGAGGGGACGTTCGGGGGCAGTTTCAAGTTTTCATCCTCTAACGCCTTGTTTTTAAGCCTAAGTCAAGAAATATGCAAATTACCATCGTATTCTCAAATCAGGAGACCCACGGCTGCGTGGTCTGTTCCTACGAGTTACATTGGTCCCGTGGGAGGTGTTGGTGCCACCCACGGGGACGTTTGGTGGTTGTTTCAAGTTTTCACCCTCAAACGCCATGTTTTTAAGCCTAAGTCTAGAAATATGAAAATTACCGTATTATTCTCAAACCGGGAGTCCCGCGGCTGCATGATTAGTTCCTACGAGTTACATTGGTCCCGTGGGAGGTGTTAGTGCCACCCACGGGGACGTTATGTGGTTTTTTCGAGTTTTCACCCTCTAACGCCATGCTTTTAAACCTAAGTCTAGAAATATGCAAATTATCGTCGAATTCTCAAACCGGGAGACGCGCGGCTGCGTGGTCAGTACCTAAGAGTTACATTGGTCCTGTGGGAGGTGTTTATGCCACCCACGGGGACGTTCGGGGACTGTATCGAGTTTTCACCCACTAATGCCATGTCTTTAAACCTAAGTCTAGAAATATATAAATTATCGTCGTATTCTCAAACCGGGAGTCCCTCGGCCGCGGGGTCAGTTCCTACGAGCTACATTGGAGTCGTGGGAGGTGTTGGTGCCACCCACAGGAACGTTCGGGGGTTGTTTCGTGTTTTCAGCTTCTAACCCAATGTTTTTAAACCTA
This sequence comes from Sambucus nigra, assembly GCA_949130495.1. Taxonomy (NCBI): domain Eukaryota; kingdom Viridiplantae; phylum Streptophyta; class Magnoliopsida; order Dipsacales; family Adoxaceae; genus Sambucus; species Sambucus nigra. The sequence goes on along the minus strand of OX422218.1, from coordinate 59,631,315 downwards.
AGTCTAGAAATATTCAAATTATTGTCATATTCTGAAACCGGGAGTCCCGCGACTGCGTGGTCAGTTCCTACGAGTTACATTGGTCTCGTGGGAGGTGTTGATGCCACCCACGGGGACGTTCGGTGGACGTTACGAGTTTTCACCCTCTAACGCCATCTTTTTAAGCCTAACTCTAGAAATATACAAATTATCATTGTATTCTCAAACCGGGAGACCCACGGCTACGAGGTCAGTTCCTACGAGTGAGATTGGTACCGTGGGAGGTGTTGGTGTCACCCACAGGGAAGTCGGGGGCTGTTTCGAGTTTTCACCCTCTAACGCCATGTTTTTCAGCCTAAGTCTAGAAATATGAAAATTCTCATCGTATTATCAAACCTGGAGACCCGCGACAGCGTGGTGAGTTCCTACGAGTTACATTTGTCCCGCGGGAGGTGTTTGTGCCACCCGCGGGGACGTTCGGGTGCTATTTCGAGTTTTCACCCTCTAACGCCATGTTTTTAAGCCTAAGTATAGAAATATACAAATTACAGTCGTATTCTCAAACCGAGAGACCCGCGGCTGCGTGTTCAGCTCCTACGAGTTACGTTGGTCTCGTGGGTGTTATTGGTACCACCCACGGGGACGTTCGGTGGCTGTTTCGAGATTTCACCCTCAAACGCCATGTTTTTAAGCCTAAGTCTAGAAATATACAAATTACCATTTTATTCTCAAGCCGGGAGACCCGCGGCTGTGTGGTCAGTTCATAAGAGTTACATTGGTCCCGTGGGAGGTGTTGGTGCCACCCACGGGGACGTTCGGGGGCAGTTTTGAGTTTTCATCCTCTAACGCAATGTTTTTAAGCCTAAGTCTAGAAATATGCAAATTATTGTCGTATTCTCAAACTGGGAGTCCCGCGGCTGCGTGGTCAGTTCATACGAGTTACATTGGTCACGTGGGAGGTGTTGGTGCCACCCACGGGGATGTTCGGGGGCTGTTATGAGTTTTCACCCTCTAATACCATGTTTTTAAGCCTAAGTCTAGAAATATAAAAACTATCATCATATTCTCAAATCGGGAGACCCGCGGCTGCGTGGTCAATTCCTACGAGTTACATTGGTCCCGTGTGAGATGTTTGTGCCACCCACGGGGACGTTCGGGGGTTGTTTCGAGTTTTCACCTCTTACGCCTTATTTTTAAGCCTCAGTCTAGAAATATGCAAATTACCATCATATTCTCAGATCGGGTGTCCCGCAGCTGCGTCGTTAGTTCCTACGAGTTACGTTGGTCCCGTGGGTGGTGTTGGTGCCACCCACAGGGACGTTCGGTGGTTGTTCCGAGTTTTCACCCTCAAACGCCATGTTTTTAAGCCTAAGTCTAGAAATATGCAAATTACCGTAATATTCTCAAACCGGGAGACCCGCGGCTGCGGGATCAGTTCCTACAAGTTATATTGGTCCCGTGGGAGGTGTTGGTGCCACCCACAGGGATGTTCGGTGGTCGTTTCGAGTTTTCACCGTCTAATGCCATTCTTTTAAGCCTAAGTCTAGAAATATGAAAATTACCGTATTATTCTCAAACCGGGAGTCCCGCGGCTGCATGATTAGTTCCTACGAGTTACATTGGTCCCGTGGGAGGTGTTAGTGCCACCCACGGGGACGTTATGTGGTTTTTTCAAGTTTTCACCCTCTAACGCCATGCTTTTAAACCTAAGTCTAGAAATATGCAAATTATCGTCAAATTCTCAAACCGGGAGACGCGCGGCTGCGTGGTCAGTACCTAAGAGTTACATTGGTCCTGTGGGAGGTGTTTATTCCACCCACGGGGACGTTCGGGGACTGTATCGAGTTTTCACCCACTAATGCCATGTCTTTAAACCTAAGTCTAGAAATATATAAATTATCGTCGTATTCTCAAACCGGGAGTCCCTCGGCCGCGGGGTCAGTTCCTACGAGCTACATTGGAGTCGTGGGAGGTGTTGGTGCCACCCACAGGAACGTTCGGGGGTTGTTTCGTGTTTTCAGCCTCTAACCCAATGTTTTTAAACCTAAGTCTAGAAATATTCAAATTATTGTCATATTCTGAAACCGGGAGTCCCGCGACTGCGTGGTCAGTTCCTACGAGTTACATTGGTCTCGTGGGAGGTGTTGATGCCACCCACGGGGACGTTCAGTGGACGTTACGAGTTTTCACCCTCTAACGCCATCTTTTTAAGCCTAACTCTAGAAATATACAAATTATCATTGTATTCTCAAACCGGGAGACCCACGGCTGCGAGGTCAGTTCCTACGAGTGAGATTGGTACCGTGGGAGGTGTTGGTGTCACCCACAGGGAAGTCGGGGGCTGTTTCGAGTTTTCACCCTCTAACGCCATGTTTTTCAGCCTAAGTCTAGAAATATGAAAATTCTCATCGTATTATCAAACCTGGAGACCCGCGACAGCGTGGTGAGTTCCTACGAGTTACATTTGTCCCGCGGGAGGTGTTTGTGCCACCCGCGGGGACGTTCGGGTGCTATTTCGAGTTTTCACCCTCTAACGCCATGTTTTTAAGCCTAAGTATAGAAATATACAAATTACAGTCGTATTCTCAAACCGAGAGACCCGCGGCTGCGTGTTCATCTCCTACGAGTTACGTTGGTCCCGTGGGTGTTATTGGTACCACCCACGGGGACGTTCGGTGGCTGTTTCGAGTTTTCACCCTCAAACGCCATGTTTTTAAGCCTAAGTCTAGAAATATACAAATTACCATTTTATTCTCAAGCCGGGAGACCCGCGGCTGTCGGGTCAGTTCATAAGAGTTACATTGGTCCCGTGGGAGGTGTTGGTGCCACCCACGGGGACGTTCGGGAGCACTTTTGAGTTTTCATCCTCTAACGCAATGTTTTTAAGCCAAAGTCTAGAAATATGCAAATTATTGTCGTATTCTCAAACTGGGAGTCCCGCGGCTGCGTGGTCAGTTCATACGAGTTACATTGGTCACGTGGGAGGTGTTGGTGCCACCCACGGGGATGTTCGGGGGCTATTATGAGTTTTCACCCTCTAATACCATGTTTTTAAGCCTAAGTCTAGAAATATAAAAACAATCATCATATTCTCAAATCGGGAGACCCGCGGCTGCGTGGTCAATTCCTACGAGTTACATTGGTCCCGTGTGAGGTGTTTGTGCCACCCACGGGGACGTTCGGGGGTTGTTTCGAGTTTTCACCTCTTACGCCTTATTTTTAAGCCTCAGTCTAGAAATATGCAAATTACCATCGTATTCTCAGATCGGGTGTCCCGCAGCTGCGTCGTTAGTTCCTACGAGTTACGTTGGTCCCGTGGGTGGTGTTGGTGCCACCCACAGGGACGTTCGGTGGTTGTTCCGAGTTTTCACCCTCAAACGCCATGTTTTTAAGCCTAAGTCTAGAAATATGCAAATTACCGTAATATTCTCAAACCGGGAGACCCGCGGCTGCGGGATCAGTTCCTACGAGTTATATTGGTCCCGTGGGAGGTGTTGGTGCCACCCACGGGGATGTTCGGTGGTCGTTTCGAGTTTTCACCGTCTAATGCCATTCTTTTAAGCCTAAGTCTAGATATATGCAAATTATTGTCGTATTCTCAAACCGGGAGACCCACGGCTGCGTGGTTAGTTCCTACGAGTTACATTGGTCCTGTGGGAGGTGTTAGTGCCACCCACGGGACGTTCGGAGACTGTTACGAGTTTTCACCCTCTAACACCTTGATTTTTAAGCCTAAGTCAAGAAATATGCAAATTACCCTCGTATTCTCAATCCAGGAGACCCACGGCTGTGAGGTCAGTTCCTACGAGTTACATTGGTCCCGTGGGAGGTGTTGGTGCCACCCACGGGGAGGTTCAGGGGTTGTTCCGGATTTTCACCCTCTAACGCCATGTTTTTAAGCCCAAGTCTAGAAATATAAAAAATTTCGTCGTATTCTCAAACCTGGAGACCCGCGACTGCGTGGTGAGTTCCTACTAGTTACATTTGTCCCGTGGGAGGTGTTTGTACCACCCACGAGGACGTTCGGGGTTCACCCTCTAACGCCTTGTTTTTAAGACCAAGTCTAGAAATGAATAACTTATCGTTGTATTCTCAAACCGGGAGACCTGCGGCTGCGAAGTCAGTTCCTACGAGTTACATTCGTCCTGTGGGAGGTGTTAATGCCACCCACAGGGAGATTCGGGGTCTGTTTCTAGTTTTCACCCATTAACGCCATGTTTTTAAGCCAAAGTCTAGAAATATCAAAATTATCGTGGTATTCTCAAATCGGGAGACCCACGGCTGCTTGGTCAATTCCTACGAGTTACATTGGTCCCGTGGGAGGTGTTTGTGCCATCCACGGGGACGTTCAGTGGCTGTTTCGAGTTTTCACCCTCTAACGCCATGTCTTTAAGCCTAAGTCTAAAAATATATAAATTACCATCATATTCTCAAATCGGGAGTCCCGCGGCTGCGGGGACAGTTGCTACGATTACATTGGACTCGTGGGAGGTGTTGGTGCCACCCAAGCGGACGTTCGGGGGTTGTTTTGAGTTTTCTCCCTCTAACGCCACGCTTTTAACCCTAAGTCTAGAAATATTTAAATTACCATCGTATTCTCAAACTGGGAGTCCCGCGGCTGCGTGGTCAGTTCCTACGAGTTACAGTGGTCCCATGGGAGGTGTTGGTTCCACCCACAGGGACGTTCGGTGGCTATTTCGAGTTTTCACCCTCTAACGCCATATTTTTAAGCCTAAGTCTAGAAATATACAAATTACCATTTTATTCTCAAGCCGGGAGACCCGCGGCTGTCGGGTCAGTTCATAAGAGTTACATTGGTCCTGTGGGAGGTGTTGGTGCCACCCACGGGGACGTTCGGGGGCAGTTTTGAGTTTTCATCCTCTAACGCAATGTTTTTAAGCCTAAGTCTAGAAATATGCAAATTATTGTCGTATTCTCAAACTGGGAGTCCCGCGGCTGCGTGGTCAGTTCATACGAGTTACATTGGTCACGTGGGAGGTGTTGGTGCCACCCACGGGGATGTTCGGGGGCTGTTATGAGTTTTCACCCTCTAATACCATATTTTTAAGCCTAAGTCTAGAAATATAAAAACTATCGTCATATTCTCAAATCGGGAGACCCGCGGCTGCGTGGTCAATTCCTACGAGTTACATTGGTCCCGTGTGAGGTGTTTGTGCCACCCACGGGGACGTTCGGGGGTTGTTTCGAGTTTTCACCTCTTACGCCTTATTTTTAAGCCTCAGTCTAGAAATATGCAAATTACCATCGTATTCTCAGATCGGGTGTCCCGCAGTTGCGTCGTTAGTTCCTACGAGTTACGTTGGTCCCGTGGGTGGTGTTGGTGCCACCCACAGGGACGTTCGGTGGTTGTTCCGAGTTTTCACCCTCAAACGCCATGTTTTTAAGCCTAAGTCTAGAAATATGCAAATTACCGTAATATTCTCAAACCGGGAGACCCGCGGCTGCGGGATCAGTTCCTACGAGTTATATTGGTCCCGTGGGAGGTGTTGGTGCCACCCACGGGGATGTTCGGTGGTCGTTTCGAGTTTTCACCGTCTAATGCCATTCTTTTAAGCCTAAGTCTTGATATATGCAAATTATTGTCGTATTCTCAAACCGGGAGACCCACGGCTGCGTGGTTAGTTCCTACGAGTTACATTGGTTCCGTGGGAGGTGTTAGTGCCACCCACGGGGACGTTCGGAGACTGTTACGAGTTTTCACCCTCTAACGCCTTGATTTTTAAGCCTAAGTCAAGAAATATGCAAATTACCCTCGTATTCTCAATCCAGGAGACCCACGACTGTGAGGTCAGTTCCTATGAGTTACATTGGTCCCGTGGGAGGTGTTGGTGCCACCCACGGGGAGGTTCAGGGGTTGTTCCGGATTTTCACCCTCTAACGCCATGTTTTTAAGCCCAAGTCTAGAAATATAAAAAATTTCATCGTATTCTCAAACCTGGAGACCCGCGACTGCGTGGTGAGTTCCTACTAGCTACATTTGTCCCGTGGGAGGTGTTTGTACCACCCATGAGGACGTTCGGGGTTCACCCTCTAACGCCTTGTTTTTAAGACCAAGTCTAGAAATGAATAACTTATCGTTGTATTCTCAAACCGGGAGACCTGCGGCTGCGAAGTCAGTTCCTACGAGTTACATTCGTCCCGTGGGAGGTGTTAATGCCACCCACAGGGAGATTCGGGGTCTGTTTCTAGTTTTCACCCATTAACGCCATGTTTTTAAGCCAAAGTCTAGAAATATCAAAATTATCGTGGTATTCTCAAATCGGGAGACCCACGGCTGCTTGGTCAATTCCTACAAGTTACATTGGTCCCGTGGGAGGTGTTTGTGCCAACCACGGGGACGTTCAGTGGCTGTTTCGAGTTTTCACACTCTAACGCCATGTCTTTAAGCCTAAGTCTAAAAATATATAAATTACCATCATATTCTCAAATCGGGAGTCCCGCGGCTGCGGGGACAGTTGCTACGATTACATTGGACTCGTGGGAGGTGTTGGTGCCACCCAAGCGGACGTTCGGGGGTTGTTTTGAGTTTTCTCCCTCTAACGCCACACTTTTAACCCTAAGTCTAGAAATATTTAAATTACCATCGTATTCTCAAACTGGGAGTCCCGCGGCTGCGTGGTCAGTTCCTACGAGTTACAGTGGTCCCATGGGAGGTGTTGGTGCCACCCACAGGGACGTTCGGTGGCTATTTCGAGTTTTCACCCTCTAACGCCATATTTTTAAGCCTAAGTCTAGAAATATACAAATTACCATTTTATTCTCAAGCCGGGAGACCCGCGGCTGTCGGGTCAGTTCATAAGAGTTACATTGGTCCCGTGGGAGGTGTTGGTGCCACCCACGGGGACGTTCGGGGGCAGTTTTGAGTTTTCATCCTCTAACGCAATGTTTTTAAGCCTAAGTCTAGAAATATGCAAATTATTGTCGTATTCTCAAACTGGGAGTCCCGCGGCTGCGTGGTCAGTTCATACGAGTTACATTGGTCACGTAGGAGGTGTTGGTGCCACCCACGGGGATGTTCGGGGGCTGTTATGAGTTTTCCCCTCTAATACCATATTTTTAAGCCTAAGTCTAAAAATAAAAAAACTATCGTCATATTCTGAAATCGGGAGACCCGCGGCTGCGTGGTCAATTCCTACGAGTTACATTGGTCCCGTGTGAGGTGTTTGTGCCACCCACGGGGACGTTCGGGGGTTGTTTCGAGTTTTCACCTCTTACGCCTTATTTTTAAGCCTCAGTCTAGAAATATGCAAATTACCATCGTATTCTCAGATCGGGTGTCCCGCAGCTGCGTCGTTAGTTCCTACGAGTTACGTTGGTCCCGTGGGTGGTGTTGGTGCCACCCACAGGGACGTTCGGTGGTTGTTCCGAGTTTTCACCCTCAAACGCCATGTTTTTAAGCCTAAGTCTAGAAATATGCAAATTACCGTAATATTCTCAAACCGGGAGACCCGCGGCTGCGGGATCAGTTCCTACGAGTTATATTGGTCCCGTGGGAGGTGTTGGTGCCACCCACGGGGATGTTCGGTGGTCGTTTCGAGTTTTCACCGTCTAATGCCATTCTTTTAAGCCTAAGTCTAGATATATGCAAATTATTGTCGTATTCTCAAACCGGGAGACCCACGGCTGCGTGGTTAGTTCCTACGAGTTACATTGGTTCCGTGGGAGGTGTTAGTGCCACCCACGGGGACGTTCGGAGACTGTTACGAGTTTTCACCCTCTAACGCCTTGATTTTTAAGCCTAAGTCAAGAAATATGCAAATTACCCTCGTATTCTCAATCCAGGAGACCCACGGCTGTGAGGTCAGTTCCTACGAGTTACATTGGTCCCGTGGGAGGTGTTGGTGCCACCCACGGTGAGGTTCAGGGGTTGTTCCGGATTTTCACCCTCTAACGCCATGTTTTTAAGCCCAAGTCTAGAAATATAAAAAATTTCATCGTATTCTCAAACCTGGAGACCCACGACTGCGTGGTGAGTTCCTACTAGCTACATTTGTCCCGTGGGAGGTGTTTGTACCACCCATGAGGACGTTCGGGGTTCACCCTCTAACACCTTGTTTTTAAGACCAAGTCTAGAAATGAATAACTTATCGTTGTATTCTCAAACCGGGAGACCCGCGGCTGCGAAGCCAGTTCCTACGAGTTACATTCGTCCCGTGGGAGGTGTTAATGCCACCCACAGGGAGATTCGGGGGCTGTTTCTAGTTTTCACCCATTAACGCCATGTTTTTAAGCCAAAGTCTAGAAATATCAAAATTATCGTGGTATTCTCAAATCGGGAGACCCACGGATGCTTGGTCAATTCCTACGAGTTACATTGGTCCCGTGGGAGGTGTTTGTGCCAACCACGGGGACGTTCAGTGGCTGTTTCGAGTTTTCACCCTCTAACGCCATGTCTTTAAGCCTAAGTCTAAAAATATATAAATTACCATCATATTCTCAAATCGGGAGTCCCGCGGCTGCGGGGACAGTTGCTACGATTACATTGGACTCGTGGGAGGTGTTGGTGCCACCCAAGCGGACGTTCGGGGGTTGTTTTGAGTTTTCGCCCTCTAACGCCACGCTTTTAACCCTAAGTCTAGAAATATTTAAATTACCATCGTATTCTCAAACTGGGAGTCCCGCGGCTGCGTGGTCAGTTCCTACGAGTTACATTGGTCCCATGGGAGGTGTTGGTGCCACCCACGGGGACGTTCGGTGGCTATTTCGAGTTTTCACCCTCTAACGCCATATTTTTAAGCCTAAGTCTGGAAATATACAAATTATCGTCATATTCTCAAAAAGGGAGTCTCGCAGCTGCGTGGTTAGTTCCTACATATTACATTTGTCCCGTGTGAGGTGTTTGTCCCCCCCACTAGGACGTTCGGGGGCTGTTTCGAGTTTTCACCCTCTAACGCCATGTTTTTAAGCCTAAGTCTAGAAATATGCAAATTACTGTCGTATTGTCAAACCGGGAGACCCGCGGCTGCGCGGTCAGTTTTTACGAGTTATATTGGTCCCGTGGGAGGTGTTTGTGCCACCCAAGAGGACGTTCGGGGTCTATTTCGATTTTTCACCATCTAATGCCATGTTCTTAAACCTAAGTCTAGAAATATGCAAATTACCGTCGTATTCTCAAATTGGGAGTCTCGCGGATTCATGGTCAGTTCCTATGAGTTACATTGGTCCCGTGGGAGGTGTTAGTGCCACCCATGGGGACGTTCGATGGCTGTTTCGAGTTTTCAGCCTCTAACGCCATGTTTTTAAGCCTAAGTCTAGAAATATGAAAATTAGCATTGTATTCTCAAACCGGGAGTCTCACGGCTACGTGGTAAGTTCCTACGTGTTACATTGGTCCCGTGGGAGGTGTTGGTACCTCCAACGGGGACGTTCAGGGGCTGTTTCGAGTTTTCACCCTCTAACGCCACGTTTTTAAGCCTAAATCTATAAATATGAATATTATCGTCATATTCTGAAACTGGGAGTCCCGCGACTGCGGGGTCAGTTCCTACGAGTTACATTGGTCCCGGGGGAGGTTTTTATGCCACCCACGGGAACGTTAGAGGACTGTTTCGAGTTTTCACCCTCTAACGCCCTGTTTTTAATCCTAAGTCAAGAAATATGCAAATTAACGTCGTATTCTCAAATCGAGAGACCCGCACCTGCTTGGTCAGTTCCTACGAGTTACATTGGTCCCGTTGGAGGTGTTTGTTCCACCCACGAGGACGTTCGGGGGCTGTTTCCAGTTTTCACCCTCTAACGCCATGTTTTTAAGCCTAACTCTCGAAATATGAAAATTACCGTCGTATTCTAAGACCGGGCGACCCGCGGCTGCGAGGTCAGTTCCTATGAGTTACATTGGTCCCGTAGGAGGTATTGGTGCCACCCACGGGTAGATTCGTGGGCTGTTTCGAGTTTTCACCCTCTAACGCCATGTTTTTAAGCCTAAGCCTAGAAATATAAAAATTATCGTCATATTCTCAAATGGGGAGACCCGCGGCTGCGTGGACAATTACTACGAGTTACATTGGTCCCATGGGAGGTGCTTGTGCCACCCACGGGGACGTTCGGGGGTTGTTTTGAGTTTTCACCCTCTAACGTCTTGTTTTTAAGCCTAAGTCTAGAAATATGCAAATTACAGTCGTATTCTCAAACCGGGAGACCCGCGGCTGCGTGGTCAGTTCCTACGAGTTATGTTGGTCCCGTGGGTGGTGTTGGTACCACCCACGGGGACGTTCGGTGGCTGTTTCGAGTTTTCACCCTCAAACGCCATGTTTTTAAGCCTAAGTCTAAAAATATGCAAATTACCATTTTATTCTCAAATCGATAGACCCGCGGCTGCGGGGTCAGTTTCTAAGAGTTACATTGGTCCTGTGGGAGGTGTTGGTGCCACCCACAGGGACGTTCGGGGGCAGTTTCGAGTTTTCACCCTCTAAAGCAATGTTTTTAATCCTAAGTCTAGAAATATGCAAATTATTGTCGTATTCTCAAATCGGGAGTCCCGCGAATGCGTGGTCAGTTCCTACGAGTTACATTGGTCTCGTGGGAGGTGTTGGTGCCACCCACAGGGATGTTCCGGGGCTGTTACGAGTTTTTACCATCTAACGCCATGTTTTTAAGCCTAAGACTATAAATATGTAAATTACTGTTGTATTCTCAAACCGGGAGACCCACGACTGCGAGATCAGTTCCTACAAGTTACATTGGTCCCGTGGGAGGTGGTTGTGCCTCCCACGGGGAGATTCGGGGGCTGTTTCGAGTTTTCACCCTCTAACGCCACGTTTTTAAGCCTAAGTCTAGAAATATAAAAATTATCATCGTATTCTCAAATCGGGAGACCCGCGGCTGCGTGGTCAATTCCTACGAGTCACATTGGTCCCGTGGGAGGTGTTTGTACCACCCGAGGGGACGTTCGGGGGCTGTTTTGAGTTTTCACCCTCTAACGCCTTATTTTTAAGCCTCTAGAAATATGCAAATTACCATCCTATTCTCAAACCGGGTGTCCCGTGGCTACGTCGTTAGTTCGTACGAGTTACGCTGGTCCTGTGGGTGGTGTTGGTGCCACCCACGGGGACGTTCGGTGGTTGTTTCGAGTTTCACCCTCAAACGCCATGTTTTTAAGCCTAAGTCAAGAAATATGAAAATTACCATATTATTCTCAAATCGGGAGACCCGTGGCTGCGGGGTCAGTTCCTACGAGTTACATTGGTCCCGTGGGAGGTGTTGGTGCCACCCACGGGGATATTCGGTGGTTGTTTCGAGTTTTCACCCTCTAAAGCCATGATTTTAAACCTAAGTCTAGAAATATGCAAATTACCATCGTATTCTCAAACCGGGAGTCTCGTGGCTGCGTGGTCAGTTCGTACGTGTTATATTGGTCCCGTGGGAGGTGTTGGCACCACCCACAGGAATGTTCGGGGGTTGTTTCGAGTTTTCACCCTCTAACTCCATGTTTTTAAGCCTATGTCTATAAATATTAAATTTATCATCGTATTCTCAAAACGGGAATCCCACGGCTGCGGGGTTAGTCCCTAAGATTTACATTGGTCCCGTGGGAGATGTTTGTGCGACCCACGGGGACGTTCGGGGACTGTTTTGAGTTTTAACCCTCTAACGCCATGTTTTTAATCCTAAGTCTAGAAATATGCAAATTAACGTCGTATTCTCAAATCGAGAGACCCGCGCCTGCTTGGTCAGTTCCTACGAGTTACATTGGTCCCGTCGGAGGTGTTTGTGCCACCCACGGGGACGTTCAGGGTCCGTTTCGAGTTTTCACCCTCTAACGCCATGTTTTTAAGCCTAACTCTCGAAATATGCAAATTACCGTCGTATTCTCAAACGGGGAGAACCGCGGCTGCGAGGTCCGTTCCTACGAGTTACATTGGTCCCGTGGGAGGTGTTGGTACCTCCCACGGGGAGATTCGAGGGCTGTTTCGAGTTTTCACCCTCTAACGCCATGTTTTTAAGCCTAAGTCTATAGTTATAAAAATTATCATCGTATTCTCAAATCGGGAGACCCGCTGCTGCGTGGTCAATTCCTACGAGTTATTGGTCCCGTAGGAGTTGTTTGTGCCACCCACAGGGCCGTTCGGGGGCTGTTTTGAGTTTTCACCCTCTGACGCCTTATTTTTAAGCCTTAGTCTAGAAATATGCAAATTACTGTCGTATTCTCAAACTGGGTGTCCCGCAACTGAATCGTTAGTTCCTACGAGTTATGTTGGTGTCGTGGGTGGTGTTGGTGCCACCCACGGGGACGTTCGGTGGTTGTTTTGAGGTTTCAACCTCAAACGCCATGTTTTTAATCCTAAGTATAGAAATATGCAATTTATCGTATTATTCTCTAACCGGGATACCCGCGACTGCGGGGTCAGTTCCTACGAGTTACATTTGTCCCGTGGGAGGTGTTGGTGCCACCCACGGGGACGTTCGGGGGTTGTTTCGAGTTTTCATGCACTAATGCCATGTTTTTAAGCCTAAGTCTAGAAATATAAAAATTATTGTCGTATTCTCAAATCGGGAGACGTGCGGCTGCGTGGTCAATTCCTACGAGTTACATTGGTCCCGTGGAAGGTGTTTGTACCACCCGAGGGGACGTTCGGGGGCTGTTTCGAGTTTTCACCCTCTAACGCCTTATTTATAAGCCTAAGTCCAAATATATGCAAATTACCATCGTATTCTCAAACCGGGAGACCCGCAGCTGCGTGGTCAGTTCCTACGAGTTACATTGGTCCCGTGGGAGGTGTTGGTGCCACCCACGGGGACGTTCAGTGGTTCTTTCGAGTTTTCACTCTCAAACGCCATATTTTTAATCCTAAGTCTATAAATATTCAAATTATCATATTATTCTCAAACCGGGAGACCCGCAGCTGCGAGGTCAGTTCCTACGAGTTACATTGGTCCCGTGGGAGGTGTTGGTGCCACCCACGGGGACGTTTGGTGGTTGTTTCGAGTTTTCACCCTCTAACGCCATGATTTTAAACCTAAGTCTAGAAATATGCAAATTATCATCGAATTATCAAACCGGGAGACCCACGGCTGCGTGGTCAGTTCCTAAGAGTTACATTGGTCCTGTGGGAGGTGTTTATGCCACCCACGAGGACGTTCGGGGACTGTATCGAGTTTTCACCCACTAACGCCATGTCTTTAAACCTAAGTCTAGAAATATATAAATTACCGTCGTATTCTCAAACCGGGAGTCCCTCGGCCGCGGGGTCAGTTCCTATGAGCTACATTGGTCTCGTGGGAGGTGTTGGTGCCACCCACAGGGACGTTCAGGGGCTGTTTCAAGTTTTTAGCCTCTAACCCCATGTTTTTAAATCTAAGTCTAGAAATATGCAAATTACTATCATATTCTCAAACCGGGAGTCCCACGGCTGCGTGGTCAGTTCCTACGAGTTACATTGGTCTCGTTGGAGGTGTTAGTGCCACCCACGGGGACGTTCGGTGGACGTTACGAGTTTTCACCCTCTAACGCCATGTTTTTAAGCCTAAGTCTAGAAATATGTAAATTATCATTGTATTATCAAACCGGGAGACCCACGGCTGCGAGGTCAGTTCCTACGAGTGACATTCTACCGTGGGAGGTGTTGGTGTCACCCACGGGGATGTTCGGGGGCTGTTTCGAGTTTTCACCCTCTAACGCCATGTTTTTAAGCCTAAGTCTAGAAATATGAAAATTGTCATCGTAGTATCAAACCTGGAGACCCGCGACAGCGTGGTGAGTTCCTACGAGTTACATTTGTCCCGTGGGAGGTGTTTGTGCCACCCGCGGGGACGTTCGGGTGCTATTTCGAGTTTTCACCCTCTAACACCATATTTTTAAGCCTAAGTGTAGAAATATTCAGATTACAGTCATATTCTCAAACTGAGAGACCCGCGGCTGCGTGGTCAGCTCCTACGAGTTACGTTGGTCCCGTGGGTGTTGTTGGTGCCACCCACGGGGACGTTCGGTGGCTGTTTCGAGTTTTCACCCTCAAACGCCATGTTTTTAAGCCTAAGTCTAGAAATATAAAAATTACCATTTTATTCTCAAACCGGGAGACCCGCGGCTGCCGGGTCAGTTCATAAGAGTTACATTGGTCCCGTGGGAGGTGTTGGTGCCACCCACGGGGACGTTCGGGGGCAATTTTGAGTTTTCATCCTCTAACGCAATGTTTTTAATCCTAAGTCTAGAAATATGCAAATTATTGTCGTATTCTCAAACTGGGAGTCCCGCGGCTGCGTGGTCAGTTCCTACAAGTTACATTGGTCACGTGGGAGGTGTTGGTGCCAACCATGGGGATGTTCGTGGGCTGTTATAAGTTTTCACCCTCTAACGCCATGTTTTTAAGCCTAAGGCTAGAAATATAAAAACTATCATCATATTCTCAAATCGGGAGACCTGCGGGAGCGTGGTCAATTCCTACGAGTTACATTGGTCCCGTGTGAGATGTTTGTGCCACCCACGGGGACGATCGGGGGTTGTTTTGAGTTTTCACCCTCTTACGCATTATTTTTAAGCCTTGGTCTAGATATATACAAATTACCGTCGTATTCTCAAACCGGGTGTCCCGCAGCTGCATCGTTAGTTCCTACGAGTTACGTTGGTCCCGTGGGTGGTGTTAGTGCCACCCACGGGGATGTTCGGTGGTTGTTTCGAGTTTTCAACCTCAAACGCCATGTTTTTAAGCCTAAGTCTAGAAATATGCGAATTACCGTATTATTCTCAAACTGGGAGACCCGCGGATGCGGGATCAGTTCCTACGAGTTATATTGGTCCAGTGGGAGGTGTTGGTGCCACCCACGGGGAGTTCGGTGGCTGTTTCGAGTTTTCACCCTCTAATGCCATTCTTTTAAGCCTAAGTCTAGAAATATGCAAATTACAGTCGTATTCTTAAACCGGGAGAACCACGGTTGCGTGGTCAGTTCCTACGAGTTACATTGGTCTCGTGGGAGGTGTTAGTGCCACCCACAGGGACGTTCGGGGGCTGTTTCGAGTTTTCATCCTCTAACCCCATGTTTTTAAACCTAAGTCTAGAAATATGCAAATTACTGTCGTATTCTCAAACCGGGAGACCCACGGCTGCGTGGTCAGTTCTTACGAGTTACATTGGTCCCGTGGCAGGTGTTTGTGCCACTCACGGGGACGTTCGGAGACTGTTTCGAGTTTTCACCCTCTAACGCCATGTCTTTAAGCCTAAGTCAAGAAATATATAAATTATTGTTGTATTCTCAAACCGGGAGTCCCTCGGCTGCAGGGACAGTTCCTACGAGTTACATTGGTCTCGTGGGAGGTGTTGGTGCCACCCACAGGGACGTTCGGGGGTTGTTTTGAGTTTTCAGCCTCTAACCCCATGTTTTTATGCCCAAGTCTAGAAATATGCAAATTATTGTCGTATTCTCAAACTGGGACTCCCGCGGCTGCGTGGTCAGTTCCTACGAGTTACATTGGTCTCGTGGTACGTATTGGTGCCACCCACGGGGACGTTCGGGGGTTGTTTTGAGTTTTCACCCTCTTACGCATTATTTTTAAGCCTTGGTCTAGATATATACAAATTACCGTCGTATTCTCAAACCGGGTGTCCCGCAGCTGCATCGTTAGTTCCTACGAGTTACGTTGGTCCCGTGGGTGGTGTTAGTGCCACCCACGAGGACGTTCGGTGGTTGTTTCGAGTTTTCACCCTCAAATGCCATGTTTTTAAGCCTAAGTCTAGAAATATGCGAATTACCGTATTATTCTCAAACCGGGAGACCCGCGGCTTCGGGATCAGTTCCTACGAGTTATATTGGTCCCGTGGGAGGTGTTGGTGCCACCCACGGGGAGTTCGGTGGCTGTTTCGAGTTTTCACCCTCTAATGCCATTATTTTAAGCCTAAGTCTAGAAATATGCAAATTACTGTCGTATTCTCAAACCGGGAGACCCACGGCTGCGTGGTCAGTTCCTACGAGTTACATTGGTCTCGTGGGAGGTGTTAGTGCCACCCACAGGGACGTTCGGGGGCTGTTTCGAGTTTTCAGCCTCTAACCCCATGTTTTTAAACCTAAGTCTAGAAATATGCAAATTACTGTCGTATTCTCAAACCGGGAAACCCACGGCTGCGTGGTCACTTCTTACGAGTTACATTGGTCCCGTGGCAGGTGTTTGTGCCACTCACGGGGACGTTCGGAGACTGTTTCGAGTTTTTACCCTCTAACGCCATGTCTTTAAGCCTAAGTCAAGAAATATATAAATTATTGTCGTATTCAAAACCGGGAGTCCCTCGGCTGCGGGGTCAGTTCCTACGAGTTACATTGGTCTCGTCGGAGGTGTTGGTGCCACCCACAAGGACGTTCGGGGATTGTTTCGAGTTTTCAGCCTCTAACCCCATGTTTTTATGCCCAAGTCTAGAAATATGCAAATTACTATCGTATTCTCAAACTGGGACTCCCGCGGCTACATGGTCAGTTCCTACGAGTTACATTGGTCTCGTGGTACGTATTGGTGCCACCCACGTGGACGTTCGGGGGATGTTACGAGTTTTCAACCTCTAACGCCATGTTTTTAAGCCTAAAACTAGAAATATGCAAATTATCGTCGTATTCTCAAACCGGGAGACCCACGGCTGCGAGGTCTGATCCTATGCGTGACATTGGTACCATGGGAGGTGTTCGTGCCACCCACGGGGACGTTCGGGGGCTGTTTCGACTTTTCACCCTCTAATGCCATGTTTTAAGCCTAAGTCTAGAAATATGAAAATTGTCGTCATATTCTCAAACCTGGAGACCCGCGACTGCGTGGTGAGTTCCTACGAGTTACATTTTTCCCGATGGAGGTGTTTGTGCCACCCGCGGGGACGTTCGGGGGCTATTTCAAGTTTTCACCCTCTAACGCCATATTTTTAAGCCTAAGTGTAGAAATATACAAATTACCATCGTATTCTCAAATCGGGAGACCCGCGGCTGCGTGGTCAGCTCCTACGAGTTACATTGGTCTCGTGGGAGGTGTTGGTGCCACCCACGGGGACGTTCGATGGCTGTTACAACTTTTCAATCTCTAACGCCATGTTTTTAAGACTAAGTCTATAAATATGCAAATTACCATTGTATTCTCAATACGGGAGATCCACGGCGGAGAGGTCAGCTCCTACGAGTTTCATTGGTCCCGTGGGAGGTGTTGTTGCCATCCACGGGGAGATTCGAGGGCTATTCCGAGTTTTCACCCTCTAACGCCATATTTTTAATCCAAAGTCTAGAAATATGAAAAATATCATCGTATTCTCAAACCTAGAGACCGCGACTGCGTGGTGAGTTCCTACGAGTTACACTTGTCCCGTGGGAGGTGTTTGTGCCACCCACGGGGACGTTCGGGGACTGTTACGAGTTTTCACCCTCTAACGACATGTTTTTAAGCCTAACTCTCGAAATATGCAAATTACCATCGTATTCTTAAATCGGAAGACCCGCAGCTGCGAGGTCAGTTCCTACGAGTTACATTGGTCCCGTGGGAGGAGTTGGTGCCACCCACGGGGAGATTCGGGGGATGTTTCGAGGTTTCATCCTCTAACGCCATGTTTTTAAGCCTAAGTCTAGAAATACAAAAATTATCATCGTATTCTCAAATCGGGAGTCCTGCGGCTGCGTCCTGAGTTCCTACGAGTTACGTTGGTCCCGTGGGTGGTGTTGGTGCCACCTACGGGGACGTTCGGTGGTTGTTTCGAGTTTTCACCCTCAAACGCCATGTTTTTAAGCCAAATCTAGAAATATGCAAATTACCATATTATTCTCAAACCGGGAGACCCGCGGCTATGGGGACAGTTCCTACGAGTTACATTGGTCCAGTGGGAGGTGTTGGTGCCACCCACGGGGACGTTCGGGGGGGTTTTCGAGTTTTCACCCTGTAACGCCGTATTTTTAAGCCTAAGTCAAGAAATATGAAAAATTACTGTCGTATTCTCAAACCGGGAGTCCCGCGGCTGCGTGGTCAGTTCCTATGAGTTACATTGGTCTCTTGGGAGGTGTTGGTGCCACCCACGGGGACGTTCGGGGGCTGTTACGAGTTTTCACCCTCTAACGCCATGTTTTTAAGCCTAAGTCTAGAAATATGCAAATTACTGTCGTATTCTCAAACCGGGAGACCCACGGCTGCAAGGTCTATTCCTACGAGTTACATTGGTCCCGTGGGAGGTGTTGGTGCCACCCACAGGGAGATTCCTGGGCTGTTCCAAGTTTTCGCCCTCTAACGCCATGTTTTTAAGCCTAAGTCTAGAAATATAAAAATTGTCATCGTATTCTCAAACCTCGAGACCCGTGACTGCGTGGTGAGTTCCTATGAGTTACATTTGTCCCATGGGAGGTGTTTGTGCCACCCACGGGGATGTTCGGGGGCTATTTCGAGTTTTCACACTCTAACGCCATGTTTTTAAGCCCAAGTCAAGAAATATAAAAATTGCCGTTGTATTCTCAAACCTCGAGACCCGCGACTGCGTGGTGAGTTCCTATGAGTTACATTTGTCCCCTGGGAGGTGTTTGTGCCACCCACGGGGATGTTCGAGGGCTATTTCGAGTTTTCACACTCTAACGCCATGTTTTTAAGCCCAAGTCTAGAAATATACAAATTATCGTCGTATTCTCAAACCGAGAGACACGCGGCTGTGAGGTCAGTTCCTACGAGTTACATTGGTCCCGTCGGAGGTGTTTCTGCCACCCATGGGGAGATTCGGGGGCTGTTTCGAGTTTTCACCCTCTAACGCCATGTTTTTAAGCCTAAGTCTAGAAATATGAAAATTATCGTCGTATTCTCTAATCGGGAGACCCGCGGCTGCGTGGTCAATTCCTACGAGTTACATTGGTCCCGTGGGAGGTGTTTCTGCCAACTATGGGGACGTTCGGTGGTTGTTTCCAGTTTTCATCATCTAATGCCATCTTTTTAAGCCTAAGTCTAGAAATATGCACATTACCGCCATATTCTCAAACCGGGAGACCCGCGGTTGCGTGGTCAGTTCCTACGAGTTACATTGGTCTCGTGGGAGGTGTTTGTGCCACCCACGGGGATGTTCGGGGACTGTTTTGAGTTTTCACCCTCTAACACCATGTCTTTCAGCCTAAGTCTAGAAATATATAAATTATATTCGTATTCTCAAACCAGGAGACCCGCGGATGCGGGGTCAGTTCCTACGAGTTACATTAATCCCGTGAGAGGTGTTTGTGCCACCCACGGGGACGTTCGGGGGCTGTTTCTAGTTTTCACCCTCTGATGCCTTATTTTTAAGCCTCAGTCTAGAAATATGCAAATTACCGTCGTATTCTAAAAGCGGCAGTATCGTTAGTTCCTACGAGTTATGTTGGTCCCGTGGGTGGTGTTGGTGCCACCCACGGGGATGTTCGGTGGTTGTTTCGAGGTTTCACCCTCAAGCGCCATGTTTTTAAGCCTAAGTCTAGAAATATTCAATTTACCGTATTATTCTCAAACCGCGAGACCCGCGATTGCAAGGTCAGTTCCAACGAGTTACATTGGTCCCATGGGAGGTGTTGGTGCCACCCACGGGGACGTTCGGGGGCTATTTCAAGTTTTCACCCTCTAACGCCACATTTTTAAGCCTCAGTCTAGAAATATGCAAATTACTGTCGTATTCTCAAACCGAGAGTCCCGCAGCTGCGTGGTCAGTTCTTACGAGTTACATTGGTCTCGTGGGAGGTGTTAGTGCCACCCACGGGAACGTTCGGGGGCTGTTACGAGTTTTCACCCTCTAACGCCTTGATTTTTAAGCCTAAGTCTAGAAATATGCAAATTACCGTCGTATTCTCAATCCAGGAGACCCACGGCTGTGAGGTCAGTTCCTACGAGTTACATTAATCCCGTGGGAGGTGTTGGTGCCACCCACGGGGAGGTTCAGGGGCTGTTCCGATTTTCACCCTCTAACGCCATGTTTTTAAGCCTAAGTCTATAAATATAAAAATTGTCGTCGTATTCTCAAACCTGGAGACCCGCGACTGCGTGGTGAGTTCCTACTAGTTACATTTGTCCCATGGGAGGGGTTTGTACCACCCACGGGGACGTTCGGGGTTCACCCTCTAACACCTTGTTTTTAAGCCCAAGTCTAGAAATATACAAATTATCGTCGTATTCTCAAATCGGGAGACCCGCGGCTACGAGGTCAGTTCCTACAAGTTACATTGGTCCCGTGGGAGGTGTTAATGCCACCCACGGGGAGATTCGGGGGCTGTTTCTAGTTTTCACCCATTAACGCCATGTTTTTAAGCCAAAGTCTAGAAATATCAAAATTATCGTCGTATTCTCAAATCAGGAGACCCGCGGCTGCTTGGTCAATTCCTACGAGTTACATTGGTCCCGTGGGAGGTGTTTGTGCCAACCACGGGGACGTTCGGTGGTTGTTTTGAGTTTTCACCCTCTAATGCCATGTTTTTAAGCCTAAGTCTGGAAATACGAACATTACCATCGTATTCTCAAATTGGGAGTCTCGCGGCTTCGTGGTCTGTTCCTACGAGTTACATTGGTCCCGTGGGAGGTGTTAGTGCCACCCATGGGGACGTTCGATGGCTGTTTCGTGTTTTCACCGTCAAATGCCATGTTTTTAAGCCTAAGTCTAGAAATATGCAAATTAGCATTGTATTCTCAAAGCGGGAGTCTCGCGGCTGCGTGGTAAGTTCCTACGTGTTACATTGGTCCTGTGGGAGGTGTTAGTACCTCCCACGGGGACGTTCGGGGGCTGTTTCGACTTTTCAGCCTCTAACGCCACGTTTTTAAGCCTAAGTCTATAAATATGAATATTATCATCGTATTCTCAAACCGGGAGTCCCGCGGCCGCGGGGTCAGTTCCAACGAGTTACATTGGTCCCGTGGGAGGTGTTTATGCCACCCACGGGGACGTTCGAGGACTGTTTTGAGTTTTCACCCTCAAACTCCCTGTTTTTAATCATAAGTCTAGAAATATGCAAATTAACGTCGTATTCTCAAATCGGGAGACCCGCACCTGCTTGGTCAGTTCCTACTAGTTAGATGGGTTCCGTGGGAGGTGTTCGTGCCACCCATGGGAACGTTCAGGGGCTGTTTCTAGTTTTCACCCTCTAACACCATATTTTTAAGCCTAACTCTCGAAATATGCAAATTACCGTCGTATTCTCAAACTGGGAGACCCGCGGCTGCGAGGTCAGTTCCTATGAGTTACATTGGTCCCGTGGGAGGTATTGTTGCCACCTACGGGGAGATTCGTGGGCAGTTTCGAGTTTTCACCCTCTAACGCCAGGTTTTTAAGCCTAAGTCTAGAAATATAAAAATTATCATCGTATTCTCAAATCGGGAGACCCGCGGCTGCACGGACAATTCCTACGAGTTACATTGGTCCCGTTGGAGGTGCTTGTGCCACCCACGGGAACGTTCAGGGGCTGTTTTGAGTTTTCACCCTCTAACGTCTTGTTTTTAAGCCTAAGTCTAGAAGTATGCAAATTACCATCGTATTCTCAAACCGGGAGACCCGCAGCTGCGTGGTTAATTTCTACAAGTTATGTTGGTCCCGTGGGTGGTGTTGGTGCCACCCACGGGGACGTTCGGTGGCTGTTTCGAGTTTTCAGCCTCAAACGCCATGTTTTTAAGCCTAAGGCTAGAAATATGTAAATTACCATTTTATTCTCAAACCGGTAGACCCGCGGCTGCGGGGTCAGTTTCTAAGAGTTACATTTGTCCCGTGGGAGGTGTTGGTGCCACCCACGGTGACGTTCGGGTGCAGTTTCGAGTTTTCACCCTCTAACGCAATGTTTTTAAGCCTTGGTTTAGAAATATGTAAATTATTGTCGTATTCTCAAACCGAGAGTCCCGTGGATGCGTGGTCAGTTCCTACGAGTTACATTGGTCTCGTGGGAGGTGTTGGTGCCACCCACAGGGATGTTCGGGGGCTGTTACGTGTTTCACCATCTAACTCCATGTTTTTAAGCCTAAGACTTGAAATATGTAAATTACTGTTGTATTCTCAAACCGAGAGACCCACGACTGCGAGGTCAGTTCCTAAGAGTTACATTGGTCTCGTGGGAGGTGTTGGTGCCTCCCACGGGAGATTCGGGAGTTGTTTCGAGTTTTCACCCTCTAAGGCCATGTTTTTTAAGCCTAAGTCTAGAAATATAATAATTATCGTCGTATTCTCAAATCGGGAGACCCGCGGCTACGTAGTCAATTCCTACGAGTTACATTGGTTCCGTGGGAGGTGTTTATACCACCCGAGGGGACGTTCGGGGGCTATTTCGAGTTTTCACCCTCTAACGCCTTGTTTTTAAGCCTCAGTCTAGAAATATGCAAATTACCGTCGTATTCTCAAACCGGGTGTCCCGCGGCTGCGTCATTAGTTCGTACGAGTTACGTTGGTCCCGTGGGTGGTGTTGGTGCCACCCACGGGGACGTTCGGTGGTTGTTTCGAGTTTGCACTCTCAAATGCCATGTTTTTAAGCCTAAGTCTTAAAATATGCAAATTACAATATTATTCTCAAATCGGGAGACCCGTGGTTGCGGGGTCAGTTCCTACGAGGTACATTGGTCCCGTGGGAGGTGTTGGTGCTACCCACGGGGACATTCGGTGGTTGTTTCGAGTTTTCACCCTCTAACGCCATGGTTTTAAACCTAACTCAAGAAATATGCAAATTACAGTCGTATTCTCAAACCGGGAGTCTCGTGGCTGCGTGGTCAGTTCGTACGTGTTATTTTGGTCCCGTGGGAGGTGTTGGTACCACCCATGGGAATGTTCGGGGGCTGTTTCGAGTTTTCACCCTCTAACGCCATGTTTTTAAGCCTATGTCTATAAATATTAAACTTATCGTCGTATTCTCAAATCGGGAGTCCCACGGCTGCGGGGTCAGTTCCTAAGATTTACATTGGTCCCGTGGGAGATGTTTGTGCCATCCACGGGGACGTTCGGGGACTGTTTTGAGTTTTCACCCTATAACGCCACGTTTTTAAGCCTAAGTCTAGAAATATACAAATTAACGTCGTATTCTCAATTCGAGAGACCCGCGCCTGCTTAGTCAGTTCCTACGAGTTACATTGGTCCCGTGGGAGGTGTTTGTGCCACCCACGGGGACGTTAATGGGCCGTTTCAAGTTTTCACCCTCTAACGCCATGCTTTTAAGCCTAACTCTCGAAGTATGCAAATTACCATCGTATTCTCAAACTGGGAGACCCGCGGCTGCGAGGTCCGTTCCTACGAGTTACATTGGCCCCGTGGGAGGTGTTGGTGCCTCCCACGGGGAGATTCGAGGGCTGTTTCGAGTTTTCACCCTCTAATGCTATGTTTTTAAGCCTAAGTCTATAAACATAACAATTATCATTGTATTCTCAAATCGGAAGGTGTTTGTGCCACCCACGGGGACGCTCGGGGGCTGTTTCGAGTTTTCACCCTCTGACGCCTTATTTTTAAGCCTTAGTCTAGAAATATGCAAATTACTATTGTATTCTCAAACCGGGTGTCCCGCGACTGTATCTTCAGTTCCTACGAGTTATGTTGGTGTCGTGGGTGGTGTTGGTTCCACCCACGGGGACGTTCGGTGGTTGTTTCTAGTTTTCAGCCTCTAACGCCTTGTTTTTAAGCCTAACTCTCGAAATATGCCAATTACCGTCGTATTCTCAAACTGGGAGACCTGCGGCTGCGAGGCCAGTTCCTCTAAGTTACATTGGTCCCGTGGGAGGTATTGGTGCCACCCACGGGGAGATTCGTGAGCTGTTTCGAGTTTTCACCCTCTAACGCCATGTTTTTAAGCCTAAGTCTAGAAATATATAAATTATCATCGTATTCTCAAATCGGGAGACCCGCGGCTACGTGGACAATTCCTACGAGTTACATTGGTCCCGTGGGAAGTGTTTGTGCCACCCACGGGGACGGTCGGGGGCTGTTTTGAGTTTTCACCCTCTAACGCCTTGTTTTTAAGCCTAACTCTAGAGATATGCAAATTACCATCGTATTCTCAAACCGGGAGACCCGCAGCTGCGTGGTCAGTTCCTACGAGTTATGTTGGTCCCGTGGGTGGTGTTAGTGCCACCCACGAGGACGTTCGGTGGCTGTTTCAAGTTTTCACCCTCAAACGCCTTGTTTTTACGCCTAAGTCTAGAAATATTCAAATTACCGTTTTATTCTCAAACCGGGAGACCCGCGAATGCGGGGTCAGTTCCTAAGAGTTACATTGGTCCCGTGGGAGGTGTTGGTGCCACCCACGGGGACGTTCGGGGGCAGTTTCGAGTTTTCACCCTCTAAAGCAATGTTTTTAATCCTAAGTCTAGAAATATGCAAATTATTGTTTTATTCTCAAATCGGGAGCCCCGCAAATGCGTGGTCAGTTCCTACGAGTTACATTGGTCTCGTGGGATGTATTGGTGCCACCCACGGGGAGGTTCGAGGGATGTTACGAGTTTTCACCTTCTAACGCCATGTTTTTAAGCCTAAGTCTAGAAATATGCAAATTATCGTCGTATTCTCAAGCCGGGAGACCCACGACTGCGAGGTCAGTTCCTACGAGTTACATTGGTCCCGTGGGAGGTGTTGGTGCCTCCCACGGGGAGATTCGGTGGCTATTTCGAGTTTTCACCCTCTAACGCCATATTTTTAAGCCTAAGTCTAGAAATATAAAAATTGTCATCGTATTCTCAAATCAGGAGACCCGCGGCCGCGTGGTCAATTCCTACGAGTTACATTGGTCCCGTGGGAGGTGTTTGTACCACCCGAGGGGACGTTCGGGGGCTGTTTCGAGTTTTCACCCTCTAACGCCTTGTTTTTAAGCCTAAGTCTAGAAATATGAAAATTACCATCGTATTCTCAAACCGGGAGACCCGCGGCTGCCTGGTCAGTTCCTACGAGTTACATTGGTCCCGTGGGAGGTGTTCGTGCCACCCACGGTGACGTTTGGTTATTGTTTCGAGTTTTCACCCTCAAACGCCATGTTTTTAAGC
Source organism: Sambucus nigra (assembly GCA_949130495.1). Taxonomy (NCBI): domain Eukaryota; kingdom Viridiplantae; phylum Streptophyta; class Magnoliopsida; order Dipsacales; family Adoxaceae; genus Sambucus; species Sambucus nigra. Next base: position 59,606,441 of record OX422218.1, on the reverse strand, counting down.
TTAAGTCTAGAAATATGCAAATTATCGTCGAATTCTCAAACCGGGAGACCCACGGCTGCGAAGTCAGTTCCTACGAGTTACATTGGTCCCGTGGGAGATGTTCGTGCCACCCACGGGGACATTCGGGGACTGTATCGAGTTTTCACCCACTAACGCCATGTCTTTAAACCAAATTCTATAAATATATAAATTACCGTCGTATTCTCAAATAGGGAGTCCCTCGGTCGCGGGGTCAGTTCTTACGAGCTACATTGGACTCGTGGGAGGTGTTGGTGCCACCCACAGGGACGTTCGGGGCTGTTTCGAGTTTCCTGCCTCTAACCCCATGTTTTTAAACCTAAGTCTAGAAATATGAAAATTACTGTCATATTCTCAAACCGGGAGTCCCGCGGCTGCGTGGTCAGTTCCTACGAGTTACATTGGTCTCGTGGGAGATGTTGGTGCCACCCACGGGGACGTTCGATGGACGTTACAAGTTTTCACCCTCTAACGCCATGTTTTTATGCCTAACTCTAGAAATATGAAAATTATCGTCGTATTCTCAAACCGGGAGACTCACGGCTGCGAGGTCAGTTCCTAAGAGTGACATTGGTACCGTGGGAGGTATTCGTGTCACCCATGGGGAAGTTCAGGGGATGTTTCGAGTTTTCACCCTCTAACGCCATGTTTTTAAGCCTAAGTCTTGAAATATGAAAATTGTCATCGTATTATCAAACCTGGAGACCCGCGACAGCGTGGTGAGTTCCTACGAGTTACATTTGTCCCGTGGGAGGTGTTTGTGCCACCCGCGGGGACGTTCGGGTTCTATTTCGAGTTTTCACTCTCTAACGCCATATTTTTAAGCCTAAGTGTAGAAATATACAAATTACTGTCGTATTCTCAAACCGAGAGACCCGTGGATGCGTGGTCAGCTCCTACGAGTTACGTTGGTCCCGTGGGTGTTGTTGGTGCCACCCACGGGGACGTTCGGTGGCTGTTTCGAGTTTTCACCCTCAAACCCCATGTTTTTAAGCCTAAGTCTAGAAATATACAAATTACCGTTTTATTCTCAAACCGGGAGACCCGCGGCAGTCGGGTCAGTTCATAAGAGTTACATTGGTCCCGTGGGAGGTGTTGGTGCCACCCACGGGGACGTTCGGGGGAAGTTTTGAGTTTTCATCCTCTAACGCAATGTTTTTAAGCCTAAGTCTAGAAATATGCAAATTATTGTCGTATTCTCAAACTGGGAGTCCCGTGGATGCGTGGTCAGTTCCTACGAGTTACATTGGTCTCGTGGGAGAGGTTGGTGCCACCCACGGGGATGTTCAGGGGCTGTTACGAGTTTTCACCCTCTAACGCCATGTTTTTAAGCCTAAGTCTATAAATATAAAAACTATCGTCATATTCTCAAATCGGGAGACCCGCGGATGCGTGGTCAATTCCTACGAGTTACATTGGTCCCGTGTGAGGTGTTTGTGCCACCCACGGGGACGTTCGGGGGTTGTTTCGAGTTTTCACCCTCTTACGCCTTGTTTTTAAGCCTCAGTCTAGAAATATGCAAATTACCATCGTATTCTCAAACCGGGTGTCCCGCAGCTGCGTCGTTAGTTCCTACGAGTTACGTTGGTCCCGTTGGTGGTGTTGGTGCCACCCACGGGGACTTTTGGTGGTTGTTTCGAGTTTTCACCCTAAAACGCCATGTTTTTAAGCCTAAGTCTAGAAATATGCAAATTACCGTATTATTCTCAAACCGGGAGACCCGCGGCTGCGGGATCAGTTCCTACGAGTTATATTGGTCCCGTGGGAGGTGTTGGTGCCACCCACGGGGACGTTCGGGGGCTGTTACGACTTTTCAACCTCTAACGCCATGTTTTTAATACTAAGTCTAGAAATATGCAAATTACGGTCGTATTCTCAATACGGGAGATCCACGGCTGAGAGGTCAGCTCCTACGAGTTACATTGGTCCCGTGGGAGGTGTTGTTGCCATCCATGGGGAGATTCGGGGGCTGTTCCGAGTTTTCACCCTCTAATGCCATGTTTTCAATCCTAAGTCTAGAAATATGAAAATTATCATCGTATTCTAAAACTTGGAGACCCGTGACTGCGTGGTGAGTTCCTACGAGTTACATTTGTCCTGTGGGAGGCGTTTGTGCCACCCACGGGGATGTTCGGGGACTGTTACGAGTTTTCACCCTCTAACGCCATATTTTTAAGCCTAACTCTCGAAATAAGCAAATTACCATCGTATTCTTAAACCAGGAGACCCGCAGCTGCGAGGTCAGTTCCTACGAGTTACATTGGTCCCGTGGGAGGTGTTGGTGCCACCCATGGGGAGATTCGGTGGCTGTTTCGACGTTTCACCCTCTAACGCCATGTTTTTAAGCCTAAGTCTAGAAATATAAAAATTATCATCGTATTCTCAAATCGGGAGTCCTGCGGCTGCGTCGTGAGTTCCTACGAGTTATGTTGGTCCCGTGGGTGGTGTTGGTGCCACCTACGGGGACGTTCGGTGGTTGTTTCGAGTTTTCACCCTCAAACGCCATGTTTTTAAGCCTAAGTCTATAAATATGCAAATTACCGTATTATTCTCAAACCGGGAGACCCGCGGCTATTGGGACGGTTCTTACGAGTTACATTGGTCCCGTGGGAGGTGTTGGTGCCACCCACGGGGACGTTCGGGGGGTTTTTCGAGTTTTCACCCTCTAACGCCATGTTTTTAAGCCTAAGTCTAGAAATATGAAAAATTACTCTCGTATTCTCAAACCGGGAGCCCCGCGGCTGCGTGGTCAGTTCCTATGAGTTACATTGGTCTCGTGGGAGGTGTTGGTGCCACCCACGGGGACGTTCGGGAGCTGTTATGAGTTTTCACCCTCTAACGCCATGTTTTTAAGCCTAAGTCTAGAAATATGCAAATTACTGCCGTATTCTCAAACCGGGAGACCCACGGCTGCGAGGTCAGTTCCTACGAGTTACATTGGTCCCGTGGGAGGTGTTGGTGCCACCCACGGGGAGATTCGTGGGCTGTTCCGAGTTTTCACCCTCTAACGCCATGTTTTTAAGCCTAAGTCTACAAATATAAAAATTGTTGTCGTATTCTCAAACCTCGAGACCTGCGATAGCGTGGTGAGTTCCTATGAGTTACATTTGTCCCGTGGGAGGTGTTTGTGCCACCCACGGGGATGTTCGGGGGCTATTTCGAGTTTTCACACTCTAACGCCATGTTTTTAAGCCTAAGTCTAGAAATATAAAAATTGTCGTCGTATTCTCAAACCTCGAGACCCGTGACTGCGTGGTGAGTTCCTATGTGTTACATTTGTCCCGTGGGAGGTGTTTGTGCCACCCACGGGGATGTTCGTGGGCTATTTCGAGTTTTTCACACTCTAACGCCATGTTTTTAAGCCCAAGTATAGAAATATACAAATTATCATCGTATACTCAAACCGGGAGACACGCGGTTGTGAGGTCAGTTCCTACGAGTTACATTGGTCCCGTCAGAGGTGTTTCTGCCACCCAAGGTGAGATTCGGTGCCTGTTTTGAATTTTCACCCTCTAACGCCATGTTTTTAAGCCTAAGTCTAGAAATATGAAAATTATTGTCTTATTCTCTAATCGGGAGACCCGCGGCTGCGTGGCCAATTCCTACGAGTTACATTGGTCCCGTGGGAGGTGTTTGTGCCAACCACGGGTGCGTTCGGTGGTTGTTTCGAGTTTTCACCCTCTAATGCCATGTTTTTAAGCCTTAGTCTAGAAATATGCACATTAACGCCGTATTCTCAAACCGGGAGACCCGCGGTTGCGTGGTCAGTTCCTACAAGTTACATTGGTCTCGTGGGAGGTGTTTGGGCCACCCACGGGGACGTTCGGGAACTGTTTTGAGTTTTCGACCTCTAACGCCATGTCTTTCAGCCTAAGTCTAGAAATATATAAATTACATTCGTATTCTCAAACCGGGAGTCCCGCGGCTGCGGGGACAGTTGCTACGAGTTACATTGGACTCCTGGGAGGTGTTGGTGCCACCCACGGGGACGTTCGGGGGTGTTTCGAGTTTTCATCCCCTAACGCCACTCCTTTAACCCTAAGTCTAGAAATATGAAAATTATCATCGTATTCTCAAACCGAGAGTCCCACGGCTGCGTGGTCCATTCCTACGAGGTACATTGGTCCCATGGGAGGTGTTGGTTCCACCCACAGGGACGTTCGGTGGCTATTTCAAGTTTTCACCCTCTAACGCCATGTTTTTAAGACTAAGTCTAGAAATATGTAAATTATCGTCATATTCTCAAACTGAGAGTCTCGCGGCTGCGTGGTCAGTTCCTACGTGTTACATTGGTCTCGTGGGAGGTGTTGGTACCACCTATGGGGACGTTCGAGGGCTGTTTTGAGTTTTCACCCTCTAACGCCATGTTCTTAATCCTAAATCTATAAATATGAAAATTACCGTCGTATTCTCAAACCGGGAGTCCCGCGGCTGCGGGGTCAGTTCCCACGAGTTACATTGGTCCCGTGGGAGGTATTTATGCCACCCACGGGGACGTTCGAGGACGGTTTCGAGTTTTCACCCTCTAACGTCCTCTTTTTATGCCTAAGTCTAGAAATATGCAAATTAACATTGTATTCTCAAACTTGGAGACCCGCGCTTGCTTGGTCAGTTCCTACGAGTTACATTGGTCCCGTGGGAGGTGTTAGTGCCATCCACGGGGATGTTCATTGGCTGTTTCTAGTTTTCACCCTCTAACGCCATGTTTTTAAGCCTAACTCTTGAAATATGCAAATTACCGTCGTATTCTCAAACCGGGAGACCCGCGGCTGCGAGGTCAGTTCCTATGAGTTACATTGGTCCCGTGGGAGGTGCTTGTACCACCCACGGGGACGTTTGGGGGTGGTTTTGAGTTTTCACCATCTAGCACCTTGTTTTTAACCATAAGTCTAGAAATATGAAAATTACCATCGTATTTTCAAACCAGGAGTCCCGCGGCTGCGTGGTCAGTTCCTACGAGTTATGTTGGTCCCATAGGTGGTGTTGGTGCCACCCACGGGGACGTTCAGTGTCTATTTCGAGTTTTCACCCTCAAACGCCATGTTTTTAATCCTAAGTCTAGAAATATGCAAAGTACCGTTTTATTCTCAAACCGGGAGATCCGCGGCTGTCGGGTCAGTTCATAAGAGTTACATTGGAACCGTGGGAGGTGTTGGTGCCACCCACGGGTACGTTCGGTGGCAGTTTCGAGTTTTCACCCTCTAACTTATATTTTAAGCCTAAGTCTAGAAATATGCCAATTATTGTCGTATTCTCAAACCGGGAGTCCCGCGGCTGCGTGGTTTGTTCCTACGAGTTACATTGGTCTCGTGGGAGGTGTTGGTGCCACCCACACAGATGTTCGGGGGCTATTACGAGTTTTCAACCTCTAACGTCATGTTTTAAAGCCTAAGTCTTGAAATATGTAAATTACCGTTGTATTCTCAAATCGAGAGACCCACGGCTGCGAGGCCAGTTCCTACGAGTTACACTGCTCCCGTGGGAGGTGTTGGTGCCTTCCACGGGGAGATTTAGGAGTTGTTTTGAGTTTTCACCCTCTAATGCCATGTTTTTAAGCCTAAGTCTAGAAATATAAAAATTATTATCATATTCTCAAATCGGGAGATCCGCGGCTGCGTGGCCAATTCCTACGGGTTACATTGGTCCCGTGGGAGGTGTTTGTGCTACCCACGGGGACATTCGGGGGCTGTTTCGAGTTTTCACCCTCCAATGCCTTATTTTTACGCCTTAATCTAGAAATATGCAAATTACAGCCGTATTCTCAAACTGAGTGTCCCGCAGCTGCAGCGTTAGTTCCTACGAGTTATGTTGGTCCCGTGGGTGGTGTTGGTGCCACCCACGGGGACGTTCGGTGGTTGTTTCGAGTTTTCACCCTCAAACGCCATGTTTTTAAGCTTATGTCTAGAAATATGCAAATTACCGTTGTATTCTCAAATCGAGAGACCCACGGCTGAGAGGTTAGTTCCTACGAGTTACATTGGTCCCGTGGGAGGTGTTAGTGCCACCGAACGTAATGTTAGACCCACGGGGAGATTCGAGGGCTGTTCTGAGTTTTCACCCTCTAACGCCATGTTTTCAAGCCTAAGTCTAGAAATATGAAAATTATCATCGTATTCTCAAACCTGGGGACCCGCGACAGCGTGGTGACTTCCTACGAGTTACATTTGTCCTGTGGGAGTTATTTGTCCCACCCACGGGGACATTCGGGGACTATTATGAGTTTTCACCCTCTAACGCCATGTTTTTAACCTTAAGTCTATAAAATAAAAATTATCATCATATTCTCAAATCGGGAGATCCGCGGCTGCGTGGCCAATTCCTACGAGTTATATTGGTCCCGTGGGAGGTGTTTGTGCTACCCACGGGGACATTCGGGGGCTATTTCTAGTTTTCACCCTCCAATGCCTTATTTTTACGCCTCAATCTAGAAATATGCACATTACCATCGTATTCTTAAACCGAGTGTCCCGCAGCTGCGGCGTTAGTTCCTACGAGTTACGTTGGTCCCGTGGGTGGTGTTGGTGCCACCCACGGGGACGTTCGGTGGTTGTTTCGAGTTTTCACCCTCAAACGCCATGTTTTTAAGCCTAAGTCTAGAAATATGCAAATTACCGTTGTATTCTCAAACCGAGAGACCCACGGCTGAGAGGTCAGTTCCTACGAGTTACATTGGTCCCGTGGGAGGTGTTGGTGCCACCCACGGGGAGATTCGAGGGCTGTTCTGAGTTTTCACCCTCTAACGCCATGTTTTCAAGCCTAAGTCTAGAAATATGAAAATTATCGTCGTATTCTCAAACCTGGGGACCCGCGACTGCGTGGTGACTTCCTACGAGTTACATTTGTCCTGTGGGAGTTGTTTGTCCCACCCACAGGGACGTTCGGGGACTGTTATGAGTTTTCACCCTCTAACGCCATGTTTTTAACCTTAAGTCTATAAATATAAAAATTATCATCGTATTTTCAAATCGTGAGAGGTGTTTGTGCCACCCACGGGGACGTTCGGGGGCTGTTTCGAGTTTTCACCCTCTGACGCCTTATTTTTAAGCCTCAGTATAGAAATATGAAAATTACCGTCGCATTCTAAAATCGGGTGCCCTACGACTGTATCGTTAGTTCCTACGAGTTATGTTGGTCCCGTGGGTGGTGTTGCTGCCACCCACGGGGACGTTCGGTGGTTGTTTCGAGGTTTCACCCTCAAACGCCATGTTTTTAAGCCTAAGTCTAGAAATATGCAATTTACCGTATTATTCTCAAACCGGGAGACCCCGGATGCGGGGTTAGTTCCTACGAGTTACATTGGTCCCGTGGGAGGTGTTGGTGCCACCCACGGGGACGTTAGGGGGCTCTTTCGAGTTTTCACCCTCTAACGCCATATTTTTAAGCCTCAGTCTAGAAATATGAAAATTACTGTCGTATTCTCAAACCGAGAGTCCCGCGGCTGCGTGGTCAGTTCCTACGAGTTACATTGGTCTCGTGGGAGGTGTTAGTGCCACCCACGGGGACGTTCGGGGGTTGTTACGAGTTTTCACCCTCTAACACCTTGATTTTTAAGCCCAAGTCTAGAAATATGCAAATTACCGTCGTATTCTCAAACCAGGAGACCCACGGCTGTGAAGTCAGTTCCTACGAGTTACATTCGTCCCGTGGGAGGTGTTGGTACCACCCACGGGGAGGTTCAGGGGTTGTTCTGAGTTTTCACCCTCTAATGCCATGTTTTTAAGCTTAAGTCTAGAAATATAAAAATTGTCGTCCTATTCTCAAACCTGGAGACCCGCGACTGCGTGGTGAGTTCCTACAAGTTACATTTTTCCCATGGGAGGTGTTTGTACCACCCACGGGGACGTTCGGGGTTCACCCTCTAATGCCTTGTTTTTAAGCCCAAGTCTAGAAATATACAAATTATCGTCGTATTCTCAAACTGGGAGACCCGCGGCTGCGAGGTCAGTTCCTACAAGTTACATTGGTCCCGTGGGAGGTGTTAATGCCACCCACGGGGAGATTCGGGGGTTGTTTCTAGTTTTCACCCATTAACGCACTGTTTTTAATCCAACGTCTAGAAATATAAAAATTATTGTCGTATTCTCAAATCGGGCGACCCGCGGCTGCTTGGTCAATTCCTACGAGTTACATTGCTCCCGTGGGAGGTGTTTGTGCCAACCACAGGGACGTTCGGTGGTTGTTTCGAGTTTTCACCCTCTAATGCCATGTTTTTAAACCTAAGTCTAGAAATATTCACATTACCATCGTATTCTCAAACCGGGAGACCCGCGGCTGCGTGGTCAGTTCCTACGAGTTACATTGGTCCCGTGGGAGGTGTTTGTGCCACCCACGGGGACGTTCGGGGGTTGTTTCAAGTTTTCACCATCTAACGCCATGTCTTTATGCCTAAGTCTAGAAATATATAAATTACCATCATATTCTCAAACCGGGAGTCCCACGACTGTGGGGACAGTTGCTACGAGTTACATTGGACTCGTGGGAGGTGTTGGTGCCACCCACGGGGATGTTCGGGGGTTGTTTCGAGTTTTCACCCTCTAACGCCACGCTTTTAACCCTAAGTATAGAAATATGCAAATTACCGTCGTATTCTCAAACTGGGAGTCCCGTGGCAGCGTGGTCAGTTCCTACGAGTTACATTGGTCCCATTGGAGGTGTTGGGGCCACCCACGGGGACGTTCGGTGCCTATTTTGAGTTTTCACCCTCTAACGCCATGTTTTTAAGACTAAGTCTAGAAATATACAAATTATCATCGTATTCTCAAACAGGGAGTCTCGCAGCTGCGTGGTCAGTTGCTACAAGTTACATTGGTCCCGTGTGAGGTGTTTGTCCCCCCCCCCCACTAGGACGTTCGGGGGATGTTTCGAGTTTTCACCCTCTAACGCCATGTTTTTAAGCCTAAGTCTAGAAATGTGCAAATTACCATCGTATTGTCAAACCAGGAGACCCGCGGCTGCGCGGTCAGTTTCTACGAGTTACATTGGTCCCGTGGGAGGTGTTTGTGCCACCCAAGGGGATGTTCGGGGTCTATTTCGATTTTTCACCCTCTAATGCCATGTTCTTAAGCCTAAGCCTAGAAATATGTAAATTACCATCGTATTCTCAAATCGGGAGTCTCGCAGCTTCGTGGTCTGTTCCTACGAGTTACATTGGTCCCGTGGGAGGTGTTAGTGCCACCCATGGGGATGTTCGATGGCTTTTTCGAGTTTTCACCCTCTAACGCCATGTTTTTAAGCCTAAGTCTAGAAATATGAAAATTAGCATTGTATTCTTAAACCGGGAGTCTCGCGGCTGCGTGGTAAGTTCCTACGTGTTACATTGGTCCCGTGGGAGGTGTTGGTACCTCCCACGGGGACGTTCGGGGGTTGTTTCAAGTATTCAGAGTCTAATGCCACGTTTTTAAGCCTAAGTCTATTAATATGAATATTATCGTCATATTCTCAAACCGGGAGTCCCGCGGCTGCGGGGTCAGTTCCTACGAGTTACATTGGTCCCGTGGGAGGTGTTTATGCCACCCACGGGGACGTTCGAGGACTGTTTTGAGTTTTCACCCTCTAACGACCTGTTTTTAATCCTAAGTCTAGAAATATGCAAATTAACGTCGTATTCTCAAATCGGGAGACCCGCACCTGCTTGGTCAGTTCCTACGAGGTACATTGGTCCCGTGGGAGGTGCTTGTACCACCCACGGGGACGTTCGGGGGCTGTTTTGAGTTTTCACCCTATAACGCCTTGTTTTTAAGCCTAAGTCTAGAAATATGCAAATTATCATCGTATTCTCAAGCCGGGAGACCCGCGGCTGCGTGGTCAGTTCCTACGAGTTAAGTTGGTCCCGTGGGTGGTGTTGGTGCCACCCACGGTGACGTTCGGTGGTTGTTTCGATTTTTCACCCTCAAACGCCATATTTTTAAGCCTAAGTCTAGAAATTTGTAAATTACCATTTTATTCTCAAACCGGTAGACCCGCGGCTACGGGGTCAGTTTCTAAGAGTTACATTGGTCCCGTGGGAGGTGTTGGTGCCACCCACGGTGACGTTCGGAGGAAGTTTCATGTTTTCACTCTCTAACGCAATGTTTTTAAGCCTAAGTCTACAAATATGTAAATTATTGCCTTTTTCTCAAATCGGGAGTCCCGCGGATGTGTGGTTAGTTCCTATGATTACATTGGTCTCGTGGGAGGTGTTGGTGCCAGCCACAGGGATGTTCGGGGGCTGTTACGAGTTTTCACCATCTAACGCCATGTTTTTAAGCCTAAGACTAGAAATATGTAAATTACTGTTGTATTCTCAAACCGGGAGACCCACGACTGCGAGGTCAGTTCCTACGAGTTACATTGGTCTCGTGGGAGGTGTTGGTGCCTCCCACGGGGACATTCAGGGGCTGTTTCGAGTTTTCACCCTCTAACGCCATGTTTTTAAGCCTAAGTCTAGAAATATAAAAATTATCGTCGTATTCTCAAATCAGGAGACCCGCGGCTGCGTGGTCAATTCCTACGAGTTACATTGGTCCCGTGGGAGGTGTTTGTACCACCCGAGGGGACGTTCGGGGGTTGTTTCAAGTTTTCACCCTCTAACGCCATGTTTTTAAGCCTCAGTCTAGAAATTTGCAAATTACCATCGTATTCTCAAACCGGGTGTCCCGCGGTTGCATCGTTAGTTCCTATGAGTTACGTTGGTCCCGTGGGTGCTGTTGGTGCCACCCACGGGGACGTTCGGTGGTTGTTTCGAGTTTTCACCCTCAAACGCCATGTTTTTAAGCCTAAGTCTTAAAATATGCAAATTACCGTATTATTCTCAAATCGGGAGACTCATGGCTGCGGGGTCAGTTCCTACGAGTTACATTGGTCCCGTGGGAGGTGTTGGTACGACCCAGAGGAATGTTCGGGGGCTGTTTCGAGTTTTCACCCTCTAACACCATGTTTTTAAGCCTATGTCTATATATATTAAAACTATCATCGTATTCTCAAACCGGGAGTCCCACGGCTGCGGGGTCAGTTCCTAAGATTTACATTGGTCCCGTGGGAGGTGTTTGTGCCACCCACGGGGACGTTCCGGGACTGTTTTGAGTTTTCACCCTCTAATGCCATGTTTTTAAGCCTAAGTCTAGAAATATGCAAATTAACGTCGTATTCTCAAATCGAGAGACCCGCGCCTACTTGGTCAGTTCCTACGAGTTACATTGGTCCCGTGGGAGGTGTTTGTGCCACCCACGGGGACGTTTAGGGGCCGTTTCGAGTTTTCATCCTCTAACGCCATGTTTTTAAGCCTAACTCTCGAAATATGCAAATTACCGTCGTATTCTCAAACTGGGAGTCCCGCGGCTGTGAGGTCCGTTCCTACGAGTTACGTTGGTCCCGTGGGACGTGTTGGTGCCTCCCACGGGGAGATTCGAGGGCTGTTTCGAGTTTTCACCCTCTAACGCCATGTTTTTAAGCCTAAGTCTATAAATATAAAAATTATCATCGTATTATCAAATCGGGAGACCCGCGGCTGCGTGGTCAATTCCTAAGAGTTACATTGGTCCCGTGGGAGGTGTTTGTGCCACCCACGGGGACGTTCGGGGGCTGTTTCAAGTTTTCACCCTCTGAAGCCTTATTTTTAAGCCTTAGTCTAGAAATATGCAAATTACTGTCGTATTCTCAAATCGGGTATCCCGCGACTTTATCGTTAGTTCCTACGAGTTATGTTGATGTCGTGGGTGGTGTTGGTGCCACCCACGGGGACGTTCGGTGGTTGTTTTGAGGTTTCACCCCCAAACGCCATGTTTTTAATCCTAAGTCTAGAAATATGCAATTTATCGTATTATTCTTTCACCGAGAGACCCGCGGCTGCGGGGTGAGTTCCTACGAGTTACATTTGTCCCGTGGGAGGTGTTGGTGCCACCCACGAGGACGTTCGGGGGCAGTTTCGTGTTTTCACGCTCTTACGCCATATTTTTAAGCCTCAGTCTAGAAATATGCAAATTACTGTCGTATTCTCAAATCGATAGTCCCGCGACTACGTGGTCAGTTCCTACGAGTTACATTGATCTCGTGGGAGGTGTTAGTGCCACCCACGGGGACGTTCGGGCGCTGTTACAAGTTTTCACCCTCTAACGCCTTGTTTTTAAGCCTTAGTCTAGAAATATACAAATTACCGTTGTATTCTCAATCCAGGAGACCCACGGCTGTGAGGTGAGTTCCTACTAGTTAGATTTGTCCCGTGGGAGGTGTTAGTGCCACCCACGGGGACGTTTGGGGTCACCCTCTAACGCCATGTTTTTAAACCCAAGTCTAGAAATATGCAAATTAACGTCATATTCTCAAACCGGGAGACCCGCACCTGCTTGGTCAGTTCCTACGAGTTACATTGGTCCCGTGGGAGGTGTTTGTGCCACCCACGGGGACGTTCAGGGGCTGTTTCTAGTTTTCACCCTCTAACGCCATGTTTTTAAGCCTAACTCTCGAAATATGCAAATTACTGTCGTTTCTCAAACCGGGAGACCCGCGGCTGTGAGGTCAGTTCCTATGAGTTACATTGGTCCCGTGGGAGGTATTGGTGCCACCCACGGGAAGATTCGTGGGCAGTTTCGAGTTTTCACCCTCTAACGCCATGTTTTTGAGCCTAAGTCTACAAATATAAAAATTATGGTCGTATTCTCAAATTGGGAGACCTGCGGCTGCGTGGACAATTCCTACGAGTTACATTGGTCCCGTGGGAGGTGCTTGTGCCACCCACGGGGACGTTCGGGGGCTGTTTTGAGTTTTCACCCTCTAACGCCTTGTTTTTAAGCCTAAGTCTAGAAATATGGAAATTACCATCGTATTCTCAAACCGGGAGACCCGCGGCTGCGTGGTCAGTTCCTACGAGTTATGTTGGTCCCGTGGGTGGTGTTGGTGCCACCCACAAGGACGTTCGGTGGCTGTTTCGATTTTTCACCCTTAAACGCCATGTTTTTACGCCCAAGTCTAGAAATATTCAAATTACCGTTTTATTCTCAAACCGGGAGACCCGCGGCTGCGGGGTCAGTTCCTAAGAGTTACATTGGTCCCGTGGGAGGTGTTTGTGCCACCCACGGGGGCGTTCGCGATCAGTTTCGAGTTTTCACCCTCTAACGTAATGTTTTTAATCCTAAGTCTAGAAATATGCAAATTATTGTTGTATTCTCAAATAGGGAGTCCCGCGACTGCGTGGTCAGTTCCTACGAGTTACATTGGTCTCATGGGAGGTGTTGGTGCCACCCACAGGGATGTTCGGGGGCTATTACGAGTTTTCACCCTCTAACGCCATGTTTTTAAGCCAAAGACTAGAAATATGTAAATTACCGTTGTATTCTCAAACCGGGAGAGCCACGACTGCGAAGTCAGTTCCTACGAGTTACATTGGTCCCGTTGGAGGTGTTGGTGCCTCCCACGGGGAGATTCGGGGGCTGTTTCAAGTTTTCACCCTCTAACGCCATATTTTTAAGCCTAAGTCTAGAAATATAAAAATTATCATCGTATTCTCAAATCGGGAGACCCGCGGCCGCATGGTCAATTCCTACAGGTTACATTGGTCCCGTGGGAGGTGTTTGTACCACCCGAGGGGACGTTCGGGGGCTGTTTTAAGTTTTCACCCTCTAACGCCTTGTTTTTAAGCCTAAGTCTAGAAATATGCAAATTACCATCGTATTCTCTAACCGGGAGACATGCGGCTGCGTGGTTAGTTCCTAGGAGTTACATTGGTCCCGTGGGAGGTGTTGGTGCCACTCACGTGGACGTTCGGTGGTTGTTTCGAGTTTTCGCCCTCAAACGCCATGTATTTAAGCCTAAGTCTAGAAATATGCAAATTATCGTATTATTCTCAAACCGAGAGACCCGCAGCTGCATGGTCAGTTCCTACGAGTTACATTGGTCCCTTGGGAGGTGTTGGTGCCACCCACGAGGAAGTTCGGTGGTTGTTTCAAGTTTTCACCCTCTAACGCCATGCTTTTAAACCTAAGTCTAGAAATATGCAAATTATCGTCGAATTCTGAAATCGGGAGACCCGTGGCTGCGTGGTCAGTTCCAAAGAGTTACATTGGTCCCGTGGGAGGTGTTTGTGCCACCCACGGGGACGTTCAGGGACTGTATCAAGTTTTCACCCACTAATGCCATGTCTTTAAACGTAAGTCTAGAAATATATAAATTACCGTCAAATTCTCAAACTGGGAGTTCCTCGACCGCGGGGTCAGTTCCTACGAGATGCATTGGACTCGTGGGAGGTGTTGGTGCCACCCACAGGGACGTTCGGGGGCTGTTTCGAGTTTTCAGCCTCTAACCCCATGTTTTTAAACCTAAGTCTAGAAATATGCAAATTACTGTCATATTCTCAAACCGGGAGTCCCGCGGTTGCGTGGTCAGTTCCTACGAGTTACATTTGTCTCGTGGGAGGTGTTGTTGTCACCCACGGGGAATTTTGGGGGCTGTTTCGAGTTTTCACCCTCTAACGCCATGTTTTTAAGCCTAAGTCTAGAAATTTGAAAATTGTCAACGTATTATCAAACCTGGAGACCCGCGACAGCGTGGTGAGTTCCTACGAGTTACATTTGTCCTGTGGGAGGTGTTTGTGCCACCCGCGGGGACGTTCGGGTGCTATTTCGAGTTTTCACCCTCTAATGCCATGTTTTTAAGCCTAAGTGTAGAAATATACAAATTACAGTCGTATTCTCAAACCGAGAGACCCGCGGCTGCGTGGTCAGCTCCTACGAGTTACGTTGGTCCCGTGGGTGTTGTTGGTGCCACCCACGGGGACGTTCGGTGGCTGTTTCAAGTTGTCACCCTCAAACGCCATGTTTTTAAGCCTAAGTCTAAAAATATACAAATTACCATTTTATTCTCAAACCGAGAGACCCGCGGCTGCCAGGTCAGTTCATAAGAGTTACATTGGTCCCGTGGGAGGTGTTGGTGCCACCCACGGGGACGTTCGGGGGCAGTTTTGAGTTTTCATCCTCTAACGCAATGTTTTTAAGCCTAAGTCTAGAAATATGCAAATTATTGTCGTATTCTCAAACTGGTAGTCCCGCGGCTGCGTGGTCAGTTCCTACGAGTTACATTGGTCTCGTGGGAGGTGTTGATGCCACCCACGGGGATGTTCGGTGGCTGTTACGAGTTTTCACCCTCTAACGCCATATTTTTAAGCCTAAGTCTAGAAATATAAAAACTATCATCATATTCTCAAATCGGGAGATCCACGGCTGCGTGGTCAATTCCTGCGAGGTACATTGGTCCCCTGTGAGGTGTTTGTGCCACCCACGGGGACGTTCGGGGTTTGTTTCGAGTTTTCACCCTCTTACGCCTTGTTTTTAAGCTTCAGCCTAGAAATATGCAAATTACCTTCGTATTCTCAAACCGGGTGTCCCGCAGCTGCGTCGTTAGTTCCTACGAGTTACGTTGATCCCGTGGGTGGTGTTGGTGCCATCCACGGGGACGTTCGGTGGTTGTTTCGAGTTTTCACCCTCAAACGCCATGTTTTTAAGCCTAAGTCTAGAAATATGCAAATTACCGTATTATTCTCAAATCGGGAGACCTGCGGCTGCGGGATCAGTTCCTACGAGTTATATTGGTCCCGTGGGAGGTGTTGGTGCCACCCACGGGGACGTTCGGTGGCCGTTTCGAGTTTTCACCCTCTAAAGCCATTCTTTTAAGCATATGTCTATATATATGCAAATTACTGTCGTATTCTCAAACCGGGAGACCCACGGCTGCGTGGTCAGTTCCTACGAGTTACATTGGTTCCGTGGGAGGTGTTTGTGCCACCCACGGGGACGTTCGGAGACTGTTTCAAATTTTCAGCCTCTAACGCCATGTCTTTAAGACTAAGTCAATAAATATATAAATTATTGTCGTATTCTCAAGCCGGGAGTCCCTCGGCTGCGGGGTCAGTACCTACGAGTTACATTGGTCTCGTGGGATGTGTTGGTGCCACCCACAGGGACGTTCGGGGGTTGTTTCGAGTTTTCAGCCTCTAACCCCATGTTTTTATGCCAAAGTCTAGAAATATGCAAATTACTGTCGCATTCTCAAACTGGGACTCCCGCGGCTGTGTGGTCAGTTCCTACGAGTTACATTGGTCTCATGGGACGTATTGGTGCCACCCACGGGGACGTTCGGGGGATGTTATGAGTTTTCACCCTCTAACGCCATGTTTTTAAGCCTAAGTCTAGAAATATGCAAATTATCGCCGCATTCTCAAACCGGGAGACCCACGACTGCGAGGTCAGTTCCTACGAGTTACATTGGTCCCGTGGGAGGTGTTGGTGCCTCCCACGGGGAGATTCGGGGGCTGTTTCGAGTTTTCATCCTCTAACGCCATGTTTTTAAGCCTAAGTCTAGAAATATGAAAATTGTCATCGTGTTGTCAAACCTGGAGACCCGCGACTGCGTGGTGAGTTCCTACGAGTTACATTTTTCCCGTGGGAGGTGTTTGTGCCACCCGCGGGGACGTTCGGGGGCTATTTCAAGTTTTCACCCTCTAACTCCATGTTTTTAAGCCTAAGTGTATAAATATACAAATTACCATCGTATTCTCAAATCGGGAGACCCGCGGCTGCGTGGTCAGCTCCTACGAGTTACATTGGTCTCGTGGGAGGTGTTGGTGCCACCCACGAGGATGTTCGGGGGTTGTTACGACTTTTCAACCTCTAACGCCATGTTTTTAAGACTAAGTATAGAAATATGCAAATTACCATCGTATTCTCAATATGGGAGATCCACGGCTGAGAGGTCAGCTCCTACGAGTTACATTGGTCCCGTGGGAGGTGTTGTTGCCATCCACGGGGAGATTCGGGGGCTGTTCCGAGTTTTCACCCTCTAACGCCATTTTTTTAATCCTAAGTCTAGAAATATTAAAATTATCATCGTATTCTCAAACCTGGAGACCCACGACTGCGTGGTGAGTTCCTACGATTTACATTTGTCCCGTGGGAGGTGTTTGTGCCACCCACGGAGACGTTCGGGGACTCTTATGAGTTTTCACCCTCTAACGCCATGTTTTTAAGCCTAACTCTCGAAATAAGCAAATTACCATCGTATTCTTAAACCGAGAGACCCGCAGCAGCGAGGTCAGTTCCTATGAGTTACATTGGTCCCGTGGGAGGTGTTGGTGCCACCCACGGGGAGATTCGGGGGCTGTTACGAGTTTTCACCCTCAAACGCCATATTTTTAAGCCTAAGTCTAGAAATATAAAAACTATTATCATATTCTCAAATCGGGAGATCCACGGCTGCGTGGTCAATTCCTGCGAGGTACATTGGTCCCGTGTGAGGTGTTTGTGCCACCCACGGGGACGTTCGGGGTTTGTTTCGAGTTTTCACCCTCTTACGCCTTGTTTTTAAGCTTCAGCCAAGAAATATGCAAATTACCTTCGTATTCTCAAACCGGGTGTCCCGCAGCTGCGTCGTTAGTTCCTACGAGTTACGTTGATCCCGTGGGTGGTGTTGGTGCCACCCACGGGGACGTTCGGTGGTTGTTTCGAGTTTTCACCCTCAAACGCCATGTTTTTAAGCCTAAGTCTAGAAATATGCAAATTACTGTATTATTCTCAAACCGGGAGACCCGCGGCTATGGGGACAGTTCCTACGAGTTACATTGGTCCCGTGGGAGGTGTTGGTGCCACCCACGGGGACGTTCGGGGTTTTTTTTCGAGTTTTCACCCTCTAACACCATCTTTTTAATCCTAAGTCTAGACATATGAAAAATTACTGTCGTATTCTCAAATCCGGAGTCCCGCGGTTGCGTGGTCAGTTCCTATGAGTTACATTGGTCTCGTGAGAGGTGTTTGTGCCACCCACGGGGACGTTCGGGGGCTGTTACGAGTTTTCACCCTCTAACGCCATGTTTTTATGCCTAAGTCTAGAAATATGCAAATTACTGTCGTGTTCTCAAATCGGGAGACCGACGGCTGCGAGGTCAGTTCCTACGAGTTACATTGGTCCCGTGGGAGGTGTTGGTGCCACCCACGGGGAGATTCGTGGGCTGTTCCAAGTTTTCACTCTCTAACGCCATGTTTTTAAGCCTAAGTCTTGAAATATAAAAATTATCATCGTATTCTCAAACCTCGAGACCCGCGACTACGTGGTGAGTTCCTATGAGTTACATTTGTCCCGTGGGAGGTGTTTGTGCCACCCACGGGGATGTTCGGGGGCTATTTCGAGTTTTCACACTCTAACGCCATGTTTATAAGCCTATGTCTAGAAATATAAAAATTGTCATCGTATTCTCAAACCTCATGACCCGCGACTGCGTGGTGAGTTCCTATGAGTTACATTTGTCCCATGGGTGGTGTTTGTGCCACCCACGAGGATGTTCGAGGGCTATTTCGAGTTTTCACACTCTAACCCCATGTTTTTAAGCCCAAGTCTAGAAATATACAAATTATCGTCGTATTATCAAACCGAGAGACACGGGGCTGTGAGGTCCATTCCTACGAGTTACATTGGTCCCGTCGGAGCTGTTTCTTACTACCCACGGGAGATTTGGGGGCTGTTTCGAGTTTTCACCCTCTAACGCCATGTTTTTAAGCCTAAGTCTCGAAATATGAAAATTATCGTCGTATTCTCTAATCGGGAGACCCGCGGCTACATGGTCAATTTCTACGAGTTACATTGGTCCCGTGGGAGGTGTTTGTGCCAACCACGGGGACGTTCGGTGGTTGTTTCGAATTTTCACCCTCTATTGCCATGTTTTTAAGCCTAAGTCTAGAAATATGAACATTACCTCCGTATTCTCAAACCGGGAGACCCGCGGTTGCGTGGTCAGTTTCTACGAGTTACATTGGTCCTTTGGTAGGTGTTTGTTCCATCCACGGGGACGTTCGGGGACTGTTTCGAGTTTTCACCCTCTAACTCCATGTCTTTCAGCCTAAGTCTAGAAATATATAAATTACATTCATATTCTCAAACCGAGAGTCCTGCGGCTGCAGGGACATTTGGTACGAGTTACATTAGACTCGTGGGAGGTGTTGGTGCCACCCACGGGGACGTTCAGGGGGTGTTTCGAGTTTTCACCTCTAACGCCACGCTTTTAACCCTAAGTCTAGAAATATGCAAATTATTGTCGTATTCTTAAACTGAGAGTCCCACGGCTGTGTGGTCCGTTCCTACGAGTTACATTGGTCCCATGGGAGGTGATGGTGCCACCCACGGGGATGTTCGGTGTCTATTTCGAGTTTTCACCCTCTAACGCCATGTTTTTAAGCCTAAGTCTAGAAATATGCAAATTATCATCGTATTCTCAAACCTGGAGTCTCGCGGCTGCATGGTCAGTTCCTATGAGTTACATTGGTCCCGTGTGAGGTGTTTTTCCCCCCCACTAGAACGTTCGAGGGCTGTTTCGAGTTTTCACCCTCTAACGCCATGTTTTTAAGCCTAAGTCTAGAAATATGCAAATTACCGTCATATTGTCAAATCGGGGGACCCGCGACTACGCGGTCAGTTTCTACGAGTTACATTGGTCCCGTGGGAGGTGTTTGTGCCACCCACGGGGACGTTCGGGGGCTATTTCGAGTTTTCACCCTCTAATGCCATGTTCTTAAGCCTAAGTCTAGAAATATGCAAATTACCGTCGTATTATCAAATCGGTAGTCTCGCGGCTGCATGGCCGTTCCTACGAGTTACATTGGTCCTGTGGGAGGTGTTAGTGCCACCCACAGGGACGTTCGATGGCTGTTTCGAGTTTTCAGCCTCTAACGCCATGTTTTTAAGCCTAAGTCTAGAAATATGCAAATTAGAATCGTATTCTCAAACTGAGAGTCTCGCGGCTGCGTGGTCAGTTCTTACGTGTTACATTGGTCCTGTGGGAGGTGTTGGTACCACCTACGGGGATGTTTGGGGGCTGTTTTGAGTTTTCACCCTCTAACGCCATGTTTTTAAGCCTAAATCTATAAATATGAAAATTACCGTCGTATTCTCAAATCGGGAGTCCCGCGGTTACGGGGTCAGTTCCTACGAGTTACATTAGTCCCGTGGGAGGTGTTTATGCCACCCACGGGGACGTTCGAGGACTGTTTCGAGTTTTCACCCTCTAACGCCCTCTTTTAATGCCTAAGTCTAGAAATATGCAAATTAACATCGTATTCTCAAACTGGAAGACCTGAGCTTGCTTGGTCAGTTCCTACGAGTTACATTGGTCTCGTGGGAGGTGTTAGTGCCACCCACGGGGATGTTCAGGGGCTGTTTCTAGTTTTCACCCTCTAACGCCATGTTTTTAAGCCTAACTCTCGAAATATGGAAATTACCATCGTATTCTCAAACCGGGAGACCCGCGGCTGCGAGGTCAGTTCTTATGTGTTACATTGGTCCCATGGGAGGTGCTTGTGCCACCCACGGGGACGTTCGGTGGCTATTTCGAGTTTTCTCCCTCAAATGCCATGTTTTTAAGCCTAACTCTAGAAATATGCAAATCACCGTTTTATTCTCAAACCGGGAGACCCGCGGCTGTCGGGTCAGTTCATAAGAGTTACATTGGTCCCGTGGGAGGTGTTGGTGCCACCCACGGGGACGTTCGGGGGCAGTTTTGAGTTTTCACCCTCAAACCCAATGTTTTTAAGCCTATGTCTAGAAATATGCAAATTATTGTCGTATTCTCAAACCGGGAGTCCCGCGGCTGCGTGGTCAGTTCCTACGAGTTACATTGGTCTCGTGGGAGGTGTTGGTGCCACCCACGCGGATGTTCGGGGGATGTTACGAGTTTTCACCCTTTAACGCCATGTTTTTAAGCCTAAGTCTAGAAATAAGCAGATTATCATCGTATTCTCAAACCGGGAGACCCACGGCTGCGAGGTCAGTGCCTGCGAGTGACATTGGTCCCGTGGGAGGTGTTGGTGCCACCCACGGGGAGGTTCGGGGGATGTTTCGAGTTTTCACCCTCTAACGCCATATTTTTAAGCCTAAGTCTAGAAATATGAAAATTGTCATCGTATTCTCAAACTTGGAGACCCGCGACTACGTGGTCAGTTCCTACGAGTTACATTTGTCCCGTGGGAGGTGTTTGTGCCACCCACGAGGACGTTCTGGGGCTATTTGGAGTTTTCACCCTCTAACGCCATGTTTTTAAGCCTAAGTGTAGAAATATACAAATTACCGTCATATTCTCAAACTGAGAGACCCGCGGCTGCGTGGTCAGCTCCTACGAGTTACATTGATCTCGTGGGAGGTGTTGGTGCCACCCACGGGGACATTCGGGGGTTGTTCCGAGTTTTCACTCTCTAACCCCATGTTTTTAAGCCTAAGTCTAGAAATATGAAAATTACCGTCGTATTCTAAAACCGGGAGTCCTGCGGCTGTGTGGTCAGTTCCTCCGAGATATATTGGTCCCGTGGGCGGTGTTGGTGCCACCCACGGGGACGTTCGGTGGCTGTTTTGAGTTTTCACCCTCTAACGCCATGTTTTTAAGCCTAAGTATAGAAATATGCAAATTATCATCATATTCTCAAATCGGGAGTCTCGAGGCTGCATGGTCACTTCCTACGAGTTACATTGGTCCCGTGTGAGATGTTTGTCCCCCCCCCCCCCCCCACTAGAACGTTCGGGGGCTGTTTTGAGTTTTCACCCTCTAACGCCATGTTTTTAAGCCTAAGTCTAGAAATATGAAAATTACCGTCATATTGTCAAATCGAGGGACCCGCGACTGCGCGGTCAGTTTCAATGAGTTACATTGGTCCCGTGGGAGGTGTTTGTGCCACCCACGGGGACGTTCGTGGGCTATTTCGAGTTTTCACCCTCTAATGCCATGTTCTTAAACCTAAGTCTAGAAATATGCAAATTACCGTCGTATTATCAAATCGGGAGTCTCGCGGCTGCGTGGCCGTTCCTACGAGTTACATTGGTCCTGTGGGAGGTGTTAGTGCCACCCACAGGGACGTTCGATGGCTGTTTCGAGTTTTCAGCCTCTAACGCCATGTTTTTAAGCCTAAGTCTAGAAATATTCAAATTACCATCGTATTCTCAAACTGAGAGTCTCGCGGCTGCGTGGTCAGTTCCTACGTGTTACATTGGTCCCGTGGGAGGTGTTGGTACCACCTACGGGGATGATCGGGGTCTGTTTTGAGTTTTCACCCTCTAACGCCATGTTTTTAAGCCTAAATCTATAAATATGAAAATTACCGTCGTATTCTAAAACCGGTAGTCTCGCGGTTGCGGGGTCAGTTCCTACGAGTTACATTGGTCCCGTGGGAGGTGTTTATGCCACCCACGGGGACGTTTGAGGACTGTTTCGAGTTTTCACCCTCTAACGCCATGTCTTTCAGCCTAAGTCTAGAAATATATAAATTACATTCGTATTCTCAAACCGAGAGTCTTGCGACTGTGTGGACAGTTGGTACGAGTTACATTGGACTCGTGGGAGGTGTTGGTGCCACCCACGGGGACGTTCGGGGGGTGTTTCGAGTCTTCATCCTCTAACGCCACACTTTTAACCCTAAGTCTAGAAATTTGCAAATTATCGTCTTATTCTTAAACCGAGAGTCCCGCGGCCGCGTGGTCCGTTCCTACGAGTTACATTGGTCCCATGGGAGGTGTTGGTGCCACCCACGGGGACGTTCGGTGGCTATTTCGAGTTTTCACCCTCTAACGCCATGTTTTTAAGCCTAAGTCTAGAAATATTCAAATTATCATCGTATTCTCAAACCGGGAGTCTCGCGGTTTCATGTTCAGTTCCTACGAGTTACATTGGTCCCTTGTGAGGTGTTTGTCCCCCCCACTAGAACGTTCGGGGGCTGTTTCGAGTTTTCACCCTCTAACGCCATGTTTTTAAGCCTAAGTCTAGAAATATGAAAATTACCGTCGTATTGTCAAATCGGGGGACCCGCGACTGTGTGGTCAGTTCCTACGAGTTACATTGGTCCCGTGGGAGGTGTTTGTGCCACCCATGGGGATGTTCGAGGACTGTTTAGAGTTTTCACCCTCTAACGCCATGTCTTTAAAAAAAAGACTAGAAATATATAAATTACCATCGTATTCTCTAACTGGGAGTCTCGCGCCTGCGGGGACAGTTCCTACGAGTAACATTGGACTCGTGGGAGGTGTTGGTGCCACCCACGGGGACGTTTGGGGGCTGTTTCGAGTTTTCATCCTCAAACGCCATGTTTTTAAGCCTATTTCTATAAATATTAAAATTAACTTCGTATTCTCAAACCGGGAGTCCCGCGGCTACGGGGTCGGTTCCTACGAGTTACATTGGTCCCGTGGGAGGTGTTTGTGCCGCCCACGGGGACCTTCGGGGGCTGTATCGAGTTTCCACCCTCTAACGCCATATTTTTAAGCCTAAGTCTAGAAATATGTAAATTAACGTCGTATTCTCAAACCGGGTGACCCGCGCCTGCTTGGTCAGTTGCTACGAGATACATTGGTCCCATGGGAGGTGTTTGGTCCACCCACTGGGACGTTCGGTGGTTGTTTCGAGTTTTCACCCTCAAACGCCATGTTTTTAAGACTAAGTCTAGAAATATGCAAATTACCGTATTATTCTCAAACCGGAAGACCCGCGACTACAGGGTCACTTCCTACGAGTTACATTGGTCCCGTGGGAGGTGTTGGTGCCACCCACAGGGACGTTCGGGGGTTGTTTCTAGTTTTCACCCTCGAACGCCATGTTTTTAAGCCTATGTCTATAAATATTAAAATTGTCGTCGTATTCTCAAACCGGGAGTCCTGCGGCTACGGGGTCGGTTCCTACGAGTTACATTGGTCCCGTGGGAGGTGTTTGTGCCACCCACGGGGACGTTCGGGGGCTGTTTCGAGTTTTCACCCTCTAACGCCATGTTTTTAAGCCTAAGTCTAGAAATATACAAATTATCGTCGTATTCTCAAACAGGGAGTCTCGCAGCTGCGTGGTCAGTTGCTACAAGTTACATTGGTCCCGTGTGAGGTGTTTGTCCCCCCCCCCCCCACTAGGACGTTCGGGGGCTGTTTCGAGTTTTCACCCTCTAACGCCATGTTTTTAAGACTGAGTCTAGAAATATACAAATTACCGTCATATTGTCAAATCGGGAGACCCGCGGCTGCGCGGTCAGTTTCTACGAGTTACATTGGTCTCGTGGGAGGTGTTTGTGCCACCCAAGGGGACGTTCGGTGTCTATTTCGAGTTTTCACCCTCTAATACCATGTTCTTAAGCCTAAGTCTAGAATTATGTAAATTACCATCGTATTCTCAAATTGGGAGTCTCGCAGCTTCGTGGTCTGTTCCTACGAGTTACATTGGTCCCGTGGGAGGTGTTAGTGCCACCCATGGGGATGTTCGATGGCTGTTTCGAGTTTTCACCCTCTAACGCCATGTTTTTAAGCCTAAGTCTAGAAATATGCAAATTAGCATTGTATTCTCAAACCGGGAGTCTCGCGACTATGTGGTAAGTTCCTACGTGTTACATTGGTCCCGTGGGAGGTGTTGGTACCTCCCACGGGGACGTTCGGGGGCTGTTTCGAGTTTTCAGAGTCTAACGCCACGTTTTTAAGTCTAAGTCTATAAATATGAATATTATCTTCGTATTCTCAAACCGGGAGTCCCGCGGCTGCGGGGTCAGTTCCTACGAGTTACATTGGTCCCGTGGGAGGTGTTTATGCCACCCACGGGGACGTTCGAGGACTGTTTTGAGTTTTCACCCTCTAACGACCTGTTTTTAATCCTAAGTCTAGAAATATGCAAATTAACGTCGTATTCTCAAACCGGGAGACCCACACCTGCTTGGTCAGTTCCTACGAGTTACATTGGTCCCGTGGGAGGTGTTTGTGCCACCCACGGGGACGTTCGGGGGCTATTTCTAGTTTTCACCCTCTAACGCCATGTTTTTAAGCCTAACTCTCAAAATATGCAAATTACCGACGTATTCTCAAACCGGGAGACCCGCGGCTGCGAGGTCAGTTCCTATGAGTTACATTGGTCCCGTGGGAGGTATTGGTGCCACCCACGGGGAGATTCGTGGGCAGTTTTGAGTTTTCACCCTCTAACGCCATGTTTTTAAGCCTAAGTCTAGAAATATAGAAATTATCTTCGTATTCTTAAATAGGGAGACCCGCGGCTGCGTGGACAATTCCTACGAGGTACATTGGTCCCGTGGGAGGTGCTTGTGCCACCCACGGGGACGTTCGGGGGCTGTTTTGAGTTTTCACCCTATAACGTCTTGTTTTTAAGCCTAAGTCTAGAAATATGCAAATTATCGTCGTATTCTCAAACCGGGAGACCCGCGGCTCGTGGTCAGTTCCTATGAGTTATGTTGGTCCCGTGGGTGGTGTTGATGCCACCCACGGGGATGTTCGGTGGGTGTTTTGATTTTTCACCCTCAAACGCCATGTTTTTAAGCCTAAGTCTAGAAATATGCAAATTACAATTTTATTCTCAAACCGGTAGACCCGCGGCTGCGGGGTCAGTTTCTATGGGTTACATTGGTCCCGTGGGAGGTGTTGGTGCCACCCACGGTGACGTTCGGAGGAAGTTTCAAGTTTTCACCCTCTAACGCAATGTTTTTAAGCCTAAGTCTAGAAATATGTAAATTATTGCCGTATTCTCAAACCGGGAGTCTCGCGAATGCGTGGTCAGTTCCTATGAGTTACATTGGTCTCGTGGGAGGTGTTGGTGCCACCCACAGGGATGTTCGGGGGCTGTTACGAGTTTTCACCATCTAACGCCATGTTTTTAACCCTAACTCTCGAAATATGTAAATTACTGTTGTATTCTCAAACCGGGAGACCCACCACTGCGAGGTTTGTTCTTACGAGTTACATTGGTCTCTTGGCAGGTGTTGGTGCCTCCCACGGGGAGATTCGGGGGCTGTTTCGAGTTTTCACCCTCTAACGCCATGTTTTTAAGCCTAAGTCAAGAAATATAAAAATTATCGTCGTATTCTCAAATCGGGAGACCCGCGGCTGCGTGGTCAATTCCTACGAGTTACATTGGTCCCGTGGGAGGTGTTTGTACCACCCGAGGGGACGTTCGGGCTCTGTTTTTAGTTTTCACCATCTAACGCCATGTTTTTAAACCTCAGTCTAGAAATTTGCAAATTACCATCGTATTCTCAAACCGGGTGTCCCACGGCTGTGTCGTTAGTTCCTACGAGTTACGTTGGTCCCGTGGGTGGTGTTGGTGCCACCCACGGGGACGTTCGGTGGTTGTTTCGAGTTTTCACCCTCAAACTACATGTTTTTAATCCTTTTTCTAGAAATATGCAATTTATCGTATTATTCTCTAACCGGGAGACCCGCGGCTGCAGGGTCCGTTCCTACGAGTTACATTTGTCCCGTGGGAGGTGTTGGTGCCACCCACGAGGACGTTCGGGGGCTGTTTCGAGTTTTCATGCTCTAACGCCATATTTTTATGCCTCAGTCTAGATATATGCAAATTACTGTTGTATTCTCAAACCGAGAGTCCCGCGGCTGCGTGGTCAGTTCCTACGAGTTACATTGGTCTCGTGGGAGGTGTTAGTGCCACCCACGGGGACGTTCGGGGGCTGTTATGAGTTTTCAACCTCTAACGCCTTGTTTTTAAACCTAAGTCTAGAAATATACAAATTACCGTTGTATTCTCAATCCAGGAGACCCACGGCTGTGAGGTCAGTTCCTACTAGTTACATTGGTCCCGTGGGAGGTGTTGGTGCCACCCACGGGGAGGTTCGGGGGCTATTCCGAGTTTTCACCCTCTAACGCCGTGTTTTTAAGCCTAAGTCTAAAAATATAAAAATTGTCGTCGTATTCTCAAACCTGGAGACCCATGACTGCGTGTTGAGTTCCTACTAGTTACATTTGTCCCGTGGGAGGTGTTTGTGCCACCCACGGGGACGTTTGGGGTTTCCCTCTAACCCCATGTTTTTTCAGCCCAAGTCTAGAAATATGCAAATTAACGTCGTATTCTCAAACCGGGAGACCCGCACCTGCTTGGTCAGTTCCTACGAGTTACATTGGTCCCGTGGGAGGTGTTTGTGCCACCCACGGGGACGTTCAGGGGCTGTTTCTAGTTTTCACCCTCTAACGCCATGTTTTTAAGCCTAACTCTCGAAATATGCAAATTACCGTCGTATTCTCAAATCGATAGACCCGCGGCTGCGAGGTCAGTTCCTATTAGTTACATTGGTCCCGTGGGAGGTATTGGTGCCAACCACGGGGAGATTCGTGGCCAGTTTCGAGTTTTCACCCTCTAACGCCATGTTTTTAATCCAAAATCTAGAAATATGAAAATTATCGTCGTATTCTCAAATTGGGAGACCCGCGGCTGCGTGGACAATTCCTACGAGTTACATTGGTCCCGTGGGAGGTACTTGTGCCACCCACGGGGACGTTTGGGGGCTGTTTTGAGTTTTCACCCTCTAACGCCTTGTTTTTAAGCCTAAGTCTAGAAATATGGAAATTACTTTCGTATTCTCAAACCGGGAGACCCGCGGTTGCGTGGTCAGTTCCTACGAGTTATGTTGGTCCCGTGGGTGGTGTTGGTGCCACCCACGAGGACGTTCGGTGGCTGTTTCGAGTTTTCACCCTCAAACGCCATGTTTTTACGCCTAAGTCTAGAAATATGCAAATTACCGTTTTATTCTCAAACCGGGAGACCCGCGGCTACGGGGTCAGTTCCTAAGAGTTACATTGGTCCCGTGGGAGGTGTTGGTGCCACCCACGGGGACGTTCGGGGTCAGTTTCGAGTTTTCACCCTCTAACGCAATGTTTTTAATCCCGAGTCTAGAAATATGCAAATTATTCTGGTATTCTCAAATAGGGAGTTCCGCAAATGCGTGGTCAGTTCCTACGAGTTACATTGGTCTCATGGGAGGTGTTGGTTCCACGCACAGGGATGTTCGGGGGCTGTTACGAGTTTTCACCCTCTAACGCCATGTTTTTAAGCCAAAGACTAGAAATATGTAAATTACCATTGTATTTTCAAACCGGGAGACCCACGACTGCGAGGTCAGTTCCTACGAGTTACATTGGTCCCGTGGGAGGTGTTGGTGCCTCCCATGGGGAGATTCGAGGGCTGTTTCGAGTTTTCACCCTCTAACGCCATATTTTTAAGCCTAAGTCTAGAAATATAAAAATTATCATCGTATTCTCAAATCGGGAGACCCGCGGCCACGTGGTCAATTCCTACGAGTTACATTGGTCCCGTGGGAGGTGTTTGTACCACCCGAGGGGACGTTCGGGGGCTGTTTTGAGTTTTCACCCTCTAACGTCTTGTTTTTAAGCCTAAGTCAAGAAATATGCAAATTACAATCGTATTCTCAAACCGGGAGACCCGCGACTGCGTGGTTAGTTCCTACGAGTTACATTGGTCCTGTGGGAGGTGTTGGTGCCACCCACGGGGACGTTCGGTGGTTGTTTCGAGTTTTTAGCCTCAAACGCCATGTTTTTATGCCTAAGTCTAGAAATATGTAAATTATCGTATTATTCTCAAACCGAGAGACCCGCGGCTGTGTGGTCAGTTCCTATGAGTTACATTGGTCCCGTGGGATGTGTTGGTGCCACCCACGAGGACGTTCGGTGCTTGTTTCGAGTTTTCACCCTCTAACGCCATGCTTTTAAACCTAAGTCTAGAAATATGTAAATTATCATTGAATTCTCAAACCGGGAGACCTGCGGCTGCGTGGTCAGTTCCTAAGAGTTACATTGGTCCCGTGGGAGGTGTTTGTGCCATCCACGGGGACGTTCGGGGACTGTATCGAGTTTTCACCCACTAACGCCATGTCTTTAAACCTAATTCTAGAAATATATAAATTATCGTCAAATTCTCAAACTGGGAGTCCCTCGACCGCGGGGTCAGTTCCTACGAGCTACGTTGGACTCGTGGGAGGTGTTGTTGCCACCCACAGGGACGTTCGGGGTCTGTTTCGAGTTTTCAGCCTCTAACCCCATGTTTTTAAACCTAGGTCTAGAAATATGAAAATTACTGTCATATTCTCAAACCGGGAGTCCCGCGATTGCGTGGTCAGTTCCTACGAGTTACATTGGTCTCGTGGGAGGTGTTGGTGCCACCCACGGGGACGTTCGGTGGACGTTACGAGTTTTCACCCTCTAACGCCATGTTTTTAAGCCTAACTCTAGAAATATGCAAATTATCATAGTATTCACAAACTGGGAGACCCACGGCTGCAAGGTCAGTTCCTACGAGTGACATTGGTCTCGTGGGAGGTGTTGGTGTCACCCACGGGGAATTTCGGGGGCTGTTTCGAGTTTTCACCCTCTAACGCCATGTTTTTAAGCCTAAGTCTAGAAATATGAAAATTGTCATCGTATTATCAAACCTGGAGACCCGCGACAGCATGGTGAGTTCCTACGAGTTACATTTGTCCCGTGGGAGGTGTTTGTGCCACCCGCGGGGACGTTTGGGTGCTATTTCGAGTTTTCACCCTCTAATGCCATGTTTTTAAGCCTAAGTGTAGAAATATACAAATTACAGTCGTATTCTCAAACCGAGAGACCCGCGGTTGCGTGGTCAGCTCCTACGAGTTACGTTGGTCCCGTGGGTGTTGTTGGTGCCTCCCACGGGGATGTTCGGTGGCTGGTACGAGTTTTCACCCTCTAACGCCATGTTTTTAAGCCTAAGTCTAGAAATATGCAAATTATCGTCATATTCTCAAATCGGGAGATCCGCGGCTGCGTGGTCAATTCCTACGAGTTACATTGATCTCGTGGGAGGTGTTTGTGCCACCCACGGGGACGTTCGGGGGATGTTTCAAGTTTTCACCCTCTAACGCCATGTTCTTAAGCCCAAGTCTAAAAATATCCAAATTACCGCCGTATTCTCAAATCGGGAGTCTCGCGGATGTGTGGTCAGTTCCTACGAGTTACGTTGGTCCCGTGTGAGGTGTTTGTGCCACCCACAGGGACGTTCGGGGTTTGTTTTGAATTTTCACCCTCTTACGCCTTATTTTTAAGCCTCAGTCTAGAAATATGCAAATTACCATCGTATTCTCAAACCGAGTGTTCCTACGAGTTACGTTGGTCCCGTGGGTGGTGTTGGTGCCACCCACGGGGACGTTCGGTGGTTGTTTCGAGTTTTCACCCTCAAACGCCATATTTTTAAGCCTAAGTCTAGAAATATGCAAATTACCGTATTATTCTCAAACCGGGAGACCCGCGGCTGCGGGATCAGTTCCTACGAGTTATATTGGTCCCGTGGGAGGTGTTGGTGCCACCCACGGGGACGTTCGGTGGCCGTTTCGAGTTTTCACCCTCTAATGCCATTCTTTTAAGACTATGTCTAGATATATGCAAATTACTGTCGTATTCTCAAACCGGGAGACCCACGGCTACGTGGTCAGTTCCTACGAGTTACATTGGTCCCGTGGGAGGTGTTTGTGCCACCCACGGGGACATTCGGAGACTGTTTCGAGTTTTCACCCTCTAACGCCATGTCTTTAAGCCTACGTCAATAAATATATTAATTATTGTCGTATTCTCAAGCCGGGAGTCCCTCGGCTGCGGGGTCAGTTCCTACGAGTTACATTGGTCTCGTGGGAGGTGTTGGTACCACCCACAGGGACATTCGGGGGTTGTTTCGAGTTTTCAGCCTCTAACCCCATGTTTTTATGCCAAAGTCTAGAAATATGCAAATTACTGTCGTATTCTCAAACTGGGTCTCCCGCGGCTGCGTGGTCAGTTCCTACGAGTTACATTGGTCTCGTGGGACGTATTGGTGCCACCCACGGGGACGTTCGGGGGATGTTACGAGTTTTCACCCTCTAACGCCTTGTTTTTAAGCCTAAGTCTAGAAATATGAAAATTGTCATCGTATTATCAAACCTGGAGACCCACGACAGCATGGTGAGTTCCTACGAGTTATATTTGTCCCGTGGGAGGTGTTTGTGCCACCCGCGGGGACGTTCAGGTGCTATTTCGAGTTTTCACCCTCTAATGCCATGTTTTTAAGCCTAAGTGTAGAAATATACAAATTACAGTCGTATTCTCAAACCGAGAGACCCGCGGTTGCGTGGTCAGCTCCTACGAGTTACGTTGGTCCCGTGGGTGTTGTTGGTGCCTCCCACGGGGATGTTCGGTGGCTGTTATGAGTTTTCACCCTCTAACGCCATGTTTTTAAGCCTAAGTCTAGAAATATGCAAATTACCGTCATATTCTCAAATTGGGAGATCCGCGGCAGCGTGGTCAATTCCTACGAGTTACATTGATCTCGTGGGAGGTGTTTGTGCCACCCACGGGGACGTTCGGGGGATGTTTCAAGTTTTCACCCTCTAACGCCATGTTCTTAAGCCTAAGTCTAAAAATATCCAAATTACCGCCGTATTCTCAAATCGGGAGTCTCGCGGCTGTGTGGTCAGTTCCTACGAGTTACGTTGGTCCCGTGTGAGGTGTTTGTGCCACCCACAGGGACGTTCGGGGTTTGTTTTGAATTTTCACCCTCTTACGCCTTGTTTTTAAGCCTCAGTCTAGAAATATGCAAATTACCATCGTATTCTCAAACCGGGTGTCCCGCATCTGCGTCGTTAGTTCCTACGAGTTACGTTGGTCCCGTGGGTGGTGTTGGTGACACCCACGAGGACGTTCGGTGGTTGTTTCGAGTTTTCACCCTCAAACGCCATATTTTTAAGCCTTAGTCTAGAAATATGCAAATTACCGTATTATTCTGAAACCGGGAGAGCCGCGGCTGCGGGATCAGTTCCTACGAGTTATATTGGTCCCGTGGGAGGTGTTGGTGCCACCCACGGGGACGTTCGGTGGCCGTTTCGAGTTTTCACCCTCTAATGCCATTCTTTTAAGACTATGTCTAGATATATGCAAATTACTATCGTATTCTCAAACCGAGAGACCCACGGCTGCGTGGTCAGTTCCTACGAGTTACATTAGTCCCGTGGGAGGTGTTTGTGCCACCCACGGGGACGTTCGGAGACTGTTTCGAGTTTTCACCATCTAACGCCATGTCTTTAAGCCTAAGTCAATAAATATATAAATTATTGTCGTATTCTCAAGCCGGGAGTCCCTCGGCTGCGGGGTCAGTTCCTACAAGTTACATTGGTCTCGTGGGAGGTGTTGGTGCCACCCACAGGGACGTTCGGGGGTTGTTTCGAGTTTTCAGCCTCTAACCCCATGTTTTTATGCCAAAGTCTAGAAATATGCAAATTACTGTCGTATTCTCAAAATGGGTCTCCCGCGGCTGCGTGGTCAGTTCCTACGAGTTACATTGGTCTCGTGGGACGTATTGGTGCCACCCAAGGGGACGTTCGGGGGATGTTACGATTTTTCACCCTCTAACGCCATGTTTTTAAGCCTAAGTCTAGAAATATGCAAATTATCGCCGTATTCTCAAACCGGGAGACCCACGACTGCGAGGTCAGTTCCTACGAGTTACATTGGTCCCGTGGGAGGTGTTGGTGCCTCCCACGGGGAGATTCGGGGGCTGTTTCGAGTTTTCACCCTCTAACGCCATGTTTTTAAGCCTAAGTCAAGAAATATATAAATTATTGTTGTATTCTCAAGCCGGGAGTTCCTCGGCTGCGGGGTCAGTTCCTACGAGTTACATTGGTCTCGTGGGAGGTGTTGTTGCCACCCACAGGGACGTTCGAGGGTTGTTTCGAGTTTTTAGCCTCTAACCCCATGTTTTTATGCCAAAGTCTAGAAATATGCAAATTACTGTCATATTCTCAAACTGGGACTCCCGCGGCTGCATGGTCAGTTCCTACGAGTTACATTGGTCTCGTGGGACGTATTGGTGCCACCCACGGGGACGTTCGGGGGATGTTACGAGTTTTCACCCTCTAAGGCCATGTTTTTAAGCCTAAGTCTAGAAATATGCAAATTATCACCGTATTCTCAAACCGGGAGACCCACGATTGCGAGGTCAGTTCCTACGAGTTACATTGGTCCCGTGGGAGGTGTTGGTGCCTCCCACGGGGAGATTCGGGGGCTGTTTCGAGTTTTCACCCTCTAACGCCATGTTTTTAAGCCTAAGTCAAGAAATATATAAATTATTGTTGTATTCTCAAGCCGGGAGTTCCTCGGCTGCGGGGTCAGTTCCTACGAGTTACATTGGTCTCGTGGGAGGTGTTGTTGCCACCCACAGGGACGTTCGAGGGTTGTTTCGAGTTTTTAGCCTCTAACCCCATGTTTTTAAGCCTAAGTCTAGAAATATACAAATTTCTGTCGTATTCTCAAATCGGGAGACCCGCGGCCACGTGGTCAGCTCCTACGAGTTACATTGGTCTCGTGGGAGGTGTTGGTGCCACCCACGGGGACGTTCGGGGGTTGTTACGACTTTTCAACCTCGAACGCCATGTTTTTAAGACTAAGTCTGGAAATATGCAAATTACCATCGTATTCTCAATACGGGAGATCCACGGCTGAGAGGTCAGCTCCTACGAGTTACATTGGTCCCGTGGGAGGTGTTGTTGCCATCCACGGGGAGATTCGGGGGCTGTTCCGAGTTTTCACCCTCTAACTCCATGTTTTTAATCCTAAGTCTAGAAATATGAAAATTATCATCGTATTCTCAAACCTGGAGACCCTCGCCTTCGTGGTGAGTTCCTACGAGTTACATTTGTCCCGTGGGAGGTGTTTGTGCCACCCACGGGGACGCTCGGGGACTGTTACGAGTTTTAACCCTCTAACGCCATGTTTTTAAGCCTAACTCTCGAAATAAGAAAATTACCATCGTATTCTTAAACCGAGAGACGCGCAGCTGCGAGGTCAGTTCCTACGAGTTACATTGGTCCCGTGGGAGGTGTTGGTGCCACCCACGGGGAGACTCGGGGGCTGTTTCGAGGTTTCACCCTCTAACGCCATGTTTTTAAGCCTAAGTCTAGAAATATAAAAATTATCATCGTATTCTCAAATCGGGAGTCCTGCGGCTGCGTCGTGAGTTCCTATGAGTTATGTTGGTCCCGTGGGTGGTGTTGATGCCACCTATGGGGACGTTTGGTGGTTGTTTCGAGTTTTCACCCTCAAACGCCATGTTTTTAAGCCTAAGTCTAGAAATATGCAAATTACCGTATTATAATCAAATCGGGAGACCCGCGGCTATGGAGACAGTTCCTACGAGTTACATTGGTCCCGTGGGAGGTGTTGGTGCCACCCACGGGGACATTCGGGGAGGTTTTTCAAGTTTTCACCCTCTAACACCATGTTTTTAAGCCTAAGTCTTGAAATATGAAAAATTACTGGCGTATTCTAAAACCGGGAGTCCCGCGGCTGCGTGGTCAGTTCCTATGAGTTACATTGGTCTCGTGGGAGGTGTTGGTGCCACCCACGAGGACGTTCGGGGGCTGTTACGAGTTTTCACCCTCTAACGCCATGTTTTTAAGCCTAAGTCTAGAAATATGAAAATTACTGTCGTATTCTCAAATCAGGAGACCCACGGCTGCGAGGTCAGTTCCTATGAGTTACATTGGTCCCGTGGGAGGTGTTGGCACCACCCACGGGGAGATTCGTGGGATGTTCTGAGTTTTCACCCTCTAACGCCATGTTTTTAAGCCTAAGTCTTAAAATATAAAAATTGTCGTCGTATTCTCAAACCTCGTGACCCGCGACTGCGTGGTGAGTTCCTATGAGTTACATTTGTCCCGTGGGAGGTGTTTGTGCCACCCACGGAGATGTTCGAGGGCTATTTCGAGTTTTCACACTCTAACGCCATGTTTTTAAGCCCAAGTCAAGAAATATACAAATTATCGTCGTATTCTCAAACCGAGAGACACGCGGCTGTGAGGTCAGTACCTACGAGTTACATTGGTCCCGTCGGAGCTGTTTCTACCACCCACGGGAGATTCGGGGGCTGTTTCGAGTTTTCACCCTCTAACGCCATGTTTTTTAGCCTAAGTCTAGAAATATGAAAATTATCATCGTATTCTCTAATCGGGAGACCCGCGGCTACGTGGTCAATTTCTACGAGTTACATTGGTCCCGGGGGAGGTGTTTGTGCCAACCACGGGGACGTTCGGTGGTTGTTTCGAATTTTCACAATCTAATGCCATGTTTTTAAGCCTAAGTCTAGAAATATGCACATTACCTCCGAATTCTCAAACCGAGAGACCCGCGGTTGCGTTGTCAGTTTCTACGAGTTACTTTGGTCCCGTGGGAGGTGTATGTGCCACCCACGGGGACGTTCGGGGACTGTTTCGAGTTTTTACCTTCTAACGCCATGTCTTTCATCCTAAGTCTCGAAATATATAAATTACATTCGTATTCTCAAACTGAGAGTCCTGCGACTGCGGGGACAGTCGGTACGAGTTACATTGGACTCGTGGGAGGTGTTGGTGCCACCCACGAAGATGTTCGGGGGTTGTTTCGAGTTTTCACCCTCTAACGCCATGCTTTTAACCATAAGTCCAGAAATATGCAAATTATCATCGTATTCTTAAACCGAGAGTCCCGCGACTGCGTGGTCAGTTCCTACGAGTTACATTGGTCCCATGGGAGGTGTTGGTGCCAGCCACGGGGACGTTCGGTGGCTATTTCAAGTTTTCACCCTCTAACGCCAAGTTTTTAAGCCTAAGTCTAGAAATATACAAATTAACGTCGTATTGTCAAATCGGGGGACTCGCAACTGCGCGGTCAGTTTCTACGAGTTACATTGGTCCCGTGGGAGGTGTTTGTGCCACCCACGGGGACGTTCGGGGGCTATTTCGAGTTTTCACCCTCTAATGCCATGTTCTTAGGCCTAAGTCTAGAAATATGCAAATTACCGCCGTATTATCAAATCGGGAGTCTCGCGGCTGCGTGGCCGTTCCTACGAGTTACATTGGTCATATGGGAGGTGTTAGTGCCACCCACAGGGACGTTCGATGGCTGTTTCGAGTTTTCAGCCTCTAACGCCATGTTTTTAAGCCTAAGTCTAGAAATATGCAAATTAGAATCGTATTCTCAAACTGAGAGTCTCGCGGCTGCGTGGTCAGTTCTTACGTGTTACATTGGTCCCGTGGGAGGTGTTGGTACCACCTACGGGGATGTTCGGGGGCTGTTTTGAGTTTTCACCCTCTAACGCCATGTTTTTAAGCCTAAATCTATAAATATGTAAATTACCGTCGTATTCTCAAACCGGGAGTCCCGCGGTTGCGGGGTCAGTTCCTACGAGTTACATTGGTCCCGTGGGAGGTGTTTATGCCACCCACGGGGACGTTCGAGGACTGTTTCGAGTTTTCACCCTCTAACACCCTCTTTTTATGCCTAAGTCTAGAAATATGCAAATTAACATCGTATTCTCAAACTGGGAGACCCGCGCTTGCTTGGTCAGTTCCTACGAGTTACATTGGTCTCGTGGGAGGTGTTAGTGCCACCCACGGGGATGTTCAGGGGCTGTTTCTACTTTTCACCCTCTAACGCCATGTTTTTAAGCCTAACTCTCGAAATATGCAAATTACCATCGTATTCTCAAACTGGGAGACCCGCGGCTGCGGGGTCAGTTCATAAGAGTTACATTGGTCCCATGGGAGGTGTTGGTGCCACCCACGGGGACGTTCGGGGTCATTTTTGAGTTTTCACCCTCTAACGCAATGTTTTTAAGCCTAAGTCTAGAAATATGCAAATTATTGTCGTATTCTCAAACCGGGAGTCCCGCGGCTGCGTGGTCAGTTCCTATGAGTTACATTGGTCTCATGGGAGGTGTTGGTGCCACCCACGCCGATGTTTGGGGGATGTTACGAGTTTTCACCCTCTAACGCCATGTTTTTAAGCCTAAGTCTAGAAATATAAAGATTATCATCGTATTCTCAAACCGGGAGACCCACGGCTGCGAGGTCAGTTCCTGCGAGTGACATTGGTCCCGTGGGAGGTGTTGGTGCCACCCACGGGGAGGTTCGGGGGCTGTTTTGAGTTTTCACCCTCTAACGCCATATTTTTAAGCCTAAGTCTAGAAATATGAAAATTGTCATCGTATTCTCAAACCTGGAGACCCGCGACTGCGTGGTCAGTTCCTACGAGTTACATTTGTCCCATGGGAGGTGTTTGTGCCACCCACGAGGACGTTCGGGGGATATTTGGAGTTTTCACCCTCTAACGGCATGTTTTTAAGCCTAAGTGTAGAAATATACAAATTACAGTCATATTCTCAAACTGAGAGACCCGCGGCTGCGTGGTCAGCTCCTACGAGTTACATTGATCTCGTGGGAGGTGTTGGTGCCACCCACGGGGACGTTCGGGGGCTGTTCCGAGTTTTCACTCTCTAACCCCATGTTTTTAAGCCTAAGTCTAGAAATATGAAAATTTCCATCGTATTCTATAACCGAGAGTCCTGCGGCTGTGTGGTCAGTTCCTCTGAGTTACATTGGTCCCGTGGGCGGTGCTGGTGCCACCCACGGGGACGTTCGGTGGCTGTTTCGAGTTTTCACCCTCTAACGACATGTTTTTAAGCCTAAGTATAGAAATATGAAAATTACCGTCGTATTCTCAAACCGGGAGTCCCGTGGCTGCGTTGTCCGGTCGTACGTGTTAGATTGGTCCCATGGGAGGTGTTGGTACCACCCACAGGGATGTTCGGATCTGTTTCGAGTTTTCACCCTCTAACGCCATATTTTTAAGCCTATGTCTATAAATATTTACATTACTGTCGTATTCTAAAACTAGGAGTCCCGTGGCTGCGGGGTCAGTTATTACGAGTTACATTGGTCCTATGGGAGGTGTTTGTGCCACCCACGGGGACGTTTGGTTGCTGTTTCAAGTTTTCTCCCTCAAACGCCATGTTTTTAAGCCTAAGTCTAGAAATATGAAAATTATCGTCTTATTCTCAAACTTGGAGACCCGCGGCTGTGGGGTCAGTTCCTACGAGTTACATTGGTCCCGTGGGAGGTGTTGGTGCCACCCACGGGGACGTTCGGGGGCTATTTCGAGTTTTCACACTCTAACGCCATGTTTTTATGCCTAAGTCTAGAAATATGCAAATTACCATTGTATTATCAAACCAGGAGTCCTGCGGCTGCATCGTCAGTTCCTACGAGTTACATTGCTCTCTGGGAGGTGTTGGTACCACCCACGGGGATGTTCGGGGGCTGTTACGAGCTTTTCAACCTCTAACTACATGTTTTTAAGCCTAAGTCTAGAAATATGAAAATTACCGTTGTATTCTCAAACCGGGAGACCCACGGCTGAGAGGTCAGTTCCTACGAGTTACATTGGTCCTGTGGGAGGTGTTGGTACCACCCACGGGGAGATTCGAGGACTGTTCCAAGTTTTCAACCTCTAACGCCATGTTTTTAAGACTAAGTCTAGAAATATGAAATTATTGTCGTATTCTCAAACCTGGGGACCCGCGACTGCGTGGTGAGTTCCTACGAGTTACATTTGTCCTGTGGGAGTTGTTTGTCCCACCCACAGGGACGTTCGGGGACTGTTATGAGTTTTGACCCTCTAACGCCATGTTTTTAAGCCTACGTCTATAAATATAAAAATTATCATCGTATTCTCAAATCGGGAGACCCGTGGCAACGTGGTCAATTCCTACGAGTTACATTGGTCCCGTGGGAGGTGTTTGAGCCACTAACGGGGACGTTCGGGGGCTATTTCGAATTTTCACCCTCTAACGCCTTGTTTTTAAGCCTCAGTCTAGAAATATACAAATTATCGCCGTATTCTCAAACTGGGAGACCAACGGCTGCGAGGTCATTTCTTACGAGTTACATTGGTCCCCTGGGAGGTGTTGGTGCCACCCACGGGGAGATTTGAGGGACTGTTCCGAGTTTTCACCCTCTAACGCCAAGTTTTTAAGCCTAAGTCTAAAAATATGAAAATTATCGTCGTATTCTCAAACCTAGAGACCCGCGACTGCGTGGTGAGTTCCTAGGAGTTACATTGGTCCCGTGGGAGGTGTTTGTGCCACCCATTGGGACGTTCGGTGGTTGTTTCGAGTTTCACCCTCTAGTGCCATGTTCTTAAGCCTAAGTATAGAAATATGCACATTACCGCCGTATTCTCAATCCTGGAGACCCGCGACTGTGTGTTCAGTTCCTACGAGTTACATTGGTCCCGTGGGAGGTGTTTGTTCCACCCGCGGGGATGTTCAAGGACTGTTTCGAGTTTTCACCCTCTAACGCCATGTCTTTAAGCCT
This sequence comes from Sambucus nigra, assembly GCA_949130495.1. Lineage (NCBI taxonomy): Eukaryota > Viridiplantae > Streptophyta > Magnoliopsida > Dipsacales > Adoxaceae > Sambucus > Sambucus nigra. The sequence goes on along the minus strand of OX422218.1, from coordinate 59,567,481 downwards.
AAGTCTAGAAATATATAAATTACCGTCGTATTCTCAAACTGGGAGTCTCGCGGCTGCGGGGACAGTTCCTACGAGTAACATTGGACTCGTGGGAGGTGTTGCTGCCACCCACGAGGACGTTCGGGGGCTGTTTCGATTTTTCATCCTCGAATGCCATGTTTTTAAGCCTATTTCTATAAATATTAAAATTACCTTCGTATTCTCAAACCGGGAGTCCCGCGGCTACGGGCTCGGTTCCTACGAGTTACATTGGTCCCGTGGGAGTTGTTCGTGCCACCCACGGGGACGTTCGGGGGCTGTATCGAGTTTCCACCCTCTAACGCCATGTTTTTAAGCCTAAGTCTAGAAATATGCAAATTAATGTCGTATTCTCAAACCGGGTGAACCGGGCCTGCTTGGTCAGTTGCTACGAGATACATTGGTCCCATGGGAGGTGTTTGGTCCACCCACGGGGACGTTCGGTGGTTGTTTCGAGTTTTCAGCCTCAAACGCCATGTTTTTAAGACTAAGTCTAGAAATATGCAAATTACCTTATTATTCTCAAACCGGAAGACCCGCGGCTACAGGGTCAGTTCCTACGAGTTACATTGGTCCCGTGGGAGGTGTTGGTGTCACCCACGGGGACGTTCGGGGGTTGTTTCGAGTTTTCACCCTCGAACGCCATGTTTTTAAGCCTATCTCTATAAATATTAAAATTGTCGTTGTATTCTCAAACCGGGAGTCCTTCGGCTACGGGGTCGATTCCTACGAGTTACATTGGTCCCGTGGGAGGTGCTTGTGCCACCCACGGAGACATTCGGGGGATGTTTCGAGTTTTCACCCTCTAACGCCATGTTTTTAAGCCTAAGTCTAGAAATATGCAAATTACCGTCATATTCTCAAATCGGGAGACCCGCGGCTGCGTGATCAATTCCTACGAGTTACATTGGTCCCGTGGGAGGTGTTTCTGCCACCCACGGTGACATTCGGGGGCAGTTTCAAGTTTTCACCCTCTAACGACTTGTTTTTACGCCTCAATCTAAAAATATGCAAATTTCCGTCGTATTCTCAAACCGAGTGTCCCGCAGCTGCGGCGTTAGTTCCTACGAGTAACGTTGGTCCCGTGGGTGGTGTTGCTGCCACCCACGGGGACATTCGGTGGTTGTTTCGAGTTTTCACCCTCAAACACCATGTTTTTAAGCCTAAGTCTAGAAATATGGAAATTACCATCGTATTCTCAAACCGGGAGACCCGCGGTTGCGTGGTCAGTTCCTACGAGTTATGTTGGTCCCGTGGGTGGTGTTAGTGCCACCCACGAGGACGTTCGGTGGCTGTTTCGAGTTTTCACCCTCAAATGCCATGTTTCTACGCCTAAGTCTAGAAATATGCAAATTACCGTTTTAATCTCAAACTGGGAGACCCGCGGCTGTGGGGTCAGTTCCTAAGAGTTACATTGGTCCTGTGGGAGGTGTTGGTGCCACCCACGGGGACGTTCGGGGTCAGTTTCGAGTTTTCACCCTCTAACGCAATGTTTTTAGTCCTAAGTCTAGAAATATGCAAATTATTGTCGTATTCTCAAATAGGGAGTCCCGCGAATGCGTGGTCAGTTCCTACGAGTTACATTGGTCTCATGGGAGGTGTTGGTGCTACCCACAGGGATGTTCGGGGGCTGTTACGAGTTTTCACCCTCTAACATCATGTTTTTAAGTCAAAGACTAGAAATATGTAAATTACCATTTATTCTCAAACCGGGAGACCCACGACTGCGAGGTCAGTTCCTACGAGTTCCATTGGTCCCGTGGGAGGTGTTGGAGCCTCCCACGGGGAGATTCGGGGGTCGTTTCGAGTTTTCACCCTCTAACGCCATATTTTTAAGCCTAAGTCTAGAAATATAAAAATTCTCAAATGAGGAGACCCGCAGCCGCGTGGTCAATTCCTACGAGTTACATTGGTCCCGTGGGAGGTGTTTGTACAACCCGAGGGGACGTTCGTGGGCTGTTTTGAGTTTTCACCCTCTAACGCCTTGTTTTTAAGCCTAAGTCTAGAAATATACAAATTAGCATCGTATTCTCAAACCGGGAGACCCGCGGCTGCGTGGTTAGTTCCTACGAGTTACATTGGTCCCGTGGGAGGTGTTGGTGCCACCCACGGGGACGTTCGGTGGTTGTTTCGAGTTTTCAGCCTCAAACGCCATGTTTTTAAGCCTAAGTCTAGAAATATGCAAATTATCGTATTATTCTCAAACCGAGAGACCCGCGGCTGCGTGGTCAGTTCCTACGAGTTACATTGGTCCCGTGGGAGGTGTTGGTGCCACCCACGAGGACGTTCGGTGCTTGTTTTGAGTGTTCACCCTCTAACGCCATGCTTTTAAACCTAAGTCTAGAAATATGCAAATTATCGTAGAATTCTCAAACCGGGAGACCCGCGGCTGCGTGGTCAGTTCCTAAGAGTTACATTAGTCCCGTGGGAGGTGTTTGTGACACCCACGGGACGTTCGAGGACTGTATCGAGTTTTCACCCACTAACGCCATGTCTTTAAACCCAAGTCTAGAAATTTGCAGATTATCATCGTATTCTCAAACCGGGAGACCCACGGCTGCGAGGTCAGTTCCTACGAGTGACATTGGTCCCGTGGGAGGTGTTGGTGCCACCCACGGGGAGGTTCGGGGGCTATTTCGAGTTTTCACCCTCTAACGCCATATTTTTAAGCCTAAGTCTAGAAATATGAAAATTGTCATCGTATTCTCAAACCTGGAGACCCGCGACTGCGTGGTCAGTTCCTACGAGTTACATTTGTCCCGTAGGAGGTGTTTGTGCCACCCACGGGGACGTTCGGGGGCTATTTCGAGTTTTCACCCTCGAACGCCATGTTTTTAAGCCTAAGTGTAGAAATCTACAAATTACTGTCATATTCTCAAACTGAGAGACCCGCGGCTGCGTGGTCAGCTCCTACGAGTTACATTGATCTCGTGGGAGGTGTTGGTGCCACCCACGGGTACGTTCGGGGGCTGTTCCTAGTTTTCACTCTCTAACCCCATGTTTTTAAGCCTAAGTCTAGAAATATGAAAATTACCGTCGTATTCTAAAACCGGGAGTCCCGCGGCTGCGTGGTCAGTTCCTCCGTGTTACATTGGTCCCGTGGGGGGTGTTGGTGCCACCCACGGGGACGTTCGGTGGCTGTTTCGAGTTTTCACCCTCTACAGCCATGTTTTTAAGCCTAAGTATAGAAATATGAAAATTACCGTCGTATTCTGAAACCGGGAGTCCCGCGGCTGCATGGTCCATTCGTACATGTTACATTGGTCCCGTGTGAGGTGTTGGTACCACCCACGGGGACGTTCGGTGGCTGTTTCGAGTTTTCACCCTCTAACGCCATATTTTTAGGCCTATGTCTATAAATATTAAAATTATCGTCGTATTCTCAAACCGGGAGTCCCGCAGCTGCGGGGTCAGTTATTACGAGTTACATTGGTCCCGTGGGAGGTGTTTGTGCCACCCACGGGGACGTTTGGTGGTTGTTTCGAGTTTTCACCCTCAAACGCCATGTTTTTAAGCCTAAGTCTAGAAATATGCAAATTACCGTCTTATTCTCAAATCGGGAGACCCGCGGATGTGGGGTAAGTTCCTACGAGTTACATTGGTCCCGTGGGAGGTGTTGGTGCCACCCACGGGGACGTTCGGGGGCTGTTTCGAGTTTTCACCCTCTAACGCCATGTTTTTATGCCTAACTCTAGAAATATGCAAATTACCGTTGTATTATCAAACCAGGAGTCCTGCGGCTGCATCGTCAGTTTCTACGAGTTACATTGGTCTCGTGGGAGGTGTTGGTACCACCAACGGGGATGTTCGGGGGCTGTTACGAGTTTTCAACCTCTAATACCATGTTTTTAAGCCTAAGTTTAGAAATATACAAATTACCGTTGTATTCTCAAACCGGGAGACCCACGGCTGAGAGGTCAGTTCCTACGAGTTACATTGGTCCCGTGGGAGGTGTTGGTGCCACCCACGGGGAGATTCGAGGGCTGTTCCGAGTTTTCACCCTCTAACGCCATGTTTTTAAGCCTAAGTCTAGAAATATGAAAATTATCGTCGTATTCTCAAGCCTGGGGACCCGCGACTGCGTGGTGAGTTCCTACGAGTTACATTTGTCCTGTAGGAGTTGTTTATCCCACCCACGGGGACGTTCGGGGACTGTTATGAGTTTACACCCTCTAACGCCATGTTTTTAAGCCTAAGTCTATAAATATAAAAATTATCATCGTATTCTAAAATCGGGAAAGCCGTGGCAACGTGGTCAATTCCTACGAGTTACATTGGTCCCGTGGGAGGTGTTTGTGCCACTAACGGGGACGTTCGGGGGCGGTTTTTAGTTTTCACTCTCTAACGCCTTGTCTTAAGACTCAGTCTAGAAAGATGCAAATTACCATCGTATTCTCAAACCGGGAGACCAACGGCTGCGAGGTCATTTCCTTCGAGTTACATTGGTCCCGTGGGAGGTGTTGGTGCCACCCACGGGGAGATTCGAGGGGCTATTCCGAGTTTTCACCCTCAAACGCCATGTTTTTAAGCCTAAGTCTAAAAACATGAAAATTATCGTCGTATTCTGAAACCTGGAGACCCGAGACTGCGTGGTGAGTTCCTAGGAGTTACATTGGTCCCGTGGGAGGTGTTTGTGCCACCCACGGGGACGTTCGGTGGTTGTTTCGAGCTTTCACCCTCTAGTGCCATGTTCTTAAGCCTAAGTATAGAAATATGCACATTACCGCCGTATTCTCAATCCGGGAGACCCGCGACTGTGTGGTTAGTTCCTACGAGTTACATTGGTCCCGTGGGAGGTGTTTGTGCCACCCACGGGGATGTTCGAGGACTGTTTCGAGTTTTCACCCTCTAATGCCATGTCTTTAAGCCTAAGTCTAGAAATATATAAATTATCGTCGTATTCTCAAATTGGGAGTCCCGCGGCTGCGGGGACAGTTCCTACGAGTAACATTGGACTCGTGGGAGGTGTTGGTGCCACCCACGGGGACTTTCGGGGGCTGTTTCGAGTTTTCACCCTCGAACGCCATGTTTTTAAGCCAATTTTTGTAAATATTAAAAATACCTTCGTATTCTCAAACCGGGAGTTCCGCGACTGCGGGGTCGGTTCCTACGAGTTACATTGGTCCCGTGGGAGGTGTTTGTGCCACTCACGGGGACGTTCGGGGGCTGTATCGAGTTTCCACTCTCTAACGCCATGTTTTTAAGCCTAAGTCTAGAAATATGTAAATTAACGTCGTATTCTCAAACCGGGTGACCCGCGCCTGCTTGGTCAGTTCCTACGAGATAAATGGGTCCCGTGGGAGGTGTTTGGTCCACCCACGGGGACGTTCGGTGGTGGTTTCGAGTTTTCACCCTCAAACGCCATGTTTTTAAGACTAAGTCTAGAAATATGCAAATTACCGTATTATTCCCAAACCGGAAGACCCGCGGCTACAGGTTCAGTTCCTACGAGTTACATTGGTCCCGTGGGAGGTTTTGGTGCCACCCACGGGGACGTTCGGGGTCAGTTTCGAGTTTTCACCCTCGAACGCCATGTTTTTAAGCCTATGTCTATAAATATTCAAATTATCGTCGTATTCTCAAACTAGGAGTCCCGCGGCTAGGGGGTCGGTTCCAACGAGTTACATTGGTCCCGTGGGAGGTGTTTGTACGACCCACGGGGACGTTCGGAGACTGTTTCGAGTTTTCACCCTCTAAAGCCATGTCTTTAAGCCTAAGTCAAGAAATATATAAATTATTGTCGTATTCTCAAACCGGGAGTCCCTCGGCTGCGGGGTCAGTACCTATGACTTACATTGGTCTCGTGGGAGGTGTTGGTGCCACCCATAGGGACGTTCAGGGGTTCTTTCGAGTTTTCAGCCTCTAACCCCATGTTTTTATGCCTATGTCTAGAAATATGCAAATTATTGTCGTATTCTCAAATCGGGAGTCCCGCGAATGCGTGGTCAGTTCCTACGAGTTACATTGGTCTCGTGGGAGGTGTTGGTGCCACCCACAGGGATGTTCGGGGGCTGTTATGAGTTTTCACCCTCTAACGCCAAGTTTTTAAGCCTAGGACTAGAAATATGTAAATTATCGTTGTATTTTCAAACCGGGAGACCCACGACTGCGAGGTCAGTTACTACGAGTTACATTGGTCCCGTGGGAGGTGTTGGTACCTCCCACGGGGAGATTCGGGGTCTATTTCGAGTTTTCACCCTCTAATCCCATATTCTTAAGCCTAAGTCTAGAAATATGTAAATTACCATCGTATTCTCAAATCGGGAGTCTCGCAGCTTCGTGGTCTGTTCCTACGAGTTACATTGGTCCCGTGGGAGGTGTTTGTACCACCCGAGGGGACGTTCGGGGGCTGTTTCGAGTTTTCACCCTCTAATGCCTTTTTTTAAGCCTAAGTCCAGAAATATGAAAATTACCATCGTATTCTCAAACCGGGAGACCCGTGGCTGCGTGGTCTGTTCCTACGAGTTACATTGGTCCCGTGGGAGGTGTTGGTGCCACCCACGGGGACGTTCGGTGGTTGTTTCGAGTTTTCACCCTCAAATGCCATGTTTTTAAGCCTAAGTCTAGAAATATGCAAATTACCGTATTATTCTCAAACCGGGAGACCCGCGGCTGCGTGGTCATTTCCTAAGAGTTACATTGGTCCCGTGGGAGGTGTTGGTGCCACCCACGGGGACGTTCGGTGGTTGTTTGGAGTTTTCACCCTCTAACTCCATGCCTTTAAACCTAAGTCAAGAAATATGCAAATTATCATCGAATTCTCAAACCGGGAGACCTGCGGCTGCGTGGTCAGTACCTAAGAGTTACATTGGTCCCGTGGGAGGTGTTTATGCCACCCACGGGGACGTTCGGGGACTGTATCGAGTTTTCAAGCACTAACGCCATGTCTTTAAACCTAAGTCTAGAAATATATAAATTACCGTCGTATTCTCAAACCGGGAGTCCCTCGGCGGTTGGGTCAGTTCCTACGAGCTACATTGGAGTCGTGGGAGGTGTTGGTGCCACTCACAGGAACGTTCGGGGGCTGTTTCGAGTTTTCAGCCTCTAACCCAATGTTTTTAAACCTATGTCTAGAAATATGCAAATTACTGTCATATTCTCAAACCGGGAGTCCCGCGGCTGCCTGGTCAGTTCCTACGAGATACATTGGTCTCGTGGGAGGTGTTGATACCACCCACGGGGACGTTCGGTGGACGTTACGAGTTTTCACCCTCTAACGCCATGTTTTTAAGCCTAACTCTAGAAATATGAAAATTATCGTCGTATTCTCAAACCGGGAGACCCACGACTGTGAGGTCAGTTCCTACGAGTGACATTGGTACCGTGGGAGGTGTTGGTGTCACCCACGGGGAAGTTCGTGGGCTGTTTCGAGTTTTCACCCTCTAACGCCATGTTTTTCAGCCTAAGTCTAGAAATATGAAAATTGTCATCGTATTATCAAACCTGGAGACCCGCGACAGCGTGGTGAGTTCCTACGAGTTACATTTGTCCCGTGGGAGGTGTTTGTGCCACCCGCGGGGATGTTCGGGTGCTATTTCGAGTTTTCACCCTCTAACGCCATGTTTTTAAGCCTAAGTGTAGAAATATACAAATTACAGTTGTATTCTCAAATCGAGAGACCCGCGGCTCCGTGGTCAGCTCCTACGAGTTACGTTGGTCCCGTGGGTGTTGTTGGTGCCACCCATGGGGACGTTCGGTTGCTGTTTCGAGTTTTAACCCTCAAACGCCATGTTTTTGAGCCTAAGTCTTGAAATATACAAATTACCATTTTATTCTCAAGCCGGGAGACCCGCGACTGTCGGGTCAGTTCATAAGAGTTACATTGGTCCCGTGGGAGGTGTTGGTGCCACCCACGGGGACGTTCGGGGGCAGTTTTGAGTTTTCATCCTCTAACGCAATGTTTTTAAGCCTAAGTCTAGAAATATGCAAATTATTGTCGTATTCTCAAACTGGGAGTCCCGCGGTTGCGTGGTCAGTTCCTACGAGTTACATTGGTCTCGTGGGAGGTGTTGGTGCCACCCACGGGGATATTCGGGGGCTGTTACGAGTTTTCACCCTCTAACGCCATGTTTTTAAGCCTAAGTCTCGAAATATAAAAACTATCGTCATATTCTCAAATCGGGAGACCCGCGGCTGCGTGGTCAATTCTTACGAGTTACATTGGTCCCGTGTGAGGTGTTTGTGCCACCCACGGGGACGTTCGGGGGTTGTTTCGAGTTTTCACCCTCTTACGCCTTGTTTTTAAGCCTCAGTCTAGAAATATGCAAATCACCATAATATTCTCAAACCGGAAGACCCGCGGCTGTGGGATCAGTTCCTACGAGTTATATTGGTCCCGTGGGAGGTGTTGGTGCCACCCACGGGGATGTTCGGTGTCCGTTTCGAGTTTTCACCGTCTAATGCCATTCTTTTAAGCCTAAGTCTAGATATATGCAAATTACTGTCGTATTCTCAAACCGGGAGAACCACGGCTGCGTGGTCAGTTCTTACGAGTTACATTGGTCCCGTGAGAGGTGTTTGTGCCACCCACGGGGACGTTTGGAGACTGTTTAGAGTTTTCACCCTCTAACGCAATGTCTTTAAGCCTAAGTAGAGAAATATACAAATTATTGTCGTATTCTCAAACCGGGAGTCCGTCGGCTGCGGGGTCAGTTCCTACGAGTTACATTGGTCTCGTGGGAGGTGTTGGTGCCACCCACAGGGACGTTCCGGGGTTGTTTCGAGTTTTTAGCCTCTAACCCCATGTTTTTTTGGTTAAGTCTAGAAATATGCAAATTACTGTCGTATTCTCAAACTGGGACTCCCGCAGCTGCGTGGTCAGTTCCGACGAGTTACATTGGTCTCGTGGGATGTATTGGTGCCACCCACGGGGACGTTCGGAGGATGTTACAAGTTTTCACCCTCTAACGCCATGTTTTTAAGCCTAAGAAATATGAAAATTATCGTCGTATTCTCAAACCAGGAGACCCACGATTGCGAGGTCTGTTCCTACGAGTTACATTGGTCTCGTGGGAGGTGTTGGTGCCTCCCACTGGGAGATTCGGTGTCTATTTCGAGTTTTCACCCTCTAACGCCATGTTTTTAAGCCTAAGTTTAGAAATATAAAAATTATCATCGTATTCTTAAATCGGGAGACCCACGGTTGTGTGGTCAATTCCTACGAGTTACATTGGTTCCGTGGGAGGTGTTTGTACCACCCGAGGGGACGTTCGGGGGCTGTTTCGAGTTTTCACCCTCTAACGCCTTGTTTTTAAGCCTAAGTCCAGAAATATGCAAATTACCATCGTATTCTCAAACCGGGAGACCCGCGGCTGCGTGGTCAGTTCCTACGAGTTACATTGGTCCCGTGGGAGGTGTTGGTGCCACCCACGGGGACGTTCGGTGGTTGTTTCGAGTTTTCACCCTCAAACGCCATGTTTTTAAGCCTACATCTAGAAATATGCAAATTACCGTACTATTCTCAAACCGGGAGACCCGCGGCTGCGTGGTCAATTCCTACGAGTTACATTGGTCCCGTGGGAGGTGTTGGTGCCACCCACGGGGATGTTCGGTGGTTGTTTCGAGTTTTCACCCTCTAACGCCATGCTTTTAAACCTAAGTCTAGAAATATGCAAATTATCATCGAATTCTCAAACCAAGAGACCCGCGGCTGCGTGGTCAGTTCGTAAGAGTTACATTGGTCCCATGGGAGGTGTTTGTGCCACCCACGGGGACGTTCGGGGACTGTATTGAGTTTTCACCCACTAACGCCAGGTCTTTAAACCTAAGTCTAGAAATATATAAATTACCGTCGTATTCTCAAACCGGGAGTCCCTCGGCCGCGGGGTCAGTTCCTACGAGCTACATTGGTCTCGTGGGAGGTGTTTGTACCACCCGAGGGGACGTTCGGGGGCTGTTTCGAGTTTTCACCCTCTAACGCCTTGTTTTTAAGCCTAAGTCCAGAAATATGCAAATTACCATCGTATTCTCAAACCGGGAGACCCACGGTTGCGTGGTCAATTCCTACGAGTTACATTGGTTCCGTGGGAGGTGTTTGTACCACCCGAGGGGACGTTCGGGGGCTGTTTCGAGTTTTCACCCTCTAACGCCTTGTTTTTAAGCCTAAGTCCAGAAATATGCAAATTACCATCGTATTCTCAAACCGGGAGACCCACGGTTGCGTGGTCAATTCCTACGAGTTACATTGGTTCCGTGGGAGGTGTTTGTACCACCCGAGGGGACGTTCGGGGGCTGTTTCGAGTTTTCACCCTCTAACGCCTTGTTTTTAAGCCTAAGTCCAGAAATATGCAAATTACCATCGTATTCTCAAACCGGGAGACCCGCGGCTGCGTGGTCAGTTCCTACGAGTTACATTGGTCCCGTGGGAGGTGTTGGTGCCACCCACGGGGACGTTCGGTGGTTGTTTCGAGTTTTCACCCTCAAACGCCATGTTTTTAAGCCTACGTCTAGAAATATGAAAATTACCGTACTATTCTCAAACCGGGAGACCCGCGGCTGCGTGGTCAATTCCTACGAGGTATATTGGTCCCGTGGGAGGTGTTGGTGCCACCCACGGGGACGTTCGGTGGTTGTTTCGAGTTTTCACCCTCTAACGCCATGCTTTTAAACCTAAGTCTAGAAATATGCAAATTATCATCGAATTCTCAAACCAAGAAACTCGCGGCTGCGTGGTCAGTTCGTAAGAGTTACATTGGTCCCATGGGAGGTGTTTGTGCCACCCACGGGGACGTTCGGGGACTGTATTGAGTTTTCACCCACTAACGCCAGGTCTTTAAACCTAAGTCTAGAAATATATAAATTACCGTCGTATTCTCAAACCGGGAGTCCCTCGGCCGCGGGGTCAGCTCCTACGAGCTACATTGGTCTCGTGGGAGGTGTTTGTGCCACCCACAGGGACTTTCGGGGGCTGTTTCGAGTTTTTAGCCTAAGTCTAGAAATATGCAAATTACTGTCATATTCTCAAATCGGGAGTCTCGCGGCTGCGTGGTCAGTTCCTATGAGTTACATTGGTGTTGGTGCCCCCCGCGGGGACGTTCGGTGGACGTTATGAGTTTTCACCCTCTAACACCATGTTTTTAAGCCTAAGTCTAGAAATATGCAAATTATCGTTGTATTCTCAAACCGGGAGACCCACGGCTGCGAGGTCAGTTCCTACGAGTGACATTGTTACCGTGGGAGGTGTTGGTGTCACCCACGGGGAAGTTCGGGGGCTATTACGAGTTTTCACCCTCTAACGCCATGTTTTTAAGCCTAGGTGTAGAAATATACAAATTACAGTCGTAATCTCAAACCGAGAGACCCACGGCTGCGTGGTCAGCTCCTACGAGTTACGTTGGTCCCGTGGGTGTTGTTGGTGCCACCCACGGGGATGTTCGGTGGCTGTTTCGAGTGTTCACCCTCAAACGCCATGTTTTTAAGCTTAAGTCTAAAAATATACAAATTACCATTTTATTCTCAAACCGGGAGGCCCGCGGCTGTCGGGTCAGTTCATAAGAGTTACATTGGTCCCGTGGGAGGTGTTGGTGCCACCCACGGGGACGTTCGGGGGAAGTTTTGAGTTTTCATCCTCTAACGCAATGTTTTTAAGCCTAAGTCTAGAAATATGCAAATTATTGTCGTATTCTCAAACTGGGAGTCCCGCGGCTGCGTTGTCAGTTCCTACGAGTTACATTGGTCTCGTGGGAGGTGTTGGTGCCACCCACGGGGATATTCGGGGGCTGTTACGGGTTTTCACCCTCTAACGCCATGTTTTTAAGCCTAAGTCTAGAAATATAAAAACTATCGTCATATTCTGAAATCGGGAGACCCACGGCTGCGTGGTCAATTCCTACGAGTTACATTGGTCCCGTGTGAGATGTTTGTGCCACCCACGGGGACGTTCGGGGTTTGTTTCGAGTTTTCACCCTCTTACGTCTCATTTTTAAGCCTTAGTCTAGAAATATGCAAATTACCATCGTATTCTCAAACCGGGTGTCCCGCAGCTGCGTCGTTAGTTCCTACGAGTTATGTTGGTCCTGTGGGTGGTGTTGGTGCCACCCACGGGGACGTTCGGTGGTTGTTTCGAGTTTTCACCCTCAAACGCCATGTTTTTAAGCCTAAGTCTAGAAATATGAAAATTATCGTATTATTCTCAAATCAGGAGACCCGCTGCTGCGGGATCAGTTCCTACGAGTTATATTGGTCCCGTGGGAGGTGTTGGTGCCACCCACGGGGACGTTCGGTGGCTGTTTCGAGGTTTCACCCTCTAATGCCATTCTTTTAAGCCTAAGTCTAGAAATATGCAAATTACTATCGTATTCTCAAACCGGGAGTCCCGCGGCTGCGTGGTCAGTTCCTACGAGTTACATTGGTCCCGTGGGAGGTGTTTGTGCCACCCACGGGGACGTTCGGAGACTGTTTCGAGTTTTCACCCTCTAACACCATGTCTTTAAGCCTAAGTCAAGAAATATATAAATTATTGTCGTATTCTCAAACTGGGAGTCCCTCGGCTAGGGGTCACTTCATACGAGTTACATTGGTCTCGTGGGAGCTGTTGCTGCCACCCACAGGGACGTTCGAGGGTTGTTTCAATTTTTCAGCCTCTAACCCCATGTTTTTATGCCTAAGTCTAGAAATATGCAAATTACTGTCGTATTCTCAAACTGGGACTCCCGCGGCTACGTGGTCAGCTCCTACGAGTTACATTGGTCTCGTGGGAGGTGTTGGTACCACTCACGGGGACGTTCGGGGGCTGCTACGACTTTTCTACCTCTGACGACATATTTTTAAGACTAAGTCTAGAAATATGCAAATTACCGTCGTATTCTCAGTACGGGAGATCCACGGCTGAGAGGTCAGCTTCTACGAGTTACATTGGTCCCGTGGGAGGTGTTGTTGCCATCCACGGGGAGATTCGGGGGTTGTTCTGAGTTTTCACCCTCTAACGCCATGTTTTTAATCTTAAGTCTAGAAATATGAAAATTATCATCGTATTCTCAAACCTGGAGACCCACGACTGCGTGGTGAGTTCCTACGAGTTACATTTGTCCCGTGGGAGGTGTTTGTGCCACCTACGGGGACGTTCGGGGACTGTTACGAGTTTTCACCATCTAACGCCATGTTTTTAAGCCTAACTCTCGAAATAAACAAATTACCATCGTATTCTTAAACCGGGAGATCCGCAGCTGCGAGGTCAGTTCCTACGAGTTACATTGGTCCCGTGGGAGGTGTTTGTTCCACCCGCGGGGATGTTCGAGGACTGTTTCGAGTTTTCACCCTCTAACCCCATGTTTTTAAGCCTAAGTCTAGAAATATAAAAATTATCATCGTATTCTCAAATCGGAAGTCCTGCGGCTGCGTCGTGAGTTCCTACCAGTTATGTTGGTCCCGTGGGTGGTGTTGGTGCAACTTACGGGGACGTTCGGTGGTTGTTTCGAGTTTTCACCCTCAAACGCCATGTTTTTAAGCCTAAGTCTAGAAATATGCAAATTACCGTATTATTCTCAAACCGGGAGACCCGCGGCTATGGGGACAGTTCCTACGAGTTACATTGGTCCCGTGGGAGGTGTTGGTACCACCCACGAGGACGTTCGGGGGTTTTTTCGAGTTTTCACCCTCTAACGCCATGTTTTTAAGACTAAGTCTAGAAATATGAAAAATTACTGTTGTATTCTCAAACCGGGAGTCCCGCGGCTGCGTGGTCAGTTCCTATGAGTTACATTGGTCTCGTGGGAGGTGTTGGTGCCACCCACGGGGACGTTCGGGGGCTGTTACGAGTTTTCACCCTCTAACGCCATGTTTTTAAGCCTAAGTCTAGAAATATGCAAATTACTGTCGTATTCTCGAACCGGGAGACCCACGGCTGCGAGGTCAGTTCTTACGAGTTACATTGCTCCCGTAGGAGGTGTTGGTGCCACCCACGGGGAGATTCGTGGGCTGTTTCGAGTTTTCACCGTCGAACGCCATGTTTTTAAGCCTAAGTCTAGAAATATAAAAATTGTCGTCATATTCTCAAACCTCGAGACGCGCGACTGCGTGGTGAGTTCCTATGGGTTACATTTGTACCGTGGGAGGTGTTTGTGCCACCCACGGGGATGTTCGGGGGCTATTTCGAGTTTTCACACTCTGACGCCATGTTTTTAAGCCTAAGTCTAGAAATATAAAAATTGTCATCGTATTCTCAAACCTCGAGACCCGCGACTGCGTGGTGAGTTCCTATGAGTTACATTTGTCCCGTGGGAAGTGTTTGTGCCACCCACGGGGATATTCGAGGGATATTTCGAGTTTTTCACAGTCTACGCCATGTTTTTAAGCCCAAGTCTAGAAATATACAAATTATCGTCGTATTCTCAAACCGGGAGACACGCGGCTGTGAGGACAGTTCCTACGAGTTACATTGGCCCCGTCGGAGGTGTTTCTGCCACCCACGGGGAGATTCGGGGGCTATTTCGAGTTTTCACCCTCTAACGCCATGTTTTTAAGCCTAAGTCTAGAAATATGAAAATTATCATCGTATTCTCTAATCGGGAGACCCGCGGCTGCGTGGTCAATTCCTACGAGTTACATTGGTCCCGTGGGAGGTGTTTGTGCAAACCACGAGGACGTTCGGTGGTTGTTTCGAGTTTTCACCCTCTAATGCCATGTTTTTAAGCCTAAGTCTAGAAATATGCACATTACCACCGTATTCTCAAACCGGGAGACCCGCGGTTGCGTGGTCAGTTCCTACTAGTTACATTGGTCCCGTGGGAGGTGTTTGTGCCACCCACGGGGATGTTCGGGGACTATTTCGAGTTTTCACCCTCTAACGCCATGTCTTTCAGCCTAAGTCTAGAAATATATAAATTACATTCGTATTCTCAAACCAGGAGTCCCGCTGCTGTGGGGACAGTTGCTACGAATTCCATTGGACTCATGGGAGGTGTTGGTGCCACCCACGGGGACGTTCGGGTTGTGTTTCGAGTTTTCACCCTCTAACACCACGCTTTTAACCCTAAGTCTAGAAATATGCAAATTATCATCGTATTCTCAAACCGAGATTCCCGCGGATGCGTGGTCCATTCCTACGAGTTACATTGGTCCCATGGGAGGTGTTGGTGCCACCCACGGGGACGTTCGGTGGCTATTTCGAGTTTTCACCCTCTAACGCCATGTTTTTAAGCCTAAGTCTAGAAATATGCAAATTATCGTCGTATTCTCAAATCGGGAGTCTCGCAGCTGCGTGGTCAGTTGCTACGAGTTACATTGGTCCCGTGTGAGGTGTTTGTCCCCCCCACTAGAACGTTCGGGGGCTGTTTCGAGTTTTCACCCTTTAACGCCATGTTTTTAAGCCTAAGTCTAGAAATATGCAAATTACCGTCGTATTGTCAAATCGGGAGACCCGCGACTGCGCGGTCAGTTTCTATGAGTTACATTGGTCCCGTGGGAGGTGTTTGTGCCACCCACGGGGACGTTCAGGAGCTATTTCTAGTTTCCACCCTCTAATGCCATGTTCTTAAGCCTAAGTCTAGAAATATGCAAATTACCGTCGTATTATCAAATCAGGAGTCTCGCGGCTGCGTGGCCGTTCCTACGAGTTACATTGGTCCCGTGGGAGGTGTTAGCACCCACAGGGACGTTCGACGGTTGTTTCGAGTTTTCAGCCCCTAATGCCATGCCTTTAAGCCTAAGTCTACAAATATGCAAATTAGCATCGTATTCTCAAACTGAGAGTCTCGCGGCTGCGTGGTCAGTTCCTACGTGTTACATTGGTCCCGTGGGAGGTGTTGGTACCAACTACGGGGACGTTCCGGGGCTGTTTTGAGTTTTCACCATCTAACGCCATGTTTTTAAGCCTAAATCTATAAATATGAAAATTACCGTCGTATTCTCAAACCGGGAGTCCCGCGGCTGCGGGGTCAGTTCCTACGAGTTACATTGGTCCCGTGGGAGGTGTTTATGCCACCCACGGGGACGTTTCGAGGACGGTTTCGAGTTTTCACCCTCTAACGCCCTCTTTTTATGCCTAAGTCTAGAAATATGTAAATTAACATCGTATTCTCAAACTGGGAGACCCGCGCTTGCTTGGTCAGTTCCTACGAGTTACATTGGTTCCGTGGGAGGTGTTAGTGCCACCCACGGGGATGTTCAGGGGCTGTTTCTAGTTTTCACCCTCTAACGCCATGTTTTTAAGCCTAACTCTCGAAATATGCAAATTACCCTTGTATTCTTAAACCGGGAGACCAGCGGCTACGAGGTCAGTTCCTATGAGTTAGATTGGTCCCGTGGGAGGTGCTTGTGCCACCCACAGGGACGTTCGGGGGTTGTTTTGAGTTTTCACCATCTAAAACCTTGTTTTTAAGCATAAGTCTAGAAATATGCAAACCGGGAGTCCCGCGGCTGCGTGGTCAGTTCCTACGAGTTACGTTGGACCCATGGGTGGTGTTGGTTCCACCCACGGGGATGTTCAGTATCTATTTTGAGTTTTCACCCTCAAACGCCATGTTTTTAAGCCTAAGTCCAGAAATATGCAAATTACCGTTTTATTCTCAAACCGGGAGACCCGCGGCTGTCGGGTCAGTTCATAAGAGTTACATTGGAACCGTGGGAGGTTTTGATGCCACCCACGGGTACGTTTGGGGGCAGTTTCGAGTTTTCACTCTCTAACTCATGTTTTTAAGCCTAAGTCTAGAAATATGCAAATTATTGTCGTATTCTCAAACCGAGAGTCCCGCGGCTGCGTGGTCAGTTCCTACGAGTTACATTGGTCTCGTGGGAGGTGTTGGTGCCACCCACATGGATGTTCGGGGGCTGTTATGAGTTTTCACCCTCTAACGCCATGTTTTTAAGCTTAAGTCTAGAAATATGTAAATTACCATTGTATTCTCTAACCGAGAGACCCACGGCTGCGAGGTCAGTTCCAACGAGTTACATTGCTCCCGTGGGAGGTGTTGGTGCCTCCCACGGGGAGAATTAGGGGCTGTTTCGAGTTTTCACCCTCTAACGCCATGTTTTTAAGCCTAAGTCTAGAAATATAAAAATTATCGTCATATTCTTAAATCGGGAGACCCGCGGCTGCGTGGCCAATTCCTACGGGTTACATTGGTCCCGTGGGAGGTGTTTGTGCCACCCACGGGGACGTTCGGGGGCTGTTTCGAGTTTTCACCCTCTAACGCCTTGTTTTTACACCTCAATCTAGAAATATGCAAATTACCGTCGTATTCTCAAACCGAGTGTCCCGCAGCTGCGGCGTTAGTTCCTATGAGTTACGTTGGTCTCGTGGGTGGTGTTGGTGCCACCCATGGGGACGTTCGGTGGTTGTTTCGAGTTTTCACCATCAAACTCCATGTTTTTAAGCCTAAGTCTAGAAATATGCAAATTACCGTATTATTCTCAAACCGGGATTCCCGCGGCTGTGGGGTCAGTTCCTACGAGTTATGTTTGTCCCATGGGAGGTGTTGGTGCCACCCACGGGGACGTTCGGGGAGTGTTTCGAGTTTTCACCCTCTAACACCATGTCTTTAAGCCTTAGTCTAGAAATATATAAATTACTATCGTATTCTCAAACCGGGAGTCCCTCGGCTGCGGGGTTAGTTCCTATGAGCTACATTGGTCTCGTGGGAGGTGTTGGTGCCACCCACAGGGACGTTCGGGGGCTGTTTCAAGTTTTCACCCTCTAACCCCATGTTTTTAAGCCTAAGTCTATAAATATGCAAATTACTATCATATTCTCAAACCGGGAGTCCCGCGGCTGCGTGGTCAATTCCTACGAGTTACATTGGTCTCGTGGGAGGTATTGGTGCCACCCACGGGGACGTTCGGGGGATGTTATGAGTTTTCACCCTCTAACGCCATGTTCTTAAGCCTAAATCTAGAAATATGCATATTATCATCGTATTCTCAATCCAGGAGACCCACGGCTGCGAGGTCAGTTACTACGAGTGACATTGGTCCCGTGGGAGGTGTTGATGCCACCCACGGGGAGGTTCGGGGGCTGTTTCGAGTTTTCTCCCTCTGACGCCATATTTTTAAGCCTAAGTCTAGAAATATGAAAATTGTCATCGTATTCTCAAACCGGGAGACCCGCGACTGCGTGGTCAGTTCCTACGAGTTGCATTTGTCCCGTGGGAGGTGTTTGTGCCACCCATGGGGACGTTCAGGGGCTATTTCGAGTTTTCACCCTCTAACGCCATGTTTTTAAGCCTAAGTGTAGAAATATACAAATTACCGTCATATTCTCAAACTGAGAGACCCGCGGCTGCGTGGTCAGCTCCTACGAGTTACATTGATCTCGTGGGAGGTGTTGGTGCCACCCACGGGGACGTTTGGGGGCTGTTTCGAGTTTTCACTCTCTAACCCCACGTTTTTAAGCCTAAGTCTAGAAATATGAAAATTATCTTCGTATTCTAAAACCGAGAGTCCCGCGGCTGCGTGGTCCGTTCGTACGTGTTACATTATTCCCGTGGGAGGTGTTGGTACCACCCACGGGTACGTTCGGGGGCTATTTCGAGTTTTCACCCTCTAACGCCATATTTTTAAGCCTATGTTTATAAATATTAAAATTACCATCGTATTCTCAAACCGGGAGTCCCGCGGCTGCGGGGTCAGCTATTACAAGTTACATTGGTCCCGTGGGAGGTGTTTGTGCCACCCACGGGGACGTTTGGTGGTTGTTTCGAGTTTTCACCCTCAAACGCCATGTTTTTAAGCCTAAGTCTAGAAATATGTAAATTACCATTGTATTATCAAATTAGGGGTCCTGCGGCTGCATCGTCAGTTCCTACGAGTTACATTGGTCTCGTGGGAGGTGTTGGTACCACCCACGGGGATGTTCGAGGGCTGTTACGAGTTTTCAACCTCTAACGCCATGTTTTTAAGCCTAAGTCTAGAAATATGCAAATTATCATTGGATTCTCAAACCGGGAGACCCACGGCTGAGAGGTCAGTTCCTACGAGTTACATTGGTCCCGTGGGAGGTGTTGGTGCTACCCACGGGGAGATTCGAGGGCTATTCCGAGTTTTCACCCTCTAACGCCATGTTTTTAAGCCTAAGTCTAGAAAAATGAAAATTATCGTCGTATTCTCAAACCTGGGGACCCGTGACTGCGTGGTGACTTCCTACGAGTTACATTTGTCCTGTGGGAGTTGTTTGTCCCACCCACGGGGACATTCGGGGACTGTTATGAGTTTTCACCCTCTAACGCCAAGTTTTTAACCTTAAGTCCATAAATATAAAAATTATCATCGTATTCTCTAATCGGGGGACCCGCGGCTGCGTGGTCAATTCCTACGAGTTACATTGGTCCCGTGAGAGGTGTTTGTGCCACCCACGGGGACGTTCGGGGGCTGTTACCATCTTTCACCCTCTGACGCCTTATTTTTAAGCCTCAGTCTAGAAATATGGAAATTACCGTCGTATTCTAAAACCGGGTGTCCCGCGACTATATCGTTAGTTCCTACGAGTTATGTTGTCCCGTGGGTGGTGTTGGTGCCACCCACGGGGACGTTCGGTGGTTGTTTTGAGGTTTCACCCTCAAACGCCGTGTTTTTAAGCCTAAGTCTAGAAATATGAAATTTAATGTATTATTCTCAAACTGGGAGACCCGCGGATGCGGGGTCAGTTCCTACGAGTTACATTGGTCCCGTGGGAGGTGTTGGTGCCACCCACGGGGACGTTCGGGGGCCGTTTCGAGTTTTCACCCTCTAACGCCATATTTTTAAGCCTCAGTCTAGAAATATGCAAATTACTGTCGTATTCTCAAACCGGGTGTCCCGCAGCTGCGTCGTTAGTTCCTACGAGTTATGTTGGTCCCGTGGGTGGTGTTGGTGCCACCCACGGGGACGTTCGGTGGTTGTTTCAAGTTTTCACCCTCAAACGCCATGTTTTTAAGCCTAAGTCTAGAAATATGCAATTTAACGTATTATTCTCAAACTGGGAGACCCGCGGATGCGGGGTCAGTTCCTACGAGTTGCATTGGTCCCGTGGGAGGTGTTGGTGCCACCCACGGGGACGTTCGGGGGCCGTTTCGAGTTTTCACCCTCTAACGCCATATTTTTAAGCCTCAGTCTAGAAATATGCAAATTACTGTCGTATTTTCAAACCGATAGTCCCGCGGATGCGTGGTCAGTTCCTACGAGTTACATTGGTCTCGTGGGAGGTGTTAGTGCCACCCACGGGGAGGTTCAGGGGCTGTTCCGAGTTTTCACCCTCTAACGCCATGTTTTTAAGCCTAAGTCTAGAAATATAAAAATTGTCGTCGTATTCTCAAACCTGGAGACCCGCGACTGCGTGGTGAGTTCCTACTAGTTACATTTGTCCCATGGGAGGTGTTTGTACCACCTGCGGGGACGTTCGGGGTTCACCCTCTAACGCCTAGTTTTTAAGCCCAAGTCTAGAAATATACAAATTATCATCGTATTCTCAAACCGGGAGACCCGCGGCTGCAAGGTCAGTTCCTACAAGTTACATTGGTCCCGTGGGAGGTGTTAATGCCACCCACTGGGAGATTCGGGGGCTGTTTCTAGTTTTCACCCGTTAACGCCATGTTTTTAAGCCAAAGTCTAGAAATATCAAAATTATCATCGTATTCTCAAATCCGGAGACCCGCGGCTGCTTGGTCAATTCCTACGAGTTACATTGGTCCCGTGGGAGGTGTTTGTGCCAACCACGGGGACGTTCGGTGGTTGTTTCGAGTTTTCACCCTCTAATGCCATGTTTTTAAGCCTAAGTCTAGAAATATGCACATTACCATCGTATTCTCAAACCATGAGACCCGCGGCTGCGTGGTCAGTTCCTACGAGTTACATTGGTCCCGTGGGAGGTGTTTGTGCCACCCACGGGGACGTTCGGGGGTTGTTTTGAGTTTTCACCCTCTTACGCCATGTCTTTTAGCCTAAGTCTAGAAATATATAAATTACCATCGTATTCTCAAACTGGGAGTCCCGCGACTGCGGGGACAGTTGCTACGAGTTACATTGGACTCATGGGAGGTGTTGGTGCCACCCACGGGGACGTTCGGGGGTTGTTTCGAGTTTTCACCCTCTAACGCCACGCTTTTAACCCTAAGTCTAGAAATATGCAAATTATTGTCGTATTCTCAAACTGGAAGTCCCGCTGTTGCGTGGTCAGTTCCTACGAGTTACATTGGTCCCATGGGAGGTGTTGGGGCACCCACGAAGACGTTCGGTGGCTATTTTGAGTTTTCACCCTCTAACGCCATGTTTTTAAGCCAAAGTCTAGAAATATACAAATTATCGTCGTATTCTCAAACTGGGAGTCTCGCAGCTGCGTGGTCAGTTCCTACAAGTTACATTGGTCCCGTGTGAGGTGTTTGTCCCCCCCACTAGGACGTTCGAGGGTTGTTTTGAGTTTTCCCCCTCTAACGCCATGTTTTTAAGCCTAAGTCTAGAAATATACAAATTACCCTCGTATTGTCAAACCGAGAGACCCGCGGCTACGCGGTCAGTTTCTAAGAGTTACATTGGTCCCGTGGGAGGTGTTTGTGCCACCCAAGGGGACATTCGGTGGCTATTTCGAGTTTTCACCCTCTAACGCCACGCTTTTAACCCTAAGTCTAGAAATATGCAAATTATTGTCGTATTCTCAAACTGGAAGTCCCGCTGCTGCGTGGTCAGTTCCTACGAGTTACATTGGTCCCATGGGAGGTGTTGGGGCACCCACGAAGACGTTCGGTGGCTATTTTGAGTTTTCACCCTCTAACGCCATGTTTTTAAGCCAAAGTCTAGAAATATACAAATTATCGTCGTATTCTCAAACTGGGAGTCTCGCAGCTGCGTGGTCAGTTCCTACAAGTTACATTGGTCCCGTGTGAGGTGTTTGTCCCCCCCACTAGGACGTTCGAGGGTTGTTTTGAGTTTTCACCCTCTAACGCCATGTTTTTAAGCCTAAGTCTAGAAATATACAAATTACCCTCGTATTGTCAAACCGAGAGACCCGCGGCTGCGCGGTCAGTTTCTAAGAGTTACATTGGTCCCGTGGGAGGTGTTTGTGCCACCCAAGGGGACGTTCGGTGGCTATTTTGAGTTTTCACCCTCTAACGCCATGTTTTTAAGCCTAAGTCTAGAAATATACAAATTATCATCGTATTCTCAAACAGGGAGTCTCGCCGCAGCGTGGTCAGTTCCTACAAGTTACATTGGTCCCGTGTGAGGTGTTTGTCCCCTCCCACTAGGACGTTTGGGGGCTGTTTCGAGTTTTCACCCTCTAACGTCGTGTTTTTAAGCCTAAGTCTAGAAATATGCAAATTAGCATTGTATTCTCAAACCGGGAGTCTCGCGGCTGCGTGGTAAGTTCCTACGTGTTACATTGGTCCCGTGGGAGGTGTTGGTACCTCCCACGGGGACGTTTGGGGACTGTTTCGAGTTTTCACCCTCTAACGCCACCTTTTTAAGCCTAAGTCTATAAATATGAATATTATCATCGTATTCTCAAACCGGGTGTGCCGCGGCTGCGCTATCAGTTCCTACGAGTTACATTGGTCCCGTGTGAGGTGTTTATGCCACCCACGGGGAAGTTCAAGGACTGTTTTGAGTTTTCACCCTCTAACCCCCTGTTTTTAATCCTAAGTCTAGAAATATGCAAATTAACATCGTATTCACAAATCGGGAGACCCGCACCTGCTTGGTCAGTTCCTACGAGTTACATTGGTCCCGTGGGAGGTGTTTGTGCCACACACCGAGACGTTCAGGGGTTGTTTCTAGTTTCCACCCTCTAACGCCATGTTTTTAAGCCTAACTCTCGAAATATGCAAATTACCGTCATATTCTCAAACCGGGAGACCCGCGGCTGCGAGGTCAGTTCCTATGAGTTACATTGGTCTTGTGGGAGGTATTGGTGCCACCCACGGGGAGATTCGTGGGTAGTTTTGAGTTTTCACCCTCTAACGCCATATTTTTAAACCCAAGTCTAGAAATATAAAAATTATCATCGTATTCTCAAATCGGGAGACCCGCGGCTGCGTGGACAATTCCTACGAGTTACATTGGTCCCGTGGGAGGTGCTTGTGCCACCCACGAGGACGTTCGGGGGCTGTTTTGAGTTTTCACCCTCTAACGTCTTATTTTTAAGCCTAAGTGTAGAAATATGCAAATTATCGTCATATTCTTAAACTGGGAGACCCGCGACTGCGTGGTCAGTTCCTACGAGTTATGTTGGTCCCGTGGGTGGTGTTGGTGCCACCCACGGGGACGTTCGATGGTTGTTTCGATTTTTCACCCTCAAACGCCATGTTTTTAAGCCTAAGTCTAGAAATATGCAAATTTCCATTTTATTCTCAAACCGGTAGACCCGCGGCTGCCGGGTCAGTTTCTAAGAGTTACATTGGTCCCGTGGGTGGTGTTGGTGCCACCCACAGTGACGTTTGGGGCAGTTTCGAGTTTTCACCCTCTAACGCAATGTTTTTAAGCCTAAGTCTAGAAATATGTAAATTATTTCCGTATTCTCAAAACGGGAGTCCCGCGGATGCGTGGTCAATTACTACGAGTTACATTGGTCTCGTGGGAGGCGTTGGGGCCACCCACAGGGATGTTCGGGGGCTGTTACGAGTTTTCACCATCTAACGCCATGTTTTGAAGCCTAAGACTATAAATATGTAAATTACTGTTGTATTCTCAAACCGGGGAGGTGTTTGCGCCACCCACGGGGACGTTCGGGGGAGGTGTTTGTGCCACCAACGGGGACGTTCGGGGGCTGTTTCAAGTTTTCACCCTCTAACGCCATGTTTTTAAGCCTAAGTCTAGAAATATAAAAATTATCATCATATTCTCAAATCGGGAGACCCGCGGCTGCGTGGCCAATTCCTACGAGTTACATTGGTCCCGTGTGAGGTGTTTGTGCCACCCGAGGGGACGTTCGGGGGCTGTTTCGAGTTTTCACCCTCTAACGCCATGTTTTTAAGCCTCAGTCTATAAATTTGCAAATTACCATCGTATTCTCAAACCGGGTGTCCCGCCGCTGCGTCGTTAGTTCCGGCGAGTTAAGTTGGTCCCGTGGGTGGTGTTGGTGCCACCCACGGGGACGTTCGGTGGTTGTTTCTTTTTTTCAACCTCAAATGCCATGTTTTTAAGCCTAAGTCTTAAAATATGCAAATTACCGTATTATTCTCAAATCGGGAGACCCGTCGCTGCGGGGTCAGTTCCTACGAGTTACATTGGGCCCGTGGGAGGTGTTGGTGCCACCCACGGGGACATTCGGTGCTTGTTTCGAGTTTTCACCCTCTAACGCCATGCTTTTAAACCTTAGTCTAGAAATATGCAAATTACCGTCGTATTCTTAAATCGGGAGTCTCGTGGTGGCGTGGTCAGTTCGTACGTGTTACATTGGTCCCGTGGGAGGTGTTGGTACCACCCTCGGGAATGTTCGGGGGCTGTTCGAGTTTTCACCCTCTAACGCCATGTTTTAAGCCTATGTCTATAAATATTAAAATTATCGTCGTATTCTCAAACCGGGAGTCCCACGGCTGCGGGGTCAGTTACTAAGATTTACATTGGTCCCGTGGGAGGTGTTTATGCCACCCACGGGGACGTTCGGGGACTGTTTTCGATTTTCATCCTCTAACGCCATGCTTTTAAGCCTAAGTCTAGAAATATGCAAATTAACGTCGTATTCTCAAATCGAGAGACTCGCGTCTGCGTGGTCAGCTCCTACGAGTTACGTTGGTCCCGTGGGTGTTGTTGGTGCCACCCACGGGGACGTTCGGTGGCTATTTCGAGTTTTCACCCTCAAACGCCATGTTTTTAAGCCTAAGTATAGAAATATACAAATTACCATTTTATTCTCAAATCAGGAGACCCGCGGCTGCCGGGTCAGTTCATAAGAGTTACATTGGTCCCGTGGGAGGTGTTGGTGCCACCCACGGGGACGTTCGGGGGAAGTTTTGAGTTTTCATCCTCTAATGCAATGTTTTTAAGCCTAAGTCTAGAAATATGCAAATTATTGTCGTATTCTCAAACTGGGAGTCCCGCGGCTGCGTGGTCAGTTCCTACGAGTTACATTGGTCTCGTGGGAGGTGTTGGTGCCACCCACGGGGATGTTCGGGGGCTGTTACGAGTTTTCACCCTCTAACGCCATGTTTTTATGCCTAAGTCTAGAAATATAAAAACTATCGTCATATTCTCAAATCGGGTGACCCGCGGCTGCATGGTCAATTCCTGCGAGTTACATTGGTCCCGTGTGAGGTGTTTGTGCCACCCACGGGGACGTTCGGGGTCTGTTTCGAGTTTTCACCCTCTTACGCCTTGTTTTTAAGCCATAGTCTATAAATATGAAAATTACCATCGTATTCTCAAACCGGGTGTCCCGCAGCTGCGTCGTTAGTTCCTACGGGTTACGTTGGTCCCGTGGGTGGTGTTGGTGCCACCCACGAGGACGTTCGGTGGTTGTTTCGAGTTTTCACCCTCAAACGCCTTGTTTTTAAGCCTAAGTCTAGAAATATGCAAATTATCGTATTATTCTCAAACCGGGAGACCCGCGGCTGCGGGATCAGTTCCTACGAGTTATATTGGTCCTGTGGGAGGTGTTCGTGCCACCCACGGGGACGTTCGGTGGCTGTTTCGAGTTTTCACCCTCTAATGCCATTCTTTTAAGCCTAAGTCTAGAAATATGCAAATTACTGTCATATTCTCAAATCGGGAGACCCACGGCTGCGTGGTCAGTTCCTACGAGTTACATTGGTCCCGTAGGAGGTGTTTGTGCCACCCACGGGGACGTTCGGAGACTGTTTAGAGTTTTCACCCTCTAACGCCATGTCTTTAAGCCTAAGTCAAGAAATATATAAATTATTATCGTATTCTCAAATCGGGAGTCCCTCGGCTGCGGGGTCAGTTCCTACGAGTTACATTAGTCTCGTGGGAGGTGTTGGTGGCACCCATAGGGACGTTCGGGGGTTGTTTCGAGTTTTCAGCCTCTAACCCCATGTTTTTATGCCTAAGTCTAGAAATATGCAAATTACTGTCCTATTCTCAAACTGGGACTCCCGCGGCTACGTGGTCAGTTCCTACGAGTTACATTGGTCTCGTGGGACGTATTGGTGCCACCCAAGGGGACGTTCGGGGGATGTTACGAGTTTTCACCCTCTAATGCCATGTTTTTAAGCCTAAGTCTAGAAATATGCAAATTATCATCGTATTCTCAAACCGAGAGACCCACGGCTGCGAGGTCTGATCCAACTAGTGACATTGGCCCCGTGGGAGGTGTTGGTCCCACCCACGGGGACGTTCGGGGGCTGTTTCGAGTTTTCACCCTCTAACGCCCTGTTTTTAAGCCTAAGTCTAGAAATATGAATATTGCCTTCTTATTCTAATACCTGGAGACCCGCAACTGCGTGGTGAGTTCCTACAAGTTACATTTTTCCCGTGGGAGGTGTTTGTGCCACCCGGGGGACGTTCGGGGGCTATTTCAAGTTTTCACCCTCTAACGCCATGTTTTTAAGCCTAAGTGTAGAAATATACAAATTAACATCGTATTCTCAAATCAGAAGACCCGCGACTACGTGGTCAGCTCCTACGAGTAACATTGCTCTCGTGGGAGGTGTTGGTGCCACCCACGGGGTCGTTCGGGGGTTGTTATGACTTTTCAACCTCTAACGCCATGTTTTTAAGACTAAGTTTAGAAATATGCAAATTACGGTCGTATTCTCAATACGGGAGATCCACGGCTGAGAGGTCAACTCCTACGAGTTACATTGGTCCCGTGGGAGGTGTTGTTGCCATCCACAGGGAGATTCGGGGGCTGTTCCGAGTTTTCACCCTCTAACGCCATGTTTTTAATCCTAAGTCTAGAAATATGAAAATTATCATCGTATTATCAAACCTGGAGACCCGCGACTGCGTGGTGAGTTCCTACGAGTTACATTTGACCCGTGGGAGGTGTTTGTGCCACCCACGGGGACGTTCGGGGACTGTTATGAGTTTTCACCCTCTAACGCCATGTTTTTAAGCCTAACTTTCGAAATAAGCAAATTACCATCGTATTCTTAAACCAGGAGACCCGCAGCTGCGAGGTCAGTTCCTACGAGTTACATTGGTCCCGTGGGAGGTGTTGGTGCCACCCACGGGGAGATTCGGGGGCTGTTTCGAGGTTTCACCCTCTAACGCCATGTTTTTAAGCCTAAGTCTAGAAATATAAAAATTATCATCGTATTCTCAAATCGGGAGTCCTGCGGTTGCGTTGTGAGTTCCTACGAGTTATGTTGGTCCCGTGGGTGGTGTTGGTGCCACCTACGGGGACGTTCGGTGGTTGTTTCGAGTTTTCACCCTCAAACGCCATGTTTTTAAGCCTAAGTCTAGAAATATGCAAATTACGGTATTATTCTCAAACCGGGAGACCCGCGGCTATGGGGACAGTTCCTACGAGTTACATTGGTCCCGTGGGAGGTGTTGGTGCCACCCACGGGGACGTTCGGGGTTTTTTTTGAGTTTTCACCCTCTAACACCATGTTTTTAAGCCTAAGTCTAGAAATATGAAAAATTAATGCCGTATTCTCAAACCGGGAGTGCCGCGGCTACGTGGTCAATTCCTATCAGTTACATTGGTCTCGTGGGAGGTGTTGGTGCCACCCACAGGGAAGTTCGGGGGCTGTTACGAGTTTTCACCCTCTAACACCATGTTTTTAAGCCTAAGTCTAGAAATATGCAAATTACTGCCGTATTCTCAAACCGGGAGATCCATGGCTACGAGGTCAGTTCCTACGAGTTACATTGGTCCCGTGGGAGGTGTTGGTGCCACCCATGGGGAGATTCGTGGGTTGTTCCGAGTTTTCATCCTCTAACGCCCTGTTTCAAAGCCTAAGTCTAGAAATATAAAAATTGTCGTCGTATTCTCAAACCTCGAGACCCGCGACTACGTGGTGAGTTCCTATGAGTTACATTTGTCCCGTGGGAGGTGTTTGTGCCACCCACGGGGATGTTCGGGGGATATTTTGAGTTTTCACACTCTAACGCCATGTTTATAAGCCTAAGTCTAGAATATTAAAATTGTCGTCGTATTCTCAAACCTCGAGACGCGCGACTGCGTGGTGAGTTCCTGTGAGTTACATTTGTCCCGTGCGAGGTGTTTGTGTCACGCACGGGGATGTTCGAGGGCTATTTTGAGTTTTCACACTCTAACGCCATATTTTTAAGCCCAAGTCTAGAAATATACAAATTATCATCGTATTCTCAAACCGAGAGACACGCGACTGTGAGGTCAGTTCCTACGAGTTACATTGGTCCTGGCGGAGGTGTTTTTGCCACCCACGGGGGATTCGGTGGCTGTTTCGAGTTTTCACCCTCTAACGCCATGTTTTTATGCCTAAGTCTAGAGATATTAAAATTATCGTCGTATTCTCTAATTGGGAGACCTGCGGCTGCGTGGTCAATTCCTACGAGTTACATTGGTCACGTGGGAGGTGTTTGTGCCAACCACGGGGACGTTCGGTGGTTGTTTCGAGTTTTCACCCACTAATGCCATGTTTTTAAGCCTAAGTGTAGAAATATGCACATTACCGCCGTATTCTCAAACCGGGAGACCCGCGGTTGCGTGGTTAGTTCCTACGAGTTACATTGGTCCCGTGGGAGGTGTTTGTGCCACCCACGGGGACGTTTGGGGACTGTTTCTAGTTTTCACCCTCTAACGCCATGTCTTTCAGTCTAAGTCTAGAAATATATAAATTACATTCGTATTCTCAAACCGAGAGTCACGCGGCTGCGGGGACAGTTGCTACGAGTTACATTGGACTCGTGGGAGGTGTTGGTGCCACCCACGGGGACGTTCGGGGGGTGTTTCGAGTTTTCACCCTCTAATGCCACGCTTTTAAACCTAAGTCTAGAAATATGCAAATTATTGTCGTATTCTCAAACCGAGAGTCCCGCGGCTGCGTGGTCCGTTCCTACGAGTTACATTGGTCCCATGGGAGGTGTTGGTGCAATCCACGGGGACGTTTGGCAGCTATTTTGAGTTTTCACCCTCTAACGCCATGTTTTTAAGCCTAAGTCTAGAAATATGCAAATTATCGTCGTATTCTCAAACCGGGAGTCTCGCGGCTGCATGGTCAGTTCCTACGAGTTACATTGGTCCCGTGTGAGGTGTTTGTCCCCCCCACTAGAGCGTTCGGGGGCTGTTTCGAGTTTTCACCCTCTAACGCCTTGTTTTAAAGCCTAAGTCTAGAAATACTAAAATTACCATCGTATTGTAAAATCGGGAGACTCGCGACTGCGCGGTCAGTTTCTACGAGTTACATTGGTCCCGTGGGAGGTGTTTGTGCCACCCACAGGGACGTTCGGGGGCTATTTCGATTATTCACCCTCTAATGCCATGTTCTTAAGCCTATGTCTAGAAATATGCAAATTACCGTCGTATTATCAAATCGGGAGTCTCGCGGCTACGTGGCCGTTCCTACAAGTTACATTGGTCCCGTGGGAGGTGTTAGTGCCACCACAGGGACGTTCGATGGCTGTTTCGAGTTTTCACCCTCTAACGCCATGTTTTTAAGCCTAAGTCTAGAAATATGCAAATTAGCATCGTATTATCAAACTGAGAGTCTCGCGACTG
The DNA here is from genome assembly GCA_949130495.1 of Sambucus nigra. NCBI lineage: Eukaryota > Viridiplantae > Streptophyta > Magnoliopsida > Dipsacales > Adoxaceae > Sambucus > Sambucus nigra. The sequence goes on along the minus strand of OX422218.1, from coordinate 59,537,963 downwards.
CGTGGTCAGTTCCTACGTGTTACATTGGTCCCGCGGGAGGTGCTGGTACCACCTACGGGGATGTTCGGGGGCTGTTTTGAGTTTTCACCCTCTAACGCCATGTTTTTAAGCCTGAATCTATAAATATGAAAATTACCATCGTATTATCAAACCGGGAGTCCCGCGGCTGCGAGGTCAGTTCCTACGAGTTACATTGGTCCCGTGGGAGGTGTTTATGCCACCCACGGGGACGTTCGAGGACTGTTTCGAGTTTTCACCCTCTAATGTCCTTTTTTTATGCCTAAGTCTAGAAATATGCAAATTAACATCGTATTCTCAAACTGGGAGACCCGCGCTTTCTTGGTCAGTTCCTACGAGTTACATTGGTCCCGTGGGAGGTGTTAGTGCCACCCACGGGGATGTTCAGGGGCTGTTTCTAGTTTTCACTCTCTAACGCCATGTTTTTAAGCCTAACTCTCGAAATATGAAAATTACCGTCGTATTCTCAAACCGGGAGACCCGCGGCTGCGAGGTCAATTCCTATGGGTTACATTGGTCCCGTGGGAGGTGTCTGTGCCCCCCACGGGGACGTTCGGGGGTTGTTTTGAGTTTTCACCATCTAACGCCTTGTTTTTAAGCATAAGTCTAGAAATATGAAAATTACCATCGTATTTGCAAACCGGGAGTCCCGCGGCTACGTGGTCAGTTCCTAGGAGTTACGTTGGTCTCATGGGTGGTGTTGGTGCCACCCACGGGGACGTTCGGTGGCTATTTCGAGTTTTCACCCTCAAACGCCATGTTTTTAAGCCTAAGTCTAGAAATATGCAAATTACCATTTTATTCTCAAACCGGGAGACCCGCGGCTGTCGGGTCAGTTCATAAGAGTTACATTGGTCCCGTGGGAGATGTTGGTGCCACCCACGGGGACGTTCGGGGGCAGTTTTGAGTTTTCACCCTCTAACGCAATGTTTTTAAGCCTAAGTCTAGAAATATGCAAATTATTGTCGTATTCTCAAATTGAGAGTCCCGCGGCTGCGTGGTCAGTTCCTACGAGTTACATTGGTCTCGTGGGAGGGGTTGGTGCCACCCACGCGGATGTTCGGGGGATGTTATGAGTTTTCACCCTCTAACGCCATGTTTGTAAGCCTAAGTCTAGAAATATGCAGATTATCATCGTATTCTCAAATCGGGAGACCCACGGCTGCGAGGGCATTTCCTACGAGTGACATCGGTCCCGTGGGAGGTGTTGGTGCCACCCACAGGGAGGTTCGGGAATTGTTTCGAGTTTTCACCCTCTAACGCCATATTTTTAAGCCTAAGTCTAGAAATATGAAAATTGTCATCGTATTCTCAAACCTGGAGACCCGCGACTGCGTGGTCAGTTCCTACGAGTTACATTTGTCCCGTGGGAGGTGTTTGTGCCACCCACGAGGATGTTCGGGGGCTGTTCCGAGTTTTCACTCTCTAACCCCATGTTTTTAAGCCTAAGTCTAGAAATATGAAAATTACTGTCGTATTCTAAAACCGGGAGTCCCGCGGCTGCGTGGTCAGTTACTCCGAGTTACATTGGTCCCGTGGGCGGTGTTGGTGCCACCCACGGGGACGTTCGGTGGCTGTTTCGAGTTTTCACCCTCTAAAGCCATGTTTTTAAGCCTAAGTATAGAAATATGAAAATTACCGTCGTATTCTCAAACCGGGAGTCCCGTGGCTGTGTGGTCCGTTCGTACGTGTTACATTGGTCCGTTCGTACGTGTTACATTGGTCCCGTGGGACGTGTTACATTGGTCCCGTGGGAGCTGTTTCGAGTTTTCACCCTTTAACGCCATATTTTTAAGCCTATGTCTATAAATATTAAAATTACTGTCGTATTCTCATACCAGGAGTCCCGCGGCTACGGGGTCAGTTATTACGAGTTACATTGGTCCTGTGGGAGGTGTTTGTGCCATCCACGGGGACGTTTGGTGGTTGTTTTGAGTTTTCACCCTCGAACGCCATGTTTTTAAGCCTAAGTCTAGAAATATGCAAATTATCATCTTATTCTCAAATCGGGAGACCCGCGGCTGTGGGGTCAGTTCCTACGAGTTACACTAGTCCCGTGGGAGGTGTTGGTGCCACCCATGGGGACGTTCGGGGGCTGTTTCGAGTTTTCACCCTCTAACGCCATGTTTTTATGCCTAAGTCTAGAAATATGCAAATTACCGTTTATTATCAAACCAGGAGTCCTGCGGCTGCATCGTCAGTTCCTACGAGTTAAATTGGTCTCGTGGGAGGTGTTGGTACCACCCACGGGGATGCTCGGGGGCTGTTACGAGTTTTTAACCTCTAACGCCATGTTTTTAAGCCTAAGTCTAGAAATATGCAAATTACCGTTGTATTCTCAAACCGGGAGACCCACTGCTGAGAGGTCAGTTCCTACGAGTTACATTGGTCCCGTGGGAGGTGTTGGTGCCACCCACGGGGAGATTCGAGGGTTGTTCCGATTTTTCACCCTCTAACACCATGTTTTTAAGCCTAAGTCTAGAAATATGAAATTATCGTCGTATTCTCAAACCTGGGGACCCGCGACTGCGTGGTGAGTTTCTACGAGTTACATTTATCCTGTGGGAGTTGTTTGTTCCACCCACGGGGACGTTCGGGGACTTATATGAGTTTTCACCCTCTAACGCCATGTTTTTAAGCCTAAGTCTATAGATATAAAAATTATCATCGTATTCTCAAATCGGGAGACCCGTGGCAACGTGGTCAATTCCTACGAGTTACATTGGTCCCGTGGGAGGTGTTTGTGCCACTAAGGGGGACGTTCGGGGGCTGTTTCGAGTTTTCACCATCTAACGCCGTGTTTTTAAGCCTCGGTCTAGAAATATGCAAATTACTGCCGTATTCTCAAACCGGGAGACCAACGGCTACGAGGTCATTTCCTACGAGTTACATTGGTCCCCTGGGAGGTGTTGGTGCCACCCACGGGGAGATTTGAGGGGCTGTTCCGAGTTTTCACCCTCTAACGCCAATATTTTAAACCTAAGTCTAACAATATGAAAATTATCGTCGTATTCTCAAACCTGGAGACCCGCGACTGCATGGTGAGTTCCTAGGAGTTACATTGGTCCCGTGGGAGGTGTTTGTGCCACCCACGGGGACGTTCGGTGGTTGTTTCGAGCTTTCACCCTCTAGTGCCATGTTCTTAAGCTTAAGTATAGAAATATGCACATTACTGCCGTATTCTCAATCCGGGAGACCCGCGACTGTGTGGTCAGTTCCTACGAGTTACATTGGTCCCGTGGGAGGTGTTTTTTCCACCCACGGGGATGTTCGAGGACTGTTTCGAGTTTTCACCCTATAACGCCATATCTGTAAGCCTAAGTCTAGAAATATATAAATTACCATCTTATTCTCAAACTGGGAGTCTCGCGGCTGCGGGGACAGTTCCTACGAGTAACATTGGACAAGTGGGAGGTGTTGGTTCCACCCACGGGGATGTTCGGGGGCTGTTTCGAGTTTTCACCCTCGAACGCCATGTTTTTAAGCCTATTTCTATAAATATTAAAATTACCTTCGTATTCTCAAACCGGGAGTCCCGCGGCTACGGGGTCGGTTCCTACGAGTTACATTGATCCCGTGGAAGGTGTTTGTGCCACCCACGGGGACGTTCGGGGGCTGTACCGAGTTTCCACCCTCTAACGCCATATTTTTAAGGCTAAGTCTAGAAATATGTAAATTAACATCGTATTCTCAAACCGGGTGACCCGCGCCTGCTTGGTCAGTTCCTACGAGATACATTGGTCCCATGGGAGGTGTTTGGTCCACCCACGGGGACGTTCGGTGGTCGTTTCGAGTTTTCACCCTCAAACGCCATGTTTTTAAGACTAAGTCTAGAAATATACAAATTACCGTATTATTCTCAAACCGGAAGACCCGCGGCTACAGGGTCAGTTCCTAGGAGTTACATTGGTCCCGTGGGAGGTGTTGGTGCCACCTACGGGAACGTTCGGGGGTTGTTTCGAGTTTTCACCCTCGAACGCCATGTTTTTAAGCCTATGTCTATAAATATTAAAATTGTCATCGTATTCTCAAATCGGGAGTCCCGCGGCTACGGGGTCGGTTCCTATGAGTTACATTGGTCCCGTGGGAGGTGTTTGTGCCACCCACGGGGACGTTCGGGGGCTGTTTCGAGCTTTCACCCTCTAACGCCATGTTTTTAAGCCTAAGTCTAGATATATGCAAATTACCATCATATTCTCAAATCGAGAGACCCGCGGTTACATGGTCAATTCCTACGAGTTACATTGGTCCCGTGGGAGGTGTTTGTGCCACCCACGGGGACGTTCGGGGGCTGTTTCAAGTTTTCACCCTCTAACACCTTGTTTTTACGCCTCAATCTAGAAATATGAAAATTACCATCGTATTCTCAAACCGAGTGTCCCGCAGCTGCGGCGTTAGTTCCTACGAGTTACGTTTGTTCCGTAGGTGGTGTTCGTGCCACCCACGGGGACGTTCGGTGGTTGTTTCGAATTTTCACCCTCAAACGCCATCTTTTTAAGCCTAAGTTTAGAAATATGCAAATTACCGTATTATTCTCAAACCGGGAGACCCGCGGCTGCGGGGTCAGTTCCTACGATTTATATTTGTCACGTGGGAGGTGTTGGTGCCACCCACGGGGACGTTCGGGGATTGTTTCGAGTTTTCACCCTCTAACACCATTTCTTTAATCCTTAGTCTAGAAATATATAAGTTACTATCGTATTCTCAAACCGGGAGTCCCTCGGCTGCGGGGTTAGTTCCTACGAGTTACATTGGTCTCGTGGGAGGTGTTGGTGCCACCCACAGGGACGTTCGGGGGCTGTTTCGAGTTTTCATCCTCTAAATCCATGTTTTTAAGCCTAAGTCTAGAAATTTGCAAATTACTGTCGTATTCTCAAACTGGGAGTCCCGCGGCTGCGTGGTCAGTTCCTACGAGTTACATTGGTCTCGTGGCAGGTATTGGTGCCACCCACGGGGACGTTTGGGAGATGTTACGAGTTTTCACCCTCTAACGCCATATTTTTAAGCCTAAGTCTTGAAATATGCAGATTATAATCGTATTCTCAAATCGGGAGACCCACGGCTGCGAGGTCAGTTCCTACGAGTGACATTGGTCCCGTGGGAGGTGTTGGTGCCACCCACGGGGAGGTTCGGGGGCTGTTTCGAGTTTTCACCCTCTAACGCCATATTTTTAAGCCTAAGTCTATAAATATGAAAATTATCATCGTATTCTCAAACCTGGAGACCCGCGTCTGCGTGGTCAGTTCCTACTAGTTACATTTGTCCCGTGGGAGGTGTTTGTGCCACCCACGGGGACGTTCGGGGGCTATTTCGAGTTTTCACCCTCTAACGCCGTGTTTTTAAGCCTAAGTGTAGAAATATACAAATTACCGTCATATTCTCAAACTGAGAGACCTGCGGCTCCGTGGTCAGCTCCTACGAGTTACATTGATCTCGTGGGAGGTGTTGGTCGTTCGAGGGCTGTTCCGAGTTTTCACTCCCGAACCCCATGTTTTTAATCCTAAGTCTAGAAATATGAAAATTACCATCGTATTCTAAAATCGGGAGTCCCGCGGCTGCGTGGTCTGTTCCTCCGAGTTACATTGGTCCCGTGGGGGGTGTTGGTGCCACCCACAGGGACGTTCGGTGGCTGTTTCGAGTTTTCACCCTCTAAAGCCATGTTTTTAAGCCTAAGTATAGAAATATGAAAATTACCATCGTATTCTCAAACTGGGAGTCCCGCGGCTGCGTGGTCCGTTCGTACGTGTTACATTGGTCCCGTGGGAGGTGTTGGTACCACCCACTGGGACGTTCGGGGGCTGTTTCGAGTTTTCACCCTCTAACGCCATATTTTTAAGCCTATGTCTATAAATATTAAAATTACAGTCGTATTCTCAAACCGGGAGTCCCGCGGCTGCGGGGTCAGTTATTAAGAGTTACATTGGTCCCGTGGGAGGTGTTTGTGCCACCCACGGGGACGTTTGGAGATTGTTTCGAGTTTTCACCCTCAAACGCCATGTTTTTAATCCTAAGTCTAGAAATATGCAAATTACCATCTTATTCTCAAACCGGGAGACCCGCGGCTGTGGGGTCAGTTCCTATGAGTTACATTGGTCCCGTGGGAGGTGTTGGTGCCACCCAAGGGGACGTTCGGGGGCTGTTTCGAGTTTTCACCCTCTAACGCCATGTTTTTAAGCCTAAGTCTAGAAATATCCAAATTACCGTTGTATTCTCAAACTGGGAGACCCACGGCTGAGAGGTCAGTTCCTACGAGTTACATTGGTCCCGTGGGAGGTGTTGGTGCCACCCACGGGGAGATTCGAGGGCTGTTCCGAGTTTTCACCCTCTAACGCCATGTTTTTAAGCCTAAGTGAGGAAATATGAAAATTATCATCGTATTCTCAAACCTGAGGACCCGTGACTGCGTGGTGAGTTCCTACGAGTTACATTTGTCCTGTGGGGGTTGTTTGTCCCACCCACAGGGATTTTCGGGGACTGTTATGAGTTTTCACCCTCTAACGCCATGTTTTTAAGCCCAAGTCTATAAATATAAAAATTATCATCGTATTCTCAAATCGGGAGACCCGTGGCAACGTGGTCAATTCCTACGAGTTACATTGGTCCCGTGGGAGGTGTTTGTGCCACTAACGGGGACGTTCGTGGGCTGTTTCGAGTTTTCACCCTCTAACGCCTTGTTTTTAAGCCTCAGCCTAGAAATATGCAAATTACCGTCGTATTCTCAAACCGGGAGACCAACGGCTGCGAGGTCATTTCCTACGAGTTACATTGGTCCCCTGGGAGGTGTTGGTGCCACCAACGGGGAGATTAGAGGGGCCGTTCTGAGTTTTGACCCTCTAACGCCATGTTTTTAAGCCTAAGTCTAGAAATATGCAAATTACCATCGTATTCTCAAACCGGGAGTCTCGCGATGCGGGGTCAGTTCCGACGAGTTACATTGGTCCCGTGGGAGGTGTTTGTGCCACCCACGGGGACGTTCGGGGGCTATTTCGAGTTTTCACCCTCTAACGCCGTGTTTTTAAGCCTAAGTGTAGAAATATACAAATTACCGTCATATTCTCAAACTGAGAGACCTGCGGCTCCGTGGTCAGCTCCTACGAGTTACATTGATCTCGTGGGAGGTGTTGGTCGTTCGAGGGCTGTTCCGAGTTTTCACTCCCGAACCCCATGTTTTTAATCCTAAGTCTAGAAATATGAAAATTACCATCGTATTCTAAAATCGGGAGTCCCGCGGCTGCGTGGTCTGTTCCTCCGAGTTACATTGGTCCCGTGGGGGGTGTTGGTGCCACCCACAGGGACGTTCGGTGGCTGTTTCGAGTTTTCACCCTCTAAAGCCATGTTTTTAAGCCTAAGTATAGAAATATGAAAATTACCATCGTATTCTCAAACTGGGAGTCCCGCGGCTGCGTGGTCCGTTCGTACGTGTTACATTGGTCCCGTGGGAGGTGTTGGTACCACCCACCGGGACGTTCGGGGGCTGTTTCGAGTTTTCACCCTCTAACGCCATATTTTTAAGCCTATGTCTATAAATATTAAAATTACAGTCGTATTCTCAAACCGGGAGTCCCGCGGCTGCGGGGTCAGTTATTAAGAGTTACATTGGTCCCGTGGGAGGTGTTTGTGCCACCCACGGGGACGTTTGGAGATTGTTTCGAGTTTTCACCCTCAAACGCCATGTTTTTAATCCTAAGTCTAGAAATATGCAAATTACCATCTTATTCTCAAACCGGGAGACCCGCGGCTGTGGGGTCAGTTCCTATGAGTTACATTGGTCCCGTGGGAGGTGTTGGTGCCACCCAAGGGGACGTTCGGGGGCTGTTTCGAGTTTTCACCCTCTAACGCCATGTTTTTAAGCCTAAGTCTAGAAATATCCAAATTACCGTTGTATTCTCAAACTGGGAGACCCACGGCTGAGAGGTCAGTTCCTACGAGTTACATTGGTCCCGTGGGAGGTGTTGGTGCCACCCACGGGGAGATTCGAGGGCTGTTCCGAGTTTTCACCCTCTAACGCCATGTTTTTAAGCCTAAGTGAGGAAATATGAAAATTATCATCGTATTCTCAAACCTGAGGACCCGTGACTGCGTGGTGAGTTCCTACGAGTTACATTTGTCCTGTGGGGGTTGTTTGTCCCACCCACAGGGATTTTCGGGGACTGTTATGAGTTTTCACCCTCTAACGCCATGTTTTTAAGCCCAAGTCTATAAATATAAAAATTATCATCGTATTCTCAAATCGGGAGACCCGTGGCAACGTGGTCAATTCCTACGAGTTACATTGGTCCCGTGGGAGGTGTTTGTGCCACTAACGGGGACGTTCGTGGGCTGTTTCGAGTTTTCACCCTCTAACGCCTTGTTTTTAAGCCTCAGCCTAGAAATATGCAAATTACCGTCGTATTCTCAAACCGGGAGACCAACGGCTGCGAGGTCATTTCCTACGAGTTACATTGGTCCCCTGGGAGGTGTTGGTGCCACCAACGGGGAGATTAGAGGGGCCGTTCTGAGTTTTGACCCTCTAACGCCATGTTTTTAAGCCTAAGTCTAAAAATATGAAAATTATCGTCGTATTCTCAAACTTAGAGACCCGCGACTGCGTGGCGAGTTCCTAGGAGTTAAATTGGTCCCGTGGAAGGTGTTTGTACCACCCACGGGGACGTTCGATGGTTGTTTCGAGCTTTCATCCTCTAGCGCCATGTTCTTAAGCCTAAGTATAGAAATATGCACATTACCACCGTATTCTCAATCCGGGAGACCCGCGACTGTGTGGTCAGTTCCTACGAGTTACATTGGTCCCGTGGGAGGTGTTTGTGCCACCCACGGGGATGTTCGATGACTATTTCGAGTTGTCACCTTCTAACGCCATGTCTTTAAGCCTGAAAACTCGAAATAGCCCCCGAACGTCCCTGTGAGTGGCACAAACACCTCCCACGGGAGGTGTTGGTGCCACCCACGGAGACGTTCGGTAGTTGTTTCGAGTTTTCACCCTCAAACATCATGTTTTTAAGCCTAAGTCTAGAAATATGCAAATTATCGTACAATTCTCAAACCGGGAGACCCGCGACTACGGGGTCAGTTCCTACGATTTACATCGGTCCCGTGGGAGGTGTTAGTGCCACCCACGGGGACTTTCGGGGGTTGTTTCAAGTTTTCACCATCTAACGCCATGTTTTTAGGGCTAAGTCTAGAAATATGCAAATTACTATCGTATTCTCAAACCGGGAGTCCCGCGGATGCGTGGTCAGTTCCTACGAGTTACATTGGTCTCGTGGGAGGTGTTGGTGCCCCCCACAAGGACGTTCGGGGGCTGTTACGAGTTTTCAACTCTAACGCCATGTTTTTTAGCCTAAGTCTAGAAGTATGCAAATTACCATCGTATTCTCAAACCGGGAGACCCACAGCTGCGAGGTCAGTTCCTACGAGTTACATTGGTCCCGTGGGAGGTGTTGGTGCCACCCACGGGGAGATTCGTGGGCTGTTCCGAGTTTTCACCCTCTAACGCCATATTTTTAAGGATTAGTCTAGAAATATGAAAATTATCATCGTATTCTCAAACCTGGAGACCCGCGACTGCGTGGTGAGTTCCTACGAATTACATTTGTCCCGTGGGAGGTGTTTGTGCCACCCACGGGGACGTTCGGGGGCTATTTCTAGTTTTCACCCTCTAACGCCATATTTTTAAGCCTAAGTGTAGAAATATACAAATTACTGTCGTATTCACAAACCGGGAGACCCGCGGCTGTGAGGTCCGTTCCTACGAGTTACATTGGTCCTGTGGGAGGTGTTGGTGCCACCCACGGGGTGGTTGGGGGGATGTTTCGAGTTTTCACCCTCTAACGCCATGTTTTTAAGCCTAAGTCTAATAATATGAAAATTATCATCGTATTCTCAAATCGGGAGACCCGCGGCTGCGTGGTCAATTCCTAGGAGTTACATTGGTCCCGTGGGAGGTGTTTGTGCCACCCACGGGGACGTTCGGTGGTTGTTTCAAGTTTTCACCCTCTAATGCCATGTTTTTAAGCCTAAGTTTTGAAATATGCAAATTACCGTCGTATTCTCAAACCGGGAGACCCACGGCTGTGTGGTCAGTTCCTACGAGTTACATTGGTCCCGTGGGAGGTGTTTGTGCCACCCACGGGGACTAGGGTTGTCAATGGACCGGATCTGAGCAAATTTTATAGACCCGATTATCCGATTACCCGATTAGTTAATGGACCGGATCTGGATATACATGACTCCGATCTGATAGGGACCCGAGCCGAATGGGTATATATATAATATAATAAATATATATAATTATATACAATATTATGTATATTATAGTCTTACATATAGTTACTAAATATATATATAACTAACTTATATATATATATATATATATATATATATATATATATATATATAACAGTTTTACATACATATATGTAACAGTTATATATATATATAAGTTATATATAAAAACTGTTTTATATAAAAACAGTTTTATACGTATATACATACATATATATAACAGTTATATATATATATATATATATAAGTTATAAATAAAAACAGTTCTATATAAAAATAGTTTTACATACATATTTACATGTATATATATATATAATATATATATATATATATAATCGGGTCGGGTATTCGGGTCGGGTATTCGGGTCCTTAACGGATCCGGGTCTGGATCCATTTTTTGAGCCCCTCGGGTAATCGGATAAGACCCTATCCGTTAAAAATATACCCGGATTGAATCTGGATATACCGAGGCCCGATCTAGACCCGACCCATTTACACCCCTAACGGGGACGTTCGGGGATTGTTTTGAGTTTTCACCCTCTAACGCCATGTCTTTAAGCCTAAGTCTAGAAATATATAAATTACCATCGTATTCTCAAACTGGGAGTCTCGCGGCTGCGGAGACAGTTCCTACATGTTACATTGGACTCGTGGGAGGTGTTGGTGCCACCCACGGGGACGTTCGGGGGCTGTTTCGAGTTTTCACCCTCTAACGCCATGTTTTTAAGCCTATGTTTATAAAAATTAAAATTACCATCGTATTCTCAAACCGGGAGTCCCGCGGCTGCGGGGTTAGTTCCTACGAGTTACATTGGTCCCGTGGGAGGTGTTTGTGCCACCCACGGGGACTAGGGCTGTCAATGGACCGGATCTGAGCAAATTTTATAGATCCGATTATCCGATTACCCGATCACCCGATTAGTTAATGGACCGGATCTGGATATACATGACTCCGATCTGATAGGGACCCGAGCCGAATGGGTATATATATAATATAATAAATATATATAATTATATACAATATTATGTATATATATAGTCTTACATATAGTTAGTAAATATATATATAACTAACTTATATATATATATATATATATATATATAACAGTTTATACATATAGGTAACAGTTATATATATATATAAGTTATATATAAAAACTGTTTTATATAAAAATAGTTTTATACGTATATACATACATATATATAACAGTTTTATATATATATATATATATATATAAGTTATATATAAAAACAGTTCTATATAAAAACAGTTTTACATACATATTTACAGGTATATATATATATATATATATATATATATATATATATATATATATATATATATATATATATATATATATATATATATATATATATATATATATATAATCGGGTCGGGTATTCGGGTCCTTAACGGATCCGGGTCTGGATCCATTTTTTGAGACCCGTCGGGTAATCGGGTAAGACCCTATCCGTTAAAAATATACCCGGATCGAATCTGGATATACCGAGGCCCGATCTAGACCCGACCCATTTACACCCCTAACGGGGACGTTCGGGGACTGTTTTGAGTTTTCACCCTCTAACACCATGTCTTTAAGCCTAAGTCTAGAAATATATAAATTACCATCGTATTCTCAAACTGGGAGTCCCGCGGCTGCGGAGACAGTTCCCACATGTTACATTGGACTCGTGGGAGGTGTTCGTGCCACCCACGGGGACGTTCGGGGGCTGTTTCGAGTTTTCACCCTCTAACGCCATGTTTTTAAGCCTATGTTTATAAAAATAAAAATTACCATCGTATTCTCAAACCGGGAGTCCCGCGGCTGCGGGGTTAATTCCTACGAGTTACATTGGTCTCGTGGGAGGTGTTTGTACCACCCACGGGGACGTTCGGGGGCTGTTTTGAGTTTTCACCCTCTAACGCCATGTTTTTAAGCCTAAGTCTAGAAATATGCAAATTAACGTCGTATTCTCAAACGGGGAGACCCGCGCCTGCTTGGTCAGTTCCGACGACTTAAATTGATCCCGTGGGAGGTGTTTGTGCCACCCACGGGGACGTTCAGGGGCTGTTTCGAGTTTTCACCCTTTAACGCCATGTTTTTAAGCCTAACTCTCGAAATATGCAAATTACCGTCGTATTCTAAAATCGGGAGACCTGCGGCTGCGAGGTCAGTTCCTACGAGTTACATTGGTCCAGTGAGAGGTGTTGGTGCCACCCACGGGGAGATTCGGGGGCTGTTTCGAGTTTTCACAATCTAACGCCATGTTTTTAAGCCTAAGTCTAAAAATATAAAAATTATCGTCGTATTCTCAAATCGGGAGACCCGTGGCTACGTGGTCAATTCCTACGAGTTACATTGGTCCCGTGGGAGGTGTTTGTGCCACCCACGGGGACGTTCGGGGGCTGTTTCGAGTTTCCACCCTCTAACGCCTTATTTTTAAGCCTCAGTCTAGAAATATGCAAATTACCATCGTATTCTCAAACCGGGAGACCCACGGCTGCGAGGTCAGTTCCTACGAGTTACATTGGTCCCGTGGGAGGTGTTGGTGCCACCCACGGGGAGATTCAAGGGGCTGTTCCAAGTTTTCACCCTCTAACGCCATGTTTTTAAGCCTAAGTCTAGAAATATGAAAATTATCGTCTTATTCTCAAACCTGGAGACCCTCGACTGGGTGGTGAGTTCCTACGAGTTACATTTGCCCCATGGGAGGTGTTTGTGCCACCCATGGGGATGTTCGGGGGATATTTTGAGTTTTCACCCTCTAATGCCATATTTTTAAGCCTAAGTGTAGAAATATACAAATTATCGTCGTATTCTCAAACCGGGAGACCCGCGGCTGCGAGGTCCGTTCCTACGAGTTACCTTGGTCCCGTGGGAGGTGTTGGTGCCACCCACGGGGAGGTTCGTGGGATGTTTCGAGTTTTCACCCTCTAACGCCATGTTTTTAAGCCTAAGTATAGAAATATTAAAATTATTGTCGTATTCTCAAATCGGGAGACCCGTGGCTGCGTGGTCAATTCCTAGGAGTTACATTGGTCCCGTGGGAGGTGTTTGTTCCACCTACGGGGACGTTCGGTGGTTGTTTCGAGCTTTCACCCTCTAATGCCATGTTTTTAAGCCTAAGTCTAGAAATATGCACATTACCATCATATTCTCAAACTGGGAGACCCGCGGCTGTGTGGTCAATTCCTAAGAGTTACATTGGTCCCATGGGAGGTGTTTGTGCCACCCACGAGGACGTTCGGGGACTATTTCGAGTTTTCACCCACTAACGTCATGTCTTTAATCCTCTGTCTAGAAATATGCAAATTAACATCATATTCTCAAACTGGGAGTCCTGCGGCTGCATCGTGAGTTCCTACGAGTTACGTTGGTCCAGTGGGTGGTGTTGGTGCCACCCACGGGGACGTTCGGTGGTTGTTTCGAGTTTTCACCCTCAAACGCCATGTTTTTAAGCACAAGTCTAGAAATATGCAAATTACTGAATTATTCTCAAACCGGGAGACCCGCGTCTATGGGGTCAGTTCCTACGAGTTACATTGGCCCCGTGGGAGGTGTTGGTGCCACCCATGGGGACGTTCGGGGGCTATTTCGAGTTTTCACCCTCTAACGCCATGTTTTTAAGCCTAAGTCTAGAAATATGCAAATTACTATCGTATTCTCAAACCGAGTGTCCCGCGGCTGCGTGGTCAGTTCCTATGAGTTACATTGGTCTCGTGAGACGTGTTGGTGCCACCCACGGGGACGTTCGGGGGCTATTTCGATTTTTTGCACTCTAACGCCATATTTTTAAGCCTAAGTGTAGAAATATACAAATTACCGTCGTATTATCAAACCGGGAGACCCGTGGCTGTGTGGTGAGTTCCTACGAGTTACATTTATCCCGTGGGAGGTGTTTGTGCGACCCACGGGAACGTTAGGTGGCTATTTCGAGTTTTCACCCTCTAACGCCATATTTTTAAGCCTAAGTCTAGAAATATACAAATTACCGTCGTATTCTCAAACCGGGAGACCTGCGGCTGCGAGGTCCGTTCCTACGAGTTACATTGGTCCCTTGGGAGGTGTTGGTGCCACCCACGGGGAGGTTCGGGGGATGTTTCGAGTTTTCACCCTCTAACGCCATGTTTTTAAGCCTAAGTCTAGTAATATGAAAATTATCATCGTATTCTCAAATCGGGAGACCCGCGGCTGCGTGGTCAATTCCTAGGAGTTACATTGGTCCCGTGGGAGGTGTTTGTGCCACCCACGGGGATGTCCGGTGGTTGTTTTGAGTTTTCACCCTCTAATGCCATGTTTTTATGCCTAAGTCTAGAAATATGCAAATTACCATCGTATTCTCAAATCGGGAGACCCGCGGTTGTGTGGTCAGTTCCTACGAGTTACATTGGTCCCGTGGGAGGTGTTTGCGCCACCCACGGGGACGTTCGGGGAATGTTTCGAGTTTTCACCCTCTAACGCCATGTCTTTAAGCCTAAGTATAGAAATATATAAATTGCAGTCGTATTCTCAGACTGGGAGTCCCGCAGCTGTGGGGACAGGTCCTACAATTTACATTGGACTCGTGAGAGGTGTTGGTGCCACCCACGTTCGGGGGATGTTTCGAGTTTTCACCATCTAACGTCATGTTTTTAAGCCTATATCAAGAAATATTAAACCTACTGTCGTATTCTCAAACCTGGAGTCCCGCGGCAGCGGGGTCAGTTCCTACGAGTGACATTGGTCCCGTGGGAGGTGTTTGTGCCACCCACGGGGACGTTCGGGGCTGTTTCGAGTTTTCACCCTCTAACGCCATGTTTTTAAGCCTAAGTCTAGAAATATGTAAATTAACATCGTATTCTCAAACCGGAAGACCCGCGCCTGCTTGGTCAATTCCTACGAGTTACATTGATCCCGTGGGAGGTGTTTGTGCCACCCACGGGGACGTTCAGGGGCTGTTTCAAGTTTTCACCCTCTAACGCCATGTTTTTAAGCCTAAGTCTTGAAATATGCAAATTAGCATCGTATTCTCAAATCGGGAGACCCGCGGCTACGAGGTCAGTTCCTACGAGTTACATTTGTCCTGTGAGAGGTGTTGGTGCCACCCACGGGGAGATTCAGGGGTTGTTTCGAGTTTTCACCCTCTAACGCCATGTTTTTAAGATTAAGTCGAAAAATTTAAAAATTATCGTCGTATTCTCAAATCGGGAGACCCGTGGCAACGTGGTCAATTCCTACGAGTTACATTGGTCCCGTGGGAGGTGTTTGTGCCACTAACGGGGACGTTCGGGGGCTGTTTCGAGTTTTCACCCTCTAACGCCTTGTTTTAAGCCTCAGTCTAGAAATATGCAAATTACCGTCATATTGTCAAACCGGGAGACCCCCGGCTACGAGGTCAGTTCCTACGAGTTACATTGGTCCCCTGGGAGGTGTTGGTTCCACCCACGGGGAGATTCGAAGGACTGTTCAGAGTTTTCACCCTCTAACGCCATGTTTGTAAGCCTAAGTCTAGAAATATGAAAATTATCGTCGTATTCTTAAACCTGGAGACCCGCGACTGCGTGGTGAGTTCCTACGAGTTACATTTGTCCCGTGGGAGGTGTTTGTGCCACACACGGGGACGTTCGGGGGATATTTCGAGTTTTCACCCTCTAACGCCATATTTTTAAGCCTAACTGTAGAAATATATAAATTACCATCGTATTCTCAAACCGGAAGACCCGCGGCTGTGAGGTTCGTTCCTACGAGCTACATTGGACCCGTGGGAGGTGTTGGTGCCACCCACGGGGAGGTTTGTTGGATGTTTTGAGTCTTCACCCTCTAACGCCATGTTTTTAAGCCTAAGTCTAGAAATATAAAAATTATCGTCGTATTCTCAAATCGGGAGACCCACGGCTGCGTGGTCAATTCCTAGGAGTTACATTGGTCCCGTGGGAGGTGTTTGTGCCACCCACGGGGACGTTCGGTGGTTGTTTCGAGCTTTCACCCTCTAGTGCCATGTTTATAAGCCTAAGTTTAGAAATATGCACATTACCGTCGTATTCTCAAACCGGCAAACCCACGGCTGTGTGGTCAGTTCCTACGAGTTACATTGGTCCCATGGGAGGTGTTTGTGCCACCCACGGGGACGTTCGGGGACTGTTTCGAGTTTTCACCCTCTAACGCCATGTATTTAAGCCTATGTCTAGAAATATATAAATTACCGTCATATTCTCAAACTAGGAGCCCCACGGCTGTGGGGACAGTTTCTTTGAGTTACATTGGAATCGTGGGAGGTGTTGGTGCCACCCACGGGGACGTTCGGGGGCTGTTTCGAGTTTTCACCCTCGAACGCCATGTTTTTTAGCCTATGTCTATAAATATTAAAATTATCGTCGGATTCTCAAACCGGGAGTCCCGCGGCTGCGGGGTCGGTTCCTACAAGTTACATTGGTCCCGTGGGAGGTGTTTGTGCCACCCACGGGGACTTTCAGGGGCTGTTTTGAGTTTTCACCCTCTAACGCCATGTTTTTAAGCCTAAGTCTAGAAATATGCAAATTAACGTCGTATTCTCAAACTGGGTGACCCGCACCTGCTTGGTCAGTTCCTACGAGATACATTGGTCCCGTGGGAGGTGTTTGGTCCACCCACGGGGTCGTTCGGTGGTTGTTTCGAGTTTTCACCCTCAAACACCATGTTTTTAAGACTAAGTCTAGAAATATGTAAATTACCGTATTATTCTCAAACCGGGAGACCCGCGGCTACAGGGTCAGTTCCTACGAGTTACATTGGTCCCGTGGGAGGTGTTAGTGCCACCCACGAGGACGTTCGGGGGCTGTTTCGAGTTTTCACCCTCTAACGCCATGTGTTTAAGCCTAAGTCTAGATATATGCAAATTACCGTCGTATTCTCAAACCGGGAGACCCGCGGGTGTGAGGTCAGTTCCTATGAGTAACATTGGTCCCGTGGGAGGTGTTGGTGCCACCCACGTGGAGATACGGGGGCTGTTCCTAGTTTTCACCCTTTAATGCCATGTTTTTAAGCCTAAGTCTAGTAATATGAAATTTATCGTCGTATTCTCAAACCTGGAGACCCACGACTGCGTGGTGAGTTCCTACGAGTTACATTTGTCCCGTGGGAGGTGTTTGTGCCACCCACGGGGACGTTCGAGGGCTATTTCGAGTTTTCACCCTCTAACGCCATATGTTTAAGCCTAAGTGTAGAAATATACAAATTCAGTCGTATTCTCAAACTGGGAGACCCGCGGCTGCGAGTTCCGTTCCTACGAGTTACGTTGGTCCCGTGGATGGCGTTGGTGCCACCCACGGGGAGATTCGGGGGATGTTTCAAGTTTTCACCCTCTAACGCCATGTTTTTAAGTCTAAGTCTAGTCATATGTAAATTATCATCATATTCTCAAATCGGGAGACCTGCGGCTGCGTGGTCAATTCCTAGGAGTTACATTGGTCCCGTGGGAGGTGTTTGTGCCACCCACGGGGACCTTCGGTTGTTGTTTCGATCTTACACCCTCTAATGCCATTTTTTTAAGCCTTGGTCTAGAAATATGCAAATTACCGTCGTATTCTCAAATCGGGAGACCCGCGACAGTGTGGTCAGTTCCTACGAGTTACATTGGTCCAGTGGGAGATGTTTGTGCCACCCACGGGGAATGTTTCGAGTTTTCACCCTCGAACGCCATGTCTTTAGGCCTAAGTCTAGAAATATATAAATTACCGTCGTATTCTCAAACTGGGAGTCCCGCGGTTGCGTTGACAGTTCCTACGAGTCACATTGGACTCGTGGGAGGTGTTGGTGCCACCCACGAGGACGTTCGGGGGTTGTTTCGAGTTTTCACCCTCTAACGCCATGTTTTTTAGCCTATGTCTATAAATATTAAAACTACCGTCGTATTCTCAAATCGGGAGTCCCGCGGCTGCGGGGTGAGTTTCTACGAGATACATTGGTCCCGTGGGAGGTGTTTGTGCCACCAACGGGGACGTTCGGGTGTTGTTTCGAGTTTTCACCCTCTAACGCCTTATTTTTAAGCCTCAGTCTAGAAATATACAAATTACCGTCGTATTCTCAAACCGGGGGACCCACGGCTGCGAGGTCAGTTCCTACGAGTTACATTGGTCCCGTGGGAGGTGTTGATGCCACCCACGGGGAGATTCGAGGGGCTGTTACGAGTTTTCACCCTCTAACGCCATGTTTTTAAGGATTAATGTAGAAATATGAAAATTATCGTCGTATTCTCAAACCTGGAGACCCGCAACTGCGTGGTGAGTTCCTACGAGTTACATTTGTTCCGTGGGAGGTGTTTATGGCACCCACGGGGACGTTCGGGGGTTATTTCGAGTTTTCACCCTCTAACGCCATGTTTTTAAGCCTAAGTCTTGAAATATGCAAATTACCATCGTATTCTAAAACCGAGAGTCCCGCGGCTGCGTGGTTAGTTCCAACGAGTTACATTGGTCTCGTGGGAGGTGTTGGTGCCACCCACGGGGAGATTCGTGGGCTGTTCCGAGTTTTCACCCTCTAACGCCATGTTTTTAAGGATTAGTCTAGAAATATGAAAATTATCGTCGTATTCTCAAACCTGGAGACCCGAAACTTCATGGTGAGTTCCTACGAGTTACATTTGTCCCGTGGGAGGTGTTTTTGGCACCCACGGGGATGTTCGGGAGCTATTTCGAGTTTTCACCCTCTAACGCCATATTTGTAAGCCTAAGTGTAAAAATATACAAATTACCGTCGTATTCTCAGTCCGGGAGACCCGCGGCTACGAGGTCCGTTCCTACGAGTTACATTGGTCCCGTGGGAGGTGTTGGTGCCACCCACGGAGAGGTTCGGGGGATATTTTGAGTTTTCACTCTCTAATGCCATCTTTTTAAGCCTAAGTCTAGTAATATTTAAATTATCATCGTATTCTCAAATCGGGAGACCCGCGGCTGCGTGGTCAATTCCTAGGAGTTACATTGGTCCCGTGGGAGGTGTTTATGCCACCCACGGGGACGTTCGGTGGTTGTTTTGAGTTTTCACCCTCTAATGCCATGTTTTTAAGCCTAAGTCTTGAAATATGCAAATTAGCGTCGTATTCTCAAATCGGGAGACCCGCGGCTGTGTGGTCAGTTCCTACGAGTTACATTGGTCCCGTGAGAGGTGTTTGTGCCACCCGCTGGGACGTTCGGGGACTGTTTCGAGTTTTCACCCTCTAACGCCATGTCTTTAAGCCTAAGTGTAGAAATATATAAATTACCATCGAATTCACAAACTGGGAGTCCCGCGACTGCGGGGACAGTTCCTACGTGTTACATTGGACTCGTGGGAGGTGTTGTTGCCACCCACGAGGACGTTCGTGGGATGTTTCGAGTTTTCACCCTCTAATGCCATGTTTTTAAGCCTATGTCTATAAATATTAAAACTACCATCATATTCTCAAACCGGGAGTCCCGCGGCTGCGGGGTCAGTTCCTACGAGTTACATTGGTCCCGTGGGAGGTGTTTGTACCACCCACGTGGACGTTCAGGGGCTATTTCGAGTTTTCACCCTCTAACGCCATGTTTTTAAGCCTAAGTCTAGAAATATACAAATTAACATCGTATTCTCAAATCGGGAGACTCGCGCCTGCTTGGTCAGTTACTACGAGTTACATTGATCCCGTGGGAGGTGTTTGTGCCACCCACGGGGACGTTCAAGGGCTGTTTCGAGTTTTCACCCTCTAACGCCATGTTTTTAACCCTAACTCTCAAAATATGCAAATTACCATCATATTCTCAAATCGGGAGACTCGCGGCTGCGAGGTCAGTTCCTACGAGTTACATTGGTCCGTGAGAGGTGTTGGTGCCACCCACGGGGAGATTCGGGGGTTGTTTCGAGTTTTCACCCTCTAACGCCATATTTTTAAACCTAAGTCTATAAATATAAAAATTATCATCGTATTCTGAAATCGGGAGACCCGTGGCTGCGTGGTCAATTCCTACGAGTTACATTGGTCCCGTGGGAGGTGTTTGTGCCACCCACGGGGACGTTCGAGGGCTGTTTCGAGTTTTCACCCTCTAACGCCTTGTTTTTAAGCCTTAGTCTAGAAATATGCAAATTACCGTTTTATTCTCAAACCGGAAGACCCATGGCTGCGAGGTCAGTTCCTACGAGTTACATTGGTCCCATGGGAAGTGTTGGTGCCACCCACGAGGAGATTCGGGGGATTTTACGAGTTTTCACCCTCTAACACCATATTTTTAAGCCTAAGTATAGAAATATACAAATTACCATCGTATTCTCAAACCGGGAGACTCGCGACTGCGTGGTCAGTTCCTCAGAGTTAAATTTGTCTCGTGGGAGGTGTTTGTGCCACCCACGGGGACGTTTGGGGGATATTTTGAGTTTTCACCCTCTAACGCCATATTTTTAAGCCTAAGTGTAGAAATATACAAATTACCGTCATATTCTCAATTCGGGAGACCCACGGCTGTGAGGTCAGTTCATACGAGTTACATTGATCCCGTGGGAGGTGTTTGTGCCACCCACGGGGAGATTCGGTGGCTGTTTCGAGTTTTCACCCTCTAACGCCATGTCTTTAAGACAAACTCTCAAAATATGCAAATTACCGTCGTATTCTCAAATCGGGAGACCTGCGGCTGCGAGGTCAGTTCCTACGAGTTACATTGGTCCTGTGAGAGGTGTTGGTGCCGCCCACGGGGAGATTCGGGGGCTGTTTCGAGTTTTCATCCTCTAACGCCATGTCTTTAAGCCTAAGTCTAGAAATATATATATTACCATCGTATTCTCAAATTGGGAGTCCCGCGGTGGTGGGGATAGTTCCTACGAGTTACGTTGGACTCGTGGGAGGTGTTGGTGACATCCACGGGGACGTTCGGGTGCTGTTTCAAGTTTTCACCCTCAAACGCCATGTTTTTAAGCCTAACTCTAGAAATATGCAAATTAACGTCGTTTTCTCAAATCGGGAGACCCGCGGCTACGGGGTCAGTTCCTACGAGTTACATTGGTCCCGTGGGAGGTGTTGGTGCCACCCACAGGGACGTTCGGGGGCTGTTACGAGTTTTCACCCTCTAACGCCATGTTTTAAGCCTAAGTCTAGAAATATGCAAATTACCGTCGTATTCTCAATCCGGGAGACCCACGGATGAGAGGTCAGTTCCTACAAGTTACATTGGTCCCGTGGGAGGTGTTGGTGCCACCCACGTGGAGATTCGGGGACTATTTCGAGTTTTCACCCTCTAATGCCATGTTTTTAAGCATAAGTCTAGAAATATAAAAATTGTCATCGTATTCTCAAACCTGGAGACCCGCGACAGCGTGGTGAGTTCCTACGAGTAACATTTTTCCCGTGGGAGGTGTTTGTGCCACCCACGGGGACGTTAGGGGGTTATTTCGAGTTTTCACCCTCTAACGCCATATTTTTAAACCTAAGTGTAGAAATATAAAAATTACCCTCGTATTCTCAAACCGGGAAACCAGCGGCTGCGAGGTCCGTTCCTACGAGTTACGTTGGTCCCGTGGGAGGTGTTGGTGCCACCCACGGGGAGTTTCGGGGGTTGTTTCAAGTTTTCTCCCTCTAACGCAATGTTTTTAAGCCTAATTCTAGAAATAAGAAAATTATCGTCGTATTCTCAAATAGGGAGACCCGCGGTTGCGTGGTCAATTCCTAGGAGTTACAATTTTCCCGTGGGAGGTGTTTGTGCCACCCACGGGGGCGTTCGGTGGTTGTTTTGAGTTTTCACCCTCTAATGCCAGGTTTTTAAGCCTAAGTCTAGAAATATGCAAATTACCGTCGTATTCTCAAATTGGGAGACCCGCGGTTGTGTGGTCAGTTCTTACGAGTTACATTGGTCCCATGAGAGGTGTTTATGCCACCCACGGGGACGTTCGGGGACTGTTTCGAGTCTTCTCCCTCTAACGCCATGTTTTTAAGCCTAAGTCTAGAAATATGGAAATTACTGTCGTACTCTCAAACCGGAAGTCCCGCGGCTGTGTGGTCAGTTCCTACGAGTTACATTGTCTCGTGGGAGGTGTTGGTGCCACCCACGGGGACGTTCGGGGGCTGTTACGAGTTTTCACCCTCTAACGCCATGATTTTAAGCCTAAGTCTAGAAATATGTAAATTACCGTCGTATTCTCAAACCAGGAGACCCACGACTGCGTGGTGAGTTCCTACGAGTTACATTTGTCCTGTGGGAGGTGTTTGTGCCACCCACGGGTACGTTCGGGGGCTATTTTGAGTTTTCACCCTCTAACGTCATATTTTTAAGCCTAAGTGTAGAAATATACAAATTACCGTCCTTTTCTCAAACCGGGAGACCCGCGACAGCGAGGTCCGTTCCTATGAGTTACATGGGTCCAGTGGGAGGTGTTGGTGCCACCCACGGGGAGGTTCGGGGGATGTTTTGATTTTTCATCCTCTAACGCCATGTTTTTAAGCCTAAGCCTAGTAATATGTAAATTATCGTCGTATTCTCAAATCGGGAGACCCGCGGCTGCGTGGTCAATTCCTAGGAGTTACATTGGTCCCGTGGCAGGTGTTTGTGCCACCCACGGGGACGTTCGGTGGTTGTCTCAAATTTTAACCCTCTAATGCCATGTTTTTAAGCCTAAGTCTAAAAATATGCAAATTACCATCGTAATCTCAAATCGGGAGACACACGGCTGTGTGGTTAGTCCCTACGAGTTACATTGGTCCCGTGGGAGGTGTTTGTTCCACCCACTGGGACGTTCGGGGACTCTTTCGAGTTTTCACCCTCTAACGCCATGTATTTAAGCCTAAGTCTTGAAATTTATAAAATACCGTCGTATTCTCAAACTGGGAGTCCCGCGGCTGCGGGGACAGTTCCTACGTGTTACATTGGACTCGTGGGAGGTGTTGGTGCCACCCACGGGGACGTTCGGGGGCTGTTTCGAGCTTTCACCCTCTAACGCCATGTTTTTAAGCCTATGTCTGTAAATATTAAAATTATCGTCGTATTCTCAAACCGGGAGTCCCGCGGCTACGGGGTCAGTTCCTACGAGTAACATTGGTCCCGTGGGTGGTGTTTGTGCCACCCACGGGAACGTTCAGGGGCTGTTTCGAGTTTTTACCCTCTAACGCCATGTTTTTAAGCCTAAGTCTAGAAATATGCAAATTAACGTCGTATTCTCAAACCGGGAGACCCGCGCCTGCTTGGTCAGTTTCTACAAGTTACATTGATCCCGTGGGAGGTGTTTGTGCCTCCCACGAGGACGTTCAGGGGCTGTTTCGAGTTTTCACCCTCTAACCCCATATTTTTAAGCCTAACTCTCGAAATATGCAAATTACCATCGTATTCTCAAACCGATAGACCCGCGGCTGCCAGGTCAGTTCCTACGAGTTACATTGGTCCCGTGAGAGGTGTTGGTGCCATCCACGGGGAGATTAGGTGGCTGTTTCGAGTTTTCACCCTCTAACGCCATGTTTTTAAGGCTAAGTCTATAAATATAAAAATTATCATCGTATTCTCAAATCGGGAGACCCGTGGCTACGTGGTCAATTCCTACGAGTTACATTGGACCCGTGGGAGGTGTTTGTGCCACCTACGGGGACATTCGGGGTCTGTTTCGAGTTTTCAAACTCTAACGCCTTGTTTTTAAGCTTCAGTCTAGAAATATGCAAATTACCGTCGTATTCTGAAATCGAGAGACCCACGGCTGCGAGGTCAGTTCCTACGAGTTACATTGGTCCCGTGGGTGGTGTTGGTGCCACCCACGGGGAGATTCAAGGGGTTGTTCCGAGTTTTCACCCTCTAACGCCATGTTTTCAAGCCTAAGTCTAGAAATATGAAAATTATCATCGTATTCTCAAACCGAGAGTCCCGTGGTTGCGTGGTTAGTTCCTACGAGTTACAATTGTCTCGTGGGAGGTGTTGGTGCCACTCACGGGGACGTTCGGGGGCTGTTACGAGTTTTCACCCTCTAACGCCATGTTTTTAAGCCTAAGTCTTGAAATATACAAATTACCATCGTATTCTCAAACCGGGAGACCCACAGCTGCGAGTTCAGTCCCTATGAATTACATTGGTCCGGTGGGAGGTGTTGGTGCCACCCAAGGGGAGGTTCGTGGGATGTTTCGAGTTTTCACCCTCTAATGCCATGTTTTTAAGCCTAAGTCTAGAAATATGAAAATTATCGTCGTATTCTCAAATCGGAAGACCCGCGGCAGCGTGGTCAATTCTGAAAAACGTTGCTAATGCCGTTTAATACAAGATTAAAATATATAAGAAAATCCGAGATATTTGTTGAAGATACCCTTTTTTTGAAAATAAAAATTATAAACCATAAGATGTGTTTACAAAAACTTATGTACGAGAGTAATAAAGACTTTGTAATCAATTTTAAAACTAAGACAGTTTTAAAAATTAGCACACTATAGACTGAGATGAGTAGATGAAGATAATCAGAACACACAGTTTTTAACGTGGTAAAACCTCTCCCAATAGAGGAATCATCCACGGTGACTTCTAAGTCACAAAAGCAAAAAACCACTAATAACAAATAATAGTTACAAACAATACAACATACATGCACACAAATCAACCTATTCTAAGTTTAGGAATATACCCCACTTGGTGTCCTTCTAACTTCTCATAGATCTGATTGTTGATGATGTTCTTCCAGTTTGATAACTACCTTTGCTTTAGCTTCCTTACGTCGACTCAATAATCTTTGATCTTATTCACAACACTTCTAGTGCAGTAGTGTGTTAAGTGTTTGTGATGTGATTCCTATCAACATGCATGAACCCACACACACTTAGTTTTACATACAGTCCTAGAAAATTACATATAAAGACTATATGCTGTGATTTTCTTTTCTTTCTTTCTTACAGAACTTGAAACCTTTTTTACCTTTAAATGTATCCCAGATTCCACGGATATCTCACTTCTAAATCGGTCAAGATCTTAATCAATCTCTGTTTTCAAAATATTTTTGAGATTGAAAATCTCCAAGTGTGAATCCAACTAGGTCAAGGTTTAAGTTTCGTAAGAATAGAAACCATAAAAAATTTTCAAAACTAAATCAGTAAAGATTTTCTTAAATCAAGAAAGAAATATGCAGATCTAGTGAAATGTAACATGCAGAGTGTAGATCTATAGTTTCTATGAAAGAGAAATGCAGATCTTCACACGAATGTTTAAGTTGTAAACAAGATCATAGACAAATAGGTTACAGCTTCAATATGAACAAACGACTCTCTCTCAAACACTCAAGGTTGTGTTTGGGGTTGAGAATATACGAAGGTTTGATTCAGAGTTTGAAGTGTTTAGGGTTAGGATTTGGCTAACAGTTTTCCCTTTCTCTCTCTTCTCTCTTTTCTTTTCTCTCCTCTCTCTATTTTGTTTTTCTCAGAAATGACGAATGCCCAAAAGTCTTGAAAGTCTGAGAAGTGGGGGGTTTATATAGGGGTGGAGGAAGGTTCTGGAGATGCGAAGGGAATCAAGGGGTGAGATTAAGTCATCCAAAGATTGACTTGATCTAAGGGTTATAAAACAGCGATGGTAAAGTCGATTGTGATTGGTTCATAGGATGGCACAAGGATAGGTTTAAAACACATGCAGACCATCGATAAGCTTTGATCCAATGATCAGCAATCCACCAGCAAACCCTCTCACATAACAAACACAAACATATACATCAGGAGGATGACAAGTGTTGACATATGAGTGGCCCACAAACGCGCGTCCAAAGTAATTACAGACAGCACCCTGAAGTCTCTAGCGCATTTACATTCTACCCAAACAAGCATTCCATTGAAAAATGAAGTTTTCAAAATAGCAAATTAACCCCATAAATTTTATAAACACATTTTAATTAATGAAAACATTATTTAAAAAATGTTTAAAAATGTTTTAAAAATTCCCAAAAAAATATTAAAATAACATATTAAGGGGAATTAATCACACAATCAATTTTAAGCAATATATACACATGTATGCACTTCTAATTGTGTGTAGTGTGATTCAATTTATACCTTCTTGGATCATTGAAGAGGATTAGAGAGAATGATTCTGAGGTTCTATGGATTCTAGGATAGACAACCAATTTTGTCACTATTTCCAAATTAGTTGAGCACTTATACAATATAGACTTAAGCAAGTCAAAGGTATAAGGTGCTTCAATCTCCCCCTTTGGAAATATGAGACAAAATATCCGTTGAGTTAGCTTAAACTCTTAGGTAACAAAAAAAATAAAACCTAGACCTATACAAAGATACTATCTACCCATTCCCTAGAAAGTCAAAAATTACATAACTCAACTATTTACAAAATTGTACACTAGAAATTGTAGACAATCAGTAGAAGAGATTCCTGCAAATATGCACACTAAGATCAAGCAGTTTAGATGAAATGTGAACAAAACATTGAACCCTTAAGACTCAAATTTCTCCCCCATTTTGTCTCAAATGGACAAAGGGTAAAAATTAAGGTCTTCGGAGTTTAATCAGCATATACCATACCTATAGAATTACGCAAATACAGAAATCTATTAAAGTCTAAAGGTTTAGTGAACATGTCTACAAGTTGCAGATCAGTAGGCAGGTAATGGATTTCTAACTCCTTAGTTTCAACAAGTTCGCGGATAAAATGATGTTTTATTTTAATATGCTTAGTTCGCGAGTGTTGAACCGGGTTTTTAGATATGTTAATAGCGCTTTGATTGTCACAATACAATTGTAACTGATCTTCTTGAATCCCATAGTCGCTTAACATTTGTTTTATCCATAGCAATTGAGCACAGCCACTTCCTGCTGCTATATATTCGGACTCAGCCGTAGATAAAGATGTGCAATTCTGTTTTTTGCTACTCCAACCAACTAAATTATTGCCGACATAATAACAGGCACCTGATGTACTTTTACTGTCATCAGTACATCCGGCCCAATCAGCATCAGTATACCCTATGATGGTACTACAGGTATCATTAGTGTACCTAAGTCCAAGATTGAAAGTGCCTTTTATGTACTTTATTATACGTTTTACACACGATAAATGGCTCTCTTTAGGGTTATTCTGGTAACGAGCACACAGACATACAGCATACATTATGTCTGGTCGTGAGGCAGTTAGATAGAGTAGGCTACCAATCATACTACGATAAAGTGTGGAATCAGCTGACTTTCTAGTTTCATCTTTACATAATTTTACAGTAGTACTCATAGGCGTTTTGGAAACTTTAGCATTATCTAAACCAAATTTCTTAACAAGATCTAAGGCATACTTAGTTTGAGAGACAAATAGTCCATCAGAATTCTGTTTGACTTGAAATCCTAAGAAAAGCTGTAGCTCCCCCATAAGGGACATGTGAAATTCCTTATGCATACTAGCAGAAAAGGATTTAACTTCAGATGTTGAAGTAGACCCAAAAATGATGTCGTCTA
This sequence comes from Sambucus nigra, assembly GCA_949130495.1. Lineage (NCBI taxonomy): Eukaryota > Viridiplantae > Streptophyta > Magnoliopsida > Dipsacales > Adoxaceae > Sambucus > Sambucus nigra. The sequence continues at coordinate 59,510,300 of OX422218.1, read as the reverse complement.
CGTAGACTTGGGCTATAATAATGTTTTTGTCAAAATGTTTGACAAAGAGAGTCTGGTCATTTCCTCCTCTCTTAAAACCCTTATCCAACAAAAAGTTGGAAAGGCGTTCATACCAAGCTCGAGGAGCTTGTTTTAAGCCATAAAAAGCCTTTTTTAGACGAAAGACATGGTCAGGGTATTTAGGATCAATGAACCCTTTGGGTTGTTCTACATATGTTTCTTCAGACAGAATTCCATTGAGGAAGGCAGACTTGACATCCATTTGATAAAGTGTAAATTTTAAGTGACACGCTATGGCGAAAAGAAGTCGAACAGATTCAAGACGAGTGACAGGGGAAAAAGTCTCGCTAAAATCTATTCCTTCTATTTGTGAGTAACCTTGAGCAACTAGTCTAGCTTTGTTTCTAAGGATTACCCCATTTTCATCAGATTTGTTCTTAAAAATCCAACGTGTCCCAATAACATTTTTGTTTTGAGGCCGCGGTACAAGATACCAGACATCGTGAATGACAAATTGTAAAAGTTCTTCCTGCATTGCAGAAATCCAGTGTGTGTCATTCAATGCTTCATTAACATTTTTCGGTTCCACTAGGGAGACAAAACATGCATAATTAACATAATTTCTTAACTAGGATCTAGTACGAACTGGCTCATTAGGATTACCGACCACGTTGTCAATGGGATGATCTTTAGAGACCCAGCCAGGTACTTTTGGACTCTCAATAGGTAATGAGTCATCTATTTCTGGTGAATCAATTTTGAAATCATTTTCAGATTCAACCACAATAGGTGATTCAGATATCTTATTTTCGATAATAGTATCGCTTACAATTACATTTATCGATTCTATAAGGGCCTTAGTTCGCAGATTGTATATACGATAAGCACGACTGTTTGGGGAGTATCCTAAGAAGATGGCTTTATCACCACATGTCTCGAATTTAGACAGATGTTCTCTGTCTTTACAGACACAACACTGACTTCCGAAAGTTCTTAGATATTTCAGATTAGGCTTCTTACCGTACCACAACTCATAAGAGGTTTGTTTAGAGTTTTTCCTAAGGTAAACCCTATTAATGATATGACACGCAGTTCTAATAGATTTTACCCAGAAGTATTTAGGTAGAGATTTGGCATGCAACATGACACGTGCCATCTCTTGAAGAGTTCGGTTTTTCCTTTCAGCAATACCATTCTGCTGAGGAGTCTTAGGGGCACTGAATTCATGTTTGTAACCGTTGTAGTCACAATATTCAACTATTCCTGTGTCTATGAACTCTCCCCCTCTATCACTACGAATACGATTGACTTGTGTGTCCTTCTCATTTTCAATTCTTAGTAAAATTTTCAAAAAATTCTGAAACGTGTCAGATTTTTGTTTCAAAAAGGCAACCCAGGTTAATCGTGTGAAATCATCAACCATGACAAGGATATAACTGTGTCCACAAAGACTAACAGTTCTAGAGGGACCAATAAGGTCCATATGGATGAGATCTAGAGGTCTAGAGGTGAGAATGTCTTTAACCTTTTTATGCGAAGTCTTAACTATTTTTCCTTCCTGGCAATGATCACAGACAACACTTGAAATAGGTTTAATTTTAGGAATTCCTCTAACAATCTCTTGACTAGACAATCTACCAAGGATATCATAACTTAGGTGACCCATACGATTACGCCAGATTTCATTGTCATCCATTTTGACAATGTTACAGGTTTCAGAATCAGTCTTGACAGTATAACAATTGTCAGGTGTTCTAAATCCGGTAATAATGCATTTACCTTTATCATTTAGAATTTTACAATTGTTCTTTGAAAAGGTAACGGTATGGTCAGAGTCACAAAATTGTGATATACTTAGGAGGTTGGCTTTAAGGCCTTTAACTAGTAGAACATTTTCCAGAACAGGCATTCCTTCTTCTTTTAGGGTTCCTTTACCTATGATCTGGGATGAAACTCCGTCACCAAAAACTACTTTCCCACCAGCAGCAAATCTAGTTTTGTTTAAAAGTTTGGTTTCATCTCCTGTCATATGTTTGGAACATCCTGAATCTAAATACCAACCAGATGAAGTGTGTTCAGCTTTTAAAGCAGTGATGACAACGTTACACTTCATTTGGGGTAAAAGATCATATTTTCTAACCCAAATAGCTCTAGTTTTAATTTTACGCATGTTTGCCCTCATTTGATAAAATTTTCGAGAAACAGCTTTTTGTCGAAAAACATTTGGAGCAGCAAACTGATTATTGTGGAAAATTTGAGCTTTTGGTTTAGGAAAGTTTCTGGGATCCTTTCTCTTAAATGAACTCTTAGTTTTGGTCTTTCTATTCCTGTAGTTAGAGTTCTTGTCAGGTTGTCTTGGAAGGACATAATGGTTACGATTTTGCCTAGAATAGTTAAAGTTCTTGTAGACAGAAGTGTTGTACACAGGGGTGTTTAGACGCCTAGGATAACAACCTTCAAAGGAATGACGATAAATGTCACAGTACGAGCAATATTGATTGCTTGAGGGATGAATTTCCTTAGGAAAACTTCTAAAGATGGGTTTAACAGCATTCTGTTCAGAAGTCCTATTCCTAGGAGGGATGGTTTTAAAGGTAGATTCAGCCTTTCTGATCAAAGGACAGACGTATTTAGTCTTAAGTGTAGTGTCAGCCTTAGAGTAAATAGACTCTCCAATGTCTTTCTGTTGTTGCTTTTGATCAAATTCCTTTTTAATAAAATGAAAGTCTGGACATGTTTCGATTGGTCTTTTGCCCCCAGACACAAACTTAATAGGTTCAAGATTTGTAGTTTGTGGTTTGTTCTTAGGGCAAAATCCAATACCGGTTCTATCATCAGAATTGGTCTTGGAGTCAACAACAAAGTCAGTAAAACAATTTGAATTATTTTTAAACTTAGAAATTTTTTTGAAAACAGTTGCTGTCTTTGTTTTTGCTTCCTCCAGTTCTAATAATGTTCCCTTGTATTTCATTTCCAGGATTTCATTAGTTTTAGTCAACTCTTTTAATTTTTGATCAAAAGTTTCAATTTCGGATTGATGAGACAGACACTGGTTAGTGTACTCTTCGGCATTCAGCTTCACAATAAGACTTAGATCATTTAATTTCTTAGTCAGGTCTCTAACAGTCTTCTCCAGTCTAGTGCCTTTTTTGAGGGTTTTAGCATACAAAGTATGAATATCTGGGAGGTCATCTGTGTCTGAGTCGCTAAGTGAAGTGTGTGTAGTGACCCCTAACGATTCATTTTTAGTACTCACGCACCCATTTACATCGTCGTTATCGAGATCACTTTGACTCACACACACGGAACTAGAACTAGCAACATTTTCAGATAATAAAGCATCTAGGCCAGTCAAAGCAGTATTCACACAAGCAGGAGTAGGAGCATCATTATCACACACAGGCATATCATCATTGTAAATGATCTTAGCATAAAATGACATGCAAGGGTCAAGTACATTTTATGCCTCAAGTTCCTCTTCATCAGAGTCACTTGAATCATTCTAAGTTTTACAGACATTGGCTCTATTGTGTGTGTTGGTTTTATTCAGATTAACTCTGCAATCGTGAGCAATGTGACCTAGTTTCCCACATCTAAAACATTCAATATTTTTTAGGTCTCTGGTGGGTCTGGAGTTGTTATCCTTAGGATGTTTGTCAAGACCTCTCTCATGAGGTTTGGGATTAGACAGAGTATGATAATTAGGCTTGCCTTGTTTAGTTGCCTGTTTGTTTCTAAATTTAACAATTTTCTTAAATTGTTTAGACATTAAGGCAATCTGATTATCTAGTTTGTCTATATTACACTCCTCATCAGAGTCAGAGTTGATCAAATTAGACTCAAGTTTAGATATCTTAGAGGCAAAACTCAAGTTAGAGTTATGCTGTTTTCTATGTGAATGATTTAATTGTTTCTTAAAGTCTAATTCCATTTCCACAGTCCTAAGTTTGCTACTGAGTAACTCAGGGGTAAGGTTTTGATCACTCATTTCCTCAATAGCATACCGCTTGCTGTCAAACTTTTGTGGTAATGATCTTAGAATTTTAGAGACAATTTCATTCCTATCATAAGTTATACCATTAGCATGCAACTTAGTAACTATATCAGTTAAGTTCATGTAAAAGTCATCAAAAGACTCAGAGTCAGACATAATCAAAGAGTTGTACTGCTGGGTAAGCATTTGGGTTTTAGCAGCTTTAACTCTTGAGTCTCCTTCATGGGCAGTGATTAATGTGTCCCAAGCTTCCTTAGAAGTGGCACAAGATGAGATTCTCTTGAACTCATACTCATTAATAGACATAAAAAAGGCATTCTTGCCTTTATTGTTATTTCGAGAAATAGTTTTCTCTTCTTGGGTAAACTCACTTAAGATTTTCTTTATCCTCTCATCACTTCCTTCAGTGGCTGGTTTAGTAGGATAAGTGTATCCATTTTCAATAATGTCCCAGACATCATCACCCAAAGTCCCTTGGATGAAAGCAACCATTCTTACTTTCCAGTAAGCAAAGTTGTTGCCATCAAAGAGTGGAGGTCTGGACAGATTACCAAACCTTTCATTCTTCTCATCCATAGTTAGGTTTTTCAGAAAACGATTTCAGAAACACAAGATCTTTTTGAAATAAAAGTTAACAGGGCTTTGATACCAATTGAAAAACGGCGCTAATGCCGTTTAATACAAGATTAAACTATATAAGCAACTCCGAGATGTTTGTTGAAGAAACCCTTTTCTTTTGAAAATAAAAATTATAAACCACAAGATGTGTTTACAAAAACTTATGTACGAGATTAATCAAGACTTTGTAATCAATTTTAAAACTAAGACAGTTTTAAAAATTAGCACACTTTAGACTGAGATGAGTAGATGAAGATAATCAGAACACACAGTTTTTAACGTGGTAAAACCTCTCCCAATAGAGGAAACATCCACGGTGACTTCTAAGTCACAAAAGCAAAAATCCACTAATAACAAATAATAGTTACAAACAATACAACATACATGCACACAAATCAACCTATTCTAAGTTTAGTAATATACCCCACTTGGTGTCCTTCTAACTTCTCATAGATCTGATTGTTGATGATGTTCTTCTAGTTTGATAACTTCCTTTGCTTTAGCTTCCTTACGTCGACTCAATAATCTTTGATCTTATTCACAACACTTCTAGTGCAGTAGTGTGTTAAGTGTTTGTGATGTGATTCCTATCAACATGCATGAACTCACACACACTTAGTTTTACAGACAGTCCTAGAAAATTACATATAAAGACTATATGTTGTGATTTTATTTTCTTTCTTTCTTACAGAACTTGAAACCTTTTTTACCTTTAAATGTATCCCAGATTCCACGGATATCTCGCTTCTAAATCGGTCAAGATCTTAATCAATCTCTGTTTTCAAAATATTTTTGAGATTGAAAATCTCCAAGTGTGAATCCAACTAGGTCAAGGTTTAAGTTTCGTAAGAATAGAAACCATAAAACATTTTCAAAACTAAATCAGTAAAGATTTTCTTAAATCAAGAAAGAAATATGCAGATCTAGTGAAATGTAACATGCAGAGTGTAGATCTATAGTTTCTATGAAATAGAAATGAAGATCTTCACACGAATGTTTAAGTTGTAAACAAGATCATAGACAAAGAGGTTACAGCTTCAATATGAACAAACCACTCTCTCTCAAACACTCAAGGTTGTGTCTGGGGTTGAGAATATACGAAGGTTTGATTCAGAGTTTGAAGTGTTTAGGGTTAGGGTTTGGCTAACAGTTTTCCCTTTCTCTCTCTTCTCTCTCACTTCTATCTTCTCTCTATTTTTTTTCTCAGAAATGACGAATGCCCAAAAGTCTTGAAAGTCTGAGAAGTGGGGGGTTTATATAGGGGTGGAGGAAGGATCTGGAGATGCGAAGGGAATCAAGGGCTGAGATTAAGTCATCCTAAGATTGACTTGATCTAAGGGTTATAAAACAGCGGTGGTAAAGTCGATTGTGATTGGTTCATAGGATGGCACAAGGATAGGTTTAAAACACATGCAGACCATCGATAAGCTTTGATCCAATGATCAGCAATCCACCAGCAAACCCTCTCACATAATAAACACAAACATATACATCAGGAGGATGACAAGTGTTGACATATGAGTGGCCCGCAAACGCGCGTCCAAAGTAATTACAGACAGCACCCTGAAGTCTCTAGCGCATTTACATTCTACCCAAACAAGCATTCCATTGAAAAATGAAGTTTTCAAAATAGCAAATTAACCCCATAAATTTTATAAACACATTTTAATTAATGAAAACATTATTTAAAAAATGTTTAAAAATGTTTTAAAAATTCCCAAAAAAATATTAAAACAACATATTAAGGGGAATTAATCACACAATCAATTTTCAGCAATATATACACATGTATGCACTTCTAATTATGTGTAGTGTGATTCAATTTATACCTTGTTGGATCATTGAAGAGGATTAGAGAGAATGATTCTGAGGTTCTTTGGATTCTAGGATAGACAACCAATTTTGTCACTATTTCCAAATTAGTTGAGCACTTATACAATATAGACTTAAGCAAGTCAAAGGTATAAGGTGCTTCAAATTCCTAGGAGTTACATTGGTCCCGTGGGAGGTGTTTGTGCCACACACGAGGACGTTCGGTGGTTGTTTCGAGATTTCACCTTCTAATTCCATGTTTTTAAGCCTAAGTATTGAAATATACACATTACCATCGTATTCTCAAACCGGGAGACCCGCGGCTGTGTGGTCAGTTCCTACAAGTTACATTGGTCCCGTGGGAGGTGTTTGTGCCATCCTAGGGGACTTTCGGGGACTGTTTCGATTTTTTACCCACTAACGCCATGCCTTTAAGCCTCAGTCTAGAAATATGTGAATTATTGTCATATTCTCAAATTGGGTGTCCCGCGGATGCGTCGTGAGTTCCTACGAGTTACGTTGGTCCCGTGGGTGGTGTTGGTGCCACCCACGGGGACATTCGGTGGTTGTTTCGAGTTTTTACCCTCAAACGCCATCTTTTTAAGCCTAAATCTAGAAATATGCAAATTACCGTATTATTCTCAAACCGGGAGACCCGCGGCTACGAGGTCAGTTCCTACGACTTACATTGGTCCCGTGGGAGGTGTTGGTGCCACCCACGGGGACGTTCGGAGGCTGTTTCGAATTTTCACCTCAAACGCCATGTTTTTAAGCCTAAGTCTAGAAATATGAAAATTACTATCGTATTCTCAAACCGGGAGTCCCGCGGCTGCGTGGTCATTTCCTACGAGTTACATTGGTCTCGTGGGAGGTGTTGGTGCCACTCACGGGGACGTTCGGGGGCTGTTACGAGTTTTCACCCTCTAACACCATGTTTTTAACCCTAAGTCTTGAAATATACAATTTCCATCGTATTCTCAAACCGGGAGACCCACAGCTGCGAGGTCAGTCCCTATGAGTTACATTGGTCCCGTGGGAGGTGTTGGTGCCACCCATGGGGAGATTGGTGGGTTGTCCCGAGTTGTCACCCTCTAACGCCATATTTTTAAGGATTAGTCTGGAAATATGAAAATTATCATCGTATTCTTAAACCTGGAGACCCGCGATTGAGTGGTGAGTTCCTACGAGTTACATTTGTCCCGTGGGAGGTGTTTGTGCCACCCACGGGGACGTTCGGGGCTGTTTCGAGTTTTCACCCTCTAACGCCACATTTTTAAGCCTAAGTGTAGAAATATACAAATTACCGTCGTATTATCAAACCGGGAGACCCGCGACTGCGAGGTCCGTTCCTACAAGTTACATTGGTCCCGTGGGAGGTGTTAGTGCCTCCCACGGGGAGGTTCGGGGGATGTTTCGAGTTTTCACCCTCTAACGCCATGTTTTTAAGTCTAAGTCTAGTCATATGTAAATTATCATCATATTCTCAAATCGGGAGACCCGCGGCTGCGTGGTCAATTCCTACGAGTTACATTGGTCCCGTGGGAGGTGTTTGTGCCACCCACGGGGACGTTCGGTTGTTGTTTCGATCTTTCACCCTCTAATGCCATTTTTTTAGCTTAGGTTTAGAAATATGCAAATTACCATCGTATTCTCAAATTGGGAGACCCGCGGCAGTGTTGTCAATTCCTACGAGTTACATTGGTCCAGTGGGAGGTGTTTGTGCCACCCACGGGGACGTTCGGGGACTGTTTCGAGTTTTTAGCCTCTAACGCCATGTCTTTAAGCCTAAGTCTAGAAATATGTGAATTACCTTCATATTCTCAAACTGGGAGACCCGCGGTTGCGTCGTGAGTTCCTACGAGTTACGTTGGTCCCGTGGGTGGTGTTGGTGCCACTCACGGGGACGTTCGGTGGTTGTTTTGAGTTTTCACCCTCAAACGCCATGTTTTTAAGCCTAAATCTAGAAATATGCAAATTACCGTATTATTCTCAAACCGGGAGACCCGCGGCTATGGGGTCAGTTCGTACGAGTTAGATTAGTCCCGTGGGAGGTGTTGGTGCCACCCACGGGACGTTCAGGGGCTGTTTCGAGTTTTCACCCTCTAACGCCATGTTTTTAAGCCTAAGTCTAAAAATATGCAAATTACTGTCGTATTCTAAAACCGAGAGTCCCGCGGCTGTGTGGTCAGTTCCTATGAGTTACATTAGTCTCGTGTGAGGTGTTGGTGCCACCCACAGGGACATTCGGGAGCTGTTACGAGTTTTCACCCTCTAACGCCATATTTTTAAGCCTAAGTGTTGAAATATACAAATTACCGTCGTATTCTCAATCCGGGAGACCCGTGGCTACGAGGTTCGTTCCTACGAGTTACATTGGTCCCGTGGGAGGTGTTGGTGCCACCCACGGGGAGGTTCGGGGGATATTTCGAGTTTTCACCCTCTAACGCCATGTTTTTAAGCCTAAGTCTAGTAATATTTAAATTATCATCTTATTCTCAAATCGGGAGACCCGCGGTTGCGTGGTCAATTCCTAGGAGTTACATTGGTCCCGTGGGAGGTGTTTATGCCACCCACGGGTACGTTCGGTGGTTGTTTTGAGTTTTCACCCTCTAATGCCATGTTTTTAAGCCTAAGTCTAGAAATATGCAAATTACCGTCGTATTCTCAAATCGGGTGACCCGCGGCTGTGTGGTCAGTTCCTACGAGTTACATTGGTCCCGTGGGAGGTTTTTGTGCCACCCGTTGGGACGTACGAGGACTGTTTCGAGTTTTCACCATCTAACGCCATGTCTTTAAGCCTAAGTGTAGAAATATATAAATTACCATCGAATTCACAAACTGGGAGTCCCGTGACTGCGGGGACAATTCCCACATGTTACATTGGACTCGTGGGAGGTGTTCGTGCCACCCACGGGGACGTTCGGGGGTTGTTTCGAGTTTTCACCCTCTAACGCCATGTTTTTAAGCCTATGTCTATAAATATTAAAACTACCGTTGTATTCTCAAACCAGGAGTCCCGCGGCTACGGGATCAGTTCCTACGAGTTACATTGGTCCCGTGGGAGGTGTTTGTGCCACCCACGTGGACGTTCAGGGGTTGTTTCGAGTTTTCACCCTCTAACGCCTTGTTTCTCAATCTAGAAATATGCAAATTACCATAATATTCTCAAACCGGGAGACCCACGGATGCGAGGTCACTTCCTACGAGTTACATTGGTCCCGTGGGAGGTGTTGGTGCCACCCACGGGGAGATTCGAGGGGCTGTTACAAGTTTTCACCCTCTAACGCCATGTTTTTAAGCCAAAGTCTAGAATTATGAAAATTACCGTCGTATTCTCAAACCTGGAGACCTGAGACTGCGTGGTGTTTTCCTACGAGTTACATTTGTCCCGTGGGAGGTGTTTGTGTCACCCACGGGGATGTTCGGGGGATATTTCGAGTTTTCACCCTCTAACGCCATATTTTTAACCCTAAGTGTAGAAATATACAAATTACCAACGTATTCTCAAATCGGGAGACCCGCGGTTGTGAGGTCCATTCATACGAGTTACATTGGTTCCATGGGAGGTGTTGGTGCCACCCACGAGGAGGATCGTGTGAGTTTTCGAGTTTTCACCCTCTAACGCCATGTTTTTAAGCCTAAGTCTAAAAATATGAAAATTATCATCAGATTCTCAAATCGGGAGACCCGCGGCTGCGTGGTCAATTCCTAGGAGTTACATGGTCCCGTGGGAGGTGTTTGTGCCACCCACGGGGATGTTCAATGGTTCTTTCGAGCTTTCACCCTCTAATGCCATGTTTTTAAGCCTAAGTCTAGAAATATGCACATTACCATCGTATTCTCAAACCGAGAGACCCGCGGCAGTGTGGTCAGTTCCTACGAGTTACATTGGTCTCGTGGGAGGTGTTTGTGCCACCCAAGGGGACGTTCGGGGACTGTTTCGAGTTTTTACCCTCAAACGCCATGTCTTTAAGCCTAAGTCTAGAAATATGTGAATTACCTTCATATTCTCAAACTGGGAGACCTGCGGTTGAGTCGTGAGTTCCTACGAGTTACGTTGGTCCCGTGGGTGGTGTTGGTGCCACCCACGGGGACGTTTGGTGGTTGTTTCGAGTTTTCGCCCTCAAACGCCATGTTTTTAAGCCTAAATCTAGAAATATGGAAATTATCGTATTATTCTCAAACCGAGAGACCCGCGGCTACGGGGTCAGTTCCTACGAGTTACATTGGTCCCGTGGGAGGTGTTGGTGCCACCCACGGGGACGTTCTAGGGCTGTTTCGATTTTTCACCCTCTAACGCCATGTTTTTAAGCCTAAGTGTAAAAATATGCAAATTACTTTCGTATTCTAAAACCAAGAGTCCCGCGGCTACGTGGTCAGTTCCTATGAGTTACATTGGTCTCGTGGGAGGTGTTGGTGCCACCCATAGGGACGTTCGGGGGCTGTTACGAGTTTTCACTCTCTAACGCCATATTTTTAAGCCAAAGTGTAGAAATATACAAATTACCTTGGTATTCTCAATCCGGGAGACCCGCGGCTATGAGGTCCATTCCTACGAGTTACATTGGTCCCGTGGGAGCTGTTGGTGCCACCCACGGGGAGGTTCGGGGGATATTTCGAGTTTTCACCCTCTAACGCCATGTTTTTAAGCCTAAGTCTAGTAATATTTAAATTATCATCATATTCTCAAATCGGGAGACCTGCGGCTGCGTGGTCAATTCCTAGGAGTTACATTGGTCCCGTGGGAGGTGTTTATGCCACCCACGGGAACGTTCGGCGGTTGTTTTGAGTTTTCACCCTCTAATGCCATGTTTTTAAGCCTAAGTCAAGAAATATGCAAATTACCGTCATATTCTCAAATCGGGAGACCCGCGGCAGTGTGGTTAATTCCAACGAGTTACATTGGTCCCGTGGGAGGTGTTTGTGCCACCCGCTGGGACGTTCGGGGACTGTTTTGAGTTTTCACCCTCTAACGCCATGTATTTAAGCCTAAGTGTAGAAATATATAAATTACCATCAAATTCACAAACTGGGAGTCCCGCGATTACGGGGACAGTTCCTACGTGTTACATTGGACTCATGGGAGGTGTTGTTGCCACCCACGAGGACGTTCTGGGGCTGTTTCGAGTTTTCACCCTCTAACGCCCCTATGTCTATAAATATTAAAACTACCGTCGTATTCTCAAACCGGGAGTCCTGCGGCTGCGGGGTCAGTTCCTACGAGTTACATTGGTCACGTGGGAGGTGTTTGTGCCACCCACGTGGACGTTCAGGGGCTGTTTCGAGTTTTCACCCTCTAACGCTATGTTTTTAAGCCTAAGTCTAGAAATATACAAATTAACATCGTATTCTCAAACCGACAGACCCGCGCCTGCTTGGTTAGTTCCTACGAGTTACATTGATCCCGTGGGAGGTGTTTGTGCCACCCACGGGGACGTTCAGGGGCTGTTTCGAGTTTTCACCCTCTAATGCCATGTTTTTAAACCTAACTCTCAAAATATGCAAATTACCGTCATATTCTCAAATCGGGGGACCCGCTGCTGCGAGGTCAGTTCCTACGAGTTACATTGGTCCCGTGAGAGGTGTTGGTGCCACCCACGGGGAGATTCGGGGGTTGTTTCGAGTTTTCACCCTTTAACGCCATTATTTTAAGGCTAAGTCTATAAATATAAAAATTATCATCGTATTCTGAAATCGGGAGACCCGTGGCTGCGTGGTCAATTCCTACGAGTTACATTGGTCCCGTGGGAGGTGTTTGTGCCACCCACGGGGACGTTCGGGGGCTGTTTCGAGTTTTCACCCTCTAACGCCTTGTTTTTAAGCCTTAGTCTAGAAATATACAAATTACCATCGTATTCTCAAACCGGAAGACCCATGGCTACGAGGTCAGTTCCTACGAGTTACATTGGTCCCGTGGGAGGTGTTGGTGCCACCCACGGGGAGATTGGGGGGATATTTCGAGTTTTCACCCTCTAACGCCATATTTTTAAGGCTAATTGTAGAAATATACAAATTACCGTCGTATTCTCAAACTGAGAGACCCTCGGCTGCGAGGTCAGTTCCTACGAGTTACATTGATCCCGTAGGAGGTGTTTGTGCCACCCACGGGGAGATTCGGTGGCTGTTTTGAGTTTTCACCCTCTAACGCCATGTCTTTAAGCCTAACTCTCGAAATATGCAAATTACCGTCGTATTCTCAAACCGGGAGACCCGCGGATGCGAGGTCAGTTCCTACGAGTTACATTGGTCCTGTGAGAGGTGTTGGTGCCACCCACGGGGAGATTCGGGGGCTTTTTCGAGTTTTCACCCTCTAACGCAATGTCGTTAAGCCTAAGTCTAGAAATATATGAATTATCGTCGTATTCTCAAACTGGGAGTCCCGCGATGGTGGGGACAGTTCCTACGAGTTACATTGGACTCGTGGGAGGTGTTGGTGACACCCAGGGGGACGTTCGGTGGTTGTTTCGAGTTTTCAGCCTCAAACGCCATGTTTTTAAGCCTAAATCTAGAAATATGCAAATTACTGTATTATTCTCAAACCGGGAGACCCGCGGCTACGGGGTCAGTTCCTACGAGTTAATTTGTCCCGTGGGAGGTGCTTGTTCAATCCACGGGGACGTTCGGGGGCTATTTCGAGTTTTCACCATCTAACGCCATGTTTTTAACCTTTAGTCTATAAATATAAAAATTATCATCGTATTCTCAAATCGGGAGACCCGCGGCTGCGTGGTCAATTCCTACGAGTTACATTGGTCCCGTGAGAGGCGTTGGTGCCACCCACGGGGAGATTCGGGGGATGTTTCGAGTTTTAACCCTCTAACGCCATGTTTTTAAGCCTAATTCTAAAAATATGAAAATTATCATCATATTCTCAAATCGGGAGACCCGCGGCTGCGTGGTCAATTCCTAGGAGTTACATTGGTCCCGTGGGAGGTGTCTGTGCCACCCACGGGGACGTTCGGTGGTTGTTTCGAGTTTTCACCCTCTAATGCCAGGTTTTTAAGCCTAAGTCTAGAAATATGCAAATTTCCATCGTATTCTCAAATCGGGAGACCCGTGGCTGTGTGGTCAGTTCCTACGAGTTACATTGGTCCCGTGAGAGGTGTTTATTCCACCCACGGGGACTGTTTTGAGTTTTCACCCTCTAACGCCATGTCTTTATGCCTAAGTCTAGAAAAATATAAATTACCATCGTATTCTCAAACCGGGAGACCCGCGGCTATGTGGTCAGTTCCTACGAGTTACATTGGTCCCGTGGGAGGTGTTTATCCCACCCAAGGGGAATGTTTCGAGTTTTCACCCTCTAACGCCATGTCTTCAAGCCTAAGTATATAAATATACAAATTACCCTCGTATTCTCAAACCGGGAGACCCGCGGCAACGAGTTCCGTTCCTACGAGTTACATTGGTCCCGTGGGAGGTGTTGGTGCCACCCACGGGGAGGTTCGCGGGATGTTTCGAGTTTTCACCCTCAAACACAATGTTTTTAAGCCTAAGTCTACTAATATGTAAATTATCATCTTATTCTCAAATCGGGAGACCTGCGGCTGCGTGGTCAATTCCTAGGAGTTACATTGGCCCCTGGGAGGTGTTTGTGCCACCCACGGGGACGTTCAGTTGTTGTTTCAAGTTTTCACCCTCTAATGCCATGTGTTTAAGCCTAGGTCTAGAAATATGCAAATTACCATCGTATTCTCAAACCGGGAGACCCGCGGCTGTGTGGTCAGTTCCTACGAGTTACATTGGTCCCGTGGGAGGTGTTTGTGCCACCCACGGGGAATGTTTCGAGTTTTCACCCTCTAACGCCATGTCTTTAAGCCTAAGTCTAGAAATATATAAATTACCATCGTATTATCAAACTGGGAGCCCCGCGACTGCGGGGACAGTTCCTACGAGTTACATTGGACTCGTGGGAGGTGTTGGTGCCACCCACGAGGACGTTCGGGGGCTGTTTCGAGTTTTCTCCGTCTAATGCCATGTTTTTTAGCCTCTGTCTATAAATATTAAAACTACCATCATATTCTCAAACCGGGAGTCCCATGGCAGCGGGGTCACTTCCTACGAGTTACATTGGTCCTGTGGGAGGTGTTTGTTCCACCCACGGGGACGTTCGGGGGCTGTTTCGAGTTTTCACCCTCTAACGCCTTATTTTTACGCCTAAGTCAAGAAATATGCAAATTAACATCGTATTCTCAAACCGGGTGACCCGCGCCTACTTGGTCAGTTCCTACGAGATACATTGGTCCCGTGGGAGGTGTTTGGTCCACCCACGAGGACGTTCGGTGGTTGTTACGAGTTTTCACCCTCAAACACCTTGTTTTTAAAACTAAGTCTAGAAATATGCAAATTACCATATTATTCTCATATCGGGAGACCCGCGGCTACGGGGTCAGTTCCTACGAGTTACATTGGTCCCGTGGGAGGTATTGGTGCCACCCACGGGGAGATTCGAGGGGCTGTTCCAAGTTTTCACCCTCTAACGCCATGTTTTAAGACTAAGTCTAGAATTATGAAAATTATCATCGTATTCTCAAACCTGGAGTCCCGCGGCTGCGAGGTGAGTTTTTACGAGATACATTGGTCCCATGGGAGGTGTTTGTGCCACCCACGGGGACGTTTGGGGGTTGTTTCGAGTTTTCACCCTCTAACGCCTTCTTTTTAAGACTCAGTCTAGAAATATACAAATTACCGTCGTATTCTCAAACCGGGGGACCCACGGCTGCGAGGTCAGTTCCTACGAGTTACATTGGTCCCGTGGGAGGTGTTGGTGCCACCCACGGGGAGATTCGAGGGGCTGTTACGAGTTTTCACCCTCTAACGCCATGTTTTTAAGCCTAAGTCTAGAAATATGAAAATTATCGTCGTATTCTCAAATCGGGAGACCCGCGGCTGCGTGGTCAATTCCTAGGAGTTATATTGGTCCCGTGGGAGGTGTTTGTGCCACCCACGGGGACGTTCGGTGGTGGTTTCGAGCTTTCACCCTCTAATGCCATGTTTTTAAGCCTAAGTCTTGAAATATGCACATTACCATCGTATTCTAAAACCGGGAGACCCGCGGATGTGTGGTCGGTTCCTACGAGTAACATTGGTCTCGTGGGAGGTGTGTGTGCCACCCACGGGGACGTTCGGGGACTGTTTCGAGTTTTTACCCTCTAACGCCATCTCTTTAAGCCTAAGTCCAGAAATATGTGAATTATCGTCATATTCTCAAACTAGGAGTCCCGCGGTTGCGTCGTGAGTTCCTACGAGTTACGTTGGTCCCGTGGGAGGTGTTGGTGCCACCCACGGGGACGTTCGGTGGTTGTTTCAAGTTTTCACCCACAAACGCCATGTTTTTAAGCCTAAATCTAGAAATATGCAAATTATCGTATTATTCTCAAACCGGGAGACCCGCCGCTACGGGGTCAGTTTCTACGAGTTACATTGGTCCCGTGCGAGGTGTTGGTGCCACCCATGGGGACGTTCAGGGGCTGTTTCGAGTTTTCACCCTCAAACTCCATGTTTTTAAGCCTAAGTCTAGAAATATGTAAATTACTGTCGTATTCTCAAACCGGGAGTCCGGTGGCTGTGTGGTCAGTTCCTACGAGTTACATTGGTCTCGTGGGAGGTGTTGGTACAACCCACGGGGACGTTCGGGGGATGTTACGAGTTTTCACCCTCTAACGCCATGTTTTTAAGCCTAAGTCTAGAAATATACAAATTACCATCGTATTCTCAAACCGGGAATCCCATGGCTGCGAGGTCAGTCCCTACGAGTTACATTTGTCCCGTGGGAGGTGTTTGTGCCACCCACGGGGACGTTCGGAGGCTATTTGGAGTTTTCACTCTCTAACGCCATATTTTTAAGCCGAAGTGTAGAAATATACAAATTACCGACGTATTCTCAAACCGGGAGACCCGCGGTTGCGAGGTCCGTTCCTACGAGTTACATTTGTCCCGTGGGAGGTGTTGGTGCCACCCACGGGGAGGTTCGGGGGATGTTTCGAGTTTTCACCCTCTAACGCCATATTTTTAAGCCTAATTCTAGAAATATGAAAATTATCGTCGTATTCTCAAATCGGGAGACCTGCGGGTGCGTGGTAAATTCCTAGGAGTTACATTGGTCTCGTGGGAGGTGTTTGTGCCACCCACGGGGATGTTCGGTGGTTGTTTCGAGTTTTCACCCTCTAATGCCAGGGTTTTAAGCCTAAGTCTAGAAATATGCAAATTACCGTCGTATTCGCAAACCGGGAGACCCGCGGCTATGTGGTCAGTTCCTACGAGTTACATTGGTCCCGTGAGAGGTGTTTATGCCACCCACGGGGACCTTCGGGGACTATTTCGAGTTTTCACCCTCTAATGCCATGACTTTAAGCCTAAGTCTAGAACTATATAAATTACTGTCGTATTCTCAAACCGGGAGACCCGCAGCTGTGTGGTCAGTTCCTACGAGTTACATTGGTCCCGTGGGAGGTGTTTGTGCCACCCACGGGGAATGTTTTGAGTTTTCACCCTCTAACGCGATGTCTTTAAGCCTAAGGCTAGAAATATATAAATTACCATCTAATTCTCAAACTGGGAGTCCCGCGACTGCGGGGACAGTTCCTACGAGTTACATTGGACTCGTGGGAGGTGTTGGTGCCACCCACGGGGACGTTTGGGGGCTGTTTCGAGTTTTCACCCTCTAACACCATGTTTTTAAGCCTATGCCTATAAATATTAAAACTACCATCGTATTCTCAAACCGGGAGTCCCGCAGCTGCGGGGTCAGTTCCTACGAGTTACATTGGTCCCGTGGGAGGTGTTTGTGCCACCCACGGGGACGGTCGGGGGCTGTTTTGAGTTTTTACCCACTAACGCCATGTTTTTAAGCCTAAGTCTAGAAATATGAAAATTAACGTCGTATTCTCAAACCGGGAGACCCGCGCCTGCTTTGTCAGTTCCTACGAGTTACATTGATCTTGTGGGAGGTGTTTGTTCCTATGCCTATAAATATTAAAACTACTGTCGTATTCTCAAACTGGTAGACCCTCGGCTGCGAGGTCAGTTCCTACGAGTTACATTGATCCCGTGGGAGGTGTTTGTGCCACCCACGGGGAGATTCGGTGGTTGTTTTGAGTTTTCACCCTCTAACGCCATGTCTTTAAGCCTAACTCTCGAAATATGCAAATTACCGTCGTATTCTCAAACCGGGAGACCCGCGGATGCGAGGTCAGTTCCTACGAGTTACATTGGTCCCGTGAGAGGTGTTGGTGCCACCCACGGGGAGATTCGGGGGCTTTTTCGAGTTTTCACCCTCTAACGCAATGTCGTTAAGCCTAAGTCTATAAATATATAAATTATCGTCGTATTCTCAAACTGGGAGTCCCGCGACGGTGGGGACAGTTCCTACGAGTTACATTGGACTCGTGGGAGGTGTTGGTGACACCCACGGGGACGTTCGGTGGTTGTTTCGAGTTTTCAGCCTCAAACGCCATGTTTTTAAGCCTAAATCTAGAAATATGCAAATTACCGTATTATTCTCAAACCGGGAGACCCGCGGCTACGGGGTCAGTTCCTACGAGTTACATTTGTCCCGTGGGAGGTGCTTGTTCAATCCACGGGGACGTTCGGGGGCTATTTCGAGTTTTCACCATCTAACGCCATGTTTTTAACCTTTAGTCTATAAATATAAAAATTATCATCGTATTCTCAAATCGGGAGACCCGCGGCTGCGTGGTCAATTCCTACGAGTTACATTGGTCCCGTGAGAGGTGTTGGTGCCACCCACGGGGAGATTCGGGGGATGTTTCGAGTTTTAACCCTCTAACGCCATGTTTTTAAGCCTAATTCTAAAAATATGAAAATTATCATCATATTCTCAAATCGGGAGACCCGCGGCTGCGTGGTCAATTCCTAGGAGTTACATTGGTCCCGTGGGAGGTGTCTGTGCCACCCACGGGGACGTTCGGTGGTTGTTTCGAGTTTTCACCCTCTAATGCCAGGTTTTTAAGCCTAAGTCTAGAAATATGCAAATTTCCATCGTATTCTCAAACCGGGAGACCCGTGGCTGTGTGGTCAGTTCCTACGAGTTACATTGGTCCCGTGAGAGGTGTTTATTCCACCCACGGGGACTGTTTTGAGTTTTCACCCTCAAACACCATGTCTTTATGCCTAAGTCTAGAAAAATATAAATTACCATCGTATTCTCAAACCGGGAGACCCGCGGCTGTGTGGTCAGTTCCTACGAGTTACATTGGTCCCGTGGGAGGTGTTTATCCCACCCAAGGGGAATGTTTTGAGTTTTCACCCTCTAACGCCATGTCTTCAAGCCTAAGTGTATAAATATACAAATTACCCTCGTATTCTCAAACCGGGAGACCCGCGGCTACGAGTTCCGTTCCTACGAGTTACATTGGTCCCGTGGGAGGTGTTGGTGCCACCCACGGGGAGGTTCGCGGGATGTTTCGAGTTTTCACCCTCAAACACAATGTTTTTAAGCCTAAGTCTAGTAATATGTAAATTATCATCGTATTCTCAAATCGGGAGACCTGCGGCTGCGTGGTCAATTCCTAGGAGTTACATTGGTCCCGTGGGAGGTGTTTGTGCCACCCACGGGGACGTTCAGTTGTTGTTTCAAGTTTTCACCCTCTAATGCCATGTGTTTAAGCCTAGGTCTAGAAATATGCAAATTACCATCATATTCTCAAACCGGGAGACCCGCGGCTGTGTGGTCAGTTCCTACGAGTTACATTGGTCCCGTGGGAGGTGTTTGTGCCACCCACGGGGAATGTTTCGAGTTTTCACCCTCTAACGCCATGTCTTTAAGCCTAAGTCTAGAAATATATAAATTACCATCGTATTATCAAACTGGGAGCCCCACGGCTGCGGGGACAGTTCCTACGAGTTACATTGGACTCGTGGGAGGTGTTGGTGCCACCCACGAGGACGTTCAGGGGCTGTTTCGAGTTTTCTCCGTCTAATGCCATGTTTTTTAGCCTCTGTCTATAAATATTAAAACTACCATCATATTCTCAAACCGGGAGTCCCGTGGCAGCGGGGTCACTTCCTACGAGTTACATTGGTCCTGTGGGAGGTGTTTGTGCCACCCACGGGGACGTTCGGGGGCTGTTTCGAGTTTTCACCCTCTAACGCCTTATTTTTACGCCTAAGTCAAGAAATACGCAAATTCACGTCGTATTCTCAAACCGGGTGACCCGCGCCTGCTTGGTCAGTTCCTACGAGATACATTGTTGCCGTGGGAGGTGTTTGGTCCACCCACGGGGACGTTCGGTGGTTGTTTTGAGTTTTCACCCTCAAACACCATGTTTTTAAAACTAAGTCTAGAAATATGTAAATTACCGTATTATTCTCATATCGGGAGACCCGCGGCTACGGGGTCAGTTCCTACGAGTTACATTGGTCCCGTGGGAGGTATTGGTGCCACCCACGGGGAGATTCGAGGGGCAGTTCCGAGTTTTCACCCTCTAACGCCATGTTTTAAGCCTAAGTCTAGAATTATGAAAATTATCGTCGTATTCTCAAACCTGGAGTCCCGCGGCTGCGGGGTGAGTTTTTACGAGATACATTGGTCCCGTGGGAGGTGTTTGTGCCACCCACGGGGACGTTCGGGGGTTGTTTCGAGTTTTCACCCTCTAACGCCTTGTTTTTAAGCCTCAGTCTAGAAATATACAAATTACCGTCGTATTCTCAAACCGGGGGACCCACGGCTGCGAGGTCAGTTCCTACGAGTTACATTGGTCCCGTGGGAGGTGTTGGTGCCACCCACGGGGAGATTCGAGGGGCTGTTACGAGTTTTCACCCTCTAACGCCATGTTTTTAAGCCTAAGTCTATAAATATGAAAATTATCGTCGTATTCTCAAATCGGGAGACCCGCGGCTGCGTGGTCAATTCCTAGGAGTTATATTGGTCCCGTGGGAGGTGTTTGTGCCACCCACGGGGACGTTCGGTGGTGGTTTCGAGCTTTCGCCCTCTAATGCCATGTTTTTAAGCCTAAGTCTTGAAATATGCACATTACCATCGTATTCTAAAACCGGGAGACCCGCGGATGTGTGGTCGGTTCCTACGAGTAACATTGGTCTCGTGGGAGGTGTGTGTGCCACCCACGGGGACGTTCGGGGACTGTTTCGAGTTTTTACCCTCTAACGCCATCTCTTTAATCCTAAGTCCAAAAATATGTGAATTATCGTCATATTCTCAAACTAGGAGTCCCGCGGTTGCGTCGTGAGTTCCTACGAGTTACGTTGGTCACGTGAGTGGTGTTGGTGCCACCCACGGGGACGTTCGGTGGTTGTTTCAAGTTTTCACCCACAAACGCCATGTTTTTAAGCCTAAATCTAGAAATATGCAAATTATCGTATTATTCTCAAACCGGGAGACCCGCCGCTACGGGGTCAGTTTCTACGAGTTACATTGGTTCCGTGCGAGGTGTTGGTGCCACCCATGGGGACGTTCAGGGGCTGTTTCGAGTTTTCACCCTCAAACTCCATGTTTTTAAGCCTAAGTCTAGAAATATGCAAATTACTGTCGTATTCTCAAACCGGGAGTCCGGTGGCTGTGTGGTCAGTTCCTACGAGTTACATTGGTCTCGTGGGAGGTGTTGGTGCAACCCACGAGGACGTTCGGGGGATGTTACGAGTTTTCACCCTCTAACGCCATGTTTTTAAGCCTAAGTCTAGAAATATACAAATTACCATCGTATTCTCAAACCGGGAATCCCATGGCTGCGAGGTCAGTCCCTACGAGTTACATTTGTCCCGTGGGAGGTGTTTGTGCCACCCACGGGGACGTTCGGAGGCTATTTGGAGTTTTCACTCTCTAACGCCATATTTTTAAGCCGAAGTGTAGAAATATACAAATTACCGACGTATTCTCAAACCGGGAGACCCGCGGTTGCGAGGTCCGTTCCTACGAGTTACATTTGTCCCGTGGGAGGTGTTGGTGCCACCCACGGGGAGGTTCGGGGGATGTTTCGAGTTTTCACCCTCTAACGCCATATTTTTAAGCCTAATTCTAGAAATATGAAAATTATCGTCGTATTCTTAAATCGGGAGACCTGCGGCTGCGTGGTCAATTCCTAGGAGTTACATTGGTCTCGTGGGAGGTGTTTGTGCCACCCACGGGGATGTTCGGTGGTTGTTTCGAGTTTTCACCCTCTAATGCCAGGGTTTTAAGCCTAAGTCTAGAAATATGCAAATTACCGTCGTATTCGCAAACCGGGAGACCCGCGGCTATGTGGTCAGTTCCTACGAGTTACATTGGTCCCGTGAGAGGTGTTTATGCCACCCACGGGGACCTTCGGGGACTATTTCGAGTTTTCACCCTCTAATGCCATGTCTTTAATCCTAAGTCTAGAACTATATAAATTACTGTCGTATTCTCAAACCGGGAGACCCGCAGCTGTGTGGTCAGTTCCTACGAGTTACATTGGTCCCGTGGGAGGTGTTTGTGCCACCCACGGGGAATGTTTCGAGTTTTCACCCTCTAACGCCATGTCTTTAAGCCTAAGGCTAGAAATATATAAATTACCATCTAATTCTCAAACTGGGAGTCCCGCGACTGCGGGGACAGTTCCTACGAGTTACATTGGACTCGTGGGAGGTGTTGGTGCCACCCACGGGGACGTTTGGGGGCTGTTTCGAGTTTTCACCCTCTAACACCATGTTTTTAAGCCTATGCCTATAAATATTAAAACTACCATCGTATTCTCAAACCGGGAGTCCCGCGGCTGCGGGGTCAGTTCCTACGAGTTACATTGGTCCCGTGGGAGGTGTTTGTGCCACCCACGGGGACGGTCGGGGGCTGTTTTGAGTTTTTACCCACTAACGCCATGTTTTTAAGCCTAAGTCTAGAAATATAAAAATTAACGTCGTATTCTCAAACCGGGAGACCCGCGCCTGCTTTGTCAGTTCCTACGAGTTACATTGATCCTGTGGGAGGTGTTTGTGCCTATGCCTATAAATATTAAAACTACTGTCGTATTCTCAAACTGGTAGACCCGCGGCTGCGAGGTCAATTCCTACGAGTTACATTGGTCCCGTGAGATGTGTTGGTGCCACCCCACGGGGAGATTCGGGGGCTGTTTCCAGTTTTCACCCTCTAACACCATGTTTTTAAGCCTAAGTCTATAAATATAAAAATTATCGTCGTATTCTCAAATCGGGAGACCCGTGGCTACGTGGTCAATTCCTACGAGTTACATTGGTCCCATGGGAGGTGTTTGTGCCACCCATGGGGACGTTTGGGGGTTGTTTCCAGTTTTCACCCTCTAACGCCTTGTTTTTAATCCTCAGTCTAGAAATATGCAAATTACCATCGTAATCTCAAATCGGGAGACCCACAGCTGCGAAGTCAGTTCCTACGACTTACATTGGTCCCGTGGGAGGTGTTGGTGCCACCCACGGGGAGATTAGAGGGGCTGTTCTGAGTTTTCAACCTCTAATGCCATATTTTTAAGGCTAAGTGTAGAAATATACAAATTATCATCGTATTCTCATACTGGGAGACCTGCGGCTGCGAGGTCTGTTCCTACTAGTTACATTGGTACCGTGGGAGGTGTTGGTGCCTCCCACGGGGAGGTTCGGGGGAAGTTTTGAGTTTTCACCCTCTTACGCCATGTTTTTAAGCCTAATTCTAGAAATATGAAAACTATCGTCGTATTCTCAAATCGGGAGTCCCGCGGTTGCGTGGTCAATTCCTAGGAGTTACATTGGTCATGTGGGAGTTGTTTGTGCCGCCCACGGGGACGTTAGGTGGTTGTTTCGAGTTTTCACCCTCAATTGCAACGTTTTTAAGCCTAAGTCTAGAAATATGCAAATTACCGTTGTATTCTCAAATCGGGAGACCCGCGGCTGTGTGGTCAGTTCCTAGGAGTTACATTGGTCCCGTGAGAGGTTTTTATGCCACCCACGGGGACGTTCGGGGACTGGTTCGAGTTTTCACCCTCTAACGCCATGTCTTTAAGCCTAAGTCTAGAAATATATAAATTACCATCGTATTCTCAATCTGGGAGACCCGCGGCTATGTGGTCAGTTCCTACGAGTTACATTGGTCCCGTGGGAGGTGTTTGTGCCACCCACAGGGACGTTCGGGGACTGTTTCGAATTTTCACTCTCTAACGCCATGTCTTTAAGCCTAAGTCTAGAAATATATAAATTACCATCGTATTCTTAAACTAGTAGTCCCGCGGCTGCGGGGACAGTTCCTACGAGTTACATTGGACTCGTGGGAGGTGTTGGTCCCACCCACGGGGACGTTCGGGGGTTGTTTTGAGTTTTCACCCTTGAACCCCATGTTTTTAAGCCTATGTCTATAAATATTAAAATTACCGTCGTATTCTCAAACAGGGAGTCCTGCGGCTGCGGGGTCGGTTCCTACGAGATACATTGGTCCCGTGGGAGGTGTTTGTGCCACCCATGGCGACGTTCGGGGACTATTTTGAGTTTTCCCCCTCTAACGCCATGTCTTTAAGCCTAAGTCTAGAAATATATAAATTGCCATCGTATTCTCAAGCCGGGAGTCCGGCGGCTGTGGGGACAGTTCCTACGAGTTACATTGGACTCGTGGGAGGTGTTGGTGCCACCCACGGGGATGATCGGCGGCAGTTTCGAGTTTTTACCCTCTAACGCCATGTTTTTAAGCCTAAATCTACAAATATGCAAATTACCATCGTATTCTCAAACCGGGAGTCCCGCGCCTACCTGGTCAGTTCCTACGAGTTACATTGGTCCCGTGAGTGGTGTTGGTGCCACTCACGGTGACGTTCGGTGGCTGTTTTGAGTTTTCACCCTCTAACGCCATGTTTTTATGACTAAGTCTAGAAATATGGCAATTATCATCGTATTCTAAAATCGAGAGTCTCACGGATGCGTGGTCAGTTCCTACAAATTACATTAGTCCCGTGTGAGGTGTTTATGCCACCCACTAGGACATTCGGGGGCTGTTTCGAGTTTTCACCCTCTAACGCCATGTTTTTAAGACTAAGTCTAGAAATATGCAAATTACCGTCGTATTGTCAAATCGGGAGACCCGCGGCTGCGCGGTCACTTCCTACGAGTTACATTAGTCCCGTGGGACGTGTTTGTGCCACCCACGGGGACGTTCGGGGGATGTTTCGAGTTTTCACCCTCTAACGCCATGTTCTTAAACCTAAGTCAAGAAATACACAAATTACAGTCGTATTCTCAAATTGGGAGTCTCGCAGCTATGTGGTCAGTTCCTACGAGTTACATTGGTCCCGTGGGAGGTGTTAGTGCCACCCACGGGGACGTCCGGTGGCTGTTTCGAGTTTTCACCCTCTAACGCCATGTTTGTAAGCCTAAGTCTAGAAATATGCAAATTAGCATCGTATTCTCAAACGGAGAGTCTCGCGGATGCGTTGTCAGTTCCTACGTGTTACATTGGTCCCGTGGGAGGAGTTGGTACCACCCACGGGGACATTCGGGGGTTGTTTCGAGTTTTCACCCTCTAACGCCATGTCTTTAAGCCTAAGTCTGGAAATATATAAATTACCATCGTATTCTCAAACCGGGACTCCCGCGACTACGGGATCAATTCCTACGAGTTACATTGGTCTCGTGGGAGGTGTTGGTGCCACCCACGGGGACGTTCGGGGGGCTATTTTGAGTTTTCACACTCTAACCCCATGTTTTTAAACCTAAGTTTAGAAATATGCAAATTACCGTCGTATTCTCAAACCGAGAGTCCCGCAACTGCGTGTTCAGTTCCTACGAGTTACATTGGTCCCATGGGGGGTGTTGGTGCCACCTTCAGGGACGTTCGGTGGCTGTTTCAAGTTTTCACCCTCTAACGCTATGTTTTTAAGCCTAAGTCTACAAATATGCAAATTACTATCGTATTCTCAAATAGGGAGTCCTGTGGCTACGTGGTCAGTTCCTATGAGTTACAATGGTCCCGTGGGAGGTGTTGGTGCCACCCACGGGGACGTTCGGTGGCTGTTTCGAGTTTTCACCTTCTAACGCCATGTTTTTAAGCCTAAGTCTAGAAATATGAAAATTAGACTCGTATTCTTAAACCGGGAGTCCCGCGGCTGCGGGGTCAGTTCCTACGTGTCACGTTGGTCCTGTTGGAGGTGTTGGTGCCACCCACGAGGACGTTCGGGGGCTGTTTCGAGTTTCCACCCTCTAACACCATATTTTTAAGCCTCAGTCTAGAAATATGAAAATTACCGTCGTATTCTCAAACCGAGAGTCCCGGGGCTGCGTGGTGAGTTCCAACGAGTTACGTTGGTCCCGTGGGTGGTGTTGGATCCACCCACAGGAACGTTCGGTGTTTGTTTCGAGTTTTCACCCTCTAACGCAATATTTTTAATCCTAACTCTCGAAATATGAAAATTACCATCGTATTCTCAAACCAGGAGTCCCGCGGCTGTGAGGTCAGTTCCTACGAGTTACATTGGTCCCGTGGGAGGTGTTGGTGCCACCCACTGTGAGATTCGAGGGTTGTTTTGAGTTTTGACCCTCTAACGCCAGGTTTTTAAGGCTAAGTCTAAAAATATAAAAATTATCATCGTATTCTCTAATCGGGAAACCCGCGGCTGCGTGGTTAATTCCTATGAGTTATATTGGTCCCGTGGGAGGTGTTTGTGCCACCCACGGGGAGGTTCGGGTGCTCTTTCGAGTTTTCACCCTCTAACGCCTTATTTTTAAGCCTCAGTCAAGAAATATGCAAATTACCGTCGTATTCTTAAACCGGGAGTCCCGCGGTTGCGTGGTGAGTTCCTACGAGTTACGTTGGTCCCGTGGGTGGTGTTGGTGCAACCCAGGGGGACGTTGGGTTGTTGTTTCGAGTTTTCACCCTCAAACGCCATCTTTTTAAGCCTAAGTCAAGAAATATTCAAATTACCATATTATTTTCAAACCAAGAGTTCCGCGGTTACGTGGTCAGTTCCTATGAGTTACATTAGTCTCGTGGGAGGTGTTGTACCACCCACGAGGACGTTCGGTGGTTGTTTCGAGCTTTCACCCTCTAGTGCCATATTTATAAGCCTAAGTTTAGAAATATGCACATTACCATCGTATTCTCAAACCGGCAGACCCGCGGCTGTGTGGTCAGTTCCTACGAGTTACATTGGTCCCATGGGAGGTGTTTGTGCCACCCACGGGGACGTTCGGGGGCTATTTCGAGTTTTCACCTTCTAACGCTATGTTTTTAAGCCAAAGTGTAGAAATATACAAATTACCGTAGTATTCTCAAACCGGGAGAGCCGCGGCTGCGAGGTCAGTTCCTATGAGTTACATTGGTCCTGTGGGAGTTGTTGGTGCCACCCACAAGGAGATTCGGAGGCTGTTTCGAGTTTTCACCCTCTAACGCCATGTTTTTAACCTTAAGTCTATAAATATAAAAATTATCATCGTATTCTCAAATCAGGAGACCCGCGGCTGCGTGGTCAATTCCTACGAGTTACATTGGTCCCGTGAGAGGTGTTGGTTCCACCCACGGGGAGATTCGGGGGATGTTTCGAGTTTTAACCCTCTAACGCCATGTTTTTAAGCCTAATTCTATAAATATGAAAATTATCATCATATTCTCAAATCGGGAGACCTGCGGCTGCGTGGTTAATTCCTAGGAGTTACATTGGTCCCGTGGGAGGTGTTTGTGCCACCCACGGGGACGTTCGGTGGTTATTTCGAGTTTTCACCCTCTAATGCCAGGTTTTTAGGCCTAAGTCTAGAAATATGCAAATTACCATCGTATTCTCAAACCGGGAGACCCGTGGCTGTGTGGTCAGTTCCTACGAGTTACATTGGTCCCGTGAGAGGTGTTTATGCCACCCACGGGGACTGTTTTGAGTTTTCACCCTCTAATGCCATGTCTTTATGCCTAAGTCTAGAAATATATAAATTACCATCGTATTCTCAAACCGAGAGACCCGCGGCTGTGTGGTCAGTTCCTACGAGTTACATTGGTCCCGTGGGAGGTGTTTATCCCACCCACGGGGAATGTTTCGAGTTTTCACCCTCTAACGCCATGTCTTCAAGCCTAAGTTTATAAATTTACAAATTACCCTCGTATTCTCAAATCGGGAGACCCGCCGCTGCGAGTTCCGTTCCTACGAGTTACATTGGTCCCGTGGGAGGTGTTGGTGCCACCCACGGGGAGGTTCGGGGGATGTTTCGATTTTTCACCCTCAAACACAATGTTTTTAAGCCTAAGTCTAGTAATATATAAATTATCATCGTATTCTCAAATTGGGAGACATGCGGCTGCGTGGTCAATTCCTAGGAGTTACATTGGTCCCGTGGGAGGTGTTTGTGCCACCCACGGGGACGTTCAGTTGTTGTTTCGAGTTTGCACCCTCTAATGCCATGTTTTTAAGCCTAGGTCTAGAAATATGCAAATTACCATTGTATTCTCAAATCGGGAGACCCGCGGCTGCGTGGTCAGTTCCTACAAGTTACATTGGTCCCGTGGGAGGTGTTTGTGCCACCCACGGGAAATGTTTCGAGTTTTCACCCTCTAACGCCTTGTCTTTAAGCCTAAGTCTAGAAATATATAAATTACCGTCGTATTCTCAAACTGGGAGCCCGGCGGCTGCGGGGACAGTTCCTACGAGTTACATTAGACTCGTGGGAGGTGTTGGTGCCACCCACGAGGACGTTCGGGGGCTGTTTCGAGTTTTCACCGTCTAATGCCATGTTTTTTAGCCTCTGTCTATAAATATTAAAACTACCGTCATATTCTCAAACCGGGAGTCCTGTGGCAGCAGGGTCACTTCCTACGAGTTACATTGGTCCAGTGGGAGGTGTTTGTGCCACCCACAGGGACGTTCGGGGGCTGTTTCGAGTTTTCACCCTCTAACGCCTTGTTTTTAATCCTAAGTCAGGAAATATGCAAATTAACGTCGTATTATCAAACCGGATGACCCGCGCCTACTTGGTCAGTTCCTACGAGATACATTGGTCCCGTGGGAGGTGTTTGGTCCACCCACGGGGACGTTCGGTGGTTGTTTCGAGTTTTCACCCTCAAACGCCATGTTTTTAAGACTAAGTCTAGAAATATGCAAATTACCGAATTATTGTCATATCGGGAGACCCGCGGCAACGGGGTCAGTTCCTACGAGTTACATTGGTCCCGTGGGAGGTGTTGGTGCCACCCACGGGGAGATTCGAGGGGTTGTTCCGAGTTTTCACCCTCTAACGCCATGTTTTTAAGCCTAAGTCTAGAATTATGAAAATTATCGTCGTATTCTCAAACCTGGAGACCCGCGACTGCATGGTGAGTTCCTACGAGTTACATTTGTCCCGTGGGAGGTGTTTGTTCCACCCACGGGGATGTTCGGGGTGAAAACTCTAACGCCATATTTTTAAGCCTAAGTGTAGAAATACACAAATTACCATCGTATTCTCAAACCGGGAGACCCGCTGCTGCGAGGTCCATTCCTACGAGTTACATTGGACCCGTGGGAGGTGTTGGTGCCACCCACGGGGAGGTTCGTGGGATGTTTTGAGTTTTCACCCTCTAACGCCATGTTTTTAAGCCTAAGTCTAGAAATATGAAAATTATCGTCGTATTCTCAAATCGGGAGACCCACGGCTGCGTGGTCAATTCCTAAGAGTTACATTGGTCCCGTGGGAGGTGTTTGTGCCACCCACGGGGACGTTCGGTGGTGGTTTCGAGCTATCACCCTCTAATGCCATGTTTTTAAGCCTAAGTCTTGAAATATGCACATTACCATCGTATTCTAAAATCGGGAGACCCGCGGATGTGTGGTCAGTTCCTACGTGTAACATTGGTCTCGTGGGAGGTGTTTATGCCACCCACGGGGACGTTCGGGGACTATTTCGAGTTTTTACCCTCTAACGCCATGTCTTAAGCCTAAGTCTAGAAATATGTGAATTATCGTCATATTCTCAAACTGGGAGTCCCGCGGTTGCGTCGTGAGTTCCAACGAGTTACGTTGGTCCCGTGGATGATGTTGGTGCCACCCACGGGGACGTTAGGTGGTTGTTTCAAGTTTTCACCCACAAACGCCATGTTTTTAAGCCTAAATCTAGAAATATGCAAATTATCGTATTATTCTCAAACCGGGAGACCCGCCGCTACGGGGTCAGTTTCTACGAGTTACATTGGTCCCGTGCGACGTGTTGGTGCCACCCATGGGGTCGTTCGGTGGTTGTTTCGAGCTTTCACCCTCTAGTGCCCTATTTATAAGCCTAAGTTTAAAAATATGCACATTACCATCGTATTCTCAAACCGGCAGACCCGCGGCTGTGTGGTCAGTTCCTACGAGTTACATTGGTCCCATGGGAGGTGTTTGTGCCACCCACGGGGACGTTCGGGGGCTATTTCGAGTTTTCACCTTCTAACGCCATGTTTTTAATCCAAAGTGTAGAAATATACAAATTACCGTCGTATTCTCAAACCGGGAGAGCCGCGGCTGCGAGGTCAGTTCCTATGAGTTACATTGGTCCTGTGGGAGGTGTTGGTGCCACCCACAGGGAGATTCGGGGGTTGTTTCGAGTTTTCAACCTCTAACGCCATGTTTTTAACCTTAAGTCTATAAATATAAAAATTATCATCGTATTCTCAAATCGGGAGACCCACGGCTGCGTGGTCAATTCCTACGAGTTACATTGGTCTAGTGAGAGGTGTTGGTGCCACCCACGGGGAGATTCGGGGGATGTTTCGAGTTTTAACCCTCTAACGCCATGTTTTTAACCCAATATTAGAAATATGAAAATTATCATCATATTCTCAAATCGGGAGACCCGCGGCTGCGTGGTTAATTCCTAGGAGTTACATTGGTCCCGTGGGAGGTGTTTGTGCCACCCACGGGGACGTTCGGTGGTTGTTTCGAGTTTTCACCCTCTAATGCCAGGTTTTTAAGCCTAAGTCTAAAAATATGCAAATTACCATCGTATTCGCAAACCGGGAGACCCGCGGCTGTGTGGTCAGTTCCTACGAGTTACATTGGTCCCGTGAGAGGTGTTTATGCCACCCACAGGGACCTTCCGGGACTATTTCGAGTTTTCATCCTCTAACGCCATGTCTTTAAGCCTAAGTCTTGAACTATATAAATTACCGTCGCATTCTCAAACCGGGAGACCCGCGGCTGTGTGGTCAGTTCCTACGAGTTACATTGGTCCCGTGGGAGGTGTTTGTGCCACCCACGGGGAATGTTTCGAGTTTTCACCCTCTAACGCCATGTCTTTAAGCCTAAGTCTAGAAATATATAAATTACCGTCGAATTCTCAAACTGGGAGTCCCGCGGCTGCGGCGACAGTTCATACGAGTTACATTGGACGTGTGGGAGCTGTTGGTGCCACCCACGGGGACGTTCGGGGGCTGTTTCGAGTTTTCACCCTCTAACGCCATGTTTTTAAGCCTATGCCTATAAATATTAAAACTACCGTCGTATTCTCAAACCGGGAGTCCCGCGGCTGCGGGGTCAGTTCCTACGAGTTACATTGGTCCCGTGGGAGGTGTTTGTGCCACCCACGGGGACGGTCGGGGGCTGTTTCGAGTTTTCACCCACTAACGCCATGTTTTTAAGCCCAAGTCTAGAAATATACAAATTAACGTCGTATTCTCAAACCGGGAGACCCGTGCCTGCTTGGTCAGTTCCTATGAGTTACATTGATCCTGTGGGAGGTGTTTGTGCCTATGCCTATAAATATTAAAACTACTGTCGTATTCTCAAACTGGTAGACCCGCGGCTGCGAGGTCAATTCCTACGAGTTACATTGGTCCCGTGAAATGTGTTGGTGCCACCCCACGGGGAGATTCGGGGGTTGTTTCAAGTTTTCACCCTCTATCACCATGTTTTTAAGCCTAGGTCTATAAATAAAAAAATTATCGTCGTATTCTCAAATCGGGAGACCCGTGGCTACGTGGTCAATTACTACGAGTTACATTGGTCCCGTGGGAGGTGTTTGTGCCACCCATGGGGACGTTTGGGGGCTTTTTCGAGTTTTCATCCTCTAACGCCTTGTTTTTAAGCCTCGGTCTAGAAATATGCAAATTACCATCGTGTTCTCAAATCGGGAGACCCACGGCTGCGAAGTCAGTTCCTACGAGTTACATTGGTCCCGTGGGAGGTGTTGGTGCCACCCACGGGGAGATTCGAGGGGCTGTTCCGAGTTTTCAACCTCTAACGCCATATTTTTAAGGCTGAGTGTAGAAATATATAAACTATCATCGTATTCTCAAATTGGGAGACCCGCGGCTGCGAGGTTCGTTCCTACTAGTTACATTGGTCCCGTGGGAGGTGTTAGTGCCACCCACGGGGAGGTTCGGGGGAAGTTTTGAGTTTTCACCCTCTAACGCCATGTTTTTAAGCCTAATTCTAGAAATATGAAAATTATCGTCGTATTCTCAAATCGGGAGTCCCGCGGTTGCATGGTCAATTCCTAGGAGTTACATTGGTCACGTGGGAGTTGTTTGTGCCACCCACGGGGACGTTAGGTGGTTGTTTCGAGTTTTCACCCTCAATTGCAACGTTTTTAAGCCTAATTCTAGAAATATGCAAATTACCATTGTATTCTCAAACCGGGAGACCCGCGGCTGTGTGGTCAGTTCCTACGAGTTACATTGGTCATGTGAGAGGTTTTTATGCCACCCACGGGGACGTTCGGGGACTGGTTCGAGTTTTCACCCTTTAACGCCATGTCTTTAAGCCTAAGTCTAGAAATATATAAATTACCATCGTATTCTCAATCTGGGAGACCCGCGGCTATGTGGTCAGTTCCTACGAGTTACATTGGTCCCGTGGGAGGTGTTTGTGCCACCCACAGGGACGTTCGGGGACTGTTTCGAATTTTCACCCTCTAACGCCATGTCTTTAAGCCTAAGTCTAGAAATATATAAATTACCATCGTATTCTCAAACTAGGAGTCCCGTGGCTGTGGGGACAGTTCCTACGAGTTACATTGGACTCGTGGGAGGTGTTCGTTCCACCCACGGGGACATTCGGGGGTTGTTTTGAGTTTTCACCCTCGAACCCCATGTTTTTAAGCCTATGTCTATAAATATTAAAATTACCGTCGTATTCTCAAACAGGGAGTCCCGCGGTTGCGGGGTCGGTTCCTACGAGATACATTGGTCCCGTGGGAGGTGTTTGTGCCACCCATGGCGACGTTCGGGGACTGTTTCGAGTTTTCACCCTCTAACGCCATGTCTTTAAGCCTAAGTCTAAAAATATATAAATTGCCATCATATTCTCAAACTGGGAGTCAGGCGGCTGTGGGGACAGTTCCTACGAGTTACATTGGACTCGTGGGAGGTGTTGGTGCCACCCACGGGGATGTTCGGCGGCAATTTCGAGTTTTCACCCTCTAACGCCATGTTTTCAAGCTTAAATCTACAAATATGAAAATTACCATCATATTCTCAAACCGGGAGTCCCGCGCCTACCTGGTCAGTTCCTACAAGTTACATTGGTCTCGTGAGAGGTGTTGGTGCCACTCACGGGGACGTTCGGTGGCTATTTTGAGTTTTCACCCACTAACGCCATATTTTTAAGCCTAAGTCTAGAAATATGCAAATTATCATCGTATTCTAAAATCGAGAGTCTCACGGATGCGTGGTCAGTTCCTACAAGTTACATTAGTCCCGTGTGAGGTGTTTATGCCACCCACTAGGACATTCGGGGGCTGTTTCGAGTTTTCACCCTCTAACGCCATGTTTTTAAGCCTAAGTCTATAAATATGCAAATTACCGTCGTATTGTCAAATCGGGAGACCCGCGGCTGCGCGGTCACTTCCTACGAGTTACATTAGTCCCGTGGGACGTGTTTGTGCCACCCACGGGGACGTTCGGGGGATGTTTCGAGTTTTCATCCTCTAACGCCATGTTCTTAAGCCTAAGTCTAGAAATACGCAAATTACCGTCATATTCTCAAATTGGGAGTCTCGCAGCTACGTGGTCAGTTCCTACGATTTACATTGGTCCCGTGGGAGGTGTTAGTGCCACCCACGGGGACGTTCGGTGGCTGTTTCGAGTTTTCACCCTCTAACGCCATGTTTGTAAGCCTAAGTCTAGAAATATGCAAATTAGCATCATATTCTCAAACGGAGAGTCTCGCGGCTGCGTGGTCAGTTCCTACGTGTATCATTGGTCCCGTGGGAGGAGTTGGTACCACCCACGGGGACGTTCGGGGGTTGTTTCGAGTTTTCACCCTCTAACGCCATGTCTTTAAGCCTAAGTCTAGAAATATATAAATTACAATCGTATTCTCAAACCGGGAGTCCCACGACTGTGGGGTCAGTTCCTACGAGTTACATTGGTCTCGTGGGAGGTGTTGGTGCCACCCACGGGGACGTTCGGGGGGCTATTTTGAGTTTTCACCCTCTAACCTCATGTTTTTAAGCCTAAGTTTAGAAATATGCAAATTACCGTCGTATTCTCAAACCGAGAGTCCCACAACTGCGTGTTCAGTTCCTACGAGTTACATTGGTCCCATAGGGGGTGTTGGTGCCACCTTCAGGTACGTTCGGTGGCTGTTTCAAGTTTTCACCCTCTAACGCTATGTTTTTATGCTTAAGTCTACAAATATGCAAATTACTGTCGTATTCTCAAATAGGGAGTCCCGTGGCTACGTGGTCAGTTCCTATGAGTTACAATGGTCCCGTGGGAGGTGTTGGTGCCACCCACAGGGACGTTCGGTTGCTGTTTCGAGTTTTCACCCTCTAACGCCATGTTTTTAAGCCTAAGTCTAGAATTATGAAAATTAGCCTCGTATTCTTAAACCGGGAGTCCCGCGGCTGCGGCGTCAATTCCTACGTGTTACGTTGGTCCTGTTGGAGGTGTTGGTGCCACCCACAAGGACGTTCGGGGGCTGTTTCAAGTTTCCACCCTCTAACGCCATGTTTTTAAGCCTCAGTCTAGAAATATGAAAATTACCGTCGTATTCTCAAACCAGGAGTCCCGGGGCTGCGTGGTGAGTTCCAACGAGTTACGTTGGTCCCGTGGGTGGTGTTGGATCCACCCACGGGGACGTTCGATGTTTATTTTGAGTTTTCACCCTCTAACGCAATATTTTTAATCCTATCTCTCGAAATATGCAAATTACCGTCGTATTCTCAAACCGGGAGTCCCGCGGCTGTGAGGTCAGTTCCTACGAGTTACATTGGTCCCGTGGGAGGTGTTGGTGCCACCCACTATGAGATTCGAGGGCTGTTTTGAGTTTTGACCCTCTAACGCCAGGTTTTTAAGGCTAAGTCTAAAAATATAAAAATTATCATTGTATTCTCAAATCGGGAGACCCGCGGCTGCGTGGTCAATTCCTATGAGTTATATTGGTCCCGTGGGAGGTGTTTGTGCCACCCACGGGGAGGTTCGGGTGCTGTTTCGAGTTTTCACCCTCTAACGCCTTGTTTTTAAGCCTCAGTCAAGAAATATGCAAATTACCATCGTATTCTCAAACCGGGAGTCCCGCGGCTGCTTGGTGAGTTCCTACGAGTTACGTTGGTCCCGTGGGTGGTGTTGGTGCAACCCACGGGGACGTTCGGTTGTTGTTTCGAGTTTTCACCCTCAAACGCCATCTTTTTAAGCCTAAGTCAAGAAATATGCAAATTACCATATTATTCTCAAACCGGGAGTTCCGCGGTTACGTGGTCAGTTCCTATGAGTTACATAAGTCTCATGGGAGGTGTTGTACCACCCACGGGGACGTTCGGTGGTTGTTTCGAGCTTTCACCCTCTAGTGCCATGTTTATAAGCCTAAGTTTAGAAATATGCACATTACCATCGTATTCTCAAACCGGCAGACCCGCGGCTGTGTGGTCGGTTCCTACGAGTTACATTGGTCCCATGGGAGGTGTTTGTGCCACCCACGGGGACGTTCGGGGGCTATTTCGAGTGTTCACCTTCTAACGCCATGTTTTTAAGCCAAAGTGTAGAAATATACAAATTACCGTCGTATTCTCAAACCGGGAGAGCCGTGGCTGCGAGGTCAGTTCCTATGAGTTACATTGGTCCTGTGGGAGATGTTGGTGCCACCCACAGGGAGATTCGGGGGCTATTTCGACTTTTCACCCTCTAACGCCATGTTTTTAAGCCTAAGTCTAGAAATATGAAAATTATCGTCGTATTCTCAAATCGGGAGACCCGCGGCAGCGTGGTCAATTCCTATGAGTTACGTTGGTCTCGTGGGAGTTGTTTGTGCCACCCACGAGAACGTTCGATGTCTGTTTCGAGTTTTCACCCTCTAATGCCATGCTTTTAAGCCTAAGTCTAAAAATATGCAAATTACCGTCGTAGTCTCAAACCAGGAGACCCGCGACTGCGTGGTCAGTTCCTACGAATTACATTGGTCCCGTGGGAGGTGTTTGTGCCACCCACGGGGACGTTCGGGGACTTTATCGAGTTTTCACCCTCTAACGCCATGTCTTTAAGCCTAAATCTAGAAATATATAAATTACCATCGTATTCTCAAACTGGGAGTCCCGCGGCTGCGGGGTCTGTTCCTACGAGTTACATTGGTCTAGTGGGAGGTGTTGGTGCCACCCACGGGGACGTTCGGGGGGTATTTCGAGTTTTCACCCTCTAACCTCATGTTTTTAAGCCTAAGTCTAGAAATATGAATATTATCGTCGTATTCTCAAATCGGAAGACCCGCGGCTGCGTGGTCAGTTCCTACGAGTTACATTGGTCCCGTGGGGGGTGTTGGTGCCACCTTCGGGGACGTTCGGTGGCTATTTTGAGTTATCACCCTCTAACGCCATGTTTTTAAGCCTATGTCTATAAATATGTAAATTATAGTCGTATTCTCAAATAGGGAGACTCGCGGCTATGGGGTCAGTTCCTACGAGTTACAATGGTCCCGTGGGAGGTGTTGGTGCCACCCAATTGGCCGTTCGGGGGTTGTTTCGAGTATTCACCCTCTAACACAATCTTTTTAAGTCTAAGTCTAGAAATAGGTAAATTACCGTCGTATTCTAAAAACCGAGAGTCCCGCGGCTACGGGGTCAGTTCCTACGAGTTTTATTGATCCCATGGGAGGTGGTGGTGCCACCCAAGGGGACGTTCGGGTACTATTTTGAGTTTCACCCTCTAACGCCATGTTTTTAAGCCTAAGTCTAGATATATGCAAATTACCATCATATTCTCAAACCGGGAGACCCGCAGCTGCGCGGTCAGTTCCTGCGAGTTACATTGGTCACGTGGAAGGTATTTGTGCCACTCACGGGGACGTTCGGGGGCAGTTTCAAGTTTTCACCCTCTAACGCCATGGTTTTAAGCCTAAGTCTAGAAATATTCAAATTACCAATGTATTCTCAAATCGGGAGTCTTGCGGCTGCGTGGTCGGTTCCTACGAGTTACATTGGTCCCGTGGGAGGTGTTGGTGCCACCCACGGGGACGTTCGGTGGCTGTTTCGAGTTTTCACCCTCTAACGCCATGTTTTTAAGCCTAAGTCTAGAAATATGCAAATTACCATCGTATTCTTAAACCGGGAGTCTCGCGGCTGCGTGGTCAGTTCGTACACGTTACATTTGTCCCGTGTGAGGTGTTGGTACTACCCACAGGGACGTTCGGGAGATGTTCTGAGTTTTCACCCTCTAACGCCATGTTTTTAACCTATGTCTATAAATATTAAAATCACCGTCGTATTCTCAAACCGGTAGTCCCGCGGCTGCGGGGTCAGTTCTTACGAGTTACATTGGTCCCGTGGGAGGTGTTTATGCCACCCACGGGGACGTTAGGTGCTGTTTCGAGTTTTCACCCTCTAACGCAATGTTTTTAAGCCTAAGTCTAGAAATATGCAATTAACTGTCGTATTCTCCAATCGGGAGACCCGCGGCTGCGTGGTCAATTCCTAGGAGTTACATTGGTCCCGTGGGAGGTGTTTGTGCGACCCACGGGGACGTTCGGTGGCTATTTCGAGTTTTTAACCTCTAACGACTTGTTTTTAAGCCTCAGTCTAGAAATATGCAAATTACCGTCATATTCTCAAATCGAGAGTCCCGCGACTGCGTGGTGAGTTCCTACGAGTTACGTTGGTCCCGTGGGTGGTGTTGGAGCCACCCACGGGGATGTTCAGGGACTGTTTGGAGTTTTCACCCTCAAACGCCATGTTTTTAAGCCTATGTCTAGAAATCTACAAATTGCCATATTATTCTCAAACCGGGAGACCCGAGGCTTAGGGGTCAGTTCCTACGAGTTACATTGGTCCCGTGGGAGGTGATGATGCCACCCACGGGGACGTTCGGGGGCTGTTTTGAGTTTTCACCCTCTAATGCCAAGTTTTTAAGCCTAAGTCTCGAAATATGCAAATTACTATCGTATTCTCAAATCAGGAGTCCCTCGGCTACATGGTCAGTTCCTACGAGTTACATTGGTCCCGAGGGCGGTGTTTGTATCACCCACGGGGACATTCGGGGGATGTTTCGAGTTTGCACTCTCTAACGCCATGTTCTTAAGCCTAAGTCTAGAAATATGCAAATTACCGTCGTATTCTCAAATCGGGAGTCTCGCGGCTGCGTGGTCAGTTCCTACAAGTTACATTGGTCCCGTGGGAGGTGTTAGTGCCACACACGGGGACGTTCGGTGGTTATTTCGAGTTTTCACCCTCTAACGCCACGTTTGTAAGCCTAAGTCTAGAAATATGCAAATTACCGTCGTATTCTCAAACCGAGATTACCGCGGCTGCGGGGTCAGTTCCTACAAGTTACATTGGTCCCGTGGGAGGTGTTTATGCCACCCACGGGGACGTTCGAGGATGGTTTCGAGTTTTCACCCTCTAGCGCCATGTTTTTAAGTCTAAGTCTAGAAATATGCAAATTAACGTCGTATTCTCAAATCGGGAGACCCGCGCCTGCTTGGTCAATTCCTATGAGTTACTTTTGTCCCGTGGGAGGTGTCTGTGCCACCCACGGGGACTTTCAAGGGCTATTTCTAGTTTTCATCCTCTAACGCCATGTTTTTAGGCCTAACTCTTGAAATATGCAAATTACGTACGTATTCTCAAATTGGGAGACCCGCGGCTGCGAGGTCAGTTCCTACGAGTTACATTGGTCCCGTGGGAGCTGTTGGTCCCACCCACCGGGAGATTCGCTGGCTGCTTCGAGTTTTCACCCTCTAACGACATGTTTTTAAGCCTAAGTCTAGAAATATAAAAATTGTCATCGTATTCTCAAATCGGGAGTCCCGCTACTCCGGGGTCAGTTCCTACGAGTTACATTGGAATCATGGGAGGTGTTGGTGCCACCCACGGGGACGTTCGGGGGCTGTTTCGATTTTTCATCCTCTAACGCCATGTTTTAAGCCTATGTCTATAAATATTAAAATTACCGTCGTATTCTCAAATGGGGAATCCCGCGACAGTGGGGTCAGTTCCTACGAGTTACATTGGTCCCGTGGGAGGTGTTTGTGCCAGTCAAGGAACGTTCGGGGGCTGTTTCGAGTTTACACCCTCTAACGCCATATTTTTAAGCCTAAGTCTAGAAATATGCAAATTAACATCGTATTCTCAAATCGAGAGACTCGCGCCTGCTTGGTCAGTGCCTACGAGTTACATTGGTCCCATGGGAGGTGTTTGTGCCACCCACGGGGACATTCGGAGGATGTTTCGAGTTTTCACCCTCTAACGCCATGTTCTTAAGCCTAAGTCTAGAAATATGCAAATTACCGTCGTATTCTCAAATTAGGAGTCTCGCGGCTGCGTGGTCAGTTCCTATGAGTTACATTGTGTGACACCCCGCCTAATTAAATACCGAGCGATCACTCCTTTATTAAATTAAAATCAAGGTGAACAGTTGGTTCATTCTTAGCATCACTGTCGTTAAAATACTTTTCCAATTTAAACAACCTAAATAATTAAGCTAAGTGTCAAAACCATATAAAACCTTATTCTCATTTTATTAAATTCGGTTATAAAACCTTAAACCATTAAGATCTAAAGAGTCACACAATAAGTAGAAGAATAAAATGAACATTTAAGAGTTTACCCAACAATAATAAATCCCAACATTAAAATACTAAGGAAAACATCCTGACAGTAACAATCCGAAATAAAGATACTGAAATTAAAAGAATAACAATCTCTGACAATATAAACTAAATAATGGAAAAAGGGCGACACATGCCCTCGCTAGATAAAGCTGAACTAGAAGTAGAGTCAACAATGAGGTCGTCTAAACAATGGCCTGCAACTCCCACAAAAGCTACAGCGCGTTCCATCTAAAGGATCCTATGCAAGACGCCCCTGTGGCTGGGCACCTGTAATACATACATATATATACAAGAGGAAAAGAAAAAGAAACGGGTCAGAGCCCGATAGTGTATATGATTTAAAAATTCGTTTAGCAAGTATTTAAATTGATTACAGGCTAATGCAACGACATATTAGTGCGACACTCTCTTGAGAAATTCTCACCTCTCTTCTAATGTGCACACCTATCGCACTAACCTTCCCAATGTTCTATCTTGTCATATACCACACTATCTTTCCCTAATGATTTAACTTATCTTAGGTTATTCGCAGGATTTACAACAGAACAACACAAGTATTTAAAACGTAAGATTTCAATTTGTAACCAAAGTTCTCCTTTTAGCTTTATTAATCAATAAAGTTTTCCAGTGTCATTTTATACTTTCTCAAAACAAGTATTTATAATTGAGTCATCAACCATGTCCTACATATCAAATCACAGTAGGCAGCTCCAGATTTTAGAATTTCATATATATATATTAACTACTCGTATAATATATATATCATAACAGCACCCCACATAAAAACTATGGTGCGGGCATACTCTGCTATCAAATCCCCGTATCAATCGTACTAAAGGGAATACAAGTTAGGAATCACTCGAACTGTATCAATACATACACAAACAATATTGAGGCGAAGCATAGTTTCCAAGTCCAAGAGGTCAGTACATACCCTCACGTCTCTTAGGACCGTGACTACCGATTCCATAGCATGTACCTAGGATTTCTATCTTCTAGGGTACGAGTCAATATCCCCCATAAGGCACACGAGATAAGATCATCCCAGCGCGGTAACCTCAGGGATAGCAAGTAGCGTGGGCATGATTTTCACAAGTATATAATATATGCATACACAATCATATAAATATACCACTTTTATTATATCAATATAGGTTTATCCCATAACCCACATTCACAACATTTATCCTTATTTTCCCCATTATTATTTATCAAGTATAATGGTTCGTCTCTAACTTTAATTCGAAGGGTTTTTCCAACTTACTACGTAACACTCATGGAATCTATTTTCCCAAGTATAAATTCAGTAGAACTTCATCTATTTTCCGTCGTAATCATGTTCACGTAATCTTTCCCTTTAATACAAGATTTCATCGTTCCTTATGTAATTATCCCAAAAATACAATTCTCGTATCACACTAAAGGCCCCAACATTATTCATATGTCCTACTGGTCTTCCACATCTCCCAAAACATTTTATTAAGGATGTCTAAGGAGTTTTCTTCATTTCGAATCAATTCAACAATTTTAAAAGGAGAACTTAAGTCTGCCAGGAGGAGTCGATCGATCGAGGTCTGGGGCTCTATCGATCGAACCTTCGATCGATCAAGCAGGTATGTGAAATCTACAATTTTATAGTTACGGGTTTCATCTTCTCACCTCTACCAATTCCATATTTTTCATACCCAAACGACCCAGAATTCATACTACTAATATCATATCATCATATTAAGAATTCCCTACGTAAAGCATGTCAATTTTCGTCACTAAACATGGATTTACAAGCCAAAATTCATTTAAAACTCAAGAACCCTAGAAATCTCTTAATCATGGTTCTAATCTATTTTCCCAGAATATCCTTCTTATACAACATCAAAATTTCGTGGTTTAATTCTCTACATCACCAAAGGTTTCCAGAATATCATTTAAGTCATCACTACATGCAATTTCCTATCTCAAATTGGGTTTTTCTTCCATACAATTCATCTTAATCATTCCTACACCAATATGAAAGATGCATCAATGAAATAAGCAAGATAAACACTTGCCTGGGATTTTCGGTGTTCTGGTTTGGTGCCGAATTTTGTGTGGTTATGTTCCCCATCTCGCGATCTACGCGTTGGCGGTAGCGGCGGCGCAAACGGTTGAGTTTTGAGCCTTGGAATGCCTTGAGAGCTCTCTCCTCTCCTCTCCAATGGCCGTTCTAGAGTTTTGAGTTTTCTAACCCTAGATGACTAACCTAAATGGCTGATATAGATTACTAATTTTCGTGGGTTTAATTACCCAAAAATACAAAATGACTAAAATGTCCTCCCGGGGTACTAATTAAGTCTAAAAACGCCTCGAGACCTAAACTAAACCCCCGGGTACACTTTTCTGACTATCTCGACCCTTCCGGACACGTTGGCGTACTCAAAATGACCATACGAACAACCTATAAAATATTCACTTTTATTAATCAACATTTAGTCCCGACACTACACAGGCGCGTCCCGACTTAAATTTCCATAATTGTCATTTTATTCACACGTGACAATATTAGAAAAATAAATCTCATATATTACTATACTCATCCAGTAACATTCAACAAATAACAAATTTCCAATAATTACTAACTCTCGTCACGCTAGTAAATATTTAAAAGAACATTCCGGATTAAAATTAAATTAATTTATCTTAATTAAATTTAATAAATCCCATAATTCAAAAGCTATAAAAATACGGGGTATTACATACTTCCCCCCTAATAATGGAACTTCATCCCGAAATTCGGAAAATAAGGCCTATTAGGTAGCACAATTCTGGATATCCTTTTTCCGTACACAAACTAACTACACATTACGGCGCTCAATCACTATAGCCCTTTCTTCATAGTAACATTGATTTACATTCCCATTGGGGACACTTCACATTGTGCTCCCAACAGACAACATTCGCATAGGTCACACCTATACGTTATAATTTCCTTATCTCACTATCATTAGGAGGCCTCACCTCACTACATGACAAATACTCGGATTTATTCATATACGAAACTCCCATTCTGAGAAAATTATACGAACATTTGATCACTCTTGCTCGCCTAAAACAGTCATGGAATTCTACCACAGTTATCGGATGTTCTCTCGACCGATCCAAAAACTCTGATTATCTACTCTCCTCTGAACATACGGGAGGAGAATAGTCGAGGTTCTTCCATAACAAAACCTTAGTAAGCACCTTGCACACGACAAACGGGTATGAGTGCTTCTACCAAGCATTCCTGAAATCATCGTACCAATATTCCAAAATCTCC
This sequence comes from Sambucus nigra, assembly GCA_949130495.1. Lineage (NCBI taxonomy): Eukaryota > Viridiplantae > Streptophyta > Magnoliopsida > Dipsacales > Adoxaceae > Sambucus > Sambucus nigra. Next base: position 59,467,690 of record OX422218.1, on the reverse strand, counting down.
TTCACATGGCTCCACAAATCATTAATCACCATGCGCCCATTCCCTGGTTACGGGTGATACATCCTGCTCGAAACGAAAACTTATCTCCGCTGGTTTCTGAAATCCCATATCAAAGGTGGGATTCACCAATCTCATCCTGATTTAGAAATTTATACTGCGCCGGATCATGCACTGGCGCGATCCTTCCTTTCAAAGGAAGTCTGGGGCATACTAGTTAATATTGTGAGTCATCTTAAAGGAGTATCAATCACCTCCTTCTCGACGACTTTATTCACATGTTCGGGATGAACCTTTGATCTTGTTTTGAGGATGGCAACCCATCCAAGAACTGTACCAACTTTACCGACCTCTTCCAAATTCAGGAATTGTATCTAAACACAAAATTCTTTGGTTGATTCTCCTCTTTCAACCCAACCTTACCAATGGGCGGTGCATGTAGAGATTACTCACTACGTCTCGCTAAACATAGATTTTTCCCTTGAAATGTCTCACATTAAGTGACACGTAATACTCCCCTTCCTTCCTTGTAGTATGTCGAAAGTTCCACCCGTGCTCTTCTCTCCACGAAGTGTACATCTGGATCTCTTATACCGTACTAACATCATCCCCCTTTCTATGTGTGAGTCGCTCTCACATTTGATTACTAACAATTTCGCTCCGAGTGTTCTTCATAATCATTTAATTCTGCTCCATTCAAGGAATACTCTTCTTAAATGGCTTCCCACAGTCTTCCAATTCAAATTTGGGTGTGCTATTCTAATTGTACACCTATGTATGGATTATCGCCCCTCATATGACGTTTAATCCACTCTATCACTTCCACTTCGTTAAACTCATCCCACAAACATATATGACACACGTCCATGACCACGTCCCTTCGACTCGAACTATTTTTAACTGTAATTAACCGAGATGTCCACATTCTTGCAACACCCCGACCGCCCTAGAAGAGCGAACGGCGTGCTACTCATCCGTAGAATGAACTAAATTCAACGAAATATAAGGAATAGGGCATTCAAATTCCATGACGATAAAAGAGGAATAATAATTCTCAACCTTCTTCAAATAAGTATAAAAATTTTCCCAAATAGGTACAACAACCAAAATAAATCAGTAACGCTCTATTCATCAAAATAACTTCAAGTCATCTCTTTTGTATAATAAAGTTCTTTCCAGATAATCCATGCTAAAAATCATTCTAACTCTTTATTCGCCTCGTGTTTTGAAAATGGTTACGGCATTTGAGTACTCTCAATCACCCTAGAAATCAAAATTCTTAAATTCTCCTTATCATCGTTCCACCCCTCAACTCGTGGGGTAACTTTAAATCCTTTCTTACCACAAGATCCGGCTTCCAATAGCTTTAAGACAAAATTCAACTTCCAACTTACATACATAATTACTTGATCCCATTTCGACCAGGGTACCGAACTCATGGAATAGTGACCAAACGTCTCCCTATTTCCAACCTTACGCTAAGTTTCATGCATGGGATGTCTCGCAAAGAGAAATCCAAACAAGTAACTCCCCCGATACACTACTACCTAGAATTGTCGGTTATCGAAATCCGTTAGGTCCTCCGTCCATAGTATATACCCCTTTATTCCGTCCCTTGACAGAAAAGTTACAATTTCTCCCGTAATTATGCTTAACAAAGAACGTTTCACTAATTGCACTATTGTTCAGTATAGGTTGGTGGTAATAGCATTCCATAAACCTCGAATACATACAATCGGAATTCTCCAAATTCCTTTCCCTAATAATAGGGGTATAAATATTAACTCCCACATCTCTAAAGGATAAATATAACAATTCACTCTCCCTATCACTAAGTCCAGAGTGCTAAACATAATACTGAGTCAAATCTTTTCGCCCAACGGTAAATCCCGATACATACTGAATCATATTGGCAAAGTCTATACATACATTGGCATCGAATATCTCGAGCCCACTATCTCCTCCAAAGTCTCTAGGATAGATAATATAAGTGCGAGTCCAACCTTCTTACAGGTAAAGCCTCGCCAAAACAAAACGTAAAACATGTTGCGCTAATGCAACCACTCCTATAGCCTTGAAATAAATGCCCACTGTCATACTAACCATTTCTATAACGTCTTAACAAAGATAATATCATACTCGTATATCGCATCACGACAACGAGTAGCCTCAATAAAGTACAAAACATTGTTAATATACTCATTCATCCTCCGCGGATAGCACTAAAGAAAAATCCCACTACACTAGGGAAAAATATTCACATAATAATAATAACGTTTAAAATGATATGCATGAAGCTCGTCTCACATGCTAATTTAGCAAGGAACAAAATATGGTGACTCGCTCGTGTCACATAAACACGTCGCATCCTTTGAGGATACAAGTTACACTTATACCTTGTCAATCATCTTGACTGTGCAAATGGTTTCCGGACGTAACACGTCTAATCAAACCCAACAAAATTTCTTTAATCGTTGCATTTTACTAGGCACCGTATTCTTGTCCTTTTTCTCACTTTGGAACATATTATCGTGAGCGATCTCACGCCGCACAAAATACCTCAACACATAATCCACTTACCACCTGTCCTACTAACCAGGTTAGGATTGTCCTTCTCTCGGACTTTAGTAAACTCGATTCCTGTTAACCATCACGGTTGTTCCCTTAGCTTTTTAGGTCATAAAGATCATGTTACTATCTATAATAGTACTTACTGAACTTACCATCACTTGGTAAGAATTTAGCTATCTGAAGCTTTTAAATGGTTTTCCTGATGTGTATCCACATCCTTTTGTGGTGCTATACCACCACCGTTCTATTCAGTCTTATTCTCGACTAAATTCTTCGATTCCTTATATTCCCCCACAAAGAAGCGTTATCATCTATATTGACAAAATATGACATTGTCAACCTCTGAATCGGTCGTCCATCAGAATTTCCTCCTTGAGTATTATCAACTATTATTACGAGTTGGTCTCCCACTTGGAGTCGTTTCCTCCACTCGTATCTACCTCTTTTGATACAAAATTTACTAACGATTAGGATTCATATCCACAATTGGACTTCTGTCATGCCCTCATGCGATGAGTTCAGAACCACGTTTGCTTCTAATCCTGAACAGTTGAGGAAGGAACATGCGGTCAACACTGTACCTAAGGTTCTCCTATAGGCATAGCATTTCATTTCAAAAATTTCCCATTGACAGTCTCTACATGTTTTTGTAATACGTTGGGTAAGTTTACCCCCGCACCTCATTCGACTATAACAGCATTTGGAAATCACTGCTGCGCCTTAGTCGCCTTTCTAGTCTTGGCTTCTCGTGCCATAATGGAGGTGACCTCAACTACGGTCATCATCCTCGGATATATTTTATAATCTCAACTGAGCTCTGCCTCCTGATGTACGCTTAACGGTCCTCTTCTGACATCTGTCATCGCTCGGCACACGCACACATCCGAATGAAATTAGAATTCACTAATGTATACACAATATAGCAGGAGAACGAAATCTCGTCAAAGGAATCGACAATCCTAAACATAGGGCTCTATAACAAACAAAGCAACGCTGAAAGCATAATAAGTCCTACAGATCCTAAGGACACTAGAACCTGATGCTCTGATACCACCTGTGACACCCCGCCTAATTCAATACCGGGCGATCACTCCTTTATTAAATTAAAATCAAGGTGAACAGTTGGTTCATTCTTAGCATCACTGTTGTTAAAATAGTTTTCCAATTTAAACACCCTAAATAATTAAGCTAAGTGTCAAAACCATTTAAAACCTTATTCTCATTTTATTAAAATCGATTATAAAACCTTAACCCATTAAGATCTAAAGAGTCACACAATAAGTAGAAGAATAAAATGAACATTTAAGAGTTTACCCAACAATAATAAATTGTAATACCCCGTATTTTCATGCTATATTAATTTGGGGATTTATTAAATCTAATGTGAGTTAATTATTTAATAAAAATCCAGAAATTAACTATGTTATAATTATTTAACGTGGCGAGAGTTAGTAATTATGGGAAATAAATTTGTTGAATATTACTAATGAGTAAAGTAATATATAATATTGGTTCTATTAAATGTCACGAGTGAATAGAATGACAATTATGGAAATTTAAGTCGGGACGCGCCTGTGTCGAATGTTGATTAATAAAAGTGTATATTTTATAAGTCATTCGTATGGTCGTTTGGGTCTCAGGGCGTTTTTAGGCCTAATTAGTACCCCGGGAGGGCGTTTTGGACATTTCACATTTTTGGGTAATTAAACCCACGAAAATCAGTAATCTATATCAGCCATTTAAGTTAGACAGATAGGGTTAGAAAGCTCAAACACAATAACGGCCATAGGAGAGGAAGGAGAGAACTCTCAAGGCAAATTCAAGGCCCAAAATCCATCCGGTTGCACCGCCACCACCACCAACGCGTAGATCGCACGACGGGGAACGCAACCACACCGAAATCATCTGCAAACCAGAACATCGAAAATCCCAGGCAAGTGTTTATCTTGCTTATTTCGTTGATGCATCTTTCATATTAGTGTAGGAATGATTAGGATGAGTTTTATGGAAGAAAACCTAAGATTTGAGATAGGAATCGTATGTAGTTATGGTTTAAATGATAATTCTGGAAACCCTTGCCATGTAGAGGAATTTACCCATGAAATTATGATGTTTATAAGAAGAAATTTCTGGAAAAACAGATTGGAACCATGATTTAGAGATTTCTAGGGTTCTTGAATATTTAAATGAATTATGGCATGATTAATCCATGTTTAGTGACGTAAATTGACATGCTTTACGTAGGAAATGTATGATATCATGTTAGGATGTTAGTAGTACAAATTTTGAGACGTTTGGGATTGTAAAATATGGATTTGGTGTAAGTTAAAAGATGAAACCCGTAACTGCAATTCTGCAGATTTCGCAGACCTGCTTGATCGATCGATCGAGCCCAGAGCTTCGATCGATCGAAGGTTCGATCGATCGAGCCCCAGACCTCGATCGATCGACCCCTCCTGGCAGACTCCTATTTCCTTTTTAAATGAGTTAAATTCAATTTATTGTGAGATAATTCTTGGGCATCCTTAATAAAATATTTTGGGAGATAGGGAAGACCAGTAGGACATGTGAATAAATTTTAGGACCCTTGATGACGGGCAAAGATTGTATTTTAGGATAATTACATAAGGGTCGGTAAATTTATGACTTAAAGAGAGAGAGACGTAAGAGAGTTACTTTGGGACAAATGTGTATACCTACTGAATTCTATAATTTGGAGAATAAAGCCATGAGAGCTGTGTGGTACGTTGGAATAATACCGAATCAAGGTTAGAAACGAACCGTTATAAGTGTTTACAAAAATATGATAATATGGAAATGTCGTAATTATGGGAATTGAGAATTTACCTAATATTGATATGGTAATTTTAGTATAGTTATATGATTGTGTATGCATATGCTATGTATGTGTGAAAATCATGCCCACGCTACTTGCTATCCCTGAGGTTACCGCGCTGGGACCGTCTTATCTCGATGGGACCTTTATGGGGGATATTGACTTGTACCCTAGAAGATAGATATCCTTGGTACAGGCTATCGATGTGATAGTTCAAACGGTCCTAAGAGATGCAGGCATGTGCCATCCTCTTAGAGACTTGGAATCTATACTTCGCCTCAATATTATTTGTTTATGCGTTAATACAATTCGAGAGTGATTCCGAATGTATTCCCCTTAATGCGAGTGATATGGGGTTTTGGATAGTAAAGTATGCCCGCACCATAGTTTTATTTGGGGTGTTGTTATGATATATATATATATTTTATGAGTAGTTAATATATATATGAAATTCTGAAATCTGGAACTGCCTACTGTGATGTGATATGTAGGACATGATTGATGACTCAAATTGTAAATACTTGTGTTGAGAAAGTATAATATGACACTGGAAAACTTTATTGAATTATAAAGTTAAAATGAGAACTTTGATTACTAATTGAAATATTCTTTTCAAACAATTAAATCGTTAAATTTCGACTCCTGCGAAGAATCTAAGATAAGTTATACATTGGGAAAGGATAGCGTGTTATATGATAAGACAAACCGTTGGGAAGGTTAGTGCGATAGGTGTGCACATTAGAAGAGGGGTGAGAATTTCTCAAGAGAGTGTCGCACTAATATGTTGTTGCATTGGCCTGTATCAATTTAAATACTTGCTAAACGTATTTTAAATCAAACACACTATCGGGCTCTGACCCGTTTCTCTTTCTCTCTCATGTATATATATGTATGTATTACAGGTGCCCAGCCACAGGGGTGTCTTGCTTAGGATCCTTTGAAAGGAACATGTTGCAGCTTAGGTGGAAGTTGCAGTCCACTTTCATAGACTACTTCGTTCACTTGATTCCACATCTATCATACTCATTTATTGGGCATGTGTCGCCCTTTCCACTATTTATCTGTTTTATTGGGACATTTGTATTTCAGTTATTTCTAGTACTGTTACTATGGGATTTATTTCAGTATGGATGTGTTACATTTAGTTTTAAATGTTGGGATTTTGGATGTTAAATGTTTAAAGTAATTGGATTATGTTCCAGGATAATTGTTGTATGATTCTTACTTATTGAAAATGTTGTTACTAATTAAATAAATAGTTTTCCTAAAAAAAAAAATTGGTCAGAAAGGTTAAAAATGGTTTTGACACTTAGCTTAATTAATTAGGGTGTTAAATTGGAAAAGTTTATTTTTACGACAGTGATGCTAAGAATGAACCAACTGTTCACCTTGATTTTAATTTAATAAAGGAGTGATCACCCGGTATTTAATTAGGCGGGGTGTCACAGGTGGTATCAGAGCATCAGGTTCTAGTGTCCTTTAGGATCTGTGCGGATTATTATGCTTTCAGCATTGCTTTCTTTGATATAGAGCCCTAATACTAGGAATGTTGTGTTCATCTATATACATTAGGAATTCGTGCTTCTGCGATTTATTTATTTGAATGATGAACTCATCCAAATTTATTTAAATTTTCAGATGGATCGTCAAGAAGAACTAACTAAGGCGGTTAGGGGAGTTAACGAGCAAGATCGACTTACACCTTAGGTATCTCCAGAGAGAATATCAACCGCCGAGTTAGCAGGTATTGTGTCACAGGCAGTTACCACTGCAGTCTTACAGTATCAAGAACGCAGCACGCAGCTTAAGGGGGGCAAAAGATCTAGAGAGTATAGTCAGTATGTTATGACTGGAAATAACAAGTGTGTGAAGATACAAAAATTGCAACAACAATCTCTTCAAGGCCGTAAAAACCACAAAGGTGACAAATTGTGTAGAGAAACCCAAAAGCGTCAGGGTCAACAAAGCCGGGGGCCGAGTGAAGTCACGAAGAGGTGTTTTAAATGCGGTATGGACGGTCATGAACGTTGAACTTGCCCTGATCAGTCTGGAAAGGAACTTCAACCCAACCAGAGAGAACTTTCAGGACTCTGCTATAAATGTGTACAGCATGGTCACATGTGGAGGGATTGTCCTCACCCTAACAAAGTCTTTTCACAAGTTTTCCATCAAGGCCAGCAAGACCAGGGAAAAAGCGAGACTAGTCAACAAAGTAATGAAGTGAAGAAGTTTCGAGGGAGGTGCTTCCAATGTGGCAGAAATGGCCATACGCGTCAGGATTACCCAGAGAAGAATAGGGCCCCACGACAGGAATGTGCTAGTAATAAACCATAGAAACCGGCTCCACCACCTTTTCCAACAACCTCAGTTCAGCAGAGACAGCTACAGTGCGGACGTATCTATCACTTCCTCCAGGCAACGGCTCCGCAGGCACCACCCGCGATTGAGGGTATGTTTTCTATCCATGGAACTTTGAGTCAAATTATGTTTGTTACTGGGGCGATGCATTGTTTTATAGCTACGCATTTTGCGAAGGCCTTAGGGTTGTAAGCCACAGCAGAGAGCACAGTGACGTGTGTAGACTCACCACTGGGGAGTGGGTCACTTATCTTCTTTATATGCCGGGGAGTGGGAGTAAAGATTGGTAGCTTGGTATTACCTACAGACATGTTAGTCTTAGATATGCATGAGCATGATGTTATTATCGGTATGGATTGGCTCGCAGCTTATAGAGCCGTGATTGATTGCTTCGGTGGGAGCATTATTTTTGCCATTCCGGGGCAAGAGATGTTTGTAGTGGCGATGCCTCGCCCAGAGGGAGGTTAGACCACTCATTTATATTATATAGAAGAGGATGCCTATAAGGAGGTTATGATTCGTTTAGACTCGATCCCAGTCGTTCGTGAGTATTCCGATGTATTCCAGGAGATACCAGGCCTACCCCCCAGTCGAGAGATAGACTTTGTCATAGATTTATTGCCAGATACGAGACCTATAGCACGCGCTCCATACCATATGGCTTCGGCAGAGATGCGAGAGTTACGAGATTAGATAGAGCAGCTGTTAGGTCAGGGCTTCATTCGTAGGAGTACCTCACCTTGGGGCGCTCCAATATTTTTTGTGAAGAAGAGAGATGGTTCACTGAGGGTTATGTGTGGAATACCGGGAGTTGAACAAGGTCACGATACGGAATAAGTATCTGTTGCCTCGAATCGATGATATGTTTGACCAACTGAGGGGAGAAACTTTCTTTTTGAAGATAGATCTGAGGTCGGGGTATCACAAATGCTCCATCCGTATTCATGGACTTAATGAACCGAGTACTCAGAGAGTTCTTGGATCAGTTTGTCATCGTCTTTATAGATGATATTTTGATATATTAACACTCCGAGGAGGAGCATGCCGAGCACTTGAGGCAGGTTCTTCAGACTCTATGAGAGCACCAGCTGTATGCTAAGCACGAGAAGTGTGGATTCTGGTTACGGGAAGTGCAGTTTTTGGGGCATGTTGTTTCTGAACAGGGGATAGCAGTTGACCCGAGTAAAGTGTCAGCAGTGAGGGAGTGGGGACAGCCCATGACACCGACGGAAGTGCGTAGTTTCTTGGGGTTAGCCGGATACTACAGGAGATTCATTCGGGGATTCTCCAAAATAGCAAGCCCATTGACAAACCTGACTCGCAAAGGGGTACCATATGTTTGGGATGACGCCTGTCAATTAGCTTTCGATGAGCTGAAAGACAAGCTTACTTCAGCACCAGTCCTTTCTTTGCCAAAGTCGGGTGTGGAGTACCTGGTTTACACCGATGCCTCTTTACGGGGACTTGGGGGAGTACTTCAGCAGGAAGAGAAGGCTATAGCTTTTACCTCCCACAAGCTTAAACCGCATGAGAAAAATTACCCCACCCACGACCTGGAGTTAGGAGCGGTCGTCTTTGCATTGAGGATATGGAGGCACTACTTATTGGGGGAGAAATTCCTCTTGTTCACAGACCACAAGTCACTGCAGTACCTATTCACTCAGCGAGAGCTGAATATGCGTCAGCGCAGATGGTTAGAGTTTGTGAAGGACTATCAGTTCGACATACAGTAACATCCGGGGAAGGCCAACGTAGTTGCTGATGCGTTGAGTCGTAGACCGGTAAAGGAGGTAGCGGATGTCTGGAAAGCGAAGTGGAAGGAGTTGGGTAACCAGGACGCAGTAGCCCGTTCCTTCATATCTGTTATGATAGTCACACCCAAGATCGTTACGAGGGTGATACAGGCACAAACCACAGACCCGTTTTGCTAGGAGCAAATTGTACGACTTTTAGCTGAAGGTGCTGAGTTCTATTCTGTTAGTTTCGACGGGGGTTTGAGGTTTAATGGGAGATTGGTGGTTCCAGAAGGGGCAGAATTGTGTCATGCAGTGATGACCCAATCTCACGGGTCTCGATTTACAGTGCATCCTGGAGGAGATAAGATGTACCAGGATATGAGGAGACAATACTGGTGGAGTGGGATGAAGAAGGACATTGCTGAGTTTGTGTCCAAGTGTTCTTCATGCCAACTGGTGAAGGTGGATCATCAGAAATCGTCAGGGTTGCTTCAGCCGTTGGAAGTACCTGTGTGGAAGTGGGAGAGTATTTCCATGGATTTTATTACAGGTTTGCCTACATCACAGCGGGGCCACGACTCCATCTGGGTGATTATAGACCGTTTGACCAAGGTGACTCATTTTCTGTCAGTGCGGACAGATTATACCACGGGTCAGTATGCTCAGTTGTTCATTTCTGAGATGTCAGATTACATGGGGTGCCCCTGAATATTGTGTCAGATAGAGACAAGATTTTCGTGTCACGTTTTTGGGAAAGCTTTCAGGAGGCTATGGGTACGGAGTTGAGGTTGAGTTCATCTTATCACCCACAGACAGATGGACAGACAGAGCGTACAAATCAGATGTTAGAGGATATGCTACGCATGCGTGTTCTTGATTTTGGAGGAGGTGGGGAGCCACATCTTCCACTGGTAGAGTTTGCTTATAATAATTCTTATCAGTTCACGATTGGCATGGCTCCATTTGAGGCTTTGTATGGCAGGCCTTGTCATTCTCCAACTTGTTGGCTTGAGGTGGGGGATAACGATTTGCTAGGACCAGAGGTGATTCAGGAAACCTCCGCGAGGATTGAGATGGTTAGGAGTCGCATTCGAGTAGCCCAGGACAGGCAGAAGAGCTACGCCGATGCGAAATGGTTCTTCCGGGAGTTTAATGTGGGAGACCAAGTGTTACTGCGTGTATCTCCTATGAAAGGAGTGATGAGGTTCGGGAAGAAAGGGAAATTGGCCCCGAGGTACGTGGGACCATTTCCCATTATCGAGAGGGTAGGGCCGGTAGCATACAGATTGAGAATACCAGAGCATTTACATCGCATTCACGATGTATTCCACATCTCGTCGTTGAGACGGTATCTTCCGGATGATATGGCCCATACTCACATCGCGTTGATGAGATAGACTTGCAGCCTGACAGATCTTACGAGGAGAGACCGGTGGCTATCCTAGACTATAGTGAGGAGATTGAGGTCGAAGATAGTTCCACTTGTGCGAGTCCAGTGGGAGCATCATAATGTGGAGGAATCAACTTGGGAGCGCGAGACCAATATGCGCGAGAGATATCCAGATTTTTTCTTACCAGGTATGCCTTATTTTCCGAATTTCGGGACGAAATTCAGTTATTAGGGGGGAAGTATGTAATACTCCGTATTTTTATGCTATATTAATTTGGGGATTTATTAAATTTAATGTGAGTTAATTATTTAATAAAAATTCAGAAATTAATTATGTTATAATTATTTAACGTGGCGAGAGTTAGTAATTATGGGAAATAAATTTGTTGAATATTACTAATGAGCAAAGTAATATATAATATTGGTTCTATTAAATGTCATGAGTGAATAGAATGACAATTATGGAAATTTAAGTCGGGACGCGCCTGTGTCGCATCGAGAATAAATGTTGATTAATAAAAGTGAATATTTTATAAGTCATTCATATGGTTGTTTTGAGAGCACCAACGCGTCCGGAAGGGTCAAAATAGTCAGAAAAATGTACCCGGGGGTTTAGTTTGGGTCTTGGGGCGTTTTTAGGCCTAATTAGTACCCGGGAGGGCATTTTGGACATTTCACATTTTTGGGTAACTAAACCCACGAAAATTAGTAATCTATATCAGCCATTTAAGTTAGACAGATAGGGTTAGAAAGCTTAAACACAAGAACGGCCATAGGAGAGGAAGGAGAGAACTCTCAAGGCAAATTCAAGGCCCAAAATCCATCCAATTGCACCGCCACCACCACCAACGCGTAGATCGCGCGACGGGGAACGCAACCACACCGAAATCATCTGCAAACCAGAACGTCGAAAATCCCAGGCAAGTGTTTATCTTGCTTATTTCGTTGATGCATCTTTCATATTAGCGTAGGAATGATTAGGATGAGTTTTATGGAAGAAAACCTAAGATTTGAGATAGGAATTGCATGTAGTTATGGTTTAAATGATAATTCTGGAAACCCTTGCCATGTAGAGGAATTTACCCACGAAATTATGATGTTTATAAGAAGCAATTTCTGGAAAAATAGATTGGAACCATGATTTAGAGATTTCTAGGGTTCTTGAATATTTAAATCAATTATGGCATGATTAATCCATGTTTAGTGACGTAAATTGACATGCTTTACGTAGGAAGTGTATGATATCATGTTACGATGTTAGTAGTACAAATTTTGAGACGTTTGGGATTGTAAAATATGGATTTGGTGTAAGTTAGAAGATGAAACCCGTAACTGCAATTCTACAGATTTCGCAGACCTGCTTGATCGATCGATCGAGCCCAGAGCTTCGATCGATCGATCGACCCCTCCTGGCAGACTCCTATTTCCTTTTTAAATGAGTTAAATTCAATTTATTGTGAGATAATTCTTGGGCATCCTTAATAAAATATTTTGGGAGATAGGGAAGACCAGTAGGACATGTGAATAAATTTTGGGACCCTTGATGACGGGCAAAGATTGTATTTTAGGATAATTACATAAGGGTCGGTAAATTTATGACTTAAAGAGAGAGAGACGTAAGAGAGTTACTTTGGGACAAATGTGTATACCTACTGAATTCTATAATTTGGAGAATAAAGCCATGAGAGCTGTGTGGTACGTTGGAATAATACCGAATCAAGGTTAGAAATGAACCGTTATAAGTGTTTACAAAAATATGATAATATGGAAATGTCGTAATTATGGGAATTGAGAATTTACCTAATATTGATATGGTAATTTTAGTATAGTTATATGATTGTGTATGCATATGCTATCTATGTGTGAAAATTATTCCCACACTACTGGCTATCCCTGAGGTTACCGCACTGGGAAAGTCTTATCTCGATGGGACCTTTATGGGGGATATTGACTTGTACCCTAGAAAATAGATATCCTTGGTACAGGCTATCGATGTGATAGTTCAGACGGTCCTAAGAGATGCAGGCATGTGCCATCCTCTTAGAGACTTGGAATCTATACTTCGCCTTAATATTGTTTATTTATGCGTTAATACAATTCGAGAGTGATTCCGAATGTATTCCCCTTAATGCGAGTGATATGGGGTTTTGGATAGTAGAGTATGCCCGCACCATAGTTTTATTTGGGGTGCGGTTATGATATATATAAATTTTATGAGTAGTTAATATATATATATATATATATGAAATTCTAAAATCTGGAACTGCCTACTGTGATGTGATATGTTGGACATGATTGATGACTCAAATTGTAAATACTTGTGTTGAGAAAGTATAATATGACACTGAAAAACTTTATTAAATTATAAAATTAAAATGAGAACTTTGATTACTAATTGAAATATTCTTTTCAAACAATTAAATCGTTAAATTTTGACTCCTGTGAAGAATCTAAGATAAGTTATACATTGGGAAAGGATAGCGTGTTATATGATAAGACAAACCGTTGGGAAGGTTAGTGCGATAGGTGTGCACATTAGAAGAGAGGTGAGAATTTCTCAAGAGAGTGTCTCACTAATATGTTGTTGCATTGGCCTGTATCAATTTAAATACTTGCTAAACGTATTTTAAATCAAACACACTATCGGGATCTGACCCGTTTCTCTTGCTCTTTATCTCTCTTGTATATATATGTATGTATTACAGGTGCCCAGCCACAGGGGCGTCTTGCTTAGGATCCTTTGAAAGGAACGTGCTGCAGCTTGGTGGACGTTGCAGGCCACTTGCATAGACGACTTCGTTCACTAGATTCCACATCTATCATACTCATTTATTGGGCATGTGTCGCCCTTTCCACTATTTATCTGTTTTATTGGGACATTTGTATTTCAGTTATTTCTAGTACTGTTACTATGGGATTTATTTCAGTATGGATGTGTTACATTTAGTTTTAAATGTTGGGATTTTGGATGTTGAATGTTTAAAGTAATTGGATTATGTTCTAGGATAATTGTTGTATGATTCTTACTTATTGAAAATGTTGTTACTAATTAAATAAATAATTTTCCTAAAAAAAAAATTGGTCAGAAAGGTTAAAAATGGTTTTGACACTTAGCTTAATTAATTCGGGTGTTAAATTGGAAAAGTTTATTTTTACAGCAGTGATGCTAAGAATGAACCAATTGTTCACCTTGATTTTAATTTAATAAAGGAGTTATCGCCCGGTATTTAATTAGGCGGGTGCCACATAAATCCCAACATTAAAATACTAAGGAAAACATCCTGACAGTAACAATCCGAAATAAAGATACTGAAATTAAAAGAATTACAATCTCTGACAATATAAACTAAATAATGGAAAAAGGGCGACACATGCCCCCGCTAGATAAAGCTGAACTAGAAGTAGAGTCAACAATGAGGCCGTCTAAACAATGGCCTGCAACTCCCACAAAAGCTACATCGCGTTCCATCCAAAGGATCCTATGCAAGACGCCCCTGTGGCTGGGCACCTGTAATACATACATATATATACAAGAGAGAAATAAAAAGAAACGGGTCAGAGCCCGATAGTGTATATGATTTAAAAATTCATTTAGCAAGTATTAAAATTAATTACAGGCTAATGCAACAACATATTAGTGCGACACTCTCTTGAGAAATTCTCACCTCTCTTCTAATGTGCACACCTATCGCACTAACCTTCCCAATGGTCTATCTCGTCATATACCACACTATCTTTCCCCAATGATTTAACTTATCTTAGGTTATTCGCAAGATTTACAACTGAACAACACAAGTTTTTAAAACGTAAGATTTCAATTTGTAACCAAAGTTCTCCTTTTAGCTTTATTAATCAATAAAGTTTTCGAGTGTCATTTTATACTTTCTCAAAACAAGTATTTATAATTTGAGTCATCAACCATGTCCTACATATCAAATCACAGTAGGCAGCTCCAGATTTTAGAATTTCATATATATATATATTAACTACTCGTATAATATATATATCATAATAGCACCCCACATAAAAACTATGGTGCGGGCATACTCTGCTATCAAATCCCCGTATCAATCGTACTAAAGGGAATACAAGTTCGGAATCACTCGAACTGTATCAATACATACACAAACAATATTGAGGCGAAGCATAGTTTCCAAGTCCAAGAGGTCAGTACATACCCTCACGTCTCTTAGGACCGTGACTACCGATTCCATAGCTTGTACCTAGGATTTCTATCTTCTAGGGTACGAGTCAATATCCCCTATAAGGCACACGAGATAAGATCATCCCAGCGCGGTAACCTCAGGGATAGCAAGTAGCGTGGGCATGATTTTCACAAGTATATAATATATGCATACACAATCATATAAATATACCACTTTTATTATATCAATATAGGTTTATCCCATAACCCACATTCACAACATTTATCCTTATTTTCCCCATTATTATTTATCAAGTATAATGGTTCGTCTCTAACTTTAATTCGAAGGGTTTTTCCAACTTACTACGTAACACTCATGGAATCTATTTTCCCAAGTATAAATTCAGTAGAACTTCATCTATTTTTCGTCGAAATCATGTTCACGTAATCTTTCCCTTTAATACAAGATTTCATCGTTCCTTATGTAATTATCCCAAACATACAATTCTCGTCTCACACTAAAGGCCCCAACATTATTCAGATGTCCTACTGGTCTTCCACATCTCCCAAAACATTTTATTAAGGATGTCTAAGGAGTTTTCTTCATTTCAAATCAATTCAACAATTTTACAAGGAGAACTTAAGTCTACTAGGAGGAGTCGATCGATCGAGGTCTGGGGCTCGATCGATCGATCCTTCGATCGATCGAAGCTCTGGGCTCGATCGATCGATCATGTAGGTATGCAAAATCTGCAGTTTTGCAGTTACGGGTTTCATCTTCTCACCTCTAAAAATTCCATATTTTTCATACCCAAACGACCCAAAATTCATACTACTAATATGATATTATCATATTAAGAATTCCCTACGTAAAGCATGTCAATTTCCGTCACTAAACATGGATTAACAAACCAAAATTCATTTAAAACTCAAGAACCCTAGAAATCTCTTAATCATGGTTCTGATCTGTTTTCCCAGAATCTCCTTCTTATACAACATCAAAATTTCGTGGTTTAATTCTCTACATCACCGAAGTTTTCCAGAATATCATTTAAGTCATCACTACATGCCATTTCCTATCTCAAATTGGGTTTTTCTTCCATACAATTCATCCTAATCATTCCTAAACCAATATGAAAGATGCATCAACGAAATAAGCAAGATAAACACTTGCCTGGAATTTTTGATGTTCTGGTTTGGTGCCGAATTTGGTGTGGTTATGTTCCCCGTCTCGCGATCTACGCGTTGGCGGTGGAGGCGGCGCAAACGGTTGAGTTTTGAGCCTTGGAATGCCTTGAGAGCTCTCTCCTCTCCTCTCCAATGGCCGTTCTAGAGTTTTGAGTTTTCTAAACCTAGATGACTAACCTAAATGGCTGATATAGATTACTAATTTTCGTGGGTTTAATTACCCAAAAATACAAAATAACTAAAATGTCCTCCCGGGGTACTAATTAAGTCTAAAAACGCCTCGAGACCCAAACTAAACCCTCGGATACACTTTTCTGACTATCTCGACCCTTCCGGACGCGTTGGCCCACTCAAAACGACCATACGAACAACCTATAAAATATTCACTTTTATTAATCAACATTTACTCCCGACACGACACAGGCGCGTCCCGACTTAAATTTTCATAATTGTCATTTTATTCACACGTGACAATATTATAAAAATAAATCTCATATATTACTATACTCATCCAGTAACATTCAACAAATAATAAATTTCCAATAATTACTAACTCTTGTCACGCTAGTAAATATTTAAAACAACATTCCGGATTAAAAATTATATAAATTTATCTCAATTAAATTTAATAAATCCCATAATTTAAAAGCTATAAAAATACGGGGTATTACACATTGGTCCCGTGGGAGGTATTAGTGCCACCCACGGGGACGTTCGGTGGCTGTTTCGAGTTTTCACCCTCTAACGCCATGTTTTTAAGCCTAAGTCTAGAAATATGCAAATTAGCATCGTATTCTCAAACTGGGAGTCTCGCGGCTGCGAGGTCAGTTCCTACGAGTTACATTGGAATCATGGGAGGTGTTGGTGCCACCCACGGGGATGTTCAGGGGCTGTTTCGAGTTTTCACCCTCTAACGCCATATTTTTAAGCCTAAGTCTATAAATATGAAAATTACCTTCGTATTCTCAAACCGGGAGTCCCGCGGTTGCGTTGTCAATTCCTACGAGTTACATTAGTCTCGTGGGAGCTGTTGTACCACCCACGGGGACGTTCGGGGGTTGTTATGAGTTTTCACCCTCTAACGCCATGTTTTTAAGCCTAAGTCTAGAAATATGCAAATTACCATCGTATTCTCAAACCGGAAGACCCACGGATGCGAGGTCAGTTCCTATGAGTTACATTGGTCACGTGGGAGGTGTTGGTGCCACCCACGGGGAGGTTCCGGGGCTGTTTCGAGTTTTCACCCTCTAACGCCATGTTTTTAATCCTAAGTCAAGAAATATGAAAATTGTCATCATATTCTCAAACCTGGAGACCCGCGACTGCGTGGTGAGTTCGTACGAGTTACATTTGTCCCGTGGGAGGTGTTTGTGCCAACCACGGGGACGTTCGGGGGCTATTTCAAGTTTTCACCCTCTAACGCCATGTTTTTAAGCCTAAGTGTAGAAATATACAAATTACCATCATATTCTCAAATCGGGAGACCCGCGGCTGCGAGGTCAGTTCCTATGAGTTACATTGGTCCAATGGGAGGTGTTGGTGCCACCCACGGGGAGATTCGGGGGCTGTTCGAGTTTTCACCCACTAACGCCATATTTTTAAGCCTAAGTCTAGAAATATGAAAATTATCGTCGTATTCTCAAATCGGGAGACCCGCGGCTACATGGTCAATTCCTACGAGTTACATTGGTCCCGTGGGAGGTGTTTGTGCCACCCACGGGAACGTTCGGTGTTTGTTTCGAGTTTTCACCCTCTAATGCCATGCTTTTAAGCCTAAGTCTAAAAAAATGCAAATTACCGTCGTATTCTCAAACCAGGAGACCCGCGGCTGCGGGGTCAGTTCCTACGAATACATTGGTCCCGTGGGAGGTGTTTGTGCCACCCACGGGGACGTTCGGGGACTGTATCGAGTTTTCACCCTCTAACACCATGTCTTTAAGCCTAAGTCTAGAAATATATAAATTACCATCGTATTCTCAAATCGGGAGTCCCGCCGCTACGGGATCAGTTCCTACGAGTTACATTGGTCTCGTGGGAGGTGTTAGTGCCACCCACAGGGACGTTCGGGGGTTGTTTCGACTTTTCACCCTCTAACCCCATGTTTTTAAGCCTAAGTATAGAAATATGAATATTATCATCGTATTTTCAAATCGGGAGACCCGCGGCTGCGTGGTCAGTTCCTACGAGTTACATTGGTCCCGTGGGGTGAATTGGTACCACCTTCGGGGACATTCGGTGGCTGTTTTGAGTTTTAACCCTCTAATGCCATATTTTTAAGCCTATGTCTACAAATATGTAAATTATCGTCGTATTCTCAAATAGGGAGACCCGCGGCTATGGGGTCAGTTCCTATGAGTTACAATGGTCCCGTGGGAGGTGTTGGTGCCACCCAAGGGGCCGTTCGGGGGTTGTTTCGAGTTTTCACCCTCTAACGCCATGTTTTTAAGCCTAAGTCTAGAAATAGACAAATTACCGTCGTATTTTCAAATCGGGAGTCCCGCGGCTACGGGGTCAGTTCCTACGAGTTTTATTGGTCCCGTGGGAGGTGGTGGTGCCACCCACGGGGACGTTCGGGGACTGTTTCGAGTTTTCACCCTCTAACGCCATGTTTTTAAGCCTAAGTATAGACATATGCAAATTACCGTCGTATTCTCAAACCGGGAGACCCGCGGCTGGTGGTCAGTTCCTACGAGTTACATTGGTCATGTGGGAGGTGTTTGTGCCACTCATGGGGACGTTCGGGGGCTGTTTCGAGTTTTCACCCTCTAACGCCATGTTTTTAAGCCTAAGTCTAGAAATATTCAAATTACCAAAGTATTCTCAAATCGAGAGTCCCGCGGCTGCGTGGTCAGTACCTACGAGTTACATTGGTCCCGTGGGAGGTGTTGGTGCCACCCACGGGGACGTTCGGTGGCTGTTTCGAGTTTTCACCATCTAACGCCATATTTTTAAGCCTAAGTCTAGAAATATGCAAATTACCGTATTATTCTCAAACCGGGAGTCTCGCGGCTGCGTGGTCAGTTCGTACGTGTTACATTTGTCCCGTGTGAGGTGTTGGTACCACCAATGGGGACGTTCGGGGGTTGTTCCGAGTTTTCACCCTCTAACGCCATGTTTTTAAGCCTATGTCTATAAATATTAAAATCACCGTCGTATTCTCAAACCG
The DNA here is from genome assembly GCA_949130495.1 of Sambucus nigra. NCBI lineage: Eukaryota > Viridiplantae > Streptophyta > Magnoliopsida > Dipsacales > Adoxaceae > Sambucus > Sambucus nigra. The sequence continues at coordinate 59,448,304 of OX422218.1, read as the reverse complement.
GGAGTCCCGCGGCTACGGGGTCAGTTCCTACGAGTTACATTGGTCCCGTGGGAGGTGTTTATGCCACCCACGGGGCCGTTAGGGGCTGTTTCGAGTTTTCACCCTCTAACGCCATATTTTTAAGCCTAAGTCTAGAAATAAGCAAATTAACGTCGTATTCTCAAAATGGGAGACCCGCGCCTGCTTGGTCAGTTCCTACGAGTTACACTGGTCCCGTGGGAGGTGTTTGTGCCACCCACGGGGATGTTCAGGGGCTGTTTCGAGTTTTCACCCTCTAACGCCATATTTTTAAGCCTAAGTCTATAAATAAGCAAATTACCGTCGTATTCTCAAACGGGGAGACCCGCGGCTACGAGGTCAGTTCCTACAAGTTACGTTGGTTCCGTGGGAGATGTTGGTGCCACCCACGGGGAGATTCGGAGGCTGTTTCGAGTTGTCACCCTCTAACGTTATGTTTTTAAGCCTAAGTCTAAAAATATAAAAATTATCGTCGTATTCTCAAATCGGGAGACCCGCAGCTGCGTGGTCAATTCCTACTATTTACATTTGTCCCGTGGGAGGTGTTTGTGCCACCCACGGGGACGTTCGGGGGCTATTTTGAGTTTTCAACCTCTAACACCTTGTTTTTAAGCCTCATTCTAAAAATATGCAAATTACCGTCGTATTCTCAAACCGAGAGTCCCGCGGCTGCGTGGTGAGTTCCTACGAGTTACGGTGGTCCCGTGGGTGGTGTTGGTGCCACCCACGGGGACATTCAGGGACTGTTTTGCGTTTTCACCCTCAAACGCCATGTTTTTAAGCCTAAGTCTAGAAATCTGCAAATTACCATATTATTCTAAAATCGGGAGACCCGTGGTTGCGGGGTCAGTTCCTACGAGTTACATTGGTCCCGTGGGAGGTGTTGGTGCCACCCACGGGGAGATTCGGGGGTTGTTTCGAGTTTTAACCCTCTAACGCCATGTTTTTAAGCCTAAGTCTAAAAATATAAAAATTATCGTCGTATTTCTCAAATCGGGAGACCCGCGGCTGCGTGGTCAAATCCTACGAGTAACATTGGTCCTGTGGGAGGTGTTTGTGGCACCCACAGGGACTTTCGGGGGTTGTTTCGAGTTTTCACCCTCTAACGCCTTATTTTTTCGCCTCAGTCTAGAAATACGCAAATTACAGTCATATTCTCAAATCGGGAGTCCCGCGACTGTGTCGTGAGTTCCTACGAGTTACGTTGGTCCCGTGGGTGGTGTTAGTCCCACCGACGGGGACATTCAGGGACTGTTTCGAGTTTTTACCCTCACACGCCATGTTTTTAAGCCTAAGTCTAGAAATCTTCAAATTACCATATTATTCACAAACCGGGGGACCCGCGGCTGCGGGGTCAGTTCCTACGAGTTACATTGGTCCCGTGGGAGGTGTTGATGCCACACACAGGGACGTTCGGGGGCTGTTTCGTGTTTTCAACCTCTAACACCATGATTTTAAGCCTAAGTTTATAAATATGCAAATTACTGTCGTATTCTCAAACCGGGAGTCCCGCGGCTGCGTGGCCAGTTCCTAAGAGTTACATTGGTCCCGTGGGAGGTGTAGGTACCACACACGGGGATGTTCGGGGGCTGTTTCGAGTTTTCATCCTCTAACGCCATGTTTTTAAGCCTAAGTCTAGAAATATGCAAATTACAATCTTATTCTCAAACTGGGAGTCTCGCGGCTGCGGGGTCAGTTCCTACGAGTTACATTGGAATCATGGGAGGTGTTGGTGCCACCCACGGGGATGTTCAGGGGCTGTTTCGAGTTTTCACCCTCTAACGCCATATTTTTAAGCCTAAGTCTATAAATATGAAAATTTCCTTCGTATTCTCAAACCGGGAGTCCCGCAGTTGCGTTGTCAGTTCCTACGAGTTACATTAGTCTCGTGGGAGCTGTTGTACCACCCACGGGGACGTTCGGGGGCTGTTATGAGTTTTCACCCTCTAACGCCATGTTTTTAAGCCTAAGTCTAGAAATATGCAAATTACCATCGTATTCTCAAACCGAGAGACCCACAGATGCGAGGTCAGTTCCTACGAGTTACATTGGTCACGTGGGAGGTGTTGGTGCCACCCACGGGGAGGTTCCGGGACTGTTTCGAGTGTTCACCCTCTAACGCCATGTTTTTAAGCCTAAGTCAAGAAATATGAAAATTGTCATCATATTCTCAAACCTGGAGACCCGCGACTGCGTGGTGAGTTCGTACGAGTTACATTTGTCCCGTGGGAGGTGTTTGTGCCACCCACGGGGACGTTCGGGGGCTATTTCAAGTTTTCACCCTCTAACGCCATGTTTTTAAGCCTAAGTGTAGAAATATACAAATTACCATCATATTCTCAAATCGGGAGACCCGCGGCTGCGAGGTCAGTTCTTATAAGTTACATTGGTCCTGTGGGAGGTGTTGGTGCCACCCATTGGGAGATTCGGGGGCTGTTTGGAGTTTTCACCCACTAACGCCATATTTTTAAGCCTAAGTCTAGAAATATGAAAATTATCGTCGTATTCTCAAATCGAGAGACCCGCGGCTACGTGGTCAATTCCTACTAGTTACATTTGTCCCGTGGGAGGTGTTTGTGCCACCCACGGGGATGTTCGGGGGCTATTTTGAGTTTTCAACCTCTAACACCTTGTTTTTAAGCCTTATTCTAGAAATATGCAAATTACCGTCATATTCTCAAATCGAGAGTCCCGCAGCTGCGTGGTGAGTTCCTATGAGTTACATTGGTCCCATGGGAGGTGTTTGTGCCACCCACGGGAACGTTCGGTGTCTGTTTCGAGTTTTCACCCTCTAATGCCATGCTTTTAAGCCTAAGTCTAAAAATATGCAAATTACCGTCGTATTCTCAAACCAGGAGACCCGCGGCTGCGTGATCAGTTCCTACGAATTACATTGGTCCCGTGGGAGGTGTTTGTGCCACCCACGGGGACGTTCAGGGACTGTATCGAGTTTTCACCCTCTAACACCATGTCTTTAAGCCTAAGTCTAGAAATATATAAATTACCATCGTATTCTCAAACCGGGAGTCCCGCGGCTACGGGATCAGTTCCTACGAGTTACATTGGTCTCGTGGGAGGTGTTAGTGCCACCCACAGGGACGTTCGGGGGTAGTTTCAAGTTTTCACCCTCGAACACCATGTTTTTAAGCCTAAGTATAGAAATATGAATAGTATCATCGTATTCTCAAATCGGGAGACCCGCGGCTGCGTGGTCAGTTCCTATGAGTTACATTGGTCCCGTGGGGGGAATTGGTACCACCTTCGAGGACGTTCGGTGGCTGTTTTGAGTTTTCACCCTCTAACGCCATATTTTTAAGCCTATGTCTACAAATATGTAAATTATCTTCGTATTCTCAAATAGGGAGACCCGCGGCTATGGGGTCAGTTCCTATGAGTTACAATGATCCTGTGGGAGGAATTGGTGCCACCCAAGGGGCCGTTCGGGGGTTGTTTCGAGTTTTCACCCTCTAACGCCATGTTTTTAAGCCTAAGTCTATAAATAGACAAATTACGGTCGTATTTTCAAACCGGGAGTCCCGCGGCTACGGGGTCAGTTCCTACGAGTTTTATTGGTCCCGTGGGAGGTGGTGGTGCCACCCACGGGGACGTTCGGGGACTGTTTCGAGTTTTCACCCTCTAACGCCATGTTTTTAAGCCTAAGTCTAGAAATATGCAAATTACCGTCGTATTCTCAAACCGGGAGACCCGCGGCTGGTGGTCAGTTCCTACGAGTTACATTGGTCATGTGGGAGGTGTTTGTGCCACTCATGGGGACGTTCGGGGGCTGTTTCGAGTTTTCACCCTCTAACGCCATGTTTTTAAGCCTAAGTCTAGAAATATTCAAATTACCAATGTATTCTCAAATCGGGAGTCCCGCGGCTGCGTGGTCAGTACCTACGAGTTACATTGGTCCCGTGGGAGGTGTTGGTGCCACCCACGGGGACGTTCGGTGGTTGTTTCGAGTTTTCACCCTCTAACGCCATGTTTTTAACCCTAAGTCTAGAAATATGCAAATTACCATCGTATTCTCAAACCGGGAGTCTCGAGACTGCGTGGTTAGTTCATACGTGTTACATTTGTCCCGTGTGAGGTGTTGGTACCACCAATGGGGACGTTCGGGGGCTGTTCCGAGTTTTCACCCTCTAACGCCATGTTTTTAAGCCTATGTCTATAAATATTAAAATCACCGTCGTATTCTCAAACCGGGAGTCCCACGGCTGCTGGGTCAGTTCCTACGAGTTACATTGGTCCCGTGGGAGGTGTTTATGCCACCCACGGGGACGTGAGGGGCTGTTTCGAGTTTTCACCCTCTAACGCCATGTTTTTAAGCCTAAGTCCAAAAATAAATAAATTAACGTCATATTCTCAAACTGGGAGACCCGCGCCTGCTTGGTCAGTTCCTACGAGTTACACTGGTCTTGTGGGAGGTGTTTGTGCCACCCACGGGGATGTTCAGGGGCTGTTTTGAGTTTCCACCCTCTAACGCCATGTTTTTAAGCCTAAGTCTATAAATAAGCAAATTACCATCGTATTCTCAAACGGGGAGACCCGCGGCTACGAGGTCAGTTCCTACGAGTTACGTTGGTCCCGTGGGAGGTGTTGGTGCCACCCACGGGGAGATTCGGAGACTGTTTCGAGTTGTCACCCTCTAACGCCATGTTTTTAAGCCTAAGTCTACAAATATAAAAATTATCGTCGTATTCACAAATCGGGAGACCCGCGGCTGCGTGGTTAATTCCTACTAGTTACATTTGTCCCGTGGGAGGTGTTTGTGCCACCCACGGGGACGTTCGGGGGCAATTTTGAGTTTTCAACCTCTAACACCTTGTTTTTAAGCCTTATTCTAGAAATATGAAAATTATCGTCGTATTCTCAAACCGAGAGTCCCGCGGCTGCGTGGTGAGTTCCTACGAGTTACGGTGGTCCCGTGGGTGGTGTTGGTGCCACCCACGGGGACATTCAGGGACTATTTCGCGTTTTCACCCTCAAACGTCATGTTTTTAAGCCTAAGTCTAGAAATCTGTAAATTACCATATTATTCTAAAACCGGGAGACCCGCGGCTGCGGGGTCAGTTCCTACGAGTTACATTGGTCCCTTAGGTGGTGTTGGTGCCACCCACGGGGACATTCAGGGACTGTTTCGCGTTTTCGCCCTCAAACGCCATGTTTTTAAGCCTAAGTCTAGAAATCTGCAAATTACCATATTATTCTAAAACCGGGAGACCCGCGGCTGCGGGGTCAGTTCCTACGAGTTACATTGGTCCCGTGGGAGGTGTTGCTGCCACCCACGGAGAGATTCGCGGGCTGTTTCGAATTTTAACCCTCTAATGCCATGTTTTTAAGCCTATGTCTAAAAATATAAAAATTATCGTCGTATTCTCAAATCGGGAGACCCGCGGCTGCGTGGTCAAATCCTACGAGTTACATTGGTCCCGTGGGAGGTGTTTGTGGCACCCACTGGGACGTTCGGGGGTTGTTTCGAGTTTTCACCCTCTAACGCCTTATTTTTTAGCCTCAGTCTAGAAATATGAAAATTACAGTCGTATTCTCAAACCGGGAGTCCCGCGACTGTGTCGTGAGTTCCTACGAGTTACGTTGGTCCTGTGGGTGGTGTTAGTCCCACCCACGGGGACATTCAGGGACTGTTTCGAGTTTTCACCCTCACACGCCATTTTTTTAAGCCTAAGTCTAGAAATCTGCAAATTACCATATTATTCACAAATCGGGGGACCTGCGGCTGCGGGGTCAGTTCCTACGAGTTACATTGGTCCCGTGGGAGGTGTTGATGCCACACACAGGGACGTTCGGGGGCTGTTTCGTGTTTTCAACCTCTAACACCATGTTTTTAAGCCTAAGTTTATAAATATGCAAATTACTGTCATATTCTCAAACCGAGAGTCCCGTGGGAGGTCTTGGTACCACACACGAGGATGTTCGGGGGCTGTTACGAGTTTTCATCCTCTAACACCATGTTTTTAAACCTAAGTCTAGAAATATGCAAATTACAGTCGTATTCTCAAACCGGGAGACCCACGGCTGCGAGGTCAGTTCCTACGAGTTACATTGGTCCCGTGGGAGGTGTTTGTGCCACCCACGGGGAGGTTCGGAGGCTGTTCCGAGTTTTCTACCTCTAACGCCATGTTTTTAAGCCTAAGTCAAGAAATATGAAAATTGTCATCGTATTCTCAAACCTGGAGACCCACGACTGCGTGGTGAGTTCCTACAAGTTACATTTGTCCTGTGGGAGGTGTTTGTGCCACCCACGGGGACGTTCGGGGGCTATTTCAAGTTTTGACTATCTAAGGCCATATTTTTAAGCGTAAGTGTAGAAATATACAAATTACCGTCTTATTCTCAAATCGGGAGACCCACTGCTGCGAGGTCAGTTCCTACGAGTTACATTGGTCCCGTGGGATGTGTTGGAGCCACCCACGGGGAGATTCGGGGGCTGTTTCGAGTTTTTACCCTCTAACGCCATGTTTTTAAGCCTAAGTCTAGAAATATGAAAATTATCATCGTATTCTCAAATCGAGAGACCCGCGGCTGCGTGGTCATTTCTTGGGAGTTACATTGGTCCCGTGGGAGGTGTTTTTGCCACCCACGGGGACGTTCGGTGGCTGTATCGAGTTTCCACCCTCTAATGCCATGCTTTTAAGGCTAAGTCTGGAAATATGCAAATTATTGTCGTATTCTCTAACCGGGAGACCCGCGGCTTCGTGGTCAGTTCCTACAAGTTACATTGGTCCCGTGGGAGGTGCTTGTGTCACCCACTGGGACGTTCGGGGACTGTTTCGAGTTTTTACCCTCTAACCCCATGTCTTTAAGCCTAAGTCTAAAAATATATAAATTACCTTCGTATTCTTAAACCGGGAGTCCCGCTACTGCGGGGTTAATTCCTACGAGTTACATTGGAATCATGGGAGGTGTTGGTGCAACCCACGGGGACGTTCCGGGGCTGTTTCGAGTTTTCATCCTCTAACGCCATGTTTTTAAGCCTATGTCTATAAATATTAAAATTACCGTCGTATTCTCAAATTAAGAGACCCGCGGCTGTGTGGTGAGTTCCTACGAGTTACATTGGTCTCATGGGAGGTGTTTGTGGCACTCACGGGGACGTTCGGGGGCAATTTCGAGTTTTCACCCTCTAACGCCTTGTTTTTAAGCCTCAGTCGAGAAATATGAATCCTCAAACGCAATGTTTTTAAGCCTAAGTCTAGAAATATTCAAATTATCGTATTATTTTCAAACTGGGAGACCCGCGGCTACGGGGAGGTGTTTCTGCCACCCACGAGGAGATTCGGGGGCTGTTTCGAGTTTTCACCCTCTAACGCCATGTTTTTAAGCCTCAGTCTAAAAATATGCAAATTAACGTCATATCCTCAAACCGGGAGACCCGCACCTGCTTGGTCAGTTCCTACGAGTTACATTGGTCCCGTGGGAGATGTTTGTGCCACCCACGCGACGTTTGGGGGATGTTTCGAGTTTTTACCCTCTAACACTATATTCTTAAGCGTAAGTCTAGAAATATTCAAATTACCGTCGTATTCTCAAATCGGGAGTCTCACGGTTGCGTGGTCAATTCCTACGAGTACATTGGTCCCGTGGGAGGTGTTTGTGCCACCCACGGGGACGTTCGGGAGTTGTTTCGAGTTTTCACCCTCTAACGCCATGTTTTTAAGCCTAAGTCTAGAAATATGCAAATTAATGTCGTATTCTCAAATCGGGATCCCCGCGCCCGCTTGGTCAGTTCTTACGAGTTACATTGGTCCCGTGGGAGGTGTTTGTGACACCCACGGGGACGTTCAGGGACTGTTTCAAGTTTTCACCCTCTAACGCCATGTTTTTAAACCTAACTCTCGAAATATACAATTTATCGTCATATTCTCAAACCGGGAAACCCGCGGCTACGAGGTCAGTTCCTACGAGTTACATTTGTCCCGTGGGAGGTGTTGGTGCCACCCACGGGGAGATTCGGGGGCTGTTTGGAGTTTTCACCCTCTAACGCCATGTTTTTAAGCCTAAGTCTAGAAATATAAAAATTATCGTCGTATTCTCAAATTAAGAGACCCGCGGCTGTGTGGTGAGTTCCTACGAGTTACATTGATCTCATGGGAGGTGTTTGTGGCACTCACGGGGACGTTCGGGGGCAATTTCGAGTTTTCACCCTCTAACGCCTTGTTTTTAAGCCTCAGTCGAGAAATATGCACCCTCAAACGAAATGTTTTTAAGCCTAAGTCTAGAAATATGCAAATTATTGTATTATTTTCAAACTGGGAGACCCGTGGCTACGGAGTCAGTTCCTACGAGTTACATTGGTCTCGAGGGAGGTGTTGGTGCCACCCACGGGGACATTCGGGGGCTGTTTCGAGTTTTCGCCCTCTAACGCCATCTTTTTAAGCCTAAGTCTAGAAATATGCAAATTAACGTCGTATGCTCAAATCGGGAGACCCGCGCCTGCTTGGTCTGTTCCTATGAGTTACATTGGTCCCATGGGCGGTGTTTGTGCCACCCACGGGGACGTTCGGGGGATGTTTCGAGTTTTCACCCTTTAACGCCTTGTTCTTAAGCCTAAGTCTAAAAATATGCAAATTACCATCGCATTCTCAAATGGGAGTCTCGCGGCTGCGTGGTCAGTTCCTACGAGTTACATTGGTCCCGTGGGAGGTGTTAGTTCCACCCACGGAGACGTTCGGTGGCTGTTTCCTGTTTTCACACTCTAATGCCATGTTTTTAAGCGTAAGTCTAGAAATATGCAAATTAGCATCGTATTCTCAAACTGGGAGTCTCGCGGCTACGGGGTCCGTTCCTACGAGTTACATTGGAATCATGGGAGGTGTTGGTGCCACCCACGGGGACATTCGGGAGGTGTTTCGAGTTTTCACCCTCTAACGCCATGTTTTTAAGCCTAAGTCTATAAATATGAAAATTACCATCATATTCTCAAACCGGGAGTCCCGCGGCTGCGGGGTCAGTTCCTACAAGTTACATTGGTCCCGTAGGAGGTGTTTTTGCCACCCACAGGGACGTTCGGGAACTGTTTCGAGTTTTTACCCTCTAACGCCATGTTTTTAAGCCTAAGTCTAGAAATATGAAAATTAACATCGTATTCTCAAATCGGGAGACCCGTGCCTGCTTGGTCAGTTCCTATGAGTTACATTGGTCCGGTGGGAGGTGTTTGTGTCACCCACGGGGACGTTCGGGGGCTGTTTCGAATTTTCATCCTCTAACGCCATGTTTTTAAGCCTATGTTTAGAAATATGCAAATTACCGTCGTATTCTCAAATCGGGAGACCTGCAGCTGCATGGTCAGTTCCTACGAGTTACATTGGTCCCGTGGGAGGTGTTTGTTTCACCCACGGGGACGTTCGGGGACTGTTTCGAGTTTTCACCCTCTAACGCCATGTCTTTAAGCCTAAGTCTAGGAATATATAAATTACAGTCGTATTCTCAATCCGGGAGTCCCGCGGCTGCGGGGTCAGTTCCTATGAGTTATATTGGTCTCGTGGGAGGTGTTGGTGCCACCCATGGGGACGTTCAAGGGTTGTTTTGAGTTTTCACCCTCTAACCCCATGTTTTTAAGCTTAAGTCTAGAAATATGAAAATTACCGTCGTATTCTCAAACCGGTAGTCCCGCGACTGCGTGGTCAGTTCCTACGAGTTACATTGGTCCCGTGGGAGGTGTTGGTGCCACCTTCGGGGACGTTCGGTGGCTGTTTCGAGTTTTCACCCGCTAACGCCATATTTTTAAGCCAATGTCTAGAAATATGTAAATTACCGTCGTATTCTCAAATAGGGAGACCCGCGGCTATGGGGTCACTTCCTACGAGTTACAATAGTCCCGTGGGAGGTGTTGGTGCCACCCAAGGGGCTGTTCGGGGGTTGTTTCGAGTTTTCATCCTCTAACGCCATGTTTTTAAGCCTAAGTCTATAAATAGGAAAATTATCATCGTATTCTCAAACCGGGAGTCCCGCGACTGCGGGGTCAGTTCCTACGAGTTTTATTGGTCCCATGGGAGGTTTTGGAGCCACCCACGGGGACGTTCGGGGGACTGTTTTGAGTTTTCACCCTCTAACGCCATGTTCTTAAGCCTAAGTCTAGAAATATGCAAATTACTGTCGTATTCTCAAACCGGGAGTCTCGCGACTGCGCGATCAGTTCCTACGAGTTACATTGGTCCCGTGGGAGGTGTTTGTGCCACCCACGGGGACGTTCGGTGGCTGTTTCGAGTTTTCACCCTCTAACGCCATGTTTTTAAGCCGAAGTCTAGAAATATGCAAATTAGAATCGTATTCTCAAACCAGGAGTCTCGCGGCTAAGTGGTCATGTCCTACGAGTTACATTGGTCCCGTGGGAGGTGTTGGTGCCACCCACAGGGACGTTCGGTGGTTGTTTCAAGTTTTCACCCTCTAATGCCATGTTTTTAAGCGTAAGTCTAGAAATATGCAAATTTGCATCGTATTCTCAAACCGGGAGTCTCGCGGCTGCGTGGTCAGTTCTTATGTGTTACATTGGTCTCGTGGGAGTTGTTGGTACCACCCACGGGGACGATCGGGGGCTGTTCCAAGTTTTCACCCTCTAACGCCATGTTATTAAGGCTATGTCTATAAATATTAATATTACCATCGTATTCTCAAACCGGGAGTCCCGCGATTGAGGGGTTAGTTCCTACGAGTAACATTGGTCCCATGGGAGGTGTTTGTGCCACCCACAGGGATGTTCAGGGGCTATTTTGAGTTTTCACGCTCTAACGCCATGTTTTTAAGCCTAACTCTCTAAATATGCAAATTACCATCGTATTCTCAAACCGGGAGACCCGCGGCTATGAGGTCAGTTCCTACGAGTTACATTGGTCCCGTGGGAGGTGTTGGTTCCACCCACGGTGAGATTTGGGGGTTGTTTCGAGTTTTCAACCTCTAACGCCATGTTTTTAAGCCCAAGTCTAAAAATATAAAAATTATTGTCGTATTCTCAAATCGGGAGACCCGCAGCTGCGTGGTCAATTCCTACGAGTTACATTGGTCCCGTGGGAGGTGTTTGTGCCACCCATGGGGACATTCGAGGGCTGTTTCGAGATTTCACCCTCTAACGCCTTGTTTTTAAGCCTCAGTCTAGAAATATGCAAATTACCATCGTATTCTCAAATCGGGGGTCCCGCGGCTGCGTGGTGAGTTCCTACGAGTTACGTTGGTCCGGTGGGTGGTGTTGGTGCCACCCACGGGGACGTTCTATGGTTGTTTCGAGTTTTCACCCTCAAATGCCAAGTTTTTAAGCCTAAGTTAAGAAATATGCAAATTACTGTATTATTCTCATACCGAGAGTCCTGCGACTGCGTGGTCAGTTCCTACGAGTTACATTAGTCTCGTGGGAGGTGTTGGTGTCACCCACAGGGACGTTCGGGGGATGTTACAAGTTTTCACCCTCTAACCCCATGTTTTTAAGCCTAAGTCTAGAAATAGGTAAATTACCATCGTAATCTCAAACTGGGAGTCCCACGGCTGCGGGGTCAGTTCCTATGAGTTTTATTGGTCCCGTGGGAGGCGGTGGTGCCACCCACGGGGACGTTCGGGGACTGCTTTGAGTTTTCACCCTCTAACGCCATGTTTTTAAGCCTAAGTCTAGAAATATGCAAATTACCGTCGTCTTCTCAAACTGGGAGACCCGTGGCTGCGCGGTCAGTTCCTACGAGTTACATTGGTCCCATGGGAGGTGTTCGTTCCACCCACGGGGACGTTCGGGGGCTCTTTCAAGTTTTCACCCTCTAACGCCATATTTTTAAGCCTAAGTCTAGAAATATTCAAATTACCAGCGTATTCTCAAATCGGGAGTCTCGCGGCTGCGTGGTCATATCCTACGAGTTACATTGGTCCGGTGGGAGGTGTTGGTGCCACCCACGGGGACGTTCGATGGCTGTTTCGAGTTTTCACCCTCTAATGACATGTTTTTAAGCCTAAGTCTTGAAATATGCAAATTAGGGTTGTATTCTCAAACCGGGAGTCTAACGCCTGCGTGGTCAGTTCGTACGTGTTACATTTTTCCCGTGTGAGGTGTTGGTACCACCCACGGGGACGTTCGGGGGCTGTTCCGAGTTTTCACCCTCTAACGCCATGTTTTTAAGCCTATATTTATATATATTAAAATCACCGTCGTATTCTCAAACCGGGAGTCCCGCGGCTGCGGGGTCAGTTCCTACAAGTTACATTGGTCCCGTGGGAGGTGTTTGTGCCACCCACGGGGACGTTCGGGTTTGCTTCGAGTTTTCACCCTCTAACGCCATGTTTTTAAGCCTAAGTCTAAAAATATGCAAATTAACGTCGTATTCTCAAACCGGGAGACCCGCGCCTGCTGGTCAGTTCCTATGAGTTACATTGGCCTCGTCGGAGGTGTTTGTACCACCCACAGGGATGTTCAGGGGATGTTTCGAGTTTTCACCCTCTAACGCCATATTTTTAAGCCTAACTCTAGAAATATGAAAATTACCGTCGTATTCTCAAACCGGGAGACCCGCGGCTACGAGGTCAGTTCCTACGAGTTACATTGGTGCTATGGGAGGTGTTGGTGCCACCCACGGTGAGATTCGGTGGCTGTTTCGAGTTTTCTGCCTCTAACGCCATGTTTTTAAGCCTAAGTCTAAAAATATAAAAATTATTGTCGTATTCTCAAATCGGGAGACCCGCGGCTGCATGGTCAATTCCTACGAGTTACATTGGTCCCTTGGGAGGTGTTTGTGCCACCCACGGGGACGTTCGGGGGCTGTTTCGAGTTTTCAACCTCTAACGCGTTGTTTTTAACCCTCAGTCGAGAAATATGCAAATTACCGTCGTATTCTCAACCCGGGAGTCCTGCGGCTGCGTCGTGAGTTCCTACGAGTTACGTTGGTCCCGTGGGTGGTGTTAGTGCCACCCACGGGTATGTTCGGTAGTTGTTTCGAGTTTTCACCCTCAAACGCCATGTTTTTAAGCCTAAGTCTAGATATATGTAAATTACTGTATTATTCTCAAACCGGGAGTCTCGCGGCTGCGCGATCAGTTCCTACGAGTTACATTGGTCCCGTGGGAGGTGTTTGTGCCACCCACGGGGACGTTCGGTGGCTGTTTCGAGTTTTCACCCTCTAACGCCATGTTTTTAAGCCGAAGTCTAGAAATATGCAAATTAGAATCGTATTCTCAAACCAGGAATCTCGCGGCTAAGTGGTCATGTCCTACGAGTTACATTGGTCCCGTGGGAGGTGTTGGTGCCACCCACAGGGACGTTCGGTGGTTGTTTCAAGTTTTCACCCTCTAACGCCATGTTTTTAAGCGTAAGTCTAGAAATATGCAAATTTGCATCGTATTCTCAAACCGGGAGTCTCGCGGCTGCGTGGTCAGTTCTTATGTGTTACATTGGTCTCGTGGGAGTTGTTGGTACCACCCACGGGGACGATCGGGGGCTGTTCCAAGTTTTCACCCTCTAACGCCATGTTATTAAGGCTATGTCTATAAATATTAATATTACCATCGTATTCTCAAACCGGGAGTCCCGCGATTGAGGGGTTAGTTCCTACGAGTAACATTGGTCCCGTGGGAGGTGTTTGTGCCACCCACAGGGATGTTCAGGGGCTATTTTGAGTTTTCACGCTCTAACGCCATGTTTTTAAGCCTAACTCTCTAAATATGCAAATTACCATCTTATTCTCAAACCGGGAGACCCGCGGCTATGAGGTCAGTTCCTACGAGTTACATTGGTCCCGTGGGAGGTGTTGGTTCCACCCACGGTGAGATTTGGGGGTTGTTTCGAGTTTTCAACCTCTAACGCCATGTTTTTAAGCCCAAGTCTAAAAATATAAAAATTATTGTCGTATTCTCAAATCGGGAGACCCGCAGCTGCGTGGTCAATTCCTACGAGTTACATTGGTCCCGTGGGAGGTGTTTGTGCCACCCATGGGGACATTCGAGGGCTGTTTCGAGATTTCACCCTCTAACGCCTTGTTTTTAAGCCTCAGTCTAGAAATATGCAAATTACCATCGTATTCTCAAATCGGGGGTCCCGCGGCTGCGTGGTGAGTTCCTACGAGTTACGTTGGTCCGGTGGGTGGTGTTGGTGCCACCCACGGGGACGTTCTTTGGTTGTTTCGAGTTTTCACCCTCAAATGCCAAGTTTTTAAGCCTAAGTTAAGAAATATGCAAATTACTGTATTATTCTCATACCGAGAGTCCTGCGACTGCGTGGTCAGTTCCTACGAGTTACATTAGTCTCGTGGGAGGTGTTGGTGTCACCCACAGGGACGTTCGGGGGATGTTACAAGTTTTCACCCTCTAACCCCATGTTTTTAAGCCTAAGTCTAGAAATAGGTAAATTACCATCGTAATCTCAAACTGGGAGTCCCACGGCTGCGGGGTCAGTTCCTATGAGTTTTATTGGTCCCGTGGGAGGCGGTGGTGCCACCCACGGGGACGTTCGGGGACTGCTTTGAGTTTTCACCCTCTAACGCCATGTTTTTAAGCCTAAGTCTAGAAATATGCAAATTACCGTCGTCTTCTCAAACTGGGAGACCCGTGGCTGCGCGGTCAGTTCCTACGAGTTACATTGGTCCCATGGGAGGTGTTCGTTCCACCCACGGGGACGTTCGGGGGCTCTTTCAAGTTTTCACCCTCTAACGCCATATTTTTAAGCCTAAGTCTAGAAATATTCAAATTACCAGCGTATTCTCAAATCGGGAGTCTCGCGGCTGCGTGGTCATATCCTACGAGTTACATTGGTCCGGTGGGAGGTGTTGGTGCCACCCACGGGGACGTTCGATGGCTGTTTCGAGTTTTCACCCTCTAATGACATGTTTTTAAGCCTAAGTCTTGAAATATGCAAATTAGGGTTGTATTCTCAAACCGGGAGTCTAACGCCTGCGTGGTCAGTTCGTACGTGTTACATTTTTCCCGTGTGAGGTGTTGGTACCACCCACGGGGACGTTCGGGGGCTGTTCCGAGTTTTCACCCTCTAACGCCATGTTTTTAAGCCTATATTTATATATATTAAAATCACCGTCGTATTCTCAAACCGGGAGTCCCGCGGCTGCGGGGTCAGTTCCTACAAGTTACATTGGTCCCGTGGGAGGTGTTTGTGCCACCCACGGGGACGTTCGGGTTTGCTTCGAGTTTTCACCCTCTAACGCCATGTTTTTAAGCCTAAGTCTAAAAATATGCAAATTAACGTCGTATTCTCAAACCGGGAGACCCGCGCCTGCTGGTCAGTTCCTATGAGTTACATTGGCCTCGTCGGAGGTGTTTGTGCCACCCACAGGGATGTTCAGGGGATGTTTCGAGTTTTCACCCTCTAACGCCATATTTTTAAGCCTAACTCTAGAAATATGAAAATTACCGTCGTATTCTCAAACCGGGAGACCCGCGGCTACGAGGTCAGTTCCTACGAGTTACATTGGTGCTATGGGAGGTGTTGGTGCCACCCACGGTGAGATTCGGTGGCTGTTTCGAGTTTTCTGCCTCTAACGCCATGTTTTTAAGCCTAAGTCTAAAAATATAAAAATTATTGTCGTATTCTCAAATCGGGAGACCCGCGGCTGCATGGTCAATTCCTACGAGTTACATTGGTCCCTTGGGAGGTGTTTGTGCCACCCACGGGGACGTTCGGGGGCTGTTTCGAGTTTTCAACCTCTAACGCCTTGTTTTTAACCCTCAGTCGAGAAATATGCAAATTACCGTCGTATTCTCAACCCGGGAGTCCTGCGGCTGCGTCGTGAGTTCCTACGAGTTACGTTGGTCCCGTGGGTGGTGTTAGTGCCACCCACGGGTATGTTCGGTAGTTGTTTCGAGTTTTCACCCTCAAACGCCATGTTTTTAAGCCTAAGTCTAGATATATGCAAATTACTGTATTATTCTCAAACCGGGAAACCCGCGGCTACGGGGTCACTTCCTACGAGTTACGTTGGCCCCATGGGAGGTGTTGGTGCCACCCACGGGGACGTTCGGGGGCTGTTTCGAGTTTTCACCCTCTAACGCCATGTTTTTAAGCCTAAGTATATAAATATGCAAATTAACGTCGTATTCTCAAATCGGGAGACCCGTGCCTGCTTGGTCAGTTCCTACGAGTTACATTGGTCCCGTGGGAGGTGTTGGTACCCCCATAGGGATGTTCGGGGGCTGTTATGAGTTTTCAACCTCTAACGCCATGTTTTTAAGCGTAAGTCTAGAAATATGCAAATTACCGTCGTATTCTCAAATCGGGAGACCCACGGCTGCGAGGTCAGTTCCTAAGAGTTACATTGGTCCCGTGGGAGGTGTGGTTGCCACCCACGGTGAGGTTCGGGGGTTATTTTGAGATTTCATCCTCTAACGCCATGTTTTTAAGCCTAAGCCAAGAAATATGAAAATTATCGTCGTATTCTCAAACCTGGAGACCCACGACTGCGTGGTGAGTTCCTACAAGTTACATTTGTCACGTGGGAGGTGTTTGTGCCACCCACGGGGACGTTCGGGGGCTATTTCGTGTTTTCACCTTCTAACGCCATATTTTTAAGCGTAAGTGTAGAAATATACAAATTACCGTCGTATTCTCAAACCGGGAGACCCGCGGCTGCGAGGTCAGTTCCTACGAGTTACATTGGTCCCGTGGGAGGTGTTGGTGCCACTTTCGGGGAGGTTCGGGGGATGTTTCGAGTTTTCACCCTCTAACGCCATGTTTTTAAGCCTAAGTCTAGAAATATAAAAATTATCGTCGTATTCTAAAATCGGGAGACCCGCGGCTGCGTGGTCAAATCCTACGAGTTACATTGGTCCCGTGGTAGGTGTTTGTGGCACCCACGGGGATGTTCGGGGGCTGTTTCAAGTTTTCACCCTCTAACGCCTTGTTTTTAAGCCTCAATCTAGAAATATGCAAATTACCGTCGTATTCTAAAACCGGGATTCCCGCGGCTGCGTCGTGAGTTCCTACGAGTTATGTTGGTCCCATGGGTGGTGTTGGTGCCACCCACGGGGACGTTCGGTAGTTGTTTCATGTTTTCATCGTCAAACGCCATATTTTTAAGCCTAAGTCTAGAAATATATAAATCACCGTCGTATTCTTAAACCGGGAGTCCCACTACTGCGGGGTCAGTTCGTACGAGTTACATTGGAATCATGGGAGGTGTTGGTACCACCCATGGGGACGTTCGGTGGCTATTTCGAGTTTTCACCCTCTAACGCCATGTTTTTTGGCCTAAGTCTAAAAATATAAAAATTATCATTGTATTCTCAAATCGGGAGACCCGCGGCTGCGTGATCAATTCCTACGACTTACATTGGTCCCGTAGGAGGTGTTTGTGCCACCCACGGGGACTATCGGGGGCTGTTTCGAGTTTTCACCCTCTAACGCCTTGTTTTTAAGCCTCAGTCTAGAAATATGAAAATTACCATTGTATTCTCAAACCGCAAGTCCCGTGGCTGCGTGGTGAGTTCCTACGAGTTACGTTGGTCCTGTGGGTGGTGTTGGTGCCTCCCACGGGGACGTTCGGTGGTTGTTTCGAGTTTTCACCCTCAAACGCCATGTTTTTAAGCCTAAGTCAAGAAATATTCAAATTACCGTATTATTCTCAAACCGGGCGTCCTGCGACTGCGTGGTCAGTTCCTACGAGTTACATTAGTCTCGTGGGAGGTGTTGGTGTCACCCACGGGGACGTTCGGGGGATGTTACAAGTTTTCACCCTCTAACCTCATGTTTTTAAGCCTACGTCAAGAAATTGGCAAATTACCGTCGTATTCTCAAACCGGGAGTCCCACGGCTGAGGGGTCAGTTCCTACGAGTTTTATTGGTCCCGTGGGAGGTTGTGGTGCCACCCACGGGGACGTTCGGGGACTGTTTCGAGTTTTCACCCTCTAACGCCATGTTTTCAAGCCTAAGTCTAGAAATATTCAAATTACCGTCGTATTCTCAAACCGGGAGACCCGCGGCTGCGCGGTCAGTTCCTACGAGTTACATTGGTCCCGTGGGAGGTGTTTGTTCCACCCACGGGACGTTCGGGGGTTGTTTCGAGTTTTCACCCTCTAACGCCATATTTTTAAGCGTAAGTCTAGAAATATTCAAATTACCATCGTATTCTCAAATCGGGAGTCTCGCGGCTTCGTGGTCAGTTCCTACGAGTGACATTGGTCCGGTGGGAGGTGTTGGTGCCACCCACGGGGACGTTCATGGCAGTTTCGAGTTTTCACCCTCTAATGCCATGTTTTTAAGCCTAAGTCTTGAAATATGAAAATTGCCATCATATTCTCAAACCAGGAGCCTTGCGCCTGCGTGGTCAGTTCGTACGTGTTACATTTTTCCCGTGTGAGGTGTTGGTACCACCCACGGGGACGTTCGGGGGCTGTTCCGTGTTTTCACCCTCTAATGCCAAGTTTTTAAGCCTATGCCTATAAATATTAAAATCACCATCGTATTCTCAAACTGGGAGTCTCGCGGCTGCGGGGTCAATTCCTAAAGGTTACATTGGTCCCGTCGGAGGTGTTTGTGCCACCCACGGGGACGTTCGGGGGCTGTTTTGAGTTTTCACCCTCTAACGCCATATTTTTAAGCCTATGTATATATATATTAAAATCACCGTCGTATTCTCAAACCTGGAGTCCCGCGGCTGCGGGGTCAGTTCCTACGAGTTACATTGGTAGCGTGGGAGGTGTTTGTGTCACCCATGGGGACGTTCGGGGACTGTTTCGAGTTTTCACCCTCTAACGCCATGTTTTTAAGCCTAAGTCTAAAAATATAAAAATTATAGTCGTATTCTCAAATCGGGAAACCCGCGGCTGCGTGGTCAATTCCTACGAGTTACATTGGTCCCGTGGGAGGTGTTTGTGCCACCCAAGGGGATGTTCGGGGGCTCTTTCGAGTTCTCAACCTCTAACGCCTTGTTTTTAAGCCTAAGTCTAGAAATATGCAAATTAACGTCGTATTCTCAAACAGGGAGACCCGTGACTTCTTGGTCAGTTCTTACGAGTTACATTGGTCCCGTGGGAGGTGTTTCTGCCACCCATCGGGACGTTCGGGGGCTGTTTCGAGTTTTCACCTTCTAACGCCATGTTTTTAAGCCTTAGTCTAGAAATATGCAAATTAACGTCGTATTCTCAAACCGGGAGACCCGCACCTGCTTGGTCAGTTCCTACGAGTTACATTGGTCCCGTGGGTGATGTTTGTGACACCCACGAGGACGTTCAGGGACTGTTTCGAGTTTTCACCCTCTAATGCCATGTTTTTAAGCCTAACTCTCAAAATATGCAAATTACCGTCGTATACTCAAACCGGGAGACCTGCGACTGCGAGGTCAGTTCCTACGAGTTACATTGGTCCCGTGGGAGGTGTTGGTGCCACCCACGGTGAGATTCGGGGGCTGTTTCGAGTTTTAACCCACTAACGCCATGTTTTTAAGCCTAAGTCTAAAAATATAAAAATTATCGTCGTATTCTAAAATCGAGAGACCCGCGGCTGCGTGGTCAAATCCTACGAGTTACATTGGTCCCGTGGTAGGTGTTTGTGGCACCCACGGGGATGTTCGGCGGCTATTTCAAGTTTTCACCCTCTAACGCCTTGTTTATAAGCCTCAGTCTATAAATATGAAAATTACCATCGTATTCTAAAACCGGGAGTCCTGAGGCTGCATCGTGAGTTCCTACGAGTTATGTTGGTCCCGTGGGTGGTGTTGGTGCCACCCACGGGGACGTTCGGTAGTTGTTTCGTGTTTTCATCGTCAAACGCCATGTTTTTAAGCCTAAGTCTAGATATATACAAATTACCATTTTATTTTCAAACCGGGAGACGCGCGGCTATGGGGTCAGTTCCTACGAGTTACATTGGTCCCGTGGGAGGTGTTGGTGCCACCCACGGGGACGTTCGGGGGCTGTTTTGAGTTTTCACCCTCTAACGCCAGCTTTTAAGCCTATGTCTAGAAATATGCAAATTAATGTTGTATTCTCAAACCGGTACCCCCGCACCTGCTTGGTCAGTTCCTACGAGTTACATTGGTCCCGTGGGAGGTGTTTGTGCCACCCACGGGGACGTTCGGGGGATGTTTCGAGTTTTCACCCTCAAACGCCTTCTTTTTAAGCCTATGTCTAGAAATATGCAAATTACCGTATTATTTTCAAACCGGGAGTCCCGCGGCTGCGGGGTCAGTTCCTAGGAGTTACATTGGTCCCGTGGGAGGTGTTTATGCCACCAACGGGGACGTTCGGGGGCTGTTTTGAGTTTTCAGCCTCTAACGCCATGTTTTTAAGTCTAAGTCTAGAAATATGCAAATTAATGTCGTATTCTCAAATCGGGAGACCCACGTCTGCTTGGTCAGTTCCTACGAGTTACGTTGGTCCCGTGGGAGGTGTTGGTACCACCCACGAGGATGTTCGGGGGATGTTATGAGTTTTCACCCTCTAACGCCATGTTTTTAAGCCTAAGTCAAGAAATATGCAAATTAACCTCGTATTCACAAATCGGGAGGCCCGCGGCTGTGAGGTCAGTTGCTACGAGTTACATTGGTCCCGTGGGAGGTGTTTGTTCCACCCACGGGGATGTTCAGCGGCTGTTTCGAGTTTTCACCCTCTAACGCCATGTTTTTCAGCCTAAGTCTAAAAATATAAAAATTATCTCCGTATTCTCAAAACGGAAGACCTCCGGCTGTGTGGTCAGTTCCTACGAGTAACTTTGGTCCCGTGGGAGGTGTTTGTGCCACCCACAGGGACGTTTGGGGGCTATTTCGAGTTTTCACCCTCTAACGCCTTATTTTTAAGCCTCAGTCTAGAAATATTAAAATTACCATCGTATTCTCAAACCGGGAGTCCTGCGACTGCGTGGTGAGTTCCTATGAGTTACGTTGGTCCCGTGGGTGGTGGTGGTGCCACCCACGGGGACGTTCGGTGGTTGTTTCCAGTTTTCACCCTCAAACGCTATGTTTTTAAGCCTAAGTCAAGAAATATGCAAATTACCGTGTTATTCTCAAACCGGGAGTCCTGCGACTGCGTGGTCAGTTCCTATGAGTTACATTAGTCTCGTGGGAGGTGTTGGTGTCTCCCTCGGGGACGTTCGGGGGATGTTACAAGTTTTCACCCTCTAACCCCATGTTTTTAAGCCTAAGTCTAGAAATAGGTAAATTACCATCGTATTCTCAAACCGGGAGTCCCGCGGCTGCGGGGTCAGTTCCTACGAGTTTTATTGGTCCCGTGGGAGGTGGTGGTCCCACCCACAGGGTCGTTCGGGGACGGTTTCGAGTTTTCACCCTCTAATGCCATGTTTTTAAGGCTAAGTCTTGAAATATAAAAATTACCATTGTATAATCAAACCGGGATACCCACGGCTATGCGGTCAGTTCCTACGAGTTACATTGGTCCCGTGGGAGGTGTTTGTTCCACCCACGGGGACGTTCGGGGGCTGTTTCGTGTTTTCACCCTCTAACCCCTTATTTTTAAGCCTAACTCTAGAAATATTCAAATTACCATCGTATTCTCAAATCGGAAGTCTCGCGGCTGCGTGGTCAGTTCCTACGAGTTATATTGGTCCGGTGGAAGGTGTTGGTGCCACCCACGGGGACGTTCGGTGGCTGTTTCGAGTTTTAACCCTCTAATGACATGTTTTTAAGCCTAAGTCTTGAAATATGTAAATTAACGTCGTATTCTCAAACCGGGAGTCTCGCGCCTGCGTGGTCAGTTCGTACGTGTTACATTTTTCCCGTGTGAGGTGTTGGTACCACCCACGGGGACGTTCGGGAGTTGTTCCGAGTTTTCACCCTCTAACGCCATGTTTTTAAGCCTATGTCTATAAATATTAAAATCACCGTCGTATTCTCAAACCGGGAGTCCCGCGGCTGCGGGGTCATTTCCTACGTGTTATATTGGTCCCGTGGGAGGTGTTTATGCCACCCACGGGGACGTTAGGGGTGGTTTTGAGTTTTCACCCTCTAACGCCATGTTTTTAAGCCTCAGTATAGAAATATGCAAATTAATGTCGTATTCTCAAACCGGGAGACCCGCGCCTGCTTGGTCAGTTCCTACGAGTTACATTGGTCCCGTCAGAGGTGTTTGTGCCACCCACGGGGATGTTCAGGGGCAGTTTCGAGTTTTCACCCTCTAACGCCATGTTTTTAAGCCTAACTCTAAAAATATAAAAATTATTGTCGTATTCTCAAATCGGGAGACCCGCGGCTGCGAGGTCAGTTCCTACGAGTTACATTGGTCCCGTGGGAGGTGTTGGTGCCACCCACGGTGAAATTCGGGGGCTGTTTTGACTTTTCACCCTCTAACGCTATGTTTTTAAGCCTAAGTCAAAAAATATAAAAATTATCATCGTATTCTCAAATCGAGAGACCCGCGGCTGCGTGGTCAATTCCTACGAGTTACATTGGTCCCGTGAGAGGTGTTTGTGCCACCCACGGGGACCTTCGGGGGCTGTTTCGAGTTTTCAACCTCTAACGCCTTGTTTTTAAGCCTCAGTCGAGAAATATGCAAATTACCATCGTATTCTCAAACCGGGAGTCCCACGGCTGCATCGTGAGTTCCTACGAGTTACGTGGGTCCCGTGGGTGGTGTTGGTGCCACCCACGGCTACGTTTGGTAGTTGTTTTGAGTTTTCACCCTCAAACGCCATGTTTTTAAGCCTAAGTCTAGATATATACAAATTACCATCGTATTCTCAAACCGGGAGTCCCGCGGCTGCGGGGTCAGTTCCTACGAGTTATATTTGTCTCGTGGGAGGTGTTGGTGCCACCCACGAGGACGTTCGGGGGCTATTTCGAGTTTTCACCCTCTAACCCCATGTTTTTAAGCCTAAGTCTAGAAATATGTAAATTACCGTCGTATTCTCAAACCGGCAGTCCCGCAGCTACGTGGTTTGTTCCTACGAGTTACAATGGTCCCGTGGGAGGTGTTGGTGCCACCCAAGGGGCCGTTCGAGGGTTGTTTCGAGTTTTCACCCTCTAACGCCATGTTTTTAAGCCTAAGTCTATAAATAGGCAAATTAGCATCGAATGTTCAAACCAGGAGTCCCGCGGCTGCGAGGTCAATTCCTACGAGTTTTATTGGTCCCATGGGAAGTGTTGGCGCCACCCATGGGGATGTTCGGGGGACTGTTTCGATTTTTCACCCTCTAACGCAATGTTGTTAAGCTTAAATCTATAAATAAGAAAATTACAGTCGTATTCCCAAACTGGGAGTCTTGCGGCTGCGCGATCAGTTCCTACGAGTTATATTGGTCCCGTGGGAGGTGTTTGTGCCACCAACGGGGACGTTCGGTGGATGTTTCGAGTTTTCACCCTCTAACGCCATGTTTTTAAGCCAAAGTCTAGAAATATGCAAATTAACGTCGTATTCTCAAACCAGGAGTCTCACAGCTGCTTGGTCATGTCCTACGAGTTACATTGGTCCCGTGGGAGGTGTTGGTGCCACACACGGGGACGTTCGGTGGCTGTTTCGAGTTTTCACCCTTTAGCGCCATGTTTTTAAGCGTAAGTCTAGAAATATGCAAATTAGCATCGTATTCTCAAACCGGGAGTCTCGCGGCTGCGTCGTCAGTTCTTACTTATTTACATTGGTCCCGTGGGAGGTGTTGGTACCACCCACGGGGACGTTCGGGGGTTGTTCCGAGTTTTCACCCTCTTATGCCATGTTATTAAGGCTATGTCTATAAATATTAATATTACCGTCGTATTCTCAAACCGGGAGTCCCGCGATTACGGGGTCAGTTCCTACGAGTTACATTGGTCCCGTGCGAGGTGTTTATGCCACCCACGGGGACGTTCGGGGGCTATTTCGAGTTTTCACCCTCTAACGCCATGTTTTTAAGCCTAAGTCTAAAAATATACAAATTAACGTCGTATTCTCAAATCGGGAGACCCGCGCCCGCTTGGTCAGATCCTATGAGTTACATTGGTCCCGGGGGAGATGTTTGTGACACCCACGAGGACGTTCAGGGACTGTTTCAAGTTTTCACCCTCTAACGCCATGTTTTTAAGACTAACTCTTGAAATATGCAAATTACCGTCGTATACTCAAACTGGGAGACCCGCGGCTGCGAGGTCAGTTCATACGAGTTACATTGGTCCCGTGGGAGGTGTTAGTGCCACCCACGGGGAGATTCGGGGGCTGTTTCGAGTTTTCACCCTCTAACGCCATGTTTTTAAGCCTAAGTCTAAAAATATAAAAATTATCGTCGTATTCTCAAATCAGGACACCCGCGGCTGCGTGGTCAAATCCTACGAGTTACATTGGTCCCGTGGGAGGTGTTCGTGGCACCCACGGGGACGTTCGGGGGCTGTTTCGAGTTTTCACCCTCTAACTCCTTGTTTTTAAGCCACAGTCTAGAAATATGCAAATTATCGTCGTATTCTAAAATCGGGAGTCCCGCGGCAGCGTCGTCAGTTCCTACGAGTTACGTTGGTCCCGTGGGTGGTTTTGGTGCCACCCATGGGGACGTTCGGTAGTTGTTTCGAGTTTTCATCGTCAAACGCCATGTTTTTAAGCCTAAGTCTAGCAATATGCAAATTACCATCGTATTCTCAAATCGGGAGACCCGCGGCTGCGTGGTCAGTTCCTACGAGTTACATTGGTCCCGTGGGAGGTGTTTGTGCCACCCACTGGGACGTTCGGGGACTGTTTCGAGTTTTCACCCTCTAACGCCATGTCTTTAAGCCTAAGTCTAGAAATATATAAATTATCGTCGAATTCTCAAACAGGGAGTCCCGCTACTGCGGGGTCAGTTCCTACGAGTTACATTGGAATCATGGGACGTGTTGGTACCACCCATGGGGACGTTCGGGGGATGTTTCGAGTTTCCATCCTCTAACGCCATGTTTTTAAGCCTATGTCTATAAATATTAAAATTACCGTCGTATTCTCAAATCGGGAGTCCCGCAGCTGCGGGGTCCGTTCGTACGGGTTACATTGGCACCGTGGGAGGTGTTTGTGCCACCCACGGGACGTTTGGGGGCTGTTTTGAGTTTTCACCCTCTAACGCCATGTTTTTAAGCCTAAGTCTAGAAATATGCAAATTAACGTCGTATTCTCAAATCGGGAGACTCGCGCCTGCTTGGTCAGTTCCAACGAGTTACATTGGTGCCGTGGGAGATGTTTGTTACACCCACGAGGACGTTCAGGGACTGTTTCGAGTTTTCACCCTCTAACGCCATGTTTTTAAGCCTAACTCTCGAAATATGCAAATTACCGTCGTATACTCAAACCGGGAGACCCGTGGCTGTGAGGTCAGTTCCTAAGAGTTACATTGGTCCCGTGGGAGGTGTTGGTGCCACCCACGGGGAGATTCGGGAGCTATTTCAAGTTTTCACCCTCTAACGCCATGTTTTTAAGCCTAAGCCTAAAAATATAAAAATTATCGTCGTATTCTCAAATTAGGAGACCCGCGGCTGTGTGGTCAAATCCTACGAGTTACATTGGTCATGTGGGAGGTATTTATGGCACCCACGTGGACGTTCGGGGCTGTTTTGAGTTTTCACTCTCTAACGCCTTGTTTTTAAACCTCAGTCTAGAAATATGCAAATTACCGTCGTAGTCTCAAACCGGGAGTCCCGCGACTGCATCGTGAGTTCCTACGAGTTACGTTGGTCCCGTGGGTGGTGTTGGTGCCACCCACGGGGACGTTCATTAGTTGTTTCGAGTTTTCATCATCAAATGCCATGTTTTTAAGCCTAAGTCTAGAAATATGAAAATTACCGCATTATTTTCAAACCGGGAGACCCGCGGCTATGGGGTCAGTTCCTACGAGTTACATTGGTCCCGTGGGAGGTGTTGGTGCCACCCACGGGGACATTCGGGGGTTGTTTTGAGTTTTCACCCTCTAACTCCATATTTTTAAGCCTAAGTCTAGTAATATGCAAATTAACGTTGTATTCTCAAACCGGGAGACCCGCACCTTCTTGGTCAGTTCCTCGAGTTATATTGGTCCCGTGGGATGTTTTTATGCCACCCACGGGGACGTTCGGGGGATGTTTCGAGTTTTCACCCTCTAACGCCATGTTCATAAGCCTAAGTCTAGAAATATGCAAATTACCGTCGTATTCTAAAATCGGGAGTCTCGCGGCAGCGTGGTCAGTTCCTACGAGTTACATTGGTCCCGTGGGAGCTGTTAGTGCCACCTACGGGGACGTTCGGTGGCTGTTTCGAGTTTTCATCCTCTAACGCCATGTTTTTAAGCCTAAGTCCAGAAATATACAAATTAGCATCGTATTCTCAAACCGGGAGTCTCGTGCTGCGGGGTCAGTTCCTACGAGTTACATTGGAATCATGGGAGGTGTTCGTGCCACCCATGGGGACGTTCGGGGGCTGTTTCGAGTTTTCACCCTCTAACGCCATTTTTTAAGCCTGAGTCTATAAATATGAAAATTACCGATGTATTCTCAAACCGGGAGTCCCGCTGCTGCGGGGATAGTTCCTACGAGTTACATTGGTCCCGCGGGAGGTGTTTATGCCACCTATGGGGACGTTCGGGGACTGTTTAAAGTTTTCACCCTCTAACGCCATGTTTTTAAGCCTAAGTCTAGAAATATGCAAATTAATGTCGTATTCTCAAACCTGGTGACCCGCGACTGCGTGGTGAGTTCCTACGAGTTACATTTGTCCCGTGGGAGGTGTTTGTGCCACCCACAGGGACGTTCGGGGGATATTTCGAGTTTTCACCCTCTAACGCCATATTTTTAAGCCTAAGTGTAGAAATATATAAATTATCGTCGTATTCTCAAACTGGGAGACCCGCGGCTACGAGGTCCATTCCTAGGAGTTACATTGGTCCCGTGGGAGGTGTTGGTGCCACCCACGGGGAGGATCGGGGGATGTTTCGAGTTTTCACCCTCTAACGCCATGTTTTTAAGCCTAAGTCTAGAAATATGAAAATTATCATAGTATTCTCAAATCGGGAGACCTGCGGCTGCGTGGTCAATTCCTACGATTTACATTGGTCCCGTGGGAGGTGTTTGTACCACCCACGGGGACTTTCGGGGGCTGTTTCGAGTTTTCAACCTCTAACGCCTTGTTTTTAAGCCTTAGTCGAGAAATATGCAAATTACCGTCGCATTCTCAAACCGGGAGTTCCGTGGCTGCGTAGTGAGTTCCTACGAGTTACGTTGGTCCCGTGGGTGTTGTTGGTGCCACCCACGGAGACGTTCGGTAGTTGTTTCTAGTTTTCACCCTCAAACGCCTTCTTTTTAAGCCTATGTCTAGAAATATGCAAATTACCGTATTATTTTCAAACCGGGAGTCCCGCGGCGGTGGGGTCAATTCTTAGGAGTTACATTGGTCCCGTGGGAGGTGTTTTTTCCCCCCACGGGGACGTTCAGGGGTTGTTTCTAGTTTTCACCCTCTAACGCCATGTTTTTAACCCTAAATCTCGAAATATGCAAATTATCGTCGTATTCTCAAACCGGGAGACCCGCGGTTGCGAGGTCAGTTCATACGAGTTACATTGGTCCCGTGGGAGGTGTTTGTGCCACCCACGGGGACGTTCGGGTGCAGTTTCGAGTTTTCACCCTGTAACGCCATGTTTTTAAGCCTAAGTCTAGAAATATGCAAATTAGTGTCGTATTCTCAAACCGGGAGACCCTCGGCTGTGAGCTCAGTTCCTACGAGTTACATTGGTCCCATGGGAGGTGTTGGTGCCACCCACGGGGAGATTCGGGGCTAATTCGAGTTTTCACCCTCTAACGCCATGTTTTTAAGCCTAAGTCTAAAAATATAAAAATTATCGTCGTATTCTCAAATCGGGAGATCCGCTGCTGCGAGGTCAAATCCTACGAGTTACATTTGTCCCGTGGGAGGTGTTTGTGGCACCTACGGGGACGTTCGGGGGCTGTTTCGAATTTTCACCCTCTAACGCCTTGTTTTTAAGCCTCAGTCTAGAAATATGCAAATTATCGTCGTATTCTCAAACCGGGAGTCCCGCGGCTACGTCGTGAGTTTCTACGAGTTACGTTGGTCCTGTGGGTGGTGTTGGTTCCACTCACGGGGACGTTCGGTAGTTGTTTTGAGTTTTAACCCCCAAACGCCACGTTTTTAAGCCTAAGTATAGAAATATGCAAATTACCGTATTATTTTCAAACCGGGAGACCCGCGGCTATGGGGCCTGTTCCTACGAGTTACATTGGTACCGTGGGAGGTGTTGGTGCCACCCACGGGGACGTTCGGGGGCTGTTTCGAGTTTTCACCCTCTAACACCATGTTTTTAAGCCTCAGTCTAAAAATATGCAAATTAACGTCGTATTCTGAAACCGGAAGACCCGCACCTGCTTGGTCAGTTCCTACGAGTTACATTGGTCCCGTGGGAGGTGTTTCTGCCACCCACGCGACGTTTGGGGGATGTTTCGAGTTTTTACCCTCTAACGCTATATTCTTAAGCGTAAGTCTAAAAATATTCAAATTACCGTCGTATTCTCAAATCGGGAGTCTCACGGCTGCGTGGTCAGTTCCTACGAGTTACATTGGTCCCGTGGGAGCTGTTAGTGCCACCCACGGGGATGTTCGGTGGTTATTTCGAGTTTTCACCCTTTAACGCCATGTCTTTAAGCCTAAGTCTAGAAATATATAAATTACCGTCGTATTCTCAAATCGGGAGTCCCGCGACTGCGGGGTCAGTTCCTACGAGTTATATTGGTCTCGTGGGAGGTGTTGGTGCCACCCACGGGAACGTTCGGTGGCTATTTCGAGTTTTCGCCCTCTAACCCCATGTTTTTAAGCCTAAGTCTAGAAATATGTAAATTACTGTCGTATTCTCAAATCGGGAGACCCGCGGCTGCGTGGTGAAATCCTACGAGTTACATTGGTCCCGTGGGAGATGTTTGTGGTACCCACGGGGACGTTCGGGGGCTGTTTCGAATTTTTACCCTCTAACGCCTTATTTTTAAGCCTCATTCTAGAAATATACAAATTACCGTCGTATTCTCAAACCGGGAGTCCCGCTGCTGCGTCGTGAGTTCCTACGAGTTACGTTGGTCCCGTGGGTGGTGTTGGTGCCACCCACGGGGACGTTCGGTAGTTGTTTCCAGTTTTCACCCTCAAACGCCATGTTTTTAAGCCTAAGTCTAGAAATATGAAAATTATCGTCGTATTTTCAAACCGGGAGTCCCGCGGCTACGGGGTCAGTTCCTACGAGTTTTATTGGTCCCATGGGAGGTGGTGGTGCCACCAACGGGGACGTTCGCGGACTGTTTCGTGTTTTCACCCTCTAACGCCATGTTTTTAAGCCGAAGTCAACAAATATGAAAATTAACATCGTATTCTCAAACCGGGAGTCTCACGGCTGCGTGGTCATGTCCTACGAGTTAGATTAGTCCCGTGGGAGGTGTTGGTGCCACCCACGGGGACATTCGGTGGATGTTTCGAGTTTTCACCCTTTAACGCCATGTTTCTAAGCGTAAGTCTAGTAATATGCAAATTAGCATCATATTCTAAAACCGGGAGTCTTGCGGCTGCGTGGTCAGTTCTTACGTGTTACATTGGTCCCGTGGGAGGTGTTGGTACCACCCACGGGGACGTTCGGGGGCTTTTCTGAGTTTTCACCCTCCAACGCCATGTTATTAAGGCTATGTCTATAAATATTAATATTACCGTCATATTCTCAAACCGGGAGTCCCGCGATTGTGGGGTCAGTTCCTACAAGTTACATTGGTCCCGTGGGAGGTGTTTGTGCCACACACGGGGACGTTCGGGGGCTGTTTCGAGTTTTCACCCTCTAATGCCATGTTTTTAAGCCTAAGTCTAGAAATATGCAAATTAACGTCGTATTCTCAAACCGGGAGACCCGCGCCTGCTTGGTTAGTTCCTACGAGTTACATTGGTCCCGTGGGAGGTGTTTGTGCCACCCACGGGGATGTTCAGGGGCTGTTTCGAGTTTTCACCCTCTAACGCCATGTTTTTAAGCCTAACACTCGAAATATGCAAATTACCATCGTATTCTCAAACCGGGAGACCCGCGGATGCGAGGTCAGTTCCTACGAGTTACATTGGTCCCGTGGGAGGTGTTGGTGCCTCCCACGGTGGGATTCGGGGGCTATTTCGAGTTTTCACCCTCTAACGCCATATTTTTAAGCCGAAGTCTAAAAATATAAAAATTATCATCGTATTCTCAAATCGGGAGACCCGCGGTTGCGTGGTCAATTCCTTCGAGTTACATTGGTCCCGTGGGAGCTGTTTGTGCCACCCACGGGGACGTACGGGGGCTGTTTCGAGTTTTCACCCTCTAACGCCTTGTTTTTAAGCCTCAGTCTAGAAATATGCAAATTATCGTCATATACTCAAGCCAGGAGTCCCGCAGCTGCGTGGTTAGTTCCTACGAGTTACGTTGGTCCCGTGGGTGGTGTTGGTGCCACCCACGAGGACGTTCGGTGGTTGTTTCGAGTTTTCACCCTCAAATGCCATGTTTTAAGCCTAAGTCAAGAAATATGCAAATTACCGTATTATTCTCAAACCGGGAGTCCTGCGACTGCGTGGTCAATTCCTACGAGTTACATTAGTCTCGTGGGAGGTGTTGGTGTCACCCACGGGGACGTTCGAGGGATGTTACAAGTTTTCATCCTCTAACCCCATGTTTTTAAGCCTAAGTCTAGAAATAGGCAAATTATCGTCGTATTCTCAAACCGGGTTTCCCGCGGCTGCGCGGTTAGTTCCTACGAGTTACATTGGTCCCGTGGGAGGTGTTTGTGCAAACCACGAGGACGTTCGGTGGTTGTTTCGAGTTTTCACCCTCAAATGCCATGTTTTTAACCCTAAGTCTAGAAATATGCAAATTACCGTCGTATTATCAAACCGGGAGTCTCGCGCCTGCATGGTCAGTTCGTACGTGTTACATTTGTCCCGTGTGAGGTGTTGGTACCACCCACGGGGACGTTCGGGGGCTGTTACGAGTTTTCACCCTCTAACGCCATGTTTTTAAGCCTATGTGTATAAATATTAAAATCACCATCGTATTCTCATACCGGGAGTCCCGGGGCTGCGGGGTCAGTTCCTACGAGTTACATTGGTCCCATGGGAGGTGTTTATGCCACCCACGGGGAAGTTCGGGGGCTGTTACGAGTTTTCACCCTCTAACACCATGTTTTTATGCCTAAGTCTAGGGATATGTAAATTAACGTCGTATTCTCAAACCGGGAGTCCCGCGGCTGCGTGGTCAATTCCTACGAGTTACATTGGTCCCGTAGGGGGTGTTGGTGCCACCTACGGGGACATTCGGTGGCTGTTTCGAGTTTTCACCCTCTAACGCCATGTTTTTAAGCCTATGTCTAGAAATATGTAAATTATCATCGTATTCTCAAATGGGGAGACCCGCGGCTATGGGGTCAGTTCCTACGAGTTACAATGGTCCCGTGGGTTGTGTTGGTGCCACCCAAGGGGCCGTTCGGGGGCTGTTTCGAGTTTTCACCCTCTAACGCCATGTTTTTAAGCCTAAGTCTAGAAATATAAAAATTATCGTCGTATTCTCAAATCGGGAGACCCGCGGCTGCGTGGTCAGTTCCTACTAGTTACATTGGTCTCGTGGGAGGTGTTTGTGTCACCCACGGGGACGTTCGGGGGCTGTTTCGAATTTTCACCCTCTAACGCCTTGTTTTTAAGCCTAAGTCTATAAATATGAAAATTAACGTCGTATTCTCAAACCGGGAGACCCGCGCCTGCTTGGTTAGTTCCTACGAGTTACATTGTTCCGGTGAGAGGTGTTTGTCCCACCCACGAGGATGTTCAGGGCCTGTTTCGAGTTTTCACTCTCTAACGCCATGTTTTTAAGCCTGACTCTCGAAATATGCAAATTACCGTCATATTCTCAAACCGAGAGACCCACGGCTGCAAGGTCAGTTCCTACGAGTTACATTGGTCCCGTGGGAGGTGTTGTTGCCACCCACGGGGAGGTTCGGGAGCTTTTCCGAGTTTTCACCCTCTAACGCCATGTTTTTAAGCCTAAGTCAAGAAATATGAATATCATCGTCGTATTCTCAAACGTGGAGACCCACGACTACGTGGTGAGTTCCTACAAGTTACATTGGTCCCGTGGGAGGTGTTTATGCCACCCACGGGGACGTTCGGGGGCTGTTTCGAGTTCTCACCCTCTATCGCCATATTTTTAAGCCAAAGTCTAGAAATATGCAAATTAATGTCGTATTCTCAAATCAGGAGACCCGGGGCTACGAGATCAGTTCCTACGAGTTAAATTGGTCCCGTGGGATGTTATAATGCCACCCTCGGGTAGACTCAGGGGCTGTTTCGGGTTTTTACCCTCTAACGCCATGTTTTTAAGCCTAAGTCTAGAAATATGAAAATTATCATCGTATTCTCAAATCGGGAGACCCGCTGCTACGTGGTCAATTCCTAGGAGTTACAGTGGACCCGTGGGAGGTGTTTGTGCCACCCACGGGGACATTCGGTAGCTATTTCGAGTTTCCACCCTCTATTGCCATGTTTTTAAGCCTAAGTCTAGAAATATGCAAATTATCGTCGTATTCTTAAACCGGGAGACCCGCGGCTGCGTGGTCAGTTCCTACGAGTTACATTGGTCCCACGGGAGGTGTTTGTGCCACCGACTGGGACGTTCGGCGACTGTTTTGAGTTTTCACCCTCTAACGCCATTTCTTTAAGCCTAAGTCTAGAAATATATAAATTACCATCGTATTCTCAAACCGGGAGTCCCGCTACTGCGGGGTCAGTTCCTACGAGTTACATTGGAATCATGGGAGGTGATGGTACCACCCACGGGGACGTTCAGGGGCTGTTTCGAGGTTTGATCCTATAACGCCATGTTTTTAAGCCTATGTCTATAAATATTAAAATTTCCTTCGTATTCTCAAATCGGGAGTCCCGCGGCTGCGGGGTCAGTTCCTACGAGTTACATTGGTCCCGTGGGAGGTGTTTGTGCCACCCACGGGGACGTTCGGGGGCTATTTCGAGTTTTCACCCTCTAACGCCATATTTTTAAGCCTAAGTCTAGAAATATGCAAATTAACGGTGTATTCTCAAACCGGGAGACCCGCGCCTGCTTGGTCAATTCCTACGAGTTACATTGGTCCCGTGGGAGGTGTTTGTGATACCCACGAGGACGTTCAAGGACTGTTTCGAGTATTCACCCTCTAACGCCATCTTTTTAAGCCTAACTCTTAAAAAATGCAAACCATCGTCGTATTCTAAAACCGGGAGACCCGCGGCTGCGAGGTCAGTTCCTACGAGTTACATTGGTCCCGTGGGAGGTGTTGGTGCCACCCACGGGGAGATTTGGGGGCTGTTTCGAGTTTTCACCCTCTAACGCCAAGTTTTTAAGCCGAAGTCTAGAAATATGCAAATTAGCATCGTATTCTCAAATCGGGAGTCTCACGGCTGCGTGGTCATGTCCTACGAGTTACATTGGTCCCGTGGGAGGTGTTGGTGCCACCCACGAGGATGTTCGGTGGTTGTTTCGAGTTTTCACCCTCTAACGCCATGTTTTTAAGCGTTAGTCTAGAAATATGCAAATTAGCGTCGTATTCTCAATCCGGAAGTCTCGCGGTTGCGTGGTCACTTCTTCCATGTTACATTGGTCCCGCGGGAGGTGTTAGTACCACTCACGGGGACGTTCTGGGGAAGTTTCGAGTTTTCACCCTCTAACGCCATGTTATTAAGGCTATGTCTATAAATATTAATATTATCGTGGTATTCTCAAATCGGGAGTCCCGCGATTGAGGGGTCAGTTCCTACGAGTTACATTGGTCCCGTGGGAGGTGTTTTTGCCACCCACGGGGACGTTCGGGGGCTGTTTTGAGTTTTCACCCTCTAAAGCCATGTTTTTAAGCCTAAGTCTAGAAATATGCAAATTAACGTCGTATTCTCAAACCGGGAGACCCGCGCCTGCTTGGTAAGTTCCTACGAGTTACATTGGTCCCGTGGGAGGTGTTTGTGCCACCCACGGGATGTTCAGGGGCTGTTTTGAGTTTTCACCCTCTAACGCCGTGTTTTTAAGCCTGACTCTCAAAATATGCAAATTACCGTCGTATTCTCAAATCGGGAGACCTGCGACTTCGAGGTCAGTTCCTACGAGTTACATTGGTCCCATCGGAGCTGTTGGTGCCGCCCACGGTGAGATTCGGGGGATGTTTCGAGCAAGCTTCTAAAAAACGCGGGGTGTGATCGAGGCTTGGAGGCCAAGCCTTAAGCCTTAGAAGCCTAGACGAGCCTTGGTGTAAAAAGGCATGAAAAGGCGTTTAGGTCATTTTAATATATTTTAATATTTTTTAACCATAACAAGGCTATTAAAATACTAAAATTGTACATATCATAAAAATATGTCTGAATATTTGCAAATACAAATACTATTTGATTATTTTGGATGAGATAATGGTCTGGTTTGCAAAAAAATCTTTAAAAGGCGATATCATTTCACTAATGCATTGTTGTATTTAGAGAAAAAGTACGCCTTAAGGGTTTTACCAAGCATAAGGCATCAAAATCTTAAGGCGAGGCGTTTCTCCCAAGCCTCAAGCCTAGGCGTACCTAGGCGGAGGCTAGGCGGGTTTTTTAGAACAGTGGTTTCGAGTTTTCACCCTCTAACGCCATATTTTTAAGCCTAAGTCTAAAAATATATAAATTATCGTCGTATTCTCAAATCGGGAGACCCGCGGTTTCGTGGTCAATTCCTACGAGTTACATTGGTCCCGTGGGAGGTGTTGGTGCCACCCACGGGGACATTCGGGGGTTGTTTTGAGTTTTCACCCTCTAACGCCTTGTTTATAAGCCTAAGTTTAGAAATATGCAAATTAACGTCGTATTCTCAAATCGGGAGACCCGTGCCTACTTGATCATTTCCTACGAGTTACATTGGTCCCGTGGGAGGTGTTTGTGCCACCCACGGGGATGTTGAGGGGTTGTTTCAAGTTTTCATCCTCTAACGCCATGTTTTTAAGCCTGAATCTCGAAATATGCAAATTACCATCGTATTCTCAAATCGGGAGACCCGCGGTTGTGAGGTCAGTTCCTACGAGTTACATTGGTCCCGTGGGAGGTGTTGGTGCCACCCACGGTGAGATTCGTCGGTTGTTTCGAGTTTTCACCCTCTAACGCCATATTTTTAAGCCTAAACCTAAAAATATAAAAATTATCGTCGTATTCTCAAATCGGGAGACCCGCGATTGCGTGGTCAATTCCTACGAGTTACATTGGTCCCATGGGAGGTGTTGGTGCCACCGACGGGGACGTTCGGGGGTTGTTTCGAGTTTTCACCCTTTAACCCCATGTTTTTAATCCTAAGTCTAGAAATATGTAAATTACCGTCGTATTCTCAAACCGGGAGTCCCGCGGCTGCGTGGTCAGTTCCTACGAGTTATATTGGTCTCGTGGGAGGTGTTGATGCCATCCACGGGGACGTTCGGGGGCTATTTTGAGTTTTCACCCTCTAACCCTTTGTTTTTAAGCCTAAGTCTAGAAATATGTAAATTACCGTCGTATTCTCAAACCGGGAGTCCCGCAGCTGCGTGGTCAGTTCCTACGAGTTACATTGGTCCCGTGGGGGGTGTTGGTGACACCTTCGGGGACGTTCGGTGGCTATTTCGAGTTTTCACCCTCTAACGCCATGTTTTTAAGCCTATGTCTAGAAATATGTAAATTATCATCATATTCTCAAATAGGGAGACCCGTGGCTATGGGGTCAGTTCCTACGAGTTCCAATGGTCCCGTGGGAGGTGTTGGTGCCACCCAAGGGTCCGTTCGGGGGTTGTTTCGAGTTTTCACCCTCTAACGCCATTTTTTTAAGCCTAAGTCTATAAATAGGCAAATTATCGTTGTATTCTCAAACCGGGAGTCCCGCGGCTGCGGGGTCAGTTCCTACGAGTTTTATTGGTCCCATGGGACGTGTTGGCGCCACCCACGGGGACATTCGGGGGACTGTTTTGAGTTTTCACCCTCTAACGCCATGTTCCCAAGCCTAAGCCTAGAAATATGCAAATTACTGTCGTATTCTCAAACCGGGAGTCTCGCGGCTGCGCGATCAGTTCCTACGTGTTACATTGGTCCCGTGGGAGGTGTTTGTGCCACCCACGAGGACGTTCGGTGGCTGGGTCGAGTTTTCCCCCTCTAACAACATGTTTTTAATCCGAAGTCTAGAAATATGCTAAGTAAAGTCGTATTCTTAAGCCAGGAGTCTCGCGGCTATGTGGTCATGTCCTACGAGTTACATTGGTCCCGTGGGAGGTGTTGGTGCCACCCACGAGGACGTTGGATGCCTGTTTCGAGTTTTCAGCCTCTATCGCCATGTTTTTAAGCGTAAGTCTAGAAATATGCAAATTAGCATCGTATTCTCAAATCAGGAGTCTCGCGGCTGCGTGATCAGTTCTTTCATATTACATTGGTCCCGTGGGAGGTGTTGGTACCACCCACCGGGACGTTCAGGGGTTGTTCCGAGTTTTCACCCTCTAACGCCATGTTATTAAGGCTATGACTATAAATATTAATATTACCGTCGTATTCTCAAACCGGGAGTCCCGCGATTGCGGGGTCAGTTCCTACGAGTTACATTGGTCCCGTGGGAGGTGTTTGTGCCACCCAGGAGGATGTTCGGGAGCTGTCTCGAGTTTTCACCCTCTAACGCCATGTTTTTAAGCCTAAGTATAGAAATATGCAAATTAACGTCGTATTACAAAACCGGGAGACCCGCGCCTGCTTGATCAGTTCCTACAAGTTAAGTTGGTCCCGTGGGAGGTGTTTGTGCCACCCACGGGGATGTTCAGGGGCTGTTTCGAGTTTTCACCATCTAACGCCATGTTTTTAAGCCTGACTCTCGAAATATGCAAATTATCGTCGTATTCTCAAACCGGGAGACCCGCGGCTGCGAGGTCAGTTCCTACGAGTTACATTGGTCACGTGGGAGGTGTTGGTGCCACCCACGGTGAGTTTCGGGGGATGTTTCGAGTTTTCACCCTCCAACGCCATATTTTTAAGCCTAAGTCTAAAAATAAAAAAATTATCATCGTATTCTCAAATCGGGAGACCCGCGGTTGCGTGGTCAATTCCTACGAGTTACATTGGTCCCGTGGGAGGTGTTGGTGCCACCCACGGGAATGTTCGGGGCCTGTTTCGAGTTTTCACCCTCTAACCCCATGTTTTTAACCCCAAGTATAGAAATTTGTAAATTACCGTCGTATTCTCAAACCGGGAGTCCCGCGGCTGCGTGGTCAGTTCCTGCGAGTTACATTGGTCCTGTGGGGGGTGTTGGTCCCACCTTCGGGGACGTTCGGGGACTATTTCGAGTTTTCACCCTCTAACGCCATGTCTTTAAGCCTAAGTCTAGAAATATATAAATTACCGTCTTATTCTCAAACCGGGAGTCCCGCGGCTGCGGGGTCAGTTCCTACGAGTTATATTAGTCTCGTGGGAGGTGTTGGTGCCACCCACGGGGACGTTCGGGGGCTATTTCGAGTTTTCACCCTCTAACCCCATGTTTTTAAGCGTAAGTCTAGAAATATGTAAATTACCATCATATTCTAAAACCGGGAGTCCCGCGGCTGCGTGGTCAGTTCCTACGAGTTACATTGGTCCCGTGCTGGGTGTTGGTGCCACCTACGGGGACGTTCAGTGGCTGTTTTGAGTTTTCACCCTCTAACGCCATGTTTTTATGCCTATGTCTAGAAATATGTAAATTATCATCGTATTCTAAAATAGGGAGACCCGCGGCTATGGGGTCAGTTCCTACGAGTTACAATGGTCCCGTGGGAGGTGTTGGTGCCACCCAAGGGGCCGTTCGGGGGTTGTTTCGAGTTTCCACCCTCTAATGCCACATTTTTAAGCCTAAGTCTAGAAATAAACAAATTACCATTGTATTTTCAAATCGGGAGACCCGCGGCTACGGGGTCAGTTCCTACGAGTTTTATTGGTCCCGTGGGAGGTGGTGGTACCACCCACGGGGTCGTTCGCGGACTGTTTCGTGTTTTCACCCTCTAACGCCATGTTTTTAAGCCGAAGTCTAGAAATATGCAAATGAACGTCGTATTCTCAAACAGGGAGTCTCGCGGCTGCGTGGTCATGTCCTACGAGTTACATTGGTCCCGTGGGAGGTGTTGGTGACACCCACGGGGACAGTCGGTGGCTGTTTCGATTTTTCACCCTTTAACGGCATGTTTTTAAGTGTAAGTCTAGAAATATGCAAATTAGCATCGCATTCTCAAACCGGGAGTCTCGCGGCTACGTGGTCAGTTCTTACGTGTTACATTGTTCCCGTGGGAGGTGTTGGTACCACCCATGGGGACGTTCGGGGGTTGTTCCGAGTTTTTCACCCCCTAACGCAATGTTATTAAGGCAATGTCTATAAATATTAATATTACCATCGTATTCTCAAACCGGGAGTCCCGCGATTGCGGGGTCAGTTACTACGAGTTACAATTGTCCCGTGGGAGGTGTTTGTGCCACCCACGGGGACGTTCGGGGGCTGTTTCGAGTTTTCACCCTCTAACGCCATGTTTTTAAGCCTAAGTCTACAAATATGCAAATTAACGTCGTATTCTCAAATCGGGAGACCCGCGCCTACTTTGTCAGTACCTACGAGTTACATTGGTCCCGTGGGAGGTGTTTGTGCCACCCACGGGGATGTTCAAGGGTTGTTTCAAATTTTTACCCTCTAACGCCATGTTTTTAAGCCTGACTCTCGAAATATGCAAATTATCATCGTATTCTCAAATCGGGAGGCCCGCGGCTGCGAGGTCAGTTCCTACGAGTTACATTGGTCCCGTGGGAGGTGTTGGTGCCACCCACGGTGAGATTCGGGGGATGTTTCGAGTTTTCACCCTCTAACGCCATATTTTTAAGCCTAAGTCCAAAAATATAAAAATCATCGTCGTATTCTCAAATCGAGAGTCTCGCGGCTGCGTGGTCAGTTCCTTCGAGTTACATTGGTCCGGTGGGAGGTGTTGGTGCCACCCACGGGGACGTTCGGTGACTGTTTTGAGTTTTTACCCTCTAATGCCATGTTTTTAAGCCTAAGTCTAGAAATATGCAAATTACCGTCGTATTCTCAAACCGGGAGTGTCGCACCTGCATGGTCTATTCGTACGTGTTACATTTGTCCCATTTGAGGTGTTGGTACCACCCACGGGGACGTTCGGGGGTGGTTCCGAGTTTTCACCCTCTAACGCCATGTTTTTAAGCCTATGTCTATAAATATTACCGTGGGAGGTGTTTGTGCCACCCACGGGGACGTTCGGGGACTATTTCGTGTTTTAACCCTCCAACGCCATGTTTTTAAGCGTAAGTCTAGAAATATGAAAATTATCGTCATATTCTCAAATCGGGAGACCCGCGGCTGCGTGGTCAATTCCTAGGAGTTACATTGGTCCCGTGGGAGGTGTTTGTCCCACCCTGATGGACGTTCGGTACTTGTTTCGAGCTTTCACCCTCTAATGCTAGGTTTTTAAGCCTAAGTCTAGAAATACGCAAATTATCGGCGTATTCTGAATGCAGGAGATTCGCAGCTGTGTGGTCAGTTCCTACGAGTTACATTGGTCCCGTGGGAGGTGTTTGTGCCACCCACGGAGACATTCGGGGACTGTTTCGAGTTTTCACCCTCTAACGCCATGTCTTTAAGCCTAAGCCTAGAAATATATAAATTACCGTCGTATTCTCAATCTCGGAGTCCCGCGGTTGCGGGGACAGTTCCTACGAGTTACATTTTATTCGTGGGAGGTGTTGGTGCCACCCACGGGGACGTTCGGTGGCTATTTCGAGTTTTCACCCTCTAACGCCATGTTTTTAAGCCTAAGTATAGAAATATGCAAATTAACGTCATATTTTAAAGCGGGAGACACGCGCCTGCTTGGTCAGTTCCTACGAGTTACATTGATCCCGAGGGAGGTGTATGTGCAACCCACGGGAATGTTCAGGGGCTGTTTTGAGTTTTCACCCTCTAACGCCATGTTTTTAAGCCTAACTCTCGAAATATGCAAATTACCGTCGTATTCTCAAACTGGGAGACCCGCGGCTGCGAGGTCAGTTCCTACGAGTTACATTGGTCCCGTGGGAGGTGTTGTTTCCACCCACAGGGAGATTCGGGGGCTGTTTTGATTTTTCACCCTCTAACGTCATGTTTTTAATCCTAAGTCTTGAAATATAAAAATTATCGTTGTATTCTCAAAACGGGAGACTCGCGGCTGCGTGGTCAATTCCTACGAATTACATTGGTCCCGTGGGAGGTGTTTGTGGCACCCACGAGGACGTTCGGGGGCTGTTTCGAGTTTTCACCCTCTAACGCCTTGTTTTTAAGGCCAGTCTAGAAATATGCAAATTATCGTCGTATTCTCAAACCGGGAGTCCCACAGCTGCGTCGTGAGTTCCTACGAGTTACGTTGATCCCGTGGGTGGTGTTGGTGCCACCCACGGGGACGTTCGTTGGTTGTTTCGAGTTTTCACCCTCAAACTCCATTTTTTAAGACTAAGTCTTGAAATATGCAAATTACCGTATTATTCTCAAACCGGGAGACCCGCGGCTACGGGGTCAGTTCCTACGAGTTACATTGGTCCCGTGGGAGCTGTTGGTGCCACCCACGGGGACGTTCGGGGGATGTTTCGAGTTTTCACCCTCTAACGCCATGTTTTCAAGCCTAAGTCTAGAAATATGCAAATTACCATCGTATTCTCAAACCGGGAGACTCAGGCTGCGAGGTCAGTTCCTACGAGTTACATTGGTCCCGTGGGAGGTGTTGGTGCCACCCACGGTGAGATTCGGGGATGTTTTGAGTTTTCACCCTCTAACGCCATGTTTTTAAGCCTAAGTCTAAAAATATAAAAATTATCATCGTATTCTCAAATCGGGAGACCCGCGACTGCGTGGTCAATTCTTACGGGTTACATTGGTCCCGTGGGAGGTGTTTGTGCCACCCACTGGGACGTTCGGGGGCTGTTTCGAGTTTTCAACCTCTAACGCCTTATTTTTAAGCC
Organism: Sambucus nigra; assembly: GCA_949130495.1. Taxonomy (NCBI): domain Eukaryota; kingdom Viridiplantae; phylum Streptophyta; class Magnoliopsida; order Dipsacales; family Adoxaceae; genus Sambucus; species Sambucus nigra. The sequence continues at coordinate 59,407,432 of OX422218.1, read as the reverse complement.
TCAGTCTAGAAATATGAAAATTACGATTGTATTCTCAAACCGAGAGTCCCGCGGCTGCCTGGTGAGTTCCAACGAGTTACGTTGGTCCCGTGGGTGGTGTTGGTGCAACCCACGAGGACGTTCAGGGACTGTTTCGAGTTTTTACCCTCAAACGCCATATTTTTAAGCCTAAGTCTAGAAATATATAAATTACGATATTATTCTCAAAACGGGATATCCGGGGCTGCGGGTTCAGTTCCTACGATTTACATTGGTCCCGTGGAAGGTGTTGGTGCCACCCACGGGGACGTTCGGGGGCTGTTTCGAGTTTTCACCCTCTAACGCCATGTTTTTAAGCCTAAGTCTAGAAATATGCAAATTACTATCGTATTCTCAAACCGGGAGTCCCGCGACTGCGTGGTCAGTTCCTAAGAGTTACATTGGTCCCGTGGGAGGTGTTGGTACCACCCACGGGGATGTTCGGGGGCTATTACGAGTTTTCACCCTCTAACGGCATGTTTTTAAGCCTAAGTCTAGAAATATGCAAAATACTGTCGTATTCTCAAACCGGGAGACCCACGGCTATGTGGTCAGTTCCTACGAGTTACATTGGTCCCGTGGGAGGTGTTGGTGCCACCCACGGGAAGGTTCGGTGGTTGTTCTGAGTTTTCACCCTCTAACGCCATGTTTTTAAGCCTAAGTCAAGAAATATGAAAATTGTCGTCATATTCTCAAACCGGGAGACCCACGACTGCGTGGTGAGTTACTAAAAGTTACATTTGTCCCGTGGGAGGTGTTTGTGCCACCCACGGGGACGTTCGGTGGCTATTTCGAGTTTTCACCCTCTAACACGATATTTTTAAGCGTAAGTGTATAAATATAAAATTACCATCGTATTCTCAAACCGAGAGACCCGCTGTTGCGAGGTCAGTTCCTACGAGTTACATTGGTCCTGTGGGATGTGTTGGTGCCACCCCCGGGGAGATTCGGGGGCTGTTTCAAGTCTTTACCCTCTAACACACTGTTTTTAAGCCTATGTCTAGAAATATGAAAATTATCTTCGTATTCTCAAATTGGGAGACCCGCGGATGCATGGTCAATTCCTAGGAGTTACATTGGTCCCGTGGAAGGTGTTTGTGCCACGTACGGGGACGTTCGGTGGCTGTTTCGAGTTTCCACCCTCTAATGCCATGCTTTTAAGTCTAAGTTTAGAAATATGCAAATTACCATCGTACTCTCAAACCGGGAGACCCGCTACTGCGGGGTCAGTTCCTACGAGTTACATTGGAATCAAGGGAGGTGCTGGTGCCACCCACGGGGACGTTAGGGGGCTGTTTCTAGTTTTCATCCTCTAACACCATGTTTTTAAGCCTATGCATATAAATATTAAAATTACAGTCGTATTCTAAAACCAAGAGTCCCGCGGCTATGGGGTCAGTTCCTACGAGTTACATTGGTCCCGTGGGAGGTGGTGGTGCCACCCACGGGGACTGTTTCGAGTTTTCACCCTTTAACGCCATGTTTTTAAGCCTAAGTCTAGAAATATACAAATTAACATCGTATTCTCAAATCGGGAGACCCGCGCCTGCTTGGTCAGTTTCTACAAGTTACATTGGTCCTGTGTGAGGTGTTTGTGCCACCCACGGGGACGTTCGGGGGATGTTTCAAGTTTTCACCCTCTAACGCCATGTTCTTAAGCCTAAGTCTAAAAATATGCAAATTAGCGTCGTATTCTCAAACCGGGAGTCCCACAGCTGCGTCGTGAGTTCCTACGAGTTACGTTGATCCCGTGGGTGGTGTTGGTGCCTCCCACGGGGACGTTCGGTGGTTGTTTCGAGTTTTCACCCTCAAACGCCATGTCTTTAAGACTAAGTCTAGAAATATGCAAATTATCGTATTATTCTCAAAGCGGGAGACCCGTGGCTACAGGGTCAGTTCCTACGAGTTACATTGGTCCCGTGGGAGGTGTTGGTGCCACCCACGGGGACGTTCGGGGGCTGTTTCGAGTTTTCAACCTCAAACACAATGTTTTTAAGCCTAAGTCTAGAAATATGCAAATTACCGTATTATTCTCAAACCGGGAGTCCTGCGGCTGCGTGGTCAGTTCCTATGAGTTACATTAGTCTTGTGTGAGCTATTGTTGCCACCCACGTGGACGTTCGTGGGATGTTACAAGTTTTCACCCTCTAACCCCATGTTTTTAAGCCTAAGTCTAGAAATAGGCAAATTACCCTCGTATTCTCAAGCCGGGAGTCCCGCGGCTGCGGGGTCAGTTCCTACGAGTTTTATTTATCCCGTGGTAGGTGGTGGTGCCACCCACGGGGACGTTCGGGGACTATTTCGAGTTTTCACCCTCTAACACCATGTTTTTAATCCTAAGTCTAGAAATATGCAAATTTCCATCGTATTCTCAAACCGAGAGTCCCACGGCTACGGAATCAGTTCCTACGAGTTTTATTGGTCCTGTGGTAGGTGGTGGTGCCACACACGGGGACGTTCGGGGACTATTTCGAGTTTTCACCCTCTAACACCATGTTTTTAAGCCTAAGTCTAAAAATATGCAAATTTCCGTCGTATTCTCAAACCGGGAGTTCCGCGGCTACGGGGTCAGTTCCTACTAGTTTTATTGGTCCCGTGGTAGGTGGTGGTGCCACCCACGGGGACGTTCGGGGACTGTTTCAAGTTTTCACCCTCTAACGCCATGTTTTTAAGCCTAAGTCTAGAAATATGTAAATTACCATCGTATTCTCAAACCGGGAGAACCACGGCTACGAGGTCAGTTCCTACGAGTTATATTGGTCCCGTGGGAGGTGTTGGTGCCACCCACGGTGAGATTCGGGGGCTGTGTCGAGTTTTCACCCTCTAACGCCATGTTTTTAAGCCTAAGTCTAAAAATATAAGAATTATCATCGTATTCTCAAATCGGGAGACCCGCGGCTGCGTGGTCAATTGTTACGAGTTACATTGGTCCCGTGGGAGGTGTTTGTGCCACCCACGGGGACGTTCGGGGGTTGTTTCGAGTTTTCACCCTCTAACACCTTATTTTTAAGCCTCAGTCTAGAAATATACAAATTTCCATCGTATTATCAAACCGGGAGTCCCGTGGCTGCGTGGTGAGTTCCTACGAGTTACGTTGATCCCGTGGGTGGTGTTGGTGCCACCCACGGGGACGTTCGGTGGTTGTTTCGAGTTTTCACCCTCAAACGCCATGTTTTTAAGACAAAGTCTAGAAATATGTAAATTATTGTACTATTCTCAAACCGGGAGACCCGCAGCTACGGGGTCAGTTTCTACGAGTTACATTGGTCCCGTGGGAGGTGTTGGTGCCACCCATGGGGACGTTTGGGGTTTGTTTCGAGTTTTCACCCTCTAACGCCATGTTTTTAAGCCTAAGTCTAGAAATATGCAAATTACCATCGTATTCTCAAACTGGGAGACCCACGGCTACGAGGTCAGTTCCTACGAGTTACATTGGTCCCGTGGGAGGTGTTGGTGCCACCCACGGTGAGATTCGGGGGCTGTTTCGAGTTTTCAACCTCTAACGCCATGTTTTTAAGCCTAAGGTTAAAAATATAAAAATTATCGTCGTATTCCCAAATCGGCAGACCCGCGGCTGCGTGGTCAATTCTTACGAGTTACATTGGTCCCGTGGGAGGTGTTTGTGCCACCCACGGGGACGTTCGGGGGCTGTTTCGAGTTTTCACCCTCTAACGCCTTATTTTTAAGCCTCAGTCTAGAAATATGCAAATTTCCGTCGTACTCTCAAACCGGGAGTACCGCGGCTGCGTGGTGAGTTCCTACGAGTTACGTTGGTCCCGTGGGTGGTGTTGGTGCCACCCACGGGGACGTTCGGTGGTTGTTTCGAGTCTTCACCCTCAAACACAATGTTTTTAAGCCTAAGTCAAGAAATATGCAAATTACCGTATTATTCTCAAACCGGGGGTCCTGCGGCTGCGTGGTCAGTTCCTATGAGTTACATTAGTCTCGTGGGAGGTGTTGGTGCCACCCACGGGGACGTTCGTGGGATGTTACAAGTTTTCACCCTCTAACCCCATGTTTTTAAGCCTAAGTCTAGAAATAGGCAAAATACCATCATAATCTCAAACCGGGAGTCCCGCGGCTACGGGGTCAGTTCCTACGAGTTTTATTGGTCCCGTGGGAGGTGGAGGTGCCCCCACGGGGACGTTCGGGGGCTGTTTCGTGATTTCACCCTCTAAAGCCATATTTTTCTGACTATGTCTAGAAATATTCAAATTACCATCGTATTCTCAAATCGTGAGTCTCGCGCCTGCGTGGTCGGTTCGTACGTGTTACATTTGTCCCGTGTGAGGTGTTGGTACCACCCACGGGGACGTTCGGGGGCTATTTTGAGTTTTCCCCCTCTAACGCCATGTTTTTAAGCCTATGTCTATAAATATTAAAATCACAGTCGTATTCTCAAACCGGGAGACCCGCGGCTACGGGGTGAGTTCCTACGAGTTACATTGGTCCCGTGGGAGGTGTTTATACCACACACGGGGACGTTAGGGTCTGTTTCGAGTTTTCACCCTCTAACGCCATGTTTTTCATCCTAAGTCTATAAATTTGCAAATTAACATCGTATTCTCAAACCGGGAGACCCGCGCCTGCTTGGTCAGTTCCTACGAGTTACATTGGTCCCGTGGGAGGTGTTTGTGCCACCCACGGGGATGTTCAGGGGCTGTTTTGAGTTTTCACCCTCTAACGCCATGTTTTTAAGCCTAACTCTAGAAATATATAAATTAAGATCGTATTCTCAAACCGGGAGACCCGCGGCTGCGAGGTATGTTCCTACGAGTTACATTGGTCCCGTGGGAGGTATTGGTGCCACCCACGGGGAGATTCGGGGGCTGTTTCGAGTTTTCGCCCTCTAACGCCATGTTTTTATGCCTAAGTCTAAAAATATAAAATTATCGTCATATTCTCAAATCGGGAGACCCGCGACTGCGTGGTCAATTCCTACGAGTTACAATGGTCCCGTGGGAGGTGTTTGTGCCACCCACGGGGATGTTCGGGGGCTGTTTTGAGTTTTCAACCTCTAACGCCTAATTTTTAAGCCTCAATCTAGAAATATGCAAATTACCATTGTATTCTCAAACCGAGAGTCCCGCGGCTGCCTGGTGAGTTCCTACGAGTTACATTGGTCCCGTGGGTGGTGTTGGTGCCAACCACCAGGACGTTCAGGGACTGTTTCGAGTTTTCACCCTCAGACGCCATGTTTTTAAGCCTAAGTCTAGAAATATGCAAATTACCATATTATTATCAAACCGGGAGACCCGCGGCTGTGGGGTCAGTTCCTACAAGTTACATTGGTCCCGTGGAAGGTGTTGGTGTCACCCACGGGGACGCTCGGGGTCTGTTTCGAGTTTTCACCCTCTAACGCCATGTTTTTAAGCCTAAGTCTAGAAATATGCAAATTAATGTCATATTCTCAAACCGGGAGTCCCGCGGCTGCGTGGTCAATTCCTAAGAGTTACATTGGTCCCATGGGAGGTGTTGGTGCCACACACGGGGATGTTCGGGGGCTGTTACGAGTTTTCACCCTCTAACGCCATGTTTTAAAGCCTAAGTCTAGAAATATGCAAATTACCGTGAAATTCTCAAACCGAGAGACCCACGGCTGCGTGGTCAGTTCCTACGAGTTACATTTGTCCTGTGGGAGGTGTTGGTGCCACCCACGGGAAGGTTCGGTGGCTGTTCTGAGTTTTCACCCTCTAACGCCATGTTTTTAATCCTAACTCAAGAAATATGAAAATTGGAGTCGTATTCTCAAACCTGGAGACCCACGATTGCGTGGTGAGTACCTACAAGTTACATTTGTCTCGTGGGAGGTGTTTGTGCCACCCACGGGGACGTTCGGTGGCTATTTCGAGTTTTCACCCGCTAACGCCATATGTTTAAGCGTAAGTGTATAAATATATAAATTACCGTCGTATTCTCAAAGCGAGAGACCCACGACTACGAGTCCAATTCCTACGAGTTACATTGGTCCCGTGGGATGTGTTGGTTCCACCCCTGGGGAGATTCGGGGGATGTTTCGATTCTTTACCCTCTAACACCATGTTTTTAAGCCTAAGTCTAGAAATATGAAAATTATCTTTGTATTCTCAAATTGGGTGACCCGCGGTTGCGTGGTCAATTCCTAAGAGTTACATTGGTCCCGTGGGAGGTGTTTGTGCCACCCACGGGGACGTTCGGGGGCTATTTCGAGTTTTCATCCTCTAACGCCATGTTTTTAAGCCTAACTCTCGAAATATGCAAATTACCATCGTATTCTCAAATCGGGAGACCCGCGGCTAAGAGGTCAGTTGCTACGAGTTACATTGGTCCCGTGGGAGGTGTTGGTGCCACCCACAGGGAGATTCGGGGGTTGTTTCGAGTTTTCACCCTCTAACGCCATGTTTTTAAGCCTAAGTCTAGAAATATAAAAATTATCATTGTATTCTCAAATCGGGAGACCCGCATCTGCGTGGTCAAATCCTACGAGTTACATTGGTCCCGTGGGAGGTGTTTGTGGCACCCACGGGGACGTTCGGGGGCTGTTTCAAGTTTTCACCCTCTAACGCCTTATTTTTATGCCTGAGTCTAGAAATATGCAAATTACCGTCGTATTATCAAACCGGGAGTCCCGCGGTTGCGTCGTGAGTTCCTACAAGTTACGTTGGTCCCGTGGGTGGTGTTGTTGCCACCCACGGGGACGTTCAGTAGTTGTTTCGAGTTTTTACCCTCAAACGCCATGTTTTTAAGCCTGATTCTAGAAATATGCAAATTACCATATTATTTTCAAACCGGGAAACCCGCGGCTACGGGGTCAGTTCCTACGAGTTACATTGGTCCCGTGGGAGGTGTTGGTACCACCCACGGGGACGTTCGGGGTCTGTTTCGAGTTTTCACCCTTTAACGCCATGTTTTTAAGCCTAAGTCTAGAAATATGCAAATTAACGTCGTATTCTCAAACCAGGAGACCCGCGCCTGCTTGGTCAGTTTCTACGAGTTACATTGGTCCCGTGGGAGGTGTTTGTGCCACCCACAGGGACGTTCGGGGGATGTTTCAAGTTTTCACCCTCTAACGCCATGTTCTTAAGCCTAAGTCTAAAAATATGCAAATTACCGTCGTATTCTCAAATCGGGAGTCTCGCGGCTGCGTGGTCAGTTCCTACGAATTACATTGGTCCCGTGGGAGGTGTTTGTGCCACCCACGGGGACGTTCGGGGGCTGTATCGAGTTTTCCCCTTCTAACGCCATGTTTTTAAGCCTAAGTCTAGAAATATGCAAATTAGTGTCGTATTCTCAAAGCAGGAGACCCGCGGCTGCGAGGTCAGTTCCTACGAGTTACATTGGTCCCGTGGGTGGTGTTGGTGCCACCCACAGGGAGATTCAGGGGTTGTTCCGAGTTTTCACCCTTTAACGCCATGTTTTTAATCCTAAGTCTAGAAATATGAATATTATCGTCGTATTCTCAAACCTGAAGACCCGCGACTGCGTGGTGAGTTCCTACGAGTTACATTTGTCCCGTGGGAGGTATTTGTGCCACCCACGGGAACGTTCAGGGGCTGTTTCGAGTTTTCACCCTCTAACGCCATGTTTTTAAGCCTAAGTCTAGAAATATAAAAATTATCATCGTATTCTCAAAACGGGAGACCCGCGGCTGCGTGGTCAATTCCTACGAATTACATTGGTCCCGTGGGAGGTGTTTGTGGCACCCATGGGGACGTTCGAGGGCTGTTTCGAGTTTTTACCCTCTAATGCCTTATTTTTAAGCCTCAGTCTAGAAATATAAAAATTAGCGTCGTATTCTCAAACCGGGAGTCCCACGGCTGCATCGGGAGTTCCTACGAGTTACGTTGATCCCGTGGGTGGTGTTGGTCCCACCCACGGGGAGGTTCGGTGGTTGTTTCGAGTTTTCACCCTCAAACACCATGTTTTTAAGACTAAGTCTAGAAATATACAAATTGTCGTATTATTCTCAAACCGGGAGACCCGCGGCTACGGGGTCAATTCCTACGAGTTACATTGGTCCCGTGGAAGGTGTTGGTGCCACCCACGGGGACGTTCGGGGACTGTTTTGAGTTTTCACCCTCTAACGCCATGTTTTTAAGCCTAAGTCTAGAAATATACAAATTAGCATCATATTCTCAAACCGGGAGTCCCACGGCTGCGTCGTGAGTTCCTACGAGTTACGTTGATCCCGTGGGTGGTGTTGGTGCCACCCACAGGGACGTTCGGTGGTTGTTTCGAGTTTTCACCCTCAAACGCCATGTTTTTAAGACTAAGTCTAGAAATATGCAAATTATCGTATTATTCTCAAACCGGGAGACCCGTGGCTACGGGGTCAATTCCTACGAGTTACATTGGTCCCGTAGGAGGTGTTGGTGCCACCCACGGGACCGTTCGGGGGCTATTTTGAGTTTTCACCCTCTAACGCCATGTTTTTAAGCCTAAGTCTACAAATATGCAAATTACCATCGTATTCTCAAACTGGGAGACCCACGGCTGCGAGGTCAGTTCCTACGAGTTACATTGGTCCCGTGGGAGGTGTTGGTGCCACCCACGGTGAGATTCGGGGGCTGTTTCGAGTTTTCACCCTCTACGCCATGTTTTACACCTAAGTCTAAAAATATAAAAATTATCATCGTATTCTCAAATCGGGAGACCCGCGGCTGCATGGTCAATTCTTACGACTTACATTGGTCCCGTGGGAGGTGTTTGTGCCACCCACGGGGACATTCGTGGGCAGTTTCGAGTTTTCACCCTCTAACGCCTTGTTTTTAAGCCTTAGTCTAGAAATATGCAAATTTTCATCGTATTCTCAAACCGGGAGTCCCGCGACTGCGTGGTGAGTTCCTACGAGTTACGTTTGTCCCGTGGGTGGTGTTGGTGCCACCCAAGGGGACATTCGGTGGTTGTTTCGAGTTTTCACCCTCAAACGCAATGTTTTTACGCCTAAGTCAAGAAATATGCAAATTACAGTATTATTCTCAAACTGAGAGTCCTGCAGCTGCGTGGTCAGTTCCTATGAGTTACATTTGTCTCGTGGGAGGTGCTGGCGCCACCCACGGAGACGTTCGAGGGATGTTACCAGTTTTCACCCTCTAACCCCATGTTTTTAAGCTTAAGTCTAGAAATAGGCAAATTACCGTCGTATTATCAAACCGGGAGTCCCGCGGCTGCGGGGTCAGTTCCTACGAGTTTTATTGGTCCCGTGGGAGGTGGTGGTGCCACCCACGGGGACGTTCGGGGACTGTTTTGAGTTTTCACCCTCTAACACCATGTTTTTAAGCCTAAGTCTAGAAATATGCAAATTATCGTCGTATTCTCAAACCGGGAGACCCGCGGTAGCGCGGTCAGTTCCTACGAGTTACATTGGTCCCGTGGGAGGTGTTTGTGCCACCCACGGGGACGTTCGGGGGCTGTTTCGTGTTTTCACCCTCTAACGCCATGTTTTTCAGCCTAAGTCTAGAAATATTCAAATTACCATCGTATTCTCAAATCGGGAGTCTCGCGGCTGCGTGGTCTGTTCCTACGAGTTATATTGGTCACGTGCGAGGTGTTGGTGCCACCCACGGGAACGTTGGGTGGTTGTTTCGAGTTTTCACCCTCTAACGCCATGTTTTTAAGCCTAACTCTAGAAATATGCAAATTACCATCGTATTCTCAAACTGGGAGACCCACGGCCGCGAGGTCAGTTCCTACGAGTTACATTGGTCCCGTGGGAGGTGTTGGTCCCACCCACGGTAAGATTCGGGGGCTGTTTCGAGTTTTAACCCTCTAACGCCATGTTTTTAATCCTAAGGCTAAAAATATAAAAATTATCATCGTATTCCCAAATCGGCAAACCCGAGGCTGTGTGGTCAATTGTTACGAGTTACATTCGTCCCGTGGGAGGTGTTTGTGCCACCAACGGGGACGTTCGGGGGCTGTTTCGAGTTTTCACCCTCTAACGCCTTATTTTTAAGCCTCAGTCTAGAAATATGCAAATTTCCATCATATTCTCAAACCGAGAGTACCGCGGCTGCGTGGTGAGTTCCTACGAGTTACGTTGGTCCCGTGGGTGGTGTTGGTGCCACCCACGGGGACGTTCGGTGGTTGTTTCGAGTTTTCACCCTCAAACACATTGTTTTTAAGCCTAAGTCAAGAAATATGAAAATTACCGTATTATTCTCAAACCGGGGGTCCTGCGGCTGCGTGGTCAGTTCCTATCAGTTACATTAGTCTCGTGGGAGGTGTTGGTGCCACCCACGGGGACGTTTATGGGATGTTACAAGTTTTCACCCTCTAACACCATGTTTTTAAGCCTAAGTCTAGAAATAGGCAAAATACCATCGTATTCTCAAACCGGGAGTCCCGCGGCTACGGGGTCAGTTCCTACGAGTTTTATTGTTCCCGTGGGAGGTGGTGGTGCCCCCACGGGGACGTTCGGGGGCTATTTCATGTTTTCACCCTCTAAAGCCATGTTTTTCTGCCTAAGTCTAGAAATATTCAAATTACCATCGTATTCTCAAATCGGGTGTCTCACGCCTGCGTGGTCGGTTCGTACGTGTTACATTTGTCCCATGTGAGGTGTTGGTACCACCCACGTGGACATTCGGGGGCTGTTTCGAGTTTTCCCCCTCTAACGCCATGTTTTTAAGCCTATGTCTATAAATATTAAAATCACAGTCGTATTCTCAAACCGAGAGTCCCACGGCTACGGGATCAGTTCCTACGAGTTACATTGGTCCCGTGGGAGGTGTTTATACCACACACGGGGACGTTAGGGTCTGTTTCGAGTTTTCACCCTCTAACTCCATGTTTTTAAGGCTAAGTCTAGAAATATGCAAATTAACATCGTATTCTCAAACCGGGAGACCCGCGCCTGCTTGGTCAGTTCCTACGAGTTACATTGGTCCCGTGGGAGGTGTTTGTGCCACCCACGGGGATGTTCAGGGGCTGTTTCGAGTTTTCACCCTCTAACGCCATGTTTTTAAGCCTAGCTCTCGAAATATGCAAATTACCATCGTATTTGCAAACTGGGAGACCCACGGCTGCGAGGTCAGTTCCTACGACTTACGTTGGTCCCGTGGGAGGTGTTGTTGCTACCCACGAGGTCATTCGGGGGTTGTTCCGAGTTTTCACCCTCTAACGCCATGCTTTTAAACCTAAGTTAAGAAATATGAATATTGCCATCGTATTCTCAAATCGGGAGTCCCGTGGCTGCATGGTGTGTTCCTACGAGTTACATTGGTCCCGTGGGAGGTGTTGGTGCCACCTTCGGGGACGTTCGGGGACTGTTTCGAGTTTTTGCCCTCTAACGCCATGTTTTTAAGCCTAAGTCTAAAAATATAAAAATTGTCGTCGTATTCTCAAATCGGGAGACCCGCGGCTGCGTGGTCAATTCCTACGAGTTACAATGGTCCCGTGGGAGGTGTTTGTGCCACCCACGGGGACGTTCGGGAGCTGTTTTGAGTTTTCAACCTCTAACGCCTTATTTTTAAGCCTCAATCTAGAAATATGAAAATTACCATTGTATTCTCAAACCGAGAGTCCCGCGACTGCCTGGTGAGTTCCTGCGAGTTACGTTGGTCCCGTGGGTGGTGTTGGTGCCACCCACGAGGACGTTCAGGGACTGTTTCGAGTTTTCAGCCTCAAACGCCATGTTTTTAAGCCTAAGTCTAGAAATATGCAAATTATTTTCATATTCTCAAACCGGGAGTCCCGCGGCTGCGTGGTCACTTCCTAAGAGTTACATTGGTCCCGTGGGAGGTGTTGGTACCACACACGGGGATGTTCGGGGGCTGTTACGAGTTTTCACCCTCTAACGCCATGTTTTAAAACCTAAGTCTAGAAATATACAAATTACCGTCGTATTCTTAAACTGAGAGACCCACGGCTGCGTGGTCAGTTCCTACGAGTTACATTGGTCCCGTGGGAGGTGGTGGTGCCACCCACGGGAAGGTTCGGTGGTTGTTCTGAGTTTTCACCCTCTAACGCCATGTTTTTAAGCCTAAGTCAAGAAATATGAAAATTGTCGTCGTATTCTCAAACCTGGAGGCCCAGGACTGCGTGGTGAGTACCTACAAGTTATATTTGTCCCGTGGGAGGTGTCTGTGCCACCCACGGGGACGTTCGGTGGCTATTTCGAGTTTTCACCCGCTAACGCCATATGTTTAAGCGTAAGTGTATAAATATATAAATTACCGTCATATTCTCAAACCGAGAGACCCGCGACTGCGAGGTCAGTTCCTACGAGTTACATTGGTCCCGTGGGATGTGTTGGTTCCACTCCCGGGGAGATTCGGTGGCTGTTTCGATTCTTTACCCTCTAACACCATGTTTTTAAGCCTAAGTCTAGAAATATGAAAATTATCTTTGTATTCTCAAATTGGGTGACCCACGGCTGCGTGGTCAATTCCTAGGAGTTACATTGGTCCCGTGGGAGGTGTTTGTGCCACCCACGGGGACGTTCGGTGTCTGTTTCGAGTTTCCACCCTCTAACGCCATGTTTTTAAGTCTAAGTTTAGAAATATGCAAATTACCGTCGTATTCTCAAATCGGGAGACCCGCTACTACGGGGTCAGTTCCTACGAGTTACATTGGAATCATGGGAGGTGTTGGTGCCACCCACGGGGACGTTCGGGGGATATTTCGAGTTTTCATCCTCTAACGCCATGTTTTTAAGCCTAAGTCTAGAAATATGCAAATTAACGTCGTATTCTCAAACTGGGAGACCCGCGCCTGCTTGGTCAGTTCCTACGAGTTACATTGGTCCCGTGGGAGGTGTTTGTGACACCCATCGGGACGTTCAGGGACTATTTTGAGTTTTCACCCTCTAACGCCATGTTTTTAAGCCTAACTCTCAAAATATGCAAATTACCATCGTATTCTCAAATCGAGAGACCCGCGGCTGCGAGGTCAGTTGCTACGAGTTACATTGGTCCCGTGGGAGGTGTTGGTGCCACCCACAGGGAGATTCGGGGGCCGTTTCGAGTTTTCACCCTCTAACGCCATGTTTTTAAGCCTAGCTCTCGAAATATGCAAATTATTAACGTATTCGCAAACCGGGAGACCCACGGCTGCGAGGTCAGTTCCTACGACTTACGTTGGTCCCGTGGGAGGTGTTGTTGCTACCCACGGGGTCATTCGGGGGTTGTTCCGAGTTTTCACCCTCTAACGCCGTGTTTTTAAACCTAAGTCAAAAAATATGAATATTACCGTCGTATTCTCAAACCGGGAGTCCCGTGGCTGTATGGTCTGTTCCTACGAGTTACATTGGTCCCGTGGGAGGTGTTGGTGCCACCTTCGGGGACGTTCGGGGACTGTTTCGAGTTTTCGCCCTCTAACGCCTTGTTTTTAAGACTAAATCTAAAAATATAAAAATTATCGTCGTATTCTCAAATCGGGAGACCCGCGGCTGCGTGGTCAATTCCTACGAGTTACAATGGTCCCGTGGGAGGTGTTTGTGCCAACCAAGGGGACGTTCGGGAGCTGTTTTGAGTTTTCAACCTCTAACGCCTTATTTTTATGCCTCAATCTAGAAATATGAAAATTACCATTGTATTCTCAAACCGAGAGTCCCACGGCTGCTTGGTGAGTTCCTACAAGTTACGTTGGTCCCATGGGTGGTGTTGGTGCCACCCACGAGGACGTTCAGGGACTGTTTCGAGTTTTCACCCTCAAACGCCATGTTTTTAAGCCTAAGTCTAGAAATATGCAAATTACTGTCATATTCTCAAACCAGGAGTCCCGCGGCTGCGTGGTCAGTTCCTAAGAGTTACATTGGTCCCGTGGGAGGTGTTGGTACCACACACGGGGATGTTCGGGGGCTGTTACGAGTTTTCACCCTCTAACGCCATGTTTTAAAGCCTAAGTCTAGAAATATACAAATTACCGTCGTATTCTCAAACTGAGAGACCCACGGCTGCGTGGTCAGATCCTACGAGTTACATTGGTCCCGTGGGAGGTGTTGGTGCACCCACGGGAAGGTTCGGTGGCTGTTCTGAGTTTACACCCTCTAACGCCATGTTTTTAAGCCTAAGTCAAGAAATATGAAAATTGTCGTCGTATTCTCAAACCTGGAGACCCAGGACTGCGTGGTGAGTACCTACAAGTTATATTTGTCCCATGGGAGGTGTCTGTGCCACCCACAGGGACGTTCGGTGGCTATTTCGAGTTTTCACCCGCTAACACCATATGTTTAAGCGTAAGTGTATAAATATATAAATTACCGTCGTATTCTCAAACCGAGAGACCCGCGACTACGAGGTCAGTTCCTACGAGTTACATTGGTCCCGTGGGATGTGTTGGTTCCACCCCCGGGGAGATTTGGTGGCTGTTTCGATTCTTTACCCTCTAACACCATGTTTTTAAGCCTAAGTCTAAAAATATGAAAATTATCTTTGTATTCTCAAATTAGGTGACCCACGGCTGCGTGGTCAATTCCTAGGAGTTACATTGGTCCCGTGGGAGGTGTTTGTGCCACCCACGGGGACGTTCGGTGTCTGTTTTGAGTTTCCACCCTCTAATGCCATGTTTTTAAGTCTAAGTTTAGAAATATGCAAATTACCGTCGTATTCTCAAACCGGGAGACCCGCTACTACGGGGTCAGTTCCTACGAGTTACATTGGAATCATGGGAGGTGTTGGTGCCACCCACGGGGACGTTCGGGGGATATTTCGAGTTTTCATCCTCTAACGCCATGTTTTTAAACCTAAGTCTAGAAATATGCAAATTAACATCGTATTCTCAAACTGGGAGACCCGCGCCTGCTTGGTCAGTTCCTACGAGTTACATTGGTCCCGTGGGAGGTGTTTGTGACACCCACCGGGATGTTCAGGGACTATTTTGAGTTTTCACCCTCTAACGCCATGTTTTTATGCCTAACTCTCAAAATATGCAAATTACCATCGTATTCTCAAACCGGGAGACCCGCGGCTGCGAGGTCAGTTCCTACGAGTTACATTGGTCCCATGGGAGGTGTTGGTGCCACCCACAGGGAGATTCGGGGGCCGTTTCGAGTTTTCACCCTCTAACGCCATGTTTTTAAGCCTAAGTCTAGAAATATAAAAATTATCGTCGTATTCTCAAATCGGGAGACCCGCGTCTGCGTGGTCAAATCCTACGAGTTACATTGGTCCAGTGGGAGGTGTTTGTGGCACCCACGGGGACGTTCGGGGGCTATATCAAGTTTTTACCCTCTAACGCCTTATTTTTATGCCTCAGTCTAGAAATATGAAAATTACCATCGTATTCTCAAACCGGGAGTCCCGCAGTTGCGTCGTGAGTTCCTACGAGTTACGTTGGTCCCGTGGGTGGTGTTGTTGCCACCCACGGGGACGTTCGGTAGTTGTTTCGAGTTTTTACCCTCAAACGCCTTGTTTTTAAGCCTGAGTCTATAAATATGCAAATTACCATATTATTTTCAAATCGGGAAACCCGTGGCTACGGGGTCAGTTCCTACGAGTTACATTGGTCCCGTGGGAGGTGTTAGTGCCACCCACGGGGACGTTCGGGGTCTATTTCGAGTTTTCACCCTTTAACGCCATGTTTTTAAATCTAAGTCTAGAAATATGCAAATTAACATCGTATTCTCAAACCGAGAGACCCGCGCCTGCTTGGTCAGTTTCTACGAGTTACATTGGTCCCGTGGGAGGTGTTTGTGCCACCCACAGGGACGTTCGGGGGATGTTTCAAGTTTTCACCCTCTAACGCCATGTTCTTAAGCCTAAGTCTAAAAATATGCAAATTACCATCGTATTCTCAAATCGGGAGTCTTGCGGCTGCGTGGTCAGTTCCTACGAGTTACATTGGTCCCGTGGGAGGTGTTAGTGCCACCCACAGGGATGTTCGGTTGCTGTTTTGAGTTTTCACCCTCTAACGCCATGTTTTTAAGCCTATGTCTAGAAATATGCAAATTAGCATCGTATTCTCAGATCAGGAATCTCGCGGCTGCGGGGTCAGTTCCTACGAGTTACATTGGAATCATTGGAGGTGTTGGTGCCACCCACTGGGACGTTCGGGGGATGTTTCGAGTTTTCACCCTCTAATGTCATGTTTTTAAGCCTTAGTCTATAAATATGTAAATTACCGTCGTATTCTCAAACCGGGAGTCTCGCGGCTACGGGGTCAGTTCCAACGAGTTACATTGGTCCCGTGGGAGGTGTTTATGCCACCCACGGGGACGTTCGGGGACTATTTCGTGTTTTAACCCTCCAACGCCATGTTTTTAAGCCTAAGTCTAGAAATATGCAAATTAACGTCGTATTCTCAAATCGGGAGACCCGTGCCTGTTTGGTCATTTCCTACGAGTTACATTGGTCCCGTGGGAGGTGTTTGTGCCACCCACGGGGACGTTCAGGGGCTGTTTCTAGTTTTCACCCTCTAACGCCATATTTTTAAGCTTAACTCTTAAAATATGCAAATTACCGTCCTATTCTCAAACCAAGAGACCCGCGAATGCGTGGTCAGTTCCTACGAATTACATTGGTCCCGTGGGAGGTGTTTGTGCCACCCACGGGGACGTTCGGGGGATGTTTCGAGTTTTCCCCTTCTAACGCCATGTTTTTAAGCCTAAGTCTAGAAATCTGCAAATTAGTGTCGTATTCTCAAACCAGGAGACCCGCGGCTGCGAGGTCAGTTCCTACGAGTTACATTGGTCCCGTGGGTGGTTTTGGTGCCACCCACGAGGAGATTCTGGGGCTGTTCCGAGTTTTCACCCTCTAACGCCATGTTTTTAAGCCTAAGTCTAAAAATATTCAAATTATCGTCGTATTCTCAAACCTGAAGACCCGCGACTGCATGGTGAGTTCCTATGAGTTACATTTGTCCCGTGGGAGGTGTTTGTGCCACCCACGGGAACGTTCGGGGGATATTTCGAGTTTTCACCCTCTAACGCCATATTTTTAAGCTTAAGTGTAGAAATATAAAAATTACTGTCGTATTCTCAAACCGGGAGACCCGCGGCTGCGAGGTCCGTTCCTAGGAGTTACATTGGTCCCGTGGGAGGTGTTGTTGCCACCCACGGGGAGATTCAGGGGCTGTTTCGAGTATTCACCCTCTAACGCCATGTTTTTAAGCCTAACTCTAGAAATATGCAAATTACCATCGTATTCTCAATCCGGGAGACCCGCGGCTGCGAGGTCAGTTCCTACGAGTTACATTGGTCCTGTGGGAGGTGTTGGTGCCACCCACGGGGAGATTCGGGGGTTGTTTCGAGTTTTCACCCTCTAACGCCATGTTTTTAAGCCTAAGTCTAAAAATATAAAAATTGTCGTCGTATTCTCAAATCGGGAGACCCGCGGCTGCGTGGTCAATTTCTACGAGGTACAATGGTCCTGTGGGAGGTATTTGTGGCACCCACGGGGACGTTCGGGGGCTGTTTCGAGTTTTCAACCTCTAACGCCATGTTTTTAAGCCTAAGTCTAGAAATATGCAAATTATCATCGTATTCTAAAACCGGGAGTCTCGTGCCTGTGTGGTCAGTTCGTACGTGTTACATTTGTCCCGTGTGAGGTGTTGGTACCACCCACGGGGACGTTCGGGGGCTGTTCCGAGTTTTCCCCTTCTAACGCCATGTTTTTAAGCCAATATCTATAAATATTAAAATCACTGTCGTGTTCTCAAACCGGGAGTCCCGCGGCGGCAGGGTCAGTTCCTACGAGTTACATTGGTCCCGTGGGAGGAGTTTATGCCACACACGGGGACGTTAGGTGCTGTTTCGAGTTTTCACCCTCTAACGCCATGATTTTAAGACTAAGTCTAGAAATATACAAATTAACATCGTATTCTCAAATCGGGATACCTGCACCTGCTTCGTCAGTTCCTACGAGTTACATTGGTCCCGTAGGAGGTGTTTGCGCCATCCACGGGGATGTTCAGGGGCTGTTTCGAGTTTTCACCCTCTAACGCCATGTTTTTAAGCCTAACTCTAGAAATATGCAAATTACCGTCGTATTCTCAATCCGGGAGACCCGCGGCTGCGTGGTCAGTTCCTACGAGTTAAATTGGTCCCGTGGGATGTGTTGGTGCCACCCCCGGGGAGATTCGGGGATTGTTTCGAGTCTTTACCCTCTAACACCATGTTTTTAAGCCTAAGTCTAGAAATAAGAAAATTATCTTCGTATTCTCACATCGCGAGACCCGCGGCTGCGTGGTCAATTCCTAGGAGTTACATTGGTCCCGTGGGAGGTGTTTGTGCCACCCACGGGGACGTTCGGTGGCTGTTTTGAGTGTCCACCCTCTAATGCCATGTTTTTAAGTCTCAGTTTAGAAATATGCAAATTACCGTCGTATTCTCAAACCGGGAGACCCGCTACTGCGGGGTCAATTCCTACGAGTTACATTGGAATCATGGGAGGTGTTGGTGCCACCCACGGGGACGTTCGGGGGCTGTTTCGAGATTTCATCCTCTAACGCCATGTTTTTAAGCCTATGTCTATAAATATTAAAATTACAGTCGTATTCTCAAACCGAGAGTCCCGCGGCTGCGGGGTCAGTTCCTACGAGTTACATTGGTCCCGTGGGAGGTGTTTGTGCCACCCACGGGGACGTTCGGGGGCTGTTTCGAGTTTTAACCCTCTAACGCCATGTTTTTAAGCCTAAGTCTAGAAATATTCAAATTAATGTCGTATTCTCAAACCGGGAGAGCCGCGCCTGCTTGGTCAGTTGCTACGAGTTACATTGGTCCCATGGGAGGTGTTTGTGACACCCACCGGGACGTTCAGGGACTGTTTTGAGTTTTCACCCTCTAACGCCATATTTTTAAGCTAACTCTCGAAATATGCAAATTACCATCGTATTCTCAAACCGGGAGACCCGCGGCTGCGAGGTAAGTTCCTATGAGTTACATTGGTCCCGTGGGAGGTGTTGCTGCCACCCACAGGGAGATTTGGGGGCTGTTTCGAGTTTTCACCCTCTAACGCTATGTTTTTAAGCCTAAGTCTAGAAATATAAAAATTATTGTCGTATTCTCAAATCGGGAGACCCGCGTCTGCGTGGTCAAATCCTACGAGTTACATTGGTCCCGTGGGAGGTGTTGTGGCACCCACGGGGTCGCTCGGGGGCTGTTTCAAGTTTTCACCCTCTAACGCCTTGTTTTTAAGCCTCGGTCTAGAAATATGCAAATTACCGTCGTATTCTCAAACCGGGAGTCCCGCAGTTGCATCGTGAGTTCCTACGAGTTACGTTGGTCCCGTGGGTGGTGTTGGTGCCACCCACGGGGACGTTCGGTAGTTGTTTCGAGTTTTTACCCTCAAACGCCATGTTTTTAAGCCTGATTCTAGAAATATGCAAATTACCATATTATTTTCAAACCGGGAAACCCGCGGCTACGGGGTCAGTTCCTACGAGTTACATTGGTCCCGTGGGAGGTGTTGGTACCACCCACGGGGACGTTCGGGGTCTGTTTTGAATTTTCACCCTTTAACGCCATGTTTTTAAGCCTAAGTCTAGAAATATGCAAATTAACGTTGTATTCTCAAACCGGGAGACCCGCGCCTGCTTGGTCAGTTTCTAAAAGTTACATTGGTCCCGTGGGAGGTGTTTGTGCCACCCACGGGGACGTTCGGGGGATGTTTCAAGTTTTCACCCTCTAACGCCATGTTCTTAAGCCTAAGTCCAAAAATATCCAAATTACCGCCGTATTCTCAAATCGGGAGTCTCGCGGCTGTGTGGTCAGTTCCTACGAGTTACATTGGTCCCGTGGGAGGTGTTAGTGCCACCCACGGGGATGTTTGGTGGCTATATCGAGTTTTCACTCTCTACGACATGTTTTTAAGCCTAAGTCTAAAAATATAAAAATTATCGTCGTATTCTCAAATCGGGAGACCCGCGGCTGCATGGTCAATTCTTACGACTTACATTGGTCCCGTGGGAGGTGTTTGTGCCACCCACGGGGACATTCGGGGGCAGTTTCGAGTTTTCACCCTCTAACGCCTTGTTTTTAAGCCTAAGTCTAGAAATATGCAAATTTTCGTCGTATTCTCAAACCGGGAGTCCCGCGACTGCGTGGTGAGTTCCTACGAGTTACGTTTGTCCCGTGGGTGGTGTTGGTGCCACCCACGGGTACGTTCGGTGGTTGTTTCGAGTTTTCACCCTCAAACGCAATGTTTTTACGCCTAAGTCAAGAAATATGCAAATTACCGTATTATTCTCAAACCGAGAGTCCTGCGGCTGCGTGGTCAGTTCCTATGAGTTACATTAGTCTTGTGGGAGGTGTTGGCGCCACCCACGGGGACGTTCATGGGATGTTACAAGTTTTCACCCTCTAACCCCATGTCTTTAAGCTTAAGTCTAGAAATAGGCAAATTACCGTCGTATTCTCAAACCGGGAGTCCCGCGGCTGCGGGGTCAGTTCTTACGAGTTTTATTGGTCCCGTGGGAGGTGGTGGTGCCACCCACGGGGACGTTCGGGGACTGTTTCGAGTTTTCACCCTCTAACACCATGTTTTTAAGCCTAAGTCTAGAAATATGCAAATTATCGTCGTATTCTCAAACCGAGAGACCCGCGGCTGTGCGATCAGTTCCTACGAGTTACATTGGTCCCGTGGGAGGTGTTTGTACCACCCACGGGGACGTTCGGGGGCTGTTTCATGTTTTCACCCTCTAACGCCATGTTTTTTAGCCTAAGTCTAGAAATATTCAAATTACCATCGTATTCTCAAATCAGGAGTCTCGCAGCTGCGTGGTCAGTTCCTACGAGTTACATTGGTCACGTGCGAGGTGTTGGTGCCACCCACGGGAACGTTGGGTGGCTGTTTCGAGTTTTCATCCTCTAACGCCATGTTTTTAAGCCTAAGTCTAGAAATATGCAAATTATCATCGTATTCTCAAACCGGGAGTCTCGTGCCTGCGTGGTCAGTTCGTACGTGTTACATTTGTATCGTGTGAGGTGTTGGTACCACCCACAGGGTCGTTCGGGGGCTGTTCCGAGTTTTCCCCATCTAACGCCATGTTTTTAAGCCTATGTCTATAAATGTTAAAACCACAGTCGTATTCTCAAACCGGGAGTCCCGCGGCTGCGGTGTCAGTTCCTATGAGTTACATTGGTCCCGTGGGAGGAGTTTATGCCACACACAGGGACGTTAGGTCCTGTTTTAAGTTTTCACCCTCTAACGCCATGTTTTTAACCCTAAGTCTAGAAATATGCAAATTAACATTGTATTCTCAAATCGAGAGACCTGCGCCTTCTTCGTCAGTTCCTACGAGTTACATTGGTCCCGTGGGAGGTGTTTGTGCCACCCACGGGGATGTTCAGGGGCTGTTTCGAGTTTTCACCCTCTAACGCCATGTTTTTAAGCCTAACTCTAGAAATATGCAAATTACCATCGTATTCTCAATCCGAGAGACCCGCGGCTGCGAGGTCAGTTCCTACGAGTTACATTGGTCCTATGGGAGGTGTTGGTGCCACCCACGGGGAGATTCGGGGGTTGTTTCATGTTTTCACCCTCTAACGCCATGTTTTTAAGCCTAAGTCTAAAAATATAAAAATTGTCGTCGTATTCTCAAATCGGGAGACCCGCGGCTGCGTGGTCAATTCCTACGAGTTACAATGGTCCCGTGGGAGGTGTTTGTGGCACCCACGGGGACGTTCAAGGGCTGTTTCGAGTTTTCAACCTCTAACGCCATGTTTTTAAGCCTATGTCTAAAAATATGCAAATTACCGTCGTATTCTCAAACCGGGAAACCCACGGCTGCGTGGTCAGTTCCTACGAGTTACATTGGTCCCGTGGGAGGTGTTGGTGCCACCCATGGCTGCGTGGTCAGTTCCTACGAGTTACATTGGTCCCGTGGGTGGTGTTTGTGCCACCCAGGGGAAGGTTCGGTGGCTGTTCTGAGTTTTCACCCTCTAACGCCATGTTTTTAAGCCTGAGTTAAGAAATATGAAAATTGTCGTCTTATTCTCAAGCCTGGAGACCCACGACTGTATGGTGAGTTCCTACAAGTTACATTTGTCCTGTGGGAGGTGTTTGTGCCACCCATGGGGACGTTCGGTGGCTATTTCGAGTTTTCACCCTCTAACGCCATATTTAAGCGTAACTGTATAAATATACAAATTACAGTCGTATTCTCAAACCGAGAGACCCACGGCTGCGAGGTCAGTTCCTACGAGTTACATTGGTCCCGTGGGATGTGTTGGTGCTAACCCCGGGGAGATTCGGGGATTGTTTCAAGTCTTTACCCTCTAACACCATGTTTTTAAGCCTAAGTCTAGAAATATAAAAATTATCTTCGTATTCTCACATCGGGAGACCCGTGGCTGCGTGGTCAATTACTAGGAGTTACATTGGTCCCGTGGGAGGTGTTTGTACCACCCACGGGGACGTTCGGTGGCTGTTTCAGGTTTCCACCCTCTAATGCCATGTTTTTAAGTCTAAGTTTAGAAATATGCAAATTATCGTCGTATTCTCAAACCGAGAGACCCGCTACTGCGGGGTCAGTTCCTACGAGTTACATTGGAATCATGGGAGGTGTTGGTGCCACCCACGGGGACGTTCGCGGTTGTTTCGAGTTTTCACCCTCTAACGCCTTGTTTTTAAGCCTCAGTCTAAAAATATGCAAATTACCGTCGTATTCTCAAACCGGGAGTCCCGCGGTTGCGTCGTGAGTTCCTACGAGTTACGTTGGTACCGTAGGTGGTGTTGGTGCCACCCACGGGGACGTTCGGTAGTTGTTTCGAGTTTTTACCCTCAAACGCCATGTTTTTAAGCCTGATTCTAGAAATATGCAAATTACCATATTATTTTCAAATCGGGAAACCCGCGGCTACGGGGTCAGTTCCTACGAGTTACATTGGTCCCGTGGGAGGTGTTGGTGCCTCCCACGGGGACGTTCGGGGACTGTTTTGAGTTTTCACCCTCTAACGCCATGTTTTTAAGCCTAAGTCTAGAAATATACAAATTACCGTCGTATTCTCAAATCGGGAGACCCGCGGCTGCGTGGTCAGTTCCTACGAGTTACATTGGTCCCGTGGAAGGTGTTTGTGCCACCCACGAGGACGTTCGGGGACTGTTTCGAGTTTTCATCCTCTAACGCCATGTCTTTAAGACTAAGTCTAGAAATATAAAAATTACAGTCGTATTCTCAAACCGGGAGTCCCGCAGCTGCGGGGTCAGTTCCTATGAGTTACATTGGTCTCGTGGGAGGTGTTGGTGCCACCCACGGGGACGTTCGTGGGCTGTTTCGAGTTTTCACCCTCTAACGCCTTGTTTTTAAGCCTCAGTCTAGAAATATGCAAATTACCGTCGTATTCTCAAACTAGGAGTCTTGCGGCTGCGTCGTGAGTTCCTACGAGTTACGTTGGTCCTGTGAGTGGTGTTGGTGCCACCCACGGGGACGTTCGGTAGTTGTTTCCAGTTTTTACCCTCAAACGCCATGTTTTGAAGCCTGAGTCTAGAAATATGCAAATTACCATATTATTTTCAAACCGGGAAACCCGCGGCTACGGGGTCAGTTCCTACGAGTTACATTGGTCCCGTGGGAGGTGTTGGAGCCACCCACGGGGACGTTCGGGGTCTGTTTTGAATTTTCACCCTTTAACGCCATGTTTTTAAGCCTAAGTCTAGAAATATGCAAATTAACGTCGTATTCTCAAACCGGGAGACCCGCGCCTGCTTGGTCAATTTCTACAAGTTACATTGGTCCCGTGGGAGGTGTTTGTGCCACCCACGGGGACGTTCGGGGGATGTTTTAAGTTTTCACCCTCTAACGCCATGTTCTTAAGCCTAAGTCTAAAAATATCCAAATTATCGTCGTATTCTCAAATCGGGAGTCTCGCGGCTGTGTGGTCAGTTCCTACGAGTTATATTGGTCCCGTGGGAGGTGTTAGTGCCACCCACGGGGTTGTTCGGTGGCTGTTTCGAGTTTTCACCCTCAAACGCCATGTTTTTAAGCCTATGTCTAGAAATATGCAAATTAGCATCGTATTCTCAAATTGGGAATCTCGCGGCTGCCGGGTCAGTTCCTACGAGTTACATTGGAATCATGGGAGGTGTTGGTGCCACCCACGGGGACGTTCGGGTGTTTTTTCGAGTTTTCACCCTCTAATGCCATGTTTTTAAGCCTAAGTCTATAAATATGTAAATTACCGTCGTATTCTCAAATCGGGAGTCCCGCGGCTACGGAGTCAGTTCCTACGAGTTATATTGGTCCCGTGGGAGATGTTTATACCACCCACGGGGACGTTCGGGGAATGTTCGTGTTTTATCACTCTCACGCCATATTTTTAAGCTTAAGTCTAGAAATAGGCAAATTAACGTCGTATTCTAAAATCGGGAGACCCGTGCCTGCTTGGTCTGTACCTACGAGTTACATTGGTCACGTGGGAGGTGTTTGTGCCACCCACGGGGATGTTCAGGGGCTGTTTCTAGTTTTCACCCTCTAATGCCATGTGTTTAAGCCTAATTCTTGAAATATGCAAATTACCGTCGTATTCTTAGACCAGGAGACCCGCGGCTCCGTGGTCAGTTCCTACGAATTACATTGGTCCCGTGGGAGGTGTTTGTGCTACCCACGGGGACGTTCAGGGGCTGTTTCGAGTTTTTCCCCTCTAACGCCATGTTTTAAAGCCTAACTCTAGAAATATGCAAATTAATGTCGTATTCTCAAACCTGAAGACCCGCGACTGCGTGGTGAGTTCCTACGAGTTATATTTGTCCCGTGGGAGGTGTTTGTGCCACCCACGGGAACGTTCGGGGGATATTTCGAGTTTTCACCCTCTAAAGCCATATTTTTAAGCCTAAGTGTAGAAATATAAAAATTACCGTCGTATTCTCAAACCGGGAGACCCGCGGCTGCGAGGTCCATTCCTAGAAGTTACATTGGACCCGTGGGAGGTGATGGTGCCACCCACGGGGAGGTTCGGGGGATCTTTTGAGTTTTCATCCTCTAACGCCAATTTTTAAGCCGAAGTCTAGAAATATGCAAATTAATGTCGTATTCTCAAACCGGGATACTCTCGCCCACTTGGTCAGTTCCTACGAGTTACATTGATCCGGAGGGAGGTGTTTGTGCCACCCACGGGGATGTTCAGGGGATGTTTCGAGTTTTCACCCTCTAACGCCATGTTTTTAAGCCTAACTCTTGAAATATGCAAATTACCGTCGTATTCTCAAACCGGGAGACCCGCGGCTGCGAGGTCAGTTCCTACGAGTTACATTGGTCCCGTGGGAGGTGTTGTTGCCACCCACGGGGAGATTCGGGGGTTTTTTCGAGTTTTCACCCTCTAACGCCATGTTTTTAAACCTAAGTCTAGAAATATAAAAATTATCGTCGTATTCTCAAAACGGGAGACCCGCGGCTGCGTGGTCAATTCCTACGAATTACATTGGGCCCGTGGGAGGTGTTTGTGGCACCCACGGGGACGTTCGGGGGCTGTTTCGAGTTTTCACCCTCTAACGCCTTGTTTTTAAGCCTCAGTCTAGAAATATGCAAATTACTATCGTATTTTCAAACCGGGAGTCCCGCGGTTGCGTCGTGAGTTCCTACGAGTTACATCGGTCCCGTGGGTGGTGTTGGTGCCACCCACGGGGACGTTCGGTAGTTGTTTCGAGTTTTTACCCTCAAATGCCATGTTTTTAAGCCTGAGTCTTGAAATATGCAAATTACCATATTATTTTCAATCCGGGAAACCCGCGGCTACGGGGTCAGTTCCTACGAGTTACAATGGTCCCGTGGGAGGTGTTGGTGCCACCCACGGGGACGTTTGGGGTCTGTTTTGAGTTTTCACCCTTTAACGCCATATTTTTAAGCCTAAGTCTAGAAATATGCAAATTAACGTCGTATTCTCAAACCGAGAGTCCCGCGCCGGCTTGGTCAGTTTCTACAAGTTACATTGGTCCCATGGGAGGTGTTTGTGCCACCCACGGGGACATTCGGGGAAAGTTTCAAGTTTTCATCCTCTAACGCCATGTTCTTAAGCCTAACTCTAAAAATATGCAAATTACCGTCGTATTCTCAAATCGGGAGTCTCGCGGCCGCGTGGTCAGTTCATACGAGTTATATTGGTCCCTTGGGAGGTATTAGTGCCACCCACGGGGATGTTTGGGGGCTGCTTTGAGTTTTCACCCTCTAACGCCATGTTTTTAAGCCTAACTCTAGAAATATCCAAATTCTCATCGTATTCTCAAACCGGGAGACCTGCGGCTGCGAGGTCAGTTCCTACGAGTTACATTGGTCCCGTGGGAGGTGTTGGTGCCACCCACGGGGAGATTCGGGGGCTGTTTCGAGTTTTCACCCTCTAACGCCATGTTTTTATGCCTAAGTCTAGAAATATAAAAATTATCGGCGTATTCTCAAAACGGGAGACCCGCGGTTGCGTGGTCAATTCCTACGAATTACATTGGTCCCGTGGGAGGTGTTTGTGGCACCCACGGGGACGTTCGGGGGCTGTTTCGAGTTTTCACCCTCTAAGGCCTTGTTTTTAAGCCTCAGTCTAGAAATATGCAAATTACTATCGTATTTTCAAACCGGGAGTCCCGCGGTTGCGTCGTGAGTTCCTACGAGTTACGTCGGTCCCATGGGTGGTGTTGGTGCCACCCACGGGGACGTTCAGTAGTTGTTTCGAGTTTTTACCCTCAAATGCCATGTTTTTAAGCCTGAGTCTTGAAATATGCAAATTACCACATTATTTTCAAACCGGGAAACCCGCAGCTACGGGGTCAGTTCCTACGAGTTACATTGGTCCCGTGGGAGGTGTTAGTGCCACCCACGGGGATGTTTGGGGTCTGTTTTGAGTTTTCACCCTTTAACGCGATATTTTTAAGCCTAAGTCTAGAAATATGCAAATTAACGTCGTATTCTCAAACCGAGAGACCCGCACCGGCTTGGTCAGTTTCTACAAGTTACATTGGTCCCATGGGAGGTGTTTGTGCCACCCACGGGGACATTCGGGGGAAGTTTCAAGTTTTCACCCTCTAACGCCATGTTCTTAAGCCTAACTCTAAAAATATGCAAATTACCGTCGTATTCTCAAATCGGGAGTCTCGCGGCTGCGTGGTCAGTTCCTACGAGTTATATTGGTCCCTTGAGAGGTATTAGTGCCACCCACGGGGATGTTCGGGGACTGCTTTGAGTTTTCACCCTCTAACACCATGTTTTTAAGCCTAACTCTAGAAATATGCAAATTATCATCGTATTCTCAATCCGGGAGACCTGCGGCTGCGAGGTCAGTTCCTACGAGTTACATTGGTCCCCTGGGAGGTGTTGGTGCCACCCACGGGGAGATTCGGGGGCTGTTTCGAGTTTTCACCCTCTAACGCCATGTTTTTAAGCGTAAGTCTAAAAATATAAAAATTATCGTCGTATTCTCAAATCGGGAGACCCGCGGCTGCGTGGTCAATTCCTACGAGTTACAATGTTCCCGTGGGAGGTGTTTGTGCCACCCACGGGGACGTTCGGGGGCTATTTCGAGTTTTCAACCTCTAAAGCCATATTTTTAAGCCTAAGTCTACAAATATGCAAATTATAGTCGTATTCTCAAACTGGGAGACCCACGGCAGCATGGCCAGTTCCTACGAGTTACATTGGTCCCATGGGAGGTGTTGGTGCCACCCACGGGAAGGTTCGGTGGCTGTTCTGAGTTTTCACCCTCTAACGCCATGTTTTTAAGTCTAGGTCAAGAAATATGAAAATTGTCGTCGTATTCTCAAACCTGGAGACCCACGACTGCGTGGTGAGTTCCAACAAGTTACATTTGTCCCGTGGGAGGTGTTTGTGCCACCCACTGGGACGTTCGGTGGCTATTTCGAGTTTTCACCCTCTAACGCCATATTTTTAAGCGTAACTGTATAAATATACAAATTACCGTCGTATTCTCAAATCGAGAGAACCGCGGCTGCGAGGTCAGTTCCTACGAGTTACATTGGTCCCATGGGATGTGTTGGTACCCCTCGAGGAGAATCGGGGGTTGTTTCGAGTCTTTACCCTCTAACACCATGTTTTTAAGCCTAAGTTTAGAAATATGAAAATTATCTTCGTATTCTCAAATCAGGAGACCCGCGGCTGCGTGGTCAATTCCTAGGAGTTACATTGGTCCCGTGGGAGGTGTTTGTGCCACCCACGGGGACGTTCGGTGGCTGTTTCGAGTTTCCACTCTCTAATGACATGTTTTTAAGTCTAAGTTTAGAAATATGCAAATTATCGTCGTATTCTCAAACCGGGAGACCCGCTACTGCGGGGTCAGTTCCTACGAGTTACATTGGAATCATGGGAGGTGTTGGTGCCACCCACGTGGACGTTCGGGGGCTGTTTCGAGTTTTCATCCTCTAACGCCATGTTTTTAAGCCTATGTCTATAAATATTAAAATTACAGTCGTATTCTCAAACCGAGAGTCCCGCGGCTGCGGGGTCAGTTCCTACGAGTTACATTGGTCCCGTGGGAGGTGTTTGAGCCACCCACAGGGACGTTCGGGGGTTGTTTCGAGTTTTAACCCTCTAACGCCATGTTTTTAAGCCTAAGTCTAGAAATATGCAAATTAACGTCGTATTCTCAAACAAGGAGACCCGCGCCTGCTTGGTCAGTTCCTACGAGTTACATTGGTCCCGTGGAGGTGTTTGTGACACCCACCGAGACGTTCAGGGACTGTTTCGAATTTTCACCCTCTAACACCATGTTTTTAAGCCTAACTCTCGAAATATGCAAATTACCATCGTATCCTCAAACCCGGAGACCCACGACTGCGAGGTCAGTTCCTACGAGTTACATTGGTCCCGTGGGAAGTGTTGGTGCCACCCACAGGGAGATTCCGGGGCTGTTTCGAGTTTTCACCCTCTAACGCCATGTTTTTAAGCCTAAGTCTAGAAATATAAAAATTATCATCGTATTCTCAAATCGGGAGACCCGCGTCTGCGTGATAAAATCCTACGAGTTACATTGGTCCCGTGGGAGGTGTTTGTGGCACCCACGGGGACGTTTGGGGGCTGTCCCGAGTTTTCACCCTCTAACGCCTTGTTTTTAAGCCTCGGTCTAGAAATATGAAAATTACCGTCGTATTCTCAAATCGGGAATCCCGCTGTTGCGTCGTGAGTTCCTACGAGTTACCTCGGTCCCGTGGGTGGTGTTGGTGCCACCCACGGGGACGTTCGGTAGTTATTTCGAGTTTTTACCCTCAAACGCCATGTTTTTATGCCTGAGTCTAGAAATATTCAAATTACCATATTATTTTAAAACCCGGAAACCCGCGGCTACGGGGTCAGTTCCTACGAGTTACATTGGACCCGTGGGAGGTGTTGGTGCCACCCACGGGGACGATCGGAGTCTGTTTCGAGTTTTCACCCTTTAACGCCATGTTTTTAAGCCTAAGTCTAGAAATATGCAAATTAACGTCGTATTCTCAAACCGGGAGACCCGCGCTAGCTTGGTCAGTTTCTACAAGTTACATTGGTCCCGTGGGAGGTCTTTGTGCCACCCACGGGGACATTCGGGGGATGTTTCAAGTTTTCACCCTCTAACGCGATGTTCTTAAGCCTAAGTCTAAAAATATACAAATTACCGTTGTATTCTCAAATCGGGAGTCTCGCGGATGCGTGGTCAGTTCCTACGAGTTACATTGGTCCCGTGGGAGGTGTTAGTGCCACCCACGGGGATGTTCGGGGGCTGTTTCAAGTTTTCACCCTCTAACCCTATGTTTTTAAGCCTAACTCTAGAAATATGCAAATAACCGTCGTATTCTCAAACCGGGAGACCCGCGGCTGAGAGGTCAGTTCCTAAGAGTTTATTTGATCCCGTGGGAGGTGGTGGTGCCACCCACGGGGAGATTTGGGGGTTGTTTCAAGTTTTCACCCTCTAACGCCATGTTTTTAAGCCCAAGTCTAAAAATATAAAAATTATCGTCGTATTCTCAAATCGGTAGACCCGCGGTTGGGTGGTCAATTCCTACGAGTTACAATGGTCCCGTGGGTGGTGTTTGTGCCACCCACGGGGACGTTCGGGGGCTGTTTCGTGTTTTCACCCTCTAACACCATGTTTTTAAGCCTAAGTATAGAAATATAAAAATTATTGTCGTATTCTAAAATCGGGAGGCCCGCGTCTGTGTGGTCAAATCCTACGAGTTACATTTGTCCCGTGGGAGGTGTTTGTGGCACCCACGGGGACGTTCGGGGTTGTTTCGAGTTTTCACCCTCTAACGCCTTGTTTTTAAGCCTAAGTTTAGAAATATGCAAATTAACGTCGTATTCTCAAACCGGGAGACCCGCGCCTGCTTGGTCAGTTCCTACGAGTTTCATTGGTCCCGTGGGAGGTGTTTGTGACACCCACCGGGACGTTCAGGGACTGTTTCGAGTTTTCACCCTCTAACGCCATATTTTTAAGCCTAACTCTCGAAATATGAAAATTACCATCGTATTCTCAAATAGGGAGACCCGCGGATGCGAGGTCAGTTCCTACGAGTTACATTAGTCCCGTGGGAGGTGTTAAAGCCACCCACAGGGAGATTCCGGGGCTGTTTCGAGTTTTCACCCTCTAACGCCATGTTTTTAAGCCTAAGTCTAGAAATATAAAAATTATCATCGTATTCTCAAATCGGGAGACCCGCGTCTGCGTGGTCAAATCCTACGAGTTACATTGGTCCCGTGGGAGGTGTTTGTGGCACCCACGGGGACGTTCGGTAGTAGTTTCGAGTTTTTACCCTCAAACGCCATGTTTTTAAGCCTGAGTCAAGAAATATGCAAATTACCATATTATTTTCAAACCGGGAAACCCACGGGTACCTGGTCAGTTCCTACGAGTTACATTGGTCCCGTGGGAGGTGTTAGTGCCACCCACGGGGACGTTCGGGGCTGTTTCGTCTTTTCACCCTCTAACGCCATGTTTTTAAGCCTAAGTATAGAAATATAAAAATTATTGTCGTATTCTAAAATCGGGAGACCCGCGTCTGTGTGGTCAAATCCTACGAGTTACATTTGTCCCGTGGGAGGTGTTTGTGGCACCCACGGGGACGTTCGGGGTTGTTTCGAGTTTTCACCCTCTAACGCCTTATTTTTAAGCCTAAGATTAGAAATATGCAAATTACCGTCGTATTCTCAAACCGGGAGTCCCGCGGTTGCGTCGTGAGTTCCTACAAGTTACGTTGGTCCCATGGGTGGTGTTGGTGCCACCCACGGGGACGTTCGGTAGTTGTTTCGAGTTTTTACCCTCAAACGCCATGTTTTTAAGCCTGAGTCTAGAAATATGCAAATTACCATATTATTTTCAAATCGGGAAACCCACGGCTATGGGGTCAGTTCCTACGAGTTACATTGGTCCCGTGGGAGGTGTTGGTTCCACCCACGAGGACGTTCGGGGACTGTTTTGAGTTTTCACCCTCTAACGCCATGTTTTTAAGCCTAAGTCTAAAAATATGCAAATTATCGTCGTATTCTCAATTCGGGAGACCCGCGACTGCGTGGTCAGTTCCTACGAGTTACATTGGTCCCGTGGAAGGTGTTTGTGCCACCCACGGGGACGTTCGGGGACTGTTTCGAGTTTTCATCCTCTAACACCATGTCTTTAAGCCTAAGTCTAGAAATATAAAAATTATCGTCGTATTCTCAAACCGAGAGTCCCACGGTTGCGTCTTGAGTTCCTACGAGTTACGTTGGTCCCGTGGGTGGTGTTGGTGCCACCCACGGGGACGTTCGGTAGTTGTTTCATGTTTTTACCCTCAAACGCCATGTTTTTAAGCCTGAGTTTAGATATATGCAAATTACCATATTATTTTCAAACCGGGAAACCCGCGGCTACGGGGTCAGTTCCTACGAGTTACATTGGTCCCGTGGGAGGTGTTGGTGCCACCCACCGAGACGTTCGGGGTCTATTTCGAGTTTTCACCCTTTAACGCCATGTTTTTAAGCCTAAGTCTAGAAATATGTAAATTAGTGTCGTATTCTCAAACCGGGAGACCCGCGGCTGCGAGGTCAGTTCCTACGAGTTGCATTGGTCCCGTGGGAGGTGTTGGTGCCACCCACGGGGACGTTTGGCGACTGTTTCGAGTTTTCACCCTCTAACGCCATGTTTTTAAGACTAAGTCTAGAAATAATCAAATTACCATTGTATTCTCAAACCGAGAGACCCACGGCTGCGAGGTCCGTTCCTAGGAGTTACATTGGTCCCGTGGGAGGTGTTGGTGCCACCCACGGGGAGGTTCGGGGGATGTTTCGAGTTTTCACCCTCTAACGCCATATTTTTAAGCCTAAGTCTAGAAATATGCAAATTAACGTCGTATTCTCAAATCGGGATACTCGCGCCTGCTTGGTCAGTTCCTACGAGTTACATTGATCCCGATGGAGGTGTTTGTGCCACCCACGGGGATGTTCAGGGGATGTTTCAAGTTTTCACCCTCTAACGCCATGTTTTTAAGGCTAACTATCGAAATATGCAAATTACCATCGTATTCTCAAATCGGGAGACCCGCGACTGCGAGGTCAGTTCCTACGAATTACATTGGTCCCGTGGGAGGTGTTTGTGGCACCCACGGGGAGATTCGGGGGCCATTTCGAGTTTTCACCCTCTAACGCCTTGTTTTTATGCCTTAGTCTAGAAATATGAAAATTAGCGTCGTATTCTCAAATCGGGAGTCCCACGGCTGCGTCGTGAGTTCCTACGAGTTACGTTGATCCCGTGGGTGGTGTTGGTGCCACCCACGGGGACGTTCGGTGGTTGTTTTGAGTTTTCACCCTCAAATGCCATATTTTACGACTAAGTCTTTAAATATACAAATTAACATCGTATTCTCAAATCGGGAGACCCGCGCCTGCTTGGTCAGTTTCTACAAGTTACATTGGTCCTGTGTGAGGTGTTTGTGCCACCCACGGGGACGTTCGGGGGATGTTTCAAGTTTTCACCCTCTAACGCCATGTTCTTAAGCCTAAGTCTAAAAATATGCAAATTACCGTCGTATTCTCAAATCGGGAGTCCCGCGGCTGCGTGGTCAGTTCCTACGAGTTACATTGGTCCCGTGGGAGGTGTTGGTGCCACCCACGGTGAGATTCGGGGGCTGTTTTGAGTTTTCACTCTCTAACGCCATGTTTTTTAGCCTAAGTCTAAAAATATAAAAATTATCATCGTATTCTCAAATCGGGAGACCCACGGCTGCATGGTCAATTCTTAAGAGTTACATTGGTCCCGTGGGAGGTGTTTGTGCCACCCACGGGGACATTCGGGGGCAGTTTCGAGTTTTCACCCTCTAACGCCTTGTTTTTAAGCCTCAGTATAGAAATATGTAAATTTATGTCGTATTCTCAAACCGGGAGTCCCGCGACTGCGTGGTGAATTCCTACGAGTTACGTTTGTCCAGTGGGTGGTGTTGGTGCCACCCACGGGGACGTTCGGTGGTTGTTTCGAGTTTTCACCCTCAAACGCAATGTTTTTAAGCCTAAGTCAAAAAATATGCAAATTACCGTATTATTCTCAAAGCGGGAGTCTTGCGGCTGCGTGGTCAGTTCCTGTAAGTTACATTAGTCTCGTGGAAGGTGTGGGTGCCACCCACGGGGACGTTCGTTGGATGTTACAAGTTTTCACCCTCTAACACCATGTTTTTAATCCTAAGTCTAGAAATATGCAAATTATCGTCGTATTCTCAAACCGAGAGACCCGCGGCTGCGCGGTCAGTTCCTACGAGTTACATTGATCCCGTGGGAGGTGTTTGTGCCACCCACGGGGACGTTCGGGGGTTGTTTCGTGTTTTCACCCTCTAACGTTATGTTTTTCAGCCTAAGTCTAGAAATATTCAAATTACCATCGTATTCTCAAATCGGGAGTCCCGCGGCTGCGTGGTCAGTTCCTACGAGTTACATTGGTCACGTGGGAGGTGTTGGTGCCACCCCCGGGAACGTTCGGTTGCTGTTTTGAGTTTTCACCCTCTAACGCCATGTTTTTAAGCTTAAGTCTAGAAATATTCAAATTATCATCGTAGTCTCAAACCGGGAGTCTCGTGCCTGTGTGGTCAGTTCGTACGTGTTACATTTGTCTTGTGTGAGGTGTTGGTACCACCCACGGGGACGTTCGGGGGCTGTTCCGAGTTTTCCCCCTCTAACGCCATGTTTTTAACCCTATGTCTATAAATATTAAAATCACAGTCGTATTCTCAAACCGGGAGTCCCTCGGCTGTGGGGTCAGTTCCTACGACTTACATTGGTCCCGTGGGAGGTGTTTATGCCACACACGGGGACGTTAGGGGCTGTTTCGAGTTTTCACTCTCTAACGCCATGTTTTTAAGCCTAAGTCTAGAAATATGCAAATTAACATCGTATTCTCAAACCGGTAGACCCACACCTGCTTCGTCAGTTCCTACGAGTTACATTGGTCCCGTCGGAGGTGTTTGTGCCACCCCGGGGATGTTCAGGGGCAGTTTCGAGTTTTCACCCTCTAACGCCATGTTTTTAAGCCTAACTCTAGAAATATGCAAATTACCGTCGTATTCTCAAACCAGGAGACCCGCGGCTGCGAGGTCAGTTCCTACGAGTTACATTGGTCCCGTGGGAGGTGTTGGTGCCACCCACGGGGAGATTCGGGGGTTGTTTCGAGTCTTCACCCTTTAACGCCATGTTTTTAAGCCTAAGTCTAAAAATATAAAAGTTATCGTCGTATTCTCAAATCGGGAGACCTGCGACTGCGTGGTCAATTCCTACGAGTTACAATGGTCCCGTGGGAGGTGTTTGTGCCATCCACGGGGACGTTCGGGGGCTGTTTCGAGTTTTCAACCTCTAACGCCATGTTTTTAAGCCTAAGTCTAGAAATATGCAAATTATCATCGTATTCTCAAACCGGGAGACCCACGGCTGCGTGGTCTGTTCCTACGAGTTACATTGGTCCCGTGGGAGGTGTTGGTGCCACCCA
Organism: Sambucus nigra; assembly: GCA_949130495.1. Lineage (NCBI taxonomy): Eukaryota > Viridiplantae > Streptophyta > Magnoliopsida > Dipsacales > Adoxaceae > Sambucus > Sambucus nigra. The sequence goes on along the minus strand of OX422218.1, from coordinate 59,372,652 downwards.
CGGGAAGGTTCGTTGGCTGTTCTGAGTTTTCACCCTCTAATGCCATGTTTTTAAGCCTAAGTCAAGAAATATGAAAATTGTCGTCGTATTCTCAAACCTGGAGACCCACGACTGCGTGGTGAGTTCCTACAAGTTACATTTGTCCCTTGGGAGGTGTTTGTGCCACCCACGGGGACGTTCGGTGGCTATTTCGAGTTTTCACTCTCTAACGCCATATTTTTAAACCTAAGTCTATAAATATACAAATTACCATCGTATTATCAAACCGAGAGACCCGCGGCTGCGAGGTTAGTTCGTACGAGTTACATTGGTCCCGTGGGATGTGTTGGTGCCACCCCCGGGGAGATTCGGGGGCTGTTTCGAGTCTTTACCCTCTAACACCATGTTTTTAAGCCTAAGTCTAGAAATATGAAAATTATCTTCGTATTCTGAAATCGGGAGACCCGCGGCTGCGTGGTCAATTCCTAGGAGTTACATTGGTCCCGTGGGAGGTGTTTGTGCCACCCATGGGGACGTTCGGTGGCTGTTTCGAGTTTCCACCCTCTAACGCCATGTTCTTAAGCCTAAGTCTAGAAATATGCAAATTACCGTCGTATTCTTAAACCGGGAGACCCGCTACTGCGAGGTCAGTTCCTACGAGTTACATTGGAATCATGGGAGGTGTTGGTGCCACCCACGGGGACGTTCGGTGGCTGTTTCGAGTTTCCACCCTCTAACGCCATGATTTTAAGTCTAAGTCTAGAAATATGAAAATTATCGTCGTATTCTCAAACTTGAAGACCCGCGACTGCGTGGTGAGTTCCTACGAGTTACATTTGTCCCATGGGAGGTGTTTGTGCCACCCACGGGAACGTTCGGGGGATATTATGAGTTTTAACCCTCTAACGCCAAATTTTTAAGCCTAAGTGTGGAAATATAAAAATTAACGTCATATTCTCAAACCGAGAGACCCGCGGTTGCGAGGTCCGTTCCTAGGAGTTACATTGGTCCCGTGGGAGGTGTTGGTGCCACCCACGGGGAGGTTCGGGGGATGTTTCGAGTTTTCACCCTCTAACGCCATATTTTTAAGCCTAAGTCTAGAAATATGCAAATTAACATCATATTCTCAAACCGGGAGACTCGCGCCTGCTTGGTCAGTTCCTACGAGTTACATTGATCCCGGGGGAGGTGTTTGTGCCACCCACGGGGATATTCAGGGGCTGTATCGAGTTTTCACCCTCTAACACCATATTTTTAAGCCTAACTCTCAAAATATGCAAATTACCCTCATAATCTCAAACCGGGAGACCCGCGGCTACGAGGTCAGTTCCTACGAGTTACATTGGTCCCGTGGGAGGTGTTGTTGCCACCCACGGGGAGATTCGGGGGCTATTTCGAGTTTTCACCCTCTAACGCCATGTTTTTAATCCTAAGTCTAGAAATATAAAAATTATCGTCGTATTCTCAAATCGGGAGACCCGCGTCTGCGTGGTCAAATCCTACGAGTTACATTGGTCCCGTGGGAGGTGTTTGTGGAACCCACGGGGACGTTCGGGGGCTGTTTCGAGTTTTCACCCTCTAACGCCTTGGTTTTACGCCTCAGTCTAGAAATATGCAAATTACCGTCGTATTCTCAAACCGGGAGTCCCGCGGTTGCGTCGTGAGTTCCTACGAGTTACGTTGGTCCCGTGGGTGGTGTTGGTGCCACCCACGGGGACGTTCGGTAGTTGTTTTGAATTTTTCAAACGTTATGTTTTTAAGCCTGAGTCTAGAAATATGCAAATTACCATATTATTTTCAAACCGAGAAACCCGCGGGTACGGGGTCAGTTCCTACGAGTTACATTGGTCCCGTGGGAGGTGTTGGTTCCACCCACGGGGACATTCGGGGTCTGTTTCAAGTTTTCACCCTTTAACGCCATGTTTTTAAGCCTAAGACTAGAAATATGAAAATTAACGTCGTATTCTCAAATCGGGAGACCCGCGCCTACTTGGTCAGTTTCTACAAGTTACATTGGTCCCGTGGGAGGTGTTTGTGCCACCCACTAGGACGTTCGGGGGATGTTTCAAGTATTCACCCTCAAACGCCATGTTTTTAAGCCTAAGTCTAGAAATATGCAAATTACCATATTATTATCAAATCGGGAGACCCGCGGCTGCGGGGTCAGTACCTCCGAGTTACATTGGAATCATGGGAGGTGTTGGTGCCACCCACGGGGACGTTCGGGGGCTGTTTCGAGTTTTCACCCTCTAATGCCATGTTTTTAAGCCTAAGTCTATAAATATGTAAATTACCCTCGTATTCTCAAACCGGGAGTCCCGCGGCTACAGGGTCAGCTCCTACGAGTTACATTGGTCCCATGGGAGGTGTTTATGCCACCCACGGGGACGTTCGGGGACTGTTTCATGTTTTAACCCTCTAACGCCATGTTTTTAAGCTTGAGTCTAGAAATATGCAAATTAACGTCGTATTCTCAAATCGGGAGACCCGTGCCAGCTTGGTCAGTTCCTACGAGTTATATTGGTCCCGTGGGAGGTGTTTGTGCCACCCACGGGGACGTTCAGGGGCTGTTTCTAGTTTTCACCCTCTAACGCCATGTTTTTAAGCCTAACTCTCAAAATATGCAAATTATCGTCATATTCTCAAACCAGGAGACCCGCGGCAGTGTGGTCAGTTCCTAGGAATTACATTGGTCCCATGGGAGGTGTTTGTCCCACCCACGGGGACGTTCGGGGGTTGTTTCGAGTTTTCCTCCTCTAACGCCATGTTTTTAAGCCTAAGTCTAGAAATATGAAAATTAGTGTCGTGTTCTCAAACCGGGAGACCCGCGGCTGCGAGGTCAGTTCCTACGAGTTACATTGGTCCCGTGGGAGGTGTTTGTGACACCCACCGGGACGTTCAGGGACTGTTTCGAGTTTTCACCCTCTAACGCCATATTTTTAAGCCTAACTTTCGAAATATGCAAATTACCATCGTATTCTCAAATCGGGAGACCCACGGCTGCGAGGTCAGTTCCTACGAGTAACATTGGTCCCGTGGGAGGTGTTGGTGCCACCCACAGGGAGATTCCGGGGTTATTTTGAGTTTTCACCCTCTAACGTCATGTTTTTAAGCCTAAGTCTTGAAATATAAAAATTATCGTCGTATTCTCAAATCGGGAGACCCGCGTCTGCGTGGTCAAATCCTACGAGTTACATTGGTCCCGTGGGAGGTGTTTGTGGCACCCACGGGGACGTTCGGGGGCTGTTTCGAGTTTTCACCCTCTAACGCCTTGTTTTTAAGCCTCAGTCTAGAAATATGCAAATTATCATCATATTCTCAAACCGGGAGTCCCGCGGTTGCTTCGTGAGTTCCTACGAGTTACGACGGTCTCGTGGGTGGTGTTTGTCCCACCCACGGGGACGTTCGGTAGTTGTTTCGAGTTTTTACCCTCAAACGCCAAATTACCATATTATTTTCAAACCGGGAAACCCGCGGGTACCTGGTCAGTTCCTACGAGTTACATTGGTCCCGTGGGAGGTGTTGGTGCCACCCACGGGGACGTTCGGGGTCTGTTTCGAGTTTTCACCCTTTAACGCCATGTTTTTAAGCCTAAGTCTAGAAATATGCAAATTAACGTTGTATTCTCCAACCGGGAGACCCGCGCCGGATTGGTCAGTTTCTACAAGTAACATTGGTCCCGTGGGAGGTGTTTGTGCCACCCACGGGGACATTCGGTAGTTGTTTCGAGTTTTTACCCTCAAACGCCATGTTTTTTAGCCTGATTCTAGAAATATGCAAATTACCATATTATTTTCAAACCGGGAAACCAGCGGCTACGGGGTCAGTTCCTACGAGTTACATTGGTCCCGTGGGAGGTGTTGGTGCCACCCACGGTGACGTTCGGGGTCTGTTTCGAGTTTTCACCCTTTAACGCCATGTTTTTAAGCCTAAGTCTAGAAATATATAAATTAACATCGTATTCTCAAATCGGAAGACCCGCGCCTGCTTGGTCAGTTTCTACAAGTTACATTGGTCCTGTGTGAGGTGTTTGTGCCACCCACGGGGACGTTCGGGGGATGTTTCAAGTTTTCACCCTCTAACGCCATGTTCTTAAGCCTAAGTCTAAAAATATGCAAATTACCGTCTTATTCTCAAATTAGGAGTTTCGCGGCTGCGTGGTCAGTTCCTACGAGTTACATTGGTCCCGTGGAAGGTGTTAGTGCCACCCACGGGGACGTTCGGGGGCTGTTTCGAGTTTTCACCCTCTAACGCCATGTTTTTAAGCCTAAGTATAGAAATATAAAAATTATCGTCGTATTCTCAAATCGGGAGACCCGCGTCTGTGTGGTCAAATCCTACGAGTTACATTGGTCCCGTGGGATGTGTTTGTGGCACCCACGGGGACGTTCGGGGTTGTTTCGAGTTTTCACCCTCTAACGCCTTATTTTTAATCCTCAGTCTATAAATATGCAAATTACCGTCGTATTCTCAAACCGGGAGTCCCGCGGTTGCGTCGTGAGTTCCTACGAGTTACGTTGGTACCGTGGGTGGTGTTGGTGCCACCCACGGGGACGTTCGGTAGTTGTTTCGAGTTTTTACCCTCAAACGCCATGTTTTTAAGCCTGATTCTAGAAATATGCAAATTACCATATTATTTTCAAACCGGGAAACCAGCGGCTACGGGGTCAGTTCCTACGAGTTACATTGGTCCCGTGGGAGGTGTTGGTGCCACCCACGGGGACGTTCGGGGTCTGTTTCGAGTTTTCACCCTTTAACGCCATGTTTTTAAGCCTAAGTCTAGAAATATACAAATTAACATCGTATTCTCAAATCGGGAGACCCGCGCCTGCTTGGTTAGTTTCTACAAGTTACATTGGTCCTGTGTGAGGTGTTTGTGCCACCCACGGGGACGTTCGGGGGATGTTTCAAGTTTTCACCCTCTAACGCCATGTTCTTAAGCCTAAGTCCAAAAATATGCAAATTACCGTCGTATTCTCAAATCAGGAGTCACGCGGCTGCGTGGTCAGTTCCTACGAGGTACATTGGTCCCGTGGGAGGTGTTAGTGCCACCCACGGGGATGTTCGGTGGCTGTTTTGAGCTTTCACCCTCTAACGCCATGTTTTTAAGCCTATGTCTAGAAATATGCAAATTAGCATCGTATTCTCAAATCGGGAATCTCGCGGCTGCGGGTTCAGTTCCTACGAGTTACATTGGAATCATGGGAGGTGTTGGTGCCACCCACGGGGACGTTCGGGGGCTGTTTCGAGTTTTCACCCTCTAATTCCATGTTTTTAAGCCTATGTCTGTAAATATGTAAATTACCATCGTATTCTCAAACCGGGAGTCTCGCGGCTACGGGGTCAGTTCCTACGAGTTACATTGGTCCTGTGGGAGGTGTTTATGCCACCCACAGGGACGTTCGGGGACTGTTTCGTATTTTAACCCTCTAACGCCATGTTGTTAAGCCTAAGTCTAGAAATAAGCAAATTAACATCGTATTCTCAAATCGGGAGACTCGTGCCTGCTTGGGTAGTCCTACGAGTTAGATTGGTCCCGTGGGAGGTGTTTGGGCCACCCACGGGGACGTTCAGGGGTTGTTTCTAGTTTTCACCATCTAACGCAATGTTTTTAAGCCTAACTCTCAAAATATGCAAATTACAGTCGTATTCTCAAACCAGGAGACCTGCGGCTGTGTGGTCAGTTCCTACGAATTATATTGGTCCCGTGGGAGGTGTTTGTGCAACCCACGGGGACGTTCGGGGGTTGTTTCGAGTTTTCCCCCTCTAACGCCATGTTTTAAAGCTTAAGTCTAGAAATATGCAAATTAGTGTCGTATTCTCAAACCGGGAGACCCGCGGCTGCGAGGTCAGTTCCTACGAGTTACATTGGACCCGTGGGAGGTGTTGGTGCCACCCACGGGGAGATTCAGGGGCTATTTTGAGTTTTCACCCTCAAACGCCATGTTTTTAAGACTAAGTCTAGAAATATGCAAATTACCGTATTATTCTCAAATCGGGAGACCCGCGGCTACGGGGTCAATTCCTACGAGTTACATTGGTCCCGTGGGAGGTGTTGGTGCCACCCACGGGGACGTTCGGGGACTATTTCGAGTTTTCAACCTCTAACGCCATGTTTTTAAGCCTAAGTCTAAAAATATAAGAATTATCATCGTATTCTCAAATCGGGAGACCCGCGGCTGCGTGGTCAATTGTTACGAGTTACATTGGTCCCGTGGGAGGTGTTTGTACCACCCACGGGGACGTTCGGGGGTTGTTTCGAGTTTTCACCCTCTAACACCTTATTTTTAAGCCTCAGTCTAGAAATATACAAATTTCCATCGTATTATCACACCAGGAGTCCCGCGGCTGCGTGGTGAGTTCCTACGAGTTACGTTGATCCCGTGGGTGGTGTTGGTGCCACCCACGGGGACGTTCGGTGGTTTTTTCGAGTTTTCACTCTCAAACGCCATGTTTTTAGGACTAAGTCTAGAAATATGTAAATTATCATACTATTCTCAAACCGGGAGACCCGCGGCTACGGGGTCAGTTCCTACGAGTTACATTGGTCCCGTGGGAGGTGTTGGTGCCACCCACGGGGACATTCGGGGACTGTTTCGAGTTTTCACCCTCTAACGTCATGTTTTTAAGCCTAAGTCTAGAAATAATCAAATTACCATCGTATTCTCAAACTGGGAGACCCACGGCTGCAAGGTCCGTTCCTAGCAGTTACATTGGTCCCGTGGGAGGTGTTGGTGCCACCCACGGGGAGGTTCGGGGGATGTTTTGAGTTTTCACCCTCTAACGCCCTATTTTTAAGCCTAAGTCTAGAAATATGCAAATTGACATCGTATTCTCAAATTGGGAGACTCGCGCCTGCTTGGTCAGTTCCTACGAGTTACATTGATCCCGATGGAGGTGTTTGTGCCACCCACGGGGATGTTCAGGGGATGTTTCAAGTTTTCACCCTCTAACGCCATGTTTTTAAGCCTAACTCTCGAAATATGCAAATTACCATCGTATTCTCAAATCGGAAGACCCGCGACAGCGAGGTCAGTTCCAACGAGTTACATTGGTCCCGTGGGAGGTGTTTGTGGCACCCACGGGAAGATTCGGGGGCTGTTTTGAGTTTTCACCCTCTAACGCCATGTTTTTAAGCCTCAGTCTAGAAATATGAAAATTAGCGTCGTATTCTCAAATCGGGAGTCCCACGGCTGCGTCGTGAGTTCCTACGAGTTACGCTGATCCCGTGGGTGGTGTTGGTGCCACCCACGGGGACGTTCGGTTGTTGTTTTGAGTTTTCACCATCGAACGCCATATTTTAAAACTAAGTCTAGAAATATGCAAATTACCGTATTATTCTCAAACTGGGAGACCCGCGGCTACGGGGTCAATTCCTACAAGTTACATTGGTCCCGTGGGAGGTGTTGGTGCCACCCACGGGGACGTTCGGGGACTGTTTCGAGTTTTCACCCTCTAACGCCATGTTTTTAAGCCTAAGTCTAGAAATATGAAAATTACCATCGTATTCTCAAACCAGGAGACCCACGGTAGCGAGGTCAGTTCCTACGAGTTACATTGGTCCCGTGGGAGGTGTTGGTGCCACCCACGGTGAGATTCGAGGGCTGTTTTGAGTTTTCACCCTCTAACGCCATGTTTTTAACCCTAAGTCTAAAAATATAAAAATTATCGTCGTATTCTCAAATCGGGAGACCCGCGGCTGCATGGTCAATTCTTACGAGTTACATTGGTCCCGTGGGAGGTGTTTGTGCCACCCACGGGGACGTTCGGGGGCAGTTTCGAGTTTTCACCCTCTAACGCCTTGTTTTTAAGCCTCAGTCTAGAAATATGCAAATTTCCATCGTATTCTCAAACCGGGAGTCCCGCGACAGCGTGGTCAATTCCTACGAATTTCATTGGTCCCGTGGGAGGTGTTTGTGGCACCCACGCGGAGGTTCGGGGGATGTTTTGAGTTTTCACCCTCTAACGCCTTGTTTTTAAGCCTCAGTCTAGAAATATGAAAATTAGCGTCGTATTATCAAACCGGGAGTCCCACGGCTACGTCGTGAGTTCCTACGAGTTACGTTGATCCCGTGGGTGGTGTTGGTACCACCCACGGGGACGTTCGGTGGTTGTTTTGAGTTTTCACCCTCAAACGCCATGTTTTTAAGACTAAGTCTAGAAATATGAAAATTACCGTATTATTCTCAAACCGGGAGACCCGCGGCTACGGGGTCAATTCCTACGAGTTACATTGGTCCCGTGGGAGGTGTTGGTGCCACCCACGGGGAGGTTTGGGGACTGTTTCGAGTTTTCACCCTCTAACGCCATGTTTTTAAGCCTAAGTCTAGAAATTTGCAAATTACCATCATATTCTCAAATCGGGAGACCCACGGATGTGAGGTCAGTTCCTACGAGTTACATTGGTCCCGTGGGAGGTGTTGGTGCCACCCACGGTGAGATTCGGGGGCTGTTTTGAGTTTTCACCCTCTAACGCCATGTTTTTAAGCCTAAGTCTAAAAATATAAAAATTATCGTCGTATTCTCAAATCGGGAGACCCACGGCTGCATGGTCAATTCTTACGAGTTACATTGGTCCCGTGGGAGGTGTTTGTGCCACCCACGGGGACGTTCGGCGGCAGTTTGAAGTTTTCACCCTCTAACGCCTTGTTTTTAAGCCTCAGTCTAGAAATATGCAAATTTCTGTCGTATTCTCAAACCGGGAGTCCCGCGACTGCGTGGTGAGTTCCTACGAGTTACGTTTGTCCCATGGGTGGTGTTGGTGCCACCCACGGGGACGTTCGGTTGTTGTTTCGAGTTTTCACCCTCAAACGCAATGTTTTTAACCCTAAGTCAAAAAATATGAAAATTACCGTATTATTCTCAAACCGGGAGTCTTGCGGCTACGTGGTCAGTTCCTATGAGTTACATTAGTCTCGTGGGAGGTGTTGGTGCCACCCATGGGGACGTTCGTTGGATGTTATAAGTTTTCACCCTCTAACCCCATGTTTTTAAGCCTAAATCTAGAAATAGGCAAATTACCATCGTATTCTCAAACCGGGAGTCCCGCGGCTGCGGGGTCAGTTCCTATGAGTTTTATTGGTTCCGTGGGAGGTGGTCTTGCCACCCACGGGGACGTTCGGGGACAGTTTTGCGTTTTCACCCTCAAACACCATGTTTTTAATCCTAACTCTAGAAATATGCAAATTATCGTCGTATTCTCAAACCGGGAGACCCACGGCTACGGGGTCAGTTCCTACGAGTTACATTGGTCCCGTGGGAGGTGTTGGTGCCACCCACGGGGACGTTCGGGGTCTGTTTCGAGTTTTCACCCTTTAACGCCATGTTTTTAAGCCTAAGTCTAGAAATATACAAATTAACATCGTATTCTCAAATCGGGAGACCCGCGCCTGCTTGGTCAGTTTCTACAAGTTACATTGGTCCTGTGTGAGGTGTTTGTGCCACCCACGGGGACGTTCGGGGGATGTTTCAAGTTTTCACCCTCTAACGCCATGTTCTTAAGCCTAAGTCCAAAAATATGCAAATTACCGTCGTATTCTCAAATCAGGAGTCCCGCGGCTGCGTGGTCAGTTCCTACGAGGTACATTGGTCCCGTGGGAGGTGTTAGTGCCACCCACGGGGATGTTCGGTGGCTGTTTTGAGCTTTCACCCTCTAACGCCATGTTTTTAAGCCTATGTCTAGAAATATGCAAATTAGCATCGTATTCTCAAATCGGGAATCTCGCGGCTGCGGGTTCAGTTCCTACGAGTTACATTGGAATCATGGGAGGTGTTGGTGCCACCCACGGGGACGTTCGGGGGCTGTTTCGAGTTTTCACCCTCTAATTCCATGTTTTTAAGCCTATGTCTGTAAATATGTAAATTACCATCGTATTCTCAAACCGGGAGTCTCGCGGCTACGGGGTCAGTTCCTACGAGTTACATTGGTCCTGTGGGAGGTGTTTATGCCACCCACAGGGACGTTCGGGGACTGTTTCGTGTTTTAACCCTCTAACGCCATGTTGTTAAGCCTAAGTCTAGAAATAAGCAAATTAACATCGTATTCTCAAATCGGGAGACTCGTGCCTGCTTGGTCAGTCCTACGAGTTAGATTGGTCCCGTGGGAGGTGTTTGGGCCACCCACGGGGACGTTCAGGGGTTGTTTCTAGTTTTCACCATCTAACGCCATGTTTTTAAGCCTAACTCTCAAAATATGCAAATTACAGTCGTATTCTCAAACCAGGAGACCTGCGGCTGTGTGGTCAGTTCCTACGAATTACATTGGTCCCGTGGGAGGTGTTTGTGCAACCCACGGGGACGTTCGGGGGTTGTTTCGAGTTTTCCCCCTCTAACGCCATGTTTTAAAGCTTAAGTCTAGAAATATGCAAATTAGTGTCGTATTCTCAAACCGGGAGACCCGCGGCTGCGAGGTCAGTTCCTACGAGTTACATTGGACCCGTGGGAGGTGTTGGTGCCACCCACGGGGAGATTCAGGGGCTATTTTGAGTTTTCACCCTCAAACGCCATGTTTTTAAGACTAAGTCTAGAAATATGCAAATTACCGTATTATTCTCAAATCGGGAGACCCGCGGCTACGGGGTCAATTCCTACGAGTTACATTGGTCCCGTGGGAGGTGTTGGTGCCACCCACGGGGACGTTCGGGGACTATTTCGAGTTTTCAACCTCTAACGCCATGTTTTTAAGCCTAAGTCTAAAAATATAAGAATTATCATCGTATTCTCAAATCGGGAGACCCGCGGCTGCGTGGTCAATTGTTACGAGTTACATTGGTCCCGTGGGAGGTGTTTGTGCCACCCACGGGGACGTTCGGGGGTTGTTTCGAGTTTTCACCCTCTAACACCTTATTTTTAAGCCTCAGTCTAGAAATATACAAATTTCCATCGTATTATCACACCAGGAGTCCCGCGGCTGCGTGGTGAGTTCCTACGAGTTACGTTGATCCCGTGGGTGGTGTTGGTGCCACCCACGGGGACGTTCGGTGGTTTTTTCGAGTTTTCACTCTCAAACGCCATGTTTTTAGGACTAAGTCTAGAAATATGTAAATTATCATACTATTCTCAAACCGGGAGACCCGCGGCTACGGGGTCAGTTCCTACGAGTTACATTGGTCCCGTGGGAGGTGTTGGTGCCACCCACGGGGACATTCGGGGACTGTTTCGAGTTTTCACCCTCTAACGTCATGTTTTTAAGCCTAAGTCTAGAAATAATCAAATTACCATCGTATTCTCAAACTGGGAGACCCACGGCTGCAAGGTCCGTTCCTAGCAGTTACATTGGTCCCGTGGGAGGTGTTGGTGCCACCCACGGGGAGGTTCGGGGGATGTTTTGAGTTTTCACCCTCTAACGCCCTATTTTTAAGCCTAAGTCTAGAAATATGCAAATTGACATCGTATTCTCAAATTGGGAGACTCGCGCCTGCTTGGTCAGTTCCTACGAGTTACATTGATCCCGATGGAGGTGTTTGTGCCACCCACGGGGATGTTCAGGGGATGTTTCAAGTTTTCACCCTCTAACGCCATGTTTTTAAGCCTAACTCTCGAAATATGCAAATTACCATCGTATTCTCAAATCGGAAGACCCGCGACTGCGAGGTCAGTTCCAACGAGTTACATTGGTCCCGTGGGAGGTGTTTGTGGCACCCACGGGAAGATTCGGGGGCTGTTTTGAGTTTTCACCCTCTAACGCCATGTTTTTAAGCCTCAGTCTAGAAATATGAAAATTAGCGTCGTATTCTCAAATCGGGAGTCCCACGGCTGCGTCGTGAGTTCCTACGAGTTACGCTGATCCCGTGGGTGGTGTTGGTGCCACCCACGGGGACGTTCGATTGTTGTTTTGAGTTTTCACCATCAAACGCCATATTTTAAAACTAAGTCTAGAAATATGCAAATTACCGTATTATTCTCAAACTGGGAGACCCGCGGCTACGGGGTCAATTCCTACAAGTTACATTGGTCCCATGGGAGGTGTTGGTGCCACCCACGGGGACGTTCGGGGACTGTTTCGAGTTTTCACCCTCTAACGCCATGTTTTTAAGCCTAAGTCTAGAAATATGAAAATTACCATCGTATTCTCAAACCAGGAGACCCACGGTAGCGAGGTCAGTTCCTACGAGTTACATTGGTCCCGTGGGAGGTGTTGGTGCCACCCACGGTGAGATTCGAGGGCTGTTTTGAGTTTTCACCCTCTAACGCCATGTTTTTAACCCTAAGTCTAAAAATATAAAAATTATCGTCGTATTCTCAAATCGGGAGACCCGCGGCTTTATGGTCAATTCTTACGAGTTACATTGGTCCCGTGGGAGGTGTTTGTGCCACCCACGGGGACGTTCGGGGGCAGTTTCGAGTTTTCACCCTCTAACGCCTTGTTTTTAAGCCTCAGTCTAGAAATATGTAAATTTCCATCGTATTCTCAAACCGGGAGTCCCGTGACAGCGTGGTCAATTCCTACGAATTTCATTGGTCCTGTGGGAGGTGTTTGTGGCACCCACGCGGAGGTTCGGGGGATGTTTTGAGTTTTCACCCTCTAACGCCTTGTTTTTAAGCCTCAGTCTAGAAATATGAAAATTAGCGTCGTATTATCAAACCGGGAGTCCCACGGCTACGTCGTGAGTTCCTACGAGTTACGTTGATCCCGTGGGTGGTGTTGGTACCACCCACGGGGACGTTCGGTGGTTGTTTTGAGTTTTCACCCTCAAACGCCATGTTTTTAAGACTAAGTCTAGAAATATGCAAATTACCGTATTATTCTCAAACCGGGAGACCCGCGGCTACGGGGTCAATTCCTACGAGTTACATTGGTCCCGTGGGAGGTGTTGGTGCCACCCACGGGGAGGTTTGGGGACTGTTTCGAGTTTTCACCCTCTAACGCCATGTTTTTAAGCCTAAGTCTAGAAATTTGCAAATTACCATCATATTCTCAAATCGGGAGACCCACGGCTGTGAGGTCAGTTCCTACGAGTTACATTGGTCCCGTGGGAGGTGTTGGTGCCACCCACGGTGAGATTCGGGGGCTGTTTTGAGTTTTCACCCTCTAACGCCATGTTTTTAAGCCTAAGTCTAAAAATATAAAAATTATCGTCGTATTCTCAAATCGGGAGACCCGCGGCTGCATGGTCAATTCTTACGAGTTACATTGGTCCCGTGGGAGGTGTTTGTGCCACCCACGGGGACGTTCGGCGGCAGTTTGAAGTTTTCACCCTCTAACGCCTTGTTTTTAAGCCTCAGTCTAGAAATATGCAAATTTCTGTCGTATTCTCAAACCGGGAGTCCCGCGACTGCGTGGTGAGTTCCTACGAGTTACGTTTGTCCCATGGGTGGTGTTGGTGCCACCCACGGGGACGTTCGGTTGTTGTTTCGAGTTTTCACCCTCAAACGCAATGTTTTTAACCCTAAGTCAAAAAATATGAAAATTACCGTATTATTCTCAAACCGGGAGTCTTGCGGCTACGTGGTCAGTTCCTATGAGTTACATTAGTCTCGTGGGAGGTGTTGGTGCCACCCATGGGGACGTTCGTTGGATGTTATAAGTTTTCACCCTCTAACCCCATGTTTTTAAGCCTAAATCTAGAAATAGGCAAATTACCATCGTATTCTCAAACCGGGAGTCCCGCGGCTGCGGGGTCAGTTCCTATGAGTTTTATTGGTTCCGTGGGAGGTGGTCTTGCCACCCACGGGGACGTTCGGGGACAGTTTTGCGTTTTCACCCTCAAACACCATGTTTTTAATCCTAACTCTAGAAATATGCAAATTATCGTCGTATTCTCAAACCGGGAGACCCACGGCTGCGCGGTCAGTTCCTACGAGTTACATTGGTCCCGTGGGAGGTGTTTGTGCCACCCACGGGGACGTTCGGGGGTTGTTTCGTATTTTCACCCTCTAACGCCATGTTTTTCAGCCTAAGTCTAGAAATATTCAAATTACCATCGTATTCTCAAATCGGGAGTCTCGCGGCTGCGTGGTTAGTTCCTACGAGTTACATTGGTCACGTGGGAGGTGTTGGTGCCACCTACGGGAACGTTCGGTGGCTGTTTTGAGTTTTCACCCCCTAACGCCATGTTCTTAAGCCTAAGTCCAAAAATATGCAAATTACCGTCGTATTCTCAAATCAGGAGTCCCGCGGCTGCGTGGTCAGTTCCTACGAGGTACATTGGTCCCGTGGGAGGTGTTGGTACCACCCATGGGGACGTTCGGGGGCTGTTCCGAGTTTTCCCCCTCTAACGCCATGTTTTTAAGCCTATGTCTATAAATATTAAAATCACAGTCGTATTCTCAAACCGGGAGTCCCGCGGCTGCGAGGTCAGTTCCTACGAGTTACATTGGTCCCGTGGGAGGTGTTTATGCCACACACGGGGACGTTAGGGGCTGTTTCGAGTTTTCACCCTCTAACGCCATGTTTTTAAGCCTAATTCTAGAAATATGCAAATTAACATCGTATTCTCAAACCGGGAGACCCGCACCTGCTTCGTCAGTTCATACGAGTTACATTGGTCCCGTGGGAGATGTTTGTGCCACCCACGGTAATGTTCAGGGGTTGTTTCGAGTTTTCTCCCTCTAACGCCATGTTTTTAAGCCTAACTCTAGAAATATGCAAATTACCGTCGTATTCTCAAACCGGGAGACCCGCGGCTGCGAGGTCAATTCCTACGAGTTACATTGGTCCCGTGGGAGATGTTGGTGCCACCCACGGGGACGTTCAGGGGTTGTTTCTAGTTTTCACCATCTAACGCCATGTTTTTAAGCCTAACTCTCAAAATATGCAAATTACAGTCGTATTCTCAAACCAGGAGACCTGCGGCTGTGTGGTCAGTTCCTACGAATTCCATTGGTCCCGTGGGAGGTGTTTGTGCAACCCACGGGGACGTTCGGGGGTTGTTTCGAGTTTTCCCCCTCTAACGCCATGTTTTAAAGCTTAAGTCTAGAAATATGCAAATTAGTGTCGTATTCTCAAACCGGGAGACCCGCGGCTGCGAGGTCAGTTCCTACGAGTTACATTGAACCCGTGGGAGGTGTTGGTGCCACCCACGGGGAGATTTAGGGGCTATTTTGAGTTTTCACCCTCAAACGCCATGTTTTTAAGACTAAGTCTAGAAATATGCAAATTACCGTATTATTCTCAAATCGAGAGACCCGCGGCTACGGGGTCAATTCCTACGAGTTACATTGGTCCCGTGGGAGGTGTTGGTGCCACCCACGGGGACGTTCGGGGACTGTTTCGAGTTTTCAACCTCTAACGCCATGTTTTTAAGCCTAAGTCTAAAAATATAAGAATTATCATCGTATTCTCAAATCGGGAGACCCGCGGCTGCGTGGTCAATTGTTACGAGTTACATTGGTCCCGTGGGAGGTGTTTGTGCCACCCACGGGGACGTTCGGGGGTTGTTTCGAGTTTTCACCCTCTAACACCTTATTTTTAAGCCTCAGTCTAGAAATATACAAATTTCCATCGTATTATCACACCAGGAGTCCCGCGGCTGCGTGGTGAGTTCCTACGAGTTACGTTGATCCCGTGGGTGGTGTTGGTGCCACCCACGGGGACGTTCGGTGGTTTTTTCGAGTTTTCACTCTCAAACGCCATGTTTTTAAGTTTAAGTTTAGAAATATGCAAATTACCGTCGTATTCTCAAACCGGGAGACCCGCTACTGCGGGGTCAGTTCCTACGAGTTACATTGGAATCATGGGAGGTGTTGGTGCCACCCACGGGGACATTCGGGGACTGTTTCGAGTTTTCACCCTCTAATGCCATGATTTTAAGCCTAAGCCTAGAAATATGAAAATTATCATCGTATTCTAAAACCTGAAGACCCGCGACTGCGTGGTGAGTTCCTACGAGTTACATTTGTCCCATGGGAGGTGTTTGTGTCACCCACGGGAACGTTCGGGGGATATTTTGAGTTTTAACCCTCTAACGCCATATTTTTAAGCCTAAGTGTGGAAATATAAAAATTAACGTCGTATTCTCAAACCGAGAGACCCGCGGCTGCGAAGTCCGTTCCTAGGAGTTACATTGGTCCCGTGGGAGGTGTTGGTGCCACCCACGGGGAGGTTCGGGGGATGTTTCGAGTTTTCACCCTCTAACGCCATATTTTTAAGCCTAAGTCTAGAAATATGCAAATTAACGCCATATTCTCAAACCGGGAGACTCGCGCCTGCTTGGTCAGTTCCTACGAGTTACATTGATCCCGAGGGAGGTGTTTGTTCCACCCACGGGGATATTCAGGGGTTGTTTCGAGTTTTCACCCTCTAATGCCATATTCTTAAGCCTAACTCTCGAAATATGCAAATTACCGTCGTATTCTCAAACCGGGAGATCCGCGGCTACGAGGTCCATTCCTACGAGTTACATTGGTCCCGTGGGAGGTGTTGTTTCCACCCACGGGGAGATTCGGGGGCTATTTCGAGTTTTCACCCTCTAATGCCATGTTTTTAAGCCTAAGTCTAGAAATATAAAAATTATCATCGTATTCTCAAATCGGGAGATCCGCGTCTGCATGGTCAAATCCTACGAGTTACATTGGTCCCGTGGGAGGTGTTTGTGGCACCCACGGGGACGTTCGGGGGCTGTTTCGAGTTTTCACCCTCTAACGCCTTGGTTTTACGCCTCAGTCTAGAAATATGCGAATTACCATCGTATTCTCAAACCGGGAGTCCCGCGGTTGCGTCGTGAGTTCCTACGAGTTACGTTGGTCCCGTGGGTGGTGTTGGTGCCACCCACGGGGACGTTCGGTAGTTGTTTCGAATTTTCCAAACGTCATGTTTTTAAGTCTGAGTCTAGAAATATGCAAATTACCATATTATTTTCAAACCGGGAAACCCGCGGGTACGGGGTCAGTTCCTTCGAGTTACATTGGTCCCGTGGGAGGTGTTGGTGCCACCCACGGGGACGTTCGGGGTCTGTTTCAAGTTTTCACCCTTTAATGCCATGTTTTTAAGCCTAAGTCTAGAAATATTAAAATTAACGTCGTATTCTCAAATCGGGAGACCCGCGCCTGCTTGGTCAGTTTCTACAAGTTACATTGGTCCCGTGGGAGTTGTTTGTGCCACCCACTGGGACGTTCGGGGGATGTTTCATGTATTCACCCTCAAACGCCATGTTTTTTAGCCAAAGTCTAGAAATCTGAAAATTACCATATTATTATCAAATTGGGAGACCCGCGGCTGCGAGGTCAGTTCCTCCGAGTTACATTGGAATCATGGGAGGTGTTGGTGCCACCCACGGGGACATTCGGGGGATCTTTCGAGTTTTCACCCTCTAATGCCATGTTTTTAAGCCTAAGTCTATAAATATGTAAATTACCATCGTATTCTCAAACCGGGAGTTACGCGGCTACGGGGTCAGCTCCTACGAGTTACATTGGTCCCGTGGGAGGTGTTTATGCCACCCATGGGGACGTTCGGGGACTGTTTCGTATTTTAACCCTCTAACGCCATGTTTCTAAGCTTGAGTCTAGAAATATGTAAATTAACGTCGTATTCTCAAATCGGGAGACCCGTGCCTGCTTGGTCAGTTCCTACGAGTTACATTGGTCCCGTGGGAGGTGTTTGTACCACCCACAGGGACATTCAGGGGCTGTTTCTAGTTTTCACCCTCTAACGCCATGTTTGTAAGCCTAACTCTCGAAATATGCAAATTACCGTCGTAGTCTCAAACCAGGAGACCCGCGGCTGCGTGGTCAGTTCCTACGAATTACATTGGTCCCATGGGAGGTGTTTGTGCCACCCACGGGGACGTTCGGGGGTTGTTTCGAGTTTTCCCCCTCTAACGCCATGTTTTTAAGGCTAAGTCTAGAAATATGCAAATTAGTGTCGTATTCTCAAACCGGGAGACCCGCGGATGCGAGGTCAGTTCCTACGAGTTACATTGGTCCCGTGGGAGGTGTTGGTGCCACCCACGGGGAGATTCAGGGGTTGTTCCGAGTTTTCACCCTCTAACGCCATGAATTTAAGCCTAAGTCTAGAAATATGAAAATTATCGCCGTATTCTCAAACCTGAAGACCCCCGACTGCATGGTGAGTTCCTACGAGTTACATTTCTCCCGTGGGAGGTGTTTGTGCCACCCACGGGAACGTTCAGGGGATATTTTGAGTTTTCACCCTCTAAAGCCATATTTTTAAGCCTAAGTGTAGAAATATATAAATTATCGTCGTATTCTCAAACCGGTAGACCCGCGACTGCGAGGTCCATTCCTAGGAGTTACATTGGTCCCGTGGGAGGTGTTTGTGCCACCCACGGGGAGGTTCGGGGGATGTTTCGAGTTTTCACCCTCTAACGCCATATTTTTAAGCCGAAGTCTAGAAATATGAAAAATAACGTCGTATTCTCAAACCGGGAGACTCGCGCCTGCTTGGTCAGTTCCTACGAGTTACATTGATCCCGAGGGAGGTGTTTGTGCCACCCACGAGGACATTCAGGGGCTGTTTCGAGTTTTCACACTCTAACGCTATGTTTTTAAGCCTAACTCTCGAAATATGCAAATTACCATCGTATTCTCAAACCGGTAGACCCGCGGCTACGAGGTCAGTTCCTACGAGTTACATTGGTCCCGTGGGAGGTGTTGTTTCCACCCACGGGGAGATTCGGGGGCTATTTCGAGTTTTCACCCTCTAACGCCAAGTTTATAAGCCTAAGTCTAGAAATATAAAAATTATACTCGTATTCTCAAAACGGGAGACCCGCGGCTGTGTGGTCAATTCCTACGAATTACATTGGTCCTGTGGGAGGTGTTTGTGGCACCCACGGGGACGTTCGGGGGTTGTTTCGAGTTTTCACCCTCTAACACCTTGTTTTTAAGCCTCAATCTAGAAATATGCAAATTAGCATCATATTCTCAAATCGGGAGTCCAGCGGCTGCATCGTGAGTTCCTACGAGTTACGTTGATCTCGTGGGTGGTGTTGGTGCCACCCACGGGGACGTTCGGTGGTTGTTTCGAGTTTTCACCCTCAAACGCCATGTTTTTAAGAATAAGTCTAGAAATATGCAAATTACCATATTATTCTCAAACCGGGAGACCCGCGACTACGGGGTCAATTCCTACGAGTTACATTGGTCCCGTGGGAGGTGTTGGTGCCACCCACGGGGACGTTCGGGGGCTGTTTTGAGTTTTCACCCTCTAACGCCATGTTTTTAGGCCTAAGTCTAAAAATATGCAAATTACCTTCGTATTCTCAAACCGAGAGACCCACGGCTGCGAGGTCAGTTCCTACGAGTTACATTGGTCCTGTGGGAGGTGTTGGTGCCACCCACGGTGAGATTCGGGTGCTATTTCGAGTTTTCACCCTCTAACGCCATGTTTTTAAGCCTAAGTCTAAAAATATTAAAATTATCATCGTATTCTCAAATCGGGAGACCCGCGCTTGCATGGTCAATTCTTACGAGTTACATTGGTCCCGTGGGAGGTGTTTGTGCCACCCACGGGGACGTTCGGGGGAAGTTTCGAGTTTTCACCCCCTAACGTCTTATTTTTAAGCCTCAGTCTAGAAATATGCAAATTTTCGTCGTATTCTCAAATCGGGAGTCCCGCGACTGCGTGGTGAGTTCCTACGAGTTACGTTTGTCCCGTGGGTGGTGTTGGTGCCACCCACGGGGACGTTCGGTGGTTGTTTCGAGTTTTGACCCTCAAACGCAATGTTTTTAAGCCGAAGTCAAGAAATATGCAAATTACGATATTATTCTCAAACCGGGAGTCCTGCAGCTGCGTGGCAGTTCCTATGAGTTATATTAGTCTCGTGGGAGGTGTTGGTGCCACCCACGGGGACGTTCGTGGGATGTTACAAGTTTTCACCCTCTAACCCCATATTTTTAAGCCTAAGTCTAGAAATAGGCAAATTATCATCGTATTCTCAAACTGGGAGTCCCGCAGCTGCGGGGTCAGTTCCTACGAGTTTTATTGGTTCCGTGGGAGGTGGTGGTGCCACCCACAGGGACGTTCGGGGACTGTTTCGAGTTTTCACCCTCTAACACCATGTTTTTAATCCTAAGTCTAGAAATATGCAAATTATCGTCATATTCTCAAACCGGGAGACCCACGGCTGCGCGGTCAGTTCCTACGAGTTACATTGGTCCCGTGGGAGGTCTTTGTGCCACCCACGGGGACATTCGTGGGCTGTTTCGTGTTTTCCCCCTCTAACGCCATGTTTTTCAGCCTAAGTCTAGAAATATTCAAATTACCATCGTATTCTCAAATCGGGAGTCTCGCGGCTGCGTGGTCAGTTCCTACGAGTTACATTGCTCACGTGGGAGGTGTTGGTGCCACCCATGGGAACGTTCGGTGGCTGTTTCGAGTTTTCACCCGCTAACGCCATGTTTTTAAGCCTAAATCTAGAAATATGCAAATTATCATCGTATTCTTAAATCGGGAGTCTCGTGCCTGCGTGGTCATTTCGTTCTCGTGTGAGGTGTTGGTACCACCCATGGGGACGTTCGGTGGCTATACCGAGTTTTTCCCCTCTAACGCCATGTTTTTAAGCCTATGTCTATAAATATTAAAATCACAGTCGTATTCTCAAACCGGGAGTCCCGCAGCTGCGGAGTCAGTTCCTACGAGTTACATTGGTCCCGTGGGAGGTGTTTATGCCACACACGGGGACGTTAGGGGCTGTTTCGAGTTTTCACCCTCTAATGCCATGTTTTTAAGCCTAAGTCTAGAAATATGCAAATTAACATCGTATTCTCAAATCGGGAGACCCGCTCCTGCTTGGTCAGTTCCTACGAGTTGCATTGGTCCCATGGAAGGTGTTTGTGCCACCCACGGGTATGTTCAGGGGCTGTTTCGAATTTTCACCCTCTAACGCCATGTTTTTAAGCCTAACTCTAGAAATATGCAAATTATTGTCATATTCTCAAACCGGGAGACCCGCGGCTGCGAGGTCAGTTCCTACGAGTTACATTAGTCCTGTGGGAGGTGTTGGTGCCACCCACGGGGACGTTCGGGGGCTGTTTCGAGTTTTCACCCTCTAACACCATGTTTTTAAGCCTATGTCTATAAATATAAAAATTACAGTCGTATTCTCAAATCGGGAGACCCGCGGCTGCGTGGTCAATTCCTATGAGTTATAATGGTCCCGTGGGAGGTGTTTGTGCCACCCACGGGGACGTTCGGGGGCTGTTTCGAGTTTTCAACCTCTAACGCCTTATTTTTAAGCCTCAATCTAGAAATATGCAAATTACCATCGTATTCTCAAACCGAGAGTCTCGTGGCTGCCTAGTGAGTTCCTACGAGTTATGTTGGTCCCGTGGGTGGTGTTGGTGCCACCCACGAGGACGTTCAGGGACTGTTTCGAGTTTTCACCCTCAAACGCCATGTTTTTAAGCCTAAGTCTAGAAATATACAAATTACCATATTATTCTCAAACCGGGAGACCCGCGGCTGCGGGGTCAGTTCCTACGAGTTACATTGGTCCGTGGAAGGTGTTGGTGCCACCCACGGGGACGTTCGGGGGCTGTTTCGAGTTTTCACCCTATAAGGCCATGTTTTTAAACCTAAGTCTTGAAATATGCAAGTTACGTCGTCTTCTGAAATCGGTAGACCCGCGGCTGCGTGGTCAATTCCTATGAGTTACATTGGTCCCGTGGGAGGTGTTTGTGCCACCCACGGGGACGTTCGGGGGCTGTTTCGAGTTTTCACCCTCTAACGCCATGTTTTTATGCTTAACTCTCAAAATATGCAAATTACCATCGTATTCTCAAACCGGGAGACCCGCGGCTGCGAGGTCGGTTCCTCCGAGTTACATTGGTCCCGTGGGAGGTGTTGGTGTAAAAATTATCGTCGTATTCTCAAATCGGGTGACCCACGTCTGCGTGGTCAAATCCTACGAGTTACATTGGTCCCGTGGGAAGTGTTTGTGGCACCCACGGGTACGTTCGGGGGCTGTTTCAAATTTTCACCCTCTAACGCCTTGTTTTTAAGCCTCACTCTAAAAATATGCAAATTAGCATCGTATTCTAAAACCGGGAGTCTCACGGCTGCGTCGTGAGTTCCTACGAGTTACGTTGGTCCCGTGGGTGGTGTTGGTGCCACCCTCGGGGACGTTCGGTAGTTGTTTAGAGTTTTTACCCTCGAACGCCATGTTTTTAAGCCTGAGTTTAGAAATATGCAAATTATTGTATTATTTTCAAAGCGGGGAACCCGCGGCTACGGGGTCAGTTCCTACGAGTTACGTTGGTCTCGTGGGAGGTGTTTGTGCCACCCACGGGGACGTTCGGGGACTGTTTCGAGTTTTCACCCTCTAACGCCATGTCTTTAAGCCTAAGTCTATAAATATATAAATTACCATCGTATTCTCAAACCGGGACTCCCGCGGCTGCGGAGTCAGTTCCTACGAGTTACATTGGTCTCGTGGGAGGGGTTGGTGCCACCCTCGGGGACGTTCGGGGGCTGTTTCGAGTTTTCACCCTCTAACCCCATGTTTTTAAGCCTAAGTCCAGAAATATTCAAATTACCATCGTATTCTCAAACCGGGAGTCCCGCGGCTGCGTGGTCAGATCCTACGAGTTACATTGGTCCCGTGGGGGGTGTTGGTGCCACCTTTGGGGACGTTCGGGTGATGTATCGAGTTTTCACCCTCTAACTCCATATTTTTAAGCCTATGTCTAGAAATATGTAAATTATAATCGTATTCTAAAATAGGGAGACCCGCGACTATGGGGTCAGTTCCTACGAGTTACAATGGTCCCGTGGGAGGTGTTCGTGCCACCCAAGCGGCCGTTCGGGGGTTGTTTCGAGTTTTCACCCTCTAACGCCATGTTTTTAAGCATAAGTCTAGAAATAGGAAAATTATCGTCATATTCTCAAACCGGGAGTCCCGCGGATGCGGGGTCTGTTCCTACGACTTTTATTGGTCCCGTGGGAGGTGTTTGCGCCACCCACGGGGACGTTCAGGGGTTGTTTCTAGTTTTCTACCTCTAACGCCATGTTTTTAAGCCTAACTCTCAAAATATGCAAATTAACGTCGTATTCTCAAACCAGGAGACCCACGGCTGCGTGGTCAGTTCCTACGAATTACATTGGTCCCGTGGGAGGTGTTTGTGCCACCCACGGGGACGTTTGGGTGCAGTTTCGAGTTTTCACCCTGTAACGCCATGTTTTTAAGCCTAAGTCTAGAAATATGCAAATTAGTGTCGTATTCTCAAACCGGGAGACCCTCGGCTGTGAGCTCAGTTCCTACGAGTTACATTGGTCCCATGGGAGGTGTTGGTCCCACCCACGGGGAGATTCAGGGGTTATTCCGAGTTTTCACCCTCTAACGCCAAGCTTTTAAGCCTAAGTCCAAAAATATGAAAATTATCGTCTTATTCTCAAACCTGAAGACCCGCGACTGCGTGGTGAGTTCCTACGAGTTACATTTGTCCTGTGGGAGGTGTTTGTGCCACCCGCGGGAACGTTCGGGGTATATTTCGACTTTTCACCCTCTAACGCCATATTTTTAAGCCTAAGTGTAGAAATATAAAAATTACCGTCGTATTCTCAAACCGGGAGACCCGCGGCTGCGAGGTCCATTCCTAGGAGTTACATTGGTCCCGTGGGAGGTGTTGGTGCCACCCACGGGGAGGTTCGGGGGATGTTTCGAGTTTTCACCCTCTAATGCCATGTTTTTAAGCCTAAGTCTAGAAATATGAAAATTATCGTCGTATTCTCAAATCGGGAGACCCGCGGCTTCGTGGGGAATTCCTAGGAGTTACATTGGTCCCGTGGGAGGTGTTTGTGCCACCCACGGGGACGTTCGGTGGTTGTTTTGAGCTTTCACCCTCTAATGCCATGTTTTTAAGCCTAAGTCTAGAAATATGCAAATTACCATCGTATTCTCAAACCAGGAGACCCGCGGCTGTGTGGTCAGTTCCTACGAGTTACATTGGACTCCTTGGAGGTGTTGGTGCCACCCACGGGGATGTTCGGGGGCTGTTTCTAGTTTTCACCCTCTAATGCCATGTTTTTAAGCCTATTTCTATAAATATTAAAATTACCGTCGTATTCTCAAACCGAGAGTCCCGCGGCTGCGGGGTCAGATCCTATGATTTACATTGGTCCGGTGGGAGGTGTTTGTACCACCCACGGGGACGTTCGCGGCCTATTTCGAGTTTTCACCCTCTAACGCCATGTTTTTAAGCCTAAGCCTAGAAATATGCAAATTAACGTCGTATTCTCAAACCGGGAGACCCGCGCCTGCTTGGTCAGTTCCTACGAGTTATATTAATCCCGAGGGAGGTGTTTGTGCCACCCACGGGGACGTTCAGGGGTTGTTTCGAGTTTTCACCCTCTAACGCCATGTTTTTAAGCCTAACTCTCAAAATATGCAAATTACCATCATATTCTCAAACCGGGAGTCTGACGGCTGCGTGGTCAGTTCCTACGAGTTACATTGGTCTCGTGTGAGGTGTTTATGCCACCCACTAGGACGTTCGGGGGTTGTTTTGAGTTTTCACCCTCTAACGCCATATTTTTAAGCCTAAGTCTAGAAATATGCAAATTACCGTCGTTTTGTCAAACCGGGAGACCCGCGGTTGCGCGGTCCGTTCCTACGAGTTACAACGGTCCCGTGGGAGGTGTTTGTGGCACCCACAGGGACGTTCGGGGGATGTTTCGAGTTTTCACCCTCAAACGCCTTGTTTTTAAGACTCAGTCTAGAAATATGCAAATTAGCGTCGTATTCTCAAACCGGGAGTCCCACGGACGCGTCGTGAGTTCCTACGAGTTACGTTGATCCCGTGGGTGGTGTTGGTGCTACCCACGGGGACGTTTTGTTTCGAGTTTTCACCCTCAGACGCCATGTTTTTAAGACTAAGTCTAGAAATATGCAAATTATCGTATTATTCTCAAACCGGGAGACCCGCGGCTACGGGGTCAGTTCCTAGGAGTTACATTGGTCCCGTGGGAGGTGTTGGAGCCACCCACGGGGATGTTCGGGGGCTGTTTCGAGTTTTCACCCTCTAACGCTATGTTTTTAAGCTTAAGTCTAGAAATACGCAAATTATCGTCGTATTCTCAAACCAGGAGACCAACGACTGCGAGGTCAGTTCCTACGAGTTACATTGGTCCCGTGGGAGGTGTTGGTTCTACCCACGGGGAGATTCGGGGGCTGTTCCGAGTTTTCACACTCTAACACCATGTTTTTAAGCCTAAGTTTAGAAATATGAAAATTATCATCGTATTCTCAAACCTAGAGACCCGCGACTGCGTGATGAGTTCCTACGAGTTACATTGGTCCCGTGGGAGGTGTTTGTGCCACCCACGGGGACGTTCGCGGGCTATTTCTAGTTTTCACCCTCTAACGCCATATTTTTAAGTCTAAGTATAGAAATATACAAATTACAGTCGTATTCTCAAACCGGGAGACCCGCGGCTGCGAGGTCCATTCCTACGAGTTACATTGGTACCGTGGGAGGTGTTGGTGCCACCCACGGGGAGGTTCGGGGATTGTTTTGAGTTTTCAACCTCTAACGCCGTGTTTTTAAGCCTAAGTCTAGAAATAAGAAAATTATCATCGTATTCTCAAATCGGGAGACCCGCGGCTGTGTGGTCAAATCCTAGGAGTTACATTGGTCCCGTGGGAGGTGTTTGTGCCACCCACGGGGACGTTCGGTGGTTATTTTGAGATTTCACCCTCTAATGCCATGTTTTTAAACCTGAGTCTAGAAATATACAAATTACTGTCGTATTCTCAAACCGGCAGATCCGCGGCTGTGTGGTCAGTTCCTACGACTTACATTGGTCCCGTGGGAGTTGTTTATGCCACCCATGGGGACGTTCGGGGACTGTTTCGAGTTTTCACCCTCTAACGCCATGTCTTTAAACCTAAGTCTAGAAATATATAAATTACCGTCGTATTCCCAAACTGGGAGTCCCGTGGCCGCGGGGACCGTTCTTACGAGTTACATTGCACTCGTGGGAGGTGTTGGTGCCACCCACGGGGACGTTCGGTGGCTGTTTCGAGTTTTCACCCTCTAACGCCATATTTTTAAGCCTAAGTCTAGAAATATGCAAATTATCATCGTATTCTCAAACCAGGAGTCTGACGGCTGCGTGGTCAGTTCCTACGAGTTACATTGGTCCCGTGTGAGGTGTTTATGCAACCCACTAGGACGTTCGGGGGTTGTTTCGAGTTTTCACCCTCTAACGCCATATTTTTAAGCCTAAGTCTAGAAATATGCAAATTACCGTCGTTTTGTCAAACCGGGAGACCCGCGGTTGTACGGTCCGTTCCTACGAGTTACATTGGTCCCGTGGGAGGTGTTTGTACCACCCACGGGGACGTTCGGGGGATGTTTCGAGTTTCCACCCTCTAACGCCATGTTTTTAACCTAAGTCTATAAATAAGCAAATTACCGTCGTATTCTCAAACCGGGAATCCCGCGGCTACGTGGTCAGTTCCTATGAGTTACGTTGGTCCCATGGGAGGTGTTAGTGCCACCCACGGGGACGTTCGGTGGCTGTTTCGAGGTTTCACCCTCTATGTTTTTAAGCATAAGTCTAGAAATATGCAAATTAGCATCGTATTCTCAAACTGGGAGACCCGCGCCTGCTTGGTCAGTTCCTACGAGTTATATTGGTCCCGTGGGAGGTGTTTGTGCCACCCACGGGGACGTTCTGGGGCTGTTTCTAGTTTTCACCCTCTAACGCCATATTTTTAAGCCTAACTCTCAAAATACGCAAATTACTGTGGTATTCTCAAATCGGGAGACCCGCGGCTGCAAGGTCAGTTCCTACGAGTTACATTCGTCCCGTGGGAGGTGTTGGTGCCACCCACGAGGAGATTCGGGTGCTGTTTTGAGTTTTCACCCTCTAACACCATGTTCTTAAGCCTAAGTCTAGAAATATAAATATTATCGTCGTATTCTCAAATCGGAGACCCGCGGCTGCGTGGTCAATTCCAACGAGGTACATTGGTCCCGTGGGAGGTGTTTGTGCCACCCACGGGGACGTTCGGGGGCTGTTTCGAGTTTTCACCCTCTAACGCCTTATTTTTTAGCCTCAGTCTAGAAATATGCAAATTACCGTCGTATTCTCAAACCGGGAGTCCCGCGGATGCGTCGTGAGTTCCTACTATTTACGTTGGTCACGTGGGTGGTGTTGGTGCCACCCACGGGGACGTTCGGTAGTTGTTTAGAAATATGAAAATTACCATTTTATTCTCAAACCGGGATCCCCGCAGCTGCGGGGTCAGTTCCTACAAGTTATATTGGTCCCATGGGAGGTGTTGGTACCACCCACGGGGACGTTCGGGGGCTATTTCGAGTTTTCACCCTCTGACGCCATGTTTTTAAGGCTATGTCTATAAATAGTAAAATTACCGTCGTATTCTCAACCGGGAGTCCCGCAGCTACGAGATCAGTTCCTATGAGTTACATTGGTACCGTGAGAGGTGTTTGTTCCACCCACGGGGACATTCGGGGGCTGTTTCAAGTTTTCACCCTCTAACGCCATGTTTTTAAGCCTAACTCTCGAAATATGCAAATTACCGTCATATTCTCAAATCGGGAGACCCCCGGCTGCGAGGTCAGTTCCTACGAGTTACATTGGTCCCGTGGGAGGTGTTGGTGCCACCCACGATGAGATTCGGGGCTGTTTCGAGTTTTCACCGTCTAACACCACGTTTTTAAGCCTAAGTCTAAAAATATAAAAATTACCGTCGTATTCTCAAATCTGGAGACCCGCGGCTGCGTGGTCAATTCCTAGGAGTTACATTGGTCCCATGGAAGGTGTTTGGGCCACCCACGGGGACTTTCGGGCGCTGTTTCGAGTTTTCACCCGCTAACGCCTTGTTTTTAAGCCTCAGTCAAGAAATATGTAAATTATCGTCGTATTCTCAAACCAGGAGTCCCGCGGCTGTGTGGTGAGTTCCTACGAGTTACGTTGGTCTCGTGGGAGGTGTTTGTGCCACCCACGGGGACGTTCGGGGACTGTTTCGAGTTTTCATCCTCTAACACCATGTCTTTAAGCCTAAGTCTATAAATATATAAATTACCATCGTATTCTCAAATCGGGACTCCCGCGGCTGCGGAGTCAGTTCCTACGAGTTACATTGGTCTCGTGGGAGGGGTTGGTGCCACCCACGGGGACATTCGGGGGCTGTTTCGAGTTTTCACCCTCTAACCCCATGTTTTTAAGCCTAAGTCCAGAAATATTCAAATTACCATCGTATTCACAAACCGGGAGTCCCGCGGCTGCGTGGTCAGATCCTACGAGTTACATTGGTCCCGTGGGGGGTGTTGGTGCTACCTTTGGGGACGTTCGGGTGATGTATCGAGTTTTCACCCTCTAACTCCATATTTTTAAGCCTATGTCTAGAAATATGTAAATTATAATCGTATTCTAAAATAGGGAGACCCGCAACTATGGGGTCAGTTCCTACGAGTTACAATGGTCCCGTGGGAGATGTTCGTGCCACCCAAGGGGCCGTTCGGGGGTTGTTTCGAGTTTTCACCCTCTAACGCCATGTTTTTAAGCCTAAGTCTAGAAATACGAAAATTACCATCATATTCTCAAACCGAGGGTCCCGCGGCTGCGGGGTCTATTCCTACGAGTTTTATTGGTCCCGTGGGAGGTGTTGGTGCAACCCACGGGGACGTTCGGGGACAGTTTCGAGTTTTCACCTTGTAACGCCATGTTTTTAAGCCTAAGTCTAGAAATATGCAAATTACTGTCGTATTCTCAAACCGGGAGTCCCGTGGCTGCGTGGTCAGTTCCTACGAGTTACATTGGTCCCGTGGGTGGTGTTGGTGCCACCTTTGGGGACGTTCGGTGGCTGTTTCGAGTTTTCACCCTCTAACTCCATATTTTTAAGTCTATGTCTAGAAATATGTAAATTATAATCGTATTCTAAAATAGGGAGACCCGCGGCTATGGGGTCAGTTCCTACGAGTTGCAATGGTCCCGTGGGAGGTGTTCGTGCCACCCAAGGGGCCGTTCGGGGGTTGTTTCGAGTTTTCACTCTCTAACGCCATGTTTTTAAGCATAAGTCTAGAAATTTGAAAATTACCGTCATATTCTCAAACCGGGAGTCCCGCGATTACGGGGTCTGTTCCTACGAGTTTTATTGGTCCCGTGTGAGGTGTTGGTTCAACCCACGGGGACGTTCGGAGACTGTTTCAAGTTTTCACCCTATAACGCCATGTTTTTAAGCCTAAGTCTATAAATATGCAAATTAGCGTCGTATTCTCAAACCAGGAGACCCGCGGCTGCGCGGTCCGTTCCTACGAGTTACATTGGTACCGTGGGAGGTGTTTGTGCCACCCACGGGGACGTCCGGGGGCTGTTTTGAGTTTTCACCCTCTAACGCCATGTTTTTAAGCCTAAGTCTAGAAATATTCAAATTACCATCGTATTCTCAAATCGGGATTCTCGCGGCTGCGTGGTCAGTTCCTATGAGTTACATTGGTCCCGTGGTAGGTGTTGGTGCCACCCACGGGGACGTTCGGTGGCTGTTTTGAGTTTTCACCCTCTAACGCCATGTTTGTAAGCCTAAGACAAAAAATATGCAAATTACCATCGTATTCTCAAACCGGGAGTCTCGCGGATGCGTGGTCAGTTCGTATGTGGTACATTTGTCCCGTGTGAGGTGTTGGTACCACCCACGGGGACGTTCGGGGGCTGTTCCGAGTTTTCATCCTCTAACGCCATGTTTTTAAGCCTATGTCTATAAATATAAAAACACCATCATATTCTCAAACTGAGAGTCCCCCGGCTGCGGGATCAGTTCCTACGAGTTACATTGGTCCTGTGGGAGGTGTTTGTGCCACCCATGGGGACGTTCGGGGACTG
This sequence comes from Sambucus nigra, assembly GCA_949130495.1. Taxonomy (NCBI): domain Eukaryota; kingdom Viridiplantae; phylum Streptophyta; class Magnoliopsida; order Dipsacales; family Adoxaceae; genus Sambucus; species Sambucus nigra. Next base: position 59,342,921 of record OX422218.1, on the reverse strand, counting down.
TTTCGAGTTTTCACCCTCTACCACCATATTTTTAAGCCTAAGTCTAAAAATATGCAAATTAATGTCGTATTCTCAAACCGGGAGACCCGCGCCTGCTTGGTCAGTTCAAACGAGTTACATTGGTCCCGTGGTAGGTGTTTGTGACACCCATGGGGACGTTCAGGGGCTATTTCGAGTATTCACAATCTAACGTCGTGTTATTAAGCCTATGACTATAAATATTAAAATCACCATCGTATTCTCAAATCGGGAGTCCCGCGGCTGCAGGTTCAGTTCCTACGAGTTACATTGGTCCCGTGGGAGGTGTTTGTGCAACCCACGGGGACGTTCGGGGGCTGTTTCAAGTTTTCACCCTCTAACGCCATGTTTTTAAGCCTAAGTCTAGAAATATGCAAATTAACATCATATTCTCAAATCGGGAGACCCGCGCCTGCTTGGTCAGTTCCTAAGAGTTACATTGGTCCCGTGGGAGGTGTTTGGGCCACCCATGGGGATGTTCAGGGGTTGTTTCGAGTTTTCACCCTCTAACGCCATGTTTTTAAGCCTAACTCTAGAAATATGCAAATTACTGTCGTATTCTCAAATCGGGAGACTCGCGGCTGCGTGGTCAGTTCCTTCGAGTTACATTGGTCCCGTGGGAGGTGTTGGTGCAACCCACCGTGAGATTCGGGGGTTGTTTCAAGTTTTCACCCTCTAACGCCATGTTTTTTAGCCAAAGTCTAAAACTATAAAAATTATCGTCGTATTCTCAAATAGGGAGAGCTGCAGCTGCGTGGTCAATTCCTACCAGTTACATTGGTCCCGTGGGAGGTTTTTGTGCCACCCACGGGGACGTTCGGGGGTTGTTTCGAGTTTTCAACCTCTAACGCCTTGTTTTTAAGCCTCAGTCTAGAAATATGCAAATTACCGCCGTATTCTCAAACCGGGAGTCCCGCGGCTGCGTGGTGAGTTCCTACGAGTTACGTTGGTCCCGTGGGTGGTGTTGGTGCCACCCACGGGGACGTTCGGGTGTTGTTTCGAGTTTTCCCCCTCAAACACCATGTTTTTAAGCCTAAGTCTGGAAATATGTAAATTACAATATTATTCTCAAACCGGGAGACCCGCGGCTGCGGGGTCTGTTCCTACGAGTTACCTTGGTCTCGTGGAAGGTGTTGGTGCCACCCACGTGGACGTTCGGGGGCTGTTTCGAGTTTTCACCCTCTAATGCCATGTTTTTAAGCCTAAGTCTAGAAATATGCAAATTACTGTCGTATTCTCAAACCGGGAGTCCCGCGGCTGCGTGGTCAGTTCCTAAGAGTTACATTGGTCTCGTGGGAGGTGTTGGTGCCACCCACGGGGACGTTCGGGGGATGTTATGAGTTTTCACCCTCTAACGCCATGTTTTTAAGCCTAAGTCTAGAAATATGCAAATTACCATCGTATTCTCAAATCGGGAGACCCACGGCTGCGAGGTCAGTTCCTACGAGTTACATTGGTCCCGTAGGAGGTGTTGGTGCCACCTACGGGGAGGTTCGGGGGCTGTTCCGAGTTTTCACCCTCTAACGCCATGTTTTTAAGCCTAAGTCTAGAAATATGAAAATTATCGTCGTATTCTCAAACCTGGAGACCCGCGACTGCGTGGTGAGTTCCTAGGAGTTACATTTGTCCCGTGGGAGGTGTTTGTGCCACACACGGGGACGTGCGGGGGCTATTTCGAGTTTTCACCCTCTAACGCCATATTTTTAAGTCTAAGTGTAGAAATATACAAATTACCGTCGTATTCTCAAACCGGGCGACCCGCGGTTGCGAGGTCAGTTCCTACGAGTTACATTGGTCCCGTGGGATGTGTTGGTGCCACCCACGGGGAGATTCGGGGGCTGTTTCGAGTTTTTACCCTCTAAAGCCATGTTTTTAAGCCTAAGTCTATAAATATTAAAATTGTCGTCGTATTCTCAAATCGGGAGACCCGCGGCTGTGTGGTCAATTCCTAGGAGTTACATTGGTCCCGTGGGAAGTGTTTGTGCCACCCACGGGGACGTTCGGGGACTGTTTTGAGTTTTCACCCTCTAACACCATGTTTTTAAGCCTAAGTCTAGAAATAGGCAAATTACCATCGTATTCTCAAACCGGGAGACCCGCGGCTGCGTGGTCAGTTCCTACGAGTTACATTTGTCCCGTGGGAGGTGTTTGTGCCACCCACTGGGACGTTCGGGGACTGTTTTGAGTTTTCACCCTCTAACGCCATGTCATTAAGCCTAAGTCTAGAAATATATAAATTACCGTCGTATTCTCAAATCGGGAGTCCCGCTACTTCGAGGTCAGTTCCTACGAGTTACATTGGACTCGTGATAGGTGTTGGTACCACCCACGGGGACGTTCGGGGGTTGTTTCGAGTTTTCACCCTCTAACGCTATGTTTTTTGCCTAAGTCTAGAAACATGCAAATTACCATCGTATTCTCAAATCGGGAGTTCCGCGGCTGCGTGGTTAGTTCCTACGAGTTACATTGGTCCCGTGGGAGGTTTTGGTGCCACCGACGGGGACGTTCGGTGGTTGTTTCGAGTTTTCACCCTCTAACGCTATGTTTTTAAGCCTAAGTCTAGAAATATGCATATTATCATCGTATTCTCAAACCGGGAGTCTCGCTGCGTGGTCAGTTCTTACGAGTTACATTGGTCCCGTGGGAGGTATTTATGCCACCCACTAGGACGTTCGGGGGCTTTTTCGTGTTTTCACCCTCTAACGTCATGTTTTTAAGCCTAAGTCTAAAATATGCAAATTACCGTCGTATTCTCAAACTGGGAGACCCGCGACTGTGAGGTCAGTTCCTACGAGTTACATTGGTCCCATGGGAGGTGTTGGTGCCACCCTCGAGGAGGTTCGGGTGCTGTTTCGAGTTTTCACCCTCTAACGCCATGTTTTTAAGCCTAAGTCTAGAAATATGCAAATTACTGTCGTATTCTCAAACCGAGAGTCCCGCGGCTGCGCCACTATACTCGTTGGAAATACTGGTCTTATTTAACTTATACCCAAAATATATGATTTAACTTGTACCCAAAATATATCATTTGATAAAATATATCATTTAAAATTTTGGCCATGGTTAATAAGGAAGTTAGTGGCCAGGAATTTCTATGAGTATTAAAGCAACTGTATTTATTTTGTCTAAGAACGTATATTTAGAATGTGAAATGACGTTCACCTGTAATCAATGCATGCCACTATAATGTCTCTTTCTGCCAACTGCTATCCTAAAAGAGAACCCCAAGCTTTTTACCTACATTACCAAAGAATACAGTGACCTCAATGGGAATTACCTCGATAGGAATTACCTGAATAGTGTGAAATGAGTCATCAACAACAATTGGATAACATCATTCCACGAATACAAAATGTAAAATTGAAAAATAAATGAAAACCAATCCAAGTAGGCAATATGTAAACCTCGATCCGCTTGCTTTCAATATGTAAACCAATCCATAGAGAATGCATATATGCTGATGCATATATGTTTGCATATATGCAGCCTGCATATATGCATATATGTTGCATATAGGCGCCTGCATATATGCAGCTGCATATATGCTGAATATATGCAGCATATATGCGCATATATGCAGATTCAGCATATATGCAGCATATATGCGCATATATGCAGATTCAGCATATATGCGCATATATGCAGATTCAGCATATATGCAGCATATATGCAGCATATAGGCATATATGCAGGCTGCATATATGCTGCTTATGGAGCTTCCAATAATTTTTCTATCCAATAGATGAAGCATCTCCTGAGCCTATATGATGTCATTCATTTCCGCACAATCATCCCTACTAATAGGTCCCACTGTTACATCAGATCCCCAGTTCTTCTTTTCTAGTGAATCAGAATTAGGCAGTTATCTATTAGAAGTGGTCTTTTAATCAAAATTAGGATTTCTTAGCTTATAAATAGGGTAGTAACCATAATACAAGTCACAGCTGGTCTTGTTCCAAAAACACATGATCTAGATCATTTAAAATACAAAGAAAAAAGGTTCATATATAATCTACACAATAACTATTGATCACAGGCCCGAGGCTTAAAACTAGAACCATATTAAAAGCCCCAAAGGCTCTTGATTTGCCTTGAAAGAAAGAAAACAAATATAGTTTAGAACCAAAACAATATGAACATGGTTGTACAGGGATAAGATATCAAACTGATTGTAGCTAATTTGACTCATAGAATCATAGTTGTAATCATAATAACATTCTAGTGGCCACACTTAATTGAAATCATCAATTCTCCACAATTAAATCTAAAAAACTATAATAAACATAATAGAGGTGAATTCTCACATAAAATCTTCAGTAATCCAAATCCAAATCCATCAATTAAATTGGAGTTCCACACAAATAATACCTAAAACCCTAACTTCATGTTCTTACCTTCGATCCATATTTCCCAGAAATAAAATACGTAACTAGAAGTAATTGAAAAAAAAGGAATAAAGTGGAGTTCAGGAACAATATTTGAGTGTGTACTACATTTATCAATCCATTCAATAGCGTTATTCACAACCATCTATAAAAATATTCAAAATCAAACAAGCTACATATTAAAACTAGATTATTATTAGGTATTAGATGGTTTTCAAAATAGATCTTACCATCGGAAGTCTGGCCGGCGCAGCAAGCCGACAAAAAAAAACAATCTCCGATCAATATTATAAATTTATGTCGTACACTCAAACCGGGATCCCTATCACTACCCGGTCGGTTCCTACGAGTCACATTGGTCCCGTGCGAGGGGTTTGTGACTCTTACGGGACTGTTTTAAGGTTGTTTTACGTTTTCACCCTTCGATGGCATGTATTCATGCTTAAGTCTATTTTTTTTCAAATTTACGTCGTACACTCCAACCGGGCGCCTCGTGACTACGCGGTCGGTTTCTACGAGTCACATTGGTCCCATACGAGGTGTTCGTGACTTTTACGGGACCGTTTTGTGCTTGTTTTATGTTTTCACCCTTCGATGGCAAGTTTTGATGCTTAAGTCTAACTTTTCGCAAATTTATGTCATACACTCAAACCGGGAGCGCCGTGACTACACGGCCCGTTCCTATGACTTACATTGGTCCCGTGCGAGATGTTCGTGACTCTTAAGGGACCGTTTTGTGGCTGTTTTACGTTTTTACCCTTCGATGGCATGTTTTTTATGCTTAAGTCTAACTTTTTAAAAATTTACGTTGTACACTCAAACCGGCAGCCCCGTGACTACGCCGTCTGTTCCTATGAGTTACATTGGTCCCGTGCGAGGTGTTCGTGACTCTTACGGGACTGTTTTTAAGGATGTTTTATATTTTTACCCTTCGATGGCATGATTTTATGCTTAAGTCTAATTTTTTGCAAATTCACGTCGTACACTCAAATCGAAAGCCCTGTGACTACGCGGTCGGTTCCTAAGAGTCACATTGGTCCCGTGCGAGGGGTTTGTGACTCTTACGGGACCGTTTTAAGGCTGTTTTACGTTTTCACTCTTCGATGGCATGTTTTCATGCTTAAGTCTATTTTTTATCAAATTTCTGTCGTACACTCAAACCGGGAGCCCCGTGACTACGCGATCGGTTCCTACAAGTCACATTGGTCCCGTGCGAGGGGTTTGTGACTCTTACGGGACCGTTTTAAGGTTGTTTTACGTTTTCACCCTTCGATGGCATGTTTTCATGCTTAAGTCTAATTTTTTTCAAATTTACGTCGTACACTCCAACCGGGCGCCTCGTGACTACGTGGTCGATTCCTACGAGTCACATTGGTCCCGTGCAAGGTGTTCGTGACTCTTACGGGACCGTTTTGTGCTTGTTTTATGTTTTCACCCTTCGATGGCAAGTTTTGATGCTTAAGTCTAACTTTTCACAAATTTATGTCCTACACTCAAACCGGGAGCGCCGTGACTACACGGCCGGTTCCTATGACTTACATCAGTCCCGTACGAGATGTTCGTGACTCTTACGGGACCGTTTTGTGGTTATTTTACGTTTTTACCCTTTGATGGCATGTTTTTTATGCTTAAGTCTAACTTTTATAAATTTATGTCGTACACTCAAACCGGCAGCCCCGTGACTACGTCGTCTGTTCCTATGAGTTACATTAGCCCCGTGCGAGGTGTTCGTGACTCTTACGGGACTGTTTTTAAGGTTGTTTTATATTTTCACCCTTCGATGTCATGTTTTTATGCTTAAGTCTATTTTTTTGCAAATTCACATCGTACACTCAAATCGGGAGCCCCGTGACTACGCGGTCGGTTCCTACGAGTCACATTGGTCCCATGCAAGGGGTTTATGACTCTTACGGGACCGTTTTAAGGCTATTTTATGTTTTCACCCTTCAATGGCATATTTTCATGCTTAAGTCTATTTTTTATCATTTTTTTGTCGTAAACTCAAACCGAGAGCCCCGTGACTACGCGGTCGGTTCCTACGAGCCACATTGGTCCCGCACGAGGGGTTTGTGACTCTTACGGGACTGTTTTTAAGGCTGTTTTATATTTTCACTCTTCGATGGCATGTTTTTATGCTTAAGTCTATTTTTTTGCAAATTCATGTCGTACACTCAAACCGGGAGCCCCGTGACTACACGGCCGGTTCCTATGACTTACATTGGTCCCGTGCGAGAGGTTCGTGACTCTTATGGGACCATTTTGTGGCTGTTTTACGTTTTCACCCTTCGACGGCATGTTTTTTATGCTTAAGTCTAACTTTTTATAAATTTACGTCGTAGACTCAAACCGGCAGCCCCGTGACTACGTCGTTTGTTCCTATGAGTTACATTGGTCCCGTGCGAGGTGCTCGTGACTCTTACGGGACTGTTTTTAAGGTTGTTTTATATTTTCACCCTTCGATGGCATGTTTTTATGCTTAAGTCTAATTTTTTGTAAATTCACGTCGTACACTCAAATCGGGATCTCGTGACTACGCGGTCGGTTCCTACGAGTCACATTGGTCCCATGCGAGGGGTTTGTGACTCTTACGGGACCGTTTTAAGGATGTTTTACGTTTTCACCCTTCGATGGCATGTTTTCATGCTTAAGTCTATTTTTTATCAAATTTCCATCGTACACTCAAACCGGGCGCCCCGTGACTACGCGGTCGGTTCCTACGAGTCACATTGGTCCCGTGTGAGGGTTTTGTGACTCTTACGGGACCGTTTTAAGGCTGTTTTACATTTTTACCCTTCGATGGCATGTTTTCATGCTTAAGTCTAATTGTTTTCAAATTTACGTCGTACACTCCAACCGGGCGCCTCGTGACTATGCGGTCGGTTCCTACGAGTCACATTGGTCCCGTGCGAGGTGTTCGTGACTCTTACGGGACCGTTTTGTGTTTGTTTTACATTTTCACCCTTCGATGGCATATTTTTATGCTTTAAGTCTAATTTTTTTCAAATTAACGTCGTACACTCCAATCGGGAGCCTCGTGACTATCCGGTCGGTTCCTAGGAGTTATATTGGTCACGTGCGAGGTGTTCGTGACTCTTACGGGACCGTTTGGTGTTTGTTTTACATTTTCACCCTTCGATGGCATCTTTTTTATTCTCAAGTCTAACTTTTTGCAAATTTATATCGTACACTCAAACCGGGATCCCTGTGACTACCCGGTCGGTTCCTACGAATCACATTGGTCCCGTGCGAGGTGTTCGTGACTCTTATCGGACCATTTTGTGGTTGTTTTACGTTTTCACCCTTCGGTTACCAATTAGTTTAATGTGGACCATTGCAGAGAAATTGACTCGCCTTAATATCAATGTAGTTGTGATTATTACGCCGCCATTTTAAGTTTTAAAATACATATCCAATCAAGTTGATCACAACAAATCTCAAACTAAAACAGAACTGTATGAAATCAACAGAATTATGACATACATGTCAAGTTAAAATATGAATGAACGGAATCAAGTTTTATTTATTCCATGTCAAGTTGTAGCCTCTTAATATCTCATCAAACAAATCAAAATAAAAATTAAAGTAAGCTAACCTTACCGGTGGCAGCAGGGGTCGGCAGCAGAGAGAGAAAAAACCCACCAGTGTTTGACGAGAAAGAGAAGCCACAGCTTTGTTTTTTACGAGAGAGAGAAAGAAGCGGGCAAATGAAAATGAAAGAGGTCAAATGTTAAAGTGCATTTTTTTTTTAGGAATTACATGGTCACGGCCATCAGCCGCGACCCACCTCGCAACCCATAACCTCCTTGCTGCTGCTACATGAATGGCCAATGGTCACGGCCTACAGCCATGACCCCCATGCGCGACCAATATCAGACCTTGAATTGAAGGATGGTCACGGCCCATAGCCGTGACCCCCATGCACGACTAGTTTCAGACCTTGAATTGAAGCATGGTCACGGCCCATAGCCGTGACCAACACCAAGAAATGGTCACGGCCCAGAGCCGTGACCCTCAATCAGTGATGCGCAACCTTTTTTCATCAACCCTATTGCTTGAATGAGGTATGGTCACGGACCATAGCCGTGACTCACACCAAGAAATTGTCACGGCCCTAAGCCGTGACCCCCAAAATGTGTACTATCTTCTTCGTCATGCCATGGGTCACGGACTTGGGCCGTGACCCCTCCGTGACCAAGCTTGGAGGGAATTTTGGCGCGAGTTTGGCGCCAAATTGGTCACGACCTAGTCACGACCCAAGTTCGCGACCACTGTGGTCACGGACTTGGTCCGTGACCACTTCTAGAGCATCGATAATTTTGTGTGATAATAAATATGGTCACGCCAAATATTGAGTGGGTCACGGCCCAATTCCGCGACCAGCTGGTCGAGGACTTGGGTCGTGACCCACTGGGCGTGACCATTCGCAGGATTTGGTGTAGTGCCAGCTGACTCGTACTAATTTCCTCGTTCCAACATGCAATAATGCAACTCCCAATCATTTCCACCTTGGTTAACAGGCCCTAAAAATTTCTCTGGGCCTAGTAGATTTTTGTCCTCCCTTCTATCCAATAAGCACAAGGATAACAAGGATTCATATATATAACGCTTCGAATGGTATTCTATCGATAATAAATTGAGGGGAGTCGTCTTATGCTAACTCCACCAGTGGAAGATATTACAATAAACCTTCCCATAATTAGAATTACCACATACTTCGCAATGTGCAACTAAAACTCTTAGACTTATCGCCCGCCTGCGAGTTGTTAGGCCGAATATGTTCGCATCATGATATTCATGGCCTCCCAAAAACTCTTCCCAATAATCGAGTCATAATTCTCTTGACTCTTTCGAAAAAAAACTCTATTTTTACCCCCTATAACCTTACTATCCCAGGAATAACGGTTAGGGTTTACTGTTACACCTTATGATTTTTACAACTTTTCATAACGTGAGCTACTTTAATTACCCGACCCACTTTCACCCATATAGAGTTGTGATCCCATTGCGACGTAATTAACTCTGTAATTGTTCGGGGATTCACTCTCCCATTAATACCAAGGAATTCCTAATGCTAAAGGAACTCTATTATTTCTTGATGTTCCACTTTCAATTGGAGCTCAGAAATGTCTTTCTTTACTTAAACCATCACTACTACGGTTTTATATCATTATGCATTTTACCTTTCTCATAACCACATCCATATCTATGGCTCAGGAGACAGTGTCATCATTGCATGTCGCAAGTCCTCCCCCCTCTCTTTAAACTTCAGATTCTCGTGAAACATGTTCTCTCCACGTCCTATCAAGTAAGTCTCAACTTTCCCGAGTTAAACTTTATCGAATTCTTCCCATACCATCCTCGTGGCAAAGCTGGGAATTAACGGTTCTAACTGCCCTAACCCATCAAATAGCTAAATCTTGAAGTCACACTCTTCTACATTCAGTTACCTCTCGCAACACGCGTTGTCTCACAATTTATCACTTAAGGAAGAAAAATTTATTAATCGAACCTCTAGGGCGCCCATACACCCTATGCTTTGTGCATTGCAGTACCACCGCACTAGACGAGTTATAAATATAAATAACAAATTATGCCCCACATACTTGGCATGACTATATGGTAAGGTCCTACTAACTCACCCTGCCTTTTCCACCTAATCATATCTTAGGTTGTCCCACCGGTCTGCTCGTGGTGTCATCGATTGGTAACTTTATCACATTTATTCTTATACGGCCCCATCGGCCTTAATTTGTAACATAACCCTTATCTCACGGTTATAAATACGTATATAGGTAATCATTACGATACCAAATCCATGTACTAAAGGTAAACTTCTCCCAACTTCCAACATTCGCTAAGTTTCATGCGTGGGATGTCTCGCAAAGCGAAATCCAAACAAGCAACCCCCCCCCCCCCGATACACTACTACCTAACACTGCTGGTCGCCGGGATCTGTTAAGTCTTTAATCCTTAACATATATCCCTGAATTCCCATTTGCGACATAAGAAGTCTACTCGTCCATTCTGATGTTACTAAAGACAGTATAAAATGCAAGGCTCTCACTATCACGAGTTATTAGCGCTATATAATTTACGAGTTATATCTCTCCGCTCTACAATAATTTAATATACCCTGAATCACATCAGTAAAACATCCCTGCTCATCAGGACCAACACAGTAAGACAACATACTCACTTAATTCTACAATACAGTATAACACATGTGCAGGCCCAACCGTCTTTCTGGTGATGCCTCGCTAAAACCATATATTTAAAATTTGAAATTTTTAGTACAATAGTCTCATCACACAATTTACTACTGTTCAAACCCTCGGTAACCAGTAACCGTACAGTATAATATAATATTCACTACTATCATAAAGCTCAAAGGAGCACGAATCATCACATAATACCATATATAAATTTCTCTTAGTGTCCACACTTGCTCCTCCCCGCAGGTGGCACGAAAATCTCGCTACCAAATGGTAGTCATTTACATAATAAGGCTATTATCGTCAGCATATCCACTAAACCAAATGCACACTCAAATTCTTAGCGTTAACTATTCATATATGTTGTGACACACCCCCGTCACTTGAACTCATCATTTATTCACAAGGATGAAATAAAACTCCATCAGTCTATCCTGATCGTAGGGTCCCTATACGCACGTTTTGCGACCCATAATTATCTACAATCGTTATACCGTTCGGATTCCACTCATTAATGTTTCCCTTCTTATTCTACTTTATGGCTTACCCGCCCAACATTGATACATTGGCCCCATATCTCTAGGCCTCAAATATGGCCTTATTGGGCTTCCCTTTATTTTTTGGACCCCGTTAACCCCGAAATACGGGATGCTACCGTTATTGAGGACTATGCTGGTTCTGCCTAGACCTACTACTCTCGAGTTATTAATTCCTGGGCCCAATTCTCCTGACCCGATTTCTACACTGGATATTTCACTTCTCCAACTGTTATGCCTTACAAGCATGGTTTATTATTCCCGATACTATCAATTTCACTACTCACGTGAACACATTCCATGTTGGTAACCCTATCTCTACATATAGGGTAATTTCCTTTTCACTGGTCCTCCTGGACTTGTTAGGATGTCCGTCTCTTAGACCTGGTAGTCTTAACTCCTAGTTGTTATTTTCGTTGTTCCTTGCACTCTACAGGGCATATGGAACACCTGATCGACCCGCTGGTCTTTACTGAATCCATCACCATTACGTTAATATTTAATCATATCATTTAAATATGTTTCTCCTCACTGGGTATATTTTCTGGTGATGTTCTACTAACACTATTGAATTCAACCTTGCCCTTCAGCTAGGTATTACAACTCAACTGACTCCCTTTCTTCTGGGGCGTTGACATACTCTAGTAAGCATATACTTTGATGACGTTGACACTAGTCACCTTATTCACACCTCCTATTCATGCTAGGTCATTCTACCCACGTGTCCATTTTTAATTTACGGACCCTTTTCATCTTTCGTGACTTCTACTTCAGTCACAAAGTTAGCTTACCAAGTTAACTCATCCTTTATGGTCGGTCTCTACCCGACCTATTGGTGATAAGTTCAACATCGCTTCCATATTTTTGTCTGACCAGAAGATGGAAAATTTAAATGGTCAACCCGAACCCAATATCTCGGTGTGATTAACTATTTTTACTCCTTGCTATTTCTCTAAGCTAGAAAATTTCTTATGAATTTAAAATTCTGAGTGTCACTACACTCTACTTTACATTATTGCCTTTGGATTAGCTTCCTCCATTGGCCCATCATACTTAAATATTACTGTTGGTGACTTCTACCGTGATCACCGTTCCCCGAATGCTTTTCAACTCTCAATTGTTTTCCTCCTCCTGCAGTCCCGCTAACAGCCTTCGTTGGTCGTCCCCTATTGCTCGGAGTACGAAGTCCAATCACTCTCGCATAGGAATTGACTTCACTAAACTAAGTCGCAGGAGAGCGCAAATCGCATACGTAGTGGAATACAATAATCCTAAAATAAGGCTCTACATAAAAGAATGCTAAGCTGAAACGTAATAAGCCGTACAGATACTAAAGGACACTAGAACCTGATGCTCTGATACCACCTGTGACACCACGCCCATTTAAATATCGGGTGATCAGTCCTTTATAAAATTTATAACAAAATGTTCGGTTGTTTCATTCTTAGCATCACTATCGAAAACTTAAATCCAATTAATTACCTAACATTTAATTAAGCTAGTGTCAAAATATTTTCCAATTAAACTCGAAACCAATTAATTTAATAAATTCTGAACATGTAAATATAAACCATACATAAGGACTAAATGCTGACTGAATCAAATACTGAATAGATAAGACTGGATAAAACCTTCCAGTTCACAGTTACAAACCAAGCCATAATAAATACTCAAACCAACTGAGAATAACTACAAAGGAAACTGAGTACAACTTCGCTAATGAGAATGCGCGACACATGCCCTAACTGAGATATCTGAACTAGGAACTAAATGAAATGAGACAAGCGTCTAATCTCAAATATCATGCAACTTCCACAACAGCTGTAGCTCGGCAAACCATCCAAGTAACTAGAACCGGTGTCCCTGTGGCTGGGCACCTGTACTAATACATATATATAGCAAAAGAGAGAAGAAATGCAAGAGACGGGTCAGAGCCCGATGTGTAAAAATATTTGTTTTAGCAAGTATTTAAAACTGCATTAAAGCAAGTATTATATGCATGTTAGTTCGAACTCTCACATGAGATTCTCACCTCTCGACTAGTGTGCACGCCTAACGTACATCTACTCCAACCTAGCCATCTAAAACTTCTAACTAGGTGATAGGCTTATCCATTTAATTACCCCTCGTAGTAGTGTTCCGTATATGATCTCAACATTTATCGTTTTAAATAAGTGTTAACACACTAAAGCCAAGTATTCACGATTTACGTTACTGAAGGTTTCACTATCTTAATGATGTGATATTATCTCATATTAGATATACCAAAAGAATACATATATATCTTTCACTATTATACATATGTATTAACCTAATCTTAATAGCCTATAATTATCACATTGTAAGTATAACCCAAGTATATATGAATATCCACCACTATTATATATATAATAACACAGCACCCCAAGGTTATACCTGTAGTGCATTGCATACTCTGCTATCATGTCCCGGTACCTCTCGTACTCAAATAAGGACTATCAGTTCGGAAGTCTCCCACGAACCATATATACAAAACACACATAATGGAGGGGAACATAGCTCACATACCTATGGATCACGATAGTCAGCAACTTACCAACTCACAAGTAAGTCTTCACAGTCCTATGTTCTGAGATACAAGTCAAAATCCCCTCAGGATAAGACTGTCTCTACACCACCTCCTATGATAGAAAGCAGCTAGGTATGTCATACACATAATACTAGCAAGTAATAGGTATTCACCCAACCCATCCAATCAAACAGTATACACAACCAAGTGTCATTTCCGATACGCAGTATTTTTATCACTATATACTATCAACGTATTTTAAGTTACGATATTCCCTCTCTCGTAATATATTTCTAAGGATAATATGTCACCCGAAAATCCTTAATATAAAATCACAATCAGTCCCACAATTAACCACAAATTTTTATTCTTTTACATTTTATTTCTTCAGGATTAATATCGTTAGTATTTATCACTCAATACTCTCGACGCATTTACAATTTACGATTATCTCTCTCTCGTAATCTCCAAGGTAATCTCACTGTCTCGAATATTTGAAATCATTACCCCTAAATAACTCCCAATAATTCTACACTATTTTGGGTTCATCGAACACTAGTTTTCCTCACTCAAATTAACCATTTACCAACATAGGGGAAAAATAGAAATTTCCCTAAAATTAGCAATCTCACTCGAACCAGAAGGGATCTAGCTCGAACGACTTCAACGTGTCGCTCGAACGACTTCGCGCGACATCCCTATCTCCCGTGAACGACTTCGCACGACCTGGGTTGTTTCGTCTTCAACCTTAGACAGCTTCGTTTTTCACCATTTTTCAACCCTAAAACCTCTAATATATCATCCCAAACTCCAATCAATTATTCCCAAATCAAATCCTAACATTTGTAAATGAATTCTAACAACCTAGAATCATTAAATCATCACCAATCATTCATATAATTCGAAATCTCCAAATTTTATTATCAAGAACCCTAGTTCTTAAATTAATATGCATAACTTCAAATTAAACCCAGATTTGTTCATAGAGATCATCCAAATTACGTAGGCATCATCCTATCTACATATGGTATTCAAATCCTTATCAAATCAACCCTAATTAATGATAAAGTTCTCCAATTTCACCCAAATTAATTTTCATCACAAGGTTTATCAACCTAGACTAACTTGAACGTAATTATCGCTAATAAAAGCAAGCAATAAACACTTGCCTCGATTTCGAAGGTCTGATACATTGATGTTGTTGGTATGGATGCGTTCCTCGCGTTCCGATCTACACGATGGTGGTGGTGGTGGTTGTGCAAGGTGGTGAAAATGGCTTCTCCTCCTTTGGAAATTGCTCTCCCTCACCCACTATGGCTCTCTATTAATTTTGGTGTAACCTAACCCTAACTGTATCCAATTAGCTGATATAATATTCCTCTAATTTTCTTCCATTTAATTCCTCCAAAAATCTAAATTACAAAACTACCCCCACCGGGTGCTGGCTTGGCCTAAAAATGTCCCGGAGTCCAAATAAAATACCCGGGTAGAGTTTTCTTACTATCTCGACCCTTCCGGACTCAATGGAGCACTCGAAATGAACATACGAGTTACTTAAAAATAATTTACCTTTATATTCCACTTAATTAGTTCTGGCATAACTCACATGCGCGTTCCGACTTAATATATTAAACTGTTGTATTTATCTATCACAACAAGTTATATAAAATCATCATTCCATATTACTTATTCTCGTAGCAATATTAATAGTTACTAACTTCTCATCGCGCTAGTAAATATTCAACTTTAATTCGGATTAATAATTAATTCTCACATTTTAATTTAATTAATTCCACAATAATAATAAATTACATAATTATTTAAGTCTTCAAAAATACGGGGTATTACAGATTAGTTATTTGAAAACAGTGTTGATTACCAGGAAAGATTTGGATGGGTTTGCCTTATCCCCATTTTAGATCCTCCGTTCTACTTTTTGCCCCTTCATGGGGGCGATTTTTTGTCATTTCCTTTGTTCGCCTTCCCGCGACCATTATCTCCTTAATTGGGGGAGACCACATCTTCCACCTTGGAATATTTATCTATGCATGTCATAAGCTCATCAATAGTATCCACCTCCTTCTTTGTAAGGGACTGGTGAAATATGGAGTTGTGGGGCAGCCCTATATTAAATGATGATACGACATCTTGCTCCGATAATTCTTCGACTTCGTTAAAGATTTTCCAGTTACGCCTAACATAATCCCGCAAACTCTTTCAGCGTTTATTTGTTATGGTGAAGAGAGAATCCGTTCTCTTTGCATGATAATTACTTGTAATAAAGCGAACTGTGAAGCCCACTACGGATGATTTGAAATTCTTGACTGATTTGTGAGGTAGCCTATCAAACCACTTTTGTGCGATATATCCTAGGCTAGATGGGAATATACGACATGTGAGGGTGTCATTATGATTCCACATGGCCATCGCTTGTTTATATTGATGCACATGGTCAATAGGATCGGTCTTCCTATTGTATATCTTGAACCTTTGGGTTGCGAAGTTCTTCGGGAGATATTTTTCCTTAATTATCCTCAAGAAGGGGGACGAACTCCTTGCTAGTTCCTTAGTGGATATAGTCCCTCGATTAATTGGGTGTTGAGTCATATCCCCTCGAACAGACTTCAGACACAATGTCTATGATGCCCTTCATTTTGATTTTGCCTTATCGAGAATTTTTCTAATTCTGAATGTTCCTGCTCACATTACAAACTCCTTCCTCCCCTGCGAGTTTTACTCGCCTGAGGGATAGGCATCCAACCACGATTCTTGCATTTATCTCCATAGATCTCTCACTCTGTTTTTCCCAAGCGTCGTTAGAGATTTGCGATTTCCTCCATCTGAAGGCGTGTTGCCTCCTCTTATTCATGGAGTTTTTCCTCATAAGCATCGACCACATGTGAGATCTAAGTTGATCTGGGTTGCTCGTTGCATTGCTCAGAAGGCTGCTCCTGTGGACAAGATTGTGGATGGTCGACGGACTAATTTTTGTCCAGGTGGATCTCAGAGATAACTATCTGTAGTGAGAGTCCATGTAATGCCCCCGACCCGAATTTATGTTACCCATTGTCAATCCGGTCCAACCCGAGCATTAGGTGTGAAGTGCAATGAAACAACCTACATAATGTTACTATTCCAGTTTTGTTAAATTAATATTTCACTTATTAGCATGCAATTTCTATTTAATTCAAGCTACATGAGGGACCTGTGGGAAGCGTCCCCAAAATCCAAGCATGCAGACCCGCTAACATAAAATAAAAAAAATACTTACCTGTACAATGCTCTCAAAATACAAAACTGTGCCCACCTACTATAATAAAGACGAGGAAATAGTCGAATGTCCAGTGGGAAATTATAACATTTTAATATAGAATCGAACGGCGGAAAGGAAACTAACAGGTTATATCTATGTGGACATGAAACTACCTTATACACACACACACATACATGCACACACATGAATGCATGAAACGGTTTTTATTCCAAAAACGTTACTTATCCCAATTAATTAACCTTAATTTTATAAAGAACTCCCTTTTTCTTAACTTGACATTTATTCCTTGATTTAACACACCTGGTTAAATACTTAAAACAAATACACTTTGTTTAAGAAAAATAATTTCTTTCACCAAAATTACCCCTTTATCATACCAATCCACGTTAGTATTTTCATTGAAATCTACCCTATCAATACACGCAAACACTATGTTAGAAAATTCTTATTTTTCCTTTGAATACCTTTCATAAACACTCCCTTGTGTCAATTATGGATTAAACCTCTTTAGGTTGCTTAACTACCCATTTAGCCAATACGCATTACCGTTCCTTTACTTTATGGATATTAATCAATTTTCACATTTCTTTGTCCACTTTACCCTTTATTGGAATATTTATTAATCCATTCAAGTTAGGTTGTCTTTTCACATATTCATCATACAACTCATTTTTTGACATGTTCCACTTCTCATTTTCTTTTTCTTGTAATCTTTCAATATCCACATATTTTAATGAGCTCCACACCGCCGTCTATGCTACCTTATACTCTGGCCAGTGATTTTGGGTCCTTCACCACAGGGCAACAGGCCCTCCCTAATTATCCTGGTATCATCTGAGCCCTTATTAATGTGTTTTAACATTTTACAAATGTTTATATTATTCCACTTTTCCTTTACAAGCCGAATCCAAAACCCGTGGTTTCACCCCAACTTGCGTTACACTTTAAAATAATCATTTCTTTCTCTTTAGACCCTTACAACGATTTTATCCCGAAAATAAAGTTCATTTTAGACCATTTTGCGTAACACATTTTTTAACATTTTTATTTCATAAAAATGTTTGACTTTACGTAAAATTACCCTTTCACCCATTTGTTTCTAAACTTATCCCTTTCTTTATTTTCTCAAGTGTTATTTTCCAAAATACCATTAAGTTACTCACACTAACTTCTTAATTGTTTTTTAACTCATTAATATTTCTTTAACGCTTTGGAGTAACATACTTCTCAAGTTGGAAATCCTTTTATTTCATTACTTCTTTCTCTAAGAAATCGTTAAACATTTAAAGACTACTTTATAAAAAAAATTCCATTTTCTTTATTAATACATGTATTCTTGCAACTATACACTTATCACATTTACGAAACCTTTTCTACACACTTTAAGGGCTGAAATTTATATATTTTTTATTTCATGTTTAAATCCAATAAAACCCTCACTAAACTTATTTATAAGTTCATCCTCAAAATACTACAAGTTTATATACATGCGAAAATGAATTTTAAGCCCAAAAATCCTATTAAATGGGTCTAACATATGGTTTGTTATAGAAATTTCATAGAGTTTGCACAAACATACTTTTCAAGACAAAAGACATTTTAATTTCTTCAAAACTTAAATAAAATGTCCATTTTATAAAATTCCATTTTTTTTACAAGAAAACTTGAAACATTTATTTATAAAATATTCCTAGCAAAATAAACATTCTTCCAACATTTTTATTCAATAAAAATGTTTAAACATTAAGTTTCTTTAAATATTTCATTTTTGCTCAAAACCATTGAAATCCACTTTCACAAATCATAAGAAATATCATTATTAAATCACATACGCATCCTACTCTTAAACTCTACATGCAAGACCAAAATTAAGAAAATAGATTCATAAACTTAAGAGTAAACTCTTTTCCTGGATGAAGAAGAAGGTGATGGAAGCCTTCTACATCCTAAGGGAGTCTTAAGGAGGTTGCCTAGCTCCATAACGCTTGCCTCCATAAAATCTCCTAGAAAATCCCCCTTCAAACTCCATAAATCTTATATTCTTCTTTCTTAAAACCCCAAACAATAACTCCAAATTTCATAGCTCTACATAACAATGGAGGAAATGGGTGTATAAGGCTTATATATGGTGAAATACAATTAAAATATTGTGGCATGTGGTGGAGGGATAGTGGGTGGAAATAGTGGGAGGAGCTTGAGAAAGATGGAACACCCTTGAAATGAGAGAGAGAGAGAGAGAGGATAATCTTATGGGTTTTTGGTGGGGGAGAACCTACCCATCTCTCTCATCTTCTCACCCAAATAAACCCAAAAATAAACTTAACAACCAAGCCCCTGACATAAAATCTCGATTTTGGTGTTCGAATAAGAATAGGACCTCGTTCGAACAAGATTAAGATCTCGTTCGATCATATATCGAACGATCATCTAACGAGGTAGGGACTCCTAAGTAGTGACATATTATTAAATCCTCGTTAAAAACCTACTTCGAACAACTTGCGATTCTCGTTTGAATGAACTCTATTTTCGTTTGATCCACATAATTTCTTAAAATCTCCAATTTTGCCTAAAAACATTCAATAACTACCATCAAGGCTCAAAGAATAATGAAATAGAGTTAACAGCCCACGTATAATGATCCAATTCCCAAGAGTTTCATATCATCACAATTCACACGGGATAAGTAATAAAATATTGGGTGCGGGTATTACATTATTCCTTCCTTAGGAAATTTCATCCCCAAAATTATCGATCCGCCAATATCTCAACTCCATGGAGTTTACCAACTCTTATTTTAAGTCCTAGGAATCCTCTGAGATCAAATCATCAAAGTCCTTAATAGAAAATATGACATCATACACCCTTCCATGAGTTGTCACCAAAAGTTTAACATATAACATGTTCTAACGCTCACTGCCATGATAACCATCAACCACTATGCCAAATCTGTCGAATCTACACGGTCTTTGACCTTGACAAGTTGGACTTGTCAAGGTCAATGACCGTGACAATTCTGGGTGTGACAACTTTTGTTGTCACGAACTTATCACGGTCAATGATCATGATAAGTTCATTAGACTTGTCACGATCATGTCACGGTCTTTGACCTTGACAATCTTTGTCACGGTCAAAGACCGTGACAAACCCCTGGCAATCTTTAAAAAATTATCACGGTCAATGACCGTGATAAATCTGGGAAAAATTTAAAAAAAAATCTGCTAGGAAGTTTGGCCACTAACACTGCCTAGATGTATATTTATACCTATTATAGCAAAATTGTACATGTTTAGACATCATGTATCCAAATAAAATAAAATAAATGCCCCAAATCATTGCATATAAAATTCCATATCCAAACCAAAATGTAAAAAATCAAAACAATACAAATATAATCCAAGTGTCCAGATAAAATAGATACAAATAATGTCATGTGGTAGGTTTGAGGAGAAAGTATGGCCAAACGACAAACGCATTGAGACACCCCTAAATATTCATCACGTCGCATTGTTCGCGCAACCACAATGGGGCGTTCTCCTTCCCGGTTATCACATGTGTGACGAGCACCTTGGTCTCGATGTCTTGAAGCGCACGTCCATGAACCAACATACGCTGGACGGTATTCGGGTCCCTCGACCTCCTCCCTATTCGCGTGCCATCAAATACGTCAAGTATAAACACACTCGGCCAATCAATTATTGACATAGGCCCTCGACGAGCTCCAAGTAAGGGATTGGATCATCAATCGGTGAGTCCATACTGTCGGCGATGAAGTGGTGATGTCCACGTCCTCGTCCTCCTCCACCACCCTCTCCTTCCCCTTACCCTTGCCCTTTTCGCCCAACGAACGCTTCACGAATGAGAACATATCTTGGACCATCGCCTCCAACCTTGATAGCTTCGCGTCATGCAAGTCCACCTGACGAGCCAACCCGGTGTTACTCATCTCCAATCCGCTGATCCTAGATTTATCCACCCACGAGCTCACCCCCTTGTCCTCCCCTTGCGATCAACACCAATCACTTGGCCGAGTGCGTCCATGGACAAAGATGCCTTGTCGGCATCGGACTAAAACTCATGCACTTCCTTAAGCTTTGCCTAAAACGACAAAAAGCACACGACTAGCTAAATAAGTAAATAAAAAATTATAACGTAATTAACAAAAAGTAAACTATTAGATTACTTACAATCGTGGTCGCGATGCTCGGGGACACCTCCTTATTTACGAATTAATTTGTGTGAATTAAATTAAGTATTTTTAAAAAATTTAACAACCAACTTCAATATCCAACCACCTCCGTCCAATATATTCCAACAGCAACAACAAACCAACAAATGTGTATCCCGTACTCCATCTAATTCATCTACTCAGTTAATTCAACAATAACAATTTCAAAACTAAATAAAAATAAAAATAAAAATATTATAATGTCCAATTAACATTAACAATTAATTTCAAGTCCTAAACTAAACATTAATTTCAAATCCTAAATCAACATTAACAATTAATTTTAAGTGTTAAACTAAACACCAATACACACACGCATACACACACCCTGCCCCACCACCCCCACCCCTGTCCCACTACACATACACACAAATGCACACACACACACACACAAACACTCACACACACACACCCATGTACCCCCCTCCCCCTCCCCACCACCCCTTCCCCACCACCCCTTGCCCCCTCCCGCCCGCCACACACACTCGCACTCACACACACACACATATACATGCACACAACACACCCATGTACACGCACATGCACATATACACATATACACACACACACGAACACATATACACACAAATAAAAGAGAAAGAGAGAAGAAAAAAATACCTGGTAGAGAGAGAGAGCGCGCAGTCCCTTAGAGAGAGAAAGAAATGGAGGGAATAGAAATCGGTGGAAAAAATAAGAGGGATGGTTTTTTACTGACAAAGTTGTCACGGACCTATCACGGTCATTGACCGTGATAAGTTTATAAGGTTGTCACGGTCAATGGCCATGACAAGACCGTGATAACTGTACTTGTCACGGGCAATGACCAGGACAAAAAACTCGTATTTTTTTGTCACGATCATTGACCGTGACATGGGTGGCTGGATCAAAAGTGGCATTTTTGTCTTTTTGGTGTAGTGAACGTCACATAGCCATTCTCGATCTCCACTCACTTGGTGATCACGCTCAATCAAATCCCAAAACTTCCTTGCCAATACCTAAAGCATATAAGTTCCCCGATCGGGTAATGCCCTCTAGTAATCAACACTCACCCAAGTGTAAACCACAATAAAACCAATCATCAAGAACCATTTCGAACCTTAGGACCACGCATCTTGCATTTTCATGAATTCTCGGGTAATCCTAACTACACAATTTCGCTTAAGCTTGATACTAATGTTACATTGCTAATTACTCACTACGAGGAGTAACACACTGACCAAATCACCATCATGCACCCGACTCAAAGGTCCCCCTGTGAACCTAATATCACTCTAGGCGTCTAACTTTGGAGCACTCACTCGAGTATTATACCAATCCACTCGTCGTGGAAAAGTAAAAATGTGTGCTAAGCTTCCTCGAGTTTTAAGACTATACGATGTCCTAAATTCATCATCCAGCTCTTTATAACCAGAGCCATTTACTGTCATATTAGCTAGTCATAAGGTCACTAATTAATTCTAGGCGATAGACACTGTGAGCAAACTGTGTAGTCGAAAGTGCATCCACCTGTACACAGAATTTTGTGCAATAGCAAGGATACCTTGGATAAGGTCACACCCAGTTACCGAGTTGAATTGATCATGCCAGGTCCTCCCGCACTCTACTGGGCCAAAATGTGACGTACCATGACATAGTACAAATCTGAGATACTACAACTTCTAGGAATATCAATCATTTATTACTGGGACCCAAGGGACACACAAGAACCCGAAGGAAAAACAACCGTTTCGAGAAAATCCCATCCATACTCAATGGACTATGGTTTATTAAAATCGAACCCACGTACAATTCTTCCCCCCAAGTATGCTCACTCCTATCCGATTACCATAAGTCGAACTAGCCCACGCCGAACTTTGGTAAAAACATCACAAATGCAGTGGAGGCAATCATAGTCCTTCGATAGTGAGACCAAACCATACCCAAATCATCTCACCTCGAAAATAAATCACACATTAAAATCCGCGATACTATTACATCGGGACTATACTCACCCTGTATTCACTAGCCACGGGATTCAACCACATCACACAACCTCCCATAATAGCACAAGAGGAGTATGCTTCACTTAAATATCATAAACATTGATATTATTCATATTTGTATATATATATATATATATATATATATATATATATATATATATATATATATACCGATATATACATTCATTAAATCCAACTAATTTATTCCTATCACCCGAAGCACTAACCCACTTATCCAGAGTCTATTCCTCAACTCTTAATTAGTTAAATTCTCTTATTGATAAAATAACATCACATGTTTCTCGTTACTGAATTCTGCCGAACTCTCCCAACTAGTCCTAATTGCATAAATCGAAAATGACTCTATCCGTTCAATGTCCTACACCCCGAGTATTAATATTCCATAAATACCCTACGTACAAGTATATCGAGCTAATTCTCGTCTACTTGAAGACCCCTTACTGAACATAATCGGCAGAAGTATTAAAAATCATTAACTTAACCTTAATATCATCAACTATGAATTCATATCAACTAAGGGAAAATACCCACAAGGTTTTTAATCATCCGAATCATAATTATGCTTAAAATAAAATCCATCTCTAGATTACCAACTAAAGATTTTTATCTCGTACACCCTTCCGCATAAAATTCATAACTAATAAAAAAATTAGAAGAATACGAGGTCGACACCCACGCAATCGTAATGAAAAGATCTATCATTCCATATTTTGGACAAGTAGGTAACCGAATCGATTCATCCAGGTGCAAACCGGTTCGCTTTGTCAGTCAAAACGATGCAGTTTTGATTAGACGAACTCCAACCTATGTTCTTCCCCAATTTCAATCCCGATCACCG
This sequence comes from Sambucus nigra, assembly GCA_949130495.1. Classification (NCBI taxonomy): domain Eukaryota; kingdom Viridiplantae; phylum Streptophyta; class Magnoliopsida; order Dipsacales; family Adoxaceae; genus Sambucus; species Sambucus nigra. The sequence goes on along the minus strand of OX422218.1, from coordinate 59,318,882 downwards.
TCTACATCATTTCTTTACACTACCCAAACAAAATAAATCATAAATGGACATATTTTACATACTTTTAACACCCATCAACTATCTTAATTCAAAATAATTAATCATCAATCATCAAATTAATCCATAAATACGAGTCTCAATTATGAACACCTCAATTTAACCTAGTTTCAATTTACTAACCCAATTACCTATGATCAAATCTATAAATCTCTATCAAGATCATATCTTTATGAGATGGAATTCGTTTAATAATATCATACATCAACTTACACCGCCATTACGTGCAAACCCTCACCCAAGAATGGTTTTGTTCTACATCTACTATGATATGATCATATATCACCCCAGTTTAATTTAAAGCAAGTTAATTATTTGCCTCGAGATATTCGTAGGGTTTGATTTCCATTGTAGATGATGAATCTACGGTTGAATGCTCGAATATCCCTTTAATTCTCTCCCAATTTAGCCTTTTTAGCTTTCTCCTAGCCTTCACCTTTTTTCCTTCCTCTCTTAGGGTTTGCCTATAATGATAATGGTTGTCAACACCTCTAATCTTAGGTTATAAAATCTCTAATACCAAAATTAGTCTAATGGGTGAATCCCACTTGACCCATATACTCCCGTAAGATCCCAATATAGTCTAAAACTCCGTCAGAACCCAAATAATACACATAGGTACTCTATTTCGCCTATTTTGGTGGCCCATTCGGGAACAACCATGACCTCGAAATCGCCATCTGAGTTACTCTACATAAATTTTCTATCTCGACCTTAACATAGCCTACACATGACCCCCGGTTGAGATATGACATAATACCATCGTTATTACTCACTACGACGTATAATGATTATCACATATTATTTACTAAACATTTAGTCATTTTACCACATAAACATTAAATCTTAATCTCACTCAATTAATATGTATTAAATAGGTAATATTTCATTTTAATTAAATTATTGCACACGTGTAATTTAAAAATACAAGAAATAATTAAATCCATAATTATCCAAAAATACGGAGTGTTACATACTTTCCCCTACAAAGGAATTTCATCATCGAAATTCGAATATGCCCGATACTAAAAAATTCGAATCTTTACACTTAATGCACCCGAACGTATTCAAAGTTACTTCACAATAATATTTGGGTGTTTCCACCATACACACGCCAGTGGTACCATTTTGACTGGAGGTCTACTCACTACAAACCAAGATTAGAAACAAGTCCATTCAAACTCTTAAATACCGGTATATTCCCTTATGCTTAAGGCCACGCTTATATAATGACATGCAAAACTATCATAATCCCGATAATGATATTTCAAAAAGACGAGCCTATACTTCACTTGCCCTATTATCTCCATATTGAAAAAGGCCTCACTTCCATTGGTGACAATTTCCTTTGTTGCTAATTCACGTAACTCCCTTCATTGGAAGGCACCCGCAATAACCCCTGACTACTTATTTCAGAATTCAAACTTTGGTTCACGACGACATACTCTCACTATGTTCCTAAACTATATGAAAATGATGTAGATTAACTCAATCCTTTCCGACGGACCATGGATCACTTCGGGTCCGAGAAGCTTGTTATTCTCCACCTCTAATCAACCAAAGGGTGGATGATAAGATCTCCATATGAAACCTTAGAAGGCGTCACGCTGATAATAAACTTTTATGAGGTATCACAGGTAACCCTACCAGTGGTAATTAATACTCCCAATTACCCAAAAAATCCAGAATACGCACTTCTCGCATTCTCCAACATCCGAGTCACCTCTCGCCCACCCATCGGCCTACGGGTGACACGTCTAGCTCAAAATACAACTTTGTCCACATCGCCTCCTGACACTTCCTATCATACGTGGGACTCAAGGGTCTTATCCCGATTCATAATAATATTGGGCAGCACCTTGTGCCGATTCATTTCTTCTCTCTAATGAAATGTTGGGCATACTGCCCGATGGTATAACTCACCCCAAATGAATAATAATTATTTCATTTAGGTCAATTCATTCCAAAAACCTGAAGGAAATCCTAACATCTCCACAATTTTAATAACCCAATAATGAACTTTATCAGTTTGCGTATCCATTCCATCACTAGAATAATCAATCTATTACAAAACTTTGGTTGATAATATCGGACAAACCTTTTCCATCTACGAGTGGTGCACTTGAAGACAACTTCACTATATCTCACTCAACACCAATCCACGTGCTCAACATTTCACATCATGTAGCACATCTTACTCCCCTTTTCTGGTATATACCAAAACCATGGCCCATGCATCCGTTCCAAAACTGTGCACTTCATGTGCACTTTTCGTTTAGTAGAAATTAACATACTTATCTCAAGCTCAGTCCCGCACTCTCAGCGTGGTTATACGGTGAGGTTGTACTCAGTTTCCCTACTAATCGTGACTTATTTCTCCTCGACACTGCCCCACCTATGAACTAGTGGTTCCAAAAGTTCCCCGGTGCTTTCTACATAATACTATCGGCTCCTCTAGCCGTATATCATACAATATCTCTCTACCCATGGTTTTACCCCCACACACGTGTAATAACTAAAGTGTTGAACCCATGCCCTAGTGACCAACATATATCTAAACTCCCTACATTCGCTAGGGTTCATGCGTGGGACGTCTCGCAAGCGAAATCCAAATAAGGAACCCCTTGATACACTATTTCCTAGCATTGTGGGTCATCGAGTTCTGTAGGCCCAAAGCATATAACCGGGACACTCAAAACCCTTCCCCCGGACATATAAGTCTAATAATCAACTCCCACATCTCTCAAGGATTTATATAGAATTGCTCTTACACTATCACTAAGTCCCTAGCGCTAAATTAATAATGAGCTAAATCTCTCCATTCGATAAAAAAAACCCTGATATACCCTTAATCACATCAGTAAAGTCCCTACACACTGGTATCAAATATAACGAGGCAACTATACTCTCTGAATTCTCCTCTATAATATAATATTGTCGCGAGCTCGACCCTCTTCCAGGTGAGACGTCACAAAACCACACATCCTGCCCTGGAACAGTGAACATGATAGCCTTGTTGTGACAGCCCACCATCGCTCAAACCACTCCATACCAAAGAAAGCACCACACTCGAATATCATAATTCTAAAATGAGTAAATTCACTAAAATATATCCTCTCAGTGACTGCACGTGCACTCTTGCAGGTGGAACCAAAGAGAGCCCCGCTACCCAATGGTAAATATATACACACAATAATTATACTAACAATACAACCACTAAACCCGTCTCATGTGCAAATCAAATGATAACAAAATACTGTGACTCACTCGTGTCACACATAACTTACCCCCTCTACCTGAGGATAAAACTCATAATTTCACTCGCTAATAGCTTTGGCAGTTCAAATGGTTCCTCGCATAATATTCTCGTTCAAATCAAACCAAAAACTTCTATAATTACTGCCCATGTTGGTCATCCCTCTACTGTCCCCTAAATCGTCGCGGACAAGATCAACACATGTGGCCCTACTCTTCACACCTAAGACACCTATTTGTGCCATTCCCCTTCAATGTTAGTGTATTCTACCCATGAGTCCATTATCAATCAAAGAACCTTTTTATTCTCTATATCCACCTCGTCGGGTATGAAGTTCCCTACATAAGCAAATTCTCCCTTATGTTCAGCCACTGTCCAACCCTCCTGCAATAAGTATTGAAATTTCCTTCGCCTCACACTTTAAACAACTTATGAAAGGAAGATCAAACCGCATGCCAAATTTTTCGATATTTATGGTATCTCTCCTTAGATGTGGTGAATATGCTGCTCTTATGATCTAAAAACTTCGCCCAAAATTTAATCCCGAGTGTCACTACACTCCACCCTACGCAATTGCCTCTGGATGATCTCCTTCCATTGGCCAATCGCACTTTCGCACTTCCCTGAATTCTTATGGATGACCCTTCTAAAAGTCCCTTCAACTCTCCACCTTACCGACTATACTAGGTAATTCTGAATTTGTGCCACCATCTTCTTTGGTGGTTCTTGGGGACTACTGTACCCGGTGGTTATCACAGCGTCAACTACCTGAACAATATTAGTGGTGACCCCTACTGTAGTCACCATTCCTAGAATACTCTGCAGCTCCGACTGAGATTTTCCTCATGCAGTCCTCTTAACGGTCCTTGCTGGTCATTCTATATGGTTCGGTATACGAAGCCCAACCTAACCCATATATGATTCGCATCCATTATACTCAATAGCAGGAGAACGTAAGTCGCATTATAAATAAACAGTCCTAAGCATAGGTCTCTATATCAAATAAAAGCAACGCTGAAAATGTAGTAAGTCTGCACAGATCCTAAGGACACTAGAACCTGATGCTCTTATACCATCTGTGACACCCCACATATTTCAATTACGGGTGATCAGTCCTTTACTAAAATAAAATGAGAGTCTCATCTGGTTCATTCTTAGCATCACTGTCAAAAATATTTTTAAATTACTAACCACCTATTAATTAAATAAGTCGGTGCCAAGTTTTATCTTTCATTAACATACAACAATATTAACTAAACCACAATAATCCCATATACAATATTCAATATAAATGAAACCACGATGTAAAGTGTAAAGCAAAGATAAATAGATAAAGTCCTCGAATAAACCCATTGGGGAAAAATCCAATACATCCAATCCATCTGACTAAAATACTCTAAAATACACAAGTTTGAACGAAAAGGGTCAGTACGCCCAACTAATACCGAAATAAAGAGCCTAATCTAGAATGAAATAAGTGAAGCGGATACTCAATAATCTGCAAGCCTCTACATTAGCTGCATCTTCGTGTCCCTGGAAAGAATATTCATCCATGGCGTCCCTCTAGATAGACACCTAAAACTTTTTTTGAAAAATAAATTTGATAGAGGTTAGAGCCCAAAAACTTTTAAAAATTTTTGAAAGTAATTGAGATGCAATAAATAAATATGCAATAAAACTTTCCATATTAAAGTCGGTGTTGCACTCTCATGAAATTACCCCTCAACTCTTAACTATTATGCACACCTAGCACATACATCTTAACCCGCCTAGTTATACTATCCCATCTAACTAGCCCTGTTGTAAATCTCATTAATACACCACTCTACCCCGAGTATTATTTATCGTTCACTTCTTAGTTATTTCTCTCATTAGCTTAATTAATCATTTCAACATTAATTGATTACATAACTCCCACGCTAGTTATATATGTAATACGTTCACACTTTATGTCTTTAACCAGTATATAATTTTCTTCACTGTTATATACGTAATAGTATACTACAACAATCACATATATGTCGTGTATAATAACCATCCCTCAGAGTAATAACTCACTGGATGCCATCCCTCAGAGTCATAACTCACTGGACGTTATCCCTCAGAGTAATAACTCATTGGATGCTTTTCTCTAAAATGCTATCATATCCCAGGTATGCTCACTCTAACTCGGTGACCATAAGTCGGACTAACTCAAATCAAACTTTGGTAAAAACATCACAAACACAGTGTAGGTGATCATAGTTCTTCGATAGTACCTCGGGATTATACTCACCCTGCATTCACTAGCATGTGGATTCACCCACATCGTGCAACCTTCCATTATAGCACTAAAGGGGACTGCTTCATATAAATATCATACACACTGATATTATTCATATTTATATATGTATATTGTCTTTATACCTGTTTATATATTCATAAAATCTGGCTAATCCATGCCTATCACCCGAAGTACTAGCCCACTTATCCCGAGTCTATTCCACGACTCATAATTAATTAAATTTTCCTCTTGATTATATAATATAACATGTTTCTCATTACTAAAATCTACCATATCTCCCAACTAGTTCTAATTGCATAAACCTAAAATCATTCGATTTGTTCAATCTCCTACACCCCGAGTATTAATATTCCATAAATACCCTACGTACAATTATATCGATCTAACTCTCGTTTACCCTAAATTTCCCTTTCTGAACATAATCGGCAGAAGCATTAAAAATCATTAACTTAACCTCAATATCATCAACTATGAATTCATATCAACTAAAGGAAAATACCCACAAGGCTTGGTAATCATCCAAATCATAATTATGCCTAAGATAAAATCCATCCCTAGATTACTAACTAAAGATTTTGTCTCGTCATGTTATTACTCACTACGACGTATAATGATTATCACATGTTATTTACTACACATTTAGTAAATTTATCACATAAATATTAAATCTTAATCCCACTCAATTAATATTTATTAAATATGTAATATTTTATTTTAATTAAATTACTGCACACGTGTAATTTAAATATACAAGAACTATTTAAATCCATAATTATCCAAAAATACAGGGTGTTATCAGTACACCAAAATGGGAGATTTGTGAGTGCTGTTAGCACTCACAAATGACCTTTATAACTGCTATTTACCGTCATAATTTAGGGGGTGACAAAAGAAAATTTGTAACTCCTAACAGCAGTCACAAATTTTTATAACCCCTATGGGGTTATGACTGGTGACCCCAATTTATAACTGTTATTCATAACTGCTCTCAGCAATCACAAATATAGCATTCGTAACTGCTGACAGCAGTCACGAATATTAGATTAGTAACTGCTCACAGCAGTTACGAATGTTATATTTGTGACTGCTGACAGTAGTTACGAATCTTATATTTGTGACTGCTGTTAGCAGTTACAAAATTGATAGTAGTCACAAATTTATGACTGCTATTAGCAGTTACAAAATTGAATTTGTTAAATATGATAAAAGCTATTATAAATATCTTTATATTTTCACAAAATGATGAAATAATGAAAGTAAAATAAATATCATGATAACAAGTCTAAAATTTTTGACAACATTTCATTTATATTTCTCATATTCCAAATATCCAGTACACATAAAACTTGTTTAAACTTAATTTAACATCAAACAACCCCTTAGTGGGCGCCAAGTACAAAATGACCATAGAATAAAAAAACTAAAAAAAATAACGACACAACACTTCGACAACATGAAATGTCATGAACATGTAACAAATTATTCTAAACCTAGACTAGGGGTCACCACGCGGTGGATACGCTTCGTGAAGTCTAGGTATATCAACCATAGAGGGTATTGATGCGGTGACATCCTCCCTCATGTACTCGGAGTATGCATGTTGAGCAAGTTCAATGGACTCAATTTTTTTAATACGGCACCTCGGTATCCATTGACTTGTGCTTGTGTTGCTTTCCACGAAGTGTAAACACTTGGATTTAGGCCTTTGAATACTACGTATGTCGGATATGCCATGCGTATGTCTGCAAATAATAAAATGTAACTGTGTTAGTTACACTAGTAGTAACCGTAGTCAATGGTAAATAATAGACCAAAAGTTCAGTAAAAGAGGAATAGAAGAGCAGCTATGGTAGACATAAGAATAGAAGATCAGTTATGGCATATAGAGCCACTATGGTATATAGAGGTTTAAGAGCAGCTATAACAATTAAAAAGTATTATTGACCAGGGATTAATATGGAAAGCTCGTGAATTAAAAATTTAATGGTCTTTTTTTTATAAGAAGCTAAAGTGTATAAAAAGGTTAAGTTTCTAATTATAAGTGTCCTAGGATCATTCAAACTTAATACTGTATTCGCGAGCAAAATTCCAATAGAAAACAACCCGTAAAAGATAGGCGTATATCAAAGTCAACTTTGGTGTAACTCATATGGAATCTTAATTCTTAATGTCTGTCCTTGTGATGACCACGATATAAATAAAATATGAAAGTGACAAAGATAAATTTTCAATTATATGAGGATACCTCTCTAACTTCTGCTTCTGTGATTCTACCGTCTGCATCTTTATCGACCCTGCATTAAATTCATCCTGCGGTAAAATAACAATAATTATAATCTTAGTAATGTATTAATGATGAATCTACTGAATTTATCACATGTCAAAACAAGTTTGAAGCCGAGAATCAAACCTTTGATTTGCTATTTGTTCCCCAAACTCTTACAACTGTGCATTAGTGATGGAATCCCCGGTTATATTACGCCTTCGGGTAAGTGCATCAAAACCTTTTTAAGGTCAAGTCAAAATATAAAATCTACCAATACAAGCAAATAAATGCAAAATAATTTTGCTTCTCAAGCTTATAAAAACATCAACTACATTCATACATCCTCAATTTAAAGATTTCTCACATTCTAAGAGTGCCAAGCATGCAATGATATTCATGAATGAGTGAAGAAGAAAGTGTTCATTCCTGCTACTATATACCATTTCCTACACATGTATCTTATGATTTTCAAATACGCTTTTAATGTTCCCACATGCCTTGAATCAAATTATGCATTTGGGGGAAGAAGATGAGATGTAATGATGGTCAACCATGTTGAATCTGTTGCAGATTTTACGATCATGCAACATAATTGATGCAGTTTTAGGGTAGAGAATCCAAATCCAAACATACAATTGATCGATTAGGAAATTGAGGCCATAGACGCTGCTAAATACAACATCTGTAAATTGAATCATAAGTGAATCCAAACATACAATTGAATCATAAGTGAATCAAGTGAATTGTTCACCTAAATACAACATCTGTGAATACAATATTGATATGAGACATCTGTGAATGAATGAATCAATGAATCAAGTATGTGAATCAATTATCATATCTGATACTGTCTACTGATCATATCAGTTATCCAAGTATGTGAATCAATGAATCAATTATCATATCTGTGAATCAATGAATCAACTATGTGAATCAATTATCATATCTGATTTTGAGGTTTCTTCCAGCAGTTAAATACATTCTGAATTTGAGTTTTTTTTTTATAAATGATCAAATGATTCAGACATGTTGTTATAAAGATGCCTTCAAACGCCACTCCAGCAGAAGCTGTTTTAAAGATAACACAGTAAATGTGAAAAAAGATAGCATATTTAATACACCAATCTTATATCCAAGTGAACTATGACATGCATTGATAACATTCCATTTTTTCTTTCCCGTCTTCTGTCTCTTCTCTCATTCCTCTCTAGATTGAGGTAATAGTTATCTCAAGAGTCAAAACTCAAGCATTGGGAAGAAGTGTTACCTGTGCAACCAACTTTTGAAGTCTTTAAGTTGTCATCTTAATCTCCATCCTTTGCATCAACTCCCATTTTTTTTTGTCATACATCAACATCATCATCAGTTTGAAAACCAATAATATCATCATAATCTTCAGCGTCTTCTTCCTTTACAGCTTCTGTGAACGTTAGGAAAATATGAACATAAAATCAAAACATGGCAAGAACAAGTGTCAAATAGTTATTCGCAACCACTCAATTTTGATTCGAATATATGGATCAACCCAATGATCTACCTGTCCCTTGTAGTTTTGGAACACTACTTCGATGAGCTTAGGCGCATGTTTGATATCATTATCCTCCAAATTTTTATCTCCCATGATCTGTTCTTGAAGTGGCAGATATTAGTCCAAAAAAAATTTCAATTAGGATAAATGTAACTCATAGTTGAAATCATACTCCAAAGACTTCGCTGGTAATCTGGTTCCTTGCATGTGATAAAATGCAGAGTAATCCTGGATATATAGTTGTCCAATGGAACCAAAGTATCTATAGAACAAACAAAAAGCCACAAGAACCAAAGGGAATAAGAAAAGTACATGGACGCTGCTTCGGTAAATAATTATAACTTGCCACGATTATGGACTCAAAAGACAAATGTAATATTCTTCAATTGTTCACACACCCTACCTACTGATTCTACACAACTTAAACAAAATATTTACTGCAGATGCATACATCAACAGAATAAGAATATAGACTTTTAGAATCCTATCAGTGGATCAGCAAGAACTGTTAGAGGTGGTGATTTTGGAATCACCAAGAAATTGACATGATAAATCGTGTTTGTGTTAGAATTTTTTGACACGAAATCGAGTAGTGCTCGTGTAAAAAATATGACTCGTGTGTTGTGATATATATGTCATATTGTGTTTTCATGTTCTTATTCGTGTCCTATTAGGCTTATTAAGAGTGAAAATTATGAATCATGTTATGTTTTATATGGGTCGTTTTCGTGTCAAGTAAAAAAAAAGGAAGTCATAACGTACTTGTGTTTTAATGGGCCAGGTCGAGTTGGGGCATAACACAATCCAAAAACACAATTTGCAACCCCTAAGAATAATTGATATGAAATTTATATCTAACTCCCATATGCTACAAACATTCGAGTATAAATAACGGAATAAAAGAGTGTTATGCAATACGTATCACTATTTAACTTGGCAAAACCACCCTCGCATTACGTACCACTATTCAACTTGGAAAACTGGAAGATTTCTATACAAAAGCTAGTGAGCAAAAGATTGTTATGCAATTTTGTTGGTGTAGGTTAGAATTGTAGATTTCATTTCTTCTTTGCCCAACGATGTTTGAACAATCACCTGACCAAATGACGTGTGCACCACTAAGGATTAGATTTTTCTGAAGATTAAATATAACAGAGAGTTCTCCAATGAATATTAAGATAATAAAACCAAACATACTACGGCATGAACATAGTTAAGAGGTGTGTCGGTAACAATTTTATAAATTGCATCCTTCTGATATTCATCTTAGATTTTCTAGCTTGATAAAAACTCTTATAGAAACTACAAGTATTACATATATTTATGCTTCTACCATGTGCATTTATCTTTTCAATATCATACATCTACACAATGCATTTGACATAATGGATCAAGATGACTATTGGACATCTGGATAATTTCTAATTGTTTACTTCAGACCAGTATGTAATTGAATCCAACAGTCCATTTTTATACTAAACACTAACTTCACTAATGAAAACATACCTCTTTACTAAATCTTGAACTATATCTATTTGACTACTGAATTTCAAGTTTAAGATTTAACATAAAACAATATCATATAGCTGAAAAGTCATTTTGGTGACGTTAAATTTGATGATTCTTAATGAATTTGAACAGTAGGTATAGCAAATGCAGAATGAGTGGATATAATAAGAAATAATGAGGGAAAGTAAAATTAATTAAAAAAACTTTGACTAACATACAGTATTGGTGTTGGAGCTCGTCGAGGAGGAGATTGAAAGCTTCATCTTCGACGTCATGGAAACGTCTCCCTATCTAACTGAGAAATTCTGAATTAACCTGCTCACAGTATATATTTAATTTAATTCATTGAGATAAGTTCATATCAAGAATAAGTAACCCCCCAAAGAATGAGATATCATAAAAGCATGAGACATACGTAAGGGCAGTAGAGAACCCAGGATTTGGCAATTTTTTTTAAATACCTCAACCAAATACCTAAAATTAAGTAGACAACGGTAACGTATTGATATCTTGTTCATAGGGTGCAATTTCAACACATTAGACAATTTATGTAAACAAACTAATACTGAAATTATTAAGATATCAAAGAACCATACTTATTGAAAACCAGTAATCAATACCTAAAATAAGATTTCGAAGAAAAAGAAGCAGAAGACAGAAATATAAGGGAAAAAGTACTCCATCAGGTGTGGAAAGACTGGATCGTTAGTCAGACATACTAATTAAATGCATCAAACCACTTTAATGAGTGTTCAGGACTAGACTCCCCCATTAATAATGGGTGATCTCAGTGAAATGCACCTGAAATGGTGGTAACCATATGTAAACCATGTATAGTGTGTCCCTGATCATCACAAGGATTACAGGGGAGTTGACCATCTGAAATTAGGCTCATAAATTATTGATTAAACTATACTTTGTCTTGATCTCATATTACTCCACTAAGTATGGAAATATTGGATCGTTAGTCAGACACACTGGCTAAATGCATCAAAACCACTTTAAAGCATGGTTAAGACCAAAATCCTCGACTAGTAATGGGTGATCTCACTGAAATCCATTTGAAATAGTGGAAATCATGTGTAAACTATGTATATTGTATCCCTACTTATTACAAGGATTGTGGGGGAGTTGATCATCTGAAATTATGCTCGTAAATGATCGATTAAGATTTACATTGTTTTGATCTCATATTAGTAATTTGATGAGGAGGTTTATCATTAATGCTGCTTGAAGGTCACTCTAAGCCACTTTTTGCCTATAAATTAACAAACTGACTATTGATCAAGATTTTGAGATTTGTGATATCCTAAACTTTGAGTAAAAACACTCTGAACCAAAATCACTAGGGCATTTACCTCATTTTCAACAAGAACAGTATCATTATTGTTATCAACCAACATCCCCCATACATTGGTTCATACCCTCCCACTCTTTGTATTCTTCTTGCAATGATGATAGAAAATATTAATCACACTTTGTTTGACGATATTCAACCAGAAGGGGACCATGATACTTCAACAGTTGACCCCTCGCAGAACACCACTATCACTTGGGTGGTCAAATTGAACAAGATTCTACCATCACCATGGTAGGGTCAACGCAAATGACGAACATAAGGGTCAAATTCATAGAGTTTGTACAAACCAAACCAAAAAATGGTCTTGAACACCACAACACCACAACGACGAGTGTAAAAACACAAACACGAGAATGGATAATCGAGAATGCTTAATTCATCTCATTTCTGAGCTGGTCCGAGTTCTTTAGCAGCAACATTACACCAGTTTGAGTTTTCCATGTGATTTGATGATTAGTCAGTTGTGTTATTGGTTTAGCAGCAACATTACACCAGCACTTTAAATTATTGGTTCAAACATTGAGCATTGTCTATCCCTTTAACCAATATCTTCTTTATCAGCCCTTTAATAAGAAAGTTGAGACTATGAATATACAATTAAAGATTTAATGCTCAGAAAATTGTGAATATGGAAAATAAAACCCCAATCTATAATCGAAATTGACAATGAATGAATGAAACCCCAACAAGCTAATTATATTTTTTCTATGAAACGAATGAGTGAAGCTTGGTGATGCATTTAGAACCCCAACAAGCGTTATAAATGTCTATATCATATGGTGATTGATGGGAAAGTTAACGTAGGTAGGTGTGCTCTTGAAACTTTATTTGTGGTCAGCTTAATTTGGACCAGCTTTGAAAAATCGAATGGTACCCAGGCCCCTCCTAGCTTTGAGATACCATTGTCTCAAGGATATTTTGAGCGCACCATGTATCTTGTATTATTACTCGCACTTTCAAAAGAACCAATGTCACCTGCTCGCGCTTCGTTGAAAACTTCAATTATGAGGAATCACTTATACCAAAATTGATTACTATCTACTCATCTATGAGATTTAAACAATCAAGGTCACATCAAACTACAAGTACATCTTATGCTACTCGATAATGTTGACCACTTACTAGAAAGAACTAAAGGCTAAACCGTATAAGAAATAATGTGATGAATCCTACAGATTACAAAACATAATCAGAACTAAAATATTAATACCTGAATTATGCCCTTAATTCGCCAAACACCACGAGTCAAAACCACAATATGTGAATCATCGGGATGAAGGACCTTCACCTCCTTCCTCACTTCCTCAACCACAATATTACGATCCGTCGATAATCGTTCTGCCACCACATTCAAAGAATTATCCCCACCTCTATATGATAGTCTACCAAGCACATACAGAACATCATTTGAAATCACCCCAACAAAGCAACATGACCCAACCTATAAAATTTTTGATAGGGTCATCCCTGAATGTTTAACTAAACATAAAGACTCGTCTTCAGTTTCATAAAATGCCTTCTTTTACACATCAGAAGGCAATCCTCCTTGTTCAGATGCAAACTCTGATAAAAAAACAAAATTGTATTAAGAACCACTCGGTTGTCCACGAAGTAGTATATAATAGGAAATAAAAATCAATAGAGTTCACATCAGTTGGGGATTTAATCTAACCATCAATGTAGCAGATTCATGCCTTCAACTATCATGTTTACAACACCAATGAGGCTATTTTTCAGTCAGTCCTGAATGACTAGTATATAATAAATCCTATCAATGTCAGAATAAACCAAGTTTGTCTATGATATTGGACTATATAATTCTTCCATAATCCAGTAACAATAATGTAAGACCACACATATATTTACTTTAAACTAAAGTTTCGGTAACTTGATTGATGAAGTAATATGTCATATCTACACGTCTATCTCATAACAGACCAGTCAAATCATTTTTGAAGTATCATTTTAAAGTATTTGTGTTACTAATGTTGCAAGAAGTGGTCGTAGAATGATCCACCTTGGCTTGGTCCAGTGGTAAGGAGGGTTTCGCTCTAACCTATAAGTCGTGAGTTCGATCCCTCTCCACGGATACCTGCCCTGAGGGTAAGGGTAGGCTCTGAGCCGTGCGATTATGCCGTAAGGTGCCTGGGTTCGATTCCCCCTCGGGTGCCAGATTTAAATTAGGGTGTGTGTTAGGGTGGCTCTGGCACTTGCAACCCCCCCCCCCCTTTTTAGCAAACACGAGGGAGTCCAAAGGGGCTCGTTCGTGTGGAGGTTCAGGGCTTCAAAAAAAAGATGTGGTGGAAGGTCACTTAGGACCCGTTCAAGTCCAAAAACAAAATTCACAGTCCCAACAAAGTTTTGCATTAAGAACATAATCAAAGATATATACTCAACATAAAGCTTAAATTAGATTAAAAATTAACCCCAAAAAAAGTCAAATATATAAGGATTAGGTGAAGTAAGACCATCCAACGTAACAAACTAATAACGAAAATGAACCTTGATGGCTAAAATGCTCCAGTCTAACCTATCTTCTCAATCGTATGCACATTTCATACAATAATTACTAGTAACCTATCTCCAACTTTCTCAATTTGTTCTTCCTAGAATATAAGTTTGCAAACGTGTTGGCTGCCATAGTTTACACGATCCATCTACAACCTTGATTGCAGTATGTTTCTTCACATTTTCAGCATACAAGTGTACGACTTGATTTTCTTTAAAAAAAATAACGAAATCAAACAAACCTAAACATTTATGGAAGCATAAACAATGAAATCAAACAAACCTAAACATTTATGAAATCAAACAAACCTATTCCGAGATAGTTGATATTTCGAGACTTCGAAACATATTCCGAGACAGTTCTTCACATAAATAATGTTATAAAATTTTTGGGTCCAAACCGAAATTGAACAACCTAAATCGAACACTATAAACCTAAATCGAAATCGAAACGAAATGCTCAGCATTTTACGACATTTACATAAAGATATTTCGAAATAGTTCTTCTCATAAATGAAATGTTCAGCATTTACATAGACGAAAATGACATTTACATAAAACTCACAGCAACAAAATTAAATCAAAAATTTACATAAACATAAATGAAATCGAAAACGGCATTTACATAACATAAACGAAAACTCACAGCAGCAAAATGCAAGAGAGAGAGGAGGGATTTGTTTATTTCTTCACAAAAGCGAAATGAAAGAGAGCGGTAGTTGTGAGAAGAGAGAGAGGAGAGAGGAGGGAAATTAAAGTAGGTGAAAAATTTTGTGACCCCTAATAGCAGTCACAAATTGAGTTTAAGATCAAAATTTGTGACTGCTCGGAGCGGTTATAAATTTATGACTGCCAATAGCAGTTACAAATTAAGTCTTAGGCCAAAATTTGTGACCGCTACTAGCAGTTACAAAGTTGTGACCGCTAATAGGGATCACAAATTAAGTCTAAGACTAAAATTTGTGACTCCTCATAGCAGTTATAATTTTATGACTACTCATAAGAGTCATAACTTATGCCTACTAATAAACTTATAATGGCTTGTGACAGTTATAAATTTATGACTGCTTATAGGAGTCACAAATTAATTATATGGTAACATTTGTGACTCCCATTAGTGGTGACAAACTAATTGACTCAATTTTTTTATTACCCCTTGATTTTATCACCCCTAATGGGAGTTACAAATAATTTTGTGACAGCTCCTGGGAGTGACAAGTTTGTCACCCCTATTGGCAGTCACAAAAAGGCAGTCACAAAATTAACATTTTGGTGTAGTGTATACATACCTTGTGAGGTGCAACTTTCAATCAACAACCACAAGGCACTTACTTACTATACTAGTATCTTATCGATGCAGATCGAGTACATGTTCCCAAGTGTTAACCAACACGGTTCCTCATGTCTACCGAATCATCAATTGTCTACGACATGACATTACCCCTAAGGATCAAGTTCGTCTAATCACATCATCGGCACTAACTACCCGAAAGTACCTAACCAGGGAATTTAATGCATCTTTATCTCAAAATAATATAGCTTAGGCATGAGGCTCTAGCCACCTAATTTCTATAGTTGACTTTACATAATCCATGTCCCTGACTCAATGGACATCATTTAGCACTATTAACACCTTAACAGACCTTTCACATCAGTAAGGGTTGACACACAAGCACCTCACACTAAAAATCATGGTGTCACCACTATTGGCTAGTACAGACACTCGCAAATTGCTAACATATCTAAATCAGAAGCGCGAAAGTGATTAATGACAACTAACTTGGTCGTATACCACTTGGTAATGAATCACTTGTTGTGCTAATCCCTTTGACTCTACCATCAAGTACACGAATCAAAATCGTCACCAATTTAACGTGACCATCCCCAAACCAATACCTACGTTGAAAAATCCACTACTGACCTCACCACATCACTCCCAAAAGGAACATTGAACCTAGAGCTCTAATGTAATTTGTAACTCCCCGGTCCGAATTTATGCGTTATCCATGGTCAACCCGATTTGATCTGATCATTACGTGTGAAGTACAATGAAATAACCTACATAATGTTACTAGTCCAGTTTTATTTAATTAACATTTCACTTGTTAGCAAGCAATTTCCATTTAAATCAAGCTACATGAAGAACCCATGGGAAGCATCCCCCGAATCCAAGCATACAGAGCTACTAACTAAAATAAAAAGAATACTTACCTGTACAACGCTCTCAAAATATGAAACTGAATGACTAGTGGGAAATTATAACAATGCAATATATAATTGAACGAAAAAAAGGAGAATCTAACTGGTTATGTCTATCGTGGTATAAAAAAATATTACAATATATGTTTTACGAAGAACAATCACAATCAAGCAAGAAAGCAGATATTCACACACACAACACAACTATATATGTGGCTCGACAACTTGCCTACGTCAACGGAGAGATCTACTATTTTATTAATTATTTCTCAATATGCTCGGTTACATACCCCTATGCCCCGATTCAGGGGTCACAATTTATAGATGTAGAATTTTAGTTATTCAAATAACTCCACAATGCCCGTGATGATCCATGAATCCCTTGAATATCTCCACGAGATTATAGGGGATTGACTTGGTTTTTAGGGCGGTGTGGACTGTACATACTCGTAGTTTATCTCCATGATATGAGGTCGGGTGACACTTTAAATTTGTTGGGCCAGTTCGGTCGTTCTTATAGGCTAAGAATAAAATTAATCCCATAATTTCCCCTAAAATCCTTAGGTTGTTGCTTGGGCCAATGGATTTTACATGTGGCTAAGGATGTAGCCTCATTAGTGGCATACTCGTAATTTATTGAAGCAGGAGAGGTGTGCTTATCTTTCTGTAAGATATTAAAGTGCCAAATCTTCCTCGAGAAGTGTAAAATGTCATTTGGGTGTTTGAAACAAGTTTGTCAAAAACTCAACTGTCAGTTCATCATCTCTGTTCGTTTTTATGCATACTGTGTCCTCAGCTTCATTTCTTACTTTTGCTCTTCAAAATCAAAACTTTCTTTAGCTTTCTAAGCCTCCTCTTTGTCTCGTAAATTTTAGCTTTCTCCTTATAGTTTCCTTTCTTCTGTGCATTGATCTTCTACTGTAGCTAGAGTTTTTATGTTTTCTCTCATGGTGATACTTGATAATAAGTCGCTGCCTGAGTTTAGGAAGTGTTATAATATCCCTGGTTGGGTAGAGATAGAGTGTATATCTATCCACAAAAATGTTCGCGAGCTAGAAGATGGTCACTGGATCCATGTTCTGTAACTTTCATAAGAGGGTTTAACGTTTCCCCCTAACCCTCTGTTTTTACATTTTTTTTCCAATAGTTCAACATAGTTCCTGCTCAATGTTCTCCAAACGTGTGGAAGATTGTTAATGGAGTTCATAGGATAAACCAGCTCTATGGCACCAACTTAGGATTAGTTGAGATTTGCTATTATTATTATTTCTCTTGCACCAGTGGGGGTCTTATGTACTTGAAAGCAAGAAGTCCTGATAGGGTGTTGGTAGTAAATCTACCTGATTCCTATAATGATTATTGGTCTGAAGGTTTTATTGTCAAGAATTGGCAATTTCCACCCAATCAGGGGACATAAGGTACATGGGACCTCAAATCCCTACCTTCAGGGAGGAATACATAGGTTATTATCTCTTTCTCTATTTTGTTGCTTATTTGTCTCACTACACCAAAAAGGCTAAATTGGCACCCTTTAGCCAGCCAGTCTTGTCACGGTCATTGACCGTGATAAAAAAAAATACGCATTTTTTGTCACGATCATTGACCGTGACAACTATACTTGTCACGGTCATTGACCGTGACAATCCTTATGATATTATCACGGTCAAGAACAGTGACACGCCCGTGACAATTTCTTCAGGAAAAAAAACCTACGCTTTCTTTTTTTCCCACCGTTTTGGTTTTCCCTCTCTTTCTCTCTCTAAGCGATTTCAAGCTCTCTCTTTAAGGTATGTTTTTTTCCTCTTTTTCTCTTTCATTTCTATATGTGTGTGGTGGTGTGTGGTGGAGGAGGGCAGGGGGTGGTGGGGCTGGGGTTGGGTGTGTGTGTACGTGTGTGTGTGTGTGTGTGTGGTGGGGGGAGGGGGAGGGACAGGGGGCTAGGGAGGGAAGGGACAAGGGGCTGGGTGGGGGGTAGGGGGTGGGGGTACTGTGTGTGTGTGCAGGTGTGTGCGTGTGTGTGTGGTGGGGTGAGGGGGGTGAGGGGTGGTGGGGTGTATGTGTGTGTATGTTCAGGTGTATGCATGTGTGTATTGTGGGGGGAGGGGGCAGGTGGTGGGGTGGTGTGTGTGTGTGTGTGTACGTGTGCATATGTGTGGTGGGGGAGGGGTGGAGTGGGGTGGGGTGTGTGTGTGGTGGGACAATCTCGGCTATTGAAACGGACAAATTGATTAATAAAATATGTATTGCCCCTTTCATATGCAAGTAGGATTGCCCCTCATTAACAGATAATTGTTGACATTCGAAATAACTTTAATTGTATAGCTTTAATAAAATAAATTGTATAGCTTTAATTGTAACTTTAATTGTATAGTTTTATATGAAAGTAAATTAATAATTAGTGCCCATTTTATATGAAAGTAGGATTGCCCCTCATTGTAAATTAGTAAATTAATAATTGTATACTTTAATTGTTAGTTTAATTGATGAAATGAATTAATTAAGTAGATGAATTAGAAGGAGTACGGGATACACATTTGTTGTTGCGGTTGGATTATAGTGGATCGATGTTGGGTTGGTTAATTTTAGAAGTGGTATGATCACTGGATTAATGTCCATATGGGGGTGGGATTTTTTAACTTTTTTTAAAAAATCACTTTGTATCACGAACAATACATACATACATATATATATATATATATAGTATGATAATTAAATGAAACATACTTGAAATTACATATAGTGCGCATATACTAGCCTTCTAGTTCTTATGCGTACGCATTCAATAGCCCTTAGACCCGTTCGAGAGTCCTTACCCCCTATAATGAGATCTCTCGAATTGTTCCGTTTGGACAGTTTGGGACTGCGTAATTTCTGTATAATATTCTTAGTGGCTTAAAGTTGTTACTTTTGGAGGAAGTTCTGCAGTTGTATCCTAATGTTCTCTGGGTACATACTAGATTGACAAGTGTGGCTGTTATTTCAATTGATCAATTGAAATAACACTGACACTTGCCAATCTAAGTCGTGTACTTGGATAACTACGGGGATATACTGCCAATTTTTTTTCAAATTGTAACATTGTGCATGAGCTGTTAAGTATATTACAGAAAAATGCGATCTTGAATGGGATAGGACCACTCACCCTTTAGAGGAGATGGAGGAAATAGAAATTTCTATTATAAATTGAATTTGAATATCAATAAGACATAATTAAATGAAACATACTATAAATCTAAGTTTTGTTTATACTAATCCATGAATATACGCTTCGTACCTTTAATAGGTGATTAGTTGTGGTAGCTATGATGGGATATCCGAAATACAAAGGGTGGATGGGTGAGACAAATAGAATGGGGGATGTGTTTCATAGAGGTGCTAACGAATTTGTGAAATATGCAAAGAGATGTCATAATGATGAAGAGTTTCCGTGTCCGTGTGCTAGGTGTAAGAATGGTAGGGCGTTTGAGTGGAAAACAGTTGAACTACATTTGTTAAGATCGGGTATGCAAGATAGTTATCGATTTTGGAGTTTTCACGGTGAATTGAAAGTTCATTTTGTACCCGACCAACCTTCACAACAACCATCAACAAGTAGGATAGATGTAGAAGGGGATGATGTAGATCATAATATGTTAGAGGATTTTGTTCATGATGCGTACGAAGTTTATGAAGCAGAGGAGAATGAGGTTACTGATGATGTAGAAGGTTCAAGTGCTCGAGAAGATATCACGATAAAACTTGACGATGACTACCAAAGTTTAAAATTTAAGGCGACAACCGTTATAATTTAGTTATGAGAAAGATCAAATAACTTTACATGCCATAGTTGGTTTGCACATTTTGAAGATGCAGTACGATTTGTCTGCCAATAGCGTGACATGAATTCTAAAATGGGTGAAGGGCTTATTACCCAAGGAGAATACACTTCCAAATAGCTATCTTGTTATGAAGAACAGTTTGAAAGCTTTGGTAATGAAGTATAAATTGATTCATGCTTGTGTGTATGACTGCATACTATACCGAAAGGAGTATGAAAATCTCGATCGTTGTTCGGTATGCGATGAACCTAGATATGTCCAATCTACTAGTAAGGAAGGCACAAGCTCAAAAGTGACTCAAAAAGTATTGAAATATTTTTCCGTTGGGCCTAGATTAAAGCAATTTTTCACAGTAGCATGGATAGCAAAGGCAATGACTTGGCATGCTAGGGCAGAAGTAAGGGTAATATCATGCGTCATCCTATTGATTCTACTGCGTGGAGGAGGATGAATTATGAGTATCCCGATTTTGCTAGAGAACAATGCAACATTCGTTTGGCTATATCAACAGATGGTTTCAATCCATTTGAAAATCTAAGCACCAATCAGAGTGTATGGCCAGTGATCCTAGCCCCACTCAACCTCCCTCCTTCATAGTGTATGAGACCTGAATTTTCGATGATGGTTTTATTGATACCTGGGCTAAAGGCACCAAGTGATGACATCGACGTCTACCTGGCTCCTTTGATAGAAAAATTAAATGAGTTGTGGGAAGAGGGTGTGCAATCATTTGACTATTTTAGAAAAGAAGAGTTTACGCTGAAAGCTATGTTGATGTGGGCAATTCATGATTTTTCAGCTTATGGGATATTATCTGGTTGTGTAGTACATGGTTATTTGGGGTGTCCTATTTTTGGAGAGGAGACTGAATCTCTTCGTCTATCCTTTAGCTCAAAAAATGTATACCATTGCCATAGGAGGTTTTTATCCCCGGCTCATAGTTTCAGATCTGAGAAAGGTTCCAATTTTTATTGGGCGGGGTTGAACATAGGCTACCGCTGAGATAACTTTCAGGTTCAGAAATTGAAAGTAAATCTTTTGAATACGACCCTAATATGCCAGGTAAGAATCCCAAATTTAAGAATGTTAAGCATAAGAAGACCCCAACTGGGAATGAAACTAAGACAAGAAAGGCATGGTCTAGGAGGTCAATTTTATTTGACTTTCCTTATTGGAAGAATAACCCGGTGCACCATGTATTGGATGTGATGCATGCAGAGAAGAACTTCGATGAACATATTGTAGGCACTTGCCTTGGGGGGAGTCATTCGAAGGATGGAGAAAATGCACAAAAAGACCTTAAATCGTTGAAACTTAAGCCACAACTATGGTTGAAAGAAGATAGTAGGGGAAGGACAATAATTCCCCCTGGTGCGTTTACTTTGACGAGTGGGGAAAGGAAGGTGCTTTTAGATACAATATATAATTTGAAGGGTCCATATACTTTTTCGTCCAACTTGCAAAGGATTGTGAATTATGCTACTCGTGATTTAAATAAGTGTAAGGTCCACGATTGGCATGTGATCATGCAATTGGTTCCTCTATTGTTTAAGCACTGTTTCTCCAAGCACAAGGATTTACGGAGGGCTATTATGCAAATTAGTATTACCTTCTCACTCTTGTGTGAGAAGGTAGTCAATCGAGAACACATAGTGGCCGCAAAATTGGCGGTGACCGAAGCGATTTGTGTGTTGGAGAAGTACTTTCCCCCAGCATTCTTTGACATATGTGTTCACTTATTGGTACACCTATGTGATGAGGCACTTCTTTGTGGTTCAGTTAGATATCGGTGGATGTATCCATTTGAAAGATTGATGAAAGTTTTTAAAGATTACGTCAAGAATACGCGATATATTACAGGATCAATTGCATAGGAATACATCACCGTGGAGTCATCAATATATACTAGAGAATTTATGCCTGACTCTACTAGCATCGATGACACTGATGAGTTCGTCGATGATGGTGGTCATGTGATGGGAAAATTAGTGAAATTAACGAGTTTGCAACATGAACAAGTAGCTCGTTATCTATTTGACACACATGAAGATGTCAAAGAATGGAAAAAGTAAGTTTCGATTATTATAATGTTTAACATTATTTTAGATTATTTTATACATGATTAATTTTGTAATATACAGAAAATATGAAGCCTGTGAGAACAATAAAAGACGAAAAATAATGGTACAATCAGACAGCGAATTTAGGTTGTGGTTGACACAAGAGGTAATCATAATGAAAATGGTCGTTATATAACGTTACATTACACTCAAATTTTACGACTAATATAATTAATTTATCTATATTCTCAGCTCTTAAAGACGGGTGATGCGACATCAAGGTTTGCTCGTCTAGCCACTGGACCCTTGTTCGTGGCACAAGAGTATAAAAAGTATCGATTGAACGATTACATTTTCGGCGCTAAAGTGTATGAGGAAAGTACAAATGTATAGAACTTGGGCATTTCATACATGGCTCTTACTTTCTTTCGAGCGAGCGTAAAAGATAAAAACCTCGTTGAAGCTGAAATGACTTACTATGGTGTAATCCGAAATAGATTTGAATTGGATTATATAAGCTTCAAAGAGGTTGTATTTTACTGTGACTGGGTAAGAGTTGGGGATAAAAATAGTTGTAAAGTTGATCCTGTCACCAATTTGATCATGGTTGACTTGTCCAAGTTGAAGAGCAAAGACCACGTGAGTGATGAGCAGTTTATTTGTGCATTTCAAAAGGTTAACCAAGTGTTTTACTCAGAGTATATCAACAACGAGTCGTGGTCAATTGTCCAACACGCGCCAAAGCATCTAAATAGTAGTGTGGATAACTTGGCTGCTCCTACCGAATATCAATCCATTTTTTATGATAACCCGAATTTTAAATAATTTTTTAATTTGTAATAAATATTCCAATTTGTACCGAAACATCCATTTTTAATACTTTTAATTGATTTGCACTTTATCATTTTCACTCTTGTGTAGTGTGCGTGTGTGTTGGCAGTAGGAGTGGGTGTGGGGATGTTTCACTCTTGTACATATTATGAGCTAGATGTTGTTGTTTTGAAATTCATAATTGAGGTGTTTAACAGTAATAATTCATTTTTATTTGCAGTAATTGTACATATTTGCATGTCTTCTTTTAATTCATTTTGATATGTACTAATAATATTTTTTTACAGCAAATGTCTCCTTCAGGTATTAAGGCAAGGATGATGATGCTGGTTATGATGATGTCATTTGGGCTCGGTGGTAGTGGAGGCGACGAGGGCTCCTTGGCCCCTAGTCTCCCCAAATATGGCAAATTAGGGATGGCCTGGGGTACATTAGTTGGAAGGAGGTGCCATATGAGCTCAAGTTAGCTGTTTGGGTGGCACTACTGGTCATGTATTTATATTTATATGAATATTTCAATTTCAATTTTAATTTCAATTTCGATTTCGATTTCGATTTCAATTTCATTTTATATTTATATTTATATTTATTTGCAACTAACATTGTATTTGTTGGACATGAACAATTCAGCCTGGATCCAAAGCTACGCAATTCCGTCTTGGAGAAGTTGAGGGAGCAACACAAGACGTGGAAGAAAAATATGCGGACTCAGTACTTTGGGAAGACATGAGAGTCCATTATCCAAATGCGTGAATCCGTCCCACCGAAGGAGCCGATCTCATTGGCATAAGGGCAAAGGTTCATTGACAATGAGATGAGGGAGCGATAATTAGCATCTCGCCAATCGGGAAGGGAAAATTGGGCAAAAAAGACGGACGTGCACTACTCCGGCTGGACGTCTTACGCCGAGGTGGAGCATAGGATGATAGTAAGATTTAATTTTTCTATAACTACATAAAATATATTATTGTGTATTATTTTACTTTGTGGGGCCGATACTAATTTTACTTTATTTTATTTCAGGGGATAGGGAGTGGCCCTGGGGGTAGGCCACATAGGCTCGATACATATGTAGCTCTTCGAACGAAGAAGGGTAAGGACAAAGAGGTGTCCCCAAGCGTCACGACCACGGTTGTAAGTAATCCAACAGTTTACTTTTTGTTAATTACGTTATAATTTTTTTATTTACTTATTTTACTAATCATGTGCTTTTTGTCATCTCAGGAAAAGCTTAAGGAAGTGCATGAGTCGTAGTCTGATGCCGACAAGGCATCTTTGTCCATAGACACACTCAATCAAGTGCTTGGCTCTGGTCGCAAGGGGGGGATAAGGGGGTGAGCTCGCGGGTGGCCAAATCTAGGATCATCGGATTGGAGACAAGCGACACCGGGTTGGCTCGAACGGTGGATTCACATAACGTGAAGTTATCCCGCTTGGAGGCGATGGTCCAGGATATGTGCTCATTCGTGAAGCGTTAATTGGGAAAAAATCGTAAGGGGAAAGGGAAGGAGAAGGAGAAGGCGGTGGAGGAGGAGGTGCGGGAGGAGGAGGACGAGGATGTGGACCTCGCTGCTTCATCGCCGACACGTACGAACTTTGATGATCCACTTCCTTATTTAGCTCCCTTAAACAGACCGATGTCGACACTTGGTTGGCCGAGCGTGTTTATAATGGACATATTTGATGGCCAGCAGATAGGTTGAGGGTTGAGGGACTCGAATATCGTCCAGGGTGCACTAGTTAATGGACGTGAGCTTCAAGACATAGAGTCCAATGTGCTCGTCACGCACGTGATGCCCGGGAAGGAGAACTCCCCATTGTGGTTGCATGAATAATACAACACGGTGTATATTAGTGGGTGTGTTAATTCGTATATCGTGTGACCTACTCACCTCCTTAGAGTTAACCATACCCCAGACATTTAGTGACATTGTTTTAAGTTTGAATTGAAATGTTTTAAGGTTGAATTTAATTGTTATATTTGGATTATATGATGATGCATATTCTCTCTATTTTGAATGTATATTTGCATTATCTCTATTTTATTTGGATATATGATGTTTGAACAGGTACAACATTGCTATAACAGGTATAAATATACTATTGGGCAGGGGCAGTGGCAGTGGCCATACTGCCCAACAATTTTTTTTCCAATTCTGCTCAGAATTGTCACGATCATTGACCGTGACAAGTCCTTGACAAAGAAAGTTATCACAGGCTTGTCACAGTCAATGACCGTGATAATTTTTTAAACATTATCACGGGTTTATCACGATCCTTAATCGTAACAAAACTTATCACGATCAAGGACCGTGATATGACCGTGACAATTCTAATGAACTTGTCACGGTCAATGACCGTGATAAGTTCGTGACAAATAAAGTTGTCTCATCCAGAATTGTCACGGTTATTGACCTTGACAAGTTGAACTTGTCAAGGTCAATGACCATGATAATTCTCCAGAATTGGTGTAGTTTCTTCTTTTGTGCACATTCCTTATGATATTTCCTTCTTTTTCTTTTATGGCGAAAGCCAAGAATCAAGAGCCTACTTTTTGCGAGATCCTAGCTGTTAAACTTCTGAAAGCTTGGAGGATAAGAGATATTATTGCTAAATAGGAACATCCTTGGTCTGCTGCATTCTTAGTGGAATATAAGAATACTACCTCTAGCTTTATTGCTCGTCTAGTAGACACAATCCCTCATCTAGAGGTTACAGGAGAAGAAGTTGGTGGTATCTCTGAACCCATTAAGGTAGAGGATGAGGAAAAAAGCAACTTGGGGGAAGATCTGGTAAAGGGTAGTGAGGAAGGGATTGATGAATACGAAAGCGGTGAGGAAGAGTCCAGTGAAGGGGAGTCCAGCGAAGAGGAGATGGCCCCTTAGAGGAGAAGAATCTTAATCCGGGATGGCGTTGATGACGATTTGCTATCTAATATGATAAATTTCCTCAAGTAGAAGGCTAGAGACTCTATTGATAGCTCCAAGGTGGTGGCTTAAGACAAGGAGGTGGAGATAAAGAAGAAAAAAGAAGAGGAGAAGAGAGAGAGAGAGAAATGGAGAAGGGAAAAAAAGAAGGGCACGGGCCTCAAAGGCCTCGATAGGTACTTTTGTTGCTGCTATTAAGGGAGCCTCGGTGGCTGTTACTCCTCAACTTGCCCCTTGCTGCTGGAGAAAGCAGTGCTCGCAGTTGACCGCGATCGCTCATCGAGCATGGGGGGAAACTAGTTAACCCTCAAGTCTGCCCAAGGGCTTGCTTTGGTAAGTACTCGATTCTATATACTTATTTGTTTTATATTTTCCTCTAACATCTCATGCTTATCATGTGTCTTTTTTATTTTGTAGTTTGTCTCTAACTATACTGTACTGCTCAGTGGTCGAGGAGAAACTCAGTGTTGGATGAAGATCTAAAGTCTTCCGAGAAGGCCCTTACTGACACAAAGTCTACCTTTGATAAGGAGAGGGAGAAGTTTATTAAAGAGTTGTCTAACCTCCACGAAGCTTATGGTGTCGTGATTTAGGACAAGCTGGCAGTGGCAGTGGTAAATAAGGGGTTGGTCGTGGAAGTGGATAAGTTGAAGGAGGAAGCAGCGAACGTTCGAGAAAGTGGATATAATGAAGGTTGGGATGCGGCGTATGACGACGCCGAATGCCAAATTGCTTATCTTCGGTGAGAATGTTTCAAGAAAGACTGTGACCAAGCCTTGATTGCTACTGGAGTTGTTGTTAATTCCCCTATCTTCTCCCAGCATCGTCCTAGTCGTAATCCTGTTAAAGAGTCTCCTTCTGCTCAATCATATGCTCAGGGTGGCATGGAGTCCATTACTTCTACTGTTAGGACTGCACTGGTCAATCTAGAGGGGGCCATTATCCCAGTTGGAGGAGCTGGCCTGGGTGCTGGTGAAGGTGAGGTTCCTGTCGACCAAGCTACTGACAAAAGTAAGGGACTCTCCACATCTGATCAGGTTGAGGCCTCCTAGTAATCTTAGTCCTTGCTCTTATTTTCTATTCACCCATTGTATTTTTGTTTTTTCCATTCATTTGTACTGGCCTCTGCCGTTGATTTAAATGAAAAGTAAACTTTTGGTTCTTTCACTAATACTTTCTACCTTTGCTGCTTATTTGGTTAGCTGTAGCTCATTGATTTAGATAAATATATCCCTGCTCCAATTTAGGCCAGATTCTTGGTCCGAACATAAGCGCTTAAGCCCGCTAAGCTTTTATAAGGATTTGTAAATCCCTAAGGCGAGAACCAAGATTACAAAGATCAGTCTGAGGTGGTCGCTAAGCTAAAGGATAAGCTTGAAGAGATGGAGGTAATAGGTGCCTCTGTGCAGGAGGAGATGAACGCCTTGAAAGCAAAGCTTCTTGCTTCGTCTGAAATCAACGAGGTGGGGGAGTTATTGCAAAAAGATAATGAAACTTTGAGGAGAGAAATTGCTCGCCTCAAAGAAAACACTTACTTGGTCCTCCTTTGGTGCTGCGAGGCTTTTCCTCATCGTTTGTTATAATTTCTCATACTGACAATCAAGCTTCCATAAGAGATATTATCGAGCTGAAAGAAGATGTTCGTCGAGCCTATGTGATTGTTGCTGGTCTTTAAAGGGATGCCACGCGATTAAGACAATTATTCCAAAAGTGTCCTCGGTAGGTTTGGGCTGATGGGTATGACCAAGGTTGGACAGATGGCCCAGTAAGACTGAAAGAGTTCAAAGAACTTGATTTTGCCATGGGATGGTTGAACGTTCTTAAGGAATTAAATTTCCTCAGGAATACGCCCTGTGGTATAAAATATCAGACTGTTCGCTCATCTATCTTATGAAATCCCTTCTCGAGGGATGATCGATGGATCCCAATAGATGATATTCAGGTGAAGCTTTTAGATCCACTCCTATAGAGCTTTGAAGAAGACTTATTTCCTCATCCTGATGATGGTCGAAGAGCTCCATTAGAGGACTACTTTGCTCGTCACGCTGGGCCATCGTAGGTTTTTAAGTATTTTTTTTGGTCTTTTGATGTAAATGTAACAGTGTGATTCTTAATCATAGATAAAATGATTATTTATATTTTGAGTATTTTCTAACTAAACATGTGTTAACCTTACTTGTTGGTTACTTAGTATCAGTGTTTGACCAAAAAAGGTACTTGATAAATCTGATCGTAGTATGAATGAGTTAGTACAAGAAATTTAATCATTTTGGGCTTTTTGATCGACTAAATGACATTGAGTTTTGTTATCTCATGTTTAAACATTCTCTTAATCAAATATGCTTTTTCCATATCATTCCGCCCCACTTTACCTTTTAGGTAGTGTCGTCACACTTCCTTAGGCCTAAGTTGGGCGATGGCGAGAATGTACCTGGTTAAGGGAACATCCGTACGAACATAATTTTTCAACCAACCTAAGTTGGCGACCAACCTTGAGTTAGATTTATTGCCTAAGGATCCCCTGTAGGTATTTTATTATTACCGGAGCAACTTAGCAGGCCAATTGTGTTTTCAATAAAGACCTGAGGAAGGTTAATAGTAAACCTTGCTTTACATATATTTTAGCTTTGCATACAATAAGTATGGCACACTGTTGCAATCATAGGAGCTCTATTCCTTGACTGGAGCAAGTTGACCAACTTGCTGTTTTTGTTATTTTTTGAGGGGCGTGCATATTGCTTAAAAAGGATGCGTATTAAAGTTTGATAAAGAGATATTAAACAACCAAGATGTTCAGAATGCGTGGGCCAATCGACCTTTATTGACTAAGATGATAAAATAAAAGGCAACATTAGTTTATAAATGAGGATTTGCCTAAACTAATGATGCTGAAAAATAAAAGATATAAAAGTCTAAAAGTAGAACTTCTTAAGGATGGTTGCATTCCATACCCTTGGTATCTCCCTACCCTTCAGCGTTTCAAAGTGATAGGCCCCCTGTAACTCATCTCTTGTTATCTTCAAGGGTCCCTCCTAATTTAGTCCATGTTTGCCATCTGATGGTCTCACAGCACTGCCGAGGACTTTCCTTAGGACGTAATCCCCTACTAGAAATTTCCTCATATTGACTTTTTTATGGTATTATTTGGCCAGTTGCTGTTGGTAAGATGCCAACTTAACTAGTGTCTGTTCTCATCGCTCATCAGCTAAGTCAAGTTTAGTGAGTAATGCTTCATTATTGAGGCCTTGGTCGACCAAGGTGGTCCTCATAGTAGGGAGTCCTGCTTCCAGTGGGATGACTGCCTCCATGCCATAGGTGAGCGCAAATGAGGTTTCTCTATTTGTTCTCCTATGAGTTGTATGATAAGCCCATAAATGTGAGGTAGCTCATCTACCCAGGCACCTTTGGCTCTTTCCAGCCATTTCTTTAGTCCGTTGATTATTATCTTGTTGGAAGCTTCAGCTTGCCCATTGCTCTGGGTATATGCTATAGAGCTAAAGTGGTGCTTGATGCCATGCTCGTCGTAAAAGCCTTAAAATAAACCACTTTCAAACTACGTGTTGTTGTTAGTAATGATCGTCCTTGGTATCCCAAAGTGGGTAATGATGTTCTTCCATATGAACCTCGTCATATCAGAGTCTCAGATGTTTATGAGTGGTTCTCCCTCTACCCATTTGGTGAAGTAGTCAGTGCTGACCAATAAATACTTGCGATTTCCAGATGTGGTAGGCAAAGGCCCTACAATATTTAAGCCCCAATGGGCGAACGACCATGGGCTGGTTAATGACTTGAGGTCGCTAGCTGGTTGATGGACCATAGGGGAGTGTTTCTGACATTTCTCACACTTGCAAACATAAACTCCAACATCCTTCTGTATGTATGACCACCATTATCCTTCATTGATCGCTCTAAAAGCCAATGATATTCCTCTTGTATGACTCCTACAAATGCCTTCATAAAGTTCACTAAGAACGTGCTCGACATCTTCTGGGTGAATGCACTGGAGGTAGGGACCAGTTAAAGACTTTATATAGAGTTTTCCTTAAAGAGATAAGTGAAAACAAGCAGCTTTGACTCTTATTTGGTGCACCGATCTTTTGTCGCCTGGCAATGTGTCACTACGTAGGTAAGTTGTGATAGGATTCATCTAACTGGGTGCATTTTCTATGTGGAGTACTTACTTTGCGATTATCTGGTTGATGCTTGGTTGCGCAAGGAATTCTATCTGAATGGTTCTCCTTAAGTCGGAGTCAATGATGGAGCTTAGAGATGCTAGGGCTTCAACGTCACTGTTCTTCCCGCTGGAGAACTGTTGAATATCAACTTTATCAAACTTTGCCATAAGTCCCCTTACAATAGCGAGGTAAGTTGCCATCCTCTCATCCTTGGTGCTGAAGTCTCCACTTATATGCTTGGACACTAACTTTAAATTGCCAAATACCCGAAGGCATTTTTCCCTTAGTAACTGTGCTTTGCGCAGGCTGACGATTAACACTTCATATTTCACTTCGCTGTTGGAGGCTTAAAATCCTAGCCCGATCCCTTGTTCGAGCACAGTCTTCTCTGGAGTAACCAATACAATGCCTACTCCTACCCCTAGAGTTGGAGGCTCCGTCAACGTAAAGGGCCTAGTGGAAGGTTTTTGCTTCCTCTTATGCTGGTTGCTCAATTTTTGACTGGACAATAGGCTGATTTCCCACGAACTCAGCGATAAAATCTGTTATAATTTTCCCCCTAATTATTGTTTTTGGTTGAAAGTGGATATCGAATCTTTCAAGCTCCACTGACCACTTTGACAGTCGGTCGAAGAGGTCAACTTTACTTAGAATAACTTTGAGGGGGTGCGAGGTGATCACGATGATGAAGTGAGCCTCAAAGTAATGATTCAGCTTCCTCGAGGCTATTACCAAGGCATAAGCGAGCTTCTCTAGCGATAAATAAAGTTGCTCAGCACCCAGGAGTGTCTGGCTTGCGTAATAGACCAGGTGTTAGCCTCCTTCCTTCTTGCATACCAGGTGGAGCTCACAGCGTGGTCTGACACGGTAAGATAGAGATATAAGGGGTCGCCTTCACTTAGGATCACCAGCAAGGGTGGCTTGCTGAGGTAAGACTTGAGCTCTTTCAGGGATTTGGAGAAGTTGTCGTTCTATACCAAGCCCTTATCTTTCTTCAACAGTTGGAAGAATGGTCGACAACACTCCGAAGACTTAGAGATGAAGTGGTTGAGTGCGGAGAGCATGCCGGTAAGCTTCTGGACATCTCTAATAATCTAAGGGGGCTGGACTTTTTTTATGGAGTCGATTTAGTCAGGGTTTGCTTTAATCCCTCTTTTGCTGACCAGGTATCCCAATAACTTTCCTGACTGGATACCGAATGAACACTTGGTAGCATTAAGTCTCATATAGTATTTCCTGAGGATCTCAAAGGTTCCTGCTAGGTCTGAGAGATGGTCACCCTTGAGTTTACTTTTGATGAGCATGTCATCGATGTATACCTCCATTATTTCTCCCATTTATTTATTGAACATCCTAGTGACCAATTGATAATAAGTCACTCCTGCATTTTTTAGGCCGAACGACATGACTTTGTAACAATATAACCCAATAGGCATTATGAAGGAGGTCTTATCTTGGTCTGGCTTATAAAGTGGGATTTGGTGGTATCCGGAGTAAGCATCCAGAAAGCTCATTCTTTCATGCGTTGCAGTGGCATCGACCAGCTGGTCTATCTTTAGGAGAGGAAAATTGTCTTTTAGACAGGCCCTGTTGAGGTCGGTAAAGTCAATACAAACTCTCCATCTTCCATTGCTTTTGGGTACTGCGACTGGGTTGGATAGCCATTTGGGGAATTGAACTTCCCTAATGGAACCTGTATCCCCTAACTTTTCTACCTCTTTCTCTATTGCCTTCGCCTTTTTGGGGACTGTTCGGTGAGCCTTCTGAGTGACTAGTTTGAAAGATGGGTCGACGTGCAGTCGATAGCATGCAATTGACGAGTCTATCCCAGGCAGCTCGTATGGTTCCCAAATGAAAACATCCAGATTGCCCAGAGGAATATGGTGAGCTCCTTCTTTTCTTGGTCGGTGAGGGAGGCTCCGATCAGAAATCTCCTTTCAGGTAAGTTGACTCCAGCTGCAACCTCTTCCAGGTAACCCTGGTTTCCTCCACCCCCGGTCGGTTGTACCGTAATCGCTATTTTGAAGGCAACACGCCTTCTTGGGCTTCCTTCTAGACTTTGTTCTCGTCTTTTTTCTTCTCACGCTTGGGGAGGATAGCTGCGATGAAGCATTCTATGGATCTCGACCCACCCTCGATCTATTATGCACTTGAGTTTCATATGATATGAGGATGGAACTATAACACCCCGCCTGCCTAGGGAGAGCGAACGGAGCGTCACTATCGATAAAATAAATTCAAATCCACAATATAAACAAGGTATAGAGCATCTAAAAACCCACAATAAACAAACGAGAAACCACCAATCAAATCTTTAAATAAATATAACAAGTCTCTTGAGAAATACAACTAAAGTAAATCTCTAATGCTCTATACATCAAATACAAATCTTCTCTCGAATATTCTTTCCAAAATAATTCACGCTAAAAAAATCATCCCAATCAAATTCAAAGAGCCCAAACTCCGCACTAACCTGCCACTAAAAGAAAATATGGGGAAGTACACAATTCGACATGAAAGATGCTCAACAAAATATATTAACGATGAATAAAGCGTAACAACACGAGTACGGATGTTCAAATTAATCTCATAAGCATTTATCAATAAATTTCTCAACAACACATCAATGGGTCACCAGGCCTCACCCCATCCGCATATGCTTTATCAAGACATAACCCCGGGAAGCAAGAATTTTGGCAGGTGCCCAACATCCGTGACATATTAAAATCTCATGACAATGTGCTCAACAACAATATAATGATACCACATGAATCAAAATAATTCAACAGTTATTTCTCCGAATTTCAAAGAATTTAACAATTCAAATATGAGTTCAATTAAACATGAAATCAACAGAATAAACACTCGCGAGATTTAAAGGAGCATATTGTGTAAAATCCCATACCTTAAAATCATCGCATGAATCGTCACATAAAAATCATCCTCAAAATCTAATCGCACCATCACGTTCCTCTCACGAAAATAATCAAATCATGTTCTAGCCTCAACATGAGATAACCCAAATAGTCCTATTTTAAAAAACTCAGAAAATTTAGATCCAAAAATTATTCGAATCACCAATCCGACTTTAGATTTAGATTCTACACGAAAAATTGGGTCAGGTGTGTGTTTTGAGTTTTTCTCAAATCTCATTCGAAGGCACTCAAAATGAATATATAAAACACTCAAAAATGACTCTTCTCATTCCACTCGTTTTTGCCTCTTTGGATTTCGTTTTTGGCCTCCCTTTTTCATCTCCCTTTTATTATAATCACCCATAATATTCCTTATATAGTCCCTCTCTCAAAGCCTAGCTTGGTGCCTAAGCTAACCTATATTACTATATTGCCCTTTAATTCAAAATTGTCAACTTTACATATTTAAACCATTACAAAATGTCCAAAAGCCAATTAAATTTGAATTTAAATATTCGATTCATTTTAAATAAAAATAAATATAATATCAATATTCTGATTAATAAAATAATAATATTATTAAAATTATATACCATATTCATAAATAAAGTCCTCAAAATTACGGGGTATTACAAGAACGACCTTCATGGCATGGAGCCAGCCCCTACCCAGAATGGCGTGATAGGGGGATTCGATATCTACCACCAAAACTCGATCAACTTCGAAATACTTCCTGCCCTGACTGGAAAGACTATCTTTTCCAGTGGCATAGCTATTTTTCCTGAAAAGTTGACCAACGGAATGGTGGCCTATTTGAGGTCGGTAATCTTCAACTTTAATTTGTGGAATAAGTCTAAGTACATCAGTTCGGAAGAGCTACCTTGGTCGACGAGCAACCCGTCGATGTTCCAATTAGCTATCTTGAGTGTGATGACCAATGCGTCATGGTGAGGGGTTCTCACCCCAAGTAATTCATCTTGAGTAAACATAATGTGTTTGTTGTAGTCGACATCTTTTGGTCATCGACGCTTCCCAGCTTGAGTTTTGGCGGGGTCTATTTGAAAGGCTTGCATAACGACAGTAAGCTTCTTAACTTCCATTCGAACAGTGTTTCCTTGTACTTATTTGAGGTCTGATGCCCCATGAATTACTGCAAACTCGTGGCTTATCTCGTCCTCGAGGACGTTGTCTGACTTTTGGTCTCCATTAGCTGTGACTTTGTCTGCCTTCTTGTCTATGAACATGTTGAGATGACCAGCTTGGGTCAGTTCCTCGAGATGAGATTTGAGTGCTTTGCTCTTTATGGAACGCACACCTCAGTGCGTTATTGCACTTCATTAGATCTCATCCCATCTTCTTAGGGCACTTGACATATGGTTCTTCCTTGATCTTGGCGGGGATTTTGTATATCAGTTCCTTGAAGACTGTTAATAACCTAAAACGCTTTCGAGGTGTCATTCTTGGTGCCATTTTTTGTGCCATTACTGCCCCCATTTTTGTTTCCTTTCTTATGTCAATCATTCTTCTCTGCCCCTTTATTCGTCTTTGTGCGACCATGGTCCCCTATATTAAGATGGATTACATCTTTAACTTTGGCGTATTTTTCAATACGAGATATTAGGTCTTCGATGGAATTAACTTCCTTATTAGTTAGGGATTGGTGCAGTAAGGAAGTGCTTGGCAGATCGATTTTGAAGGACGCTACGACAACCTGCTCTGAGAAGTCCTTAATCTCATTGAAAATCTCTCAGTACCTCTTGGCAGACTCTCTAAGGTTCTCCTGTGGCTTTTTCTTCATTTTGAGTAGTGTATCTATTTGCTTGGGGTGGGAGCTGCTGGTTATGAAGCGAGCTGTGAATAATTTAGCCAGAGCCTTAAAGCTCTTAATAGGTTTATATAAAAGCCTCTCAAACCATTTCTGGGCCACGTCGTGTAGGCTGGAAGGGAAGATGTGACACATTAACGTGTCGTTGTGGTTCCACAAGGTCATGGCCTGCCTGTATTGCCGGGAATGATTAATGGGGTCAGTTTTCCCATCATCAATCTTGAATCCATGGATTGATAACTTCTTAGGGGATCTTCTTCTTCTATCCCCTTGAAAAAGTGGACTTAATTCGGGTGTTAAGAGCTCTCCTGGCTAACTCTTGTGTGGACCTGGCCCCTCAGTGGGCTTGGTGTTGATCTATCTCCCTACGGATCAAACTTTTGATTTCATCATCCTGTCGACCAGGACTCCCACGGCGTCGAGTTGACTGTAGTCGTTCTGATCGACCATCCCCTGACCTGTTCCTTTAAATTCTCCCTTGGTCGCGCCTGGGGCTCCTTCCTAGGCTATGAGACTCACTCACCTGAGGACTAGGATTCCGATCATAGCGTCATCTTGTATTTCTGTGGAGATCCCTCTCCATTCTTTCCAGTCGCCTTTTTAGGTGAGCATTCTCCTCTTCTTGGCGACGAGTGGTTTCTTCTTGTTTTCAAAGTCTGGCCTCATAGGCGTCGACCAACCTAGAAATCTGTGTGGACCTTGGTGGTCCATGACTCTCTTCAGAAGGATGCCTTTGCCAGTGAAGCCTTGGATTTGGCTGGCGAATTTCAGACCTTACCCTCGGAGGGGCAGGTTCTTCCTGAACATCATCGGCTTGAGGGATGTTACTGCTGTGGTGAGACATTGAGGGCTTTCAATTAGTGAGTGTTCTCGTAGGAATAACAGTCATTCCTACAGATGACGCCAATTGTGGTATAAAAAATATCACAATAGATGTTTTACGAAGAATAATCACAATCATGCGAGAAAGCAGATATTCACACACACAGAACACAACTATGTACATGATTCGACAACTTGCCTACGTCCACGGAGAGGTCTACTGTTTTATCGATCACATTCCCCTAAGCTCGGGGACAGGGGTTACAATTTATAGATGTAGAATTTTAGTTTTTCAAGTAACTCCACGATGCCTATGATGATCCATGAATACCTTGAATATCTCCACGAGATTATAGGTGATTGATTTGGTTTTTGGGATCATGTGGACTGTACATACTCGTAGTTTATCTCCATGATATGAGGCCGGGCGGTTCTTTAAATTTGTTGGCCCAGTTCGGACGTTCTTTTGGACTAAGAATAAAATTGATCACACATCTACGTCCACAAGCAACTACCATGTATATACACAAACACACAAAATAAAAAATGCATGAAATCGTTTTTATTCCAAAAAAGTTACTCACCCTAATTAATTCACCTTAATTTTATAAAGAACTCCCTTTTTCTTAACTTGACATTTATTCATTTATTTAACACACTCGGTTAAATACTTAAAACAAATACACTTTGTTTAAGGAAAATCGTTTCTTTCACCGAAATTACCCCTTTATTCATACCAATCCACGTTAGTATTTTCATTAAAAATCACCCTTTCACACACGCAAACACCGTGTTAGAAAATATTTATTTTTCCTTTGAAAACCTTTCATAAGCACACCCTTGTGTTAATTATGGATTAAACCTCTTTAGGTTTCTTAACTACCTATTTAGCCAATACGCATTACTGTTCCTTTACTTTATGGACATTAATCAATTTTTACACTTTTTGTCCACATTATCCTTTATCGAAATATTTATTAATTCATTCAACCTCTTTCTTGACATATTCATCACAACCCCTTTCTTGACATGTTCCACTTTGTATTTTCTTTTTCTCAGAATCTTTCAACCTCCGCATATTTTATACTTGGCTCCACATCGCCCACTACGCTACCATATGCTCTGGTAAGTGATTTTGGTTCTTTCACCCCATGGCTATGGGCCTTTCTTAATTATATCGGTGTCATCTGAGTCCTTATTAATGTGTTTTAATATTTTAAAAATGTCCACATTATTCCACTTTTCATTTACCAGTCGAATCTAAAATCCGAACTTTCACCCCAACTTGTGTTACACTTTAAAATAATCATTTCTTGTCATTTAGACCCTTACATTGATTTTATCTCTAAAATTAAGTTCATTTTAGAGCACTTTGTGTAACATCTTTTTTAACATTTTCATTACATAAAAATGTTCCACTTTACGTAAAATTACCATTTTACCCATTTATTTCTAAACTTTTCTCAAGTGTTATTTCTCAAAATACCATTAAGTTACCCACACTAACTTCTTAAGTGTTTTTAACTCATTAACACTTCTTCAACACTTTGGAGTAACATACTTCTCAGCCTGGAAATCCTTTTATTTAATTACTCCTTTCTCTAAGAAATCATTAAATATTTAAAGATTAGTTTATAAGAAAACACTATTTTCTTTATTAATACATGTAGTCTTGCAACCATGCACTGATTATATTTACGACACCATTTTCACACACTTTAATGACTGAAATTTCTATTTTCTTTATTTCATGTTTAAACCCAATGAAACCCTTACTAAACTTGTTTATAAGTACCTCCTCAAAATAGTACAAGTTTATATACATGAGAAGATGGATTTTAAATATAAAAATCATATTAAATGGGTTTAACATATGGTTTATTATAGAAATTTCGAAATGTTTGCACAAACATACTTTTTAAGGCAAAAAACATTTTTGTTTCTTCAATACTTAAATAAAATGTTCATTTTTATAAAAAAACTTTTCTAAGAAAACTTTGAAACATTTATTCATAAAATATACCCAATAAAATAAACATTCTTCCAACATTTTCATTCCATAAAAATGTTTTAATACAAAGTTTTCTTGAAACATATCATTTTCGCTCAAAACCATTAAAACCCATTTTCATAACTCATATGAAATATCATTCTTAAATCACACATGCATCCTACTCTTAAACTCTACATGCAAGACAAAAAGTAAGAAAATAGAGTCATAAACTTAAAAGTAGAATCTTTCCCACCTCAAACGGAGCTCCAAAAATGGTTGGATGAAGAAGAAGGTGATGGCACCCCCCCACCTCCTAAGATGCCCTCAGAGAGGTTGCCTTGTTCCACAAAACTTGCCTCCATAAAATCTCCAAGTAAACCCCCCTTCAAACTCCATAAATTGTCCAATCTTTTTCCTTACCCTTCCCCCCCCAAAAAAACTCTAAATTTCGTATTTCTATACAACAATTGAGGAAATGGGTGTATAAGGCTTATATATGGTGAAATACTAGTACAATATGGTGGCATATGGTGGTGGCGGCATGGTACATAAATAGTGGGAGGAGCTTGGAAAAGATGAAACACCCTTGAAATTAGAGAGAGAGAGAGAGAGAGAGAGATGGGGGAAAATCTGATGGATTTTTGAAGAGGGAGAATCTCACCATATCTCTCCTATTCTCATCCAAATAAACCCATAAATCAACTTAAAAACCAAGCCCCAAACATAAAATTTTAACTTTGGTCATTTGGGTTCACTAGGAGGCGACACATCATCAATATAACGGTCCAAAACGTGACAACACACAAGGGCAATCTGATTTAAAAGATTTCATGGCAGGTCGTTCGAATGAGAATGGAACCTCGTTCGAAAAAGATTAAGACCTCGCACGATCACCCGCCGAACGACCATCTAACGAGGTAAGGAATCATAAGCAACGATATCTCGTTAGATCATCGTTAGAAACCTACTTCAAACAACTTGCGATTCTCGTTCGAACGAATTCTATTTTCGTTCTATCCACTCAATTTCTTAAAATCTTCAATTTTACCCCAAAACTTCCAACAATTACCATAAAGGCTCAAAGAATAACCAAATAGAGTTAAAAACCACGTATAATGGTCCAATTCTCAAAAGTTTCATATCATCACAATTCACACTGGAAAAGTAATAAAATATTAGGCGCGGGTATTACAATCCGCTTTGCTAATCGTCTGCAACAGGTGCATTGTGATGGTGAGATATCACTTAATTTTCTAGTTTTGATTTGCTTTGAAAAAAGAATCGTTTTCTACAAACGGCGCAAATTGTGTGTGCAAATAATCACAATGAATGAATCTAAGTAATTTGGAACCAAACAAGAAATAAGAAAATCCCATTATAAAAGGATTTTACGTAGTTCAACAACTGCTTACATCTACAATGTGTTTCTCTGTGTATATTAATTCGTAAACAAAGAATTACATGCCCTTTTGCTCTATAATAAGAATTCTATTTATAGCCATAAAAGCGATTGAGTTATGTTCACCTTCTTTTAGCTTTGGGTTGACGCGTTTCTTAATTTTTGTTAATCTCCTTTGAGATTTTAGATAATAAGATTGAGCTCTCCATATTTATCTCATATAACATTAATATCAATTTGAGTGATACGTTTTACATATTTGGACCGCTACGATTTGCATCCCCCAATAATATATATATACCCATTCTAGAATTTTGCCATCCCTAATTTCTCAAGTCAAACTTAAAAATATTTATATTTTAAAATGAATCATCACACAAATTCAAAACACACACACAAAAAAAACTAATAATTGTCATTTTCAACGTGGCATAATACCACGGAGTGATGCGACGCGTAGTATATATAGCCAATTAAAAAATGTTTGGGCCACCGTCACATACACAACCCAACCAACAAAACCATTTTGTTTTGCCGTTGTTTTCTGGTCACGGTCTTATGTGTTTTATTCCTCTTGCCCTAAAAAAAATAATATTATCATTTTTCGCTCCTTTCTAAATCCTCCTGTTGACCAGCAGATGCACAAATTAGCTCTAAATTTGGGCCCATAAATTCACCAAATCTTTGTACCTTTGAACAAATATCATTTTCTATTTCTATTTCTATTTCTCTCTCTTTTCTTCCTTTTTGGCCGATCATCGTAAAAGCTAGGGTTTCATAAACGGTACGTCAATAAAATCTCTCAACTTTTATGATTTCTTCACATTTATTGCTTATTAACTTTCGATTACTTTGAAACCTAATGTTGATCACTAATTTTAGGCACATACCAAACCTAATGTTGACCTGTAA
Source organism: Sambucus nigra (assembly GCA_949130495.1). NCBI lineage: Eukaryota > Viridiplantae > Streptophyta > Magnoliopsida > Dipsacales > Adoxaceae > Sambucus > Sambucus nigra. The sequence goes on along the minus strand of OX422218.1, from coordinate 59,278,238 downwards.
TTTTAATTACCAATCAATGCAATTTCGTGACAAATGATGTGTCAAAATCATGAGTCGCGCGTGTGTATTTACATGATTTTATCTGTTAATGGTGATCGAATAGTATGATATATGTTGATACTAAAGATTCATTGTTGCATAAGCAAATTTTCTTAGAGTTTTATGTCTTTATCTTGTAGAGCCTACGTTGGATTTGTTCACAAATTAATGCAATTTTGGAGGCAAAAATGTGTTAAAATCGTGCGTTGACTTAGAATTATTCAACGTTGACCGTCCTTTATGCGCGCACGTGTATTGACTTGATTGCGTTGACTTAGAATTATTCAATGTCGACGGTCTTTTATGCGCGCGCGTGTATTTGCACGATTTTATCCGCCAATGATGATTGAATAGTACGATATACGTTGATACTAAAGATTCATTGTTGCATAAGAAAATTTTCTTAAAGAGTTGTACGTCTCTGTCTTTTTGAAACTACGTTGGGCTCGTTCACAAATCAATGCAATTTCGAGGCAAAAATGTGTTAAAATCATGCGTCGATCTAGAATTATTCAACCTTGACCGCCCTTTATGTGCGCGCGTGTATTTACACGATTTTATCTGTCAATGGTGATTGAATAGTATGATATGCGTTGATGCTAAAGATTCATTGTTGCATAAGCAAATTTTCTTAAAGAGTTTTACGTATGTCTTGTCGAAACTACGTTGGGTTCGTTCGCAAATTGAATGCAATTTCAAGGCAAAAATGTGTTAAAATCATGCGTTGACTTAGAATTATTCAATGTTTACCGTCCTTTATGCGCGCGCATTTATTTACACGATTTTATTTGTTAATGGTGATTGAATAGTATGATATATGTTGATACTAAAGATTCATTGTTGCATAAGCAAATTTTCTTTTAGAGTTTTACGTCTGTCTTGCCGAACCTACATTGGACTCGGTAAAAAATCAATGAAATTTCGAGGCAAAAGTGTGTTAAAATAATGCGTCGAACTAGAAATATTCAACGTTGACCGTCCTTTATGCCCGCGCGTGTTTACACTAATTTATCCGTCAATGGTGATTGAATAGAACAATATGTGTTGATACTAAAAAAGATTCATTGTTGCATAAGCAAATTTTCTTAAAAGAGTCTTATGTTTTTGTCTTGTCGAACCTACGTTGGACTCGTTCACAAATCAATGCACTTTTCGAGGCAAAAATGTGTTAAAATCATGCGTTGACTTAGAATTATTCAATGTTGACGGTCCTTTATGCGCGCGTGTTTACACTATTTATTCGTCAAATGGTAATTGAATAGTACGATATATGTTGATACTAAAGATTCATTGTTGCATAAGAAAATTTTCTTAAAGAGTTTTATGTCTGTTTTGTCAAAACTACGTTGAACTCGTGTAACACTCCGCGCAAAAACACGAGGCGCTCCGGCGATTAAAACTAAATTAAATCCATCAACAATCAGTATAATCTATATTCCACAAAATAAATATAATGAATCCAAATTCTTACACTTCCAAAATAATTACAATTAAATTTCTCGCAAAAATAAACTAAACTCTCCAAAAATTACACTGCCAACCTACACCAAAAATAATTAAAATCATCCAATCTTCATGCTAAAAAATCCTCCAATCAATCCGTAGAGTCCAAAACCACGCTAACAAACAATATGACAAGAATAGATGCTCAAAAATAGTAACGGTGAATAAAGCGCAACAGTACAAATCGACATATACGAATCAAATGCGATGCTCAATGGGTCATCAGGCCTCACCCCACCCAAGCTTTGTAAAGCCTCATCGTGGCTATTGGACTTTTGGACTATTGGCGGGGTGCTCATTCTCCGTGCCATATAAAAATCTCATGACACCATGCCCATCAACCAATACAATATCTCAACGAATAATTTTTTTTATAGATTAAAAAATTCTCATAGGATTCCAATGAATACCACAATTCAACATGAGTGCAAATAATAAACGGAATACTCTCGAGAGAATTTAGGAGCATATTGTGCAAGTCTCGTACCTTAAAGTCATCAAAAGAAACTCATAAGATTCTGCCTTAAAATTATGATCACATAACTGCGTTCCTCTCACAAAAACAATCAAAACTCGCTTTTGAACAATCTTGAGAAAACTCAATTAATATTGACAAATCTTGAATTGAAAGTTATGAAGAATGGTGCTAGGGTTTAGAGGTTGAAAGAGAATAATTTTGGAGAAGCCTTCCGGAGGAAGAGTTGTAAAAAAAACGATTTGAAGAACCCAACCACGGATTAGTTATAATTTATAATGATTAGGAGTTCTAATGATAATAGAATTCTGTTTAAACTAAAAAAAAGGTTTGCCCGTTAGTCACGGTCCCAAAACCGTGACAAACATTTTTATTTTTAAATTTCCATTTTGACTCCAATTTTAATATCGATTAAAAGCCTACTTTTCCATATTAAAACTCAAAACATTTTTAATTACTAAAAATTAATAAATTCCAAAATTTTATTTTACCCAAAAATCCTAATTAATTTAAAAATATAAAATTAAAATTACGGATTGTTACATACCTCCCCACTAGCACATGAATTTCGTCCTCGAAATTCGACGAAGCCTAATGCTCAAAACGGTTCACAAACGTCTACCTAAGGACCACGATTAGGCGCCCATACACCCAATACTACACGCACGAATTTCTACTCGATTCTATCTCCCAAAAATCATCACAATACTAAAGCCTTCAAATCAATTCCAAACATCCTCACATCAAGATTATTAATCATAATTTCGATTCCTACCACGTCCTTAACAAAAATTTTTATCTCCAAAGAATACACATCTAATCCGCATGCTAGACTCAAAACCCAAAGACCCGAGGGTTGCCTTATACCTACGCTCTGATACCATCTGTAACACCCCGCGCAAAAACACGAGGCGCCACTGCGATTAAAACTAAACTAAATCCATCAACAATCAGTATAGAGCATCTATATTCCACAAAATAAATATAATGAATCCAAATTCTTACACTTCCAAAATAATTACAATTAAATTCCTCGCAAAAATAAACTGAACTCTCCAAAAATTACACTGCCAACCTACACCAAAAATAATAAAAATCATCCAATCTTCATGCTCTAAAATCCTCCAACCAATTCGTAGTGTCCACAACCATGCTAACCTGCCACTAAAAAAAGAAAGTACACAATGACAAGAATAGATGCTCAAAAATAATAACGGTGAATAAAGCGCAACAATAAGAATCAAATGCAAGACTCAAGCATTGTACAAATTTTAATTTTTCAATAACACATCAATGGGTCACCAGACCTCACCTCACCTCACCCAAGCTTGGTAAAGCCTCATCGTGGTTATTGGACTTTTGGACTATTGGCGGGTGCTCATTTTCCGTGTCATATAAAAATCTCATGACACCATGCGCATCCACAAATACACTATCTCAGCGAATCATTTTTTTTTTAGATTATAAAATATCTCATAGGATTCCTATGAATACCACAATTCAACATGAGTGCAAATAACACATGAAACAAACGGAATACTCTCGAGAGAATTTAAGAGCATATTGTATAAGTCCCGTACCTTAAAGTTATCAAAAGAAACTCATAAGATTCTGTCTCAAAATTCTGATCAAAGTATTATATTCCTCTCACGAAAACAATCAAAACTCGCTCTTGAACGATCGTGAGAAAACTCAATTAATCTTGACAAATCTTGAGTTGAAAGTTATGAAGAATGGTGCTAGGGTTGAGAGGTTGAAAGAGAATAATTTTGGAGAAGCCTTCTGGAGGAAGAGTTGTATAAAAAACGATTTGAAGAACCCAGTCACGGATTAGTTTTAATTTATAATGATTAGGAGTTCTAATGTTAATAGAATTCTATTTAAAGCAAAAAAAAAGTTTACCCGTTAGTTATGTTTTAAAAAGCGCAATAGCGCGCAATTGCCTTTTGCGATTGAAAAACGCCACGCTATTGGCACTGCTAAACGAGATGCTCCTTTTGCGTGGGCTATTGGGCGCGAAAGTGAGCGATTTTGCGCAAAAGTGCGTAATTGGAGCTTTGGGAAAAAAAAAAACGCTGCCATTTTGAAAAAAAGGAAATGCAAGAGGTGTTTAACCCAACCCTTAACCCCTCAAAAAACTTACGGGCTGTTAACACCTTTTTTTTTTCATTTCTCAGTATACTTTTTTTTCAATTTACTTTTTTTGTTTGGGAGCTTTAAAAACGTACTTTTTTTGTAACTTTTTTTCAATAACTCACTTTTTTTATTCGTATCTCAGTTAACTTTTTTTCAAATCTCAAATAATGTAATTTTTTTAATAAATTCAGTAGAAAATGTAGATTTTTTAATAAATTTCAGTGTAAAATGTTTTCTATTTTTTATTTTTCAGATTAAAAAATGGCAAACAAAAAAGATTATGGATGGAAGCATGCATATGAAAAAGATTATCAGTTTAAAATGTTACTTATTTATAAATTTTCAGCTTAAAATGTTATTTGTTTTATAATTTTGATTTTAAAATGTTATTTGTTTTTATAATTTCAGTTAGAATGTTAATATTTTATAATTTTAAGTTTAAAATGTTAATCTTTTGTAATTTTCAGTTTAAATGATACTTGTTTACAAAAGTGGAGCTTAAAATTTTATTTTTTTTAATAATTTTCAGCCCAAATAGTTATTTGTTCTATAATTTTCAGCTTAAAATGTTAATTATTTTACAAATATCAGTTTAAAATATTATTTTATATGTGTTTCTGATAAAAAAACTGAAATACATGAATTGCTTGCGCGACGCGACCCCGGAGCCAAAACCCGACACCTTGCGCGACCGCGATTAAAAACATTGCCCGTTAGTCACGACCCAAAATCGTGACAAACGTTTTTTTTTAAAAATTCCCATTTTGACCCCGATTTTAATTTCGATTAAAATCCCACTTTCAATATTAAAACTCAACATTTTTAATTACTAAAAATTAATAAATTCCAAAATTTTATTTTCCCCAAAAATCTGAATCAATTTAAAAATATAAAATTAAAATTACGGGTTGCTACAACTCGTTCACAAATCAAAGCAATTTCGATGCAAAAATGTGTTAAAATCATGCGTTGACGTAGAATTTTTCAATGTTGACAGTCTTTTATATGCGCGCATGTATTTACACGATTTTATCCGTTAATGGTGATTGAATTGCACGATATATGTTGATTTTAAAGATTCATTGTTGCGTAAGAAAATTTTCTTAAAAGAGTTTTACGTCTTCGTCTTGTTGAAACTACGTTGGACTCGTTCACAAATCAATTCAATTTCGAGGCGAAATTGTGTTAAAATCATGCGTTGACTTAGAATTATTCAATGTTGACAGTCCTTTTGACGTAAACTACACGTCATTGGCTAAAAAAAAATACCAAGCCCTAATTTTAGAGAGATAATCAAAAGGTGTCTTATATCTCAAGAATGGAAAAAGTGAGTACAAATGAGATTACATGGGGTATTTGTATGGGAGGGATTACTTGCTAATCAAGTAATTAGTTAAAATGACTAAAATGACCAATTAAAAATAAAAGAATGCCTAATTAGTCCCAAACAGGCTTGGAGACTAATTAAGGATAATATGCCTAAAAGAACCAAAATAGAAAATAGAAATAAAATGAAAAATAAGAAGCAAAATAACAACGGATTTCCATCACTCTCCCCAGCTTCGAAAAGTTCGTCTTCGAGCATAGAAGATGAACGACAAGAAAGCAAGGCAATCATCAAAGAGTTCTCCACTAGAAAGAAGAGTCGTGCTCGAACACGTCCTTTGTACTGGCTTGCAATAATTCCATGTAGATTAGGAACACAACTCAAACATGTCCGTTCAACAAAATCTCGGTCTCAGAGTCCTGTGATGAGCCTCCTTAACACTAAACCGCGAAAAATATCCACCAAGCATATATCAATTGTCACAAAAAATGGGTCCACACACCCGTCATCAATCAACTCACCAAAGATCATCACCTCTTCTTCGGTAGAGACAACCACCGATCCATCCTCATCAAAATCATCATCCCTCTTCCCAAAGATTGAAAAAAAATCTCCTAAGTCAAATGTTTTCAGCCTGCGAAAGTGCATGCGAGTCACTCAACCATCCTCGACAAAAATGCCAAAAAAATTCCCAATACACAACTCAATTTTGTCATTTTGATCTTTCTTGCAATCAACCGGCTTGAGAGGGGAGTTTTTATCGTTGATTTGACCCGATTGGATGAATGAGGGAGGAAGAATGGTTGGGTGGAGCAACCAATCTTGAACAAGTCGTCGATAATCTTGAATTGAGCCTCGGGAGTTAATCGGGGCAGAAGCATAATTTTCTTGATTTTTGGTTGAAAAATGATTCGGGTCGGGGCCTACGGGTTGAGGGTTTGGTGCGGAAGTTGGTGGGAGGTGATTTAGGGTTTCATTTTGTGCCGTCCAGAAGGAATTTTGGCTGGAGCAAGGATGGGAAACCATCTTGGGGCTGTCAGGGTGTGGACGGGTTTCATTTGGGTTTGAAATGGGTCGAAAAATCAGGTTGGGGCTGGCTGTGCGTGGAAGGATTTCATCTGGGTTTTGGGCAGTAACGACAACTAGGGTTTGATGTCCGGTATTGGAAGCAGGTGGGGGAAGTCGGGGTGGTTTTTTGGAGCAATGGTGGTTACCTCGCATCATTTTAGATGCACCTGCGTCAAATTCCCTTCCCCCCCCCCCCCCCCCCCCCCCCTCCCTCAATGGGTTGCCACTCTTTGCTAATAGAACTCATGATCTCTCTCTGATACCAAATGATGTGAACAAGCGCATACCGCTGTACTAAAAGCTATTGCTGTTAGTAATGGCGCAACTTAATTCACATATACAAATGGTGAATCTGCCCCATGAGTCCAAGCCTTAAGAGCCTCGGCCAGCATTGGCTCATTTAATAGGAGGGAACATGCTAGGTTGGTCGTTAGCACCTCGCATCATTTTAGATGCACCTGCATCATGCTGGGTGGGTTGTCGCATAGGGTAAGGGTAGGTAGAGGCTGGGACAACACGCAAGGGTTATGGGTTATGGGTGGAGGATGGTCGGCCGGCCTCGGATGGTGGAGGTCGTCGTTTCATTGGTGATGAGGCGGAAGTGAGAGTCAACGTTCTTGATGAGATCTTGAATATTTTTCTCCATTCTTGACCGCCTTTCTTCAATTTTCGAAACCCCCACTATCGTTGTTTGGATTTCTTTAGAGTCATCGAGCCCGTTGCGTACGATTTTGATAATCTACACTCACCGATAAAAACTAACACACGAATACACCGATGTTTGAAGCGACACCCGTTCTGATACCAATTTGACGTAAACTATTCATCAATGGCTAAAAAGAAATACGAAATCCTAATTTTAGAGAGAATCAAAAGTTGTCTTATATTTAAAAAATGGGAAAAGTGAGTACAAATGAGATTTCATGGAGTATTTATATGGGAGGGATTACTTGCTAATTAAGTAATTAGCTAAAATGACTAAACTGACCAACTAAAAATAAAAGAATGCCTAATAAGTCCCAAACATGCTTGGAGACTAATTAAGGATAAAATGCCTAAAAGAACCAAAATAGAAAATAGAAATAAAATGAAAAATAAAAAGGAAAATAACAACGGATTCCCATCACCTTTATATGCGCCCGTGTATTTGCAGGATTTTATCTGTCAATGGAAGTTTTGAAAGTTTTGAGGTTGTTTTATGTATGGATACTAAAGATTCATTGTTGCATAAGAAAATTTTCTTATAGAGTTCTACGGTTTGTTGCGTATTTACCTTTTATTGTATTAATTTTCCTTGTGGTTTATGTATTTTTAGTTTGAATAATTCTAGAGGGATACGTGATTGTGACACATTTTGAGTGATGCAGAGGTGTCGTGTCCATATTGGTTGGTGTTTTGAATGATAATCAGTGAAGACACGTCAGCATGTCGCTAAAAATGTGTCGGAATTATGTGTCGCTATGGGACTACTCTTTTAGTTTTGCTATAATAGGTGATTTTTCTTCGAAAGTTGGAATTATTTTCTTTAGATGGTCCTTTGAGCTTGTGTGTGTATTTATTTGCAGGATTAGTTTGCAGCGGTTGAAGTTTTGAGGTTGTTTAATGATAAAAACTTGGGCGTTTTGGTCTTAAGCCACCTGAATTAAAGAGAAGTGTGAAATGGGATGTGAGATTGGAAAGAAGTTAAATTTCCTCATGAATGAGCATTTCATATATCGGTTCATAGTTTTGTCGATTCGAGATATTTGTATTTAGCAATTCGAGAAATTTGATGTAGGCAGTTATTCAAATTTTTTGTTTCAATTTCTGGTTCGACTGTATAGAGTTTTTTTGTCAATTTGGTCTGGAAAACGAAAATTACCGTTTGTTCGTCTCATTTAGCCGATTGGAAAATTGATTTTTCTTTCTTTGTGAAGAAAACTTGTTGTTTTAACATCTAAGGTTGAGGAAAAGGAATTTTCTGATTTACATTGGATGGACCATAACACATTAAAAGAAAGAGACACTCTTGTTGATCTTGAGAGTGGTGAGGGATCAGGGTATGAAGATGATACAATCAATGACCCACTTTTAAGCAACAAAAGAGCAAAGCATACATTTGGTAGACTCAAGAATGAGATATTGCGTTTGGACGGGACGGGAAGTTCTAGTGAGTATATTTGTGAAAATTTAGAATTTCCCATAGATAAGAATCTTGGAGAGACTGTAGAGAAAAATGCGAGAGAGAAATGTAAAAAGGCTTCAAAACCACCTAGGCCTCCTAAAGGGCCATTATTGGATAGCACTGACATGAAGATGGTGAAGGAGATCTCTGAGCTTGCAACGAAGAAACGTGCAAGGATTGAACGTATGAAAGCGAAGAAGAAATCGAGAGCGGCGAAATCATCGTCACTATCAAACAGCAGCAGCCTGTACGCTTTGATCGTCACACTACTATTTTGTCTTGTAATAATCTTCCAAGGTACATTGTGATTTTCAATTTTTGTTCTTCTAATTCTTATGGTAGTATGCTCGACAAAACAATACTTCACCACATTTATGTCTCTTATATTTGTTGTTGGATGAAATGGTTTGTCCCTTTGATAATCTAATGCGCTTTTTTTAGTCAATAATATTATACATTTGTTGATCTCGGTTTCAACCACTTTTTGGGCAACTTTTGTGGGAATAGGTATCAAGCATCAGATGCTTTGACACCATATGAATCATGGCTCTTATAAAGACTTTGCAAGAATTTAGGGTTTCGGTATATATAATGAAGAAAATTTTAGGATGTAGATTGGTGGAATATCTTTGAAATTCAAAATCGATTATAAATAAAACTATTTGCCGGGTAACTTTGGTCTATCAAGCATTGGAGGCATTGGCACCTTATGAATTATGGTTCTTATAAATACTTTTTAATGAGTTAGGGTTTCGGTATGTGTATATAATGAAGAAAAAATTAGGATGTAGATTGGCAGAATTTTATGAAATTAAAAATTGATTATAAATCTAAACTTCCGTTGGTAGATTATTCTATGAAATGGTCATACATTTATGTAAAGTATTTTTCCAAATAGATGATCAAAATTTAGGAAATGAGTACTCACTTTTTCAACAAATTGATGAGGGGTGCGGTGGGGGTGGGGGTGGGGGGGTCTCCTGATTTTTTTTCTTGAGTATCAAAATCTAAGGGTGGTATGTATAAAAATACAGTTAAGATTGTAAATGTACTAGTTGCTGAGATGCGTGTGCACATATGTCAGAACTTAGGGAAAAAACATTGAAAGTATGTTTAGGGATCCTAATTGCACGTGGAGTTCAAAAATATAAACTTGAGTCATGTTACTTGCACAAACAAACTAAGTACACAAAAAAGCTACACAAACTAATATATCATATCAACAAACTAATATATCATATCAGTGTAATAAATTGTTACACATAGTTATGGAGTGAGTAATGTAAAATACTCTATTACACTGACATTAGTTTGTGTGATTCCTTTGTGCACGTAGCATCACTTTTAAACTTTTAGAACATAAGTTATTCATTTTTAAATTTCAAGTCATAAATTGGAGTTCAGATAGATAAGGAATGCTGATGATATAGTACTAGATTTTTTTATTCAATATCGTAATGGAAAAAAGGAGAGTAAGAGAGAATAAATACTCCTATACACGAACACCTTCTCAATGGTGTCGAGTCAATCAACAAAGCTATCAACATTCATATATATGCTTTCAAAATTAGGCACAAAGTCAGATCCTCTTGAGTTTCTTCTTGAGAAATCTAAAGACCCGACTCAAGTGGCCCCGACTCTCCACCTCCATATGTCTCTTCAAATCCCCACTATTCTCGTTAGAAGAATTATTAATAGCCCCCAAATGGAAGGTCTTTGCGGAATAACACCATGTGGCTGCCCACAACTTACGTAAGGTGTTTTTGGGGGCTTATCTATATAGTACCTGAAGCATGTACTATGGATAATATATAATTGAGGCTGCCTTTTGAATCAAATCATTAAACGGAGAAAAGTCAGACCGCCACTCTTTACTTTTCGTTCTAGCAAGGTCTGTATAAATAATTTCCGAATTCCAATTGTTGTGGCGAGGGCGGAGATTGCTGATTCCAATCCCTAATATGATGTCCGCTGTCCCTTCCAGTGAGACTTTGACTTGAAGGGGCTGCTATTGGTAGTCTCGAAGTGGAGCTATTGGTGGCAGCAGGGGATCATTAGTGGCCGTGCTAGTTGATCGGTGAGGCAAATTTGATGTATGACAAGGGAATAGATATGGCTAGGCCGTAAATTTCAGTGAAAGAAAGAAAAGCAGGGAAATATGAACTATACGAAACATTCTGATAAGAAGTGAAGAAAATACTAGCATCACACTAGTAATATTCTTAAATTCTCGGAAACACACCCGGGTAGAATTGCGTCATATAATCTTGAAAGTGAAGGTCAAGCTTTTGGGAATTCTTAAGTTCAATCATTTCCCAAAAGAAAGGATTACAATTTACAAAAGGAAAGGATTACAATTCCGAACTATAGAACGGATATTAAAGACTGTTATCCTTTTACAGATTACTTGACTTCTAGATACGTGAAATCTAAAACATTCAATGCAACATAATATTTGACTATTTACTAGGTATCATGTATACACCCAAGGGCCGAGTCCTTTTACTTTCCTAGTTTCTAGACTTCTTTATAATAATGATAAATAAATAATATTATAAAAACGAATAGTCCATTATTGATCCGTCTCGACCAAGCTTAATTGTGCAAGGCTTCTAGTGAACGATGCCTTGAATTTGAAAATCATCTAGGGCCCGTTTGGCAACCCAATTCCAAGACTTGGAATTGGAATTGGAAGGCCAATTTGAATTCCACGGAATTGAAATTGGCCTTCCAATTCCAATTCCAAGCTTTGGAATTGAATTGCCAAACGGACCCCTAGTGTATTTCTTTTGTCTATTCTCATATTCCACACCATTCTCCCAAAGTTGGAGACTCATCCTGTGAGTTTGAAATGTTGGTTTATCTTGGAAATCTTCTGTTAATTTCTCTTGGAATCCCATCTTTAGAGTATTTTTCAAGGATAAGTAAGCTATTGAGTACACCTCTCTTCTTGGTATTTTATATGTTACATGGAGTTCATATTACGAGAGAATCATTGAATAAAAGGGCGTGGCTGGGTAATTCTCTCTGGTCTTTCTCGTGTGAATCTTTGGTTGTAGCTAAATCCCCATCCTTTCCTTTTTGGGCCTTATACAACAATTTGAAAATGTGATGTCCCTTTAAAATTCTTCAGTTTTTGTATCGTTGGCCGCTCACAAAAAGATGAGTACTTGCGACTTGATGTAAGCAAAGAGACCAATCACTTGTTTATCCTCCTTTTGGTGTATCAGTTACAAAAGTAAGGGTGAAGATATTGACCACCTACTTCTGTCTTGTGACTTTACCAGATTCTTATGGGATAAATATTCTTGGTCTGAATTTTTTGTTATGGATCTTGTGAGCAAAGGTATTAAGAGTAGGAAGAGCATGTGGTCCTGCATTTTTTTTGTGCGTGATGGGAGAGAATTCAATTCATAGTCTCCCTTTGCATTTCGACTTCAAAGCACTTTAAGGGATCGAGCCATTAATTTCTTATTAACAACTGGACAGATCAGTGGTTGTCGGGAGCTGTTGGCCGTGCGAAGAGCTAGATGATCTGTTGGAGTGATTTTTTTCCACCTTATTATGCTGTTTGGTTCTATTCATGCTCTCCTTTTGTTTTTATCTGTATTTTTTTATACCTTTTGTATGGTGGACTTCTGGTCTAGTTTTGGTACATCCTCTTGTTTTTTTTTATGATGTGAATCTAAGAATGTGGAATCGTTATTACTACACTGCACACCAACTGCTAACTACACACCACCACCACCACCACCACCACCAACAACAACAAAAAAACTAAACTAAGAAAAAGTGTTTATTTTTCTCTCTATATTCTTTTTTCAATATTTATTGTGTTTACAAATGATGGCCAAGGGCCTATTTATAGTAAATGTTAGCTTGTTAGCCAAGCTAATACCCAAAAAGACAAAAAAGGACAATTGATAACCAAAAATGACTCATTAGTCCCAAACATGCTTGGAGACTAATCAAAGACTAAAAAATAAAAGAAAATGATAATAAATCCTAAACTAAAAATAGAAAAAAAGATAGTCTTCTCCCGGGAGCACAACCATGAGCCACGTGTCGCTACGGATCACCAAACACATCATTCTCCCCGTCTTCGAAAAAGCTCGTCCTCGAGCTTGGAGGGTGACTCATTAACGTCACATGATATGAACCAAGAAAATCTTCGGACATCAATCAAACTCAATCAAAAGTGGGTAGCCCAAGTGGAATTAGTCCCATGTGTATGAACCTCATCAATATTGGGTCTAATAAACCTAAATCTTGGCGATGTTCCTCTACGAAATCCGAGCAACCAAAAACTGACGATCATGCCCGCCTTCTTGACACCACAAGTACATGCTTGCAATTTGGTGCGGTGGACTCTTGAATCTGAATGAACGGGAACTTCGGCGACCGCACCTTTGCGAGTACGATGGAGAAACAAGCGGGCTGAAGACGGAGACATTCCGAAAAGCCGGACCCAAAATGACAAATAGTTGGAAAATGGATCCCAAGTGGGACGCATTTTTTGGAAGTCGTATGTTGCGTCACAAATAGGCCCTAGGACTAATTTTGATAGTATTAGCTTGTATAGATTTAAAAGTACCAAAAACTTATACTCAAATAAAAATCAACGCGACCGAAAATGACACGACTAACCCGAATTGCCACCCCTACTATAAGACGGTATTTCATTTGAACGAGGTGGTGATTGTGTGGCGGTAGGAGATGGAGGTGGATGAAGGTTGTGGTGGAAGGTGGAAGATGGAGGAGGCTAAAAGGGTTGGTATCCCCTCTTTTAGCAGCGATGGAATTTAGAGTTTCCATCCACCCGATTCTCATTTGGGCATTTATCAGCCTACCGATTGAAGGATTACTTGAGTTGGAATCACAACTTAATACCCACTTCACGCACCACGACGAACACCAAGAAGAAACGCAGCTCTGATACCAATTTGATGTGAATTTAAGAATGCGTAACCGCTATTACTACACTACACACCAACTACTAACTACACAACACCACCACCAACAAAAAAATTAAAACTAAACTAAGAAAAAAGGTTTCTTTCTCTCTATTCTTTTTTCAACATTCAAATTGTGTTTACAAATGATGGCCAAGGGCCTATCTATACGAGAGATTAGCTTGTTAGCCAAGCTAATATCCAAAAAGACAAAAAATGACAATTGATAACTAAAAATGATTCATTAGCTCCAAACATGTTTGGAGACTAATTAAAGACTAAAAAATAAAAGAAAATGATAATAAATCCTAAACTAAAAATAGAAAAAAAGGATAGTCATATCCCGGGAGCACCACGACGCGCCCCGTGTCGCTATGGATCACCAAACACATCATTTTAAATATTAATATATCTTGTTTCAGGTAAAAAGAAGTTGTGTTGTGAAAATCCGTGAACTTTAATATCCAATCCATGTTACATTTGAAGGCTACTAAGTCGACACCATATTCTCTGCTTTATTTGAGGACTTAAGCAAATTGACTAGAGAGGGTTGTTCTCCAACATATCATGGAACTTTATTGGAACAACAAAATTAATTTTTGATGAAACATAAATAAAAGAACCTGGAGTTTGTATAGAATCAACCGGCTCAATTGTTTTGATATCCTATGGCTTTTCAATGATTTCTGCGATTTTCACGATCCCAACAGAATTGTTTATTATAGAATTGTTGGAAACCATCTCCTTGAACTTCGTCTTTCATTATTGCGTTCTCGTGCAGTTTGATGTCGAACGTCGTTAACAATTTCCAAGGATGGTAGTGTTGTACTCACTTGAGATTGAAGGAAATGAAGAATTTGGTCATGGGGACTTTTGGAAATATGATCAATTGCGGAGGGAATTTAGTAGTCAACTCGCTAGGCACTATATTAAAGCACTTGGGCAACAGCTTAGTCATCTCAAAAGGCATGTTAAATTCATCATCAGGACTAACTGTTACCTTTTTTTTTGTTCGTCACTGCAGTGGAACAACATCACGATCTTCATCTTGAATTTTTAGTAGAAGCAGTGAAATTAGGTTGAGGGTCTACGTTGTCTTCTTCTAAAGTGGTCATGATTGTAGACCCCATAGTTGAACGGAGTTTCATTTTCATCACCATTTTGTTGTTCAGGTTCTTCTTGATTCTCATGTTGTTTTGAGAGATTTCCTCTTGTTCGACACCTGTGGAATCATCAGTAGGCTGAGTTCATAAAGTTTTTATGTTGTTTAATCGGACATGCATTGTATATTCCTATGAAATTGCTCTATAATTTGAAATAATATTTCGTCATGCTGGTTATTAGACAATCTTCCCACAAAAATCAGTTATCATTTGAATAAAATGCCGATCTGCTCTGATACCAGTGATGAACGTTGCACAAGAAGGGGGACACATGGCAAGATTTTGATGTGTAACTTGGAGTTTAAAGGGGCTTTAAATTCTGAGAAGAAAGAGTAGTGAAGGATGAAGAGTAGTATGAAAGAGTCGAGCAAGAAGAAAAGAAAATATCAGCATCACGCTAGTAGTATTCTAGGAACCACTTCTAAAGACCTTAGTTATCACACCTAGGGCTAGATTTGCATCACACAATCTTGAAAGAAAAGCTCAAGTTGTTAGGAATTTAATTTTATAATATCATTTCTATCCCAAAAGAGGATTACAAGCCTTTATACATTGTATATATAGAGCAACCTGTATACCTTTTCTTATTTTTTATACATGTTCACAATTATAAAAGGATATTAGTGACTATCACCTGATACGAAGTACTTGACATACATGAATTGTGAATCAATACTTTAAACTAGAACTAGGTAATTTGTATTTCTCCAAGTGACCTCTACTTTCTTAGCTTCTAGAATTCTCCATGATGCACTCTTGTAAAATCGCACAATCCTTTACTGATTCATCTTGATCAAGCCTAGTAACAAAGCCTTTAGAGAACCATGCCTTGAAATTAAATTGAATTTTAAAGTTCTCCTTTGTATTCCTTTTGTCCTTGAGTTTCTGATATCATAAATGAAGAAGAACTGGTCACATAGCTCACTCAATCTAAGATAAAACTTTTAGAAAATTACTCCTAGGTCCTTCGCAAATAAATTTATCGTTAAAGAAGAAACGTGAAGAAATTAAAAACTTTGTTCACGTTAAAGAAGAACACATGAACAAAGCCTCCATGTTAGTGAGACGAGGATGCTCCATATGCTCCGGTAGATTATAGGAATTACTAGAAAGAACAAAATTAAAAACCAATACGTTAGAAAAAAGTTAGGAGTAGCTCTCATTAACGATAAATTAAGAGAAAGTAGACTTAGGTGGTACGGACATCTGTTGCGTAGACCAGTAGATGCCCCTATAACAAGAGGAAGATTGTTGAAAATAGAGGGTAAAAGAAAAAGAGGTCGCCCTAAACTATCGTGGGAATAAATTATTAGGAGAGACCCTAAGGAATTAAACTTGAATGATAATAATGCATATAATAGATTAGAATGGAAAAGGAGAATTCATGTGGCCGGTCCCATATGATGGGATTAAGGCAAGGATGATGATGATGATGATGATGATGAAAGGAATTTTGACAAATTTTAAACACTTCGGTCAACTAATTCTCTTCTTGTAAAAGTCCACGCTAGTGGCATAACAAGTGGGCTTAATAGTAAATTGTCCTTAAATGTTTAAAAATTGTCAACAAGGGACCTAATTGAAAATTGTTCAAAAACTTTCTTATATATATATATTTAATGAATATAAAGGGAGATTACATCACCATGGGTTGTTTTAAAGGCACTCCACTCCTGATATTTATCTCTGCTACCACATGGTGCATTAAAATACATTGTATATAATGTGTTTGTAGGCTAGGTAGTCTTGCTAATCAACTTAATCCTTAAAGCTTTACTGCTGAACTAATACGGAAAAGCTAATAATAGGGGAAGAGAGAGAGAGAGAGAGGAGGGGTGGGGTGGGGGGGAATCATACATTAAGACATTATTTTCATCATATAATTTGTTTACTTTGCTTATTTTTACTGTAAGTCAGTGAGTTCCTTAAATTATGTTAAAACCTTCTCGTGAAATTATTTTAACAATATTTTTCAGCGCTTCCGGCGTGGTCAGAGGCGAATCCGTTCACGGTCCGTAGGACCAACACCATTCGAAGGTGGGTAGTACGCTCGCTCTGCGTAGAACAGCCATGTTTGACCAGGTTAACACACATTCGCTCACTTACGCTGGTCAAGTGAAGTCTTGGTGAAATTTAGACCTCTCTTGGAAGGAAAAATAGTTATTTACTCCTTATCTTAACATCACTGTCTGTCTGCTATAATTAGCTGATTATATTGTTATTAAGAACCACGTAGCCTACTTATCAGAATATTGGGAATTAATAACTTGATTATTATTATTATAATAGGACATGAACCGCATGTATGCACATTTTTTTATCCACAATAAAATAGAATTTGTATTTGCTTGCAGGAATCTACTCGAGAAACAATTCGAGTGTGAGTTTCCAGGGGTCTCCCGAACCTGCAGCAGCAAATGCAATGATTTCAGTCCAGTTGTTTAATACCAATAGCTTTGGACCGAGTTCCGAGTCACCAAAGTGTGTTTTCCTTTTTTGCTATTTTGAAATAATTGAAAATTTTGAATACTTATCTTTCAAGTATTAGGTAATGATAATCTTGGTGAATTTATTTCATTTGACTGAGTTCGTTTTTTCTGTTTTGCGTTATTGCAGTTTTGTAGAACATAATTCCGGTTCGGAGTTCAGGTCCCCAGGATAGAGTTGGTATTAGTCATTGCAGGAATCAGGTAGCTTTAAGATACAATTTTTTTTTTGCCTTTTTTTGTGAGATCAATGAAGAATATTCGTCGGCTTATGAGTTGATCTACAATTTAGGGTGTTTTTGATATGGTACTTCACTATTTGGCCCAATTAGATGTTACCTATTTCGTCTCTAAATCAATGGAGTTTCATCGTAGTGACGAAAAGGTTTCAAAGTATAAAAGATAATTCATTAGGTACCAAAGTTTAATTATGCCAATTAGTGAGGGGTACCAATGCCAAAATTTCCCCTTGTTTAATTTATGACCACTGTTGTTTTCGATACATTTAGTTGTTGATTAGTTTGTTCGGCTGATTCTTTGTAAATAACCTCTAGTTTCTATTTGGAGTTATTTTTTCTATGCTTATAAATTTGTAAGCAAGTGTACACTATAAATGTGTGATTTTAAACAAAATTTAAAAATATGCCCTGAACCAAACCGGACCTTAATGTGTGAGCCATGGAAAGAAAAAAGATTGTACTTTTGAGCCATATGGATCCCTAAGCCAAACACCACTGTTTTACTTATTTAGAAGAGTTATAAAATTAGTTACTGTCGATCTATTATAGGATTTTACAACTAAATATTGCCAACTCTTCTTTTCATTCCATCTTCAGTTTGTTACCTTCACTCCACTTTTTGGTGTCCTAATGGGGTTTACACACGTCTCCTAATCTGTGTTGGGATATTGAAAAATAGGAATTTATCTTAAAAAAAAATATATACCAGCTCTCGTGTTATTCGAATGAGTTCATTTTATCTTCTTTTACTTAACTAGTTCCTTCACGAGTGACTTCTAGTCTATCCCAATTGTTTTTCTCAGATTCACGATAAATTTTTTTATATGGTCATTTACATAAAGCGGAATGTAAAATATTTATAGCTTAAACATTAACTTGAATTTTTCTAACGTCATTTTCATTCCATTCATTTTCAGGTTTAGAAACTTATCTATCCTAAGAAGTTTTCATAGGGACACGAGGTCCATTTAAAATAACTATCCATGTAGCATAATCATTTGATTGAATACAAAATTTCATTATGTTTTTTCAGTAACTATAATCATTTTCAGAAACTAAAGGAAGCTTATTTATGGATTGGCATTTACCCATAGTTGAGTTTGACAAGTTTGCCATGATTTTTTACACCTAGATTGTTAAATAAAAATAAATAAAAATAGATCCTTTGTTAATTAATTAATTTTTCAAAATTAAGTTTATTTTTAAAAATAATTTTGCGAACTTTTTGACATATTTTTCATTAAAAAACATTGACTTAATTTTGAAAAATTAATTAATTATGAAATTAATACCAAGTTAAGAGCTCTAGTTTTTTAATTTAACAATTGAGGAGTAAAAGATTGTGACAAACTTTTCGAACTGACCTATGGGTGAATGTCAATCCATAAATAGCCTCCTTTATTTTCTAATAATGATTATAGTTGGAAAAACAAAATGAGTTTTTTATTTATTTAATATGCTTGGATAGTTATTTTAAATGGACCTCATGTCCCTATGAAATGATGTTTAAAAAATTCAAGTTAATGCTAAAGCTGTAATGGATCCCATGTGAAGTAAAAATCCATTCAATGTGTGTCAGACGCACATTGGACGGGGTTTGTAATGGATCCCATGTGAAGTAAAAATCTATTCAATGTGTGTCTGACACGTCACTGGATTTGAAAAAAGGATCCAGGAACCGGTTTCCGTATCATTATTCATAATGTATATACAAATTTAAATGTGGATATGTGTGTGATGTTGAAATGTCATATGAACAAACATGTCTATAGCTGTTGTAAGATAAGAATGAGTGGAGGATTTGAAGAAGAAAGAAAATGAGAGAATTAAGGAAGAAAGAGAATGAGGAAAAAAATAAAAAATAAATTTAGAATAAAAAATTAAAAATGTGGAATTTCAAAGTAAAATAAAATAAATAAAAATCAAAAGCAATCGGAAAATAAGGAAATCGAGTAAGATAACAAATATGTTATTCAAGGATAATATTTATACATGTTAAAAAAAATATTAAAAGTGTCGAAAACACAAAACAATAAATATTACAAGTACTTTAATAATGTTACAATATTATTGTGTAAAAATGTATTTCAATGTTAAATAATTTATTATAAAAATATCACTAGATCATAAAAGTTATATCAATTAAAGTTTGTACAAGTATTGTATATTCTAAAATATTGTTACAAGTGTAATTACAACATAAAATAAGGAAATTGTGTAAGATAAAAAATATTATTTTTATCATATGTAGAGGTGCGTTTGTAGTATTTGACTTTTAGCCCATTTATTTAATGCATTAATTTGCAAGAATATTTAATTAATTATAATAACTAATTAATTAATCTTTTGGCTCTATCGTTGTCGGTGCCCAAGTCCGGATGTGAAGTGAGGTGGGTTAGTGTCAACTTGACAGCCGACTGTAAAATTTATGTCAGATCTTGTTGATGGATTCTCTAGTTAAAAGAAGAAACGCAAATAAAAATAAAATATATGAAATTAGATTTGGTACCTGGAATTTAGGAACTGACAAGTGTAAAGAACCTATGGATACCTTAAAACGGAGAAAAATCAACATAACATGTATACAAGAAACTAAATGGAAGCGTGAAAAGGCGAGAGAGATAGGAGATGGATATAAATTATTTTATTCGGGAGGGAGGGATAATCGTAGAAATGGAGTAAGTATTGTTGTTGATCACTATATGAAAGATAAAGTGATGGATGTTAAAAGATGGGGAGATAGATTAATGAACATTAAAATTGTCTTAGATAAAACAATATTGAATATTATAAGTGCTTACCGGCCAAAGGAGTTTTAGATGAAAATGTAAAGAAATTATTTTGGATATTATTGGATGAAATACTACAACAAATTCTTACGCATGAAAACATATTTATAGGAGTAGAAAGGGGCGGTTATCCAAGGATACATGGGGGGTTGTGGTTTTGGTAAGAGAAACGAAGGAGGATAAACTATCTTAAAATTTGCTATGGCTTATGATTTAGCGTTAACAAATACATTTTTAAAAAAAAGGGAAGAACATTTAATAACATTTAAAAACGGAGAGAATAAAACTCAAATAGATTATTGTTTACATAGAAGAAGAGACTTGAACACATGCAAAGATTGTAAAGTTATACCATGTGAAGGCTTAACAAATCAACATTGCCTATTAATAATAGATTTAGCCATTAAAGAATTTAAGTACCGAAAAGAGAAAATAAAATTTCAAAATATAAAATTAAAGGATTTAAAAGGAAGCAAAGAGATAGAATTTAAGTATAAGTTCTTGTTAAATATAAAGTGGAATTGGGATGACAATGTTACCAACATTGGGTCAAGAACAATGAATGATATTGAGAAAATAGGTAAGCAAATTTTAGGTGAGACTAAAGGAAACAGATTCATGAAAAAAGAGACTTGGTGGTGGAATGAGGAAGTGCAAAAGTTAATACAAAAGAAACGAGTAAGCTTCAAAGAGTGGCATAAGAGTAAAAATCAAGAAGACTTAGAAATGTATAAGAAATTAAAAAGTGAAGTAAAAATATTATTAGAAATGCACAACGAAACGTACTAGACAATCTTTATAGTGAATTAGATACCAAGGAAGGTGAAAATGAGATATATAAATTGACAAAAAATAGAAATAGATTGACAAGGGATATGAGTCCGATTAAGTGTATCAAAGACATAAATCAAAATATATTAATTAACGATAAAGAAATTCTAGATATATGGGAAGAATATTTTCAAGAGTTATTGAATGAAGAATATCCCCAAAAAGATGTCGAGAACATAAAACCGAATATAAGAATGGTATGCCCGATTACTGAAAAAGTAGATATATTAATAAGAAAAAAGGGAAGGAATAAAGCAGTTGGTCCGAATAAAATACCCATAGAGGTGTGGAGAACCCTTGAAGTATAGGGGTGGAATTGTTAACATGTTTATTTAATAAAATTTTAAAAGAAGGAAACATGCAAGATGAGTGGAGGAAAAAAATCATAATACTTTTGTATAAAAATAAAGGGGATATATAAAACTGTGGTAATTATAGAAGAATCAAACTGTTGAATCACACTATGAAATTATGGAAAAAAGTTATAGAACAAAGAATAAGAAATGAGTCAACTATTTCGAACAATCAATTTAGATTTATGCCAGGGCGACCCACCAAGGAAGCTATTTACTTATTAAGACAGTTAATGGAGAAATGTAGAAGTAAGTGTGGCACCCCGCCTAATTAAATACCGGGTGATCAGAACTTCACTAAATTAAAATAGGATTCCCATTTGATTCATTCTTAGCATCACTGTCGAAAACTTTTAAAACATTTACTAACCACCTAGTATTCAAAAAAGTTGGTGTCAAATTTTATTTTTTTATTAAACAAAATAATATGCGGAAATAAATACAATAACTAACCATCCACGTAATAAATGAATAAGGTGAACAATCAGTTGATAAGCAACGAATATAAAATAATACCGAATAAATAATCGGTTCCCAAATCCAAATAAAAGTCCAATATAAATAAAATCTGAATACATAGTCTGGCAGTCAATGGATCGTTGTATAAGTAAGGGGGCCTACATAAAGGATTGACTTTAAGTCTTTACTTATTTATCGTTGTATTGGATGCGTTTACTAATGACATACAAGAGAATGTTCCATGGTGTATGTTGCTTGCGGATGATATAGTTTTAGTAAACACTATAAATGAGGCATTAGCGATGAGAGTAAATACATAGAGAAATACCTTAGAATCGAAGGGACTACAAATCAGTAGAAATAAAACTGAATTTATGAAATATAAATTTAATAATGAGGCGTCTGATAGCATAATGTTAGAGATTGAAGAAAAAGTGATAAAACAAACTAATAAATTTCATTATTTAAGTTCAGTGATTTAAAGTATTAGGGATATTGATGAGGATGTTATGAGTAGAATATCAACTGGTTGGATGAAATGTAAACAACCAATTTGGGTGTTATGCGATAAGAGGATAAGTAATAAATTAAAAGGAAAATTTTAGAGAACAATTGTTAGGTTAGTGACTCTCTATGGAGCGGAATGTTCGGCTTTAAAAAAACATGAACAAAGTCTCCTTGTTAGTGAGACGAGGTAGCTCTGATGAATGATATGAATTATTAGAAAGGATAAGATTAAAAACTATTATATGAGAGAGAAGTTAGGAGTGACTCCCATTATCGATAAATTAGGAGAAAGTAGACTTAGATAGTATGGACATGTTCTGCGCAGACTAATAGATGCACCTATAAGAAGAGAAAGATTATTGAAAATTGAGGGTAAAAGAGGAAGGGGCCGCCTTAAGGTATCATGGGAGGAAATTATTAGGAGAGATCTTAAGGATTTGAACTTGAATGAAAATATTGCTTATAATTGATTAGAATGGAGAAGGAGAGTCCATGTGTTCGATCACATGCGATGGGAGGCAAGGATGATGATGATGACACACACACACACTTACATACACACACATGTGTGTGTGACACCCCGCTTATTAAAATAAGAGGTGGCCAACCCGCTACTCCAATAAAAATAGGAATCTTAAATGGTCCATTCTTAGCATCACTGTCGCATAATAGATAATACGAGACAACCATCCAACATTTTAAAAACGGATGTCACATACTTTTCAATTTGATAAAAATAATTTTAATCGTCCACTTATCATAACAAGAAACTAACAGTTTGATATCATTTACAAAACATAACCGAATAAGCTGTCGGTTAACAAACTGATACAAAAAGGTCACACCAAATATAATAGTAGCTATCAGATATAAACTCGCATGCCCGAATACCACTGACGAAATAATAACTAGATTATCCAAAAAGAGTTTGATGCGTCTAATACAAAAATCCTACAACATCCACATCCGCAATGTTTTGGCTATGGGTTTATATGACCCTAAATCCCAAACATTTTTTTCTTCCATCTAAACCCAATATCATCAGCCAACATCATCTACAAATCATTCCTATATAACAACCCACCATTATGAACCCCTCAAATCATGTTTATCTCATATACATAAGAGTTTAAACATCAAAATCACCAAAATTCCCAAATGGTTTAAACTCAAGAACACTAACAATTTATACAATTTATTCACACACAATCATACATTTATGCAAGTTAGAAAACTTGCCTCAAGATTGAAGTTTCGGATTCCTCCTCGTTGAAACGATTCCAAGCTCAAATCACCAATTCTTCTCTTTTTCTCTTCTTTCTCTCAAGCTCTTCTCCTTTATCTATCTTTCTAGGTTTTAAACACAAATGAGCTCTAATTGCTCTTGCAAGACCAGGTACCCAAAATATCTCAAATACATTTAAGTCTTACATTAAATGCTACCACATACTTAAAATGACCCGTAACACCATATTTAAGTCGTAACTAGCCAAAAGTACCTCGGAACCCAAAAACACACCCGACACTTAGTTTGACTATCTCAACCATTCCCGGACTAACCGTGCCCTCTAGACTAACATCCGAGATATCGTTTATAATTTTCTATCCCAACGTCATATTACCTTTCTTAAATAATCCGATTGGGATATTAGCCATAACCGTCGTTTTAATGCGCAACGACGCAACATAACATAATATTACACTATTTACATTCATATAACAGTAAATATGCAATACTCGTAAATATTAACTCTTAAATCATACAAATTAATATTTAATTCGATTTTCATTTATTTTAAATGACTAACTCACATAGCAACTAATATAAAAATAATTACTCAAAAGTAAGGGATATTGCATACTCCCCACCTTACAAGGAAATTTTGTCCTCAAAATTTAGACGTACTTGGTAAAAAGAGGTGTGTGTACTTTTCTCGAATACCATCCTCTCCTTCCCAAGTTGATTCCTCGGCATTGTGGTGTCCCCATTGGACTCGAACCAAGGGCACCACTTTTGACCTTCGCCTATGCTCACCGTGGTCTAAGATGGCAATCGGCTGTTCCTCATACGAAATGTCGGCTGCAACTCAATATCGTCCAATGAAACATGTCAATGAGCTCCCTCGCATCTTTTATACTTCTTTAAAGATGAAACATGTAATACATCATGAATTCGTTGTAGGTGTTCGACAAAGCAAGTCGATATGCCACAGGGCCTATCCTTTCAATAATGAGAAAATGGCCTACATATCTTGGCGCAAGTTTGACTTTCTTCCTGAATCGCATAACACCTTTCATTGGAGACACCCGTAATAAAACTTGATCCCCCACTTCCAAATCCACATGCCTCCGATTTGCGTCGGCATAGTTTTTCTGGCGATCCTGTGCAATCCGTATGCAATTTTGAATAAGCTCAATCTTTGAAGATGTATCTTGGATCATTTCAGGTCCAATGAGCTTATTGTCTCCTACTTCCAACCAACAAGCAGGCGATCAACACGGTCGGCCATGTAATGCCTCATACAGTGCCATACCTATAGTGAATTGGTACGAATTATTGTATGCAAATTAGACCAAGGGAAGGTATTGCTCCCACCCTCCTTTAAAATCAAGTATGCACATTCGAAGCATATCCTCCAACATTTGGTTGACTCTCTCCGTTTGTCCATCGGTTTGCGGATGGTATGATGTACTCAACCGTAATTCTGTTCCCATCGCCTCTTGGAAGCATCACAAAAAATGGGATACAAAAATTTTATCTCGGTCGAATACTATATTGATCGGCACCCCATGGAGTCTCACAATCTCTGCTATGAAAATCTGAGCATAACGTGCCGTATTGTAATCTGTCCGCACTGGTAGGAAGTGTGCCGATTTGGTCAAGCGATCGACAATGACCCAAATAGAATCATGTCCACCTTGTGTCGTCAGCAATCCTATGATAAAATCCATTGAGATACTCTCCCATATCCACACCGGTTTTTCCAACGGTTGCAACATTCCAGTCGATCGCTGGTGGTCCACCTTCACTAACTGACAAGTGGTGCATTGGGAGACAAACTCAGAAATGTCCCTTTTCATTCCTGCCCACCAATATTGACGATGCATATCTTGGTACATTTTGTCCCCGTCGGGATGTACTGCAAATTTCGAACCATGGGATTTTGTCTTAACAACACGTCTCAAGTCTCCGTCGTTTGGGTCTATAAGTCTACCATGGAAACGTAATCCACCCTCAGAACTAATAGAGTAGGACTCCGTTCCCTCAGCCAATAGCTGTCGTACTCGATCTTGATAGTCTTTATCTCCCACTTGTGCTTTTACTACTCGCATAAGTATATCGGGCGTAATGGTTAACACCGACATGCACGCTCTAGCTACAACATCATCATGACCAAGTTCCTTCCACTTAGCTTTCCACACTTTCGCTAATTGCTCCACGGGTCTTTGACTCAGCGCGTCAGCTACCGCATTTGCCTTACCTGGGTGGTAGTGAATATTAAATTGGTAGTCCTTCACAAACTCTAACCATTGATGTTGCCGCATATTTAGGTTTTTCTGTGTATACAAATATTGCAATGACTTGTGGTCCGTAAAGAGGCTAAATTTCTCACCTAGAAGGTAATGCCTCCCTATCTTTAAGGCAAACACTACTGCGGCAAACTCTAAATCATGTACGAGATAATTCTTCTCATGGGGTTTAAGCTTGTGAGACGCGTATGCAATGGCCCTATGCTCCTGTTGTAACACACCCCCTAATCCCTCTAGAGATGCGTCAGTAAAGACTAAATAACTTACTCCCGATCTGGGCAACGCGAGTACAGGGGCAGAAGTCAATTTGTCTTTTAGCTCCTCAAAATCTAGTTGACAGGAGTCTTCCCAGACAAATGGCACTCCCTTCCGGGTCAATTTCGTTAAAGGGACAACAATTTTCAAAAAACCCTTAATGAAACAGTGATAATATCCCGCCAAACCCAGAAAGCTACGAATCTTAGTCGGCGTCGTGGGCTGACCCCATTCCCTCACCGCTGCAACCTTAGTTGGGTCTACGAAAATAGCCTCAACCGTCACGTTATGCCCCTAAAATTACACTTTTTGTAACCAGAAACCGTACTTCTCAAACTTTGCATATAGTTGATGATCCCGTAGTGTCTGCAGGACCAATCTCAAGTGTTCAGCATGATCAACTTCAGTTCGAGAATAGACTAGAATGACATCGATAAACACTACCACAAACTGGTCTAAAAAGTCTCAAAATACTCGATTCATAAGATCCATAAATATCGCAGGAGCATTGGTTAGCCCAAAGCGCATAACCAGAAACTCATAGGACCTATACATGGTCAAGAGCGCGATTTTGGATACGTCATGCTCCCGAATTTGCAGCTGATGATACCCAGTTCTCAAATATATTTTAGAGAAGTGCGACGCTCCTCTCAATTGATCAAACAAATTGTCGATTCGAGGTAACGAGTATTTATTCGGATGGTTACCTTGTTCAATTCACGATAATCGATGCATAACCGGAGGGAACCTTCTCTTTTCCTCACGAATAATACAGGGGCACCCCATGGCGACGTACTACGTCGAATGAACCCTGAAGCCCTTATACTTTTGACTCACTTGAGTCTATATTGTATAAGTGCTCATCTAGTTTGGAAATTGTGACAAAATTGTGTCCTACCTAGAATCCAAAGAACCTCAGAAATTGGTTTGCTTCTTCATCTCTCTATCTTGTAGTGATCAAGAGACTATTGCCAACACTCACACACAGTAGAATTCAGTTCATGCATGTCATACTGCATAATTATGTGTGTACATGTGTTGAGTATGTTTAAATCCCTAAATTGAAATTTTAATAATTTTTTGGGATTTTTTAAACAAGGTTTTATTAATTAAAACTTGATTTATAAGTTTTTGGGGTCATTCTGTAAATATAATTTGTTGGGAATATTGGCCTTTTGTTACCTTGGGTAGAATCCGAAAGCGGAGCAAACATGAGGGTGTGATTTTAATTATTTTAGACGCGAGTTTTATATCCTGTATTTGCCCTACACCTGTCTGGTTCTGATTGGTTGGGATTGTGTTTCTTTACTAAGTTAAAAACGCGCATGTTTTGAACCCTTGGATCATTGCTTATCAACGGTCTGCATGTTGCCTTGATGAATCCCAGTGTAACCTTTTAAACCAATCACGTTTCATTTAACCACCGCCTTGTGTGAGCCCTCGGATTCAAGTCAATTCAAATTGACTCGATCCTAGCCCTTGGTTTTGACCAGGTCTCTCGAACCTTCTCCTTACACTATAAAAAGACCCCTACTCTCAGACTTCGAAGACTTTTGCCATTTCATTTTCTTCTAAGAGAGAAGAGAGAGAAGAGAGAAGAGAGAAACCAGAGAGAGAAAGAAAGTTAGAAACCCTAACTTCGTTCGTCCAAATCCTCTTCAAATCAAACCCAAACACTTCTTAAAAACTCCATATCCAAAAACACCATCCTGAGTGTTCTTGAGTGTTTGAGAGTTTGAGTTGAGTTATTTTTGTTGCTGTAACCTTGTGTTCGTTAGATCTTGTTTCCAACTTAAACTTTTACTTAGATCTAGTTTCTGATTCCATAGAAATCTCAGATCTGAGTTATTCATGTTACATTACACTTAGTTTCATTTTATTTCTCATCTTGAGAAATATATTGTTGATTATTTTTTCTAAAACGTTTTCTTACTTTGAAATCAACAATAAATGCTTTCTGTTTCTTGTTCTTGTAAAACTAAACCTTTGACCTAGTTTGGAATCTCACTTGGAGGTTTTCAATCTCGAAAAGTTTGTCTAAATTCTGAGATTGATTAAGACCTTGTCTGTCTTCCTAGCAAGGTATCCGTGGATTCTGGGATTGATTGAAAGGTCAAAGAAGGTTCAAAATTTTGTAAGAAGAAAGAAAAGAAAAGATCACAGCATATAGTCTTACTGTAATTTGTTAGGACTGTTTGTACTTAATAAGTGTGTGTGTGTGCATGCATGTGTTAGAAAGCACCTCCACAAACACTTTCATCCTACAACACGAAAAGTGTTGGTAATAAGATCTTGTGAACATAAGTCGACGTAAAGTGCTGGAACAAATCAGAAGTTGACAAATTGAGAGAACTACATCTACAATTAGAACTGCAGAGAAGTTATAAGGACACCAGAGGGTACATTCCTAAACTTATATAGGACTGAGTTGTATGCATGTTAGTTATATAGTTTGTAACTCATAAATTTGTTTTAGTGGATTTTTCATTTTACTTCGTAGAGGGAGTCGTGGATGTTTCCTCAATTGGTGAGGTTTTACCACGTAAAAAATCGTGAACAAAATCTTTCTACATCTCCTCATCTCACTCTTGGTTGTGCTGTGTTTAAAATTTGTTTAAACTATCTTTTAAACTTGTTATTCAAATCTTGAATAGATCTCGTACATACTTTTATTAAACACTTCTTGTGATTAATTCTTTTTGATTTAAGAAAAGAGTTTCTTCAAAAAACAACTCGGAGTTACTTAAATAGTTTATTTTCAATAAACGGCTTTAGTAACGCATTTTCAATTCGCGATAATCGATGCATAACCGGAGGGAACCTTCTCTTTTCCTCACGAATAATACAGGGGCACCCCATGGCGACGTACTACGTCGAATGAACCCTTGCCCCAACAGCTACTGAATTTGATCTCGTAATTCCTGCATTTCTAAAGGAGCCATGCGGTATGGAGTTCGCGCAATCGGCCTAGTCCCCGACGCTAAGTCAATTACGAACTCAATCTCACGACTTGGAGGTAAGCCATGAATTTCCTGAAAGACATCGTCAAATTCTCTAATAATAGGAATCAAGTCTAAGGAAATAACTATACCATGCAAAGTCTCCTCCTCAATACAATATAAGTGAGTGCTTGAACCTCCTTCCGGAAGAGGCATGTCTACTAAAAACATTTTCTGCCCCGGAATGGAAAAGACTATACTCCTCCCATAACAATTCACCATGGCTTGATACTTCACTAACCAATCCATGCCCAGAATAACATCATAACCGACCATATCCAGGACAAGCAAGTCAGCTTCAAAGCACAATCTATCGAGATCTATTCCCACTCCTTTACAAATAAAGAATATAAGTGAGCCATCGCCCATAGGAGAATTTATACTCATAAGAGTACTATCGACAGACTTTAATAATCCGCCGAACGAGCAAAGTACGTAGTTATAAATGAGTGTGTTGCACCTGTGTCAAATAACACTCGACCCACAACCCCATAGATGAGAAACTTACCCTCGATAGCTGGCGGTACTGGAGGCAACAAAGCATTTTGGACATTATACATACGCCCAAACTGAAGTTGTCCCTGTTACAATGGGACTGCTGGAATAGGTGCTGGAGGTTGTAAAGGTGCCTGCTGATTCTGAGGGCCTCCAGGCAATTGCCCCCTGTTCAACTATGGACAGACTCTCTTCATGTGACCTGTTTCACTGCATTGAAAACAATGGCCCGCATAATTCTTCAGATGTCGACCCCGATTGTTATTTCGAAACTGCCTCGCACCTTGGCCCTACTGGCCTTGACCTCCATTATTCCCTCAACTGGCTTGGCCCTGTGGGACTATTTGCTGATGCTGCTGAGCTCCCTGATTTTGCTAAAACCACCCCCGCCAAAACTGAAACCCCCAAAGCGTTGTTTCTTAGTCGGATCCCCCTACTAAAGGTCCCACTCTTTCTGTTTACTCCCCCCGACTGCTGTGGTGGTGATAGTGATCCACCGGCACCATTTCCTCCTGGTTTACTAGATTGTCCAGAATCCCCTATTTTCTTACTCCCCTTCAAATGGAGGTGGTGATCCTGGCAATGAAGTAAAGCTGCATTCATCACATCGCCAAAAGTTTGTAGGATAGGGTTTCCCAACAGGTGCTGCCTTATCCTCCAATTTAAACCCCCGACAAATTTACAGGTTCTCTTCTCTTCCGTACTTACCTCGTCCGGCACAAAATTTTCCAAACGGGTAAATTCCTCTTCAAACTCCGTCACTGTTCGTTCCCTTTGAGTAACATCCTGAAGCTTTCTCCTCATCTCCTTCTGGACTGCTGGAGGAAAATACTTTCATCCAAATAGAATCCAGAACTCTGAGATAGTCATAATATCCCTTTGTTCCGGAGTTGTCACAGACTCCCACTATTGGAGAGCTGCTCCCACTAATTTAAAAGTGGCGAGAATCTATTTCCTCTCCTCACTACATTCCATCATTCGAAGATGGCGTTGAATATCCTTCCTCCATTGATTTGCCAAGATCACATCAACGCCACCCTGAAATTCTGGAGGGTGACCTTTCCGGAAGGATTCTCTAACTCTTTCCCACGTAGAGGGTCCCGTATGGGCTTGAGCCACTGGTGCTGCCGGTTGTTGTGCTTGTGGAAGCTGTTGTGCCATAACGGTCATTGCGACATTGACCTCCTGGGCAACAATATTAGCCACCTCCGTCGCATTCATAGTTCCCAATGGTGGTGGGGGCTCTACGTCATCTGCAACTCGATTTACCCTTGCCGGGCAACCTCATCTCGATGACATCTGAGATAAAAAACGACTAAGTCAATACACAGTTAAAGCAATTTATCCTTACGGAAGATCGCAAACACGCATAAACAAAACAGTACTAATAATAGGGCTCTATATAAATGAACGCTATGGTAGAACGTGACAAGTCCGCACAGATCCTAAAGACTCTAGAACCTGATGCACTGATACCATCTGTGACAGGCCGCTAATTAAAATAAGAGGTGGCCAGCCCGCTACTCCAATAAAAACATGAATCTTAAATGGTCAGTTCTTATCATCACTGTCGCATAATAGATAATACGAGACAATCACCCAATATTTTAAAAACGGATTTCACATACTTTTCAATTTGATAAAAATAATTTTAATCGTCCACTTATCATAACAAGAGGTTAATATATACAACTAACAGTTTGATAGCATTTACAAAATATAACCCAATAAGCTGTCGGTTAACAGACTGATACAAAAAGGTCACACCAAATATAACAGTAGCTATGAGATATAAACATGGGCAACATGCCCGAATACCACTGAAGAATCATAACTAGAATATCCAAAAAGAGTTTGATGCGTCTAATACAAAAATCCTACAACATTCGCAATGTGCCGTTGCTCCTTAACACTAGAAGGAAAGGTCAGAACGGGCGCCCTTGCGGCGGGACACCTGAACATAAACAATAACCACACCAAAAAACAAAATATAAACGGGCCAGGGCCCAGTTTGATATGATTTACAAGTGAATAAAATGCATAACAGTTATGAACGACAAATTTCATAAACAGATTATATTCGCTCTTCACTTGAAGAATTATACTCACCTGTCTTCTAAAGTGCACATCCTAACGCATACAATTCATTTTTAAGTTAAGATACCCGACTAGTTAATATGAATAACCCAACTCTATCCAAAATACCCGGTTTATCAATTTATCATTTGTCCTCACAAGTCAATTAATCATTAATGATCACATATAATCAAAGTTGATTCCTAACTCCATTTAATCATTTGCGTTAAAACACAATTTGAATAAGAATAATTATTTTCATACAATAAAATTTCTAAGACCATCATTCGGGGAATTACCCCATTAGATGCGTTCCCTAATTGCTATCATCTTCGAGGGCCTAATTTCATGACCACCTGGGTACCTTAAATCATAACGCATGGGAAGCGGCCATATACCTTCGACAGTGAGGTGTAACCATACCCGAAATTACTTCACTTCGAATAAACAATCACACAATGTAACAGCTGGTGCTATGTCCTGGAGACTATACTCTCCCTGCATTCATTAGCCAGGGGGATCCACCTCTTTCGTGTAACTTCCCTTATGATAGCATTTAGAGAGGTATGTGCATAAATCCCAAAATCCCAAAATGCATGTATAATGAATTAAAACGACAATTCTTATACCCGAAAGCATAGATGTATAATAAATTAAGGCTACAATGTATAAACACTTTCATACTAGCCCTCGAAAGCCAAAACAACAAAGTCCTACTTTACACTAGTCCTACTATCATTTTCTCAACCAATTGAGGTATTATACCATCGTTTCTAATCCCCTAAATAGGACCGAATGCCCCCTTATCATCCTAGGGTATTAATCTCCTCATATAAGGTCACATTTATCTATAATACATCCTATAATAAGGTTCCAAATCTTTAGACCCAAGAGAAAAGGAGTTAACAAAGTTAGAATTTTTTCTTAAAACAACACTATTTCCCAATCGATTCGCCCTTGGAAGCGAATCGATTGGGTCGAGCGAACCAAACTTTCTGCTAAGTTGACGAATCGATTCGGTCTACCCGAATGGATTCGCTAACTTAGACCTGTAGCCTATCATTTTACTGAATCGATTCGCCAGGGGTGAATCGATTCGCCTGGGTCGGACAACCCAGTTTTGGCTACGGGTTTATATGAACCCTAAATCCCAAAACCCTTTTTTTCTTCCATCTAAACCCAACGTCATCAACCAACATCATCTACAAATCATTCCTACATAACAAACCATCATTATGAACCCCTCAAATCATGTTTATCTCATATACTTAAGGGTTTAAACATCAATTTCACCAAAATCCCCAAATGGTTTAAACTAAAGAACACTAACAATTTATACAATTTATTCACACACAATCATGCATTTATGTAAGTTGAAAAACTTGCCTCAAGATTGAAGTCTCAGATTCCTCCTCGTTGAAACGATTCCATGCTCAAATCACCAATTCCTCTCTTTTTCTCTTCTTTCTCCCAAGCTCTTCTCCTCTCTCTATCTTTGTAGGTTTTAAACACAAATGAGCTCTAATTGCTATTGTTAGACCAAATACCCAAAATATCTCAAATACATTTAAGTCTTACATTAAATGCTACTACATAATTAAAATGACTCGTAACATCATATTTAAGTCGTAACTAGCCAAAAGTACCCCGAAATCCAAAAACGCACTTGACACTTATTTTGACTATCTCAACCGTTCCCGGACTAACCGTGCCCTCTAAACTAACATCTGAGATATCGTTCATAATTTCCTATCCCAGCGTCATATTACTTTTCTTAAATAATCCGATTGAGATATAAGCCATAACCGTCGTTTTAATGCGCAACGACGCAACGTAACATATTATTACATTACACTATTTACATTCATATAACAGTAAATATGCAATACTCGTAAATATTAACTCTTAAATCATACAAATTAATATTTAATTCGATTTTCATTTATTTTAAATGACTAACCCACATGGCAACTAATATAAAAATAATTACTCAAAAGTAAGGGGTATTACAATATATATATATATATATATATATATAGATAGATAGATAGATAGAGAGAGATAGAGAGAGAGAGAGAGCCTTATCCTACACAAACCTCGTTTTTAGGCCCACACTTATGGTTTTAAATGGTAATATTCTTTCTTTGCAAAAAAAAAAAAAATCAGCTCTAAATGATCTTAAAAAATTCTCAAACATAGCCTAGTATTTTTAAAATAGTCAAAAAAATTTATTTTGGAGGTCCCTTGAAATATTTAAAAACCACACAATAAAAATCATCCGATTCTTTTTCAGAGAGAAATTTCTGTCATCATGGTCTATTTTTCCCATCAAATTATTACGGCCTGTGTTTGAGTTGAAGACGAGTATTAGCACTAGAGTGAGGGTGGAGTGATTGATTTGAAATTGTACCGGATGGTTTTGCAAACTCTCTCTCTCTCTCTCTCTCTCTCTCTCTCTCTCTCTCTCTCACACACACACACACACACACACACACACACACACACACACACACACACACTCACGCATACACATATACATACACTTGTAGCAGTATAAGAAGTTGACACCTGCCTTATATTTGCATATAAAATTGTAGTGTTTGGTATATAGGGGTTATTTGTTTTTGCCTCTTATGGCGTGTTTGATAGGAAGGAAATTTTTTTCATGGAAAACTTTTCGTAGCAAAAATATCATCTTTTGTGTGTTTGATTGTAATCGTATAAAAAGATGGAAACAATGAGTTTAATTGGGCTAACGAAACTAATTGAATTTTGTCTAGGAAAGGTAAGAAAATTAAGTTGAAAAATGTACATTTGGCGAGTGATTTTTTTCCCAAAGGCATATTATGAGTAATCAAGCACACTAATAATTGACATATCGGGAATATTTTATATTTGTCATGGCAAGTGTTGATCATGAAACACACCCTCAAGTCTGAATTTGAATTAGACTAACAGTGTATTTGGGAAACCCAATTCCATACCATGGAATGTAATTGAATTATTTTCTTCAAAGGCCTAAAATTGGGTTCTTAAACAAGCCATAAATTACATTTATTTAGTGTTTTCATTCAAACAATAATAGACATAGTTTTTCATATTCTGATGGAAAAAAAAAACTCATCCTTGGGCGAGTTTGTCCAATTACTAGGGGCATAAAATAAACGGATACCTAGCGGATCTCATATCATTCATTATCCATATCTGATTACAAGTGCACTATTAGTATCCTAATCTGTATTCGCTCGAATAGTATACACAACTATCCTTATCTGTATCCTTTCGAATTTTTTAATTTCGGATAATATCCATATTCATTTATATTATTTAATATACATACATTGTGTTTATAAAAGCATTGATTTGAAAATTTGCTAAATTTTAATGGATAAATTTTCTCATAACATTCGAAATATGATAAAATATTTTATTAAGATGACTAGAGAAAAATAGAGAATTAAATAGTAGGAGGCTTAAGAACAAGTCTCAACATTTAATGTAGACTAAGTGATTCTCTATTGACCTGATAACAAGTAGTATTAGGTCAACTAGAGTTTGAAAATGCATGTCAGTGAACATTGGGTTCTCCTGCATTATATTGGCAAGACCATTGATATTAAATTGGCAAGACCATCAATGAGTTCGCAAATATGTCAATTGAATGTGATAATATTCGGTGACTTTAGGTAGCAAGACGATTAATGTAAAATTGACAGTGTGTAAGATGGTATTGAAGATAAGAGACGAAGGGATATAATTTTGTTCATTGTGTTTGTAAATTAAATAATTAGTGATTTAAATCGTCAAGCACAAAGAGATAATCTCCTGTAAGGACCTCTTATAAACACTCCTGTACAAATCATTTTTCCAAAATAGTATAAAATAAAATTTTTGGTGAAACGTTTTATAAATGATCTGCTTAATATGAAGATTATCTACAAAAAGTTTCATACAAAAATTCATTTTTTTACTATTTAAAAAAAAATGATGAATATGTGCAATTTTGTCCTTTGAAATTCTTGATGATCATATAACCCACTTTTGGATTGAATTTTTTATGATTTTTTTGTAAGTGATCTCATTGCAGATCATCTAAAAAAATATTCATCAATTTTTTAAAAATATTTGTTTGACTTTAATACGACCATAATTATTCACTTTTGAGTTTGATACCTTTTACAAATTGACTTTGAGTTTGATACTTTTTTTTGTTAGTAAACCGTTAGAGATGACGGTCACATGCGTTGCACACGACTTGAGAATTAAAAAAGATTTAAAAAAAAAGAAAAAATTCAATTATAAAAATGAAATATCTGAAAAAAGAATTTTAGAAAAACATAATTAAGGTAGAAAAAACAACCCACTTGCCTCTCTCCCCTACCCCCTCACGCACCACCCCCGACAACAACCAACCCAATGCCTTCCCCACCTCTCTCTCTCGTCTCCCCCCAACTCCATCAGAAACAACCTTCCACCCGCAAAATCCCACAATGTCAGATATGTGATTTATATATATAATTTTTTGACATGTATCTACCCGTTTCATTAATTTAAATGTATTGATCTAAAGAAACTAAGTTGAATAAAGATTTAGTAGTGAGACAAGGTTTTTTTTTTGGATGGGGTTGAGGGCCGTGGGTTTGGGGGTGCCAGACATGGTGGAGCTGTGGAAGACGATGGTTGTGGGGCTGTCAAATGTTTAGATGGTGGTGGAGGTGCCGAGGTTAGGGCAGGGGTTGTTGAAGAAGACATGAGGTGGTGTGTGTGTGTGTGGGTGGGGTGTGGGTGGGGTGGGGTGGTTGTTGCAACGGGGTGAGTTGGGGAGGGATGGAGATTTTTTTCATCTTTTTTTTTTATTTTACTTTTGTTTAATATTTGTTATTTTCACTTTTTTATATTTTTTATTAGTGTGTTAAAAATCCTTCATTTTTTTACTAGTTTAAGAAAACGATCCACACGTGAAAAGACCAGTATATATATTGTTAAAATAACATATAATAAATAATATTATGGATATAGATTTCCAATTTGGATATCCGTAAATATGGATCGTTCGTTTCGGATACGAATTATTCAAGAAGGATATCATAGTATCCGTGTTCGTATCATTTTTTGGATATTTAAAAGTATTATTTGAATAAGCTCTTTCCGGTTTCTATTCCCTGATATCCATAAAAAAATGGATTCGAATACTGAACGGATTCGAATTTTCAAAAATCTATTTACGCAACTCCCAATTAGAGATCATGGAAATTGCTAAAAATTAGTGGGTTAAATATACTGATTTGTGAAACTAGAGGTCAAATTAAATAAGCATTAAGAATTGTAGTTATGTCAAAACATTCCACTTTATTGTCATTTGGAAAGATATATAGATGCGAGCACACACGCAATTGGAAGCATTTTTATTTTGTGTATATATGTATTTAATATTTTTAATTAATGTATATCCTGCCTCCATCACAAACTAATAGTTACGTTTGCAAGTCAAATAACTTCAAATTTATGTATTTTTTGCGTAGTATATTGCATCAAATAGCTTCAAATTTGTGTACCCGATTTGCTAACTGGAGTTGACAATTCTGTTTTCAAGTAATAACTGACATTTATTTTATTCATGTTAATTTACTATAATATCACCCCCAAAAAATAATTGTTAAATTCGTCAAATGAGTCGAGAAAATTGCCGATTGGACATAGCAATATGGTTCTTCCTCAAATCCAAATGCCAAAACATGTTTAATGAGAAGGCTATTCTAAAAACTAATAGATCAAATTATCATTGATGTAAATCAACCACGTCTACTTGAGCTCGACTTGTTTTCATTTAGATAAAGGCTCGTTCAAGATAGACTCCTAAAATAATCGAGTTAAGCTTAGACATATTTGAAATATCATTATTTCATTTTAAAAATAATCATACTAAAATAGTATAAAACATTAGAGCTACTCGAGATTAACTTGTATTCATTTGCTTGGAAGTTTGTTCAGCTCGGCTTGTTGGACTAACGTGCCAAACTTGAACATATTTATAAGCTTTCTAAAATATTCAATTCAAGCTTGAGCAACCTTTGGTTTAGCTCGACTTGACTCATTAGCACCCCTACTACTTCCATTTTGTTTTCCCGAGAACCCACTTTAGTGAGTATATTTACCAATAAGAAATTAAGAAAAAATTACTTCACCACCAACACCAGTTCTAATAACACGTTTTTTTGCTACACCACCACAATGCTCATTTATTTTTTATTTTTTATATGATGCGTCTTTTCCCGCTACATCCTCATAGTTCTTGAAAACCCACTCCAATGCATTCGATTACCAACAAAAAATTGATAAGAGAAAAACGTCATTGCCAACTTTACCAATATCGGCTACTTGTTGTAAACTAAATGGACATAAAGAGAATAAAGAGAAATATTTAGAGAGAAAGTGTTTCTTATTTCATTGGTGTGTCAACAATGAGAGGGTAACCCCTATTTATAATATGAGGTAAGCCCACTAAAAGCCCCACTTTTTCGACGTGGGATGTGGGATAGTGAACATCCATTTACAATACATAATTTATAACACTCCCCCTTGGATGTACACTATATCCACCATTCAATGATTGTTGCCTCATTAAAACCTTACTAATGAAAAACCCAGTGGGAAAAACCCAAAGTGAAGAAAAAAGAGTACAATTTTTTTTATCATTGAATCGGTATTGGACGTGCTTAATGTTGCCTCGTTAAAACCTTTAACTGAAAAACCTAATGGAAAAAAACCTAGGTAAAGGAAAAAGAGTTAATGCGCATATGTTCAAAATAACATGTTCTTAGATTTTCCTCCTGATCAAATGCTCCCCGTGATTGGATACTCCCCTTAATTATAGTATTTCTCTGATGATTGAGTCGATGCATATCAGTCTCATATACAACCTTATAAAATGTTGATTTGACATGGTGAATAGATTTGATCGACTGTTATTTAAATTTTATTTTTCTTCTTAAGCTCGACTTCCATAAGACTTGGGTGAAGAGGGATGAACATATCACTTTATCAGATCTATTTGATTTCAATAGTATAACTTTTCTTGAGTTCATGGATATATAAGAACTGAAATGTGTTAGTTATATCTCCCTTGATGTAGCCTATTTGAGTGTGGGCTATACAAGAACCATTGCCTTTATTAGTAGTACTAGGAACATATGTTACTTGAGGCAACTCATAAGTGCTTTGACTGTTCCTTGTGCGGATCCAAGAGATTCTATAGAAACTAACTAGACATAGATGGTTATATATAAAAATATCATATGATATGATTAATATTAGTCCCATGCTATGCAATTCAATGGTAATTATTTCCTGCTAAGATATTGGCCGTAAGTATACTATCCAGTGTCATGCATTATGTTATGTATATTAATATACTAATAAAGTACAAGTATGGTACTTATGGACCAAATAATAACATGCACATATGGTACTTCGGGCCAAATTTATTTTTGTCATCCTCATTAGGATGATATGGATAATTTAATATCCAAATACTGGAGACCATGTGTAATACCCCACATTTTTCTCTTAAATAATTAGTGGAAAATTATTTTTTCAAATAAGTAATTAACTTTGGAAATTTAATCTAAATACATATTTTATTCGAATAAGTTAAGTGGGAACTTGTTATTTAGTTGTGCTTGTGTGCATGATTCATTTTTGTGCATGAATATGTCATTTGCATATAATTAAAGGAAATTATAGAATTCATGTGCGACACAAATAAAAGTAATAATCTTAGCATAAATAATTCAGAGCACGTTTTGGGACTTATATATACTTTTTTAAGTGGTTTAAACCTTTAAAAATGGTCTTGGGTCAACAACATATGGGTTGAAAAAGTTTTGGGCTAATTGGATAATGGATTCAGGCTCATTTAAGGGTCCAAAAGTTGGGCCCACAACCCAACTCGGGATTTAATACTTAATGAGGGGTTTAGTGGGGCCTAAACCACTTCCCCATTACCACACTAATCAAACATTAACAACAGCCACGAGATAGAGGAGTTAGAAACACCTAAGAAGAAAAGAGGAAGAACAAAAGGGAGACCAGTAGCTTTCAAGGGTTCTCCATTACTTATTTGAGGCAAGAATTTTCTTGCATAAATGATGTTTCTAATGTATTTCTCAATGCATAATTTTATTCCTTTAAATTTCTAGAAACTAGGGTTTATTGGATTTGAATCTTATAGTTAAATACCCATATGTAGAGGAATTATAATTCGAGATTGATAATGATATGCATGTAGAGGACTGATTTCATTTAGATATCATTTCCATAAATTTGGAACCAAAATCTGAATATCTGGGGTTAGAATCTCGTAACCCAAACCGAACCCATAAAGAGGAAAAATAACCGATTCGGTGAGATCGATTTTGCTGTAAAGACCATACTGAACCGATAGGCACTAAAAAAACCCGATCCGGTGCAGGTTAAATTTTTTGTAAAGAACGAACCGAACTGATGGGAAATAAAATGAATCGATCTAGTGTGGTGCAAACATTCTATAAAGGGAAAACTGAACCGATCTCTCTGGACCGGACCGGTTGAGATGAGTAAAATTTGGAGCTTAATGGTATGGCTAATGTGGATGAAGTGGATGTTAAATATTACACCGTAATGTATATAAACTCCTTAAACATAAATTCGGTTCTGGGAATTAACTATGGTATATCATTGGACATGTTGAAATTTATTTGGGACTTAAAAATGGTAAAGTTGGGATAATTAGAGTATGGAACAAAATTTTAACCATATCCTAATAAATAATGATTAGATATGACTTAATGGTTAAGTAATTATTTATATGATGATTAATTATTGGATAACTGGTGATATGGGATTTGGTTTGGAATCTTATGGTAATTTAGAAATATTTACCTTACATATGATAGGAAAAATAATATGTATTATATAATATTTTGTGTGGATATACCAGTGTACTTTCCTATCGGCTCGGGGGTTCGCGCATGCGGGCCGGTGACCACACGCCGGAACATGTGGGCTTGACGTTGTGTAGGCACATAGGTAATACGTAGAGGTTCCACCCTCAAGAGGTAGGAGTGGCACTGACTGTTCCTGTATCACCGCTAGGTATGGACCGTATACATGTATCCTACGTAGGGACCGCCCCCAACGTATGTGTTTTTTGTGGTGTCCATTTAGGATGTCAGAATTCCTTGGACTATCCGATTTGGATGTTAGTATTCCTTCTGGCTTGCCGATAGAGAACGAATAGGACACCAACAGTAGATGACCTTGTGTGTCACATATATGGAAGGACATATATTATTAATTACCAGAATATTGTGAAAATAAATTTAATTGTCTAAGGATATGGACACTGACTAATAATTTATCCTATAACTCATAATAGATGTTTATGCTTTATACTT
Source organism: Sambucus nigra (assembly GCA_949130495.1). Lineage (NCBI taxonomy): Eukaryota > Viridiplantae > Streptophyta > Magnoliopsida > Dipsacales > Adoxaceae > Sambucus > Sambucus nigra. The sequence continues at coordinate 59,236,957 of OX422218.1, read as the reverse complement.
GATAAAGGGGGATATGGGAATTAATGTAAGTGGGTTAATTTTATAATGTAGGGGTTATACTTAATTTAAATCTAATTGGAAGGGATTTCCTCTAAAGATTTAGATGATGTCATAACATTATTTTTGGGATGTTTTGGGGTGCAAATGATGTTTTGTTTAGTTGAAGGGAGATGTGTCATACGCATGTGAGTGTCGAAAAGGGGGAATATTTATTGTGCATCGATAGTATAATTACATTAATATTTTATTCAAGTTAATTCTTGCACACCTCGGGCTCTGACCCAAATTTAAATGCCCCCCAGGTGCTCCTAAACAGGGATAGTTGGATACTGTGACAGTTCCCCAATCTCGTTTACTCTCCAGATTCAGATTTATTCTCTTTCTAGCATATGTGCTTTTCAGATTCTATCTTTTATTGTTTGGAATGTTTGTAAGTGCATAAGCCCGACACTCCTTTATTTCATAATAGTTGGGATGTATCATGTTAGCTGGATTTTATTATTTTTATTATGGTGGTGTGGATTATTGAATCATTATGTATGTGTTCTTCATTTATAAATGCCGAAGTTTGTAGAAAATAATTTATTTATATTTACTATGGTGCTAAGAATGATATTAATTGACAAGAAATCCCTATCTTCGGTGTATCGTGTCTGGCCAGCCTTTATGTGACAAAATATGGGTTGTTACAGTTGGTATTAGATCACGGTTCTAACGTCCTTAGGATCTGTGTTAACGCTCATTATGTTCTGCGTTGCGTTCTTTGATATAAAGCTTATATTTAAGACTCGTTGTATTCATTCGATTATTACTGATTCGAACCTGGTTTTTCTTTTAGATAGAAAATGGACGTAGGGGAAGACCCATGAGAGTAACCCCACCAGTCGAGGAGGAGGAGGCTCGTCCGGAGCCGCTTCAGCCACCGCAGGATCCACAGGTCCCACATGCCCCACAACTGATTACTCCGGCAGAGATAGCCACTATAGTGTCCCAGGTAGTATCCACAATGACGGAGGCCATGCTACAACATTTTCTTCCACCTCAGGCACCACAGCAGTCACCACAACAGGTGGCTATCCTAACACAGTCACTGGGCTAAGCATGGGACTGCGCGAGGGAGGCCTTTGTTAAAGGCCAACCTCTAGAGTTTGCAGGAGGGTCTGACATTTTAATTGCTAGTCGTTAGAAGAAAGACATTGAGAGACACTTAAGGATGGTGGAGTACACGCCCGTTCAGAAACAGATGTTAGCATCTTTTAGATTGGTGGGAGACGCCCTTCAGTGGTGGGAGGCAGTGACAACAACTGAGGAGAGGGAGAACCTCACGATAGACCAGTTCTGGGAGAGGTTTGAGGGGAAATACTTTTGAGGACTAGGTTTATGAATATGAAGCAGGAGGGATGTACAACCACAGAGTACGAGGAGGAGTTCACCGCTCTCTCGTATTTTGCAAAGGAGAATGTTCAGACAGAGCATATGAGAATGGACCATTTTATCAAGGGGTCAGCTTGGCATGTTAGGAAGGATCTTTTGGGAAATCCAACCTTCTTGATGTACAACCAGATGGTTAACGCTGCACTCCTTCATTGCCAAGATCAGAGGGCATTTCTGAAGAGTAAAGGGGAAAAGTGCCACGGAGGAGAGTCGTCTAGACAGCAGGGAAAGGCGAGTGGTAGTAGTGGGTTTGGGGCCCAACTGCGCAGGGACACCCACCCACCGATCAGAGTAAGAGATTTAGGGGGGCAGATGACAGGAAGAAGCAGGGCCAGCAAGGCCAGGGTCACGCAGGTCAGGTGACGCGACTAAGAATGTGTCTCAGAAGTGCGTACTCTCTAGGCTCAAGTGCAAGCCTGTCGCTCAAGTAATAATCCGATAAGTCGGGTATCGATCCTCAGGGAAATAGGACAATGGAATTGTAACGACGTTGGACAGACGAAGGAATCATAACTCTGACTCTAAAAAGAAAGGAAAAGATGATTTGTTTTGAGAATTGGCTACAACTAAATGCAATTTTGAAATTATGAAAGAAATGAAACTATTTTAATTTACCTAAAATGCTAACGATGAATGATTTAAAACTCAAACTATATGATGAGAAAAACAGATCGGGAATACGATCCCTCAACCCTAGAGTATTGATGGTATAAAACTAATGGTAAATTTAAATGATTAATTAGACCCAAAATTTAGTACTCCCAAGCATTACGTATATGAGGTTCAAGCCCTCACCATACTTAATCAGAGGATGAGTAAATAGGTATTGTGATAGTTACATTCGAATTGCATTCTGAAGCATCCCGGTTTCCCTGAAGCAAACGAGATACAGAGATCTACAATTGTCATGTTTCTACGCAATACGGTCGTAATAAATCATTAAATTTAGAGGATTAATTTTATACACATGCAACTTCCACATCAGGTTGAGTTCATGCATCCCGAACCTTAAAAACCTAGCCTATCATGATGCAATTATTGAAAACGATTGTTAAATTACAGGAAATCATGATTAAACTAAGGGAGAATTGAAGAATGATGTAGAAGAAAGATTAGACAGAAGAAAGTAATCAACTAACTTACCAAAGCACTAAAAGCATGAACTAAAATTACTTGTGATCACAGAAATCTGAACAAACTTCAATCTTGGAATTAAAATTACAATAAATCTTCAAACTAGGGTTTTTACTGAAAAGGGAAAAATTAGATGAATATTCCGCCCCTTAAAATGATAATAAATCGGGTTTAAATGCCCTACAAGACTCCAAGAGTTTTATCTTAACCAGGACTCTCCATTGGAGGAAGAGTAAGAAACTAAAATTACGACAGTCGGACCGGTCCGGTCCTCCTTCAGTTCGGTTCGGCTTGGATCCGGATCGGTTCTTTTAATTTCTGACCGAATCGATCCAATACGGATCAGTTCCTTTATTTTTCATCAGCTTCGATCCGTCTTCGGTCTGGGGTTCTCGGGAACTTGGCATTTCGCATCGGTCCTATCCGGATCGGTCCGATTTTCCTTAGACTTTTTCTTCTATCTTTGACTGCTCATAACTTTCACACCGGGACTCCGATTGAGGTACCGTTTCTTCCTATGTACTCGTAAACTTGATATATTAATCTTTTCTTTAGATGCCTCATCCGAATTCCGGGTAAAAACTACAACTTTGCCCTTTTGACTTTCCTTTATTTCTTTCTTTATTGACATCAAATACCTGTAAAATTAGTACGAAATACCAGAAACTCGGGGTATTTGTTAGAATAAGTCAGTAGCATGATTATGAGATAAAATCAAATCGATTACGTTGTTTGAGGTGCTAAAAGTAACTAAATTAAAGGGATAAATTTGGAAGAATTTATGCCTAATTAAATCCCCCTAACTTAGAACTTTGCGCGTCCCGAGCCATGTAAAAGAATCCTAGTAAAGCTCAACTCTTGAAAATCATTTTATTGGGATATAATACCTTTTTCTCGGGCAAGTGATTGTATTTAGCGTATGCAACAAGCCTTTAAACCCCCAGGTTACCCTAGTAGGACGAGTTGTGTCTCGTGAGGGTTTGCAGTGAATATACCCACAAAATTCGACTCAAAGAAA